>LR990634.1:14740924-17140924 GCA_905147815.2 Phalera bucephala
CTTAAGGCATTTATTATTAAACGGACAATCCGGAGAATCGCAATATAGCTTAAAAAGTATTAGATTTTGAGGTTATAATTCAGTAGCCATTAATACATATGAGGTTATATTGTGTGTTGACATTTAGTAAAGATGTCGGCGACTTCGATATCAGTACTTACAATACTTTGAAATATTCGTGTTATATTGCAAATTGTCCGTTAGATACGGATATTTGCCATTATTTTAATAAAATAGATAAATAATGATGGCATGAGTCAAATTTTTGTTTTCTGGCGCGATTTTCGACGATATCCTTTGGCATACGTATGTAAGTCCCATAACAATGCAATAATATGGTACCATAGGGCTGCTCTGATGATCGGAAGGTGGAAATAGGAATAAGTCGACTACACAACATAACTCCGAAGTGTTTGTGCTCGTTGGATTTGTCCTAACAGTACTGGTGACTCGGACAGTGTCTAGGGTCTGTTGATGGAGCTGAAAGATGGCCGAAAAAAATCCTTAACTAAGCAAGATATTTCGTTGTGTTTTTGTTGTTACACCATGTATTTAAAAGGACTTTTTAAATTAAAATTTCTATTTAATGAAACTACTCAATGATCGTTACAACGATCGGCTTTGTAATTTGTGTATCCAGTTTTTACCTGCGAACTTTACCAGGCCATCCATATTGTCAGACGCCACTCGAAAACCTTTCCGTCCTAACTTCTGTTCGACGAGCAATTTGCTCACCCACTCCCACTTAAGTTTTGCAATTCTAAGGGCTATGTCACATCGGTGACTGGTTTCTCCTGTAGTTATCTTAGGTTCTTGCCCTGATGTGGACGTTTTTTGGGTGATGGTGATAAATTTTGTATCCATGTGAAAGGGGAGTGGAGACCATGGACTAGCAAACGTTGTGCAGGACGCCCTCAGGCTATGTGAAGCGATGATCTTCGTAGGGCCGCTGGATGAAATTGGATGAGAGAAAGCGAAGATCGTACTCATTGGCGTGCAATTGGAGAGGCTTATGACCAGCATAGGACTGCTATAGGCTGAGGATGATGATGTGAAAGGGGGTGAGCCATTTTTCAGTCACGTCATTCCATACGCCGTTAGATTTTATCTAGAATCTCTCGGACGATAAACAATTGTGTTTATTGTAAGAAAAGCTTTTCATATTTTCATATTTTATTTTGCGTTCTACAATGTAGTTTAGATGGTAAGATTGATCAGCTTAAAAGCTAGGTTAGGTAATAATCATGGACGCTGTCGGCCAAAGCAAAGTGTTTAGGAGAGAGGAAGACTATCAGGGATTTTAGATTAAAAGTAATAAATATTACAATATTTTTAGATTGGAATACTTAGCTTGGAACAGAGTTTGTGCTGTACTCATCCTTAAAAACCTTGGCGAAATCTGAGTGTACTATATCCACCCCAGCTTACTTTCAGGAAAATAGGCATATAAAATATATGTCTTTGCTGAAGTTGAATATTGTAGCCATTTAAAATACGTTATCTCTGCTTACCCTTTCAGAAATCAGAAATATAACCGTTCAGATGTGTGTGTGTGTGTGTACAAAACATCTCTCACTGTATCTTGTAACTATAATTAATATCCCATCGAAGAATCAGGAAACGCGTACTTATGGCGTGCGTGGGGCTTCAAAAATAACCACATGAATTTATTGGTTTAGTCCTTCCGTTCTTAGCTTTGATCTTTCTTATATTGAGGACGACTTGGACTAGTAGAAGCGTGGGCCATGCTCAGTGGATCGAATAGTCGTGGGTTCGATTCACAAATGAAACAATTTTTTATGTGTCTCATCATTGCAAATGCATCCATGACATAGAAATAATTTCCATTGTGGGGCTACATTTAAATAAAAAGACAATGGAATGACAATTATTCCCTGGAAGGTGGGACGGCCTCTGGTATGGGAGCGACATGTGTCGATATCTTAGCGCTGTCGCACCTTCCAGAGACAGTCATTAGGGCTGGTAGCGCCACGGATTCTGCCGAGTGCCGCAAATGGCGCAAATACAGCAACCTGGATAAAGGATGCTTATTTGAGCCGTTTGGTGTGCAGACCTTGGGGCCATGGGGTTTAAGTGCCTATTACATCTTTGGGTGAACTATCTAAAAGACTGGTCGACACACAGCATTACTATCCAGCGCGGGAATGCTGCCAGCCCAAAGTCCATGGGTGCCCAGAAGGGCACCCTGCCGAACGCCAGCGATTTGGCACAGTTGTAAACAGTGTTGTATATTTTGTTACTTTTTAATATAAAGTATCTTCTATATAAAGTATCTGTTGAGTTAAAATTGTACCTACTAGAGAAGTTATGATTATCATCAATCGGAAGACCAAATAGACAGTGTCTTATCAGAAGTGCAAGTTAAGAGTCTCCGTAACCGGCAAGCGTGTAGAGATGAACTATGAGAGTGGAGAAAGCGAGATACGTATGTAAGGAAATAACCTGTTGCAACTCTGTACTCTCTGCCTACCTCACTAGAAAATAATTAAAATCAACCGGAAGATGTCCATTGGAAGGCAAATGCTTCCCTCATAGATCGTCACGACACGTCATCGCTACGATTGGCTTTGTGTTGTATGAATTCAGCCCTTACCTGCAATTTTTACTAGGTTATCGGTCCTTGTAGAGGGCTTCCACGTTTTCCGGCACGTGGTCACCACTCGCGAACCTTTCTGCCTCAACAGCCGTCAGTATATATAAAGTTAAATTGTAAGCTAGAAAGTTTGACTTAACTCTGATCTTTCGAACTCTATTCCGAATTCAATGCGCAAATCATACTTTTAGTAAATAATAAATTAACTTAAACCATCTCAGTGCTGGGCAAAGGTTCAATAATCGAGATGAGAGAGATTGGGTTATGTAGTTCGGATTGAGAGAGGCAGGTCGTGGCCACCTGTTGATGCAACTTATCAAGCCACCTATAAGGCTTACAACTCGGCTTAACGATTACCACAGAAAGTGGTTTGAGCTTTATTAAATCTGATGATCTTCGGTCATGTACATGTTCACAGACTGCAGATTTCTTTGAGCGATTGTTTTTTAGATCAGTTATATGTTCTTGTACCCGTGTTTTACTGCTCTTTTCCCTTGTAACAGAGACCACATTCACTATCAACCTTTTATACCCCTGCATCTTGTATAAGGCTTTACTTTCGTTTATTCATCACCCCTTTCAACATCACAATAAGGAGTTATCAAAACTCCTTCCATTAAGATTCGTGCCGCCATTTTGGGCGCCTAAATATAACATTTAACGACCAACAGAATACTTCTAAAATTATATCGGCCGCGAATAATGTTTGTAATAGTAATAAAACCGATTTATGGGGCCAAATCATAATGGGTTCTGGGAGAAGACATTTTAAATATGTTTGGGCTGCGATTTCTGTGGGTTGAGTTGAAGAATATGTTTGTGGTTTTACCGTAGGAGCTCTGTCTGATCCTTTCGCTATTAAGAGCCTCTTTCATCCATTCATATCCCCGCGTAAAGTCTAACAGTAGTCAGTCTGTAGACTAAGAACAATTACAGTTACGAGTAAGTCTATGTACAAATTTCCAACTCAGAGTAGCCCTACTATCCGACGGTTAACCTAGCCCGTTTTAATTGTACCAGTATTTTACTCAAGGGTGGTGAAAGAGGCCTCTAGAGTAATAATTGTCAGACGCTGCTTTGTCGACACAATCTGACCACCGTCTTGGGGTTCTTGTTTGGTCATGCTCTTAATAATGTCTTGACTTGCGGTCGCTGTATGGCGCGGGTCACTACCTTCCCTCCAATATGGTCGAGGGGAGTGGTGGCTGATCCAGTAGTCATACTCGTGAACGGGTGCTGCTTGTGACTGGTCCATCTGGTCCATCTTTAGACACCCTTTATAAATAACATCATTAGTCTCATATCTCGGTCGTACGGCATCCCACTGGAGCTAAATCGTAAACTATTTAATTGTAACCTATGTGTATCCACACAATATGATTAAAAAAATAGATAGAAAAAAAAGTAAGAGAATTAAATAAAAAGACACAACAAGCCCGCTGAGTTTCTTCGCCGGATCTTCTCAGTGGAGATCGCGTTCCGATCAGGTGGTAGATTAGTAGTTAAATTAGATTAACAAAAAATGTAAATTGCAGGGCAGAGCTTATACAAAAAAAATATTTGAGTTCGAGTCAGACGGTTTGGTCCAGAGGTTAAGAGCTTAAATCGCTTCCCCTACTGGGTCGAGTAGTCGCGGGTTCGAGTCCCGCATGGGACAAATCTTTATGTGACCCACAAATATTTGTTCCGGTGTGGGTGTTTGTTTATGTGAATTTTATGTTTGTGAACGCACGACACGGGAATAATTCTTATGGGGCTATTTTTTATCATTTAAAATAAGGTAAAATCGTACAAGGGGAGTTTTGCCGGGAAGTCGAAGAGTAATGTTGTTTTCGATTTCCTTCAAAACGGCCGTTGCAATTGGTATGTAAATTTACTATCCAGGGTGGGATACTTCCTCAATTTCATTATCATCGTTGTCATCAAGTTCATCGGGGAGTTGAATTAATTTAAACAAACATGATTATGCATCTCACTGGACACGGGAAAAGTACACTTAAAATAAGTGATCGATTAATTACACTCCGGTGGCATGCAGTATACTTATATACGAAAATTTAACGAAGTGATTGTAACAAGGAATGACGTTTTATTACGAATGAAGGTTCAGAGCTGTTAATCCGTTTTTACATTGAACTAATTGCTAATTATTATTTCATTTGCAGTATAAATTTCTGTACTATTATAAGTTTGCTAAAGTTTCTGTTGCAAATTGAGGGGCACCGGTGCGTGCACATCAGAGGCATGGGACCGCCAACAAAATTTCCGGAGCCTCTCCAAATTGTGAATGAAAGCCATCATAGGGTTTTTAGTTGACTAACCTTTAAGGATCAGGTTGAGGAGAGAGTGGAGTAGACCTTTGCCCAGCCGTGGAATGAGATAGGGTGAAGAACTCAGTGTACTTCCCCCGAGTTTCACAAACTATGCGCAAAACATAAAATGTTGAATTTTTCGATCTTTGGGTCAGACTTGCCCAGATGGAGCATAGCTAACAAAAATGATGCCTAAAAGCCACCTCAGATACGGACTATGAGTGAGTAATGCCAGTGTGGATTGTTTGAAAATTTGTTAAAATTGTCGAGGTGCACACCAGTGCTACAATTTCTTCTTCCTCTTCATATTAATTTTAAGTGTATTTTGCCAGTGTCCAGTGAGATGCATAATCGTGTTTGTATAAATTATTACAAATCCCCGATGAACTTGATGACAACGATGATAATGAAATTGATGATGTACCCCACCCTGGATAGTAAAGCGATGGATACTTTACATACCAATTGCAACGGCTGTTTTGAGGGAAATCAAAAAGGCACATTTCATCACTTTACAATTACCTTCACTCATGCACATATAAGAATACATAATGCTTAATATTCCACCAACATTACACATTATTATTCGAAGTAACACAAGTTTTGGAAATTAACTAATTGACGTCATTACTCTTCGACTTCCCGCCATAAAACCCGTACTACAAATTGTCAACTCTATGGATAATTATCAATCAATCAATCAATCAATCAATCAGCCTATCGCAGTCCACTGCTGGACATAGGCCTCTCCTAACACGCGCCATTGCACACGGTCCTCCGCCTTCCGCATCCAGTCTGTCCCAGCGACCTTTTTGAGGTCGTCGGTCCATCTAGCTGGGGGCCGTCCTACCTTACGCTTACCAAGTCGCGGTCTCCACTCTAGGACACGTTTGCTCCATCGGTCGTCGGTCCTTCTGCAGATGTGACCAGCCCATTGCCACTTTAGCTTACTGAGTTTGCGAGCTATGTCGGTAACTTTGGTTCTTTGTCGGATTACCTCGTTACGAATTTTATCCTTCAAAGAGACGCCGAGCATAGCTCGCTCCATAGCCCGCTGTGCGACTTTAAATTTGTGGACCAGTCCCACTGTGAGTGTCCACGTCTCGGCCCCGTAGGTCATAACAGGTAGGACGCATTGGTTGTACACTTTAGTCTTCAGGCATTGCGGAATAGGCGAAGAGAAAACGTGACGTAGCTTGCCAAATGCTGCCCAACCCAATTGGATCCTGCGGTTGATTTCTTTCTCGAAGTTGTTTCTACCAAATTGGACAACTTGTCCAAGGTAGACATACTCCCGAACAACTTCGAGCATCGAACCATCGACGTAGATCGGTCCCGGCGTGACATGGTCATTAAACATGATCTTGGTTTTATCCAAGTTCATGCCGAGACCGACACCTCGAGAGGCTCCATTTAGGCTATGCAGCATTTCGCGTAGCTGTTCCAGTGACTCTGCCACGATGACGATATCATCGGCAAACCGAAGATGTGAGATGTATTCGCCGTTGATGTTAATGCCCCGCCCAGTCCAGTCCAGCGTCTTGAAGACGTCTTCGAGTGCATTGGTGAAGAGCTTGGGGGATATTACATCCCCCTGTCTTACACCTCGACGCAGCTCGATCGGGTTGGTCTTTTGGTCTTGGAGCTGGACGGTCATTGTGGCGGTATTATATAGACATCTCAGCACCTCGATATAGCGCCAATCGATGCCACATCGCTGCAGAGCATCCAGAACCGCCCAGGTTTCGATGGAGTCGAAGGCTTTCTCGTAGTCCACGAAAGCCATACACAGCGGCTGATTGTACTCTTCGGTCTTCTGTACAATCTGCCGAACAGTATGGATGTGGTCCACGGTGCTGTAGCCTTTTCGAAACCCAGCTTGTTCCGGTGGCTGGAACTCGTCAAGTCTTCTGGCGAGGCGGTTTGTGAGTACTCTCGAGAACAACTTGTAGACGTGGCTCAGGAGTGAGATGGGTCTGTAGTTCTTCAGCAAGGTTTTGTCACCTTTTTTGAAGAACAGAACCACCGCACTCCCGCTCCACGCTTGAGGTGTTAAGCCCTGGTGGATGACGGAATTAAAGAGGCTCGCTAACTTTTTCAGTATTGGAGTCCCGCCTGCTTTTAGGAGCTCAGTGGTGATTCCGTCATCGCCTGGTGACTTGTTGTTTTTGAGCTGCTCGAGAGCCACTCTGACCTCGTCCTGGTTGACATCAGGGATGTCTTCCGTGTTGTGGCGTGCGAGTGGGGCTCTGTGGTCGTCAGCGCTGGGTCTCGTGGGTTTAGTCATCCGTGATGCGTACAGGTCTTTGTAGAAACTCTCAATCTCCTCGAGTATCTCGAACTTGGAGGTCACGGTTTTGCCATCTGCAGTATTAAGTTTCGTCAGATGGGATTTACCTAGCTGGCGAGCGAAGACTTTGGTGCCTCTGTTCTGTTCAATCGCAGCCGCGATGGCGCGGGTGTTGGAACATCGGAGGTCACGTCGCACCAGCTTCCGGATCTTCCGGTTGAGGTTCCTCCCATCCGGCGAAGACGCCTGCGTGGATGACATTTCTCGTCTCTGCCTCATAAGTTCGAGAGTCTCGAGCGAGAGTTTAGACTCTCTGTTACCGCTTTTGCCGGGAAACACCCTTCGAGACACCTCCTGTAGCGTTTTGACCACTGTGTCGGTTTTTTCGTCAACATTGCCTTCGGTTTCCAGCAGGTCGAAACGATTTTGAAGCTCCAGTTGGAACTTTTCGAACCCTAAAGCTATTTGAGGCGCAGTAGGTCTCAGAGTAGCCCTCATCATGCGACGCCTTTCGGCCCTGAAGTTTATATTTAGAGCGCCTCGGACAAGTCGGTGATCGCTGCCGGTATTAAACCTGTTGATCACGGAGACGTCTCTAAATATAGACTTCCTGTCAGTCATGATGAAGTCTATCTCGTTCCTCGTCACAGTGTCGGGGCTTCGCCATGTCCACTTTCTATGAGGCTTCTTCTTAAAGAACGAATTCATCAAGAAGAGCCCCTGCGACTCCAGAAAGTTGACCAGCATCTGCCCCCTGTGGTTTCGGCGCCCCACGCCGTGGGGTCTGATTATTGTTTCGCCGCGTTCTTGTACTCCCACTTTGGCATTGAAGTCCCCCATAACAACGCTGTAGTGAGCCTTGGTGGTGCCATGTAATGCCTTGGCTATGTCTTCATACATGGCTTCGACTATGTCGTCGCAGTATGTCGAGGTCGGCGCATATACCTGTACCACCTTCAGGGTGCACCTGTTGGTGATTTTAATTATGAGGTACGCTACCCGTGTCGACACACTGCTGACTTCTACAACGTTGTTAGTGAGAGCTTTGTTGACCAGGAAACCGACACCGCCCTGAGAGGGCCGATCACCTTCACGAAAGTAGAACAGGTGGCCTGACTCAAGGGTTATCGTGTCCTCGCCCTGTCTTCGGACTTCGGATAACCCCAATATGTGCCAGTTTATGCGACCTAGTTCTACCTCGAGTTCAGTGAGGTGTTGGTCCAGCCGTAGAGAGCGTCCATTGTACGTAGCCAGGGTCAGGTGTTTTTGGTAGCCTTGTGTCGTAGCCCGGAGATTCTTCGCACCCCCTGCCCCGCTGTTACCGCGACCGCTACCGTGGCAGCGGACAGCGGGACTACCGGGAACTGGGGGCCTTTGTTTTAGGTGCCTTACCATGTTAGGAGGTTTCGGCCTACTATACCACGCTGGCCAGACGGGTTGGTATAGGGTTTGTTTCAAATTTTCCTTTTCTGGTCGTTGATCGAATGACGTTACTACCTTTGGTGGACTCTTACCACCAGCCTAGCAAAAGTAAGGCTACTGGGGCATTCTAAGTTTTTCTTTCGCTTCCAGCCCAGTAAGGAAGTAAGTATGGATAATTATATAGAGATTAAAAATGTGATATGATAATAATGATTATAAGTGTTACAAAATGTAATCAGTTTACTTTTTGCCCATCTCTGGGTGGTAGCACGCGACAGCGTCACACTAACGGCAATCTTTAATTCTCGTGCTAAGCCCTCTGTTACATCGTCCATCATTTCAACCTAATCTCGTATTTACGATATAACATCGTATTTTTTATGTTTGCAATCAAATTAATAGCTCAATAACATTATGCATAAGGCATAGTCATTAGTTTTGTGTCAAAATTAAGTAGGCGGTCGATATTTTATGATCCACCTTTTTATTTGGGCTACCCACATCTGTTTCGATATACGATCCGGGTACTAAAAATGGCGATGTTATTCATTGAAACTGACATTACTATATAGAGGTGTAGCGAGTTGCATTGTCTAATCGGTGATTGAATATGTTAAGTGGAGTATGGCGAGGTAAGATTTTGGGTGGGTGACCGTTGGTGCGATAAGAGCGTCTCTGTAATTTAGAGGGTTTATACAACTGTTGCAACGATACTGCAGTCGTTAAGATAAGTTATTACGGGTTACGCTCAGAATGATCAATTTCTCAAAATGACTATTTTCCAAAAATAACTACTTTCCCATATTGTCCACTTCCCATAACGGCCACTTCTCATAATATCTATAATTCCATACTTCGAAGTTCCTATAAATGGAACTCAATGGATTCGGCTAGTTTATCTAAGAATGAATGAAAGATAACAAATTATAAAAAGTTTATTAAAAGTAATTGGTTAGATGCCTACTTTATTAAAATATTTAACGAGCCACAGACACAAAACCAAAATGCACAGAAATTCAATATTGAAAATAGCGGAACGGAACGTGTTTTATTTTTATTTTTAATGTTAGCGTTTTTTAAACGTACCTTTACTATAAAATATATAATATTTTTTTCTATTCCACAGATAACGAAAAAAGTGCCTGAATTTTACGAAGAAAGGGATGTGCCTTGTGTTGGTGTATTGCCAGTGATTAAAATTAATTAATTTGAATTGTTGTTTAATACTATCTACTAATAGTGTTGTACTGTAGTGTTTTTGATTTCTAAGTGATATTTAGAAGATTAACACTATGGAGTTAAGGTCAACTGTTTGTTTGGCGCTCCTCGTCTTGGCTGTATCACAATACACAGGTAAGAATAACTGTTTTTTTAAAGTGCAAAATCTGAAAATTATTGTCACGTCATAATCGTGTGGTACTTATTTCTTGTTTTTTTTTTATTATCGTATAGTTTGTCATTATTCTGTCATTACACGACTAAGTTAGGAATAATCAATTCAGTTTCAAACTTTGTATAACCAGGAGTTTATTTATCTATTTTTGAGAAACATGTAACGTTATATAATTTTTTTTAAGTTCCTTAATTTGTTAATTAATACAAAAAAAAAATGACAGTCCCATTTTTAAATTTAATACATTCTTCGGCCTATATTACCATGATACAGAAAAAAAATATTGAAACAGATAAATTATCCTTACAAAAACAGTGGCAAGCTAAATACAAAAAAAATACTAGGAAATCTAAGACCCAGATGACTAACTACCGGCGGTTTTAGATATTCTAGGTCACAGCACTCAGCCAAGTGTGCTATCCACACAGATGTAATGACAGGCATAAAAACTCGAGGTCAAGTGGTATATTATGATAGAAAAAAAAGAAGTAGTGATGTGAAAAAAGAATTGGTAGAGAATCGAGATTATAATTAGACGTCTCGATAAGTATGTCTGTGTTAAAAAAGATCGTGATAACTACTCGTGCATGTGTGAATGACCTACGCTTATGGCTGCGGAGCCTTTACAGCGGACAAGAGGGCGAGCGTGCAACCACTACGCTCGAGCCAGAAGGGCAAGGGGGCAACTAGCTCAAGGGCGCGTCAAGGAGGAACAGCCTCGGCTTGGGCAGTCGCCATGGAGGAGGGCATATACTAGGTGTCTCGCCGAGGTGCGCTGCACCAGCCGGCGGGCAATTGATTTTTCGACCTCGCCGGTGAGGTCGATGTCTGATCCTGTGTCCATAACTGCTCATAGTGATTACCTGTAAAGAGATTGGAAGATATGGACCAGAGACACAATTTTTACTTTCCAATAATTTATCGTAAGGCGCTAGTAGTGCTATACGACGACGGCGTTCTTAGCGATCACTAAGGCTAAGCAGCGGTCAGCCTGAGATGGGTGACCGTTTGTGGCATTTTCATATTCAAGGGTCTCCGTGGTTGGAAAGGCACGTTAAGCCATTGGTCCCGGCTACCACGTGATGTGGTTGTCGTTAGGCCAAGTTGGAAGCCTTATAGGCTGTTAGATAAGTTCCAACAGCAGGTGGCAACAAACCTGCCTTTGCTAATCCGCACTGGGTCTGTGTGATGGAGTATGACCTAATCTGTCTTGCCTTGATTTATGAGAGAAGGCCTTTACTTAGCAGTGAGATAGTACGAGCTGATATTATTTTAATTTATCGTAAGTGAAGGGCGTATTGCATGCTTCGGGTTCACAAAAATACTGTACTGTAACAAAATCATCCAAATAAAAAAATAATTTATCTGGGCTGGCTCAAACTAGGCATATAAGTGACAAACTAGACCGATTCCCTTAAGACAAAAAATCAATGTCATATGTTTAAATTCCTAGGTTACCGTCGTCGTAGGTATATTTCCTTAACTTTCAGTATACATTTTAATTTTCTTATCCAAATTTTAATTCAATCGAAATAATTTTCCAACGCGTTGAGTTCTACAGATAAAAATGAACAGAAAAAGTATGCGTAGGTGGATATTTTATTAGCTTTTATTAACTTCTCAACGAAGAAAGAATTTAAAGGATGTTGTTGTTTTTTTTATACGGTTGCCAGTTCAAAAGAACTAATTTTATAACTTCACCGTTATTTATAGTAAATGTCAGTGTCACTACGAAGGTTGTAAATCGTTCGATAGCTCATTCATTATTATTCAATTCAATCAATATGATGAATGCAGATACTTCAATGAATAATTATGATCGTTTTGAATTCAAGTTTATGTGTGGTATGTTGTTTCAATTCCCGTTGGGTTGCCATGGGAACTAAAAGACCGAGGCATCTTACTTTTTCATGCGAGTTCAAACTTATATTTTTTTATAATTTCTTGTCCATGGATTAAGTATCCTTTAGTCGTACACATACAATAATGTTTTCAACAAGTTTTAAATTAATTTAACTCCCCGATGAATTTGATGATAATGAAAACCCCACCCTGGATAGTATAGCGATGAATATTGGACATACCAATTACAACTGGTGTTTTGAGGGAAATGGCAAAAGCACGTTTTGTAAGTTCGTTACAATTAATTACCTTCACTCATACACATACCTATAATAACACATTATGGTTAATATTTAAACCAAAATTACACATTTGAAATAACACAAGTTTTAAAAATTGAAACAAATTATAGACATCACTTTTCAACTAACGGCCGAAACCTAATCTCAAACTTATATAATATTTATTATTAGCTTGTATTGCCAGTAATCCTCAGCAAAAAAAAATTACCCCCAACTTTTATGAACTGACCATTCAATCCAATACCCTTTCATGAAAGCAGTGGAATTTAATTAAGACCTGTTTCCAAACAGAATCAAGTGTATATCTTTCGCATCGAGTGTTGCCTCTACACAAAATCTTTCTAATAACGGCGCTCTAATTGCATCACTTAATGACGTGAGCTTTCACAATGGCGGCGGCTAAGTAGATGTCAAAGTGACAGCTGTCAAATTGAGGGTTCGTTCACACGCCCTAGATAATCATTTTGGAATAGTGGTTGTTTAGATAAGCGTGAAAGAACTTTATTTGCGAAATAAAAGCGTGGAAATTGATTCGAGAAAATGTTAGTTTTGTTTTTTATGATTGCTCATAAACAGGGTAAAGGAGATCGGCATTAATTGCATTAAAAAACGTATAATGTACTACATTATACAGTGTTTTATGTAGGCATGATAGAGACCATTAATTGTATATTGTGTATTGAGGCCCAGAACATTCGACAGGGAAAGAAAACGTATCTACTAACCAAACATTTTCATTTAATGTTCCCAAGTACATACAATTCTCACGATTCTTCGTTCCCTGTTAATGAAGTGCTAATTAAATTCAAATAATCCGCATGCCTGTTTCACAAATCACGATCTCCTAGATCGATGACCGCACGACTTTGGAAAAAAATTGTTGACATAAAAAAGTCAGCCTATATTTTCCTTCTGCTGGGCAAAGACTTTCTCTGATACATCGAGGTGAGAGAGAATAGGTCATACTCCTGAACACGGACCTAGGGTGGATTGGTAGAGGCAGGTGGCATGTTGTTGAAACTTATCAAGCGGTCCATAAGGCTTTCAGATTGGCTTAACGATAACCACATTAAGTGGTAATCAGGAACCACTCGTGAGAAGACACTCGTGTATAGAAATACCACACACAGACTTGATAAAGCCGAACGCTGCTTAATCTTGGTCGTCACTATGATCTTCCAACTCGGTTTAATGACTTAATAGTCATTAGGTAAGCTAAGTTGGAAGGTGTTCTTAGATATTAAGCCATCAAGCCAAATTGAAGTGGCTTGATAACGTCTAACAACGGGTGGGAAGGAATCTGCCTCCACATTGGTTCCGCACAGCCGAAATCTTTAATTAAGAGCTAGGAATAATATTTATTATGAGAGCTCTAAATTTAAAGAAATTTATTGATATGTGTGGTATTTAGTAGGTATATGGGTCGATTTGTAAAGAAACCATTATTAAATCATGATTCTTTTTATCTAATTATTTTAATGGCGTGTTTTTGCGAGTCCATATCAGACAGCTGGGCGGCCCACGCGTTGTGTGCCAATTAACCGATAGATTACCCTGAAGGTTATTGATAAGTATTGATTTAGAAAGTATTAAATGTAGCTTTAGTATGTAGGAGAAATTCACGGCTGTTGGTTTTTAAAATCGTATGTAAAAACGTGTAAAATTAGTATTGAATACATACATTACAATAATAGATTACATTGGAATTTTACATCGTTGGTATACTGGATGAATGTATGTAGGTGTATAAAGAACTGTATTCATACTGAATCAATCGGTCAAAAAGAATATAATCACTAATAGGCTTTAAGAAATAAAACAATCAAAATAAAATTCCACGTAAAAAATAATAATAAAAGAAGACCTTTTTAAAACAAGATGTTACAGCAAAAATACGACATTGATGCTTGGAACTTGCTTAGTTGTGGAGTTCCTATGGCTCCTTTCCGGCTCCATCATCAGACCCTGGACTCCATCCGGGTCTAAAGTACTCGACAAGAAAATCCTACGACCCCAAACACGGCGGGGTCATATTGAGTAGTTGGGTGGTTCCACTGGCCACCTTCCGACTCCATCCAAAACCTTTTAAAAATAAACATCATATTTTTTCTTTTCGATATGAATAAAGCTTTTGAACAACGAACTTGTTTGATTGGCAGTATGGCTTTGTACCTTCGCCTGTCCGTAAAGGACGAATATTACTACTACTATGAAATTGTTTGATTTGACACATGTCAATTTTTTTTGTCTGTGGTTCAAATTGCCTTGGACCTTGCTTAGAACAAACTCGGAATCACTCAGAATCTTCTCGGAATAAAGGCGTGACATGAGCGTGGCGGTGTTATAAGATATTTTATTACAGTTTTAATGCTTCCAAGTATTTTGTTGATACAATAAGTTGACTTAGTTGTTATTACCAAAAGCCTGGGCGTCGAGGTTGGTTCAAGAAACTCATTCAATTAATTAACGTTGCATTAAACCTGTGGGTACTTTTGTTAGCTTCTCAAGTAGCTTCAAAAGGAATGGATGCGGTAATACCTTTCCAAATCCCTTGCAGAGTAAGTAGAGAGTATAGAATTTTTTTCTTATACTCTCTCGCTTTCTGCACCCTCATAGTTCACCTTTTTAATCGATTTCAAAAATGAAGAAAGGTTCTCAATTCGACTGTATGTTTTTTTTGTATGTATGTTGCACGATCATTCCGCCAATTATGAATCGATTTTGATGATTCTTCTTGCATTGGGTTTAGTATTGCTCCAAGGTGGTCCCATTTTAATTTCATCGGTATTGGACCTTGGACTTTGAAGATACACCAGAGAACTCCTTAACTTATTATGGGTATTACGTCAATCCTATAGGTACCCTACCATAGAACTAATCAGAATATTAACCGACTTCAAAAAAGGAGGAGGTCGACAATTCGTCTATGTTTTTTTATAACGTCTTTATTTATGAACTGATTTTGATGATTCTTTTTGCGTTGGGTTTAGTATAGTTTTGAGGTGGTCCCATTTTAATGAAATCGGTATTGATCTTTGGACTTAGAAGATACACCAGGGGCTCCATAATGGGGAACAGTACGAATGTATATATTCCGTTATTATGGTTATTATATCAATCCTGTAGTTACCTTGCTGTACAACCCAGCAAAATAATATAATATAGGTATATAAATATTAGCAAATTCACTCATCACTTAAAATTGTAATATAAAAATCTTTTTTAAAAAAAGGTAAACCGACTTCAAAAAGCAAAAAAATAAATATTTGAAGTCGGTGCCAAGTAACCGACTGCAATAAACGGCACCGACTTCAAATATTAATTTTTTGCTTGTGAAGTCGGGTTACCTTTTTTAAAAAGAGTTTTTTCTATTTATATCATCACGCCAGATCCCTTGCGGGGTAAGCAGAGAGTACCGATTTCCAACAGGTTCTATTCTTAGAGACCTCTTTGATTTCCTCTACCCTCACAGTTCGTTTCATACATGCAACCATTTTATGCAACCAACGTCGTATGTCTTTTTATTGGAATTATATTTTAGTAAATGACAGGTTCGTACTATTATGCACATAAGATTGTAATATAATAGGCAAATTATTCTATTGCGTACATGTATAGCTGAACTTTTGCATTTACGAGAATTTTTTTTTTAAATATAGTCCACACTTGTATTTATTCCTGTGTCGTGTGTGCGTTTACAAACATGAAATTTCACATACACAAATAGCCAGACTGGAACAAATAATTGTGGATCACACAAAGATTTGTCCCGTGCGGGAATCGAACCCGCAAACTAGCACCCGTTCGAGTAAGGTGCATGAGTAGGCTGTTGGTCGAATTGTCTTCAAAGCTTCACAAAACTAGAGGCTAAACGTGAAACAACTACACTCCAGCTGTCCGCTGTGACGACTTTGCACACTCATGCCATATCCAAAGTTGACGCGATTCAATACTCAGTGTGTCTCAGAATGGGCTTGGCAGTGCAAATGTTTATGAAACACGCACACGAAACTTATTCCATATAATTAAACGCGGTGCGTTACGATTACTTTCTCAAATGATCGTGTAATTGTATTGTGTATGCCACTAAATCGGTCCTACAAAAGGAAATCCGACTGCGGTCTCTAAAACATGACAGACTTGGTTCAGTGGCTAAGAACTTAAGCCGCTCAGCCAACTGGATTGAGTATTTGCTGACACGATCTCCGCACGTATATATCTTAGTGTGACCCACAAGTATTTACACAGGATCAGACACTGAACTCCCCGGCGAGGTCGAAGAATCCCTAGCACGCCGGCCGGTGCAGAGCACCACGGGGAGCCATATACGCCCTCCCCCATAGCGACTGCCCAAGCCCAGGCCGTTTCTCCTTGAGGCGCCCTTGAGCTAGTTGCCCCCTTGCCCTTCTGGGTCGAGCGTAGTAGGCCCCGCGGCCAACAGCGTAGATCATTCGGACACACACACACATACTTACACCCACAAGTATTTGTTTCGGTCTGAGTGACTTTCGTGTTTGTAAGCACGCCTACTAAACAAGAGTTCCTAGTGTAGGACTGCTTCTTTCTTTTTTAAATCGATCATTTTACGTAATCTTAACTCGCCAGGTTACGAGTTTTAATGGGTGATTCAGAATAAGGGCTCAGCGGGGGTCGGTACAATTCCTTAATGCTGATAATAACAACGATTATCTAGTACTGCAATCATACTTAATTTGATTTACAGTAACATTTTCTTTAGAACATAACTATTATTGTTAAGAATTACGATTATATTGATCAGGATTAAGCGTGTAGGTATGAAAGATGGTATCGGCGTAATGATGACAAAGGGTATGCTTTGGTGGTTCGCGTATATAGAAAGAATATCGGAAGAAAGAATGAGAAATCATACAATGCGAAAGTGGAAGGATACCGGCGTGGACCTAGACTATCTTATCATGACCAAATAGATCGTTTCTTATCTAAAGGGCATTTCAAGAGTCTCCGTAACTGGCAAGTGTGTGTGGTTTGTAAGGAAAGACCCTGTGGAAACTCTGTACTCTCTGCCTACCCCGCAATGAATCTGACGTGATGGTAGCCTCGACAGTTTAGTAATGTACAGTTCAGGTAGCGATTTCTAAACCAAAAATGTAAAGAAGCAAATAAAACACCTTTAATGTCATCAGATTAATGATTAACCATCCCAACTTAGGGAATATAGGCGTGATGGTGTATTAATAATTAACCTGTACACTTAAATTTTGTAATGTTCAACGTTTACGATTACAATTTTAATCTTTGATTGAATTGCAATTGTAATTTTTCCTATCTCTTGTGAGTACGATACAGTTTTTAAAAAATCCTGGTCACTCGATTCCTACGTCTTCACCATTTGAGCGCTTGAATTGAACTAACCTAAAAATGGCCGGCCTCGTGAAATTATACTTGTAATTGAGTCAAATCAGATACCATTTAAAATCGGCCTATACGTTGAATTAACAAATTAAATGCAATACTGTTTATTTTCTGTAACAATTCCAGTCAGATAAAATACCTATAAAATTCAAAATAATTTGTAACCGGAAATCGTAACAAAATATTTTTTTATCATAGAAAAATTCTAAAACTCTTTGTCCAACCTAATATTCGAACCCAGAATCTTTTAATCACCAGCCACACCACACTACGCCAACCAGGCAGCCACCTCTTCGTGGGAACAGTCGCGATGATTACAAACAAGGTATTCTTATATCGACTTTTTTATTCCCTCTCGTCAAAACAAGAAGCTTTCGAATCATAATCCGATACACAAATTACATTACGACGGATCGATTCTGTAACCGATCAATCATTCGATTCGGTTATCGATGTATTCATGAAATTCATGAATGTTCCATACAGATTCGATTGGCTACATTATCTTGGATTATCGAAATATGGAAATGTAATTTATACGTGTACTTGATAACATTGTCATCTTGTGTGTTTGTGTTGTTGGGGAATTAGTTGTTGACTCATTTTAATGTAGGTTATGTATTAGGTATAAAGTATGGTGGTAGTGATAGTGATATATAGATATATGTCGTAAACAGATAATAGGGAATAGAATGTTAATATGTAATATTTTTTGATACTTACCTTTTATTGCTTGTTTCTAGTGATAAATTAAACACTGTCACACCTATATTGCCCAAACGGGAGGGACAGAGGTGTACTGAGTACACCCATTTTTCGCCAAGGGGGCGAGCCTATTGCCATATATCGGGCACAATTCCAGACTCCGGACTCATACTGGGAATTTTTTGTTAGAAAAGCTACATTTGACCGACCTAGTATTTGTACCCAAGACCTCGTAATCACAAAGCGATGCACTTTACTAGACCATCGACGCAGTCAAATTAAAACTTGGACTAAAAGATTATACACATAGTACAGGCTCATTTATTTTATGTTCAATCATAGTAAATCATAGTATTTGGCGAGATGTAAACGACTCCACCTACCCGTATTGGATATAGCCCTGATCTTATGTATATCCATGACAAGTTTGGAAAATGGATTTAGACAGTTTGGGAAATGAATCAGCTGTTAAATTCACCTCGCTTTAATTTTGAGTAAATAGAAATTTATTTATATTAAGCGCATCTTGAACTCATGAAATTATGATTTCATGATTGTACGCCAAATCCCATACACCAGAGAGTACCGAGCATTTGGCACATTTAATTAAAAAGATTGTATAGTAGCTAGTAATTGCATTTACAAACACAAATTTCATGAGCAAAAATACCCAAACCGAATCAAATATCTACAGATTACACAAATATTCGTCTAAAACGAGAATTAAAACCTGCTCTACCATAGGTCTAATCAAATTTTTTTTCTTATCCATCTTCAAGGCTTCTAAGGTCGCGTATAATTGTGTCGAAATCTCCAACCAGTATTTACTTCGGAATGTGGTTCCGTAGTTTTGGTTGCTAAACATCGCATAATATAGTGTTTAACTACCAACAAAATGAATGGTTCGACGGTTTAAATAGAAACCGCTGTCATACCTATATTCTTCAAGCAGTGATGACAGCGGTGTACAATGAACACCCACTTTTCGCCTTGCTATTATTCCGGACACAATGCCAGACTCTGGACTGATAATGAAGTTTTTTCTTTCGAAAATTACATATTTTTCGTTTGGATTTATGATGCACTATGAGAGTGGAGGAAGCCAGAGAGGTATGTAAGGAAAGAACCTGTTGGAACTCTATACTCTGTATCTACCTCTCTGGCGTGATCATATAGATAGATATATATATATAGATAGATATATATAGATAGATATTACCGTGTATACCTGACCGTAATACAATTCATCGGAAAATATTTTTCACATCAATAATGTTTGTCGGATTTAGCGCAGTCGTTAAGAGCTTAAGCCGTTCCGCCCACTGTGTCTAATAGTCACGGGTTTGATTCCCACGCGGGACAAATCTTTGTATGACCCACAATTATTTGTCTCGGACTGGGTATTTGTGTATGTGAATTTTCATGTTTGTAAACACACCCACACAGGAATAAATCCAAAAGTGGGGCTACGTTTTCAATAAAATAAAAATGTTAGTGTATGTGAGTCAGTATCTTTTATTTTCTTAAAATGTGTGTATGGCATAGCTGCGGCATTGGTTACGAAATAAATCGCGCGTTATTTCAATCGATTAAGTAGGTAGATACACGCTCGCCGTACGAAAAATGACACCACCAAGAGGCAGGCAAAAGTGGACTGTACTAAGAAATTAACAGGCTTCGTCTTTTTTGCAAATAAAACTTTAAGTTATACGGGTAAGGTACCATATAACCTGATTTAAGTTAATATCATAACGTACCTTCAAAACAGTAGTGACTTATCTCAAAAAATCAAGTTTTTGGGAGGAAGGAGGAGAGGAGGAGGGAGGGAAAGTGAAAGAGACCGAAGTATCGTATTTCTTAATTGTGCCGTAAAAACGCCGCTGTTTTAATTTTCACCAGATAGAGTGTACCTTTTATTGGCCCTCTATGACCGTAACTCGAGTTCTCAGATTTTTGAGTTAAGCCGTTCTGAAAGTTATACCATTCTAAAGGTGCGATAACTATAGAGAGAGCCATCTTTAACTTAGGTAGTCACGACTCTCTCAGAGAATCGTTTAAAGAAGCCAATATTGTGACGGTCCCATCTCAGTATATTTATGAAAACATAATGTATACAAGAAAAAAATATAGATCTGTTTAATCAGCTAGGCGATAGGCATTGCTATAATACGCGACATAGAAATAAATTAGATCAAACGCAAGTTCGTCTGTCAAAATTCACACTTCTTTCATGGGTGTTAGATTACATAATAAAATTCCTCTTGACGTCACTAAACTTAGTGACAATAAATTCAAAGCTTGTATGAAACGTACGCTTAGTAAGCGAGCTTATTAAAAGCTAGATGATTATTTAAAAGACAAAAATTCTTGGATAGGGGCTGTTCCAGCTCCACTTGATTGAATATGGACAACTTGTTTAGCTATTATTGTTTAATATTCCCTCTCTTCCTTCTATTAATTTAGTAAAATGTATCTTTTTTTCTCATTCATTCTGTAAATGAGGGAACCATGTAGCCATTTACATGGATAGTATAATTTGTATAATTTAACTTAGACCCACCTGATAGACCAGCCTACATCTTTCTCCCATATCTCACAACAAAATGTAGATGGAAAAAGAGAATGTAAAAATACTGTTTTAAAAGAGTAACCGTGGAGTTTCATGCCCTTCTTCTCCACAGGAATGACATTCCGAAGTGGTGGTAGAGTCTTTGTTACTTTTCTGACGATTCATAAATACTGTAATGGTTTACATGAATAAAATTATTCCGATTCTGATTATAACAACTTATGTGGATTTGGGAGCGTTTTAAATGTAACTTTTGAACGGGACTGTATATTCTGTAAAGATACATCGTTGGTTACTTTTTCTAGTATTTCATTATTACCATTTCTCTGGATAAAACCGTCACGCATATATTCCCCAAGCGGGGGTGGCAGAGGTGTACTGAGTACAACCTCGTTTCGCCGACGTAGTTAGGCCCCATGTAATAGGGGGCGAGCCTATTGCCATATACCTGGCACAATTCCAGACTCCGGACTCTACTGGGAAGTTTTCGCTGGAAAAAACTACACTTGTCCGACCTGGGATTTGAACCCAGAACCTCGTGATCACAAAGCGATGCGTTTTCCACTATACCAATGAGGCAGTCAGGATAAAACCTATCATTATTATATAGGAATTTCTTCTTACGTAAGTGAGTTTGTGATTTGATAACAAGTGACTGATAACGTATCTTGTATGTCCTATCTCAGCAAACAGTCAACCCCTTACAAGTACTTAGACAACACAATTATACTCAATGACTGAGAGATTCATATCCCTAACTTAGACCGTCACGCCTATATTCCCCAAGCGAGGGTGGCAGAGGTGTACTGTATACACCTACTTTTCTCCGACGACGTTAGGTCCCATGTAATGGGGGCGAGCCTATTGCCATTGAACCGGGCAAAATGCGAGAATCAAACAGGAAATTTTTCTGCAGAAATTTTTTTCTGGCCTAAGATTCGAATCCAGGACCTCGTGATCACCAAACTGTGCTTTGGCACTAGAGCAACGAGGCAGTCTATCCTTAATTTATTCTTATAATATAAAACGTAACCCCACACTAGGATTTATTCCTGTCTCGTGGGTGCGTTTACAAACATGAAAATTCACATACACAAATACACAGAGCAAAACAAATAATTGTGGGGCACACAAAGATTTGTCCCGTAAACCGAACCCGCGACTACTCGACCCAGTTTGCGGAGCGGCTTAAGCTCTTAACCACTGCGCGAAATCGTCTGTCGAATATCCCTAAGTAATAATCTAAACAGGCCATAGAAAACATTATAATACTACTAACTATACCATCACGCTTGATCCCTTGCGGTATAGGCAGAAACCGAGTAATAAGACAGTAGAGATCCTATAGTGACGTAAAATTGTCGCCACAACAGTGAGAAAATTATCCCAATATGCTTTAGGACCGCGGGTATATGTGATTCAGTGACTATAGTCCTTTTCACCAGTCATGGGTAGCGTACCCATGACTGGTGAAAAGGACTATAGTCCTTTTCACCAGTCATGGGTACGCTGACGTTTAGAATTTGACGTTTCTAGAAATGTGGTAAGTGTGAAATAGAATTTATTGAATATAATATCGCGAAAATTTATAACGAAGTGTGAATCGATAATAACAAAAATAATTTAAGAGAACAAAATGAAATAATTTCATTATTTATTTACGAATCAAGCTATTGGTCAGAAAAATCGTCTGACAAATCGCTTGATTCGTCGCTTACGTGTAAAGTTATTAGAAACTCTATAAAACTCTCTGATTTTATATGTCAAAATAGCGCATCCGCGTTTATTTAATAATTTATTGACCATGAGCATACTAAATATTTCAGTCAGATACATAGAATAATATATTTGTAAAAACAATCGGTAATCGATTTTGTACATATTAAAAAACAACATCGATTATCGATTTCATTGTCTCAGCCCCTAAAACGCAAAACGTTACAATTTACATAATTCAATAATAAAGTTTTTTAAGCTTTCTGTATTTTAAATAATTACGCAAATTTATGAACAGTATATGATTTAAATGAAAACTAAAGTAGATTTTTGATGTATTTTCATATTCCTGTTTATTTTTTGGATTCTATATTTTCAATATTCTTAAAAACAATATGCGTGAAATGCAATATGATCAAACGTCACTGTAGCCATGTCTCGTAAAAAAAGGCTATAAATTGTTATAAATTCATTCTGATCTGAACTATATCACTGTAAATTTTATCAAAATCCGTACGGCAGTTTTAGCATAAAAGTGTAACAAACATCTTTACAAACTTTCGGGTTTATAATATTAGTAGGATTTCTACCTATCTATATCATCACGCCAGATCCGTTGCGGGGTAGGCAGAGAGTACAGAGCTTCAACAGGTTCTTTCCTTACAGACCTCTCTGGTTTCCTCCACTCTCATATTTCGTTTCATACACACTCGCCGATTACGGAGACTCTTGACTTACCCTTGACTTGATTTACTTATTTATTAATTAGGGTGTTTACTTTTTTGAGAAGGGACAAGTGAAAACCTAGCTGGTTGGTAACACACTGCCGTAACGCGTACGCATCGCGGACGCAGCCGATACTCATACCTTTATCTATATACATAACATAGGGTCATCATCTCAGCCTATACTTGTCCACTGCTGAACATAGGCCTCCCCAATCGCTTTCCAGCGTCAACGGTCCGATGCCACCTGCATCTAACGACTTCCTGTGATTTTCACAAGATCGTCGGTCCATTTGGTAGGCGGTCGTCCCACGCTGCGCTTGCCAATACTTGGTCTCCACTCTAGAATCTTTCTTCCCCAACGCCCGTCCGATCTTTGCGCTATGTGGCCCGCCCATTGCCACTATAGCTTGCTATTCCTGAGGGCTATGTCGGTGACCTTGGTTCTTCCACGAATCTCCTCATTCCTGATTCGATCACGTAGAGAAACGCCGAGCATAGCTCTTTCCATAGCTCGCTTAGCAACTCTGAGGTTTTTTATGAGACCTATTGTAAGAGACCACGTCTCTGATCCGTATGTCATTACAGGCAACACACATTGACAAACTTTAGTCTTGAGGCACAGAAGTATTTTGGATGAGAAGATAAAATTTCTCATTTGTACTCAACGTGCATGCGTTATATGTCACCAGGGCCAATTTTCGTCGTTGTTGATGGTAGCCCAATCTCTGCCGGTGATTCTTAGCACCCCTTATCCCATCGTTACCATGGCTGCTACCGTGGCCAGGACGAACAGGACGGCCGGGGACTAGGGGCCTGGTTTTATTCTTTTCTCCCATTTTATTAAATTGGGGGGATTTGCCATACTCGTCACGCTTGGCAGGCGGGTTGGCGAGAGCAGTTCAATGGTCGTGAAAGTATCTAGGAGAATGCTGCTGCCCATTTCCTAGTCGTTCCTTAGTCGCCTTGTACGACACCCGATGGGATGAGATGGGTTGGTCCAATTCTAAGCCCACGCGGAAAAACATAAGTTAACATACAGAAATATACTGCTTAATCTAAGAAATAAATATTGAATACCCAAGTAAGTTTCCACCGTTATATAATACACATAAATAAAAAAAAAGCTAGGTCAAAAGTACCTATCCTTTTATACCCAAAGTATTACGTACATACTTATCTTTTCAAGATAATCTATTTACCACTGAAACTCGCCAAATAGACTTAACTAGGAATTTTTCACTAATCTAACACAAAATCCTACCGGATATTAGATTTATGAGATTATTTGCCTATCTTATAAAGACAGATTTCAGTATAAGCTATGCTATGCTATAAGGACTTACTAGGTGTGGTTCTGGTATTTACTTTATGTAAACAAATGAAAAATAGTGTTGATTATCTATCTATCTATATCATCAGACCATATCCCTTGCGGGGTAGGCAGTGAGTATAGAGTTCCAACAGGTTCCAACTATTATATATTTTTTTTAAATAGAAAATTTATCCGTTTCAGTCGTTTTGAAAGCGTATTTAATGTTTTAATAGCTTATATTATTTACATATAGTGAAATAACTAAATTTATAGATGATGATGAAAAGTATTTGCCACCTTATTAAAAAAATAATAAATATTAAAATTAAATTAGATAAATAGAATACTTTTTATTTACACCAATTCATTAAAATTAAAAACAAATTAATTAATCGGATACTCCACATTCGCACCAAAGCGTTTTTACAGCGGGTTAGTGAAGCGGTGGAATGAGAATGAGAATTTTTTTTATAAAGCACTTACAGCGCTTCGTAAGTGTGAATGAGGGCTCAAGCTGATTTGTGTTATTTAACTTTGACGTTAAATATTATACATCTTGTTCATGAGTATGGATTTGCTGGCGTAATGCGTCAATTTTAATAAATTGAACCAATGTTTTTTAACGAAATTTTATCTCAATCGAATGTCGGTGAGTGCTTGAAAAGTAGATCACAAAATTTAAAACCGAAAAGACTTAACATACAAACAGTGCAAGTTAAACAAATACAAATGTTGAAACAAAAAGACAGACATACGGAATAAGAAATTTCAAACTAATTTAAAAGCGCACGTTTTACACCAAAACTTAATTCCATAGTGGTTCTTCTCCACTATTTATTTTTTTAATCGTATCGACTTAGCTCTATTTTGTTATATTTATTGTTTACATTTGTTCCTTTTAATTATTTATCATATAATGTTTTTTACCAAAGCGCTTCAACAACAGTAGTATAGCTAGTATTCAACAACTATATCTAAAATTACACTGATCAAATTTATGTATTGTTATTGCGACTGCTTCCTGGTCTAGTGGCAAAGCGCATCGTTTTGTGATCACGAGGTCCTGGGTTCAAATCCTAAGTCAGACAAATGTAGTTTTTCCAACGAAATATTCCCAGTATAAGTCCTGAGTCTAGAATTGTGGCCGGCTCCCATATAACATGGGACCTAACATCGTCGGCGTAAAGTGGGTGTACGCAGTACACCTCTGCCACCTCCGCTTGGGGAATAAAGGCGTGACGGTGTGTGTGTATTTCGCGCAGTTACGCTCTCAATATGAACTGGTACACACGAAAGACCAGCATCGTGGCATTTCAGCTGCCTCGGCGTTATACTCAGAGTATACTATTATAGTGACAGTTTTTTTCTATATTATTTGCCGTGTATTTTGTGTCTCTGAATAGAAGTTTTTCTTTCTTACTTTCTTGTTTCAAAAATAGTTAAAAATGCTTCTAAAAATAATAGTATCGCGTATCTTTCGGTGTGCCCTTTACCTATTATATACGGAAGACATTAGATCATACCCACTTGGTACTTTTATCAACAATGTTGCAACCATGATAAGGGCTATCAGAGGCCTTTGGGAGAGAGCCAAGACGGGTTACGAAACACACTGATAAAAAGAAATTTGGTTAAATTATTGCTGATAAGACAAATTGTGTGTCAGGTCACGTCATATAATTATAGAGGTTAACAGAGGTCTACTTAGTTCTCTAATAGTTCGCTGATCTTAGATCTCAGTGTCAATATCATAAGGAGCTACGTTACAGGTTAAGTACAAAAACTCTATCACGCCTATTCCCTATTGTATTAATTTCTTATTTCACATGTTTGTGTTTTTACCACTTAATGTGGTAGCTGTTAAGCCGACTTAGAAGCCTTAGGCCTCGGACACGAAGTCAGCGGGAGCGAGGCGGTGGCGGCGGCGGCGCGGGGAACGGCGCGTTTCAATGCATACATTTATATGGAACTGGCCTCGAAGGCAGCGGCGCGGGGAGCGGGCGGCGAGCGGAGCACGAGCGGTGCGTACCAATCTAGCGGTGCCCGCACGTCAGCATTGACGTAGTGTTGAGTTTTAGTATTCTTTTTTGTCTTTTAACGACCGATGTTTCAAAATGCCCGCCGACGTGTTGGAGCAAATTATTACAATGATTTTTGATAGAACACCGATATGGAACAGCAAAGACGGTCTAACTTCGGTATTAATTTCTCGTAACACAACACTATGCCGCTCTAGCGCCGTGCGGTCTGCCCGCTGGCTTCGAGACCGGGTACAGCGTTGCCGCGCCGCTCCCCGCGCCGCCACCGCCGCCGCCCCGCTCCCGCTGACTTCGTGTCCGAGGCCTTAAAGGCGGCTTGATAAGTTCCAACAGCAGGCCACATACCTGCCTCCACAAATCCGCACTGGGTCCGCGTGGTGGAGTATGACCTAATCTCTCTTACCTCGATTTGTGAGAGAAGGCCTTTGCCCAGCAGTGGGCAGTATAGGCTGATATTATTATTATTATATACATGTTTGTGTTAATATCATAAATGTTAAAGTTTGTATCATCACGACAGATTCCTGGCGTGGTACGCAAAGAACAGAGTTTCAACAGGTAGTTGTAGCATGCTCGCCATCTTGCCTGGTGAAGCTGTAAACTTCCCGCGGTTAACAGAATAGTTTTTTTTAATTAAAAATCGTAGCTCAACAATAGGAATTATTTGTATATCATAGGTGCGTTTAGAAACGTGAAACTTACCAGCTGGACTGGACCAGCCGTCAAGATCAGTCACACACACATACAGACAATACAAAAAGATAGTCATAACCAAGTCTCTTATCACCTTCAAAGACATATGTCGTGAAGATATAATGTAATATACTGACTACAAAACAACTGAAACATGAAACAAATAAAAAAACAGCAAATCTCATTCTCAGTTCTGAAAATCAAATTGCATGCGTCTCAAATGTACACAGTAATATGATCGTTGCAAATAAATCTTTATTGAGTAACCAATAAATGTCAGAATGCATTGCCGTCAATGTTCGGAGTCGTTTTTCAAAAACAATTCGCACCCTTTTGTTTTTTCATGCGCTCTTAATATAAGCGGCTGCAGTTACACCGTGGGGTACCAGTGACGCGAGTTTGTTTGTCAGCTATCACCGCGGTCGCGGCTTCACCCGCCGTTTACCACAAACCTTATACGGTCGCAACACGTTGCCCGCTTCCGCTATTACTTCGTTTTCGCTTAGCGGTCTTTCTTTTTGCTCGACTTCTAAGGGTCGTAGTATGATATAAGCTTGTAACCTCACTCAAGAATTTAGGAATTAAATGCAAAATCTCAAAATCAAATCAAATCCGACTGGTAGTTCCAGAGATTGGCGCGTTCAAACAAACAAAAAAACTCTTTAGCTTTATTAGATATGTATAGATTTAAGCTTTGTTTATCGCTCATTCAACATTTCATATGTATATGTGATTATTAGTGTCTAGGCTCGACGCAAATATAGACATAATCGGTAGTAAGCCAAAACTACTCAATTGATTTTAAAAGATTCACAAAATTTTTGCCCTCAGACCTTAAACGAGATGATGATTACATGCTTCAGAGACGGCATTACCCCATTATATGTGGCTGTTATTACTACTCAGTTATTAAGTGAAAGGCTATCGGGCAGTGAAGAAGTAAAAGCACCAGTGGTCAACAACATTACTTATTCACACAAAGATATTAAAAATGTGTATATTTTGCCGACGATGTTAGGCACAAATGTAACTTATAAGGGTAGGGAAAAATACCATCAGTCAAATTATCGAAGGACAATTTCGGATTCTGGACTATCCATTAAAGATTTTTGGATTTTATCTGTGTCATCTTTATTATGGTGTGGTACCATACGCCATGAGTCCGTCAACGTAAGACCATATGGCGTATTCCCTAAAAGAACGACCCAAAGTACTCGTAAGTACAATTACACGGTTTATTACGCTTCTGTGTAACAGTCAGTCCATCAAAGCCACGAACGGACCACAAACATTGCTGAGCACAAAAGGGTAATATTTTTAGTCGTGACTCACTTGTTGACTTGAGAGAAACCTTTCGTACTTGAAGTACTATTGTTTGGCGAAGGCTTATACTTGAGTTGTGCTTAAAGGATTTATTGCTACGTTGAAATATTCTGGAAATGCATAAATATCTTAAGTGTATGCAGCGGCTTACGTGCGTTTGGCTTCCGTGCAAAATAAATTTTGGAATTATTTTGATTATGAGCATGAGTATCGATTGATAGATCTTTCTATATCCATCTATATTATTACGCCAGATCCCTTGCGGGGCAAGCGGGTAAAAATCTAAAAGTGTTTAGTAGTAATTGTGTATTTATTGTTTTGGTTAGTAAAAACATAATTCTTCTGACCTGGAATTTGAACCTAGGGCCAGGAACAAATAAAATTACGGCATACGAAATAGCGGGTAACAGGTAGCTATTTAACAAAACGATAAAATAGAATTTTGAAATTATGATATAATTGACCAAGGCCATGCTCCGTTGGTTCGGGCATGTAGAAAGATTGCCAGAGGAAAGAATGACAAAACAGATATACAATGTGAAAGTGGAAGGATGCAGGTACCGGGGAAGACCTAGACTATCTTACCTCGACTAAATAAACCGAGTCTTATCTGAAGGAAAAATCAAGAGTCTCCGTAACCGGCGACCGTGTTTGAGACGAACTATGAGAGTGGAGGAAGCTAGAGAGGTATGTAAGGAAAGAACCTGTTGGAAATCTCTACTCTCTGCCTACCCCGCAAGGGATCTGGCGTGAGGTTATAGATAGATAGATGATATAATTATTTAAGTAATATTCACCTCATTCGTTAAAAGAATTCAAAAACCCAAACAAGGTATTTTCATTAAAATAAATTAATGAAAAAACTCTCCCCCATCCATCTGCGTCGCAGACTAAACAGAATTACCGACATAATGAATAACGACCGGAGCATAAATATGTTTCGTGCATAGCATAAACGTTCGACGAGTTATACCAATATTGCTTGAACGATGGGGTGGCTTATTAAGCCATCTTTCAATGCTTTTTTATAAATCTATAAGGCACGTTAAAATATTCTCGTATAATAATTTGAAAGGTGTTTTATTTTGAGTAATAAGTTTCGTATAATAAATTAGTGATGAAAGGTGTATGAAATTTTCTTCAGAAGTTTATTGTGTGTTGAAAGTGATCTATCCAAATATTGGTATTATTTTAATTAAAGATTATTTAGTAAGTTTCTTATTGGATTAATGAGTTAAGATTTTTTAACTGAAAAATATACAAGGTGCAACATAATGAACGCAAGACCTGAGAGTAGTTTGTTCTAAATCGGTAACTGAATTGGTTCAAACATTTTTAATGTATCTTAATTTTTATTTATTTGCAAAAAATGCTTTTACTCCTTCAGTGCGCTAAGTAAAAAAACTAAATTTATTCTTGATTGATAGCAATAAGGGAATTTCAAATACATTCCTATAACGTATTTCTCAAAACGCACATATACACGTACAAGTTTCATTGTTAATTCGGGTATAAAAGTGTTAAAAAAAAGTGTAAATACCTTTCAATTTGGAAATTTGGTTTCCGTTTTGAATTTATGAAGCAATTCTCTAATCGGGGTGTCTGAGGCCTTGCGTTTATTATGTTACACCTTGTATAGGACAATCTATAAAAGTGGATGAAGCCAGAGAGATCTTTGAGAATGGCACCTGGAATTGCATTTGTATCTTAATCCAATATCGAGATCGCAAACTTGTTTTTATTTTAATTATAAATAAAAAAGTCACGCATGGAATGTAAGCCCTGTTCAGTAAAACTGACATTGTGATTTATTTATAGCATAATAAAGAAGTTTTTATTATTATTTTATGATAATATAAATAGCGTATACTGTTCTACTACAAGGCAAAGGCCATTTTTCACTAATAGAAGTAAGACCTAGACTATCTTACCATGACCAAATAGAACGTGTCTTATCTGAAGGACAAGTCAAAAGTCTCAGTAATCGGCGAGCGTGTATGAGACGAACTATGAGAGTGGAGGAAGCCAGAGAGGTATGTAAGGAAAAAACCTGTTGGAACTCTGCACTCTCTGCGTACCCTGCAAGGGATCTGGCGTGATGATACATAAAAGTAGGATATAATAGGTACTATTACGGTACTATTATGCGGGTCCAGTGTGGATTGGTGGAGTTTTATTTTGTCAAATTTTTAAATTATCACCAGTCGCCTATCATTTTCTTATTACACAGGATCCTAGTATCTTAAGCATAGTCAATTGCAAAAATAGTAGAGGTCTACTTAAGTTTGATTATCACAAACTATGAACTACGTTGGAACGTATAGAAATGACGGTCATTTTATGTAGTTAACGATACTTCGATTGTATTTAAATGGATTTTTATTGAAGATTGACCCATTTTAATAATATTTGATTATAACAGTACCTTCCTTTTGAAAAGGTTTTGCCAATTTGACACCCGGAGAGTCGAATAAATTTCTCAATTGGGTATCACGAATCGAAAGGGCATCACGATTTGAACTTTTTACCGTCAGTGGGACGGAGAAAGTATGTTTGTTTGCTAGTTCTTGCCATTTCCGTTACACCATGACGATTAACAAAAAAAAAATTGTTAGTTTTAAACGTATTCTTACCGTTAAGTCTAGTGTATGGTTCTGAGTTAACTAACCTTTTATATTAAAACTGTTATGGGCAAAGGCATTCCCTTCGTAATAAGTATATCATCAGCTTGTATCTTCCCACTGCTGGGTGAAGGCTTCTCCTCAACCCATCCGTTTCGGTCCTATTCTAGTCTATTCCATAATTTGCCGGCCACCTAATTATAAAACATTATATTTATTGTTGCCTCCATCAATCTGCATGGTCACGCCGTAGACCTTTTCTCTTTCACCGCAATTTGTGATAGAAGGTCTTTGCCCAGCAGCCTGGAAGATTAAAGACATCTGGAGATTCTGAAAAATGAAACTAAAATAATCATAGTCATGTCTACATTCCCCAAGCTGGGATGGCACTATCTACTCACATTTCGTGGAAGTTTTCGGATTGAAATGTAATAAACGGCGAGTTTATTGCCATCTGGACATATTTTTTGCCGACTATTAAAGATACTAGATATCCTACAGTGACTTATACAGAACATATCTTGATTGCATACAAATTTAGTTTTAGTCATTGACTGGAACGGTCTATTATCTGGTTACGGCTGAAGAGTTTGATACGTAGATAAGCAGATCGATTATTGATGAGATCTTTGCAGTCTGGTTGCTTGGTGTATCTGAAAATGATTGTAATCTTATTATCTGGGGTCTTTTGCAATCTTACTATCATGGGCCTTGTTACAATCTTTTTAGTAGATTATTGTAATCGTATTTAAATGTGTGAGAGACTTAGATTACGCAATTAACAGCTCTTGTCTTTTCCTAATAGCAAATTATTATGGCAATATTCTATCTATCTATCTATCATCACGCTAGATCTTTTTCGGGGTAGGAAGAGAGTACAGAGTTCCAACAGGTTCCTTCCTCTCTGGCTTCCTCCACTCTCATAGTTCGTCTCCCGTTGGCCGGTTACGGAGACTATTGACTTATCCTCCAGATAGGACTATTTCGTCATAGTAAGATAGTCTGGGTCTTCGAATTGTATATGACAATATTAATGTTAAGAAACTTGAGGTTATCCGCGAGAAACTAAAGAGAGTAACGCATTGTGATCAATACATTTGGCTTTTTCAGCCATTTTTTGAAAGTTATATTCTAAATGACTGCCTCGTTGGTCTGGTGGCAAAGTGCATCGCTTTGTGATGCCGAGGTCCTGGGTTCAAATCCTAGGTCGGACCAATGTAGTTTCTCTAACGAAAAATTCCCAGTATGAGTCCGGAGTCTGGAATTGTGCCCGGTATATGGCAATAGGCTCCCCTATTACATGGGACCTAACATCGTCGGCGAAACGTGGGTGTACTCAGTACACCTCTGCCACCCCCGCTTGGGGAATATAGCCGTGACGGTGTTTTTTTTACATATTCTAAATCTATACGTTTTGTCTCACATGAGTTATATTAACTACTAACCACTCTAAAAATACAAATTTAACTAAAGAAAGCTCATTTTATACCAGTAGCTGATACCACATGTCTCTTGACTCCTGAACTTCACAGTAATATCGAGTTTTTAACGCTTCACGCTCATATTGTTCGCTCGTTTAACTGTAATTGATCTATTCTGACATAATAGATGACCTTCCTTTATGTAACGACGTTAGAATAGAAAATTAGAATATGTATCCTGAACTATTTTTAATTCTAATCTGAAGTGTTTCATGATATTTCAAGTTCTAAAATTCTTTACGAACTATGAGAGTAGAGGAAGCCAGAGAGGTATGTAAGGAAAGAGCCTGTTGGAACTCTGTACTCTCTGCCTACCCCGTAAGGGATCTGGCGTGATGATATAGATAAATATATGGATAAAATTCTTTACATTTTCTGGAAATTCTTAAAGTCCTAGTTTTTGTAATAACATGAGTTAACTCAATCTATCATCTACCTTTATCAATAGGCTAGATCCCTTACCAGGTAAAAAGAGCATTAATTTCATGATTATATCATTTCCAAATGCACAAAGCATTTGGAAATGATATAATCATATATATATATATATATTATAATATATATATATATATATATATATATATATATATATATATATATATATATATATATATATATATATATATATATAATTCACCATTAACCTTCAAAATAAACTAAATTTAAAAAAAATATTACTTTACCCACGTTTGACTGCCTCGTTGGTCTGGTGTCAAAGCGCATCGCTTTGTGATCACGAGGTCCTGGGTTCATCCTAGGTCGGACAAGTGTAGTTTTTCTAGCGAAAACTTCCTAGTACGAGTCCGGAGTCTGGAATTGTGCCCGGGATATGGCAATAGGCTCGCTCCATATTATATGGGACCTAACATCGTAGGTGAAACCTGGGTGTACTCAGTACACCTCTGCCACCTCCTCTGGGGTATATAGGCGTGACGGTATTTTTTTTTTTGTTTTTTTATTTTTTATTTTTTTATAACAGAATTTTACGCCCTAAAACTTTCTTTAACTTACATAATACTACATGAAGGAAGAGACTATTTTAACAGACTTATATAAACGTTAACTCATTATTAATTCCACACGTTTCTATGGTAACATAAAGGTCTTTCTAATTAGACATCACTCACTAATGAAAGAGGCCTTTGAGCGCGCTATAGGCATTTTAATGCCTTGTTATGGCATGCGTGTGTCTATGGAAAAAAATTATATAATTTTGCAAAAACCCATCACAGTCTAGGACTACTCTATACAAAATTGAGTCTTGTTTTAACGTGAAAAAGTATACATTTGAATGATAACCTGGATGTTGGTTAAAAGTGTTTTGTGTAATACCGTTGAATTATAATTATAAGTATGACGAATGTTGTAGGAGGTGCGAAAATTAACAAATTGTCGCGATATGGTAAGTATTTATGAAATTAGTTTTATTATGGTTACCTAATGGCGCTTTCACGTTTGTGTTTTAATATATTTTATGAAACTTCACGGCTTTTTGAGGTTTATTGTTAGATTTATACGATGTGTTAAATTAAGTTTTATGGCTAAATATATATTGGAGTTTTGTTACAGCACTTGTGTGCAGTGCACTTTTCCACCACATTATCATAACAAAGCAATTAAAAACAATAACACAGCGTTTTTAGATAGTTTGGTTCAATTCCTAGATCAGTATTAAGGTTTTTCTATCGGAAAATTCACGGCAGCAGTCTAAAGTCTAGAACTGCGCGGTTTGGTAGCATTAGACTTGCGTTGAGACCTAACATCGCCACCGAAATATTGGTGTAAGCAGTACACCTGTTCCACCCTGGGGGCCGCATTTAGAAAATTTAGGTGTGACAAAAGATTTCTTTCTCTTGCTTTTTTTCTACAAACTGCGTGGGAAATATTGTTCGACCAGATTTCCTAGGTATTTCGTATAACTCAGAAAACTCCTTAGAGGTTAGGGTAATGAAAGTATGTATACTTTAGAATTCACCAGTAAAAAATCACATCTTGACCGACGATTTAGCGTAGTGGTTAAGCGTTTAACCCACTCCGTCTACTGTGTCTAATAGTCGCGGGTTCGATTCCCGCACGGGACAAATCTTTGTGTGATCCACAAATATTTGTTCCACACCGTCACGCCTATATTCCCCAGAGGGGGCGGCAGAGATGTACTGAGTACACCCACGTTTCGCCGACGATGTTAGGTCCCATGTAATAGGGGGCGAGCCTATTGACATATACCGGGCACAATTCCAGACTCCGGACTCATACTGGGAATTTTTCGTTAGAAAAACTACAATTGTCCGACCTAGGATTTGAACCCAGGACCTCGTGATCACAAAGCGATGCGCTTTGCCACCAGACCAACGAGGCAGTCAATTTGTATATGTTCCGGTCTGGGTATTTGTGTATGTGACACACCCACGACACAGGAATTAATCCAAGTGTGAGACTACGTTAAAAAAAAAACAGCTCATCATAACCATCATCATCATTCGAAAGACAAATGCCTCGAAGATCGCAACAACGATAGGAAACATCATAACTCAATCTCGCATAATTATTTCGCACTAACTGGTCAATTTTGAAAACGACTGATCGCCTATTCTCACTACTGCACCAGTTGGCGTCGTATACGCCAATTGTAATGGACCATGATAAATTGATGTACATTTTTCATTGATTTATTCCTTCCTCTTAGAATTACGTTTGGGTAATACAGGTGTGTCTTATTATTGATATTTTTTACCAAAAATATTGTTTAAATAGATTTCCTAAGCATTCCATATAGCTCAGAACACTCCTTAAAAGATATGGTGGTAAAAGTATATACAATATCAGCCTATACTGCCCACTGCTGGGCAAAGGCCTTTTCTCACAAATCGAGGTGAGAGAGATCAGATTTGTGGCCACCTGCTGTTGGAACTTGTCAAGCCACCTATAAGGCTTCCAACTCGGCTTAACGACTACCACATTAAGTGGTAACGGGATCAACGGTTTAAGATGCCTTCCGAAGCACGGAGACGCTCGAATATGAAAATGCCACAACGGTCACCAATCTCAGGCCGACCAAGTCGAACGCTGCTTAACCTGGGTGATCGGTAAGAACACCACGGTCGCATAGCGCTACGAGCGTCTCAAAAATATAAAAACTTAAATATCAAAATATCACAACTCATCATAAATATGATCATCAGTCGAATGACTACAAAACGGTTTCACGAAGATCGCCACAACGACCGGAAACATTATAACCCAATCTCGCATATTTTTTTCGCATAAACCGGCCAATTTTTAAAACGAGTGATCGTCTTCTCTGACTGCTACGCCATTTAGCGCCGTATACGCCAACTGTTACGGACCATGATAAATTGATGTGCATTTTTCATTGATATTACGTCCGTCATATTTTAAAGGTCATTATCAATGTAACATAGTTACATAATAGATTTACTACTGAGTTGTTAGATTTACACGAATATAACACATGATATAAAACTATAGAAACTAGCAAGAGAAGTCTGTAGGAAAACCTGTTGTAACTCTGTACTCTCTGCCTACCTAGCAAGGGATCTGGCGTGATGATATAGATAGATAGATATAAAAATATCCTGCCTCGTTGGTCTAGTAGCGAAAAACGCACGTAGCAAATTAGGTTCGATCCTATGTCGTACAAAAAGTAATTTCTTGACAAAAAATTTAATCATGAGAGGAACTGCGAGAGCGCAGAGAGTCAGACAAGTCTATAAGAAAAGAACTTGTTGGAAATCTGTGTTCTCTGCCTACCCTGTACAGGATGATGATAGGCGTGATGATATAGATTAATAGAAAGGTTTCTAGTATTGGTTCAGAGGCTACCATTGTACCCGGTATAAGAGTCTTGTCCCTTATAGCATTGGATCTTACGTCGTCGGCGAAGCTCCGTTGGTTCGGGCATATAGAAAGAATGTCAGAAGAATGACAAAACATATATACAATGCGAAAGTGGAAGGATCTATGTACCGGGGAAGACCTACTCTATCTTACCATGATCAAATAGACCTAGTCTTATCTGAAGGATAAGTCACCGTCAGCGTAACCGACGAGCGTGTATGAGACGAACTATGAGCGTGAAGGAAGCCAGAGAGGTATGTAAGGAAAGCACCTGTCGGAACTCTGTACTGTCTGCCTACCCCGCAAGGGATGATGATATAAACTCAAACTCAAATTAATTAAGACTCTACCACCCGTTCGGAATGTCATTCCTGCGGAGAAAAAGGGCAAGAAACTCCACGGTTACTCTTTTAAAATGAGAGTTTTACATTTATTTTTGTATACATTGCGTTTATGGGGTATGGGAAAACAATGCAGAACAAGTTAAGTAAATGGGCTTAAGTATAGACTAAACGTAAATGTACTAAAATTAAAGTAATTTTATGGATTGCATTGTAGTTTATTATGTTTTCAAGTATCCGGTGTTTCGAGTGTTTCACAGCACCCATGGTCATGGGAGGCACTGAGGTGTTTGACGTTCAAAAGTCAATGTTGCTCCGAGGCACTGTCAAAACTTAATAATTGTATTTGTTGGTACCTGAATATATGTGGCGAATACGATTATTCGTATTCATTGCATCACTATTGATTTTTGGGTTGTCCTTGCAAAAAAAGCAATGTCTGAAATTTGAAATTTGCACTTAATTGTTATCGTGAAAGAGTAGTGTTTTGATTGATACATTGTCTTCGTTTCAACGTAATTGATTAATAACGGGAATGAATTTCAGCAATTGTTTGATTGCTTCCACATTCAGACTGTAACAGTGTTATTGCTTTGACCGATACAGTATGTAATCTTTATATATATTCTTACGCACTTCTTCTTAAAGGGGATTGCAGAGGTGTACAAAGTTTATCTAGATTTTGGCATGGTATATTTTGGTACTAATGTGATAGGCGGCGAAGTAATTTCCATATATAACGGGGCATATTTTCAGACAGGATTTCTTTTTTGATAGATAAACCAATTAACACCGTTGGACTTAGTCAAATGGATAAACAGGGTTACACTCCAAGGTTCAAACCTTAATGTCATCTAAGGAGACCATTGTGGATCTTGGCTTACTTGGCTTACAGGAGTTACCATGGTGGTAATATCGAGCGGGCTTAGTCCCAATAAAAAAAACAGGGTTACACCTATATTCCCCAAGCGAAAGTAACAGGGATGTACTTTGTACACCCATATATCGCCGACCATATTAAGTCCCCAAGTAATAAGGAACGAGCCAGGGTACAATTCCAAGTTGCGGACACCTATTGAGATTTTTTCATAAAAATATGCTTTTCCCGATCTATTAATCGAATCCGGGTACTTCTGATACCCGAGCAGAATGCACCAATAAACCAACTAGGCAATCAAACCTACCTGTTTTAGTATCAATATAAAACTGCCCTCACTTCCACATAAAGGCGTTATACCCCCATTAAATGTGGTATAACAAATACACCATAAAATAACTGTATCATTCGTCACTTAGTCCTCGTTAGAGGGTTAACGAACTTGCCTGTCATCGGAGGGTTAAGAATTGACTTACTCGAGTGGGGTCGAATGTACCTCGGTACTGTGGGAAGTTTAAAAAATGTATGCTTAAGTTACTATTAAGAGTCGAAAGTGGAGGCGTAAGAACTTAGTATGACCAAAACATTGGCTAGACCGTAACACTGCAGAGTCAGAGGTCTCGGGTTCAAACCAAGGCACGCCCCTCTGTCTTTTCGAAAAACATGTGCGTATTCAAAAAATTACGAGTATCATTTGCTTTAACGGTGAAGGAAAACATCCTGAGGAAACCTGCATGCCTAAGAGTTTCTTGAAGGTGTTAAGAAACTGTCCCACCGTTGGGCACGGGTCTCCTCTCAAACTGAGAGGGCTTAGGCCATAGTCCACCACGCTGGCACAGGTGCGGGTTGACGAACTTCACACACCTTCGCGAAACACGGCATGCAGTTTCTTCTAGATGTTTTCCTTCACCGTTAAAGCAAGTGATAATTAATTTTTAATACAAACATGCTTTTGAAAAGACAGAGGTGCGTGCCTGGGTTTGAACCCGAGACCTTTGACTTTGCAGTCCAACGATCTAACCACTAGGCTATCACTGCTTTGAACCTTCAAATTAAACTAAATTTGAAAATGTTAATACTTTATGAGTGACCTTTTATGCACATCCAAGACCATTAACTTTTTTTAAATGTAGCCTATGATAAAATTTTGAAAAGAAAGAGGTGCGTGCCTGGGTTTGAATTCGATACCTCGGGCTTTGCAGTCCAATGGTCTAACCACTGGGCTAAAATTACTGTTGCCATACATGCAAAGTTTGAAATATAATAGACTTACATACACTCATATTAGTCATCATCATCATCATATCAGCCTATATTTGTCCACTGCTGAACAAAGGCCTCCCCAATCGCTCTCCAGCGCAGCCGGTCCGATGCCACCTGCATCCAAAGACTTCCTGCGCCGGTGGCCGTCCTACGCTGAACTTGCCAATACGTGGTCTCCACTCTAAAATCTTTCTGCCCCAATGCCCGTCCGATCTTCGCGCTATGTGGCCCGCCCATTGCCACTTCAGCTTACTAATCCTATGGGCTATGTCGGTGACCTTGGTTCTTCTACGAATCTCCTCATTTCTGATTGGATCACGTAGGGAAACGCCGAGCATAGCTCTTTCCATAGCTCGCTGAGCAACTCTAAGCTTTTTTATGAGACCTATTGTAAGAGACTTCTCATATAAGTGCCGTAAAAATATTTTCCTATGAATGGCCTATTGCCTTATAAATACAGTTACAAGTTTTGCAGACTTTCATATAAATTTCATTAACATTTTCATTTCTACTGTGTCACGTACATTGCTCTACCCAATCCTGAAGCATTTTGTGATAATTTTCTCAAGGTTCTCATCAATTCAATATGTATATACTTCATCATATGGAAGCGTTCTCTCCTAAATCGAGAGAGATTAGGTCTTGCTCTACCATGCGGACCCCAGTGCGGTGCGGTGGAGGCAGGTTTGTGGCCACCTGCCGTTGGAACCTATCAAACCACCCATATATATAAACTATTATAAAAGACATAATATATCTATTAAAAAAATCTATCACTACTGACTTCCTACCAACAATAATAGTTCGAAGCTGAATATTTCAATATAAAAATATTGTAATATTTATTACTTTCAAACTAGTCTTCCTCTCTCCTAAACACTTTGCTGTGCACACACACATAGTCCATTATTGTTACCTAACCTAGCTTTTAAGCTGATCAATGTTACCATCTAAACAACATTGTGGAACGCAAAATAAAATATGAATATGAAGGCTTTTAACTTGGCTTAACGACTACCACATTACGTGGCTTAACGTGCGAAGTTTGGAGATACTCGAATACAGATATGCCATGAATGGTCGTCTATCTCTGATTGACCGGGGCGAATGCTGATTAACGTTGGTTATTGCTAAGAACATCGTGACCACGAAATGCTATGTGCATAACACTCTTAATTGACGAAAACGTATAAAGAGATTTTTTTTTAAAACGTGGCCCCACACTATGATTTATTCCTGTATCGTAGGTGCGTTTACAAACATGAAAATTCACACACACAAAACCCAGACCGGAACAAATAATTGTGGATCACACGAAGATTTGTCCCGTGCGGGCATCGAACCCGCGATTATTAGACACATTGGGCGGAGCGGCTTAAGCTCTTAACCACTACGCTAAATCGTCCGTCAGATTAATAATAATTGTCTAATAGGTTTGTTGTAAAAAAATGACACTATAACACGCTTACATTTCTCAACCTGGAATGGTGGATGCATTCTATGCATACCACATTTTACTGATCCCAATGTAATAGGAAAGAAAAGGAAGAAAGAAAAGAAATTTATTTGCAACTCGTTAGTACATATTAAACTCTATACTTAATTTCTAAGATCGTTACAAAATGGTCTCGAACTCAGCATAATATCGATAAATATAAAGCAACCAGAGCTGATCTTCCGTCGGGACGTTAAGATTAAATAAGGCGCATCCCTTTGCACAAGTCTAGACTCTGGATTGTAACTGAGAATATTTCGGTAAAAAAATCATCCAATGAAACCCAGAACCTCGTGATCGCCAGCTACGGCTTCCACCACAAAGCCAACGGGGGCATCCAAAGCTTATTAACGATATTTTTAAAACCGGATTTAGCTATCGCTAACACCTAAAATATCAAATTTTTTCAATCACTTCCTATTTTTAAATCCCCAATTATTTTCCCTTCTCTAAACCCTTCATCCGCTTTCATAGACCAATTTGTCGCTTTTTAACAATGTTTTTTTTACTAATCTGTCAACTAAATGTTTACGGGTTAGTGAGTGAGGTAATTAAGTTGCGAGGGGGTTAAGATTGGCTGTCAAATGGTGATGAAGTGTTGGAGAATTGCATTATTAAATTTAGTTCAACACCGTCACGCCTGTATTCTCCAAGTGTGGCGGAGGTGTACCGTGGACACTCACTTTTCGCCGATGATGTTATTTCTCAATGTTATAGGGGGCAAACCTATTACTATTATTTCGACTAAGTCCAGTGGTTGTGCTTAAGCTGCTCCGTTGATTGGATCGAGGAGTCGCAGGTTTGATCCCAGCACGAGACAAAACTTTGTGTGTTATGGTCTGGGTGTTTTTGAATGTGAGTTTTGTGTTTGTTAGCGCACCCACCATATAGAAGGTAATTTGTAGCGTGGGTTTGTTTTTATTAAATAAAAATAATTACACCGAATAAACCGAGTCTTATCTGAAGGACAAGTCAAGAGTCTCCGTAACCGGCGAGCGTGTATGAGACGAACTATGAGAATGGAGGAAGCTAGAGAGGTATGTAAGGAAAGAACCTGTTGGAACTCTGTACTCTCTGCCAACCCCGCAAGGGATCTGGCGTGATGATATAGATAGATACACCGATTGGTGCTGTAATAAATGCAAAAGTTTAGATGATTGATACTCAGGTCTACACGGTTAAATGAATTAAGATGAAATTTGACAGGAGAGTGGATTGTTATATAAGGTAATATAGGCTATATAAAGGACATTGTTCTGCGCTCATACATGATTTACCCCAATATCAACTGCAATGAAAAAATATCTGTATGATTTCAAATCACCCATAAAGTCTCTTAAGTCATTTATTATTAAACGGACAAGCGGGGGAATCGCAATATTGCACAAAAACAATTAGATTTTGAGGTTATAATTCAGTTGCTATTAATACATATGACGTCATATTGTATGTGTTTACATTCAGTAAAGATGTCGGCGACTTCGATATAAGTACCTACATTACTTTGATTATTCTTTTTCGATTGCAAATTGTCCGTTAGATACGAATATTTGCCATTATTTTAATAAAATAGATAAATAATGATGGCATGGGCAAAAGTTTGTTGGTTCTGGGGAAATTTTCTACCATGCCCTTTGATACTCTTTGCTCATCCTGCAGGGGATTTGGCTTAATAATACACATAGGTAAAGGTTAAAAAAGGCGGCAGGCTGGAAGTTACTGCCAAAAAATAATTCTCAATTTGTACCATCTTCAACGGTATTATTATACTGGAAGGGAACTAAGCAACCAAGCTGCCCTTATCCAAATAAATTTCTTATGCAAATGGAGGCGAATAAAATACATTTTGCCACCCCATATCGCAGTAGTAACGAAGTGGAACCCCTGTGGTAACATTGTTAGGTCGTAATGATGCTATAAAGATATCTGACCACTTATTGCTATAATAAGGTGACTCCTTTGCTAAGTTACGTAGCACAATATGAAGACATAGTAAAAATATTGGTCTCGCATCACAATATAGGGGGCAAATTCACTGAAAAATTACGCAAAAACGAGCGGCTTAGTCTTGTAGCACTTAAGCAGCATCGGTCATTACATTAGATAGTTGCTGGTACGATCCCCGCGCAAGACAAATATTTGTGTGACACAAATGCTTGTTTCCGTCTGGGAGTTTAAGAGTTTCTTTGAAAAGGCAGTATCCATGCCATCCGGAGCCCTAGGCAATTGGACAACAGCTTAACCTGGAGACGGGTTTATGTAGAGATCACGGTTACGCACCGGTGCGTTTCACTCGGTGATCCCGGAGCCCTTCTGACAGGTGCCAGTGCTGGCCACCGTGGGTGGGGTTTTAGTCGGTAAGAGTCCGAAATACCCCGCCAGCTTCCCCCGAGGCTGGCAGAAGTCCATGACGATTTTCCCCATGTAAAAAAAAAGACATTAACCCGTACTAATTCCCCAAGCCGTGTACCTAAATATTCTTCGGATCGACTTAATTCTTTTTTGTTAATTTTATTGTTTACTCTTGTTCTTATTAATTATTCGTAATATACTTTATTTTCCACATTAGTATCCAACAACTACATCTACATTAACTCTGATAAACTGTTTGTATTTTTCGGAAGACCAGCGTCGTGGCACTTGTATTGCCTCGGCATTATGTTGAGTGTATACCATTTCAGTGCCACATACTTTTTTTTATTTGCTATGTATTTTGTGTCACTGAATAAAAGTTTTTCTTTCTTTCTTTCTTTACTACAACTACTAGAGTAGGCGGCCAGCCGTGTTAAATATGCCAAACATATTCAATCAACCGACCTGGGATAGAAAGATAATAATCAAGATGCTTTTGATTATTGAATTTACATTATGAAAGAAATTTAAATTCACTTCGTTGCTTTAGCCCACTCCACGATGATTGATTAAACTGAGGTTGTTGTTCCTTGAGGCACCCTTATGCTGGTTGCTTCCTTGCCCTTCCGGTTGGAGCAAAGTTGTTGCAGGTCCGCTTTCGAAAGTTTTGAAGGCTAACGACAACAACCATCACCGTACCTATTTATACCCATCCAAAACTACAGCTCTACATAATGGTTGAAACTTATCAGATATTGTGTGGGTTCAATTTCTACGGTGACCGAAGTATAACTAGTTTTTTGAGTTGTAATTTTCTAGATATTGTTTGTGACTTTTAAGGCGATTGATTTGACAGACATTATAGAGACAAAATTTGCTGAGAATTTCAGATTTTGTACATATTACGTGTGGTCTGTAGTCATTGGGCTAAGTTGGGGGACTCACCGGCTTGAAAAGTTCTGGCAATAGGTGGCCACAAATCTGTCTTCACCAAGCCACACTGAGTCATACGGTGGCACAACGCAAAGTATTTTATTAGTATCTCTATCTATCTATCTATCTATATCATCACGCCAGCTCCCTCGCGGGGTAGGCAGAGAGTACAAAGCTCCAACAGGTTCTTTCCTTACATACATCTCTGGCTTCCTCCACTCTCATAGTTTGTCTCATACACACTTGCCGGTTACGGAGACTCTTGACTTGCTCTTCAGCTAAGACACGGTCTACTTGGTCATGGTAAGATAGTCTAGGTCTTTCCCGGCACCTACATCCTTCCACTTTCGCATTGTATATCTGTTTTGTCATTCTTTCTTCTGGCATTCTTTCTATATGCCCGAACCAACGGAGCATACCCTTTCTCATCTTTACACCGATACTATCTTTCATACCTACTCGCTTTCTTACTACGCTGTTGCGAATACGGTCGGTCAGCGTGACTCCGCACATCTTCCGCAGAGATCGCATTTCGACCGCATTTATCCTGCTTTCGTTCTCCTTCTTACATACCCAACTCTTACTGCCATATAACAGCGTTGGGACAAGCACTCCATTATGCATGGCCAGCTGCGCCTTTTGGCTTAAGTGCCGGCTCCCAAGTAGCCTTCCCATCGCACCATTCACTCTATTACCTGCATTCACTCTTCTCTCTATATCAGCGGTGTATTTCCCATCCTTACTGAAGGCGCATCCAAGATATACAAATTTTATTAGTATAGCATTACAAATGGACCGCAGTCCTTATATTTCGCTTTCCTTGTTGAATCACTTCGAAAGAATGCACATCGAATTGAATGTGGGACTGACAGAGGGGACTAGGTACTGAAAAAAAATTTCTTATATCATTAAAAGTGTGACGAACGATGTTTTATGCCGGTTTATCAAAGTAGAGGCTAGTTTTGATTCAGATAATTTATTATTGTAGAGTTTTCAAGCACAGACACAATTTGTAGGACAAAAGAAAATCTTAAATGTGTGTGTGAATATTATGTTGTTAGCCGAGGCGACAACAATGCGAAAACAATAGATCTATGGAAAATTCTCAATACCAGTTCTGGTATTGTGGTCGGTGGCAATGTCAATAGGCTTGACTTAAGATAATCGCTGATATGTGTGGGTGTACAAAGTACACTTCACTCTTATGTATAATATTATTAGCCCTGTTAAGAAACTGTCCCACCGTTGGGCACGGCCCTCCTCCAAACTGAGAGGGTTAGGGCATAGTCCACCACGCTGGCCCAGTGCGGGTTGGCGAACTTCACAAACCTTCGAGAAACTCTTAGGCATGCAGGTTTCCTCACGATGTTTTCCTTCACCGTTAAATTAACTAATAGTTAATTTTTAATACGCACATGCCTTCCAAAGGTTGAGGTGCGTGACTGGGTTTGAACCCGAGACCTCTGACTTTGCAGTCCATCGGTCTGACCACAAGGCTATCTTACCTGGTAAATATATCGTGGTGGTATTTTATAGTACTTAGTGGAACTAAGTTGAGATTAACTTGAGTGTGTTCAAGATGGATTGGGAACAACGCTGAAATATTTTTTTTCTTTTTTTGTAAAAAACGTAGCCGCTCCCTAGGAATAATTCCTGTCATGGGGGCGTTTACAAACATGAACTTTACGTACACTGACTTCCTCGTTGGTCTAGTGACAAAGCGCATCGCTTTGTGATCACGACGTCCTGGGTACAAATCCTAGGTCGGACAAATGTAGTTTTCCTAACGAAAACTTCCCAGTACGAGTCCGGAGTCTGGAATTCTGCCCGGTAAATGGTAATAAGCTCGCCCTAATGGGACATGGGACCTAATATCGTCGGCGAAACGTGGGTGTAGTTAGTACAACTCTGCTATCCCCGCTTGGGGAATGTAGGCGTGACGGTGTTTTTTTTTTAACTTCACGTATACAAACAGAACCGAATCAAATATTTGGGAGTTACATAAAGATTTGTCCCGTGCGGGATCGAAGCCGCGACTATTAGACATAGTGGGCGGAGCGGCTTAAGCTCTTAACCACTGAACAAAGTCTACTAAATTAAAACTTTATTGTTAAGTGATAACCCTGCATAACTGCAGATTGTATTTTATACATTGTAACAGCTCATTAAACTATAACAAACAGCTCAGCAGTTTCCGAGAAAATAAGCACAAGACGATAAACACATTTCTTATCGTTTAGTTATAAAACCGGATGCTGTATCTTAAGAGAGAGCAAATAAAAAAATATTGCACTGTCCTACATATTGCATTCAACTTGATAAAACATGAATCACTTCAATAAAATTACATCTCGAATTTCAGAGCAAAGGACTGTTTAAAAACCGCTATTTCAATTTTATGGTTACTGGAGGTTTTTTTAACTCATTCCATTGGTAACGCACATTTTATTTTAAAAGTTCTATCTATCTATATCATCATGTCAGATCCCTTGCAGGGCAGAGAGAACAGAGTTTAAAGAGATCAAAAAAAAAACACCGTCACGCCTATAGTCTCCAGAGGGGGTGGCAGAGGTGTACTGAGTACACCCACGTTTCGCCGACGATTTTAGGTCCCATGTAATAGCGGGCGAGCCTATTGCCATATATCGGGCACAATTCCAGACTCCGGACTCATACTAGGAAGTTTTCGTTATAAAAACTACACTTGTCGGACCTAGGATTTAAACCCAGGACCTCGTTATCACAAAGCGATGCGCTTTGCCACCAGACCAACGAGGCAGTAATAAATAGTAGGCGATAAATGGTTCAAAATAAATAAAAAATCAATTCAGTCACGCTTATTAATATTATTGAATTATAGTATTCCCCAAGCAGAGGTGTACTGTGTACACCCACTTTTCGCCGACGTTGTTACATCAAGTAGGTGGCGAGTCTATTGCCAATTTACCGGGCACAATACCAGACTTCGAACTCACACTCGGGAATTTCCTACCGAAAAATTACTTTTGTCCGACCTAAGATTTGAACCCAGGACATTGTGATCGCTACGCACATTATTCGTCACTAGGCCAACGAAGTAGGCAGCATGTAAAGTTTTTTAACCGCAGCCCCACACTAGGATTTATTCCTGTGTCGTGGGTGCGTTTACAAATACGAAAATTCGCATACACAAAGAAACAGACCGAGAGAAACTTTTATGGGTCATATAAGGTTTAACCTACCACTTTCTGTTCCGTAAGTCTCTTCAAATTACAGACAAAATTCTTATATGGTGCGAGCAAGTAATGACTTCAATAAATTGTGCAAAGAGTTCCGTCTTGATCCATATACTATTAAGAGCAATAAGATAAGAGAGCTGCTGAACCTCAAGTATTTTTCAAATGTAACTAATTACTTAAGTAACATGAATTTGTGTATTAGTATTGTTTGCTAAAGTTTCTGACACAAATTCAGAGCTATTCGTGAAAACCTGTAATTGGCTTTATATTGCTTACATTACTTTTATTCTCATGAGTGCAGCTGTTTGTTTTCCTTACCAAATAAATAAATAAATAAAGATTTGTCCTGTACGGGTATGGAGACAGCGATAACTCTATCCGATGAGTGGGTATCATTAGAATCTCTTAAATTGTACGGTATAACGAACTGGTCAATTGTTTTGGCACCAAACATACGTTTGTCTGGATTAACCTACAGAGAACCCAAACCCGCATAGCATTACCTAAAAACGGCTTAAGTGTTAATTATAACAAATGGCTTATTACCCCTCTCTCTCTCCAATTGTACGTGTGAAAGAGAAGACAATAGAGTCCCGTGGGAAAAATGTTAATGTTTATCGCATTTTGTTTATGTCAGTTAAGTCTCGTCTGTTAGACGAAATTGGAGTCAATTGCTTTATATGCCTTGCCTTATGCATAGAGCAGCTGTTTATTACAAGGTCCTAAGTTCGAAGATTCTTACTTGGACTAAGTATTATTTGGATTTTTCTTCCGCATAATTCTCAGTCAGGGTGTTTCTCTGCGAGGAGATGCGCTGGAGAATCAAAATCACCGATATAGCCCTCAGAATTGCCTTATTTAAGTGGCAGTGGGTAGGATACGTTTCTCGTAGATCTGACGGCAGTTGGGTCAGAAAGGTTCTTGAGTGCTGACCTCGTACCGGAAGGCGTGGACTGGGCCCTTCCAAGGGGAATCGATGACCTGCTGAAGGTCGCAGGTAAAAGCTGGATCCGTACAGGACAAAACCGGTCTTCACTTTTGGGACGTCATTTGTCAGGCAGTGCAGTCTTCAATCTGAAATTCTGTGTGGTATCATATTATTTATTTATTTCATTAAACAACAATATGGTCTATTATCGGTTAGTAAGCTAAGGTTCTAAGTTCTATTACCACAAATCAAATATACATCTAAGTCAGATACCATTACCTGATCAGTTCTGCGTGTATATGACCGTCCTCTAATTTATATATGTGATGAGTGGAGAGTTCAACCTCTTTACTAACGTGCCCACTATAAAGGAGACGTATAAAGAAGACGATTTGTAAAAGCTTTATTAGCTTAATTCGTAGTACGAACTAAACACCTTACCATTTAAAGTAAGGTAGATCGATATTAGACAAGATTAGAAATCTAAAACTACCCTCAAATCTAATCAACAGGAGTTCCGAAGTGGTGGAACAATCGATACCAATAAAAATAAAGATAAAGCCAACCCCGGGACGTCGACACGGTCAATTAGTCGATACTCTAGGGGATGATTCAAGGGTGAACCACCAGGGTTGGGCCGTGGAAAATTATATTATGAAATTTTGGAGAACTGATAAAAAACCGCGAATATTTCCCAAGCGGGGGTGGCAGAGGTGTTTTGTATACACGCACTTATTTTATTATTATCACAAATCTTTAGTATTACTAAAAATAAGGTCTAAAACAGCGTGCTTTGGTTTTAGGCGTGCCTATATTAATGTTGAATAAATAACAAGATTCTTATGTAGTGGAAGCCAGAGAGATCATTTTACCTTTTCTTTAAAAAAAAACGTAGCCCCACACTAGGATTTATTACTGTGTCGTGGATGCGTTTACAAACATGAAAAGTCACATACATAAATACCCAGACCGGAACAAATAATTATGGGTCACACAAAGCTTTGTCTCGTGCGGGAATCGAACCCGCCACTATTAGACACAGTGGTCGGAGCGGCTTAGGCTCTTAACCACTGCGCTAAATCGTTCGTCAATTGTGGGTCACATAAAAATTTGTGCCGTGCGGAAATCCAACCCGCGATTACTCAATTCAGGGGACAGAGCGACTCAAGCTCTTAACCACTAGAACTAGTCGTTCGCTTTTAGTAATAATGAATAAACTAGCAAGAATCTCGTGAAGTAGAAGCCAGCGAGGTATAAGAAAAGAGCCTGTTAGCACTCGTACTTGCCAGATCCCTTGCAGGATAGGCAAAGAGTACAGAGTTCCAACATGCTCTTTCCTTACAGATCTCTGTCTTCCTCCAGTCTGATAGTACGTATTATACATGCTCGCCAGTTACAGAGACGGTATATTTGGTCGTGGTAAGATAGTCTAGGTGTTACTCTGTACCTACATCCTTCCACTTTCGCATCGTATATCTGAGCGATCGAGCTTTTAGTGTTAATAAAAATAAGGGCTAATAATATACCTAGCATACTTTGAGTACCTTATATTACATAACTAGCAAGAGACTCCATAACCAGCGAGCGTGTATTAGACGAACTATGGGGTGGAGGAAGCCAGAGAGGTCTGTAAGAAAGAATCTGTAACTCTGTAACTTCTTCCAATCCCGCAAGTTATTTTTTTTTTTAACTTAGACACCTGATGACTAACCTACATTATTCTCCCATACCCCACAACAAAATGTAGATGAAAAAGTTTGTAACATTTTTATTTTAAAAGAGTAACAGTAAGTAAAAGAGTAGCTTCTTGCCCTTCTTCTCAACAGGAATGACATTCCGAAGTGGCGGTAGAGTCTTTGTTACTTTTCTGACGATTCATGAATAAAAAATCACTGTAATTATAATAAAATAATTTGTTTCATAATCATCAAAGTATATATACTACAAGCTACCTAGTGTAGTTAACACTGAAGGAGTTAGATAAATCTAAATGGTTTAAGTATTAAGTGAGTGTCAAAGAGCAGTTAACGACGAGCCCTTGACGACCACTTGAACGCGAGTTATTGCGTTGTTAGACGACGTACAGTTATGACAAAGTAACTGTGAACTTGTGCAATGTAAACAGTATGACAATATATTTTTTCTTTTTTATTTCATAGCTCCACTAGGAATTATTTCTGTGTCGTTTATAAACGTCAAATTAAGATACACAAACACTCATAATGAACCAAATATTTGTGAGTTATCCAAAGATTTGTCCCGCGTCGAGCCTGTGACTACTCGATTCAGTGGATGCTCTTAAGCACTCTTAACCACTGGACCAATCCGTTCCTTTGTTATGAACGATTAATGCTACTAATATAATAATTGTGTAAGTTCGCATGATTGTATGTTTGTTAGTCAATCACGCAAAAACGGCTGTACGGAAAACACCGTCACGCCTATATTCCCCAAGCGGGGGTGGCAGAGGTGTACTGAGTACACTCACGTTTCGCCGACGATGTTAGGTCCCATGTAATAGGGGGCGAGCCTATTGCCATATACCGGGCACAATTCCAGACTCCGGACTCGTACTGGGAAGTTTTCGCTAGAAAAACTACACTTGTCCGACCTGGAATTTGAATCCAGGACCTCGTGATCACAAAGCGATGCGCTTTGCCACTAGCCCAATGAGGCAGTCAGTGTACGGATTTGGATGAAATTTGGCACACAGATAGTTTATTACCTGGATTAACAAATAGGACTTTTTATCCCGGAAGAATGTTAAGTTCCCGTCCAAAGTCACCGCGGACGTAGTCGCGGGCAGAAACTAGTAAAATAATAATGTAATAATTTTGCAGATTTTAAGTGCTTTTTTTGGCCCATACAATGTTCTGGCATTGAGCTTTATCATCAGACCCTCGACGCCATCTGAATGCACGGTACTTTTCAAAACCACTCCAATGAACCTAAACACATGCATAATACTTGTCAAGACCAATCCAACAAACGTGAACGTTATGTTATCATCATCATCATCTCAGCCTATACTTGTCCACTGCTGAACATAGGCCTCCCCAATCGCTTTCCAGCGTAACCGGGCCGATGCCACCTGCATCCAAGGTTATGTTATAGTTGCCATATTTCTATGGCCACCTTCCGGGCCCACCAAGGATTCTTTAAACCAGCTTCATCGTACTATATTATTGCATTGTCACCAAAGTTACATACATATGTCAAATTACAGCTTAATCTAATACCCGCAAGTTTTTATAAAATGGATCACATTATAGGAACCAGAAAGACAGGAGACATATAGGAACAAAGCAAGTTAAATAAAAGCTTGTAAAAATAATTCACCTCTTACAAGAGTTCTTAAGTTCACAGTTACAATACTTATTCCCAGGCCCTTGACGTCATGTTGACCTTAGACCCTTACACGTTGCCAGTAATGTGCCTTTTACTTGCCTGTTCGACAAGTATTATGTGGGTTATTACGACTTATAATTAAGAATGATACGAGAAAAAAAAAAGACAAAATATATATGTATATATGTGTGTTTATGTATGTGACATAGAAACGAAACAAAATGTGACACAGAATGGGATTTTACATAAGAGAGACAAATATTTACTTTTAAAAATAATAATATTAGCCCTGTTAAGAAACTGTCCCAACGTTGGGCACGGGCCTCCTCTCAAACTGAAAGGGTTTAGGCCATAGTCCACCACGCTAGCCCAGTGCGGGTTGGCGAATTTAACACACCTTCGAGAAACTCTTAGGCATGCAGGTTTCCTCACGTTTTCCTTCACCGTTAAAGCAAGTGGTAATTAATTTTTAATACGCACTTGCTTTGGAAAAGATAGGTGCGTGCCTGGGTTTAAACCCGAGACCTCTGCTTTGCAGTTCAATGGTCTAATCGCACTAGGCTATGACTGCCACCTTTGACATAGAAATAAAAAAATACTTACAAACGAAAATAGAACCTCCTTTTTGTGGTCGGTTAAAAAAAAACCGTCACGCCTACTTGGCAGAGGTGTAACTTACGAGTAGCTCGCTTGTTCGACAGGTATTATATGGGTTATGACGACTTATAATTAAGAATGGTACGAGAAACAGAAAACATCTTTGATTAAGACATAGGAACGAAAAAATAAATTATGACCCGGAAAAAAGAAAGAATTTTTCACGCCTACTTAGTAGAGGTGTGCTGTGTACACTTATATTTCGCCGATAATTAAAAATAATACGAGAAAGAGATCGAAAAATTCCTGCGACGTAGAAAAAAAGGATACACTGTCATGCCTTCTCAGCAAGACGTGACGATGTATCTTTCTTTTCGCTATTTTATAAAAATATTTCACTGCCTCGTTGGTCTAGTGGCGCATCGCTTTGTGATCACGAGGTCCTGGGTTCAAATCCTAGGTCGGACAAATGTAGTATTTCTACTGAAAGTTTCCCAGTGTGAGTCCGGAGACTAGAATTGTGCCCGGGATATGGCAATAGGCACGCACCCTATTATATGGGACCTAACATCGTCGGCGAAAAGTAAGTTTACTCAGTACACCTCTGCCTCCTCCGCTTGGGGAATATAGGATTGACGGTGTTTCTTTTATTTATTTCACTAGAAAGGGCATTTTGCCCTATCTAAAATTCGATTCCAACCACTGACTCAACGAGGCATTCAACAACAGTGCTAAATAAATTGGCAAAATTGAATTATAATAGGGGACCCCCATCTATAGAGATTGATACATCTCAATTTGCGTCATTTGCCAGTGTTTCCCAATTAGTGATACGCGTACCCCTGGGGATACGTAAAGTTACATGAAGGGTTACGCGCGGTAGTCTCTTGACTAAGTTACTTTAATCACATAAAAAAACAACAACAATGGGCAGACGGACGATTTAGCGTAGTGGTTAAGAGCTTAAGCCGCTCCGCCCACTGTGTCTGATAGTCGCGGGTTTGATTGCCGCACGGGACAACTCTTTGTGTGATCCACAATTATTTGTTCCGGTCTGGGTATTTGTGTATGTAAATTTTCATGTTTGTAAACGCACCCACGATACAGGAATAAATGCTAGTGTAGGGCTACGTTTAATATAGGTATATAAACGTCGTACTACGTTTAATATACATCGATTATAAGTAAACCGCCTTAAACTTGCCCCTCCTGATGGTAGCGGGACGCGGGGCGGGGGTGCGCTTGACCAATCGACTAATCTCCCACCTGTCCGCTGTCGTACAGTTCTCGACCTATGAAGTACGCGAGTTTGAGTTATTTCCTGAAAGGGTGCGCAAAAAAGACTAATTGGGAACCACTGCTCCCTGTCAATCAATTTAGGGTGGTTGGGAATAATTGTATGGTAGCCCACTGTTCGTTTGTAATAAAGTCGTAAATTACATGGGATTGTGTTTAAATTAACTGCAATTTATACGGATTATTGGGCGTTAATTGTATTGTGCATCTGTCTTTATTAAAACTACATCTGTTCATTTTATGTATATATTTTAACAATGCGAAACAGATATACAATGCGACAGTGGAAGGATGTAGTACTGAGGAAGGCCTAGAATATCTTACCGTGACCAAATAGCCCGTGTCTAATCTGAAGGGCAAGTCAAGAGTCTCCGTAACCCGCGAGCGTGGATGAGACGAACTGTAGAGTGGCGGAAGCCAGAGAGATCTGTGAGTATAGAACCTGTTGGAACTCTGTGCTCTCTATCTATCTGCTAAGGGATCTGGCGTGACGATAAAGATAAATACTTAATCGTGTCCCTTCGCTAAGCAAATGCCTTCTCTTGCAAATCGAGATAAGAGAGAAATAGGTACTCTATACTTGCTTAGTTCAGAATATAACACATTTACGGCTATATTTTCCAAATGGGCACCCCCATAGAGGTGTACTTTGTACTCTCATATTTCGCCAACGATGTCAGGTCCTAATCTGGCGGCGACTATATTACTATTATGCCGCTTCAGAAGTAATTCTTTAGTATTTATTTGTAACTATTGTTAATGAACCTTTTTATTGTTCCAGGTAATACAGCTAAAGATACACAAGAGCTACAGGAGTTCTCATATCGCACCTTCAGAACGGTAGTGACTTTTCTCAAAAAATCAAGTTTTTGGGAAACTAATCGCATCCCATCAGAACCGAGCGGCGCGGATACGGAGAGGGAAATTGAAAGAGACCAAAGTCTTATTTCTTAATTCTACAATAAAAACGCCGCTGTTTTATTATTCACTAGATAGAGCGTACCTTTGAATGGCCCTCTATGACCGTAACTCGATTTCTTAGATTTTTGAGTTAAGTCTATACCGTTCTGAAGGTGCGATATGAAAATTTTCGAGTTTCGGCGTGAGAGAGAATACTACTGGTATTATTCCAAAATAAGATGCTTTATAGTCCTTATACATTTGGTAGTATATATTTAAGAGTCTTTTCTGTAGGTAAAATGCAACTACTCAAGTAAACTTGACATAAGACCTTAGAAATCCCAATTAGATTTTTGCTTTAAAACCTATATGAAAATTAGAGTTCCAGTTTTGAGTTGCAATTTTCTTAAAAACGTAAATAATAGCCTTGATAAGAAACTATCCCACCGTTGGGCACGGGCTTCCTCTCAAACTGAGAGGGCTTAGGCTATAGTCCAAAACGCTGGCCCAATGCAGGTTTAGGCCAACATAAGGACTTTGTTATCCCAATTATATAGTCTTCGTAACCGACGAGCGTGTAGACGAACTGTGAAAGTGGAGGAAGCCAGAGAAGACTGTAAGGAAAGCACTGTTATAACTCTGTATTCTCTGCCGACTTCGCAACGCATCTAGTGTAACGTCATAGATAGATGTAGTTAGGAAAATAATTGAAAAATAAGAAAAAAAATTCCATCTCCATACATTACGGCAGTCAACTGACGCTCAAAATGTATGAAGAAGGCGATTTATTTTTATCTGTCTATATAATCACGCCAGATCCCTTGCGAGGGAGGCACAGATTACACAGTTCCAACAGAATTACTATTGTATCTTATTTTAAAAATAATGCTGCAATTTTCCACAGTGGATATGCAATTGTCGTTATGTCAGGACTAAAGAGTCATTAAGACGTCATTAAATCACGTTGTTTATATAATATTTTTTCCTTGACTTTGCAAGTATGCCCCTTTACGCAACAACGAATCAACTCCAATAAAGCTTATTTAACATTCAGTTCCGCGTTCTTGAGACGTCTGTGCCATACAAACAAACACATGGCATAATTGGAACTATTAGAAATCAAAGTTGCATATAATATGCATAGCCTATGCTTATGAGGTTTTTATACCCCCCACTAGTTTTTAAAGATTCGTGTCAGTTACATTCGATGGACAGCTTAGTCCAGTTGTTAAGAGCTGAAGCCGCTCCGCTTACTGGATACAGTAGCTGCAGGTTCGTCCCCGCTCTAGACAAAATCTTCTTGTTACCCACAAATGTTTATTTCGGCCTGGGCGTTTATGTTTGTGTTTTTTTTTGCGTTTGTAAACACACTCGAGTTGCAGCGATGATTACTAGTAATATGCATTTAGAAAAAATCATGCGAATTGACTACTTAGCTGAAATTTTTCCTGTGTCGTGAACCGTGGTCGTGGATGCGTTTACAAAAACGTATTTCATATAATTTGTAGGGATGTAACTCGCAACCAGTCGTATTAGTGGACGAAGCAGCTTACGCCCTTAACCATGCATTGGTTCATGCATGTGGAAAGCCGTCATCATCGTCAAGTTACATATAATAAGCATGGCCTGTGGCTGATGATGTACTTGTAATCTTGTCAATAGTTCGTTTTCATTCTTTGCACTATTCTCAGACTATTTCCAAGCAAATTCTGCGGTTAAGTCGAGGAAACCGTTATAATATTTTTTTTTTTTTTTTAAACGTAGCCCCACACTAGGATTTATTCCTGTGTCGTGGGTGCGTTTACAAACATGAAAATTCACAAACAAATACCCAGACCGGAACAAATAATTGTGGATCACACAAAGATTTGTCCCGTGCGGGAATCGAACCCGCGACTATTCGACACAGTGGGCGGAGCAGCTCAAGCTCTTAACCACTGCGCTAAATCGTCCGTCAAAGGCTTATGCGGATTTTTTTGTCATTCGATCATGAACACACGGAACTTTAGCAGGCGCTTCTTAACCTAGCATCAATATGGTCCTCCGAGCCGGATCGGAAATGTACCATACGGCTTCATATTCAAGAATGATAAAAGAGTCACGAATGATGAAATCTCCCCCCTCTCTCTCTTTCTCTTTCTCTCTCTCTCTCTATAGAACATATCAGAATCAGTAACAAATCGAAATTTATCTTCTGATGTTTGTTTGTTGATGTTGATGTTTTTTTTGTACTTATAGAGTCATCTAGATGGTTGTTAGCTATAGTTAGACCCAGTAGATCTGCTAGTAACTATTTAAAATTAATCAAATTAGGTTATTTGAGGTCTTGCGCGATTTATGTTACACACTATATGTACATAGTATGAGAAACAGTTTTGCAGTTTAACTCTCCACCTACAACTCAACGCCGCAAAGATGAATGAAATCGAAATCTAATTAAAAACCCGTTAATTAGTAGATACACGCGAAATCTAACCGGTGGTTAGCGTAACGTAGAGTTAACTTAATTAACGCTTATCTTAACTACACATTGTCTAGTGAAAGTTTTACAATTAGAGGTTAAAATTCGGAGTTAAAACTGGGTCCCTGGTATGTAGAACAGTGCATTGGCTGAATAGTAACTATTGAGGAAGTTAAGCAACATAGCGCGCGGTCAGATATTAGATGCGTGACCGTTAATAGTATTTAGGCATTCCTGTCAAAGGACGCACTTAACTATCAGCAATATTGTTTGCTTAGAATGCAAAAAAAACTCACTGGGTAAGTTTTGGACTGGACTTTTAACGTGAAGAAAGAACGATTCGAAAGATTCTTGACAGCTACGGAATTCGTTAATTATTTGTACAAAAATCTATGCAGTTCTCTTGGGAATGTTAGAGCAACTAAACTCTATAACGTACGCACTGTAGATTTGTCAAAAAGTGCGTATAATGGACATCAAGTTATGGCAGAGATCGGTTTGAAAAAAACTACATTGCATCATAAACAGGCTTTTGTGTAGATCGTTTTGAAAAAAATTACTACTTGTACAGCTAAATAACATCGAAATCAGTCATTCTTTATCTACCTGCTCATGGTTATTCTACTTCCTTTCTTCTCACAAAAACAGAAACAATCTTATACAGAAACCCCTAAAACATAACAATTAGAACAAATGACATTTTTATCACATGCTTTGAAACTCATCCAAACTAAAAAAAAACAAATGTCAACCCGCCATGTTGTTTTCGGACGCACGCGCTTTTTAACATCATAAGATTTATGGCGGACTTCCGATGCGTTCAGTTTTACTTTCTTACAACCGTGTATTTTTTTTTAGTAAAATATATAAATACGCGGTATGAAATTAGAAACACGAAGGTAATTTTAGCGGGTTTAGGATGTAATTGATTTACGATGGCTACTGTTTTAGGATTTATTGTGGTTGTTATGTGTTCTATTGATATTTAACATTTGGAATTTTAATTAATGTATTATGGTATCTTAAATCTGGTACGTGATTTAATTAAGCCATATTAATGACACTGATGGTTATTGAGTGAGGTATAGTTAAGGATTAATAGAGAAGCCAAGCTCATAGGGTAGAGGCATGAAGATTCTCGAGTGTCAATCACGTACTAGAAGATGTGGAGTGACGTACCACAAGATGGACTGATGACCTTATGTAGGTCGCGAATAAAGCAGGATGCCTACAGGACTTAGCTGGTAGTCGTAGCGATATTTGGATGAGGCCTCTGTCCCGCAGTGGAAGTCTTTCGGTTGATAATGTATTTTGCCTTAGTAATATTAAGGTTTGGTTCAATAGCCGACGGAGCGCGACTGAAGCGCTCGGCTACGCTCGGTCGGCGGTCTCACACTGTCCTCGCACTGTGGGAGCGACGTCGCGCCGGCCGGGCCCACGCCCGACACTAGTTACACGCTCGCACGCGTATTGGAATCTCACTCCTACCGTGCTTCGTTTGTAATCGCGTCGAGCGCAACGACGGCGGGTTGTAACGTTTGCCGTCGCGCCGAGCAGGGCTGCACTGTGTGACGTCTCCAGTATATGCCTAACTCCCCAAGCCGCGCCATCGTCGCGCTCCCGTCGCGCTTTGACAGCCATGTGGCGAAACCTTTATAGTTTTAACTGGGGTGTGGTTCAGTTCTAATCGAATAAGTAGATAAATAGACGATCTAAAATAATAATTTAGGTGGTAATTGAAACCAATCTACGTGAATCGATGAGTTAGGATGAATCGATTTTTTAACAATCGATTTGGTCTCGCATCGGTGAGTACTCGTTCCAGTCATCGATTTAAATGTAAATAAAGTTCTTTAGTGGCCATTAACGTAATTATTAGCCTTTTATAGTTTTTTTTAATACTAGATGAGTCATCCTATATAGTAAAAAGTGTCGTAGCGACAAGTTTGTTGTGGATATGTGGTGAGCAGAAAAACAAGAAGAAAAGTCAGATTTATTTTATGACCCCATTAAATTGTTTTTAAGAAATAAAATTCTAATTCTGCTCAATCGAACCTTGGAGAATGTTTATATCATGGAATAATCTAACAAGATTTCCCTTGTAAAAAGCATCTAATTTCTGAAATAGTTCTTGTTTTTTGCGGGTCAAAGTAGGAAGGGTTAGATTTTTAATTTGGAATGGAAGTATTTGGATAGTGAAATTTTTTGCTCATAGAAATTTTCCCATTTCCTATCACGAATTTTGAAAAAAGAGGTCGAGTAGATGACGATCGTCATTTTTTGCCGGCATTAACATTGGCATATTCTTAAAATTTTCGTTTGACGGCCCCGTCACATATTATTTTCAACATTTTCCGTTGCATATAAATTAGGGGATAAAAATACGTTTTTTTTTATTATTATATTTATTATTCTAATACCTAAAAACGCTATGTGTGCTACTAATAATCAATAAGTTAAACAGGACACGCAAACTTTAAGCAAATCGAATACCTTACTTGGAATTTTGGAAATTTTACATTGTTTCCGTTAGGTATGTTGTAAAGTGTCGAAGCTAGACAATGCTATACGTCAGCGATATCTTGAGTGGAATTTTAATGACAAACTGTGAATGAAAGATGGATATTTTATATCAGTAGTTGCCTGTTTGGCAACGAAAAATATGCTAAAGGATAATTATTACTCAAAATGGTTGTTTTCTTTAATAATTAATTCAGTCATACACAAAATAATTTAAAAAAAACTTAGTGATTAACTGGTGTATAAGATAATTTCCGTGCTTCAGAAGGGTAAAAAAAGATAATTGTATTGTCGCTACAAAAGATGTTAATACAATGTATGTAATGTATGAGATGAACTATGAGAGTGGAGGGAGCCAGAGAGGTATGTAAGGAAAGAGCCTGTTGGAACTTTGTATCCTCTGCCTACCCCGCAAGGGATCTGGCGTGATGATATAGATAGGTAGATGTATTGGGTTAGCTTTACTGTAGCATATTTATAGCTGTGTACGCAGCCTAATCTTCCCATAGATCACACCGTGAATCCACAATGTACGGTTACGTGAAAATATTCCGAACCAGCATTAGCGCCAGGACAATGGAGAATTCCAAATTTTTTTATGAATGATTTAATCTAAGAGTTATTTTTTATGACAGCACAACCTTAAAAATAATATTATTAATGAAATAAACCCTACTAAGAACTCAATACAGTAATATTATTATTATCCTAAGTAGTTTTAGAAAAGTTGTAAATTTTCTGACTTTTGGATGATAATAATACTATTTAGGATGGAGGTATTTCCAGGAGTAAGTGAATACAGCTGTATTTCACTCCAACCCTATACATAAATTTTAGCATAAATTTCTAGAGAGAGGGAGAGAGACCTGTATGAAAAGAACCTGTTAGAACTTTGTACTCTCTGCCTACCTCGCAAGAGACCTGTAGTGATGGTGTAGATAAACTTATAAATGTGTTAATTACTCGCGGAAAGACTGTCACGCTTATATTCTCCAAGCGGAGAGTATACCGGGGATTCGGACCCAGGACCTTATGCCTACCAATAATGGTGCTAGTTACCATAACCGTTGATAACTTCATTGTTCTTAGGGCCTATTTTCCGTCGCACATTGGTGAGATGCGCAAGAAAGTAATTAACATTTAACACACCGCTAACATACCACGTCCTGTCGAATTCGCCGCACAAACATCGCTTGTCCTACTTTCCCTACACCCGAAAATGTTGAGTAGGGTGTCCATGAGTAACGAATAACGCGGGACAGATTTTAAGCCAGTACACAGCAGTGATAGCCTAGTGGTTAGACCGTTGGACTGCAAAGTCAGAGGTCTCGGGTTCAAACCCAGGCACGCATCTCTGACTTTTCGAAAGCATGTGCGTATTAAAATTAAATATCACTTGCTTTTACGGTGAAGGGAAACATCGTGAGGAAACCTGCATGCCTAAGAGTGTCTCGAAGGTGTGTGAAGTTCGCCAACCCGCACTGGGCCAGCGTGGTGGACTATGGCCTAAGCCCTCTCAGTTTGAGAGGAAGCCCGTGCCCAAGAGTGGAACAATTTTTTAACAGGGCTAATAAAAAATAAAATATAAGACATTCACATAATAACACTAAGGCCCACAGAAAACTTAATAATGGTTGCAGGAGCTATTAGGGCTATTGTATCTCTACTCTGCAGTCATAGTAACTAAATTGATACCATTTAGTTATTATGACTTTACCCTACGAACGGGGAGAGGACACCTCAACAAATTTTTAGCTCACTGTGCGATCGATTTAGAAAATATGCCATTATGTGAACTAAAATACTGTTTTAATAACTTGTGTGTGTTTACACACACAAGATGTTTAAACATGTACAATTATCACCAAACACGTACAATCGTTACATAAAAAAATCGATAAATCGTCGATTGCCTAACCATAAAGTATCGTATTTGCTTTGTCTCTCAACTAAAAATAGTTATCCATAGCATAAAGTCCTTTCGAATTCCTTTACAAAGATCACCCCAAAAACAGGTTGACGAGTTCGCAAAACATGTGGAATGATGCGTCGGAAGAATAGCCACTGATACACCACCAAACTACAATCAAAAATCTTGGTGAAGTGGTAACGTAGTACGTACCTCAGCTTATCTCTCCGGAAACGACAAGCGTAAAAAGACTTATAAAATTAAAAATACACAAAACCATGTCCAGTCCTAATAAAGACCACACAAAAAACCCTAAATAAAACTCACAAAGGCCCATTCATTATTTCAATCTAACATATGAGTAGGCATTTTCTGAACACATCCATCAAAATGATTAATGTCCATAAGAATGCAGAAACTTGGTCGCTGTACAAAATGGCGGCGTTGCCGGGGTAACCGACGGCGTCTGACCGGCGCCGGAAAAATGTGGGTGTTTGGGTTATATGGGGTAACAACCCCTGAAAACTCTAACGGGTGTTAGTATTGCTAGATAGTAGATAAATATTTTATAATAGACAAAAACGACAAGCCCGCCGAGTTTCTCACTTGATCTTTTCAGTGGAGGCCGCTTTCCTATCCAAGGACAGATTAGTAAAATAAAAAAAAAAGATTGTAAATATGACAATTTGTAAGAGCTTAGACAAATAATTTGAGTTTGAGTTTCGAGCTGTGAGAGTTTAGCTACTAACATTATTTAGTGGTACTCAGATCATAGCTATTTCAAGAAATACCAATATTTTTTAATTTGTATGTTTATAATTTCACGATGGCTTTTGGATACTAAATTAGGGCTTCCAATAGTACATATATTCTCAATGAAGTCCATACCTACAATTCGAAGCCAGAGGCGTCTGTAAGGAGAGAACCTGTTTGTACTCTCTGCCTACTTCGCAAGGGATCTGGGTGGTGATATAAATATATAAGAACTCCTTATTCGCATAAAAAAACTACTGTGAAAATAAAATTACTTAATATTGCAATTGGCAACACCGAGAACTGACAGTCAAATGTCTCTACAGACTTTTATTGCTTACAATGTGTGTAAACATGACTTTAATGGTGTTAAACAGGGCTACCCCTTTCAGGGTCGGCTATTTGTCTTACAGTGACTGTGGGGAGTGGGATTAAACAACTACCTTTGATTTTTGTTGACTTGGAATTAGAGAAGGGTTGCTTGTTCTGTGGTTGAAATTGTGCATTTTGTTATAGAGTTATGAAAATAGGGTGCAGTTTGAAAGGGTTCTGAATTTTAACCATTTTAGCGCCTAGGGTTACTTTTCTTGTAATTTCTATTCATCTATAAAAAAAAAATATTAGTTAATAAGGAAAGGTAAGGGAGATGGCTCGATGAAAGAGATGGATACATTATATCAGTTCTTTTACTATAATAATAATAATTACTATGATGGCTTAGCGAAATTTAAAAATAATAGACTTTGATTTTGCTAAAAACATGTACAATAATTGTTGTGGTTTTAGTCCCATAGACATGATGTTCCATGTTTTACCATTGCCTGGCCTGCAAAATTCATACGATTTCATGAAATTTCTCAAATTATATAATTTATGTCTATTTTTTGAAATTATTGATTTTAAATGCAGCTCAGAAGTTGAAAATTTAATGATATCGAACACAATCATTGTCATTTATATACTAAACTAAGTTTGTATAATATTGTATTTCAAAATTAATTAAATAGCATATCATATATTAATAAATTAGGCTATCAAAATTCATAAAATAGAATGTCAAAATTAATAAAATATTAATAATGTCATAGTATAATCGTTAAATACAATGGCAATAAAAAAAAATATGAGTTAGATTTTATCGTCGAGGAATTCTGCTATGGTTTAATGCATAGAGGTAGGAGTTGTTTAATGTGCTTTGGTCTTCTTCTTCTTCAAGTTATGGCTTCACACTAATTATAAGTGTATTTTGCCAGTGTCCAGTGAGATATATAATCGTATGTTTAAATTAATTCGACTCCCTGATGAATTTGATGACAACGATGATAATGAAATTAATGAAGTACCCCACCCTGGATAGTAAAGGGGTGGATACTTTACATATCAACTGCGACGGCCGTTTTGAGGGAAATGAAAAGGCACGTTTTATCACTTTGTTACAATTACCTTCACTCATGCACATATAAGAACACATAATGGTTAATATTCCACCAACATTACACATTATTAGTCGAAATAACACAAGTTTCGGAAATTAAAACAAATTGACAACATCACTCTTCGACTTCCCGCCAAAACCTCCCGTGTGCTTTGGTCGTTAGAAGTTTAATTAATTTTAAATAAAAAAAAAATATTTATATTATTTCCCAATATGCAAGGAGGTTTCGTACAGTTTCGATATCAAAGATCTTAAGAAAATCGTAAGTAAATTGCAAAACTGGATGTTCAGTTTTAGTGTAGAATTTTTAAAGCAATTATCTAATTTAAGTGTCTCAGGTATTGCGTTATTTATATTTTATCTATCTATCTATATCATCACGCCAGATCCCTTGAGGGGTAGGCAGAGAGTATAGAGTTCCAACAGGTTCTTTCCTTACATACCTCTTTGGCTTCCTTCACTCTCATAGTATATATTTTTATATAGGTACTTTTTTGTCCGTTACGCATATGCGTCTACTTTCTTCTAAACTTTGCATTTGAAACATTAGATAATACCATAAGGTGTATAAATTATAAGTCTTAAATTTCCAAAGAACAAAACATACATACATGCTCAAAGATAAAGATTACAATCTCGAATATCTTAGAAAGCATACAATAGCGTATGCCATAGATAGCGCGTCTATGGTATCGTAAAGTTGCGCTAGTGAGTCATTCAGCCCACATGGTGTTGCAAGCGCACAAATTCAACTTGGATTTGAAAATTATTATCCAAGCTTTAGACTTTGGATATTGTGCTTTATTTCTGTCGTAAAATATCGATGTATATTTGTTATAGATGATCATGATTGGGTAGTCTGAGATGGTAGACTTTGAAAGTACTGGGACAATTCGTAATAGGGCAAAAATTGAACTACAAACATTTTATTATAACACGTTAGTTCAAACGATTCTATCACATTTGTTTTAGTTTGGCCAATTCGGCGCAAATTTTTTTCAAAATAAAAACCTAGCCCCACACTAGGAATAATTCCTGTCACGCACCCAGCGTTTACAAACATGAAGTTAACATGCACAAACATCCAGACGAAAACAAATATTTGTGGGACACACAAAGATTTGTCCCGTGCAGGAATCGAACCCGCGACTTTATCCAGTGGGTGGCGATTTATCCTCCCGAATAGCGGTGTTTTGTTTTTAAAATAATATGTATTCTATATACTTTCCTATAACTCCACAGGTATGATTATTGAAGGACAATGGTTATTTCTCCACTACCTTTTTCTTGCTTCCTGTGCCTTTTCAAGAGACTCATTGTATAATCTTTTCAATATTTATCTCTTGAAGTTTGAGTGGCCATTTTGATCGCATGAATGGCAGTATTCTGTGCCAAAAGTTAGCGGTGCATTATCCGTTATATCCGCTCCAAAACGTTTTATTGCAATCAATTGTTCACATTGTATTGAAATTTAGGTTCATTGCTTTTGTTTAGGGTTGTCAAATGGTTACTCAATATATTTCAATGGTGTCCATCTTTAGCTGGAAGACGTTTACTGCTGGACAATGGTCTCACTCAAAGACCGCCATGACTTTGTGCTTTCAATGATATATAGTAAACATTTTACATATTTCATATTAGATAAGAATGGTTTCAAATTCAGGTGAATTAATTTTAAACGGTTTGGAATTATACGTCCCCAAGACGCATGCATTTTGTACATATCAAGAAAACAAACTACCTAAAACACTTCAAATGAGAGTAATCTAACTTCACTCCTTTCGGATACAGATACTGCATATAGAATCAGACACAGATCTCGCCGGCGAGGTCGAAGAATCCCTTGAAAGGCATCTAGAGCACCATAGCGAGACACAGTTTATAACCTATAGCGACTGACCAAGCCGAGTTTATTCCTCCTTGAGGCGTTCTTTAACTAGTTGCCCCTTTGCCCTTCCAGCTGGAGCGTAAAGGCTCCTTGGCCAACAGCATAGTCAATCGCACACAAACCAAAAATAGTACTGATTTAGGAATGAAAAGGGCGCTCGTAGTGCTGTGCCACCGGTGTGTTCTTAGCAATCATCTAAAGTAGCGTTCAGCTGGATTAGTGTATGATGGGTGATCATCTGTGGCATCCTGTAGTATCGTGCTTCGGAAGTCACGCTAAGCCGTAGTCCTAGTTACCATGTAATGTGGAAGACATTAAACCAAGTTGGAAGCCTTTTAGTTCCAACAAGAGGTGGCTAAAACCTGTCTCCACCGCACCGCGCTGGGGTCCTTTTGATGGAGTATGGCTCTCTCGCCTCAATTAGAGAGAGACGCCTTTGCCCAGCAATGATTTATTATAGGCACCAAACTGACAACCCTAACATCATTGGCTAAGCTTTAAACATTTTATGTGGTTGCATCGATCATCTCAGTTTAAAGGTATGTATATGTTATAAGTATATGCATACAAATCGTGACCTACATAAAACAATATGTCGTAAAAATTAACAATTAGCGATTCGATATCCACCGGAAAATGGCGGCGAAATGTCATTTGATGAATGCAAGATGCATTTAGATTTGTTTTTTTTTTGGAAGACAAAGGAATGCGGTAATGCTTTATTGGTTCTTTGCTGTTTGACCAACTTTATTAATGATAAATGAAATACATCATGATTTTGGTCTCGAGGCGTATAATGTGGTTGGTTATCACAAGGTCCTGGCTTCGAATGTCTCAGACAAAGAGTTGTTAAAGTTTTTGTATTGAAAAAAAAATAACAGTCCGGAGTTTGGAATGTTGGGCAGTGTGATAGCAATGACGAACTATGAGAGTGGAGGAAGCTAGAGAGGTCTGAAACGAAAGAGCTTATACTCCGTACTCTCTATCTAACTCGCAAGACATCTGGCGTAATGATGATATAAGCAGTAGTACCTAATATTAATAACAATGGACCCTTATTATATGGATCTAACATTGACCGCAGTTACATGAAACTATTTTTCGGTTTTTTTTTTATTTTTAAGTGCCCGAAGAAACAAAAATAAACCGCGATGCAATCCAAAAAATAGTTTTAGCGTAAATCTAAGAACTCAGTATATTGTCCGCAATATTCTCTTCTAGAACTACCGCATTAAACTCCCGCTTGGGGAGTAAAGGCTTACTAGTGTTTACTTTTATTTTTCTTTCAATATTTCCGGATCGTATAATCTTAGTTACCAATGTTGCCAGCTTATAAAAACGTGACGTCATCAAAACAAAATGGCAGCGACACATCTGCCGCGCATTCGGACAACACGGTTATTATTATGAAGAATATCTTCATTAAAACTGTAATGGGGAACCCTGGGGATTTCTGGGGGTCAAGCGGACATTAGGGGAGTTGATTGGTGAGTATTAATTGTCATTATATGTGTGTCGGGAAGAGTATAGTTATACGGTGTTAAAATGGCGGCATTCCTTTCGTCGAACTGTATCTATAGTTTAAAAAAAAATAAACTTTGTCATGCATTCTTCAAGCAGAAGAAGTAGATAGAGGTCAGGTTCGAATTTCAAGTCGAACGAACTGTCGATAATTTTTTTATCGTAAAAATCCAGAAGCGTCTCAGTCTGGAATCGTGCCCGTTATAACGACAATAGGCTCGACTCCTGAGATTAGCATCGTCAGCAAAGTGAAGGTACACATTATACTTCTGCTCCGCTTGGGGGATATACTCAATTTATGTCTTTTCATATCAATTATTGAATTAAAACACTTAAAAATTTGATCAAACCCGTTCGACTCCTGATTAACCATTACGAAATTTAAATTTTGCGGAATTAATTAACATTATCATAAAAATTGGCAACCTACAAGATGTGAGAACCAGTATTCTTGCAAATTTCCCGAAATGTCTTGACTAACGGTAACATGTTCCCGTTATTGTGCGTAAGACCACAGAATAATAAAACAGCTACTACGAAGTCAACTCCGCGAAGTTCACCGTGATTATTATACCTACTGTATGTCATGGTTAGGCAGTTTGTATTCTGGATCAAGCCGAGGCTTGTGTACCTGGCAGCTTTTAATATCGACTACACATCCAAGTTGACAACAGCTTAGTTTATTAGTTAGGGGAAAAGTTTCTTTGCCTACTGAATCAAGTAGTTACGGGTTGGTTAACTATACAGGACAAATTTTTGTCCTACTCATAAATGATCTAGATGTTTACAATATCAGCCTATACTGCTCACTGCTGGGCAAAGGCCTCTCACAAATCGAGATGAGAGAGATCAGGTCATACTCCACCACGCGGACCCAGTGCGGATTGGTGGAGGCAGAACTTATCAAGCCGCCTATAAGGTTTCCAACTCGGCTTAACGACTACCACATTAAGTGGTAACCGGGACCAACAGCATAGCGTGCCTTCTGAAGCACGGAGACGCTTGAATATGAAAATGCCACAACGGTCACCCATTTCAAGCCGACCGAGTCGAACGCGGTTTAACCTTGATGATCGGTAAGAACATCACGGTCGCACAGCGCTACGAGTGCCTCATCTTGATGTTTGTGCATGTGAAATTTATGAAGCGTATCCATCACGCGACCCAAGAGTGATTCCTAGTATAAGACAACGTTTTAAAAATACCTTGATATCGTAGGCTATCGTACCTATAACGAAAACTGTTTAAGAATATTTTGATAAAATATGCGCGTTTCGAGTATAGAAATTTATTTGAAATATCTCTGACATCGTGGTCTTATAATTATGGCGCCGTGGTGTGCGCATACACTAATCAGTGACGTGAGTCAGCCTCACACCTATCTTGATTGCGTAATTCATGTTGTACACAGTTGTATGTTAACATAAATATACACTAATTGCTACGTGCGTGAGATTGGGACAGCTCATTGTACGAAGTAAAGTATCTGTATAATCTGTGCTATGGCGAACAAACAGACAGCTGTTCGGATCAATGGATCGAGTGCATTCAATAGTATTGTGTTACTTATTAGTACAGATCAGATGTCTAATGTGTTCTGTCAATAGAATACCGTTACCTAAATGCAGAATTTTTGAGATAAAAATCTATCCTTGTGTAGTTTAGAAGTTGTAATGTTAGTCGTCCTGGTAACGAAACAAATACTTTTCAAACAAAAGTAAACCGACTTCAATAATTAAAAAATAAATATTTTAAGGTTGGTGTAGTCGGTTGAATACTTGGCACCGACTACAAATATTTACGTTTTGGGTATTAAAGTCGGTTTACCTTTTTTAAAAGGTTATTTATTTTACAATTCTATATTATATTATTCTACTTAGTTCTACAGTAAGGTACCTACACAATTTATATAATACTCATACTAAATGAATTTACACATTCGTGCTGTTTGCCGTCAAGGAGATGTGGAGTAGGAGCCCCTGATGTATATTTAAAGTCCAAGGACTAATATCGATAAAATTAAAGTGGGACCACTACGGAGCAATAATGAACCCAATACAAAGAGAATCCTCAAAATCGGTTCATAAGCAAAGAAGTTATAAAAAAAATATAGACGAATTATGAACCACCTTTGATTTGAAGTCGCTTAATATTCTGCTGTGTGTTACCAGTGATGATATATGGATCAGAGACATGGTCTTTTACGATAGGTCTCATAAAAAAGCTTAGAGTTGCTCAGCGAGCTATGGAGAGAGCTATGCTCGGCGTTTCTCTACGCGATCGAATCAGGAATGAGGAGATTCGTAGAAGAACCAAGGTTACCAACATAGCCCTTAAGATTAGCAAGCTGAAGTGGCAATGGGCGGGCCACATAGCGCGAAGATCGGACGGGCGTTGGGGCAGAAAGATTCTAGAGTGGAGACCACGTATTGGCAAGCACAGCGTGGGACGATCGCCTGCCAGATGGACCGACGATCTTGTGAAAATCGCAGGAAGTCGTTGGATGCAGGTGGCACCGGACCGGTTACGCTGGAAAGCGATTGGAGAGGCCTATGTTCAACAGTGGACAAGTATAGGCTGAGATGATGATGATGATGAATATTCTGCTTAGTTCTATAGTAAGGTATAGATAGGATTGACCTAGCACCCATAATATTTCAATCTACACATTCATATCGTGCTTCATTAAGGAGTTACTTGGTATCTTCAAAGTCCAAAGTCCAGTACCAATGAAATGAAAATGGGACCACCTTGGAGCTATACTGAACTTAATGCAAAAATAATCATCAAAATCGGTCAACATTTGACGGAAATATCGGTAAAAATACATAAAAAAGCATACATACAGACGAACATAGAACCTTCCTTTTTAAATTTAACACTGTCGGCGAAAAGTGGGCATACACAGTACACCTCTGCCACCCCCGCTTAGGGAATATAGGCGTGACGGTGTTTGCTATTTTAGAAAGTATTTGGTATCAAAAGTTAAGGTGTATAAGTCACATACTGTTACAGGCTATAGGAATGACGCTTTTTTAACAACTAGTGGTCGCCCATAGTCGATATTCGACCTACTCTTTCATCGTTTGCTGGTTATGTTTGACATTCAGTAAGACTATAGACAAATAATATTAAAGACAAACATCAATTTGACGTGTATTGTGTCAAATACATGGTAGTGTGTGTAATGTTTTTTTCATTGATTTAATGTATGCTTTATGCATAATTAAAAAAAAATATTAGCATTCTGCACTCCTTCTCTATATGAACTATAAGTGTGGAAATTTCATACTCCTCCGTCCGCGCAATTTTCGTAAAAATGTGTACAAAGTTTTTGCTTCACGTATTAATATAATGATGTCACACAAGACAATTGAGGAAGGCTATGCACACTCTTTTCGCCGATGATGTGAGGTCCGAATGTATTAGAGGGCGAGTTTATTGTCAATCTACTGGACACAATTCCAGTGTGAGCTATTGTTAACAATGTTTTGATAGTATATATAACTAATATTTTTATTATAATATTATAGCGACGTGTTTTTTTTTCAATTAAATAAATATTGGTCTATCTATCTAAATAGATAGACAAACATTTTTTTTATTCAAAATACGTAGCTCCACTCTAGGAATGATTACACCGTCACGCCTATATTCCCCAAGCGGAGGTGGCAGAGGTGCACTTACACCCAAAAACGGGGTGTACTTACACCCACTTTTCGCCGACGATGTTAGGTCTCATGTAATAGGGGGCGAGCCTATTGCGATATATCGGGCACAATACCGGACTCCAGACTCATACTGGGAATTTATCGTTAGATAAACTACATTTGTCCTAACTAGGATTTGAACCCAGGACCTCGTGATCACAAAGCGAAGCGCTTTGCGACTAGACCAATGAGGCAGTCAGCAGGGAATTATTACTTTGTCGTGAATATGAAATTCACATGCACATACACCCAGACGAAAAGACATATTTGAGAGTCAAAGATTTGACGACAAAGATTTGTCTCGTGCGGGTATCGAACCCGTGACTACTCAATCCATTGGGCGCAGCGACCCAAGCTTTTAATCACTGGACCAAGCCGTCAAAATTTCCCTCATCATTATAAAATGAGATAAGTTCTGTCCTACCTCGCAAGGGATCGGGCGTGATAATATAAATAGATAGATAAGTGTCTTGGTCTCAAAATACGATATTACAAAAAAAAAATGTGTGTGGTAACTTTATATCACAAAAATGATTGTTTTATATTATTATGACTTTTAAAAATTCTCATAAATGCCACCTGCAGCGTTCGAATTAGGACGGACCGTAAAATGACCGTTTTTTTGACATTCGACTTTTAAATTCTTTTGTTTCTCATATTCGTTGGACCGCTAACTTAAACTGTTACTGCAGTAGTGTCGCTACTGTCTTAACAAAACTGTCAAATAAGGTAACAGTTTCGTTAGTTTCACTTTTCACCACCGGCAGTTCTAAGCTTGTAAGATTTAAGTTTATGTGTGCCGTGTCAACCGCTTGTCTGTTTTGATTTAGTGTGTAGTGTGTTCTTATTTTTTTGTTTGAAAGGTTTAAGTATTTTAAGTTTTTTGGATAAGTTAGTAAAGTGACGCATAAGAATCTAAGTACTATAGCGGCATATCTGTGGATATTTTGACAGTTGTTTAAACATAGGAATGAAATTAGGAGAGGAGAGTAGACGATTAAAATATTATCCAGATTTTTTCTAATCAGATGATTAGAAAAAATCTGGATAATATTTGCTTCGCTGATGCAAGCATAGTATTACGGGCGTGTATTTATTAATATATAAATGAATCCTATTATCCTACTAATATTATAAATGTGAAAGTTTGTATGTTTAGATGTTTGAATGTTTATTACTTAAACACGCAAAAATGACGGATTTGGATGAAATTTGGCATACAATACGATACTTTTTATTCCGGAAAAATGTAACTAGTCTAACTAAACAATATTCCTAAAAATATAACGTGTCTAAAGTAAATGCGGACGAAATCACGGACAGAAACTAGTGGATTATATAATAGATGTGGGTTAGTTCAATAGTATTAAATGAACAGTATGAATGACGTCACACATATAACCAAATAAAGACGCCTACATCTCTCAGTCTGCCATCATAAACTAAAGAGCGAACCAATGTAGATACATTTTCAAGATCAATATCTCTAAAAATAATGAAGAAAGCAGGTAATATTTGAGTTAATTGTTTAGCTACTTCATCTAAAATAGTTTTCCAGTAGTTCAAGATTAATGGGCAATAATTGTTTTAAACAAAGATCTTTGTCACAGCTCCTAAGTGCGTTTTAGAGCCGTCGTAAAAACTCAAGAAAGCCATCAAAACTTTAACGGGCATTTAGCAAGAGCTTATTCACTGAGCGAAAAAAATGTCACGAAATTTCTTTACAGCGACAATCTAAAAACTACTTTAAATCTTTGGAGAGTATGTTTAAAATGGATTGGTGTAATGACGAGAAAAGATTTTTTGTCAAGTCCAATTCGTGTTCTTTTTAAAATGACGATAAAATCACTACCAAACATCGAAGTTTGGCCATTCTGTATAATCTGTTAAGTTTACGGGTCACAAAAGAAACCGCGGTTTTTCTACTTTTAGTATATATTTTTTGCGTCAAAAATTCCGTAGATGCGATACCTGGTGGGAAGTTAACTATCCCTTTTTTATTCAGACCAAAATGAATTTTAAGATGAAAGTTGTAAAGTTAAGAATTGTCTGAATTTGAAAACTGAATGTTGCATTTTGGCGTCCTATATTTCAAGATGGCGCCATTTCTTTCTTCATTTTTTATTATAAAAGGGTTTTAAAGGTATTGTGGTCAAATTATAGGGTATGGGAGTTACTACGATGGGTTACAACATTATTATAATTTTTGTAATGCTTTAGGGTATGTAATCTTGTTTATGGTAGAGTGGAGAATATATCTTTTTTTCATACTATGAAGATTGCGCACTCTGTCGTGAAATATTTGATTGGTCATATTCTATAGTGCTACAAGGATATTTCGGCCCGCGGATGACATTGACAAGGGGGCTTTGTGTGAAATTAGAGTTATCTATTCATCTATATCATCACGCCAGATCCCTTGCGGGGTAGGCAGAGAGTACAGAGTTCCAACAGGTTCTTTCCTTACATACCTCTCTGGCTTCCTCCTCTCTCATGGTTCGTCTCATACACGCTCGCCGGTTACGGAGACTCTTGAATTGTCCTTCAGATTAGGGTTATCATTATGTAAAATTTTACTTTCATGGAAATATTTCAACAGGTGGGTCCCCGCACGGTTACTTATTAACAAAATGAACTTGGGTAAATTTCATAGCAAATGGGAATTCTACGATGGTCATGAAGGGAATTTCTCTTAATGACATCGATAGTTCTGATTTTGGGCTCGGGGCAAAATATCATTATATGACTATTATTACATGTCTGTATGATACTCTGTACTCTCTGCCTACACAGCAAGGGATCTGGTGTAATGACAGAGAAAGAGAGAGAGAGAGAATGTATGATGAAATCACTAAAGTCATTTTGACTAAGAGATAAAATAAGCACTGACTGCACTGACTGACTGCACTGACTGACTGCACTGACTGCCTCGTTGGTCTAGTGACAAAGCGCATCGCTTTGTGATCACGAGGTCCTGGGTTCAAATCCTACGTTGGACAAGTGTAGTTTTTCTAACGAAAACTTCCCAGTACGAGTCCGGAGTCTGGAATTGTGCCCGGTATATGGCAATAGGCTCGCCCCCCATTACATGAGACCTGACGTGTACTCATTACACATCTGCCGACCCCGCTTGGTGCATATAGGCGTGGCAGTGTGTGTTATAAAATAAGCAGTCATAAGTTAATCTAGAGAAGTGAAGATCTCTTTACCCACTAGTTTCCTGCAAATTGAACAAATTTCATGTTCTTTTTCCTGAAAAATGGATCTTAAGCTTGCAATATTTAATACATAACACAATAAAGTGGCCACAAAAAATTCTTAAATTATTCTATCTATCTATCTATACTCTCTCGGGGTAAGCAGAGAGTACAGAGTTCCAACAGGTTCTTTCCTTACATATCTCTTTGGCTTCCATCTTAAATTATCGTGACTTACAATTTGTGTAACTTACCTTGATTTGTGAGAGAACGCCTTTGCCCAGCTGTGAGATAATAAAAACGGAATTATTGTAAATGAACGTTAAACAATTATACACAAGTGAAGGATAAAATAATTAAAAAATAATATTAATTTATTTATATTTTTAATCGTAGCCCCACACTAGGATTAATTCATGTGTCGTGGGTGCGTTTACAAACATTAAAATTCACATACCCACACAAATACCCAGACCGGAACAAATAATTGTGGATCTCACAGATTTGTCCCGTGGAATCGGATCCGCGACTATTGGACACAGTGGGCGGAGCGGCTTAAGCTTAACCACTGCGCTTAATCGTCCGTCATTTGATTCGTCCATTAATAATGTTTTAACTTTAGTAAACTGAATCAAATTTATCTGAAAATGTATATTCGAGATTTGCCCTCGGAACTCGAAAGTATGTCTTACATCAAGATTTAAAATCAACTTATTGTATGACTTACTATACGTATTACAGACAGTTAAAGCTACATATAAACGCATTCTTTCACTATCAGCACAAAGAGATCACTTAGTTATACTTTTTGTAATTTTCTGGTACTTCCAAAGCAGCGTGATTCTGGGAAATACACACAAAATATTCATTGTATCGAACACAATAGGACTCGGTACTGTAAAGGTGATTCCAATTTAAGGTACACGCTCTCTACTATTATTGTAATATGTATTTATGTAGGCCGACCATGATTTCGATTTGTATTCTATAAAACAGTCCCCCGCCGCGTCTGTCTGTCTGTCTGAACGCTAAACTACCGAACAAATTTCATACGTTTTTACCAATGGATGGAGTGATTCAAGACGGTCAGGTTTATGGTTTGGGTGTAAGCAGATTTAAATTTAAACATATGAATGAAAAGTTTTAGTCAATAAATAAATTGGAATTAATTATATTACCCCATCACGCTTATATTATCCAAGCGGGGTTGGCAGAGGTATACTGTGTTTATCCAGGGCCAAAGTCCGTTATCGCAATGATGTTATCTATTTTGTACAATAAAGAATAAATAAAAATAAAACACCTAAAAAATAGCAGACTTGGGGCACAGTTTTCGCCGACGATGCTAGGCCCCTTATAATAGGGCGCAAGTCTATGGTTATTATATCGGGCACAATTCTACAGATAGATACTAGGAATTTTCCGATAGAAAAACTACACTTTGTCCGACTAAAGATTCGAACCCATAACCTTGTGACCTCTGCACGCATTATACACCTGTCAAAATAATATTATTACACCAAATCCTCTACGAGTAGGTAGAGAGTGTAGAGTTATAACGGCTTCATATTTGCTTATATACGCTCGCTATTTATCAAGTCTCCGTAACCAGCAAGCGGGTATATGCAGCTATGAAAGAGGAGGAAGCTAAGAGGTCTGCAAAGAAAGAGCCTGTTAGAATTCTTTACTCTTTGCTTACCTCGCAAGGGTTCTAGCATCTAGCGTAATATGTATAGATGGATAGACCTATCCTAAGAACCACAAAATCATGGTCGTATTATCCGGGCACGTTCCAGACGTGAATTTATGCCCGCCTTTGTAAAGGTGTCCGCCTTTTGAAAGGCGCACACCCGCCTCGAGGCAGGTGAGCGACGCATGCGCATCTATTATTAGTATTATTTAGAGAACACGTGGTGTGGGCGAAACTGTTCACTTTTGGGGTGATTTGTAGGGTACATGGAAATTAGGTCGTGCTGCGGTTAAGGACAACTTTTGGGATAAATATGGGTTTTCCATTGAGCCCAACATTATTTTGACTACAAATCTATACATAAGATAATATAAAAACAAATTTCAATAGGTAAGGCAGGACCACCAAAGCTTAGTACAGTCGGCTGCATTAACAAATAACAGGGATTATGTTAAGTGGACACTCGTGTCCAGGGTATGGACCTATTACCACGCTTCAAAGTTATTGGAATTTTAAATTATTCATTTTCTTTTGTATGCATTAAAATGAGCTATTTTTGAGAATATTTGGAATGAGGAGTAGTGGTCGTTGGACGTAAAGCTTGCTACAAACATATGGGCTTTCTATTGAAAAAAAAGACCGTGACGCACCTAAGCAGGGGTGGCAAAGATGTACCGTGTTCATCAATGTAATAATCGTGAGTCTGTTGCCATTATACCGGGCTCAATACTAGACTCCAGACTGATTTTTAGAATTTTTGCGTAAAAAAATTACACCTCGCCGACCCAAGATTTAAATTCTCGTGATCGCTTCGCACTAGATCGACGAGGCAAATATTCTTTTAATTTGTTTTGTAGTGTAAATATTTAGAATAAACTTGTTATTGCATGGTGTACGGTAGTGTAAGACATTTTTGTCAGTTGTGGCTATGAGCGTGTTTAGTTCTCTGATCATAGATGGTTAATTGTAGTCAACCAATACAAAATATTGGTAAATAATTTTTAAAGCAGAAATTAAATTTACTAAATGAAGTCTGCAATGTATGTACACATTTTAATAACCCTCATCAGTACTTGCTTTTTGCATATTCTTACACAGTACTTTTAAATCATTGATCTAATATACACGCTCGCCGCACGAAAAATGGCACCACCAAAATGCAGGCAAAAGTTGACGGTACTAAAAAATGAACAGGCTTCCGCTTTTTTGCAAATACAACTATAAGTGATACGAGTAAGGTACAATATGGCCTATTTATGTTTATATCATAACTATAACCACTCACGTGGGTTTGGGGACGTTTTTTAGTGTGACTTTTGAACGGGACTGTGTGTCTTGTTCTGATATATTCAAGTTTTAAACTTTTGTTTCTGCCCTATATGTGGGAAGCCTTAAACAAGGATAATATGGTATTATGTTTTATTACGTAACATTTCATTAACGGAGAGGATAATAACTTATAAGCGGTACATATTTTATAAGCTTCTTAAAAATAAATACTTTTCATAACGGTGGTTTAACGTTAAAAGCTTTTATCATCTATAAAATGTTAGTTATGAGTTCTTATTCAAAGATGTTGTTGTCGTCTATTCTGAAGTGACTAGTGTTGGTAACTAGAAATAAAATGCCGGCGTTCTTGTGGATAATAGGTATAATACTTAACTAAAGATATTATTGAAGAAAGCCGAGGATTGTACACAGTGGCGAGCAATTGGAGAAGCCAATGTTCAGTAGTGGACTGCTATAACCTGATGATGATGATAATGAAAGTATGATGATTATTTATGTGAAAAGTGGGACTGGTTCCACAAAAGTTACGTCGAATTTTGATAATGAGCTAAATATCTTGTCTCGTGATTATCTGAGCAAGCTGGTTAGCCTATAGGAGATTCATCTTACCTATTCGCCTTATTCTATTTGTGATGGAGAATCAACAAAAACGATATTATGTATTGGGTATGTATGCCTTATATTGTTAACATCACAATCATTTAATAGTTCCTGCTAAATTTATTATTGTAAGCAAAAAAGTAGTAACCAATTAAACTATTAAGGTGCTTACAAACTTTCTGATGCAAAGTTAAAATTCCAGGGTGCGTGTGTTAGTAATTCTTCTCTTACTAAACGGCTTCGCCGATTTTGATTTTTTTGTACTTATGTGGTCACCTAGGTAGTTATAAGCTATAATTGGATCCAGGAGGTGGTACTGTTGTCGACCGCGTGCGAAGCCACGGGAAAGTGCTAGTATATAAATGCAATCACCAATATGTGGTCACCTAGGTAGTTTTAAGCTACAATTGGACCGGGTAGATGGCACGGTTGTCGAACGGGTGCGAAGTCACGGGAAAGTGCTAGTATATAAATACAATCACCAATTCAATAACTACTGCAATTCTATGAGGAGTGAATATGTACATTGAAACCAGTTTAAAATCTAAACAAAAAAATCCTTGTGTGGTTTTATGAAACCACGGTAAAAGTGAAACATATTGGCCTTGACTGCTCTGGCGAGCGCCTTTCACTTTATCCCTACTCCGCGGCCGACCGTCACGCGACATGCAACACACAGACCAAAAACTTTGAGACGATCTAATAAAAGTTTCACTTTAAATATTGCAATGTATTTATTACAACCGTTTACTTATTATTCAGTTGGAGTGTACCCATGTGAGATATTATACACCTCGCGGCGCCATCATTGTTTTAATATTTTAATGATGACGTGTCAGCTGTGAGTTATGGCACCAAAATACCATGGGCATTATGGTTCATCTAATGGTTACATTCCTTTGTGTTTTATTTTTTATTATAAATGTCAACACGTTTTCACCCAACTACGGCAAAGCCAGAAGAAAGAGTTATATTTTTATCAGTCTGTATATGTTTGTCAGACGACCGTTGGGGCAGGAAGATTCTAGAGTGGAGACCACGTATTGGCAAGAGCAGTGTGGGATGGCCGCCAACCAGATGGACCAACGATCTTGTAAGGATTGTAGGAAATCGTTGGATGCAGGTGGCATCGGACCGGTTGCGCTGGAGAGAGATTGGGGAGGCCTATCTTCAGCAGTGGACGAGTATAGGCTGAGATAAAGATGATACGTTTGTATTTACGTATATTCCACCTCAGCGCCTAAACTACTCATCCGATTTTGATGATTGACAATCAATCGTCCAAACGGGACATAGGCTACATTTTTATACAGACAAAATTAATATATTACATCCATAAAAGTGGGGGTACCTGATTTTTATTTGGTAGTGTCGAGTGGGATGTCCAAAACAAAGGGAAAATTCTAATATATATACAATATACTAAGCGAGACCAAAAAAATTTTTACTATATTTCAGCGTTTGTTCCGTAATCTGTGCGTCCGCGGTGTTCTTACCAATCACCGAGGTTAAGCAGTGTTCGGCTCGGTCGCTCTGAGATGGGTGCGACATATTCAAGCGTCTCCGTGCTTCTTCTTCTTCTTCCGGTTATTTAGGCCGTTGGTCCCGGTTACTACTTAATGTGATAATCGTTAAGCCAGTTTGAAAGCATTATGGTGGCTTGATAAGTTCCAACAGCAGGTGGCCACGAACCTGCCTCCACCGCACCGCACTGGGTCCGCGTGGTGGAGTGACTTAATCTGTGACCTCGATTTGTGAGACAAGGTCTTTGGCCATCAGTGGGACACTATTGGCTGATATTATATTATCTATCTATCTATCTATAACATCACGCCAGATCCCTTGCGGGTTAGGCAGAGTATTATATTATCATATTCCATAGCCGGGTTACAGTTCTTGTTATTTTTTTTAAACCGTAGCCCCACACTAGTATTTATTCCTGTGTCGTGGGTGCGTTTACAAACATGAAAATTCACATACACAAATACCCAGACCGAAACAAATAATTGTGGATCACACAAAGATTTGTCCCGTGTGGGAATCGAACTCGCGACTATCAGACATAGTGGGCGGAGCGGCTTAAGCTCCTAACCACTGCGGTAAATCGTTCGTCTTTTTGACTTTTGGTTTTTACTGCTTTGTTGATCTAGTGGCACACACAGCTAGTGGCGATCACGAGGGCCTGAGTTCAAATCTTAGATCGGACAAAGTTAGCCAAAAAATTGTCAAACGCAATCTGGAATTGTGCCCGGTATAATAAAAGGTTCGTCCCTTATCACATTGGCACCTAACATCGTTAGCGATATGTGAGTGTACAAAGTACACGACTACTCTTACTTCTTTTAGGACCTAAGAAGGTTTCATATTAAGAATCTAACATCGTCGGCGACGTATGGTTGATCAAAGTATGCCTTCGCTGTCTTCGACTTGGGAAATATAGGAATAATAGGCCCTGTTAAGAAACTGTCTTACTATTGGGCACGGGCCTCCTCTTGAACTAAGAGGGTTTAGGCCATAGTCCAACACGCTGGCTATGTGCGGGTTGGCGAACTTCACACACCTTCGAGAAACTCTTAGGCATGGAAGTTTCCTGGCGATGTTTTCCTTCACCGTTAAAGCAAGTGACAATTAAATTTTAATACGCACATGCTTTCTAAAAGGCAGAGGTGCGCGCCTCGGTTTGAACCCGAGACCTCTGACTTTGTAGTCCAACGGTCTAACCACTAGGCTATCACTGCTCCTCGAAAGGAAATAGGAATGACGGTGTTCATTTGTGTATTTTTTCCTTAAGCTGAGTGCAATAAAAGATTAGGTGGTCATTTCTCGGAAGTGCCCAGGTAGCTGCCAATTCCAGACACGGTCGAACGGTTTTTTCTGTAGTCTGTCAATTAAGGTGATTTTTTTGATAAAATGTAATTTATATAACGATTCTCGTTAACTTCTAAGTGTGGAAGAAGCCAGGGAGTCTGTTAGGAAAAAACCTGTTGCAAGTCTGTACCTACCCTGCAAGGGATCTGGAGTGGTGATATAGATAGATTCTGCTTATGTGCTGGCTTGTTGGTCTAGCGAAAATCTATCTATCTATCTATCTATAACCTCACACCAGATCCCTTGCGGGGTAGGCAGAGAGTACAGAGTTCCAACAGGTTCTTTCCTTACATACCTCTCTGGCTTCCTCGACTCTCATAGTTCGTCTCATACACGCTCGCCGGTTACGGAGACTCTTGACAAAAACGAAAATCGACTCTAGCGAAAATCTTTTGAAAAAGGGAGATATCGGAGAAAATGACGAAATAGATATACAATGCGAAAGTGGAAAGGTGTAAGTACCGAGGAAGACCTAGAATAATATACCATGACCAAATGGACCGTGTCATATCTGAAGAGCAAGTCTAGAATCTTCGTAACCGGCGATCGTGTATGAGACTTACTATGAAAGTGGAAAAAGCGAGAGAGGTTTCTAAGAAAAGGAACGGTAGAAACTCTGTTTTCTGGGGTGATTGTATAAATAGATAGCATTGTTTAAATAGTACACAGAAATTCTGCATTGTACACTTTAAAGTTCCTTACAAATCTATCTATATCATCACGCCAGGCCTTTGCGGTGTAGGCATAGAGTACAGAGTTCCAACGGGTTCCTTCCTTACAGATCTCTTGCTTCCTCCACCCTGGAATTCCTTTGAAATACCTTCGTATTGCTGGAAAGATTATTTTTTGTGTCACTTCATATACCTAATTGTCTGTTTCTGGCTGGGTGTTTCTGTATGTGTACTTCATGTGTGTAAAGGGACCCACGAAACATGAATAATTCGTAGTTTGGTCTTAGGTTTTTTTTTTTGAAGATAGAGAAGTTTGAGTGAGAAACAAACGTGTTTCAATCACTCTGTCAGTTGCGTATTCCACAAATTCCACGAAAATACAAATCAAAGGTAAGTATAAAGGTCCCAACATGAAATACAACATAATTATAGACGATGAACAAAAGAGGACACACAAGTTTAATAAGAATTTATTGTAAGTGATAACACGGCCATCATGGGTGTGAAACAGACACTATTTAGCCGATAAATTGGACGAATGACCGCAGAGTATAGGGGGGACCTTGTCTCTGTAAGCAACCTTTTTGACCTAGCTATATATAATTATACTTTGTTTTAAAATTCTGTACTTTAGACAGGAAAACCATACTTTCAAAAAATCATACTTTCGTCGTTCTTCGTCGCCCGAAAAGATTGAGGTTAGCGTGACAATAGCGATATGCGATCGTTGTCACAAGTTCTATCTCTATGGTTGTCATACTACAAATAAACACGAACGTGACAGCACGATTGTTCGGTGTCATGCTAACGTCAAAGTTTTCGTGCTATGCCCTCAGATTGTGTCGTAAGCAGTAACGCCACGACACAGTAATAATTCCTAGTATGGGGATATGTTTAAAAATATCTTTACATTGCTAATTCCTGGTTTTTTTTTCTTACAGGTAACAAAATGATATCTGGATAAGCTGTAGAACTGTTTATTTTGTAAGTAAAAATAGACATATCTTTTTGAATCAAAAAAAAAACACGCCACGCCTATATTCCCCAGGGGGGTGGCAGAGGTTTACTAAGTACATCCACGTTTCGCCGACGATGTTAGGTCCCATGTAATAGGGGGCGAGTCATTGCCATATACCGGGCAGAATTCCAGACTCCGGACTCGTACTGGGAATTTTTCGTTAGAAAAACTACATTTGTCCGACCTAGGTCCTAGGTCCCTAAATCCTAGGTACCTAAATCCTAGGTCGGACAAATGTAGTTTTTCTACCCAAGACCTCGTGATCACAAAGCGATGCGCTTTGCCACCAGACCAACGAGGCAGTCATCCGAAATAATACAGATTTAATTTCTGTTTAGAACAATTAAAATGGTATAATCCTGTGTGTTCCTTGACCGTCGCTTCGTCCGCTTAGTTAACAACAGAATGGAGTTGATTACGGAATGGTTGTGCAGTCTGTAGTCGCGCGAGGTTACCGACTATATAGTTGCGTAGATACATGTATGTGCATATATTGTTACTGCCAAGACGATTAAATTTATTTTTTTTATAAAAAACATAGCCTCACACTATGATTTATTCCTGTGTCGTGTGTGCGTTTACAAACATGAAAATTCACGCACAAATACCCAGATCGGAACACATAATTGTGGGTCATTCAAAGATTTGCGCCGTGCAGGAATCGAACCCGCGACTTTTCGCGGGCGGAGCGCCTTAATCGTCCGTCAATTTCAAAACTCTCTATCTAAATAATCTCGCCAGATTTCTTGTGGGGTTGGTAGAGAGTATAGTTCCAACAGATTCTTTCGTTCAGCTAATGATAATGATACGATGTTAAAAAAAACGAGGCACTATCACTTGCTTTAACGGTGAAGGAAAACATCGTGAGGAAACTTCCATGTGTAAGAGTTTCACGAAGGTGTGTGAAGTTCGCCAACCCGCACTGGGCCAGCGTGGTGGACGATGACCTAAACCCTCTCAGTTTGAGAGGAGGCCCGTGCCCAAAAGTGGGACAGTTTCTTAACTGGACTAATATTATTGTTGTCGAAAAAGGGTAAAGATGTGAAAGGGTATGCTCCGTTCGTAGGGGCATATAGAAAGAATGTCAGAAGAAAGAATGACAAAACAGATATACAATGTGAAAGTGGAAGGATGTAGGTACCGGGGAAGACCTAGACTATCTTACCATGACCAAATAGATCTTGTCTTATCTGAAGGGCAAGTCAAGAGTCTCCGGAACCGGCGAGTGTGTATGAGACGAACTATGAGAGTGGAGGAAGCCAGAGAGGTATGTAAGGAAGGAACCTGTTGGAACTCTGTACTCTCTGCCTATCCCGCGAGGGAGCTGGCGTGATGATATAGATAGATAGATTATTGTTAAAACATTTTCACACGTTTAATCGACTAATCACGTGCGACTAAAAAACGTACCTTCACTTTCTGTTAACTAAACAGTGGTTCTCACTTTCCCGCGTTGGTTTCGGGAACCAGTTATTAGTGGGTTTACTTAATCTGCATGCGTAGGCGCATGAGTTGACAGAATCAATGATGTAATGAAGTTATTAAGTTACTATGTTATCAGGAGCCCTCGTAGCGCTGTGCGATCGCGATGTTCTTACCGATCACTAAGGTTAAGCAGCGTTCGACTCGGTTGGCCTGAGATGGGTGACCGTTTATGGCGTTTTCATACTTGGGCGTCTCCGTGTGTCGGATGGCACGTTAGGCAATTGGTCACGGCTACCACTTAATATGGTAGTTGATAAGTTGAGGTAGAAGCCTTATTGGCGGCTTGATAAGTTCCAACAGCGGGTGACCACAAAATTACCTGCACTGCACCACACTGGGGCCGCGTGGTGACCTAATCTCTTTCACCTCGATTTGTGAGAGAAGGCCTTTGCCCAGCAGTGGGATATTTGTACGCTGATATTATTATTATACACACCGTTACGCGTATCTTTCCCAAGCGGGGGTGGCAGAGGTGTACTGAGTACACCCCCGTTTCGCCGACAATGTTAGGTCCCGTGTAATAGGGGGCGAGCCTATTGTCATATACCGGGCACTATTCCAGACTCCGGACTCATACTGGGAATTATTCGTTAGAAAAACTACATTTGTCCGACCTAGGATTTGAACCCAGGACCTCGTGTTCGTAAACGCACCCACGACACAGGAAACATTTCCGGCGAAGCTTTAAAGGCTCCGCGGCAAACAGCGTAGATCATTCACACACACACCAAAAAGGAATAATTCGTAGTGTAGGGCTGCGTTTTTTATAAAAAAAAGTGCATGTAGTCATCACGAGGTCCTGGATTCGAATCTTAAATCGGACAAAGTGTAATTTTTTGGAGTAAGGAGGAAGGAAGAAGGAGATTTTTTGATAGAAAAGGCATATTTGTCCGAGCTAGGATTTGTACCCGGGACCGTCTGTCTGCACGTAAAAGGCCTCTGAGAAAGAACGCTACGACAACTGGTTTTAGGCTATATTACTATCTCAAAAAGAAAGAGATAAAACACAAATCCATTTCTCTTGCACGTTAATTTCTCAATCAGAATTCTGACAAGTGCATATGAATTGAAAGCATTTTTAATTTGACGCCTCGACTGGTCGGTCATCAATCAAAATGATTATACACATGTCTACACGCCACCTACGACACCAGCGTGAAGTTACGGTACATTTAAGCCGTTCGGCTTAAATTAACGGTGGAATATCCGGTTTTTAAGTATGGTTTTATGACTGAAGAGCTGATTAGGGGGCTACTGCAATATTTTCGAGACAGGATGATCTGACTATCAGGCTGAGAGAGACGCTGCTATACGTTAAAAAGATAAGCATTTACATTAAGAATCGCTATGCTAAGACATTCTAAGAAAGCCACTGATACATGGAGCGGAAGTGACAGCAATGGCCTACTAGGTTATAGTTCAGTCATAAAAGAATATTCTGGCCCGCAGCTAAAATCGACAGAACTAACGCTGTTATCAAGAGAAATGTCACTTCATCGCAGAGTTACCGGTTGCTCTGAATTTTACCCAAGATTTTTTTATTTAGTACGGACCGTGCGGACTCACCTTTTGAAATATTTCCCTGAAAGTAGGAGAAATTTACTTAATGATAACCCTTATTTCACACCCCTGTCAATGTCATCCATGGGCCAAAATATCCTTGTAGCACTATAGAATTCAACTTGTTGTTCTTGTCAATGGTTCATATTTGTCCCGCTAAGTAAGTAGCCAATTTGATTGCGTCGGTTGTGGCCGCGCTCAGCTCTTCCCTCGTAGTGGGGCATAAAGGGCAGACCAGCAGATGCGACATAGTATGTAAGGTCACACCATAATCACATGCTGTTACATTTGAATCTCTGAATCCTCAAGCGTACAGATTTGGCCTGAATCTACCTACCGGTCCCGCGAACGGGTTTAATGATTTCCACGCCGGCCACGGTTGTTGGTACCTTGGCAGTAGTTGCTCCTGACATAGAACGAAGTAAGGCTGAGGGGTCTTATTTTCTCTCCATAGTTTAAGTCTGACTACTGTTGGGAGATCCTGCACAGTCTGAGATTTATACTAAACTAAGGACTGGTTAACAATTGTGCCCTATATCACCAGATAGAAAGTGCCGATGGAGGCCTAAGATATAACTCGTTGTCTAATGGCGTATTCACTCTGAAATAGTCTAAGGTATGATTAGACCCGCTTCCTCGTAAGGCAACTCCGCGCAACATGACGGAACACGAGTAGGTCCCTTGGCGGCATGACTCCTGCGAAGGTGCTGCTTCTTTAGCACTGCCCAGAGACCACGTGTAGGGAATCAAGGTTTGGTCATGCTCACTATAATGTCTTTGCTTGTGGCTGTCTGGCGCTGGTCACTCACTTCCCTCCAATCTGGTCGAGGGGAGTGATGGCTGTTTCAGTAGTCATACTCGTAAACGGGTGTTGCTTGTAGCTACTTGTCCATCTGGAATCCTCTGGACACTCACTTCTTAGAAATAACATCATTAGTCTCATATCTCGGTTGCAGGGCATCACACTGGAGCTAGATCGTAAATTTCTTAATTGTAACCTAAACACTGTATCCACACAATATGATTAAAAAGAATAGAAAAGAAAAAGAGAAAGAGATTTAAACGAAAAAGAGAAGCTCGCTGAGTTTCTTCGCCAGATCTTCTCAGTGGAGGCCACCTTCCAATCCGGCGGTAAATTAGTAGTTTTTAGATTAGATAAAAAGAAAATGTCATTTGAGAATAGTAAGTACCCCCGTAGGGTTAATACAAAATGAATAATTTGAGTTTGAGAGTAAATTCTACGGACGCGAGCAGCCCCGGCCCCCATCAGACATCAAAGAAAAAGATTATCTATGTTATTATTACTTAAAAAGCCTTTACAGGAATTAAAGTTAACACCTCAGTAAAGGCACATTAAAACCTCATTGGTTGTGTTCTTTTTGACATTAAACATGGCGGAATGGTAATTAAAGGGTGATCAATTTTATGATGTTATCTCTTTCTAGCTTATTACTAGAGGTACTTGACAAGGGGCAGATGGTGTAATAGTTGTTCTTATACTTAGAAATATAGAATCGCGGACAAAATGTGATAAAATACGTAATATTATATCTATCTATCTATATCAGCACGTCAGATCCCTTGCAGGGTAGGCAGAGAGTACAGAATTCCAACAGGTTCTTTCCTTACATACTTCTCTGGCTTCCTCCACCCTCATAGTTTGTCTCATACACGCTCGCTGGTAACGTATACTCTTGACTTGCCCTTCAGATAAGATGTGGTCTTCCTTTCTTGGTCTTGGTGGTGGATGGTCTTACTTTCGCGTTGCACAAAATATTATATTTTTTAATACAAGTTTTTAAAGTGAAATCACGACGAGGTGATGTTGAGCAGTAAGGTTTTAGGACAGTTTCTTTAGCCACCTTTCAGCTTCATTATCAGAACCTAGGCATCATCTGGGTCTATAGTACTTTTCAAATTTAATGAGCGTAAGCACTAGGGGGTTATGTTATACAGTCGACATGTCTCTATGGCCACCTTCTGGCTCCATCCCCAGATCATGGTACCATTTTGTTGTATTGTCACCCGACAAGGTTTCCAAGCGGGGGTGGCAGAGGAGCACTGTGTGCACTATTTTTTCGCCGTAATAGGGGCGAGCCTATTGCCATATACCGGGCACAATTCCAGACTCTGGACTGACTCCGCACTGGGACCTTTTCATTAGAAAAACTGTATTTGACGGACAATTTGGCACTTGTTTAGAGCTTTAGCCGCTCCGCCGACTGGGGAGCAGCTGGGGCCTGGGGAGAGTAGGTTCGATTCTCGCACGGGACAAATCTTTGTGTGATCCATAATTATTTCTTTCGGTCTAAATATTTGTGTAAGTGAATTTTCGTGTTTGTAAACGACACAACAATAAATCTAAGTGTGGGGGTACGTTTTTTTTAAAGATCAATTTGTTCTATCTATCTATCTATATCATCACGCCAGCTCCCGCTAGGGAGCCTTTGGGAGGGAGATTTGTCCGACCTAGGATTTGAACCCAGGACCCCGAGATCGCAAAACACATAGATTCTAGGGCTTATGGTAACTCAGAGCTTTATGATCCCCAGGCATACAATCAAAAACAATATCCTTTAAATGCAGTCGGTATAATTTAACAGTTATTCTAGCACCAATAAAGCCCCTTGCCCATAACAATATGGAGTCCAAACCCTTAAAAAAACCAATAAAAATGTCTGCGCACACGCTTCTCTTGAATCAGATAGGATCTCGCCGGTTCATCAAAAGCTCCGACCCTTTGATATGCCGTCTTGCTTGCTCGCACAGTAAACAGTATGTTTGTCTCGCTCTGCCGGTGTTTGCTTTGTGTTCGGTTTTATGTGTTCATATTGTAGCACATACTTGGGTATTATCAAGCTAAGCTGTTCTTGGGTCAGCAGACGAAAATATTTTATTGTTATTTAATTGTGCGTGTAATATATGTGTGTAGAAAGATATTATTGGTGTTACGATGAGAAAGGGTATGCTCCGGTAGTTCGGGCATATAGAAATAATAACACACATCGTCACGCGTATATTACCCAAGCGGGGGTGGCAGACGTGAACTGAGTACCACTTTTCGCTGACGGTGTTAATAGGGAGCGAGTCTTTTGCCATATACCGGGCACAATTCCAGTCTCCGGACTCATACTGGTACATATAGAAATAATGTCGGAAGAAATAATGACAAAACAGAAATACGATGCGAATGTGGAAGGATTTAGGTATCGGAGAAGACCTAGACTTTCTTACTATGACTATGAAACCATGTTTTATTTGCAGGAGTCAACGATCTCCATAACCGGCGAGCGAGTATGAGACGAACTATGAGAGTGGAGGAAGCCAGAGAGATCTATAAGTAAAGTACCTGTTGGAACTCTGTACTTTATGCCTTTTCCGCAAAGAATCTGGTGTGCTGATATATAAATAGATTTATGTTTGTGTACGCAGGTTAAGTATAGGCTAGATATAGGCTAAAGGAGCTCGAAGCGTTACTTAGGCGCGGTCACCTAAGTTTAAGCAGGGGTCAACTCGGACAGTCCGAGATGGGTAACCGTCTAACCATATTATGGGTAAATAGATAAACTATTTCACAATGAGATATATTATGATACTATTTCAAAAAAATCTGACCTAAATTCTTCCCGAAAGTTTATCTCCGTGCATATTTAAAACGCTTCCGTCTATCGTTCGTTCGCCCATTAATATCGTCAATAACAAGTCCCGAGTCTGTCTGTCTATTAATATCTCGGGAACTTGCGTAACTCATGGAGCACGGCCAATGATAATAAGTTGCACTGTAGATATTTATGCATTTTCTTTGGACAGAGGATATTATAACAATGCGGGCGTGGCGAGGTGTTGATGATAGGTCCCAATAGCGACAGTCTAAACTGAGGCAGTTCCTCCTTGACGCGTCCTTGAGCTAGTGTCCCGTTGCCCTTCCGGTCGGGGCATAGTAAAGACCAACAGCGTAGATAATTTGCACACAGAAATAAGGTCTCAATCTAATCTCTATCCAACCGAAATCTGGGATCTGTAATTGTGCTTGGTATAATAGCACCCATGGTATTAGGGAATATAACCCACTTTGCAAAAACGGTATAGTTACCTAAATATTCAGTCTTTCGTGGCATTGTGTTGGTGAAAGCCCAATGAAAATCCGTGAAGTTTTTAAGATTAACGCATACCAGTGTTGGGCATTTTGAAATTGTAGGATTATAGGACTTAAATTTCATTTTCAATTAATATTCATTTATAATTCATATCTTTTATGCGCGTTCAGTAAGTATGGGAAATACACCGCTGACATAGAGAGAAGAGTGAGTGCAGGGAACAGAGTGAATCGTGCGATGGGAAAGCTACTTGGGAGCCGGCACTTAATCCAAAAGGCGCAGCTGGCCATACATAACGGAGTGCTTGTTCCAACGCTGTTATATGGCAGCGAGAGCTGGGTATGTAAGAAGGAGAATGAAAGTAGGATAAATGCGGTAGAAATGCGAGCTCTGCGGAAAATGTGCGGAGTGAAGCTGATCGACTGTATTCGCAACAGCGTAGTAGGAAAGCGAGTAGGTATGAAAGATAGTATCAGTGTAAAGATGAGAAAGGGTATGTATGCTCCGTTGGTTCGGGCATATAGAAAGAATGTCCGAAGAAAGAATGACGAAACTGATATACAATGCGAAAGTGGAAGGATGTAGGTGCCGGGGAAGACCTAGACTATCTTACCATGACCAAATAGACCGGGTCTTATTTGAAGGACAAGTCAGGAGTCTCCGTAACCGGAGAGCGTATATGAGACTATGAGAGACTGAGAGTGCTATGAGAGTAGAGGAAGCCAGAGAGGTATGTAAGGAAAGAACTTGTTGAAACTCTGTACTCTCTGCCTATCCCGTAAGGGATCTGGCGTGATGATATAGATTATTATTATAATTTTTGCCCAACTGTGACGCGTACCTATATGTGTACATAAGTCGTTGCGGGCGAATTCAATTTATATGTAGTATTATAGATTTATTTATTCCGAATTAACTACGACAACTTTCGTAACAAAAGGGTGTCAAATATTCACGCGTGTGTTAAAAGTAATAATTTACACATAATGCGATGCTAATTAATGTAATTAGTGCGTTTGGTGATTACGGTTACTCGGAGTAGGGCCAGGGCGAGGGTGACGGCTTCCGGTCAGCGAATAGAATAGATGGGTTAAGTTATGAGCCGTAAGCTTGGGTCAAACTAAAATTAACGTCAAGTATGAACGTCAACATATACCACGAAAAGCTTCAAAATTCATACCAATTTAAAATAACTAGTGGTCGCCCATTGGTCGAAATTCGACCATAATTAATTTAAATTATAGACTATGCCAAAGACTATACTTCTATAATCACAGATTTCGCCAAGGCTACACTATTAATTTGCCTATTTTTTTCGAACAAATTATATGACATTTAAATAAAAAAAAAACCAAAAAAATGATTAAAATAAAGAATACGATTTTTTTTTTTTTATTGAATCAATGAACCAAAAAGCAAATGTTGTCCATTGAACTTGACATACATATTTCGATAATTTAATTAATGAACAAAATTTCTCTGTAAACGATGTTTTTTTGTAAAAACTCTTTCATCGTTTGCTGGTTATGTTTGACATTCAGTAAGCCTATAGACGAATAATATTAAAAACAAACAATATTAATCTATTCTCAATTTGAAGGGTATTGTGTCAAATACATGGTAGTGTGTGTAATGTGTTTTTTATTGATTTAATGTATTTTTTATGCATAATTTAAAAATAATATTGGCATTCTGCAGAATGCTCTCCTTCTCGATATAAACTATCAGTGTGGGAAATTTCATACTCCTCCGTCCGCGCAATTTTATTAAAAAGGGGTACAAGGTTTTTGCTTCACGTATTAATATAATGATACCCTATCAATTTGCCTATAATCAAAGGGAGATAGATTTTGTCGACTTCTAAAAGCTTGACAAACCGGGGATGAGAAACATTTTGCTGACCAAATACAATGAGTAACTAAACATATGGAGAAGCCTTACTTACAGATAAATATTGACTATTTTGAAAATAAATATGGCTACCATACGTTCACAAACACGTTCATATGTTCGGTACTAAGGGAAAAGAATGGCGGCCATTTTTAGTTTCGAAGTAGGCACCTTTTATCTGAGGGTAGGGCCTCTCTGTGTATTTAGTTACTCATTGGTCAAATGTAACAATGCCACAATACAAAAGTTAGATTACAGTGCGACCAAGACCTTTTGGCATGTGGCCAAAATCGGATGAAATGTCCCTTCATGACAGCCACAAAGTTGCCGTTAGCTATGGAATTTACCCAAGTTCTTTTTTAATTAATAACCGTGCGATAATAATTATTAGGCGCTCGTAGCGCTGTGCGACCGCGGTGTTCTTACCGATCACCAAGGTTAAACAGCGCTTGACTCGGTCAGCCTGAGATAGGTGACTGTTTGTGGAATTTTCATATCCGAGCGTCTCCGTACTTCGGAAGGCACGTTAAGCCGTTGGTCCCGGTTACCACTTAATGTGGTAGTCGTTAAACCGAGTTGGAAGCCTTAAAGGCGGCTTGATAAGTCCAACAGCGGGTGGCCACAAACCTGCCTCCACCAATCCGAACTGAGTCCACGTGGTGGAGTATGACCTAATCTCTCTCACCTCGATTTGTGAGAGAAGGCAAAGGCCTTCTCTCACAAATCCACTGCCCACTGCTGGGCAAAGGCCCAGCAGTGGGCAGTATAAGCTGATATTATTATTAATAATTATTAACCTGTTGAAAATCTTCTTAAAAGTAGAAAATAATTACTAAATGGTAACACCAACGCCCCCTAAAAATATGATCCACGAACCATAAGATTCTTGTCGGAGTATATTTGACTAATACTTCGATAACAATTAAAGCTGATTTTTTCCACACCGTCACGCCTATATTCCCTAACGAGGATGGCAGAGGTGTACTGAGTACACCCACTTTTCGCCGACGATGTTAGGTCCCATGTAATAGGGGGCGAGCCTATTGCCATATACCGAGTACGATTCCAGACTCCGAAATCATAGTGGGAAGTTTTCGTTATGAAAACCTCATTTTACCGACGGACGATTTAGCGCAGTGGTTAAGAGCTTAAGCCGCTCCGCCCACTGTGTCTAATAGTCGCGGGTTCGATTCCCGCACGGGACAAATCTTTGTGTGATCCACAATTATTTGTTCCGGTCTGGGTATTTTTGCATGTGAATTTTCATGCTTGTAAACGCACCCACGATACAGGAATAAATCCTAGTGTGGGGCTACGTGGGGTTAAAAAAAAAAAAAAATTGTCCGACTTAAGATTTGAATCCAGGACGTCGTGATCACCAAGCGATGCTCTTTGCCACTAGACCATCGAGGCTGAGTTTTTACTTTCCTTTATTTTATGCTGGTGTCCCTTAGTTATTCGCTTATAACTTAGACCAAAATCCATCTGCGATTGTTAGTTACAAATAAGTTACGTCATTGTTTAAAAAGGTATTATTACGCCATTATTAGTAAGTAGGTAGGTAGCCAATCAAGATAACTTCGCGAACTTTTGGTGTTAAAAAACCCATTGATTGTATTATTCCTTGAACAATGAAAAGTATATTGAAAAATATGATTCATCTGATTACCTCGTTGGTTTAGTAGCGAGCACAATTACGAGGACCTGAGTTTAAATCCTAAGTCTGACAAAATGTATTGTTTTCTATAAACAAAAATTCAATTGTCTAGCATTGTAGCCGGCATGATTATAAAAGGCTCGACCTTTATTAGATGGGACGTCGCATCGTCCGCAAAAAGTAGGTGTATAGTACATTTCTGCCACCCTCGCTTGGGGAATATACACGTGACGGTATTTTTATTATTTCATATTTGTGAAAACTTAAGACATAAGAATAATGAGTAATGGGGCTACATTTGTAAACGCAAAAATATTAGATTTGAAAACTTTAGAATGTTTGGCGACTTCGGTTACTGTTCGATCTATTTATTCACTCTCATAGTTATTGTACAATAATTTGTATAGTTACTAGACCTAGACTACGTTATAACGACCCAATAGACCGAGTCTTATCTGAAGGACAAGTCAAGAGTTTCCATAACCGGCGAGCGTGTATGAGACGAACTATGAGAGTGGAGGAAGCCAAAGAAGTATTTAAGGAAAGAACCTGTTGGAACTCTGTACTCTCTGCTTGCCCCGCAAGGGATCTGGCGTAATGACATAGATAGATAGTAACAGCTCTTTATTTTATATCTACCTGTATCATCACGCCAGTTCCCTTTCGGGGTAGGCAGAGAATACAGAGTTCCAACAGGTTCTTCCTTTACATACCTCTCTGGATTCCTCCGCTCTTACACAATACAAGCATTTGTATGATTTTGTAACTTTCGACATAATGACTCTATCAGCCATCTAAACTATTTTAAATGGTCGTTTTATTATAATAATACAACAGGAAACTACTAGTGGTAGTATTTGTATAGTACATTAACCACTGTCCGGTTATATGCTAGAACTATTGTCGTAGTTTACGGAAGTTAGTGTGATGTGTAGGGTGACAAAGAATGATAATAAACAATTAAAAACTGTCCCACCGTTGGGCATGGGGCTCCTCTCAAACTGAGAGGGTTTTGGCCATATTCCACCACGCTGACCCAGTGCGGGTTGGCGAACTAACACACCTTCGAGAATCTCTTAAGCATGCAAGTTTTTTCACGATGTTTTCCTTTTGAATTCGAAGAGAACATTTAATCAGTTATGGCCTTCCGTTGAGGTCTTTAGGTGAGGTCACAGACATAAAACTGACCCGTAACATCAACTACACATAAACCTTAGATAGGATGCTCTTTACACCAAAAAAATACAATAAAATACCCATTAGAATTGAATTAGGAGACAATTGGGTCTTATTGCGAAGGACTATGTCATCCAATCAACCAAGTCGAATAAAATAGGACAAACATTCAGATAGGTAGATAATTAAATTATTATCATCTCAGCCTATACTTGTCCACTGCTGAACATAGGCCTCCCCAAACGCTTTCCAGCGTAACCGGTCCGATGCCACCTGCATCCAACGACTTCCTGCAATTTTCACAAGATCGTCGGTCCATCTGGCAGGCGGCCGTCCTACGCTGCGCTTGCCAACGTGGTCTCCACTCTAGAATCTTTCTGCCGCAACGCCCGTCCGATCTTCGCGCTATGTGGCCCGCCTATTGCCACTTCAGTTTGCTAATATTTAGGGGCTATGTCGGTGACCTTGGTTTTTCTGCGAATCTCATTCTTGAGACGATCACGTAGAGAAACGCCGAGTATAGTTCTTTCCATAGCTCGTTGAGAAATCCTGAGCTTTTTTATGAGACCTTTATTGTAAGACTTACAATTAAATTATGCACGGTACAAAATCTATCTTCTATATCTATATATCTATATCTATATAGTATATAAAATGAATTGAAGTTTGTTAGTCTTACAAAAACTCGAGAACGGCTTGACTGATTTGGCTAATTTTGGTTTTGAAATATATGTAAAGGAAGGTTTAAAAGGTGAGAAAATATAAAGTAATTGTAAGGAAAGCAGTAAAAACACCTATTTTATTTTTTGGCGGCACGAAGTTCGCCGGGTCAATTAGTATAATATACAAAAAATGCCTCTATACATTCTGAAATTTGGTAACTAGTGAGTGATATTTTGTTCCAATTTACCTATGTGCATTGTGTGTAATACTCGTATATAGTCAAAGTCAAAGTTCATATATTTGTATAGGTCCACAAACAATATTTTCAAAAGTACTCAAATTTTTCAAGGTTTACTCTGTACTCTCTGCCTACCCCGCAAAGGATCTGGCGTGATGATATAGATAGATACATTATGCAATTCTTAGTATTATAGGATACAATAATTTTCAACTTCTTATCATCATCATCATTATCGTATGGCGGTCTTATACAACTTAATGTCAGAATGGAGGAGCCATTGTTCAGCCTCTGGTGTCAGCTGTTGTAGCCCCTCGAATCCGCCGCTGAATTTTCGAGTGGGACTGTCCTCCACGATGTGCTGGATCGTCTGCACTGAGTTTCCACAGTCACAACAAGGAGACTCAGTGCTGCCCCACCTGTGAAGATGATAATTGCACCTTGCGACTTCGGTTCTGATTCGGTTGATGGATGACCACACCAGCCGTTGCTCTTTGAAGCCTTATACTACAGACGAGGGGTCGGCTATGGTAATGTTACTCAACTTCTTATAAAAACATAATAAATTACCTATTAATTTCGAATATATTACATTTTTTTCATCCACCATGTGTATTATTCACCCTAATTTCTGTACAGATAATCCGTTTTGTCCAAAGACTGTTTTAAATAAGCCTGACACAAAATGACACCCAAAGTAATTGCTCCATCACATAAAAATTTAATTGAATAATTTATCCAAAATGCAAATATTGTAATTAAACATATTTTATGTTTAACCACGCCATATGGTCACCCTAACACACAATAGTAAAGTAATGTGTCCACATTTGCTGGGCTATTAACTTCGGACAAACGGGTGCGTATGCGCATTGCGTAGGTAATAGAGCGAAAATACCTTTAAAAAAATCTTTTATAAAAAAAGGTAAACCGACTTCAAAAAGCAAAAAAATAAATATTTGAAGTCGGTGCTGGTTGGTGCAGTCGGTTACTTGGCACCGACTTCAAATATTTATTTTTTTGCTTTTTGAAGTCGGTTTAACTTTTTTTATAAAAGATTTTTATTTTACAATTTTAAGTGACCAGTGAATTCTATAGTAGGGTACCTATAGGATTGACGTAATACCCATAATATCGCAATTTACACATGCCTATTGTTTGTCGTTAAGGAGTTCCCTGATGTATCTTCTAAGTCCAAAGACCAATGTCAATAAAATTAATATGGGACCACCTTGGAGATATACTAAACCCAATGCAAAAAAAAATATCAAAATCGGTCCACAATTGACGGAAATATCGCTGAACATACATAAAAAAAAAAAAGCATACATACAACCGAACATAGAACCTCCTCCTTTTTGAAGTCGGTTAAAAATAACTTTTCTATTCGGCCATACTTTTTAAGGTTGTTAATGATCAATTTGTTTAAAACTCGTCACGCCTAGATATCCTAAGCGTAGCAGAGATGTACTGAGTACCAATAAAAAATATCGGACGTTTCGCATTTTTTTTATTGGTTTTTAATTTCCCGACGTTTGGAGTGCTCTACAGCACCTATTGTCACGGGAGGGACTTAGACGTTTGACGTCTAAAAGTCATGATTTCTTCCGGGGCACCTTAAGGAGATAGATTTGATTACAATCGAAATTGACGGAGGATTTAGCGCAGTGGTTAAGAGCTTAAGCCGCTCCGCCCACTATGTCTAATAGTCGCGGGTTCGATTCCCGCACGGAACAAATCTCTGTGTGATTTTTTTATGTTTGAAAACGCACCCACGCCGCAGGAATAAATCATAGTGTGGGGCTACGTTTACAATTAAACATTATAGTAAAAATAATGGTTTCAAATCCTAGGTCGGCAGTTTTTCTATCAAAATGTTCCCAGTAACAGTCCGCAGTCTGGAATCGTATCCGGTATATGGCAATTAAATCGCCTTTATTCCATGGGACCTAACATCACAGAAAAGTGGGCATACACAGTACATCTCTGGCACCCCCGCTTGGGGAATATAGGCGTGACGGTGTGAGTGGGTGTGTCGATTACATACTGCTATAAAAACTGGCATTGTCCGACTAACCCCGAAACATAATTGTTAGTGCTAAAAAAAGATCTTCAAAACAATTTTCAGACACACCATACAGTCTGGTCTACATCTCAGTCTAACTAGGTTGAAAGCACTGCAGTTAATAAGTATCTACTTTAAGGAATTAGGTTTCTCTAGACATAAATCTGGCTGACCTATTTACCTGTGTTTGATAATACAAGCTTAAAATGTTATGAGGTCGTTTAGCCAGGTGTAAAATTTAGGATTGGAAAAGATCTTGTTTTTAGCTTGTGAGAGAATTGTGGGTCAAAAACAAACTGATTACATTGGTCAAAAATATTTTTTTTTTTTAAACGTAGCCCCACTCTAGGTTTTGTTCCTATGTCGTAGTTGCGTTTACAAACATGAAAATTCACATACACAAATACCCAGATCGAAACAAATAATTGTGGGTCACACAAAGATTTGTCCCGTGCGGGAATCGAACCCACGACTATTACACACAGTCGGCGGAGCGGCTTAAGCTCTTAACCACTGCGCCAAATCGTCCGTAATATATATATAATCACGCTAGATCCCTTGCGAGGTAGGCAGAGAGTATAGAGTTCCAACAGGTTCTTTCCTTACAGACCTCTCTTGCTTCCTCCACTCGTCAGTCCCGCTTCCTCCGCAAAGCCGTAGGAGCCCTCTGGTTCGTACGAAATGTCGACCTCCACTCCGATCTCGGTCTCGAATCTATTAGCGCGTATATTAAAAAGGCGACAACTCGACACTTCGCGAACTCATCTTCCCATGCGAATCCGCTAATCGTAGCCGCCGCCGACTACGAACCCGACCCCTGCCGCTACCGCCGGCCGCGACATGTTCTCACCGAACACCCCGATGCTTTGACATCGCTTCTTTTCGCTCCGGATACGGACGACGACGAAGAAGTCGTAGATCCCCTAGCCTGCCGACCGGTGCACTAATTACACCCCCTCCACCTGTAGTGACTGTCCAAACCGAGGCCATTCCTCCTTGAGGCGCCCTCGAGTATGTACCTTCTAGCTTGAGCGTAGTGGTTGCACGCTCGCCCTTAAGTCCTGTGAAGCTGTAAAGGCCTCACGGCCAGCAGCGTATATCACTCAAAACACACCTTCACTTGCATAGTTCGTATAATACGGAGACGTATAATACGGAGACGTATAATACGGAGACTCTTGACTTGCCTTTCAGATAAGACACGGTCTATTTTGTCATGGTTAATTTTCTAGTATTTCTCAGGTTAATATTCTATGTCATCACGCCAGATCCCTTGCGGAGCAGATCACTTCCGTGGCTTGATGACAGATGGAAATGTTGACTTTTCCGACAGAAAAAGTCTAACTTTATTTCTTCGCAGATTTTTTTTAAACTTATCACTCTTCAATCACGATGCATTGAAATTGAATGTAGAATCGATATCGGCACTCCCATGTGTCTGTAATCACAGCTCATCGAACTAACCCACTTACAAATCCAGACATAAACAAACAAATTATCTAATACAAACATTTACAAAGTCTGTGCGAATTTTTTTCTCAGCTATATTTTAAGTGGATCGACGAACTTTTGGCCTAGATATCGTGTTTGGTTTTTTTACCAACGGGATGAGAAAATATATAGAATACTAGCTGTTACAGGTGGCTGCGCACGAGTTTATTTGTAATATCTTTACATAAGGTGTAATTCTTCTACATGGTGTAATTTTAGTGGTCGTGGAGCGAAAGTCAAGTATTATTACTTATTTAAGAGATGTTACTTATTGAAGTGTTCTTTTTTATTTTTTTACTTACAGTCAATAGTAGGCATATTACCTGGGCTATCGCTCCACGACGACTAAAACAACACGCGCTACTTTATATTTTATTAGCTAACAGGAATAGTAAGCTGAAGTGGCAATGGGCGGGCCACATAGCGCGAAGATCGGACGGCCGTTGGGAAAGATTCTAGACCTATTGGCAAACGCAACGTAGGACGGCCGCCTGCCAGATGGACCGACGATCTTGTGAAGATTGCGGGAAGTCGTTGGATGCAGGTGGCAGCGGACTGATTGCGCTGGAGAACGATTAGGGAGTCCTATGTTCAGTAGTTGACGGGTATAGGCTGAGATGATGATGATTATGACTAGCTGAGATTCATGGGTTTTATTAGGACGTTGAAGGGCTTGTCCAACACGCAGATGCCCTTTATAAAATTGTTATGTAAGTCACCTGCTGAGATCAATGGTTGAAAATGATGAAACATAAACATCGAACTCATCCCAGCAGGTGCAAGGACTATTGTAAATCATGGAAAGTGAACAAGGACTATGGAAATGAAGTTTGATGGCCAAAAAAGGAACTATGTATTTCAGAGGGGACGGATACTGGCCGTAATAAGTGATACCTGACTACCCGTGGCCGGTGGTGACTCGCCTCTCACTAGATGGGCCTTCAAAAGGTCGTCATAAGACAACTGAAGGCAACACCGGTGTGAGCGGCTCAGGGATGTCAAGAGGTGTACGCTTTCTCCGAAGCTACTCGCGGTGTAAACACATAAATGTCCTTTAACACTTCTACTCCTGGAGTACATCGACGTAGGAAAGTATTATCTTCCTACGTCGATATAGCTTTCACGGCTCCTCCCTGGACGGCCAATTAAGGCAAGCTGGGGCCGGGAGTCTTGCAGGCACTTTGCGGTTTCCATTCGACTAACAAAACAGGCCCTGACCGACTCTCTGGAGCACTCGGGTCCGTGGCGTCATTACTTACCAACCGCTCGTCACCAGCTACCCTGGGGGCTATATGAAAGTAGGATAAATGCGGAAGATGTCCGGATAGAAGCTGACCGACCGTATTCGCAACAGCGTAGTAAGAAAGCGAGTAGGTATGAAAGATAGTATCGGTGTAAAGATGAGGATGGGTATGTTCCGTTGGTTCGGGCTATAGAAAGAATGTCAGAAGAAAGAAAGACAAAACAATGTGAAAGTGGAAGGTTGTAGGTATAGGGGAAGACCTAGACTATCTTACCATGACCAAATAGACCGAGACTTATCTGAAGGACAAGTCAAGAGTCTCCGTAACCGGAGGAGGAAGCCAGAGAAGTATGAAAGGAAAGAACCTCTTGGAACTCTGTACTCTTTGCCTACCCTGCAAAGGATCTGGCGAGATGATATAGATAGATAGAGATAACTAATATACACTATATGTTACTTTTGAATAATGTAGATATCGAATGGTAAAGGATTATAAAAATTGTTGCAGTTGTTGCAGAGTTTGTAACAAGCCATAAGTATTTTTTTTATGGTTTTGAACCCAGGACTTCGTAATCGGCAGCCGCATCTACACAACTAGACCAACATTCAATTTCTATAATAGTCCTTTTCGTTTAGTCATGACTAAAAGGGTATAATGATAAATAGATTTTGACATAACAATGCCCCATTAATCTTGGATCTTCACGCTATTTATTACATTGGGGGTAAGTCAAGCGAAGAAATATTATGTCATTTAAGGAGATTTAAGAATTACTGTGTCGTTCTAGTTGAGCACGTGCGTGTTGATTTCGAGGTCTTGGGTTCGAATAAAGTGATACCTACTGTGGTTTTTTTCTGCTGAAAAATTCTCAATGTCAGTCCCGTAAAATAGATTTTTATAGCTACTTATGCGATTTCTGACTTTTCTAGTATTTCTTAGTAACCTCAGTTGGTCCAATCGAAGATTTTGATCTTTATAAGAAACAAAATCGACTGGCATGAAAAAAGATTTTGCGTAAATTGCTCATTTTCTTGCTGTCTGTAGGTACATTATTTGAAAATTTGTAAATGCAGTTCAAAATATCGCATAAAATTAAGGATAGTTTCCTAAGACCGAGCTACAATGGTTGAGGTAGCTGCCCTTACGGCCCCGTTTCAAAAAGCCAACCTGTATGTAAAGTCTATACTAAATATGATAGAGAGGAAAGATATGTTTGTTTGTATGTAATCGATCTATCTATCTATCTATATCATCACGCCAGATCCCTGCGGGGTAGAGAGTACAGAGTTCCAGATATGTAAACGATAAACTCCGAAACTACTGAATTCAAATTCAAATTATTTATTTGTGAAACATAGGTTAAAGAGGTAGTAATCTTTAAGTAGTTATTTATGAGCGCTATGTTTGGCCATTCAATGGCGTACAAAATATTAGCTATAAATTACAATAATAAGCAATAAAAATAATTACAATTACGAGTACAATTTAATTAATTAATAATAAATCATTATTCATAACAAAACCAATGTCAGCACCCTTTTTGCCTTAAGATGTTATTGTATCATTAAGAAATTCACACACAGAATAGTATATCTTTTTATTTAGCAGTTCGAGCAGGCTATTTTTGAATACATTTAAATCAGTGTGGTTTCTAATGTATCCAGGAATTTTATTATATATTCTAGGGGCCAAACATAAAATGCGATTGGAATATAGAGCTGTAGTATGAGCAGGCATTTAAATTTCATTAAGACGCCTTTTAAAATGCAGTGTTTCAAATAGATGAAAGTTTGCCTTGACAAATTTTGCTATCTCGAATATATATATATATATATATATACTTATTGGACCAATTATAATAATTCTTTCACTATTAGAATGTTACATTATCCAGAAGTAACGTAGTTTTTATTGTATTTCAGTAATAATGATAATTTACAAAGATACCAGTTTCTGCCCGCGACTTAGTCCGTGTTGACTTTAGACAGAAACCTCACATTTTTCCGGGATAAAAAGTATCTTAGCTGTTAATCAACGTTATAAACTAACTGTGTACCAAATTTCGTTTTAATCCGTTCAGCCGTTTTTGCGTGATTGAGTAACAAACATCCAAAAGCTTAAATCAGAATAAAAATCAGTATAAGATTTTAATTCTGATTTAGCTCTGGAATAAGGTATATCATTTATGAATATTAATACAAATTGGCGGAATTATGATAGAATACTTTGCCCACCGGCCGCAGAGCACCATGACAACACCTAGTATATGCCCTCCCCTATAGCATCTGTCCAACCCAAGGCCGTTCCCCCTTGAGGCTCCGTTGAGCTAGTTGACTTCTGCCTCGAGCGTAGTGGTTGCACGCTCGCCCTCTTGTTCGGTGAAACTGTAAAGGCCCCGCGGCCAACAGCGTAGATCACACAAACATACAAACTTCCACATTTATATTAGTAGACTTACAAAAGAAATGCGTGCGCAGCCGCGAGTCATAGCTAGTATTAAAGTCCAACAATAAAACTAAAATGATGTTTCAATAAATATCATAACATAATTGAGGTGAAAACCTATAATTTACGTACCATAAAGCCAACTTGGAGCCAAATTTGACCCCATAAAGGGGTCATGTTCGCCCAGTCGATCGGAACGCCATGTTGAAAAAAGGTGTTACCATAGATTATTATTGCGTACATTTAATACTATTGTCATTTTTTTTTTGTTATTATGCTTTATGTCTCTTTTATTCATGATTAGAAAAAGAGAGATGAAAGATTTTTCTGATCTATAGGTCTTTGTGGAACATTCTTGTCATCTCCACTCGTATAGTTCGTCTCATACACACTTCCCGTTTTTTGGATTACCTTAAACTTACTTTGAAATTGTTCATGAACGAATATAAAAATACTAGGATACGGTCCACAAAAAAAAAGTAAAACTTAAATTTAAATGTATTTGACTGCCTCGTTGGTCTGGTGGCAAAGCACATCGCTTTGTGATCATGAGGTCCTGGGTTCAAATCCTAGGTCGGATAAATTAAGTTTTTCTAACGAAAAACCCCCAGTATGAGTCCGGAGTCTGGAATTGTACCCGGTATAGGTATGGCAATAGGCTCGCCCCCTATTATATGGGACCTAACATCTTCGGCGAAACGTGGGTGTACTCAGTACACCCCTGCCACCCCGCTTGGGGAATATAGTGGTGACGGTTTCTTTTTTTTATTTAAGAGTGCCCCGACTCAAATAAATCATAGCTAAAACTACTCTTTATTAAGTAATCTTTTAAACAGAAAAACTGCAGCAGAGAGAGAGAAAAAAAAGCAGAGATTACAAAGTTCCAACAGGTTCTTTCCTTACATACCTCTCTGGCTTCCTCGACTCTCATAGTTCGTCTCATACACGCTCGCCGGTTACGGAGACTCTTGACTTTTCCTTCAGATAAGACTCGGTTTATTTGGTCGTGGTAAGATAGTCTAGGTCTTCCCCGGTACCTACATCCTTCCACTTTCGTATTGTATATCTGTTTTGTCATTCTTTCTTCAGACATTCTTTCTATATGCCCGAACTAACGGAGCGTGCCCTTTCTCATCTTTACAGCGATACTATCTATCATACCTACTCGCTTTCTTACCACGCTGTTGCTAATGCGGTCGGTCAGCTTCACTCCGCACATCTGCCGCAGAGCTCGCATTTCTACCGCATTTACCCTACTTTCATTCGCCTTCGCATTCATGTAGCTTTTCGATCAAAAAAACCCCAGTAGTATCAGTCCGGAGTCTGGAATTGTGCCCGGTATATGGCAATAGGCTCGCCACCTATTACATGTGACCTAACTTCGTCTGCGCAAAGTGGGTGTACGCAATACACCTCTGCCACCCCCGCTTGGGGAATATAGGGGCGACGATGTTTATTTTTTATTTATTAATAGGTAATATTTTTCCTTGTTGCAGGTATGTCCAGGTTCCAGTTTAATACATGGGTACCGTATGGAATATCTTCATTTAGGGCGATTGGACACGGTTGACGAACACGAGCCGCACCCGTCCATAATTACAATAATGACCCGACGGCTAAATAAGGGGCATGTCGGCCCACTGGTATGTAAGACACGCTTTTTTGGGTACCAGTTGCTGAAAATATGAAATACACGGCCAGAGAAAAATGTAAAGAAGGCAGATCCGTTATGTTCTTACCTTGACATTTTTTTTCGTTTTTTCGCAAGCCACTAGTCCATCGATTAGTGGCTTGCGTAAATTAGTTGCCATATGTGAGCGGTACGCCGGGGCCCATGGTCTCAAGTACAACGAATTAAAGAGTGAGTTGCTGGTTTTTAAGTCACGCAATAAAACTTATGTCAATTTGCCACCAGTTCTTTTAAACGGCACTCCTCTAGCAAGAGTTCCGCGATTTAAGTACTTGGGGCACTGGGTCACGGAGTCTTTGCTTGACGATGAAGATTTGGAGAGGGAACGCAGAGCGTTGACAGTCAGATGTAATATGTTGGCTCGCAGGTTTGCACGCTGCACTAAAGAAGTAAAATTATCATTATTTAAAGCCTATTATCAAATCTTCTACACGTGCAGCCTGTGGGTCAACTATACAAAGGGGGCACTCAATGCTCTGCGGATCCAATATAATAATGCGTTCAGGATTCTGTTGGGGCTGCCGCGATACTGCAGCGCATCAGAGATGTTTGCGGCTGAGCATGTGGATGGCTTTCACGCGATTTTGCGTAAAAGAGCAGCATCCATGATGACGAGGGTGCGTGACAGCTCCAACAGATTTTTGTTAATTTTTGCGGACCGGTTTGACGGCGTTATTATGAGGCATTGGATAAGTATGCATGGTTCATGCTGGTCAAGTGCCAAATAGTGTTGTCTAAATAGTTAATTGTTACTAACATAGATTTTAAGGAAATTGTTACTAACACACTATGGATTTAATCCGAAATAAACAATTATTATTATTATTATAAACAAAATGTAGCTCCTCCCTAGGATTTATTCTTGTGTCGTGGGTGCGTTTACAAACATAAAAATTCATACCCAGACCGAAACAAATAATTGTGGATCACACAAAGATTTGTCCCGTGCGGAAATCGAACCCGCGACTATTTGTCACTGTGGGTGGAGCGGTTTAAGCTCTTAAACTGCGCTAAATCGTCCGTAAATTTTATAACTTCTTGCTATAGTATCATCGCGCCAGATTCTTTGCGTGGTGGGCAAAAAGTGCAGATTTCGAACAGGTTCTTTTCTTACAAACCTCTCTGTCTTCTTCCACATTCATACTTCGTCACATATACGCACGCCGGTTATAGGGACTCTTGACTTGCCCTTCTGATTAAACACGGTCTATTTGGATATAGTAAGATAGTCTAGGTCTTCTCCGGTACCTACATACTTTCACTTTTGCGTTGTATTTCTGTTTTGCCATTACATCTTCTGTCGTTGCTTCTTACCGATACATTTTTTATTTATTTATGCACTATTGGTACAAATACGGACTTTATGCTTGAGGCATTTTCTAACAGTCTTTTTTCATACCTACTTGCTTTCTTAACGGGGTCACTCAGCTTAAACGAAATGAGAATCATATTGGATTCAAATCCAGAATCTCATCGCACCAGAATGCGGAAATCATTCTCATGCATTCTGCATAATAAAAGCAAACAACTCTGCCTGTCCAAATACGGATAAGCGTGAACATAGAGCCGAGTTCGTCATAAACTATGATTAACACGCGGCGTCGCTCATAAAAGTGTGGAAAGGAGCGGTGCAGAAAGTATCCGACCCAATTCCCTGTGAAGTTTATCTTGTGGTACGGGGTTCCATTGTTGTACGAGAAAATCGGTGTCTTAAATCTCCCTTGACAGAAGTGCGCTTAGAAAAAAGTTTACGGAGTCCGATCGCTCGGACTAAGCAGTCGGTTCATGTGATCACAGGGAAAAACGGCGATAATATCCGAAAAATAGTTATATTTCAAAATTAGTAATTAGTTACTCTCTGCCTACCGCAAGGGGGTCTGGTGTGATGATATAGATAGATAGCAAAGTTGGGCAAAACTTAATTGTGAAAAATTAAATTACAATTTAATTATTCCGGATTTTATCCCGGTTTATTTTTGGTTTTTGAGTTCCCGACGTTTCGAATTCTCTACAGCACCCCAAGCTCACGGGAGGGACCGAGGCGTTTGACGTCCAAAACTCATTGTTGCAGAGTACCGTAGGAGTACCTTACCTTATTTGCAATTAAAATTTCAATTAATTGATCCTACATTTAAATAAAATGATTGAACAATTCCCAACACTGATAGACAGTAATTAGTTGTTTCCCGTATCATCATAAACATTGGAAGCGCGCACCGGCGATGTGTTTGCGCAACCCGTCTAACGTTACACCACATGTGCGCTGTACCCGGCGATAATATAAATTATTTCAGGATCCACGGCCGCGCAGTCAACGTTGTAACGACAGTACATTTTATCATCACGCCAGATCCCTAGCAATAGGCATTTCGTTTAAGAGAAAAATTGTTTTTTGTTTTTCAAGTAAACTAATTGATTTTTAGATCGATCTGAAGCAAGGAATCTATCACGGAAAGTTCTATGCAGGATTTTCCCCATGTAAAGAAAGGTATGATTAATAAATAAATCAAATACGGATACGTCTAGATTCCCTAAGTGGCGGTAGAGTTTAATTGGGTACACCCACAAATAGGCGACCATAGATATAGTATTAGTACCAATAGCCAACGATGTCAGGTCGTGAGAGCTAAGCACGGAAATCTTTTCCGTCAATCTTGACGTTAGCATGGCGCTAGCGGGTTGATATGCCAACATGAACGTGAGAGCACGATTACTCTCTAGCGTTACACTAACGTCAACGTTTTAGTGCTTAGAACTCTAATGTAATAAGCGAGGCTATTGCTATTATACTGAGCACATGACTCCAAACTCTTTTTAGCATTATTCCACAGAATAACCATTCTTTGTCCGATCATTCGAACTGAGGAAGTTGTGGTCTCTAATGACATGCGACTCAAACATTATACCGGGTATAATTCCAGAATTTTTTCCGGACTAGGACCCTCAGACCAGGAGCTCATGATTGCCAGTTAGGATACCATTAGACTAACCAGTCAAAAAGTTCTTTGTCATTAAAATTGCAATTTTATGATTTGTGCTCTATCGTCATCATTACATCAGCTTTTTCCCGTTAGTAGTATGATTGTGAACTAAGGGATCGTTGTGTCAGTTCCTAGATTATTCTTACAACTTACGATTTAGTGAAGTTTATACAAGAAATAGACTGTCTTACTTATAAAAAAAAAATTGAGCCAAATTTACCGCCCCCCTAAAATTTGCCGCCCTAGGCTCCAGCCTACGCAGCCTGCTGGTAAATGCACCACTGGCTGCACCATTTACTAATAAGCCAAGGATACAAAAGCATAAAATGGAATAAAATTCAGAGGAACCTGGTTATTTAAATGATTACGTCAGTCTCTTTCCGTTCTCCAAAGTTAACTAGAGCACATTCAAGGTTTAACAAACAGACCGTTGCATCTCCTCTCATCCGATAGCTTAGTCTAGGATATTAATAATTTGTTAGTCATACCTCACAGTATTTTAGGAACATATGTTGTTACTTTAGATGCTTTTTTATTGAGGTCAGCGATTAACTCCTATCTCATCTGAGGGAATGAGACGATGGAGCCGAATTACAAAAAGCAACATCAGCTTACTGGCTCAGTAATAGCTTATTCACTCTGAAATTGAGGCGGAAGATCGAATTCCGAAATGGTATCATCGAGCTGGATACGCTTCCTTATAAGGCAACTCCACGCAACACTGTGGAACACGACTGGGTCGCTTGGTGGCATGACTGCTGGGAGTGTGGTGATCAGCCACGGCTGTAGCCTTCCCCGGTGGAAGGCTACAGTCGTGGCTGATCATAAGGAATAATCTCCGAGCGTAGGAATAATCTCCGTGAAAAGGCCTCTCGGCCTCTAGATCATTCACCCCCTTAAAATGTAACCAAGACTCTATATGTCACGACTGGAGACTACAAAGAATAGATAAATCAGGTTATACTGTCCCTATACAGCTTGTACAGCCTATTCTTTTCGAAAATCGGTTTCACAAAGAGATTAGGCCATACTCCACCACGCGGAGCTAGTGCGGATTGGTGGAGGCAGGTTTGTGGCCACCTGCTGCTGGAACTTATCAAGCCTAAGGCTTCCAACTCGGCTTAACGATTACTACATTAAGTGGCAACGTCAACTGTTTAGCCTGTTTCCCGCACGGAGACGCTCGCATATGGAAACTTGCCCGAATTGCCGCAAACGGTCACCCATCTCAGATCGACCGAGACGACCGCTGCTTAACCTTGGTGATCGCTAAGAACACCACCCTTCCGTAGGTCTATGAGCGTATGATAATCGAATCCCGATTTACCAAAAATCATTTACCAAAACACGATACATTGGCAGCACGCCATATTGGAAATGGCGTATTACATCACAACTCTCGTTTGAGAAACACGAAACAAATGGATAAACACGCTTTTATAGATGATTATTGACTTTTATTGCCGTGGAAATCTGTTTTCGTGAAAAGGAATATATGTTCTGCACGTACGAAATGAATATCGATAAAAATAGATTAGAGTTTAGTTGTTCAAAAGTGCGTGGGTTTGAATTTCGACTAGGGCAAAATACGACATTTATACCGAGAACAGTCCAGACTGAACTGCACTAAAAATATATGATGGATATACCCAAACAATGACGCGATCGGTAGCCGAATCGTGCGCATGTCAGTCTTACGGACAATAATCGTATACTAGATATGATGATATTAGCCCAGTTAAGAAACTGTCCCACCTTTGGGCACGGGCCTCCTCTCAAACTGAGAGGGTTTAGGCCATAGTCCACCACACTGGCCCAGTGCGGGTTGGCGAACTTCACACACCTTCGAAAAACTCTTAGGCATGCGGGTTTCCTCACGATGTTTTCCTTCAATTTTATTACACATATGTTTTCGAAAAGACAGAGGTACGTGCCTGGGTTTGAACCCGAGACCTTTGACTTTGCAGTCCAACGGTCTTACCACTAGGCTATCACTGCTATTCCATATCTTTACACATTTTTCACAAAATCCGACATAATCCGAGGAAAGGCTTGATCCAGTGATTAAGAGCTTAACCCACTGGATCAAGTAGTCATGGGTTCGATTCCCACCCGGGAAAATGTTTCTGTGACCCAAATTTGTTTCGGTCTGGGTGTTTGGATATGTAAATTTCATGTTAGTAAACGCATCAACGACACAGAAATAATACTTAGTGTGGAGCTAAGGTATTCTTTCAAAAAATCTACCTAAAACATTACAGTTAAATTTTACCTACATTATAAAAACATATCCAAATATGTTCAGATTGTCATAAAGTCATGAGAACGACACAAGCAGACACAAACAATGCACTATTAAATCGCATAGCGGAACGGTTCACAAGTAAATCTTACTATAAAAATAATATAAAAATGTATTAAATTGACTAGTGGAGTTGCGTGATGCGAGTACGTAATGAGATACATAGAGTAGCCACGAAGTTCAGAGGTTACAATCTTAATTTGCAGTATTATTTTAATTTTACTTTGCCCTGAGAAAGAGATAAAGCTGTCTTTCTTTCAGCAAAGTGAGGTGAGGCACGCTTAAAAATTAAATCAGCAAAAGATTTTAATTCTAATTTAAGGTTCGCGTTAAGGTATATCATTTATAAATATATTTAAAAATTGGCGGACTTATGACTTTATATAAACAAAAACTGACCTCCTGGAAACTTCCATGGTGCTGAGTCAATCAGTAATGTTATGGAAATGATGTATGTGTGGTATAATTGTTTCTCGCAAACGATTCCATTATCTTGGCTATAATTAACTAGGAAGCGCCTGTCGCTTGTCATCGGGTACAAACTTTAAAGCCCATTCCCAAATTCCCAACGTATTTGTGTTTTTGCGTTTAACCATCGGAAACCCCTAATCGTAGCCGCCGCCGACTACGCTCCTGACTCCCCTCCTCTCAGCCGCTACTGCCGCCCGTTGCATATTTTCTCACTCTGCCTCTTGATACCCTTATTTCCCTTCTTTCGAATACACATATCGTACACAGGAACAGACACCGATATCGCCGGCGGGTTCGAAGAATACTTTGCCCACCGGCCGGTGCAGAGCACCGCGGCAAGACACCTAGTTTATGCCCTCCCCTATAGCATCTGTCCAACCCAAGGCTGTTCCCCCTTGAGGCTCCCTTGAGCTAGTTGACTTCTGACTCGAGGGTAGTGGTTGCACGCTCGCCCTCTTGTCCGGTGAAACTGTAAAGGCCCCGCGACCAACAGCGTAGATCACTTACACACAAAAACAAGCTTAATTGTACCAGTTCTCGTTAACGTCAAATAGTCCATAAAAGTAATGAAAATTAAGCTGTAATAACCCTTGACGACAATGACATACATAAAGTTAAATTTAACCGTTATCGATAACTTGAACTCTTGCAACTAAGCCTAAATATATTTTGATGATTTTAGTGACTTACAGAAAATAAATTCTCTGTCTCTTCGCTACTCTATGCAGTGAAATATCCATACCAAAGTACATATGGTGTGCGGCGGAATGCATTCACCATTCCATAATCCTTTTTACACTTGTTCCAACACGGCTTAAATACAGCCATACATAACATAAGCGGATGCTAAACACCATTTATTTTTTATTTACAAACACGGAGGATACCCCACACTAGGATTTATTACTGTGTTTTCGGTGCATTTACAAATACAAAAATTCACATACACCAGTACATAGACCGAGACAATTAATTGTGGGTTATATAAAGCAGTGATAGCCTAGTGGTTAGACCGTTGGACTGCGAAGTCAAAGGTCTCGGGTTCAAACCCAGGCACGCACCTCTGTCTTTTCGAAAAGCATGTGCGTATTAAAAATTAATTATCACTTGCTTTAACGGTGAAGGAAAAACATCGTGAGGAAACCTGCATGCCTAAGAATTTCTCGAAGGTGTGTGAAGTTCGCCAACCCGCGCTAGGACAGCGTGGTAGACTATGGCCTAAACCCTCTCAGTGTGAGACACAGTGGGACGGTTTTCTAACAGGGCTAATATTATTATACAAAGATTTGTCTCGGGCGGGTATCGAAATCGCGACTATTCAACCCAGGCTTAAGCTCTTAACTACTGCGTCAAATCGTTCGTCAATATCTTGGATATTACTGCGGCTTAAGCAGGGCCTAAGTTTGGTTCAGTGGTTATCACGAAGTCTTAAGATTGTATTCTCAGTCGGACAACGTTAGTTCCTGCTTCGCTACCGCAAAGCCAAAAGAAAGGGTTATGTTTTTTTCAGTTTATATGTATGTATTTGTATGTACGAATGTTCCACCGTAGCGCCTAGACTACTCTTCCATTTTGATGAATGAGGAATCAATCAATTTGTTATTATGGTCCTGATGTCATAGGCTACATTTTATACAAACACTAGGGACCTGCCCCGGCTGTGGACGGGTGAATTATACACATAAATCTTCTTCTTTAATCACTCCGTTCATTGGTGAAATCTGTATGAAAATCTGTTCGGTAGTTATTGAGTTTATCGAGTTCAGACAGACAGACATGACGGCGGGGGGAATTTGTTTTACAATATGTAGTGGTAGTGAAAATCAATATGACAGGTATTGCATCCAAAAAAGTAGGTACCTCTGATTTTTTTTTGCTATCGTATCACCTGGAATGTCAAATGAAAGTGCAGAAAATTCTGAGTTCACATATAATCTATATTTATGAACTCTGAATTTTTTATAGCCGTTGGTCACGGTAACCATTCAATGTGGTAGTCGTTAAGCCAAGTTGGAATCCCTATATGCGGCTTGATAAGTTCCAACAGCAGGTGGCCACAAACCTGCCTCCACCAATCCACACTGGGTCTGCGCGTTGGAGTATAACCTAATCTTTAGACCACGGTTAGTGAGAGAAGGCCTTTGACCAACATTGGGACAGTATAGCCTAATACTATTATTATAAATATGGTACAATATAAAATATACCAAATGATAGAAAAACAACGTGGTTGCACAGCGTTACGATCGCCTAATATTCATATCTAGCTGAGCTTACTATCACAATCTTTTTGTGTGTGTGAATAATCCGCGCTGTTGCCCGCGGGCCTTTATAGCTTCACCGTACAAGAGGGCGAGCGTGCAACCACTACACTCGAGCCAGAAGGGCAAGGGGGCAACTAGCTTAAGGGCGCCTCAAGGAGGAACGGGTTTAGGCAGTCGCTGTGGGGGAGGGCGTATACTAGGTATCTCGTCGTGCTCTGCATCGGCTGGCGCGCAAGGGATTCTTCGAACTTGCCGGCGAGGTCGGTGTTTGATCCTGTGTGCGGTATCTGTATCCGAAAGAAGAGCTGTAAGGGCATCGGAAGGGTCGGTGAGAACATGCCGCGGACGGCGGTAGCGGCTGATAGGAAGGGGTTTGGTTCGTAGTCGGTTCTTAATAATAACCCTACTCCTCCTAAACATTGCTTCGTTGAGATCTTAAATAAAATATTCAATTAGAAACAAATAACAAACAAGAACAGATCTTGATAAATTGCCACCTTATAAGTATTGTATTAAAATACATAAATATTAAAAAAATCCATTTACAAGACAGGTGGCCTATTTGCTACTATGGCCCAGATGTGTCTTCAGTGTAAGTGTCACATGCACCATATATGACCAGTGGATCGCGCCTTCGATTTCTGAGTTGACCATGTTAGGGTTAATAGTGAGGGGGCACATACAATTTCTTTTTTATCGATATGTCTTTAAGGATCTGGCGACGTAGATAAATAAATTGCTTCTAATGGTGAGACTGGTTTTCAAGTTGTACTTGTGCTACTTGTAAATATCTAATTGGCTCGTTTGATAGATTGCTTGGATTAGATGTATATCTATTGATATATTGATAGATGGTTTGGTCTTAGTGGCGTTTAATATGTGACAAAAAAATTAATAAAATTAGCACGTAGTATTTTATTTCTGATTGATTTTTATAATAATGCCAGTATATATTATGTATGTATATATTATTACATCGATTTATAAAGCTTTAATTTAACTTGCTTTGTTCGAATGTCTGACTTTACGGTTTAAACTTTTTAATCCATTTTTCAAGCAAATCCTGGCATCCGATTGACCTGAAATTATAAATACTTATAGTGCTTTGGTAACAATACCAATGCAATATAGTACTATTAAGCTTGATAGATGATGGCGGTTTTCATATCCTTTGTAAACGTTTGCACGACAATTTATCTCACTTAAAGCCTCTTTATTGGGTACTATAAGCAAACTAACGTTACACATTGAAGTTGTGCCCCCAAAATTCCTTTCCAATGAGTGTATGTTAATAATTTAGTTAAATTCCGTTATATTAAACGCTAAATTTAGTTCCTATAAACCATTTTATGTAGGCAACCAAAGCTATTTCGAAACCAATTCATACAAAGTTTTCGAGTGGGCTGTAAAATTATATTATTCGCAACGAAGCAACAAACTAAACAATATACAAATTAAGGTATTTTGTTTTGAAACAAATTCAATCGTAATTTGGCCTTGGAAACTTTGGTGTTGCACTCGAAATAAATCAACAGAGGTTAGGAAAACATGAATCACCTTGATAATAAGTATCCCGTGACTGTTTGCCTACTTAACGTACTTTAGTGTCATTTTATCCTTATACATAACATTTTGTTGTGCGGGAATTTGTAATTTTTCTTCCCTTAAACTTATTGATCCATTTTGATGCTTTTTTTGTGCAATGTGGCTCCAACCTGGTTGGTTTTAGGCTATAGTTGGTCCTGACAGGTGGCACTATTGTCAACTAGGTGTGGAACCGTGAGGTCTAGTATGTGTTTTTAGGTTATTAATACGCACTTATAATACAAATATTAATACTAAATCGCACCACTTTCTTTTCCTTAAGTTTGTCGATTAAGCAGACATATTTACAATGGAAGATTGTATAATTATGACGAAAAGCTTACTTTAAGTTAACCATTTAAGATTAACTTTGCGATTAAGAGTGAGCGTTTTTATTTTTGAACTGCTAATCAGCTTAAAAATAAAAAAAATAATTTAATTTATTATTCTTATCGACATTTTCCCGTCACTAGTTGCCACATCACAGACCCCTATAGAATAAAAATAAACCAGTATTTATCGATTCCAGTCTTAAATAGGAATGTATGTCGGTATTTTTATATCGATAATTGATCAATGAAAGCTGTATGGCCATTTGTGTTATATGCAATGAGGTTTTTCTAATTGCTTTACAATTTCTTTTACGATCAGCGGTTAATCGGGAATGGAGGAAAAATGTCGGTGTTTTATTGTATATTATTTCTTGAGTATTAAGCTATTTTAATTCATATGGCAGGTTCTTTTTTAAGCACTTTGTTCAACTTAGACACTGTCATAACGATTTCTATATCTGTGTCATCACGTTAGATCCCGGGCCAGGTAGAGAGTACAGAGTTCCAACAGGTTCTTTGCTTACAGGCTTCCTTCACTCTCATAGTTCGTTTTATACTTATGAAGACTCTTGATTTGGCTGTGAGACTAAACAAGGTATATTTGGTTGGGAATGTCTAGGTCATTCTCCAATACCTTCATCCTTCCACCTTGGCATATTAGCCTGCGAAATAAGAGTGTTCATAGTACCCCCTCCTTAGCCCCGCATGCGGAACATAGCCACAGTACATAGCATGACTCGGTCCTACAACAAAGATTTTTCAAACTCGCTCTAAATATAAATGTTCTGATCACACCTTTTAACCACACATCAATTTACGGTCCAAGTTAGAATTAAGTTCACGTGTGGGCTAGAGTGGGTGCACCCTTGGGCCATCTGCGTCGGCACGTGCTGTAACTCGAAGCTCTCGGGGCGCCCTCTGGGTGCCCTTTGTAAGACACTTGAGATTGATAAAACGGTCATTCATTTCATGCTTTTAATGTTACGATAATCAATTTTGATAGTTTGTTGCTTATTAATCGGCGAAGGGGGTTTTATATACGGTGTAATTTTAGTCGTCCTATGGCGAAAGCCCAGATGATATAGAAATTTCACAATGACCACCCATCTCAGCCTGCATGAGTCAATCGCTACTTAAGCTTGATAACTTACGAAAACAGCGTTACGAGCGATTACTAAGAAGAAATAATTATGTAATAATAATGGTTTAGCACGAACAGATTGACGTTAGCGTAACATTGTCGAGAAAGTGTGCTGTCACGTTTATTTTATTTAGTAAAAGACCTGCCGTCTAGTGTTTGGCGCTTCGTACCATACTTAGGGCCGTATTACAGAACGTAAAGCCCCCTCCTATCAGCAGCTACCGTCGTCCGCGGCATGTTCTCACCGACCCTCCCGATGCCCTTACATCCCTTCTTTTGGATACAGATACTGTAGACAGGACCAGACACCGACCTCGCCGGCGAGATCGAAGAATCCCTTGCCCGCCGGCCGGTGCAGAGCACCACGGCAGACACCTAGTATACGCCCTCCCCCATAGCGACTGCCCAAGCCGAGGCCGTACCTCCTTGAGGCGCCCTTGAAATTGGGGGCAACTACCCCTTGCCCTTCTGGCTCGAGCGCAGTGGTTGCAGGCTCGCGCTCTTGTCCCGTGAAGCTGTAAAGGCCCCGCGGCCAACAGCGTAGATCATTCACACACACAATAAAGAACGTAAATCAGTTGTGAATCTACTTTTAAGAACTGAACTTGTACTAAAATGTTAGTCTTAAAACTAAATTCACAACTGTTTTTCGTTCTGTAATACGGGCCTTTAAGTCATTGCGTCAAAACCAAATGTGAGTGCAATTTAAAGAGGATTTTATGTATTTTCTATATTACTAAGAGTTAGTGTTACTATTACTTAGACTCAAGTGTTATGACTTACGGGGCCGAGACGTGGACACTCACAGTGGGACTAGTCCACAAATTCAAAGTCGCACAGCGGGCTATGGAGCGAGCTATGCTCGGCGTCTCTTTGAAGGATAAAATTCGTAACGAGGTAATCCGACAAAGAACCAAAGTTACCGACATAGCTCGCAGACTCAGTAAGCTAAAGTGGCAATGGGCTGGTCACATCTGCAGAAGGACCGACGGCCGATGGAGCAAGCGTGTCCTAGAGTGGAGACCGCGACTTGGTAAGCGTAAGGTAGGACGGCCCCCAGCTAGATGGACCGACGACCTCAAAAAGGTCGCTGGGACAGACTGGATGCGGAAGGCGGAGGACCGTGTGCAATGGCGCGTGTTAGGAGAGGCCTATGTCCAGCAGTGGACTACGATAGGCTGATTGATTGATTGACTAAGAGTTTCTGAGATGTACTTCCGCAGTTCGTTGTTATGATCCTTCAAATATTTTGAGGTTAGTCTTAAAAAGTATTATCAAAAGACTGGCATATCAACTAGATAGGGTTGTTGTAACGTCAATCTGTCCTTTCTTAGTCCCTAGAGCACTAAACATTAAAACTATTGCTGGACTTTACGTTTTTTGTAGTAGGACAAGGACGGCATATCGACTCGATGGTTTTTCGCAAACAACAGTCTATTCTTGCTAAGTTCCCTGATCATTTTGGCACATCAGTGTAAACATCACGTTTATTCGATCGAGAGAAACGCAGTGACTAAACGGTTGAGTCATTCGCTAATTCGTTAGAGAAAATGCTGAAGACCGTGGGTATAATGTTTTACGTTTAAACTTGATAGTTTAGTGCATTCCCATTGTTTCTTTATGACTGAGTCATTTTTTTGTTCCCGGATATAGTGAGTCAATCACATTTAAAATATAAATAAAATAAATACCGTCACGCTTTTTTTCCTAAGCGGGGGTGCAGATGTTAGGTCCTATTTAATAGGGGGTCTATATACCGGGCACAATTTCAGACTCCGGACAGATACTGGGAATTTTTTGACCTGAGTTGAGCCCAGGATGTTATCGCCGAGTGCAATATACGACACTAGGCCAGCGAGGCAGTTAATCAAATATTACACCAGTACTTTACACTGTACCTACTTTAAGAGTTTACCGACACGAAGGAGCATTATTGGTCGGTCAATTTAAAATGGTTGACCGTTTGTGGAACTTCCATGCTTTGGCTGGTACATAAATCATCTTCTCACCTAGATTTGTTAACGAATGCCGTTGCCCAACAGTGGGACCCTATCGGCTGGTATTTTGTTATACTGTATATCACGTATTTCTCGTCAACAATTTTTGTAGACGTTAAATTGTTATCTTGTCGTCAAATAAAAAAATGGCCCTATTTATGTCGTGACGTACTCAACAATGTAGACACGTACCATTTAATTTTAAACATAGCATCTCACCTCCCGAAATACATGACACACATTATGAAAAACTGGAATATAATTGAGTGCAATAATCTTTCAACGATATAGTTGGTATATTGGAGAAATTTGAGCTTTATTTTTTGTAGTTAAAAGACCATTTTCTAGAAAAATAAACACTATGTTACTTGAAGATTATTGTATAACTGTGCTTATTTATAATTCCGGTCATACTGTGTTTTGCCTGAAGGCCAATGTTTCTAAATCTATCTATATTATCACGCCGGATCCCTTGCGGGGTAGGCAGAGAGTACTGGCTTCCTCCACTCTCATAGTTCGTCTCATACACGCTCGCTGGTTACGGAGACTCTTGACTTGTCCTTCAGATAAGACTCGGTCTACTTGGTGTAATCTCCAAAAACCGTGAATTTTACACTGATTATATGATCTAATAAAATACGAAATTGGCTAAATACTTTAACATAGCGGCGGTTAATATTCGGTTTTCGTCAATTTTCGTCGTCGTATTTTGTTGCATGCATGCATGTTGAATAAATCTATAAAAATTTAACGCAATAAATTAAATTTTTAATTAAATCGCGGAATCAAATATCGCTTCTCGATTACTCCAGTCGTAAGTATGTTTGAATGTGTATTCTAGACAGAAAAAAATGTAAAGTAACGGCGTCTCTCATTCCTCTAAAAACTGATACATTGATGTATTACGGAATAGATTTGGATTTATTGTTATGGATTTATTTAAAAATCGATTATTGTATCCGATTATTTGATTTTCTATCTATCTATCTATCTATAACCTCACGCCAGATCCCTTGCGGGGTAGGCAGAGAGTACAGAGTTCCAACAGGTTCTTTCCTTACATACCTCTCTGGCTTCCTCGGCTTTTATTTGATTTTAAATCTACATAACCGCGTCGTAGTCTCCGGACCAGGTAAAGAAATGCTGTTCTGATTGTTGGGACTCACATAATTCTTGGGGTCATAGAAAGTGCCACTATTTATAACTACTTCAAAGGCGGCACACCTATTCCCGAGACTATCTTGTCGACCCGTGATTCGAGTCTTATTCGCAAGTCAAAATAGTCTTGTCTATACGTCAATAAAATTCTTGAAACGAGTTCTCTCGTGTAAAACTTTTGTTGCGGCGCATCATGTTAGCACGTAAGACAAAACGGTTATCTCACTTCTAGGGCGAGAAAATGTGTTATATATGTCTTGTTGCGACGCCTGCGCTATGACCCGTTTGACAATCTTGACAAAACCATAGACAATCGAGTAATACAACCCGATTCTATTTCCATAGAGCAGCGATGTCCGCGTTGGCGCGCCGCCAAGATTCTATCTAGTCTACGGCCGGAAAGCGATGCATTCTATAAATACCATAGACTTTGATGTGTTTCGATTTGTAGGTACATATGGGAATCCGATTCCTCGGGGAAACCAGTTTTCGATCAGACAGATGGATGGGCAGATGGGAGTTTTCTTTTTGTCGTTACGAAAATACATAACCTTTCACGTTTGGATATTTAGAGTTAATTGACTGTTGATTCTATTTCTATTATTCAATTCGCTTATAGCACTCAGCGACCGCGGTGTTCGTACCGATTACCAAGGTTAAGCATCGTTCAACTCGGTAGACCTGAGATGGGTGACCGTTTGTAGCATTTTCATATTCAAGCGTCTCCGTGCTTTAGAAGGCACGTGAATCCGTTGGTCCCGGCTACTACTTAATGTGGAAGTCGATAAGCCGAGTTGGAAGCCTTAAAGGCGACTTGATAAGTTTCGACAGCAGGTGGTCACAAACCTGCCTCCACCATTCCGCACTGGGTGGTGGAGTAGACCTAATTTCTCTCACCTCGATTTATGAGAGATGGCCTTTGCCCAGCAGTGGGCAGTATAGGCTGATATTATATTCAATTTTAGACATAAATATCACTGCCACGTTGGTCTAGTAGTATAAGTCCTGGGTTTAAATCCTGGGTTAAATGCGTTAGGAACTAGCATTGTCGGCGATATGTGTGTATACGAGTACATAGTACACCTCTGCAACTCCCTCTGGGTGAATATAGACGTGGCGGAGTTTATTTTCTACATAAATATATATAAGTAACGCGGCTCTTTCGTCTCTAGAATAAAATTCGCAACTTTATTTAGGTGCCTAACGTATTACTGGTTATTATTTGCGAAGGTAAAGAAAATGAAGAATGCAAGGATTGTGGTTAAGAACGATGTGCTGGAGCAAGTGAATGAGTTTGTATATCTTGGATGCGCATTCAGTAAGGATGGGAAATACACCGCTGACATAGACAGAAGAGTGAGTGCAGGGAACAGAGTGAATGGCGCGATGGGAAAGCTACTTGGGAGCCGGCACTTGAGCCGAAAGGCGCAGCTGGCCATACATAATGGAGTGCTTGTCCCAACGCTGTTATATGGCAGTGAGAGCTGGGTATGTAAGGAGGAGAATAAAAGTAGGATAAATGCGGTGGAAATGCAAGCTCTGCGGAAGATGTGCGGAGTGCAGCTGACCGACCGTATTCGCAACAGCGTAGTAAGAAAGCAAATAGGTATGAAAGAGAGTATCGGTGTAAAGATGAGAAAGGGTATGCTCCGTTGGTTCGGGCATATAGAAAGAATATCCGAAGAAAGAATGACAAAACTGATATACAATGCGAAAGTGGAAGGATGTAGGTACCGGGGAAGACCTAGACTATCTTACCATGACCAAATAGACCGAGTCTTATCTGAAGGACAAGTCAGGAGTCTCCGTAACCGGCGAGCGTGTATGAGACGAACTATGAGAGTAGAGGAAGCCAGAGAGGTATGTAAGGAAAGAGCCTGTTGGAACTCTGTACTCTCTGCCTATCCCGTAAGGGATCTGGCGTGATGATATAGATACATAGATAGATAGGTAAAGAAAATAATCGCTAGAAAACCTTCATATCTGAGAAAATTTGCGCTAGTCATAATACAAGACAAGGACTAACGATAATACACAAGTTATACTGTGGTTTAAAAATAGTCAAAGTTATTACCGGGTCTTATATATGGCTGGTTTCAATTTTGACATATTTCGTATGGAAAATCTGTCAAAATTCTACTAACAGTAAGCAAATCTATCCGTCAGTTGAATATTGAAACCGGCCACTAATAGGCAAATCAAGAGTCTCTCTAACTGGCGACGAACTGTGAGAGGCAGAAAGAGGAAGGGGTCAGTAAAGAAAGAACCTGTTGGAACTTTACACCATCTAGATATTTTGTTTTACAAAATTATCAAAAGACAAGTCAAATAGTTCGTAACTTTGGCGACATGCCTAATTCTATACTTCTGCTTCTCTCTTCGGGTGTCACTGGTATTGAAGGCATTTATGTATTTACTTCAAGAAAGTCCCACCCTATAATTATTATTCTTTTCGCGCCAAAAAAGCTGTCACTTTAACAGTTAAAAGCATTACTCATGGCCACTTCAGTTTTTTGTCTGTGCAATATGCAATCGCACCCTTATACTTTAAAAACTCTTTCAACCACAACCCCTATTTTCCACCCCATTAGCTTTAACAGGCCAGGTGTGAAAATACATAAATTATACAGTTTTAAATTAAGGGTTACATTTGCACAAATATTATTTATTGGCGTTTACACACTATTGTTTGTTTTGCGGTTGGCTGAATAGCGAGTTACCTTTGCTTTTTATTGCTAGAAGAATAAATATTGCACGTTCATTTTAGATGATTGGTGATATTGGTAAAATTACTTATTGTTAAAAGTTCATGTAAAATAAAAAAAAGAACTCTGAACATTAATGTGTATTATTCCTTTTACGTTTTATTTAAAGATCATGTTTTATTATATTTAATAGTTAGATTTAAGCGCCTCAATTAGTAGAGACAAGTAAATTCGACTAAAATAATACCTACCTATAAAATAGTGTATTCTTTTGCTTTATTTTTTGGTATTTGACTAATTATAGTTTGTGCCAAAACAGAAGGATTATCACTTTTGGGTTACAGTAAATATATATAAACTATATGGACATAAGAATTCTCCATCTCTCCATCTCCATCAGAGTTCCACCAGGTTCTTTTCTTGCAGACCTCTCTGGCTTCCTCCACTTTTATAGTTCGTCTTATACACCCTAGTCTGCTGAAGATGCGGCCAACAGCGTAGATCATTCACACACATACACACACGCTCGCCAGTTAAGGAGACTCTTTACTGACCCTTCAGATAAGACACGGTCTATTTGGTCATAGTAAGATGATTCAGGTCATCTCAGGTACCTACATCTTGCCACTTTCGTATTGTATATCTGTCTTAGTAAAAATTACACTCTTTAATTTGACACCCATGTAATTCTAATAACAAAATATTTTTTAACATTACCTTCTCTCTTCTTTTAATGTTAGACTCTATATTTATATAATTCGTTAGTTTATTACCTATATTTAAAGCGATTAAGATTACTCATAGCTCTGCGGAAGATGTGCGGAGTGAAGCTGACCGACCGTATTCCCAACAGCGTAGTAAGAAAGCAAATTGGTATGAAAGAGAGTATCGGTGTAAAGATGAGAAAGGGTATGCTCTGTTGGTTCGGGCATATAGAAAGGATGTCCGAAGAAAGAATGACAAAACTGATATACAATGCGAAAGTGGAAGGATGTAGGTACCGGGGAAGACCTAGACTATCTTACCATGACCAAATAGACCGGGTCTTATCTGAAGGACAAGTCAGAAGTCTCCGTAATTGGCGAGCGTGTATGAGACGAACTATGAGAGTAGAGGAATCCAGAGAGGTATGTAAGGTAAGAGTCTGTTGGAACTCTGTACTTTCTGCCTACCCCGTAAGGGATCTGGCGTGATGATATAGAAGATTACTCGTATACTATCGAAATACTAGCGTGCGTAAACTTTGTTTGTAAAATAAAGGTCCATTAGCCCAAGCTGTCATCGAAAAAAATAACACCATGGAACTCATTAGCGCGTATTTCAAAACCATAGACAAGGCGAGTAATTTCGTGTCTATTAAAGACGCCATGACACAATTCTGTGTTTGTTTTTTTGCCGAAACATATATACGTTTGCGTAATATCCACTTAAGATTCATGGCACTATGATTTCACCATGGTTGTAATTATCATGGTGTTATCTTTGGAATTGCTTACTTATTAATATACGACTGACTGACGACACGAGGTCCTGAGTTCAAATCCTAGGTCGGACAAAAGTCGTTTTTCTATGAAAAACTTACGAGTATTAGTCCGAGTCTGAAATCGTGTCCGGTATATGGACATAGGCTTGCCCCCTATTATATGGGACCTAAAATCGTTGACGAAAAGTACATAGTACATCTATGCCACCCCTTTTCTGTTTTTTAAAAAAAGGATAATGACGTGAAAACGTGTGACCCACTTCCCATTATATTATTATCAAAGTGTAATGATAGCCTATTGGTTAGACCGTTGGACTGCAAGGCACGCACCTCTGTCTTTTCGAAAGCATGTACGTGTTAAAAATTAACTATCACTAGCTTTAATGGTGTAGGAAAAACATCGTGAGGAAATCTGCTTGCCTGAGAATTTCTCGAAGGTGTGTGAAGTTCGCCAACCCGCATTGAGCCAGCGTGGTGGACTATGGCCCAAACCCTCTCAGTTTAAGAGGGACAGTTTCTTAACAGGGCTAATATTATTAGTAGTTTTTCGCGGATTCTCATTCGATCGACAACACCACCACAGGGCCTACTTCATCTAAGAACCGCCAATTCACGCCTTAATTACAAAAAAAATCATCGAAATCAGTTAAGCCGTTTAGAAAAACAAGTATTACAAACACACGCACACGGAATTATTATATATAAAGAAAATTATTGATTATTATTTGTAATATTATGTATAGAACAGCTGGTAACGCTAAATAAATGATAATTGAAGTATCATCTAAATGTCCATTCACATAAAAACCTTGATGTCCAAATGTCACAATTCGGTTATAAAATCAACAATGACATTACTTCGCACCACCGAGGCAAAATTACGCAAGTCGTGTTTTATGAAAAACGTGACAAAATGATTTACATAATTTATTTATATGTCAATATTAACTATTTGTTCGAACTAAATCAAAATAAAGATGGGACTAATATGGCGGTGACATTTTCAGTAACCTACATTTTGTGTAGAGTGCTAATTTATTGGAATGATAAATGTTTTGCAAATGAGTCCATAACCTTTATTCAAAAAGTCTTGCAACTTTTGTTTGTGATAAAAAATAACTGAATCACGATTAGTAGTTTTCTATTTGCATTTGATATTCATGCTTGTTTACGGCGAAAACACATACACAAATAATACTTTTAACATCAACGATCGAATCTCTTTTCGGAAACTGGATACTAAGCCGTTGGACCCCGCTACTTTTAAGGTCCGTAGTACAGAACGTAAATCAGTCGTGAATTTAATTTTAAAAACTTATTTTTGTACTAAAACTTTAGTTTTAAAACTAGCTTCACGACTGATTTTCATTCTGTAATACGGGCATTAATGTGGCGGTGCTTAAGCAGAGTTGGATGCTTTAAATTTGGCTTGATATGCTACAACAGCGGGTGGCCACAAACCTGCCTCCACCAATCGAAATAAACTAATCGCACCTCGATTTGTGACAGAAGGTCTATATCCAGATGTGGGATAATATGAGTTGAAATATGATCAAGTTTTAAAATTTTGTGTGTAATATGAATTCGACTAACTAAAAGTCGACCGAATAACAAATTATGCTACTGAACGGATGGTTACCGAATCCCGTGTAGTTACCGGGAATAAAATGGCGTCACTTCTTCCTGTTGATGTCATGAAACGCGACCGAAACGAATAAAAATTATTTAACATTTATCAAGCGACTCGTCAAGGGAATAGAAACGCTCACGTTATATTTTTGGTTTATACCATGTGTCTGAGAATCAGTGAAATAGTTTTGTAGTTGGTAATAATCTATCTCTATACTACATAATATAAATTGAGGTCACATCTTTTCCATGTAGGAACTCAGGAACTACGCGGATTTTCATTAAATTTCACCACTAGATAGACTGAGAAATATTTCAAGGAAATTAGCCGAACTATGGTGTTATTTGTCCGTTCTACTGGTTTGAAGCCGAGGCGGAAAGTTATTACATAAGTATACTTATATAAACCAAAGTAACCCTTCGCATCTCTTCGTGTTTGTATCTCTTCGTGTGCTTTAACCTCAGAAACTATTACATGGCTTTCAATTTGGGTTTTACCTGTTGGCAGGGTGAGTATAAGGAAACTTTAGTTATATCTCGGGAAAAGTTTAGTGTACATTTCCGCCTCTTATAGACTAAAATCACCCCTACCACTTTCGCTTCCTATTTAATTTGTCCTTATTTTAACAAAAAGAGTGTAACAATAATGTTACCGCTGTATTTGTATTTCTAACACCATCAAGGACCTTTTCTTTTTGATTACTTTAATACTAAAACAACAGTTACCTAGAAAAAGCCCCTATTTCTCCATTACACAAGTCTATATATAAATCACAAACATATAAACTTACAAACGAAGAATTTATCAGGAAAACAGATGCCTGCATTATTACCACATATAACCACCACGTCTTGGACTGTAACATAGAGGATTTTGAATAAACGTGGGTGTCTGTTTACGTTGGAGTTTATGTTTGGCCTATTTTCACAAAGCCCGTTAGTTTTTGCCAGGAAACTAGGTTTTTGGGTTGAAATGTTGTGTATGTTACGAGAAAACCACGAATATAGGCTACGCTGGTTATTAACTGATCAGTGAAAATTCATTTAATTTAAAAGGTGCGTGTTAAAACTTAATTCGGCTTTGGCCATTGGGTAATTTGTGTCTGATCGTTATGCTAATAATTCGCGCTCGTTTATTTTAACATATTAATTTTAAAAGTGAAGTGATAGCCTAGTGGTTAGACCGTTGGACTGCAAAGTCAGAGGGCTCGGGTTCAAACCCAGGCACGCACCTCTGTCTTTTCGAAAGCATGTGCGTATTTAAAATTAATTAATTATCACTTGCTTTAACGGTGAAGGAAAACATCGAGAGGAAACCTGCATGCATAAGAGTTTCTCGAAGGTGTGTGAAGTTCGCCAACCTGCACTGGGCCAGCGTGGTGGACTATGGCCTAAACCCTCTCAGTTGGAGAGGAGGCCCGTGCCCAGCAGTGGGACAGTTTCTTAACAGGGCTAATATTAATTTTAAGAATTCAGTAGTAAATAGAAATATCTGCCTCGTTGATCAATAGTGGACGATACGGCTGATGATCACGAGGTGCAAGGTTCGAATCCTAAGTTAGATTAACTATTGTTGAGGTTTTCTATTGGAAAATTCCTTAGAAAGTTTTAGTCCGGAGTCTGGAATTTTGCCCAGTATAATGGCAATACAAACCTTTTGTCATTATACTTAGCACCTCTATTGTATTGGGACCTAACATTATCCGAGAAATGTGATTTGGTAGTGTTAGACTCTGCCTACTTTGAAAGAATCTTCGCGTAAGACTACATTATTTTATACTTATCTAATTCATTATTAGATCTATCTATTTATCTTTCTATGTCATGACGCCAAAACCCATTGCGCGGTAGACAGAGAGTGCAGGGTGCCAATCAATTCTTTTTTTACAGATCTCTCTGGCTTTTCCACTTTTATACTAGTAATAATAATTCATGGGTTTTTCTGAGCCTTTTTGAGTCCGAGATCTTTTGCTTCGAGATCCAATTGGTGATGGCGTTTGCCCATCTCTGCGAGTCCATGCGTGCTACGTGGTCAGCCCACTCCCACTTCAGCTTTGCAGATTTCATACCTACGTTTGTAATACAGGTAATGGAACATAGATTGGTGTTTCTGATGTGGTCAATCCGTTTGACACCTAACATACTGCGTTCCATAGCTCTCTGAATAATAATTCATATATTTAATTTTTTATGACTTCTACTAGTTCTAATTATTAGGAATTTTATCAGTATAAAACCAACATAGAGAAAAGTAAATACAAAATAATTCTCTGTGACCAGTAACTAAAAAGATGAAAGAATATCCCTTTTTAAAACATGGCGTAATCCATCCACGTCACGCGGCTTAAACGCGTTTAGTTAATGCGCGCACCAACTGACCTATTTAGTTTATGAATGAGCCTTGTACAACGTTTTGTTACTTTTAATCATTTCATTGTTACGTCGTTATTCACATGTGTGGAAAAAAAACAATTAGATTTTTATGTTCGAATATAAGTCGTTATTTTAATGTGTTTGTAATTCTTACTTTATTCTGTTGTCGATGAAGGTGTTAGGCGACTATTTTATTGTATTGTAAGATATTGTTGGTTAATTTTTTAGTAGTTTTGAGTATAGTTTAATTGTTAATAATTTGTTATTTTATTTTTATATATTATCCTTCCCTTCCTAAACGGCTTTACTGATTTTGAGTTTTTTTGTACTTATCCGGTAGCTTGGATAGTTCTTAGCTTTAGGTGGATCCGGTGGCTCTGTTATCGAACAGATGCGAAGCAGCGGGAAGCTCCTAGTGATTCATATGAAATGACTATTAGAAGTCAAAAAAAAGAGTTATAAAATTGGGTTAACTATCACTAGTGAAATAAAATAGTTTTAGATGCTTACTAATTAAGGAATAGGTTTCCTATGAGTAGTTTTTAATGAATTATTTTATTTTAGGCGGCAAACTTGCGACGGCGGCTTGGGCAAACGGCGCAAATATGCTGCTATTAGCAACAATTATATATTTGTGCCGTTTGCCGTAGAAACATTGGGCCCATGGAGTTCGGCTTCAAAACAATTTATCAATAAAATAACACCTACGCTGATCACCTCCTCGGGTGTCAAGAGGGCTGGCTCATTCCTCGCTCAAAAGTTCGCTCGGTCTGTCTACTCGTATTCAGCGAGGAAACGCAGCCAACATTCTTGCCACCATTCCACGCGGATGCGGTCTTTTTGATTAATGTTTTTAATTTAATTTAATTTAATTTAATTTAATTTAATTTATTTTATTTTTATCAGACAACAATGTGGTCCATTATCGGTTAGTAGGCTTAAGGTCTAAGTGTTAGTAATATACAATTACAATTAAATATAGAATCCATTATCACAATATAAATCCAAATCAGATACCCTTACCTGATCAGTTCAGCCTGTATATAACCGTGCTTTAATTTATATATGTGATGAGTGGAGAGTTCACCCTCTTCACTAACCTGTCCACTATAAAGGAGTCGTATTGTTCAACTATTACTTTTAGAATGCTATTATTGCTGCCACGAATGCGATTCAATAAGGAGGAAGTTCGTTTTCTCCAGATAGCATCAAAACCATCTACCCTCGCTTCAGCGAACATAGCTGATGCACTGCAATATCGTCTTTGTTTTATTTTCTATTTTAGTTTAAAGTGAGTGTTTTTATTATAAGTTAAAATGTTTTTTTTATTATGAAATAAAAATAATATCTTTTAAACAAATTTGTACGGCATTATAAAAACAGCCTCACACACAACTCTACTATTTATTTTCATTGATTTATTACTCGTACATTTAATCGTTACAAAATGTTAAAACATCGACAACATTTTCCCATAAAAGCTCATCCATAAATCATTTTTATTTACACTGATCTGGCTTGTAATGTAATCTGGTGATCGTGTATTATATTACACTACGCTTTTGTGATGTAACCTTGATTATAATAAAGTTGAACAAAATGACATATTTTGACTTTTGTTATCAAAAGAAATAAGTAAAATTGGTGATGCAGTGCGACAAGGATCTTTTGACCTGTAGTTGACATTGTCAGGATAGCCTATGTCTTTCCCCTGAATAAAATCTATTTCCTTTGTAAATTTAATCAAAATCTGTTCAGTGGTTTAGGCATGACAAGGTAACAGACACACAGACAAGAATTATTTTCGTATTTGTAATATTAACGTGGACGGGCGATGTAGCGCAGTGGTTAAGATCTTAAGCCGCTCCGCCCAATGGGTCGAATAGTCGCGGGTTCGATTCCCGCACGGGACCAATCTTTGTGTGATCCACAATTATTTGTTCCGGTCTGGGTATTTGTGTATGTAAATTTTCATGTTTGTAAACGCACCCACGACACAGGAATAAATCCTAGTGTGGGGCTACGGTTTAAAAAAAAAACAGAAAGAAACAGAACCTGCGGTGTACGTGTGTTCGTAATTCTCATCTTTAACGGCTTCACGGATTTTGATGAGTTTTTTGTACTGGTCACTTGGATGGTTCTTAGCTATAGTTAGATGTGGCGCCTTGTCGACCAGGTGCGAAGCTGCGGAAAACTAACTAGCAGATTCAGTATCATAATTATTGGTCCCGATTTCTCTGCGCTCGTAAAGTAAGACGAGAACGATAATTACGCACTTTTTTATTAATGTGCATGACATCATGCAGTTGGTAGGCGTACACATAGATACAATGTTTGTATCGTTTCGCAAACATTGGTATAAGGCGATCCTCTAAAGACAGCGGTGGGCGAGATTAAAGCGAAGGCCTCACCGCCAGCTAAGCTAAGCGGAGCTAACTTCGTTTAGCTAACATACATCTAACTATGCGAGTTAAACAAAACCACATTTATTAATTCTCACCTTCAGAACAGTAGTGAGTTTTCTCAAAAAACAAGTTTTTGGGAAACTTATCGCGCCCCTTCAGAACCGAGCGGCACGGGCAGAGGGAAAAAGAAAGAGGCCAAAGTATCGTATTTCTTATTCTACCATAAAGCGCCGCTGCTTTAATATTCACCAAAAAGAGCGTACCTTTTAATGGCCCTCTATGACCGTAACTCGAATTTTTAGATTTTCGTTCTGAAGGTGCGAATATATAAACTAAACAGTTGATTATCTCAGTACTAGCGGTCCAAATCAGAACCACGCACAGAGGAATGCTCTACATCAGGCATGTCAAACATGCAGACCACTGAGCATTTTTTTTCGGCACGAATCAATTTTGAAAACAGCCCGATAATGCGGCCTGTAAGCGAGTTAAAACCGTTTTGAAAATTTAATAAATATACTTGTCCTATAATAGCACTTTTTCGCTAAGATTTTTAGTAGTTTGTCTTCTTTAAGATTAGGTTTTTCGGCCCACCTAGTCTACGGTCTTCATGCTTTTGTCCTACCAGTGACTGAGTTTGACATGGCTGCTCGACATCATGGCTTCTCGGTAGTTCTCAGACGGTACCCGCTGAAAACTACTTATATCCACATCTTCTTAACATAATTCCCGCCAATTAAAATTCCCCCTCAACTCTCCCATCCAAAATCTGTTCTGTGCAAACCAGCGATCAGTTTGCTTCGTAACCTCGCCTTTTATAGCAAATATTGACATGTGGGAAAGACAAATACACTAATCTTATTAAGTGGTTTGTGGGTGGACACGAATTGCGCACTTCAGGCGATTGGGGATTTGTCTGGCCTCGATTTTTTTATGGTCATAGAGACGGCTAGACGAAAGCGTAGACTGTGAAAGTTATGTTTCTATAAGCATGGTTATAATATCGGTGTTTGGTAAGTGGATGACAATAATTTTAATCAAAAAAACCTTTTTAATAACAAGCTTTTATAGCAAAATCACTTCCTATGACTTCCTTCCGGCTACATCACCAGACCTTGGGTAAATATATATACCACCCGGGTCCATCTGGGTCTAAAGTACTCGGCAAGAAACTTATTCATGTATTTATGTGGGCGGGCCACATAGCGCGAAGATCCGACGGGAGTTGGGAAAGATTCTAGAGTGGAGACCATGTATTGGCCAGCGCAGTGTAGGACAACCACCTGCCAGATGGACCTACGATCTTGTGAAAATCGCAGGAAGTCGTTGGATGCAGGTGGCATCGGACCGGTTACGCTGGAAAGCAATTGGGGAGGCCTATGTTCAGCACTGGACAAATATAGGTTGAGATGATGATGTATCTATCTATCTATCTATAACCTCACGCCAGATCCCTTGCGGGGTAGGCAGAGAGTACAGAGTTCCAACAGGTTCTTTCCTTACATACCTCTCTGGCTTCCTCGACTCTCATAGTTCGTCTCATACACGCTCGCCGGTTACGGAGACTCTTGAAATGATGATGTATTTATGTAATTATTTGCAAATAATGTAATTTTTTTTTTTTTCTTAAAAAAAACGTAGCCCCACACTAGGATTTATACCTGTGTCGTGGGTGCGTTTACAAACATGAAAATTCACAAACAAATACCCAGACCGGAACAAATAATTGTGGATCACACAAAGATTTGTCCCGTGCGGGAATCGAACCCGCGACTATTCGACACAGTGGGCGGAGCAGCTCAAGCTCTTAACCACTGCGCTAAATCGTCCGTCCAAATTGATGTAAATATGCTTCCGTCTTGTACAAAACACAATTAAAATCTTTTTAAAATGATATCTCCTAATTTTTTTCCATTTTAATTGTATATATATCTATCTATATCATCACGCCAGATCCATTGCGTGATGATACAGATTAATTGTATATTTTATGCTTTAAAAACTTAGATACGTTTTAGTAATTTTAAAATTAATTAATATTTTCTTTATTTTTATTCCAGGTAAATAAATACCTACAATGTTTCAAAAAGCTGTCAAACACGTAAGTTAACAAAAAGTCTAGTGAAGTTTGTAAAATTTTAGCTAAACCAGTTTCAATTAGTACTTTATAAAAAAAAATTATGGAGCGAGCTATGCTCGGCGTTTCTTTGAAGGATAAAATTCGTAACGAGGTAATCCGACAAAGAACCAAAGTTACCGACATAGCTCGCAGACTCAGTAAGCTAAAGTGGCAATGGGCTGGTCACATCTGCAGAAGGACCGACGGCCGATGGAGCAAGCGTCTCCTAGAGTGGAGACCGCGACTTGGTAAGCGTAAGGTAGGACGGCCCCCAGCTAGATGGACCGACGACCTCAAAAAGGTCGCTGGGACAGACTGGATGCGGAAGGCGGAGGACCGTGTGCAATGGCGCGTGTTAGGAGAGGCCTATGTCCAGCAGTGGACTGCGATAGGCTGATTGATTGATTGAAAAAAAAACTATTATTCACGGCAACGGAAAACAATAAACAGAATGAAATGGAGAAAAGGTTCGATGAGTTTCTCGATGGGTCATCTTAGAAGGCCGCGTTTCAATTCGGTGGTAGATTTGTAGGTATATGAGTGAAAATACATTAGATCTAAGTACACAGTACATACATAATATTTAAAAATGTCAATATTTAATAACTTCCGTAGAGTTTATACAAAAAAAGAAATGAGTTTGAAAATGAAATGTAACGCCATCTATCAAACATGATAAAACTACACACATTTTTAAATAAACTAAATTAATTTTGTTACATATTTAGAAGTAGTGACAGCCTAGTGGTCTAGAGGTCTTGGGTTCAAACCTAGGGAAGCACCTCCGTCTTTTCGAAAGCATGTGCGTGTTAACTATCACTTGCTTTAACGGTGGAGGAAAACATCGTGAGGAAACCTGCATGCCTAAGAGTTTCTCGAAGGTGTGTGCAGTTCGCCAACCCGCACTGGGCCAGCGCGGTGGACTATGGCCTAAACCCTCTCAGTTTGAGAGGAGGCCCGTGCCCAACGGTGGGACAGTTCTTTACAGGGCTAATATTATTATTGTTTTATACATATTCAGCGAGGAGTATTTTATGAAAAATGATATACCTTTTGATATCAATGTTTATGAATTAATTTTTAATAGATTATGGGTTTATTATACACTAGTTTCTGCCGGCGACTTTTTCCGCGTTGATTTTAGACAGGAACCTTACATTATTCCGGGATAAAAAATATCCTATGTGTTAACATAGGTAATAAACTATATAGGTTCCAAATTTCATGCAAATTCGTTCAGCCGTTTCTGCGTGATTGAGTAACAAAATAGAAACATACAAACTTTTACATTTATAATATTAAGTAGGATGCCACAAGACCAAAGCTTTGTGTGTGTGTGTGTGCGCATGATCTACGCTGTTGGCCGCGGGGCCTTTACAGATTCACCGAACAGCGAGCGAAGAGGGCGAGCGTGCAACCACTACGCTCGAGCCAGAAAGGCAAGGGGGCAACTACCTTAAGGGCGCCCCGGAGGAACGGCCTCGGCTAGGGCACTCGCTATGGGGGAGGGCGTATACTAGGTGTCTCGCCGTGGTGCTCTGCACCGGCCGGCGGGCAAGGGATTCTTCGAGCTCGCCGGCGAGGTCGGTGTCTGATCCTGTGTGCGGTATCTGTATCCGAAAGAAGGGATGTAAGGGCATCGGGAGGGCATCGACATGCCGCGGACGGAGGTAGCGACTGATAGGAGGGGAGTTAGGTTCATAGTCGGCGGCGGATACGATTAGCGGATTTCTATGATTGGACGCGTTCGCGAAATATCGGGTTGTCGCGTTGAGTCGATGCTTACGTTGAAGCACGTAGAAGACGCTAGTGTTTTCGAGCTATCTTTAGTTACTTTTTCGATTGATTATGATCATATTTATAGACTGAAAATTATCTATCTATACCATCACGGGAGATCCTTGTGGGATAGGCAGAAAGTACAGAGTTCCAACAGGGCTTTTCCTCACAGACCTCCTTATTAAGAGATTGGAGAAGCCAGAGAGCAAAATATATGTTATGAAATTAATTAAAAATACATCACACTGTCAAGTTCCAACAACAAATTTTCACTTAATAACTTGAGGAAATAATATACATATTTTATAGCTATAATTCCTACTTAATTAAGCTATTAATGATAAAAATGACACCCAAAGCTGTCCTAAAGATTTTTATCATCACACTACCCGATTAAGGGACCAGGAAATACACATAGCTGTATTATCCCTTGCATTTTTAAGCGTATTCATAGCGGATTCATCGTATCAAACATTTCCCAACGAACAAACTACGCCTAGAATAATAATTATCTAATACTTGATTTATCAATGGGCCGTATTTCTTAACGATTCTACGCCCGTACTTTATTTAAATAACCAGCGTTAATTGAACTCTGTACACGTACACACTGAATTGAAATTATAGATCTTTGTTCGCTGGTTGTTAATCCGATTTACATTGTCCAGATTATCATGACCTCTATTACAGTACTGACTACTTAACTGTGATGGATCTTTTATAATTGGATATAATATACAAAGAGCTTAACTCTGAAGTGTTTTATGCTGAATGATAGGTCTAGGAATTTTGGTTAGTTATTAGCATAGATATGTATCTCACAGGTGTCAGTACATCGGTTAGTCATAATGATAGAAACGAAGGTCCCTAAATCATTATAATAGCTAATTAATATTCAGAAAGAGAATGTCGGAAAAATATTACGAGGTACGTATGAATAGGTGTGTAGGTATTCATTTAGCAATCGGTACTTATAGTACGATTATATTCAGCACACACGTGGCATTGAGCAGAGAAATGGGCATGAAAATGGCCAGCGCGAGAATATAAACCACAAAGAGATGGTAGGATGCATGACAAATATTTTATTAACAATTTAAAAAATGACTTGACGGCAATGCCCTTTTCAAAAAAACAGATTTAAAAATTAAAATATCCAAATAAATCAGCATTCGAAATTCAAAAATGTTTCCCACCTAATAGTGTGGTGACAAAGCAGAAAAATCTATTCCCAGAATCGATGCGTCTAGCATCTGTGAAATCAATTAAAATAATCGATTCAACAAAAATAGTTCGGCTTCCTCGGTCCGACGATTGACATCGTGATTTTGGTGTTTCCCGCCTTATTAACAAAAATCTTTGGTACATAAAATTACGAAAATTCATTCGATTTTCGACTTTAATTGCTACGAAATAGAGTAATCTATAATTTTAATGGGCAATAAAAGATTTTTGTTCCGTTTCGAACGTGCTCGGCTCCCTTTTCTTTTGTTAGTGATGTAGCTAAAAATAGTTCTGAATGAACGTATCGAAATAAATACATCGGTGTATTGAGGTTGGGTATGTTTCTTATTACAAGATCTTTTTTTAGTTCAGCCGTGTATCCGGCGTACTGGCGGTTTGAAATTGTTTTTAATTTCGTTTTACTTTTGATTTAATTTTTAAAATTAACTTCGCTGCTTGTGAGTTTTATAGCGAAAATATATTATACCACTGCCGCCACTTCCCGCAAACTCTACAAGTCTAAACTAGTCAATTGTTAGTTTGTATTTAAATGGCAAATGTAGAACATCACGTAGCATTCTGGTTCTCTTTATTTTCATAAGATCTCTCCACATTACATACACCGTCACGCCTTATTCCCCAAGCGGGGTAGGCAGAGGTGTACTGAGTATACCCACGTTTGCCCGTGGATGTTAGGTCCCATGTTGTTGTCCCCTGTTGGGGGCGAGTCTTTTGCCATATACCGGGCACAATTCCAGACTCCGGACTCGAACTGGGAGTTTTCGTTAGAAAAACTACACTTGCCCAACCTAGGATTTTGAACCCAGGATCTCGTGATCACAAAGCGATGCGCTTTGCCTCTAGACCAACGCAGCAGTCTCCCCACATTAGATTATTTTTCCCTATTCATCCATTAAATAAAGCATTCTAATACCCCCTGACCAATATTTATTCTAGGTTTCGATTTTCTGGCATCTGGTTTGTACTTATTTTTGTATTGTAGTTACTATTTTTTTAGATTTTTATACTCAAATTTTACTCTAAAATTTTTTTTCTAACCAAAATTACTAAAGGATCCCAATCTGAGGATTTTGCTCGCGTAGTCAGCCCTTTGCCTTCCGCAAAAAAAAGTACAAATGGAATGTTGATGAAGTGAGTCAGGAGAATAGAAAGTCCGTATTAGACAGATTTGCACTTCCCTGCTCTATACCACTTAATTCTCGAACTGGCCAGTTTCCTGAATGTAACCAGCCATCCATGAACCCAGGTGTATGAATTCCATTTCTTAAAATATACTTTTTTTTGTAAATGACAATGACATTTGTCAGTATAAATATTTTTAAAGACTATTAGAAAGTTGTTTACAAGGCAGAGTGCCAAAATTATTGGATTAGATTTTAAGTAGGAATAGAATATTCATGTAAACTATTGTATGTGTGACTTTAATATTTTTTTAGTCGGGCTATCACACTTACCTTAACCGGAAACACTATTAGCTATATAAATTTGAACAAAAACTACTTAGAGTCGCTCTCTACAAATAATTTTCTAAATATTTTACAATCATTCGCAGGGAATCAATATTAATTTTATGAGTGATTGAAAACATTGCAACAGTGATTGCATTGACGGACGATTTAGCGCAGTGGTTAAGAGCTTGAGCTGCTCCGCCCACTGTGTCGAATAGTCGCGGGTTCGATTCCCGCACGGGACAAATCTTTGTGTGATCCACAATTATTTGTTTCGGTCTGGGTATTTGTTTGTGAATTTTCATGTTTGTAAACGCACCCACGACACAGGAATAAATCCTAGTGTGGGGCTACGTTTTTAAAAAGAAAAAAAAAAAAAAAAAAATTTGAAAACCGTGCCAGTTAGTAATCTAGAAGTTTATACTAAAATAGCGTCAAAGTTTGTTATTCCAATCACGGAATAAATTTGCTCTTCCGTGATCAAGCTACTTCAAAAAAGGAGGAGGCTATCAATACAAAACTTTTCTGGGAATTTTATCTCTCGACCTATAATTAATTTTAAAAAATTAATACGAACAATAAAAACAACAGACTCGTTATAATCAATCGATAGACACGTAATAAAAACGTCTTCGATCGAATCGATTGTAACTCACAATACAGGAGCGCCGCCCTAGCGCCGGGTTATAACCCCCTAACTAAAACAATATGGGCGCGGGAATTTGGTAAATTGTTCTCGCTACTGAATCGAATGTGTAGGAGTGGACGGATTGAGAGAAATGTTATATTCTTTTTTCTCTTTAGTAAACGTTTGCGTCTAGAGGATATGCCGTTGGTTCGGGTATATAGAAAGAATGACAGAAGAAAGAATGACAAAACTGATATAAAATGCGAAGGTGGAAAGATTTAGGTACCGGGGAAGATCTAGACTATCTTACCATGATCAAATAGACCGAGTCTTATCTAAAGGACAAGTCAAGAGTCTCCGTAACTGGCGAGCGTATATGAGACGAACTATGAGAGTGAAAAAAGCCAGAGAGGTATGTAAGGAAATAACCTGTTAGAGCTCTGTACTCTCTGCTTACCCTGCAAGGGATCTGCCATAGATAGAGATAGATTGAGTCTTAAAAAAACATAAAATACTTATTCATATGAAACATAACTATTTCCGCATTTTACAGCTATTTATCCCTCGTTCGCACGGACGCTTTTTTAACGCGCGTTAATAAAGCGCTGGAATTTAAATAACGATTAACGGTACATTTTTTGACAATTTGTTGAATTTAGGTTCTCAAAGTTTCAAGTAATTTACAGTACTCATGACCACGGAAAGGATTGAGGTCTTTATCGTCGACTTTTGGACGTCATATACCTCAGTCTTTACCGCTTCTATGGATACTGTAAAGCACTCGAAACATCGATAACTTAAAATCATAAATAAGCCGCGTTAGAATCCGAAGGATATAGATACTTTTTCATATCAATAAAAGGCTAATCACGACCTCTAAGGACTAAACACCCATTTTGAACCGTAGGCTTTTTCGATACTGAGTAGGTATCGAAAAAGTAAAATTTATTTAGTTTAGTATACAATCCTAAGTCGGACAAATGTATTTTTTCTAACGAAAATTTCCCAGTTTGAATCCGGAGTCTGGAATTGTGCCCGGTATATGGCAATAGGCACGCCCCCTATTACATGGGACCTAACATCGTCGGCGAAACGTGGGTGTACTCAGTACACCTCTGCCAGCCCCGCTGGGGAATATAGGCGTGACGGTGTGTGTGTGCAATTGTCATCCCACTCTCTCTATGTGTTTAAAATCTTAACTGATTGATTGATTCAAATTAAGAAACTTTAATTAAATTTGAATTTGGAATGGTTGTATTTTTTTTTCGCACCGCCACCACCACAGACAAATGATATACGTAGTTGTTTTTTTTAACCAAATTGGGTACTAGTTAATTGATCTATTTAATTACTGATCGTTGTATATCGGATTTTTATTTTAGTTTGGAAAGAGTTCGAAGGTGGTCCGTCAGATTGAAACATTAGAGCGTAGGATGGTCAGCTCATTAGTTCAAATAGGTTTGATTCCTATCGATTGGTTAACTTATTAGATGTGGTTCTTTTGTAAATTACCCGGGTCTTTACTGGAGTTTGGTACATTATTTTTTTTTTACCTTAGCGAGGTTCATATCATATCAGGATTCATAGATTTTACCGTAATCTTTTTAAGGTTTGCGCGAGGACATGGGTCTAACACGTAGAGTCACAGAAATCTTAATAACACACTAGAATTAAGTTTTTAGATTTACGCGAATATTGCACATAAAAAAAAACTGATTTTCGGATTTTAAAAACACCGTCGCTTAAAGATTTATGCAGGCTGTGAACATGTCCTTCATCGCACCCGCCATGACATCAGATTTGATAGACCACAATCGTCGACCACACACCGATTCCAACCAATGATGGTTCGCGAGGCTATTGAAATTAAAAAAAAAAACATCCTAATTTCAATAGAGTATATGGCTAGGTGTTTCCAATGACTTGAATCCGGCATTTATTATAATCAAATCCAAAACCAAGCATAATACTACAAGGCCTCAAGACACCGTGAGCTCATTCTGCGTAGATCGGAACAGAAATAATTACGAAGTTTAAGGGTACCCCGGAACAACTATGCCTTTTGGACGTCTAACACCTCAGACCTTTCCGTGACCATGGGTACTGCAAAACACTCGAAACGTCGGGAACTTAAAAATCAAAAATAAACCGCTATAAAATCCGAAACAATAGTTTTATTTCAAAAACACTAGAAGCGAAATATTGCACGATTTTGTTCGAACCCACTGTCACCGCTTTTGAAAAACATATTCACAAACATACATGCAATCATATTACTTTTGAAAAAAAAATATTTTTTTACAAGCAGTTTCCCGCGTTTTCGTACCTGGCCGATAACAGCGCCATCTACCGGCTCTATGTTATATAGCCTATGTTACTTCTGGATAAGGAAGCTTTCTAAGAATCATTAAAATCGGATCAGTAGTACCAGAGATTACCCCAAACATCCAAATTCACAAATCGATAAACTCCAAGTGGTTCAAAACCGCTTCCTCCGTAAAGCCGTAGGAGCCCCCTGGTTCGTACGGAACGTCGACCTCCACTCCGATCTAGGTCTCGAACCTATTCGCGCCTTTATTAAAAAGGCGTCAACACGTCACTTCGCGAACGCATCTACCCATGCGAATCCGTTAATCGTAGCCACCGCCGACTACGATCTCCCCCCCGACCCCTGCCGCCACCGCCGGCCGCGACATGTTCTCACCGACCCCCCCGATGCTTTGTCATCCCTTCTTTCCGCTCAGAATACGGGCGACGACGACGACGTAGTAGTAGATCCCCTCCCATAGCCGGCGGTTGACCGGTGCACTTAGTAGTGCACCCGTCCCCCTACAGCGACTGTCCCAACCGAGGCGCCCTCGAGTATGTCGCCTCTTGCCCTTCTGGCTGGCTAGAGCGTAGTGGTTGCACGCTCGCCTTTAAGTCCGGTGAAGCTGTAAAGGCCTCGCGGCCAACAGCGTACATCATTCACACACACATTACCTCTTTATAATATTAGTATAGATGAATTGTAATATCTTATAAGTACAGTTCGAGTTTTGGAAGACTTTCATACCAACATTAGCCACTATCACATACAGACTATCAAATACAGTCCACGAAGTCTTGAAGCATTTTGTGATAATATTCTCACATGTGTGGCCTAAAGTTCACGCGGTTACACGACTTCTATTGTCCACCACGGCGAGACACCTAGTATACGCCCTCCCCCATAGCGACTGCCAAGCCGAGGCCGTTCCTCCTTGACCTAGGGGCCCTTGAGCTAGTTGCCCCCTTGCCCTTCTGGCTCGAGCGTAGTGGTTGCACGCTCGCCCTCTTCGCTCGCCGTCCGGTGAAGCTGTAAAGGCCCCGCGACTAACAGCGTCGATCATTCACACACACATCAAATGATTGTGTAAAGTCAAACAAAATAACTTTAAAAAAAAACGGAAATCGACTTCAAAAACTTAAAAGCAAAAAATAAATATTTGAAGTCGTTGTCTGTCGGTCGGTGCAGTCGGTCACTTGGCACCGACTTTATTTTTTCAAGTCGGTTTCCCTTTTTTTTTGAAAAGTTATTTAGATTGGAATTTTAAGTGATGAGTGAATTAATTTTTAATATTTATATACACATATTATATAAATATATTATATTGTTCTGCTTAGTTCTATAGTAAAGTACCTACAGGATTTTTGTCATAGATACATTACTTCATATAAATAATATAATTTTGACGCAACATTTAGGGCAGTGGTTAAGAGCTTAAGCCGCTCCGCCCACTGTGTCTAATAGGCGGGTTCGAGTCCCGCACGGGACAAATCTTTGTGTGATCCACAATTATTTGTTCCGATCTGGGTATTTGTGTATGTGAATTTTTTTATAGTTTGTAAACGCACCCACAATACAGGAATAAATCCTAGAATGAGGCTACGTTTAAGAAATAAAATCCAACCCATAAAATTTAAATGAGATCAAACGAGAAGAAAAGAATTTTCCTAACAAAAAAGAATTTTCTAAATCGGTTTCTAAAAGACGGGGTTCTAAGGTAACATACATAAAAAAAGGGCTTTGCCCGGAAGTCGAAGAGAGATGTCTTCAATTTGTTTTAATATCCCAAACTTTTGTTATTTCGAATAATTATGTGTAATCTTGGAATATTATATTATTAACCATTATGTGTTCTTATATGTGCATCAGTGAAGGTAATTGTAACAAAGTGATTAAACGTGCCTTTTTTATTTCCCTCAAAACGACCGTCTCACTTGGCAGGTAAAGTATCCATCGCTTTACTATCCAGGGTGGGGTACTTCATTAATTTTATTATCATCGTTCTCATCAATTCATCGTATCTATAAAGAATACCACTTATGACTAGGCTGTATGGGCTAGATCCCTTTGCCTTCCCTAGAAGAGGGAAAATTGAAAAACAACATGAATGAATTGAGAACCCCCTCCTGTTTTTAAAGTCGGTTAATAATGTGTCAAAATATACAACAAACCCGTAAGCCTCGTTTATCAGTATAATATGGCTTTTACCTGATTGATGGCCTCCGGTGTCACCGTTTGACAAGTTGTTAGAGCTTGTGTAAACTATAGAAATAAGGGTCTTGAATCATTTTTTATATTAGATTGTAGCGCAGTTATTTTCTGCTGTTTCGTTTTTTTTTTTTTTAATGTTGGCAGTGTAATAATTATCCCTGTGCGTAGAGAGTTTATACGTGAAATTTACATACACGGGGAGTCTTGGCGGGAAATCGAAGAGTGATGTCGTCAATTTGTTTTAATTTCCAAAACTTGTGTTATTTCGAATAATAATGTGTAATTTTGGTTGAATATTAACCATTATGTATTCCTATATGTGCATGAGTGAAGGTAATTGTAACAAAGTTATAAAACGTGCCTTTTCGATTTCCCTCAAAATGGCCGTCGCAATTAGTATATAAAGTATCCATCGCTTTACTAACCAGGGTGGGGCACTTCATCAATTTCATATTCATCGTTGTCATCAAGTTCATTGGGGAGTTGATTTAGAAATGAATAGTTATATTCGTTATACTTGACATTGGTAAAGGACGCGACGTTGTAATGCCATAAACAAAAAAATAAATACATACACAAACTAAAAACCTCGACTAAAACAAATATTTCTTTCCGTGACACACAAATGCTAATTTCATGTATGTTAGCGCACCAACGACGCTGGAATAATTCCTAGTACGTGAGGCATATTTTTTATTGAAATTTTCTGTATTGAGTTCTTAGATTTACGCGAATATTACACATGAAATAAAACTATTTTACGGATTATATCGCGGTTTATTTTTTTATTTTTAGTTCCCGACGTTTCGAGTGCTTTGCAGCACCCATGGTCACGGAAAACGTCGGGAACTAAAAATAAAAAAATAAACCGCGATAAAATCTGTAAAATAGTTTTATTTCATGAAATTTTCTGTGTTCAAGAATCACAACAGACTCTTGAACTATCTCACATTGGGAATAATAATAGATGGGTAATGTATAGCTTAAAAGTGGCTTGTTTTTGTGGTTTACATATACCATGCAACCGGTCTTTATACCCTTTTCTGCTGTTATAAGAAAGTTATTGTTCTGCTTGAGTATATTGCTAGTACAGTACAAAATATGATACAGTACATAATGTAGGCTTGGGGAATATAGGCGTGACGTTATTCTACACGATATCTAGATAGTTATCTGTCTATATCATCGCGTCAGTTCTTTCCTTACAGACCTCTCTGGCTGGTTCTCCCTTCTCATAATTCGTCACATATATGCTCGCTGGTGACGGAGACTACTTTGATTTGCCCTTCAACATCATGTTTCTGCTATAATATAATACTGGCCCATCTGGGCAAGGCCCTTCTGTCACAAATCGAAATGAGACAGATTAGGTCATACTCCACCACGCGGACCCAGTGTGGATTAGTGAAGGTAAGTTTTTGGCCTTCCACTGCTGGAAGCTATCAAGCCGCCTATAAGGCTTTCACCTTGGCTTAAGGACTACCACATTAAGTGTTAACAGGGATCAACAGTTTCTCGTGCCTTCCGAAGTACGGTGACGCTCGATTATATCTTAGACCTACCGAGCCGAACGCTCCTTGATATTGGCGATCCCTAAGAACTACAAGCGCCCCAGTTCCTCTACTTATAGCATTATTTTTTAAAAATGGCACCTTAGTCATTAGTAATTGGTCAATGGTTTACGTTACTCTGTCATTCTCAGCTAGATGGCAAATACAGAAGTGGGCCGGGTGTAAAATCCTCTTCATGCCGCGCCACCCCGCGCAGTGACACGCTTAATTGTATAGGAAAATCTAATAATGCTATCTCCTCTTTATATTTGCTTCATGCTCAATTCCAATAAACTTTTCTATCTCTTGCTGGGTAGGCTGAGAGTACAGAGTTCCAACAGGTTCTTTCCTTACATGGCTCTCTGGCTTCCTCCACTCTCTTAGTTCGTCTCATACACGCTTGCCGGTTACGAAGACTCTTTACTTGTCCTTGAGATAAGAGTCGGTCTATTTGGTCGTGGTAAGATAGTCTAGGTCTTCCCCAGTACCTACATCCTTCCACTTTCACATTGTATATCTGTTTTGTCATTCTTTCTTTTGTCAATTTTTCCATATGCCCGAACCGACGAAACACACATGAGAAAGACTCATCTTTACACCGATACTATCTTTCATACCTACTCGCTTTCTTACTACGCTGTTACGAATACCGTCGGTCAGCTTCACTCCGCACATCTTCCGCAGAGCTCGCATTTCTACCGCATTTATCCTACTTTCATTCTTCTTCTTACACACCCCGCTCTTGCTACCATATAACAGCGTTTGGACAAGAAATCCGTTATGTATAGCACCTTTTGGCTTAAGTGCCGGCTCCCAAGTAGCTTTCCCATCGCACCATTTACTGTTCCCTGCACTCACTCTTCTCTCTATGTCAGCGGTGTATTTCCCATCCTTACAGGTGCATCCAAGATATACAAACTCATTCACTTGCTCCAGCACTTGGTTACCAACCATAATCCTCTCATTTGTTCTGGTTTCTTCCCGTTCAAAAACGTTTCTTTGTTTTAATCCCAGAAAACTGACACCTGCCTTCCTTCAATTAATAAATTGACCCTTTATCTAATTAAACATAACAAAGGTTATCTATACTACGAAAAAAAATAAAAATAAACACCGCCTGACGCCATGTTATCGCAGATCGTGTGGGAGTTCTGTTCCCTGTTAGTATTTTTTTATTTTGTTGTAACACGAACCTGTTTTGTTGGAGATGTATCGTAGGACGGGATAATTCACGTAACTTGTTGAATTTGAAATGGATATAAGTAAATATAGGAAGGTTCAACTTTGAGAGAGAGGTCATCGACGAATCCAGCTCGGATGGGCAGCGTTCGGGAAATTGCGCAACGTCTTCTCATCCAAAATACCTCAGTGGCTTGAGACTAAAGTGATGACATACGGATCAGAGACGTGATCTCTAAAAACAGGTCTTATAAAAAAGCTCAAAATTGCTCAGCGAACAATGGAAAGAGCTATATTCGGCCTTTCTCTACGTGATCGAATTAGAAATCAGGAGATTCGTAGAAAACCCGAGGTCACCGACATAGCTCATAGAGTTAGTAAGCTGAAATGGCAAAAGGCGGGCTACATAGCGCGAAGATCAGACGGGCGTTGGGGCAGAAAGATAATGTCGTCGGATAATGTATCCAGTGGTTTTCTGAACTAATTTACCTCAAAAAACTTGAGGAAATCTAGCCCCAAACAATAAGCCCTTGTTGTCGCGGGCCCTTTTTCTGTTGTGGTGAAGCGCTGTTAACGCTTTTGAAAGAAATGTGCTACTAGCCGTTTTTTTCATTCCAGCGCCTAATTCCTCATAAAAAGCATTGTAAAACCACCCGTGCGGACGTAGGGCAATAGTAATATGTCATTTAGGTATCAATAATTACGACTAGGCGTAATATTAACGCACCAGCAAACCTGGTAAAGTCAAACAAAAATATTACTTTTAGAAGTCTTTCCTAAAATCGTCGCTCCTTTTTGTTGAAAGACAAATTATGATTTTATTAGAGTTAATTTACTATCACATACTTGTAGATCAATACACCAAGAGTTCGTAGCTAGTTTCCAATATGCCAAAAGGCGTCTCATTTTTCTATTAATATGAATGAAATCTTTAAATAAGTCAAATTAAAAAAATAACACTGTCACGCCAATATATTAAACGAACTTCGAATTCGATAATGCGATAATATACCAACAGTTAATATAAAGTCTTCAAAATACTATAAACAGAAAAGAAAAAAGTAAACACCATAGACATCGTCAAACGCGGGAATTCTTTATTCAAACACTACGTTCCCGCCGAAAACCGTGGCATCTCGTTATCTAGGCCAATTGCACGATGCACGCGCGATCAATCTACCACGTCACGCCTTCCGAAGCGTTAATGTGTTAAACAATTCTAATTTTAATCTAAATAAACCGTAACCATGCGTGAATAAACAATTGTTGTATATTAACCTAAAAAAGTTACAGCGTTTTTAGGTTAGGCTCCTTTAACCTTACGATTGTGCACTTGTGCAAGACATGCTTGATAAACGCGATAAAAAAAATAGAATACGGGTTTGTTATGTTGGTATCATGGATGATAATTCTGTTTAGTCTGTCTTTTATTACTTTTTAATTGTCTTAGAATTTTGAATACCATAGAGTCACAATGGATATTAAATTCCTAGATTGTGATGAAACATTTCGGAAATATTTATTTTTATTTATGTAGAATTTTGAGTGCCTTAATTGTTGATCTAGTGGAGTGTAATCTTGGATTTTAAACCTAGGTCATATAAAATGGGTTTTTCTTGCGAAAACTTTGCAATAGTGTGAACTTTTAAATTGTCTTTGGTATAATGGCAATACGCTGGTCCTGTATTACTTTGGGACGTAACGTCGCTAATTGCTTATAATAATAACTTCCTTAAAATTCTTTTCTTCTACTATTATAACTATGTTAAATAATAAATCTGTCACTAAAATGACAGATCAAAGAAAACTCTTGAATTAATTCGTTGTTTATGTATTAATAAGTATGATTTATTAACATACTATTTAACAGCATATTTCAGTCTATGCCGCTTTGATAATAAGAATAACCTGATTATTTAGGCCAATCTTTCGCTGCAACCAAAAATTTTCTTGGAGCTGTAATTTTTTGTAAACGCTGGAAAGCGATTGGGGAGGCCTATGTTCAGCAGTGGACAAGTATAGGCTGAAATGATGATGTAATTTTTTTTAACATTTTAGTAGAAGTGTGATTATTTTAGATTTGACAAACCGTTAATTAATCAAAGGATAGTTTGTCAGTTAGTATTTTAGATGACTTAAAGACAAATTAGGTACGTTTAGAAAAACATACTAATCGATCAATCAAGTAGGCAGCGTGGTTTTCCGGTTGGTTAAAGACGTTTTCCAGAGGACTGAATATAACTATTCCTCGTTTAATACTAAAGTGATTTATTGTACAAAGGATTTCTACAAATTTCCGTACACATTTATTTCTATTCAACAAAATACAAAACAATTCACTTGACATTTATATTATAACCACAAAAGTGGTATTTACAAATATAACGACTCATACGCATGCCTCTAATCCAACAGCAACACACAATAGAGCATTAACTAAATCCAGCAGTACATACCAAAATAAACTCTAACTTTAACAGATAAAGGATAATGTGGCAAAAACTGTGGCAAGATATAAAAGCATTTCCTCGGTCTATTTAGGCTGTAAATGTCAGACATTACATTCCTTGTTGTGATACTCTCGACTACCAAGAGCGACGGTCTTTACATCTATGAATAGACTTACCTACATTTTCTAGACCAACGCACTCATAAAAATCTAATAATAAAATAACAGGTTACAAGATTTCTGAAGTTTTGGCTGGATTGCCGAATTACCCGTATCGCCTAGCAGTGTTGGGCCTTTTTTCAATTGTATGATCAATCAATTGAAATTTTATTTGCCTATAAATTAATCGCCATAAGGTACTCCAGAATAACAATGCTTTTTGGACGTCAAACGCCTCAGTCCCTTCCGTGATCATGGCTGCTGTAGAGCACTCGAAACGTCGAGCACTTCAATACCACAAATAAGCTGCGACGAAATCCGAAATATTTTAAATTGCAACTTAATTTTGTCACAATTTATTCTTGCACAACTCTATTGACTAGTAATGTGTAATTCTGGCAGAATATTAATCATTCTATATTCTTAAATTTCTATAATTATTATCATCATCAGCTAAAAGACGTCTACGACATGACGAACGCCTTCCAAAGAACGCAACAACGACCGGCTTCGTGCTGTAATGTCTATAAGTGCAAGTAATATTAACAAAGTGATACAACGTGACTTTTTTAATTTCCCTAAGACGCCCGTCGTAATTGGTCTGTGTACTAAAAACATAAAAATGAAGTTCGGACGGATATTTCATTAATTTCATTATTATCGTATCATCATATTCATCGGAAACTATAATTAATGTAGAAATTGAAACATAGCTCAATTTCTTAACCGATTGCCACTATCAAAGAAGAGTAAGAAGAATAATCTGTTATTCTTCTTTTTCTACCATCGGATATTTGCCTAACAAGTAATCGTAAAAAATAAACGATACAGGTCTCTAATAAACGATACAACTATTAGACCAGTAATTGTTGCAACGTTAACCAGCAACGCACATAGCCTCAGATACCGACTCCGCCGGTGAGGTCGAAGAATTATTTGCCACGTTGAGACACTTAGTATACGACCTCCCTCATAGCGACAGCCCAAGTTGAGGCCGATGCTGCCTGTAGCGTAGTGGCCCCGTGGCCAACATCGTAGATCATTCGCTTACAAACACAAAAGTGCAGTGTAACATGCAACATTACCCAGCATACAAACGTAAATCACGTCATTTTCATTTTGATATCCTCAGGAAAAAGCCTACTGGCCATATTAGCTCCAGGAACTAGACTTACTAATGTCGCGTGGGATAATCCATAACTCGTAACTACTGACCAGCTGGATGATGTTCATCTAACGAGATTAACACACCCCCCATTGTCTTAAGCATAATCAAAAGATTCAAATCAATTTCGTTTCATTAAAATTTGACTGCAACCCGCCCGCATCGGTTGAAATACTTTCATTATGCCCAATTGAATGAGTTTTTTGACCTCTCATCACAAAAGGGATGAAGAATTTAATCGTGACAATCAATTGATCAAACATCGATTGGGATTTATCGATTGTATTGGATGAATAACAATATAATTTTCGTTGCAGACATTTTTATTATAAAAAAAACTTTATGTATGTTGTGAGTTGCGCTTCACAGTAAAATCCTTTTTTGATTTGTAATTTTTGCTTCTCAATTGTTTTACAATGTCAGTAAAAAATTAAAACAGAGCTAAATAAATATACCTAACACATTATTACAAATACTGATAGCTTCCTTTCAATATTTTGACTGGTAGGCATATATAATAGTAGTTAGCCCTTTTTTGTATGCGATCGGTATTTTGAGAAATTTGGGATATTGTCGATTTTTATAATATATACTTAAGTATTGAATTTTAAATTCTCCAAAACATAAATATAAACTGATTAAATACGTCTTGAAGAAAATTACTTTAAAAAATAGAATTAATATTAGGTTGTGTTTCCAAATAAAATATTGACCTCAAAAAGAGAAAAGTCTCGGTTAAATTAGAGGCTTTATATTTGCCGAAAATCGAATTCGACCAAACTTATCACGTAAAATTATGATCGCCCAACATCTTTTTACGGTAATTTATTCAACCTTGTTAAGGCGTGCATTACATCACACCATTTATATGCTAAGTAAAAATTTCTTTACACACATCCAATAATTTAATTTGGAGGTTAGAATTGAAATGGCGGGCATTCTTTCGTTCTATTTTGACGCCATGTTGGGGTCGTTGACCTGTGGTTCGCGCGCGCGGTCCGGGAGCGCTACTTGGTCGAGTTAGTTGCATTTCGCATTCAAATCACTTAAATGTAACCCGCTTTGTAAATGCACTTTAATTTTCGTTACAAGTATAAAATAAGTCCGAAATAGTTGCCATTCTTCTTGTTTCAAAACGATAATTAGTTAAATAACAAAACATTTGCTCCGTTATATTGTTAAATGGTTAGCGCCAGACTTAGGTATTTTTCATTGCATGCCCTTGTAGGATCAATCAATTAAGATTTCATTTGCAATTAAATTACTCCCCCTGAGGTAATAACCTTTGGACGTCAAACGCCTCAGTCCTTTCCGTGATCATGGGTGCTGTAGAGCACTCGAAACGTCGGGCACTTTAAAACCACAAATAAGCCGCGACGAAATCCGAAATATTTAAATTGCAACTTATTTTTTCACAATTAATTTTTGCCCAACTCTGGCTAGCGCAATGTGGGCGTAGTGGCGTAAGTACATTGCCGCCCCTGGGTGTGTGTGTGAATGATCTACGCTGTCGGACTCGCCTTTACAGCTTCACCGGATAAGGCCACCCTTGCGTTTGAGGAATATAGGTGTAAAAGTGCAAAACTTTTAGGAAATGATAACAATCAGTGTTTGCAGGTTTTTTCACCGGAACATCTGCAGTAGCAGTCCGTGTCTGATTTTTTCCTGTTAGGTAAGGGATAGGTATAACGACAATCCTCAGCGAAATGTTCATAGTACATTTCTGTCACTGTCTCTTGCGGAAATAAAAACATGAAGGTTTATTTGTAAAAAAATTACACAGTCACGTCTATATTCCCCAAGCGGAGGTGGCAGAGGTGCACTGTGTACACCTACTTTTCGCCAACGATGTTAGGTCCCATGTAAGAAGGCGAGCCTATTTCCATATACCGGGCATAATTCCGGACTCCGAACTGGTACTGGTTATTGTTTTGATAGAAAATCTACAATTGTCCGGCCTAGGATTGCATCTAGGACGCATGATTGCAAAGTGCATTGCTCGCGACTAGACCAACGAGCTTTTTTTGTCTATTAAATATATTGGAAGCTGGAATCGAACTATGAGAGTGGAGGAAGCCAGAGAGGTAAGTAAGGAAAGAATCTGTTGGAACTCTGTACTGTCTACCTATCCTGTAAGGGATCTGGCGTGATGATATAGATAGATAGATATGACTGGAATCAAATAACTGGCCCACAAATAGGACCTATTCAATTTTTGATACTGGAGTTTTACAACTGGGTTTATCCTAATTGTATCCTCTTTCGGTATAGCTGATCTGCCAATTGTTCGTGTTCTGTCCCCCACTTCGCAAATGATTAGTTTCTCCTAGTCCTCCCGTCTTTGAAGGTTCTGTGCCTGAATCGATAATACGAAACCCTTGTAGTGTTGATTGATTAAATTAAACCCTTTTTCTAAATACCTTAACAGTACAAAACTATACTAAATATCAAGTTAATGCAATCAAAAGAATTAATATTTATACTTACTCGTCAAAACCTGTCGAGGACTTCCCGTTGACCTAGAATCATGTTTGGCAAGAAGCAAGTTTTTACAGTTCAAGTACACGAAAGAATCTTGAAATTGTTAATATGTAATTATATCATATAAATAGAGAGGTCTTTAAATAAATAACCTGTTGGAACTCTGTACTACCTGCCTACCCAGCAAAGATCTGGCGTGATGGTATAAATAGAAAGAGATAGACATCACAAAGCCGGTCGTTGTGGCGGTCTTTAGGGGAGGCCTTTGTCCTGCAGTGGACGTCTTTCGGCTGAAGAAGAAGAAGACATCACATAAATAAATCCTCCTATTTAATGAAAAAATATAATAACGACGATCTAGTGACACTTGAAAGGATACTTCGTTTTCTTATTAAGTCTCCTGCGGATTCTCAACCTATCTATCTATATCATCACGTCAGATCCCTTGCGGGGTAGACAGAGAGTACAGAGTTCCAACAAGTTCTTTCTTTACATACCTCTCTGGCTTCCTCCACTCTCATAGTTCGTCAAAGAAGAATGTAGGTACCGGGGAAGACCTAGACTATCTTAACACGACCAAATAGACTGTTCTGTTTCCCGCTTTGCGAGGAATTAACTTTTTATTTCGTATTAAATCTGTTGCGGTTTCCAGACAATTAAAGCGCTCCTTGAGACTTTTGATTTTGATAGAACAGTGCCGTTCTAAATATGACATAACAACGGCATGTATCCTATTAAATCTACCATATTACATCTCCGAATTGGTACTTATATATAATTTATCACTCAGCCAGTGTTCGCCAAATGGTCCCCACATGTTCTAGTATTTTATTTTAGTACACTAATTTGATAGCCTGCTAGTTAAGATACTGTTCTTTGGTAATGAACAGTTCATAGGAGTCAAGGTCATTGCCATTATTACAAGCTTTTATTTTACTTGTTTTTGACTGCTTCGGTCTAGTGGTGATCTGCGCAGCGAACCCCGAGACTGGATTCAAATCTTAGGTCCGAAAAAAATGTAATTTATCATGAAATAAAACTATTTTACGGATTTTATCGCGGTTTATTTTTGATTTTTAGTTCTCGACGTTTCGAGTGCTTTGCAGCACTCATGGTCACGGGAGGGACTGAGGTGTTAGACGTCCTAAAGGCATTGTTGTTCCGGGGTACCCTCAAACTTCTTAATTGTTTTTGTTGGTCCGATCTACGCAGAATGAGCTCATGTCTTGAGGTCTTGCAGTGTTATGCTTGGTTTTGGATTTGATTATATTAATTACCGGATCCCAAGTCGATGGAAGCACCCAGCCATCTTCTCTATTGAAATTAGGATGTTTTTTATTTTACCACAAATTCTCGTGAAAGAACACCGATTCCTACCAAGGATGGTTCGCGAGGCTATTGAAATTAAATGCCCATTTTATACCTATGTGGTGTACCACAGAAGATCTGACAATGTAGCCTGAAGGTGGGTATAGGCACTCCTCAAATAAACAATGAAGTGAATCAAAAAATTCCCTGTACTAGTCCTGAGTCTGGAGTAGTGCCCGGTTTATGTCATTAGGCTCGCCCCTTATTACATGGGACCTAATATCGTCAGCAAAAAGTGGGTGTACACAGAACACCTCTGCCACCACTGGAATATAGGCGTGATGGTAATGTTGTATACGACCTAACTCCAGTGTGTTGCCTCATGGTTGAGTTGAAAGAGAAAAAGTCTAAAAGCTTCTGGGTGCACCAGTCCACACAGGCAGCACCCGCCCGCGAGTTTGTTGACTAGGGAGGGAAATATCCCCATCACCAACTATCGTCATAATTATCATCGTATGGCGATGTACTTTTAATAATTGAGACTTGAGCTCAAAATTTTATGTCAGAGTGGGGGAGTCATTGGTGCAACTATCATTTGCAGAGGTAGGACGTCACTGAAACTCCTTGTTGTGACTGTAGAGACTCAGTGCAGACTATCCAGCACATTATGGATGACTGCCCCACTAAGGAATTCAGCGACGGTGTTCAGGGGCTACACCAGCTGACACCAGACACTCCTTTATTGTTTTTTTAAACGGATCCCCACGATAATATTTAACCCAGTGTCGTGGGTGCTGTTTCAAACATGAAATTCCACATACACGAATCACATAATTGTGGGTCACACAAAGATTTGTCCCGTGCGGGAATCGAACCCGCCACTATTAGACACTCCGCCGAGTGGCTTAAGCTATTAACCACTGCGCTTAATCCTCGGACAAACTGCAGGAGAACCATCAAATAATACCCATCATCCTTATCACAGCCTTTCGTTAGTCCGTCTTCGGAAATAAGCCTCCTCTAAAACCTTCCTAAGTCACTCTCTCCCTCGCCATTTGCATCCAATTTGGACCTGCGTGTTGTCGGATGTCATTAACCCATCTTTTTGGTCAGCCTCTGCCTCGCGTGATCTCTCTTCGCCTCCATTCTAGAACCTTTCTGGTCCATGGCTCTTGGTTTATTCGTGCAATGTGTCCTGCCCATCTTCATTTATTGTGGTTACTACGTCTACCACTTTCGACGGTCGCCTTATCCATTCGTATATCCAGTAATTCAATACCCATAGATCCATTTATTCAAACTGGACTTAACCTACACACCTATACCGCAACACAACCTTCCTTTGTTCCCGTAAACGGTTAAAAACGACTTAATTTAAGAACATTTAAGTGGTCCCCGTTTCGTAACTTAAACTCTCGTTGACAAATAAGTACAAAGGCATTGTTTTTTTGTTTGTTACAATCCCGAAAAGCACGCAACACGCCTTTATAATCCTTACGTGACCTTTTCTGTCTCTTTTGTGCATTTTGGAGGAATATAAGAGGGAGAGAGAAAGTAGATACGTATTATAAGCTGAGACCAACTGTAGTGTTCATTCACGGAGTCACTGCACCGCATTCTGTAATCGTGTTGTGGTTAAATTTTTATCGATAAATTTGTAGTATTTGTTTCTGTTAAATATTTTTCTGAGTACCTTAAGATATTCTGCTGTTAGTTGGAGTAGCGCTATTTATACTGAAATGATATCTAGCATCAATCCCAATATTATAACTCCTTAAAGAGATACGCAAACCTCTACACTTATACGTCGTAGTATGACGCATGTCTTCAATTTTCGAGAATATCACATGTCTTTTGTGACTAGTTAATTTTTCTTTAAGGTTTTCGCACGGTATTTTCCTAAATCATTAGGAAGTGACCAGTAGAATGTAGGTATATATTATTAATCATTTTACTTAAGTAAGTATGATGATTAATATTATTTTATTAATATTAGAGAATTGAAAACAGTGTAACTGTAGTGTTATGAGATAGGTACACCTTAATTGCCTATATGCAATGCACGCCACTGCAAGTGACAATCATAAAGTATAACTAGGAAAGTCGAGAGCATGTGTGTGAATGATTTATGGTATTGGTCGTGGGGCCTTTACAGCTTAACCGGGCAATAGGGCAAGCGTGTTACAAATACTCTCCAACCGAGTCAACAAAAAGGGGCAAGGAGGCAACAAGCTCATAAGCGCTTTAAGAAAGACTCAGCTTGGAGAACATATGACAGATCTAAAGATCGTCCAAATTACGTACGTATCGATATATCGATACTAACATTGTCACAACCCTTTATCATCTGGATTGCGAACCGGTTACCAGGGTGAATTGGCACAAAGGATGTTTTTGTTTCAGCCCAAACGCTGTCTGATACGTTTAATTATGTATTACTATACTTATAAGGAATAAATATTTCATTCATAGATTTCGTTCGTTAGATCAATGACTTAATGACAGATCGATAAAAAATGGCGGCCAGTGCGAGCGAAAGTTATCGATACGACGGAGAAATAAAAAAATATTAGGACTGATCACATCATTGCTTCGTTAGTCTAGTATGTGCGTAGCGATCATGAGGTTCTGAGTTCGAATCCTAGGTCGGACAAAATATTTTTTCGGTAGAAAAATTCCCAGTATCAGTCCGGGTCTGACACATAATGACAATAGGATTTATATTGGGACCTAATATCGTCGGAGAAAACGAAGAAAACTGAGAGTACATAGTACACCTCTGCCACTCACGGTTGGGGGCGTGACGATGTTTCTTGTTTTATTAATCACATCACTGAGTTATTCTAATTTTTTGTGCGGATCAAAAAGAAAGAAACGTTTATATCTACTTATACTAAACTGAAGTGCCATAGGAGTTCTGTATGCACACACATTTGGCCGCCCTTGTTAGGTCTCGATGTTATATGTGTGTGTAATATGTTTTTCAATTGTCCAAAACCACCATAGACATCAAAACGTCATAAACATTCCAAATTAATTATAACCTTTTTTGTTACCACAACGAAAAAAGTTGAAAACACTTTTTATTAAAAAGATAACAAGCCAACATAATAAAAACAGTTTAAATAGGCTCAGAAAAATACTCGTTATCTCGTATCAGAGTTGTCTTATCATGATAAAATGACCATAAAATCCTCACGATTTTACGAAACGAGAGAATCCTTTTGTAAACAACTAAAGATATGGTGTGTAACCGTATAAGTTTCAACAAATTACGTAAAAATGATGACAGTTTAAAAAGAAAACCGCTACGCCTGTGTTCCTGGAGCGGGTATAGCAGAAGTATCATCATCATCATCATCATTTCAGCCTATACTTGTCCACTGCTGAACATAGGCCTCCCCAATCGCTTTCCAGCGTAACCGGTCCGATGCCACCTGCATCCAACGATTTCCTGCGATTTTCACAAGATCGTCGGTCCATCTGGCAGGCGGTCGTCCTACGCTGCGCTTGCCAATACGTGGTCTCCACTCTAGAATCTTTCTGCCCCAACGCCCGTCCGATCTTCGCGCTATGTGGCCAGCCCATTGCCACTTCAGCATGCTAATCCTGAGGGCTATGTCCGTGACCTTGGTTCTTCTACGAATCTCCTCATTCCTGATTCGATCACGTAGAGAAACGCCGAGCATAGCTCTTTCCATAGCTCGCTGAGAAACTTTGAGCTTTTTTATGAGACCTATAGTAAGAGACCACGTCTCTGATCCATATGTCATCACTGGTAACACACAAGAAGTATGCCGAAATAAAAATAATTTTCAGATTTTATCGCGGTCTTCTTTTCGCTAAGTGAGTGCAGCTTCCACTTAATATGGCAGGCAGCTCAGCCAAGTTGGAAGCCTTACAGGCTTGATAAGTTCTTCCAGTCGGTGGCCACCTGCCTCCATCACACCGCTGGGTCTGGGTGGTAAATAATCACCTCGATTTGTTCTCTCCTCTCGGACGCCTATGCCCAGCAATGATATAGAACAGGTATCGACCTGTACTATCTCACTGTTGAGCAAACATTCCAAGATTATTGCTGTTAAAATTTGATTGCCGACCGTTGGTGGTTATGCACGTTTTCTTTTGTAAATAAGAACATGGTTGTTTTCAAAACAGGCGATAATCGAGTGGTTTTATTTCGTATCTTTCATTTGTCTTTAGATAAAGTTTAACTACCCATTTCCTTTACTAAACATTGATTGAAAACGTAGCCGTAGTCTGTAAAGAAAGAATCTGTTGCAATTTTATGGTCCCTGCCTACACCGCAAAGGATTTGGTGTGATATGACCGCCTCGTTGATCTAGTGCGTCACTAGATCAACGACGCGGTCATCGGTGACGCTGCTGATTTGAATTCTCGGAAAAAGTATAAAAAATTTTCATGGGAAAAATGTGCAAGAGCTGTCTGGAGTCTGGAATCGTGTCCGCTATTATGGCAAATATATTTGTGATCCTTTACGTGAAATCACACTACCTCCAATGTAATCTATATTGAATCTATATTTATCATCCCGCCAGATCCATTGCAAGGTAGGCCGAGAGTACAGAGCTCCAATAGGTTCTTTCCGTACAGACCTCTCTGGCTTCCTCCGCTCTCATAGTTAAATGATGGTCGGAATAGTCTGAATTTAATTATTTATGTACAATTTACAAACAATATTGTAAAAATATATCCTTAACCTCAATAATCAATTAATAATATCAGCCATTACTGCCCACTGCTGGACAAAGGCCTTCTCTCACTAATCGAGGCGAGAGGGATTAGGTCATACTCCACCACGTGGACCCAATGCGGATTGGTGGAGGCAGGTTTGTGGCCACCTGCTATTGGAACTTATCAAGCCGCCTTTAAGGCTTCCAACTCGGCTTAACGACTACCACATTAAGTGGTAGCCGGGACCAACGGCTTAACGGGCCTTCCGAAGCACGGAGACGCTCGAATTTGAAAATGCCACAAACTGTCACCCATCTCGGGCCTACCGAGTCGAACGCTGCTTAACCTTGGTAATCGGTAAGAACACCGCGGTCGCACAGCGCTACGAGCGCGATAATCAATTACTATACTTTAAATATTTAACATCCAACAACGCATAAAAGGTGAAAGTAGTTTTTTCGTGATTGTTGAATCGTCCTCTTAAATGTTTTTTAATGTGCATAAATATGTTGTTAATATTAATTTATAACTACATGAGAATATTTTTACAATTGAATGGGTTTTCAGAAGAAACTTATGGCTTGGTAACCTTATACTTAAGTTGGTAGGTAACCTTTTTAAGAACTTTTAACTTTACAGTTTATCGATAAAACACTGTAGTTAAGTTATATATAAGTAAAACATAAGTGGGCATAAAAATAAATTATAATAATTATATATTTCTGTTTGTCTTAAATAAAACTAGTTTCACCAAAGTCGGGTTTGACGGGATATAACTAGTTTTTACTAAGCTAAAGATGGCGAAACTGATTTGGCCTGGGCAAAACTAGTTCGCCCAGATATCTGTTTGGCTGTCAACATAACTATTTTTCCGAAATGATACACATATATTTTTGACTACACACCATAGATTTAATTTCAAACAAGATGTGTACTGTGCGACTAAAATCTATTGGTCCATAGATGACATTGACAGAGAAGCGTGTGTGACCCTTTTTTTTTACGAGGGGATATGCCTAACGCATACCCCCTATGTGGGGCTTGCACGCACTAAACCCCCTGGGCATCCCACAGCCCTTTTGCCGGGTCACTGAAATCGTCACCAGCATGACCTCTGTGGCACCGGCGGGCTCGGTCCGTGTGTGGACCTCGACACGTGTGAAGGAAGTTCGGTCTCCCCCTTACCGCCTTTTGGCGGTTGCGCGGACGCAGCGCTGCCTGCGTGTGCTAGGGCGCCGGGGTGCCCTCCCCGACGTTTGCAGGCCGAGATCACGGTGGGCGAAGGTCGTTTCGGGTGTAGTCCCTGCGCCTTCCCCCAACGCGCCGTCTACGAGCATGATTGGAGGACGTCTCCTCCCTCACCCGCTCTGCCTCCTCCTTAGCTCACATGACGGCCTCGCAAAAGGCCGCCATTGCCACCCAGGCGCTCTTGCTCCCAACCATTAATGATATCACGGTCGGGAGCGACAGCGCCCTGTTAGTGTGACCCTAATTTAACACTAAGTAATTTTTTTTTACTTCTAAGGAGATATTTCAATAGATGGGTCGGCACGATTACTACTAAAAATAATATTAGCCATAGTGGACTAAGGCCTAAACCCTCTCAGTTTGAGAGGAGGCCCGTGCCCAACAGTGGGACAGTTTCTTAACAGGGCATATATTTTTATTATAATAAATATTCAGTTACTGTGTGTGTAGTTTGAATGTGTGCAAGAATTTTAAATCTTAATTTCTTCAACTGTCTTGCGATTTTTTACATTCCCAAACTACATGTCGATTATAATTACACCGTGTATATGACTTTTTGAACTTCCACCGACGACTTGCTTTGCTTTACTATTCTGTTATGTACTCACCTACATATATTTGTGGCATGGTCGTGATAATGCATCGTCACTGCCTCGCCGCCGTCCGTAGATCTTAACAGATTTCATGTTACGACAATAAAGCCGCATGAACTGGTGTGTTCCTTTTGGTACTTTGATCTTTTTCGTGTGTGAATGACATCAGCTGTTGGCCGGTAGGCGTTGATCTATGTACCGACCTCATTACACCTTGCATCACGCCATTGCAGAGTAGGTAAAGTTCCAACAGGTTCTTCAGAAAGAATGAGAGTGGAGGATGCCAGAGAGGACTACTATCTAATACTAAGAGACTAGATATCATTTTACTACCTGCAATGCAAAGTCCTCCCCTCACTTCTTCTTCTCGTTACTGCAAACTGATGCCAGTCCTTTTGATAAGAGTTTAGCTCGTTTTGCCACCTCTAATATGAGCTTCCGCACTGTTGTTGCAATGTTACTAACTATAAAATTGATCTTTGCACTACCGAGTTCTTAAACTTAGAGGATACCAGCAGTTTCCCACGACTTCGTACCCGGTCGACAATAGCGCCACCTACCGGGTCTATGTTATACAGCCTATGTTATTTTTGGATAAGGTAGCTTTCTAATAGTGAAAGAATTTTTGAAACTGGTCCAGTAGTTTTTGAGTTTATTCGTTACAAACATACAAAAATACAAATCTTTCCTCTTTATAATATTAGTATAGATTGGCAGTAAATATGGCAAAAACACAGTGCAAAGATTCTAATCCCAGTTTGCCTCCTTTGGAACATTTGAAACAGCGAAATTCGAGCATAGAAGCCCACCGACGGAATTCGCGTCTCGTATTCGTTCATTCTTTGAGACCGTAGATTAAGTGAATGTAAGATCGACATTCAGATACATATAAGGTATTAGTGTGACAGTCATACAAGGATCTTCTGGCCCGTGGCCAAAATCGAAACTAAAGCTGGCTAAATTCTGTTTTTAATTAGTAACCTGTTGAAATATTTCCCTGATAGAAGGAAAATTTTACCAAACGATAACCCTAATTTCACACCAAAGCCCCTCCTGTCAATGGCATCCACGGGCCAAAATATCTTTGGCGCACTCTAGTACAACTGTTTCGTATCTTGTAGTCCACGTTCATGTTTCATATCACTGAATCGTTTCAGGAAAGATTGACACAGGTCTAATTGGTGGGTCTCGAACGATATACGACTTTCATTATCTGGTCCAAATCTTGGGTGACAATAGGAATGTACCTCACAAATGACGCATGCAGTATGCAGTTGACTCATGCGGGATGATGGGACTCAATTGAAAAGCTGAACAACCAAGAAGTTGACAGAACAAACGCGATGATTTCATATCAGCACTTAAGTTAAAGGCGACAGCGAACTAATACAAATGGTTGATGCATATTTGGAACTACGTATTTTTAAGATCATGCAATGTAACTTAATGAAATAAAAATGAGTGTGTGAAAAGTGACTAAGTGAAAAAGTGACACTTGTGTTCCCCAATATGTTAATGATTGAAAAATTGAATGATTCATTTATTCATAAGTGTGATTTTTAGTATTGAAGTAATATGTTACATTAATTGTTTGGTATCTTAAAAATTCGCCGCTTGGCGTACACTCATCTAAAATCTAGTTTACAAAAAATGTATTGTTAATGTCAAAAGTTTGTTTATGTCAAAGTATTGTTAATGTCGAGCACAAGTTGATTAAAATAAAATAACTAAAAAAATACATTATACTATCACCGATCTCTATGACACATATTCAACCACACTTCTCATTTAGGTATTCTCAATTACGTTATGTGTATTTGAAAGTAGGTGTATAGAGTTAATAATAAAAAATAAAATAAATATTTTACCTGAATACTATAAATCAGTATCGCAGCAGACCGTAGCGTCAAAACCCACGAAAAATTGTCTTATTAAAATAGAATTTATATATATAATAATAATATCAGCCGTTACTGCCCACTGCTGGACAAAGGCCTTCTTTCACAAATCGTGGTGAGAGAGATTAGGTCATACTCCACCATGCAGACCCAGTGCGGATTGGTGGAGGCAGGTTTGTGGCCACCTGCTGATGGAACTTATCAAGCCGCCTTTAAGGCTTCCAACTTGGCTTAACGACTACCACATTAACTGGTAGCCGGGACCAACGGCTTAGCGTGCCTTCCGAAGCACGGAGACGCTCGAATATGAAAATGCCACAAACGGTTACCCATCTCAGGCCGACCGAATCGAACTCTGCTTAACCTTGGTAATCGGTAAGAATACTGCGGTCGCACAGCGCTACGAGCGCCTCTAATAGAATTAATTAATAGAAAAAAAATGTAAGGGATGAATACAAACACGACAAGCATGTAAACGCAATTGGTGGGTAGTACCATATTGGTTTTCTAACAATGTAATCAAAGAGAAAGAAAAATCCTCCGCGTTAGCTACCTACCACCTGAAGCAATGAATTTTGTTTCTATTTAAGTCACTATTCTGGTTGATGGATGTTATTATAATTAGTTGTATTATGTCATCATCATCAACAACAGTGCAAAGACGTCCTCTGCAGACCAAAAGCCTCCATCGATGTTGCCACAATGACTATGACATGGACTGATTATCTGGTGCAGGTCCCGTGTAAAAGCTGGGTGCTTAAATCATAATAAATTCTCATTAGTAGTACGAAGTTCGAGTACGAACTTCATTCGTTTTTACATTTCACTCTCTTTTCTTTTATCATGCAAGTAATTGACAATTACAGGTACATATTCATTTTTAATTCATATCTTGGATGCGCATTCAGTAAGGATGGAAAATACACCGCTGACATAGAGAGTAGAGTGAGTGCAGGGAACAGAGTGAATGGTGCGATGGGAAAGCTACTTGGGAGCCAGCACTTAAGCCAAAAGGCGCAGCTGGCCATACATAACGGTGTGCTGTCCCAACGCTGTTATGTGACAGCGAGAGCTGGGTATGTAAGAAGGAGAATGAAAATAGGATAAATGTGGTAGAAATGCGAGCTCTACGGAAGATGTGCGGAGTGAAGCTGACTGACTGTATTCGCAACAGCGTAGTAAGTAAGCGAGTAGGTATGAAAGATAGTATCGGTGTAAAGGTGATAAAGGGTATGCTCCGTTGGTTCAAGCATATAGAAAGATTGTCGGAAGAAAGAATGACAAAACCGATATACAATGCGGAAGTCGAAGGATGTAGGTACCGGGGAAGACCTAGACTATCTTACCATGACCAAATAGACCGTGTCTTATATAAAGGGCAAGTCAGGAGTCTCCGTAACCGGCGAGCGTGTATAAGACGAACTACGAGAGCGGAGGATTCCAGAGGTCTGTAAGGAAAGAACCTGTTGAAACTCTGTCGATTCCGCAAGGGAACTGGCGCGATGATATAGATAGATATAGACAATTTTTTTTGTTATCCTGTTTTGTCCCACTGCTGGGCAAAGGTCTCCCCCATAATCTTCCACGTGGATCTGTGATTGGCCATCACTGGCCAATCTTTATGAAAATTATCTAGAGATAGACAACTATTTACTAAAATAACCTAATGGTGTTTAACCCTTGTAATCACCAGGCAAGCATTTTATTGTTTAAGTTATCATAGCTGCTGTCTAAATGTGTCCTAATTTTCATAGATCCTTTTATTACGTGGAAAATGACTCACACAGATGTTAGACAATTGAAAAGCTGAACAAGCACTTGGATGACACAAGTAGAATGATGATTTTATATAATTAAAGCTATAAACTTGTAGATATAATAGTAGTGTGACACATAATACTACGTGAGTCATTAAAGGTAATGTGGAAAAACAAGCATAGATAAATGTTGATCTTATACATATACTCGTTTCTGCCCGCGACTTCGTCCGCGTGGACTGACAGGAAACTAACGTTTTTCCAGGATAAGAAGTATCGTATATGTAAATTCAGGTAGTAAACTATCTGTGTGCCAAATTTCATCCAAATCCATTCGGCTGTTTATGCGTGATTGAGAAACATCCAAACATACAAACTTTCACATTTATAATATTAGTAGCATAATATATTATCAGATTAAGCACGTCCACTGCAGAACAAATGCCTTCCCTGAATATAGCCACGATGACTTAATATTTTTTAAATATTTATTTCTCATTCAGTTTCCTTTAGCATTTTGTAAGAAAGAAAGATTTAACATTTTGGCTCCTCTTCTTTTTATAATAACTTTACGTGTATTGTTTAGTTTTAAGTTTGCAAGCTCTGATATTCTGTAAGTAAGGGAGTACACTTCCCAAAAACTGTATATTGCTTAATATATCGACTTGTGTATATCTTTCGTTGAAGATCCATGTTATCCTACTTCCTCCTACTAATATAAATGTGATAGTTTGTATGTTTAAATGTTTGTTACTCAATCACGTAAAACAGCTGAATGGATTTATATGAAATTTGGCAGACAGATAGCTTATTACCTGGAGTAACACATAGGATACTTTTTCCCCGAAAAAAAGTAAGTCTCGGGCTGAAACTAGTAATAAATAATAATGACAGCTTTCGTGCTGTACACATCTAGGTTTCATCTTGTGAAGAACAAGGCATCGGTCTATCTTGTGGAGGGCCTATCGAATCTCGGTCTTCGTGACCTTTATCAGGCTACTACGCCATTACTATATTACGAGGTATTATAATATGTGGCGTTCATAGCGCTTTGCGATCGCGATGTTCTTAACGATCACCAAGGTTAAGCAGCGTTCGACTCCGATGGCCTGAGATGGGTGACCGTTTGTGACATTTTCATATTCGCGCGTCTCCATGCTTCGGGAGGCACGTAAAGCTTTTGGTCCCATTACCACGTACGTTGGTAATCGTTAAGCCGAGTTCGAAACTTTATAGGCGGCTTCATAAGTTCCAACAGCAGGTGGCCACAAACCTGCCTTCACCGCACCGCACTGGGTCCGCGTGGCGTCCTCTCACCTCGATTTGTGGGAGAAGACCTTTGCCTAGCGGTGATACAATATAGGCTAATATTATTTAATCTGCAATCGGAGTAAAATGTCCCTTAGAAACAAGGTGACACTTTACAAAACTTGCGTTCGACCCATCATGACTTACGCGTGTGTTGTGTTCGGGCATTCGGCCCCCTCTCACATCGATAAACTCCAAGTGGTTCAAAACCGCTTCCTCCGTAAAGCCGTAGGAGCCCCTTGGTTCGTACGGAACGTCGACCTCCACTCCGATCTAGGTCTCGAACCTATTCGCGCCTTTATTAAAAAGGCGTCAACACGTCACTTCGCGAACGCATCTACCCATGCGAATCCGTTAATCGTAGCCACCGCCGACTACGATCTCCCCCCCGACCCCTGCCGCCACCGCCGGCCGCGACATGTTCTCACCGACCCCCCCGATGCTTTGTCATCCCTTCTTTCCGCTCAGAATACGGGCGACGACGACGACGTAGTAGTAGATCCCCTCCCATAGCCGGCGCTTGACCGGTGCACTTAGTAGCGCACCCGCCCCCCTACAGCGACTGTCCCAACCGAGGGCGCCTCAATGCTCGGCGAAAAGTCTATCTATTAAATCTCGACAAATATAAAACCACGACCAGTTTCGCCTGCGTTTGGATTTTGCAAGAACTGCCATTTATTTTAATAATTATTCAATTTTTTTTTTTTAATAACTTAGGCACACTAGGATTTATTCCTGTATCGTGGGTGCGTTTACAAACATGGTATTTACATACAGAAATACCCAAACCGGAACAAATAATTGTGGATCACACAAAGATTTGTCCCGTGCGGGAATCGAACCCGCGACTATTAGACACAGTGGGCGGAGCGGCTTAGCTCTTAACCACTTCGCTAATCGTCCATCTGTTTTTTGTTTTATGGTACTTAACAGATCTTCTTTTATTTTCTGCTTCATAAAATTATCGTAGCGATATTTCAGTAATGTGCTTTTATGACTGCCTCTTTGATCTAGTGGCGAATTATATGCTTAGCGATGACGAGGACAAATGTAGTTCTTCTAATGAAAAATTTTCAGTATCAGTCCGGAGTCTTGATTTGTGCCCAGAGGAAAGCTCCTATGACCCGTCTCTTACGGGCACTTAATGAAGTTGCTAAGAAGATTGATTTGTTCTCTTGCTATTTGGGAGAATTCGAAAGAGTTACATTGTATACCATTTGTTATACTGCATGAAATCTAATAACCACACTATCGCATTGGATATTTCTATTATAATAGTGCTGATGTCGTTGAAATAAATCAATAAAAATGGCAATAAGCTGGCCCCCTATTAACGGACCTAACATCGTCGGCGAAAAGAGGGCTGCTTCGCTGGCAGAGGTGTACGATGGGGCGTGACGGTGTGTGCATTTATGTAATGTTCAAATCGCTATAAGCTCATAACTTACTCCATAATCTTACAATACAATCACGTGTTCTCCACTGTACTTCGAGTTATAAATTGCTTAAATAAAAACGCATCGACACATATAAATTACACTTTCCAGCCACCTTGCCAGTCATACAAGCCGGAATGACTGATGCCCACCATTGATAAAAGGTCCCACGCAACTGTGTAATTGGTTTTAATTCTCGCGCTCGTTAAAACTGAGGGGTTGCAACAGATTGACGTTATCCTATCGCTATCAAATTGATACGCCATCCTTTTTATACTACGAATTTATTAAATAAGGACGAACGTGACAGCATACTTTTTGACAACATTACGATGTCGTCAATCCTTGAAGTGCTAACCACTCTGTATATGGTGCTTTTTACATTTTTTGGTCAATGTTTTTTTAATTTGGCGCACAGAGCGAGTGGTGGATAAAAAAATTGTCAGACGTAGTCTGCAGTCTGAAATTATGCCCATTACATACAAGGCAGGCTCACCTCCTATTTACATTAGGACCTAACACGGTCGGCGATAAGTGGATGTGCACAGAACACCTCTGCGATCTCCACTTGGAAAACACAGGTGTGATTATATATTTTTTTTATGTCTACTAGTATAGGGAAGTATATAATTAAGTATCATTACCTTAGCAAAGGCCGACAACTTGATAGAAAAATCATAATAAAATAAAACTCCAACATTCCAATCATTCCGTTAGTACCGACGCAAGTATTGTAAATAAATACACATCACACGCAATAAATACGCATTAGCAAATAAAATAAGGTCCGCAATCCATGACTAACATGTTAGCAATGTGTACTGCGTCTTAGACGTAAATAAAATAGGTATTACATATAATGAATCTTGCCCGTCCCCTCCTATCAGCCGTTAACGCCGCCCGCGGCATAATCTCACCAACACGGCCGCCCTTAACTTCCTCATTTTGGATAGAAATACCGCACACAATATCAGACACCGATCCCGCTGGCGAGCTCAAAGAATCTCTTGTCAGCTGGCTGGTGCAGGGCACCACAGCGAGACACTAAGTATATGCCTTCTCCTATAGCGAAAGCTCAAGCTGAGGATGGTCCTCCTTAAGGCGCCCTTGAGCTAGTTGCCCCTTGCCCTTCTTGCTGAAGCGTAGTTGTTTCATGCTGGCCCGGCCAACAGCGTAAAACCTTAGCGCAAGTCAAGTTTTGTAACCGGCAAGCGTGTATGAGAAGAACTATGAGAGTGGAAGAAGCGAGAGATGTCTGTAAGAAAAGAACCTGTTCAAATTCTGCACTCTCTTTCTACCCCGCAAGGGATCTGGATTGCTGATCTAATTATCTATACTATCTTTGGCGGTGTAGGCAGAGAGTACACAGTTCCAACAGGTCCTTTGTTTATACTTTTATTCTAAGCCTACACTGACTTTTTGCACTTTTATAGTTCGTCTCATACACGCTCGCCAGTTACGGAGACAAATTTTATAATTATCTTTATTTTTACATTTATATGATGTAAAATTATTAGACCGTATCTTACCCGAAGGGCAGGTCAAGAGTCTCCGTAACCGGCGAGCGTGTATAAGACGAACTATGAGAGTGAAGGAAGCCAGAGAGGTGTGCAAGGAAAGATCCTATTGGAACTCTGTAATCTCTGCCTACCAGGCAAGGGATCTGGCGTAATGAGATAGATATAATAATTAACTACAGCATCTATTAAGTATTGCGTAAGTAAATTATATGACAATCTGAAAATTGATGTCTATCAACAGCTTGTATCGAAATGACAAAATTAGGATTTACTCAAAGCACTAACATACAAAATTCACACAAATAATTTTCTGAATACTAAGATCTCCGTTTAAGTCTAGACAGTTTGGTCTAATCATTCAAGCATGACCTAGACTGGACTTAGAGCGGTTTATAAATGGTTTATCCCTCTATATATGGTACAATGATCGTGTTTCAATTGATAGCTAAGTATGGTGACTCTTTGTTGTAAATTTATGATTGTCTTGTGAATGTGGGTAGAGGATTTGCATCGATACAAGGACAGACTTAGAGAATAAACTGTTACGTCCATATTTCCTGGATAGTGGCGTAATTTGCTGATGATTTTAGTTCCTATTGCAATTAATGTTCTTTTTTAAAAGAGTCAACTAGCATTCTTAAGCTCGGCCGGCGGTCGGCAGCGCGGCGCACACGTCACCTTGCGGGAACGACGTCGCTTTTTAACCGACTTCAAAAAGGAGGAGGTTCTATGTTCGGTTGTATGTATGCTTTTTTTTATTTTTTTTTTATTTTATGTATGTTCACCGATATTTCCGTCAATTGTAGACCGATTTTGATGATTTTTTTTGCATTGGGTTTAGTATAGCTTCAAGGTGGTCCCATTTTAATTTCATTGACATTAGACCTTGGACTTAGAAGATACACCAGGGAACTCCTTAACGACAAACAATAGGCATGTGTAAATTGAGATATTATGGGTATGGGTATTACGTCATTTCTATAGGTACCCTACTATAGAACTAAGCAGTATATTAGCCAACTTCAAAAAAGGAAGTTCAAAATTCGTCCTTTTTTTATAACTCCTTTGCTTATGAACCGATTTTGATGATTCTTTTTGCATTGGGTTTAGTATAGTTTTGAGGTGGTCCTATTTTAATGTTATTGGTATTGGACCTTGGACTTTGAAGATACAAGAGGGAACTCCTTAACGGCGAGCAGCACGAATGTATAGATTCCGTTATTATAGTCATTATATTAATCCTGTAGGCACCTTACTGTACAACTCAGCAAAATAATATAATATCGGTATATAAATATTACTAAATAATTCACTCGCCACTTAATATTGTAAAATAAAAATCTTTAAAAAAAAAGGACTTCAAAGAGCAAAAAATAAATATTTGAAGTCGTTGCCAAGTAACCGACTGCACCAACCAGCACCGACTTCAAATATTTATTTTTTGCTCTTTGAAGTCGGTTTACCTTTTTTTAAAAGATTTTGTGTGTATGTGAATGATCTACGCTGTTGACCGCGAGGCCTTTACAGCTTCACCGGATAGAAGCGACATCGCGCCGGCCGGGCGACACCCAACACTAGCGACTCGCTTGCACTCGTATTGGTGTCTCACTCATACCGTGCTCCGCGTGTAATCCCGTCGGGCGTGACGGTGGCGGGACATAACGTTTGCCGTCGCGTCGAGAGTGTCGAAGCTGTGTGGCGTCTCCCGTACATTTCAGTACATTACAACTCTCCAGGTCGCGCCACCGTCGCGCTTCCGTCGCGCTGCTTTGGTAATGCACGAAAGGGTATACGAACGTAGATCAAGCGAAAGAGGTGTGTGAAAATCGTAGTATGTGGCAAACTGGGGTAGACAGAGATTACTACCGCAGTGAAATAAACGTGCCCGTTTATTTTTGTATTGACGTAAGCAAAATGATTTTATACCGCGAGTGATGTTGTAATAGTTTATTTGCATCAATACAAGGACAGATTTAGAGAGAGCAGAGGTGTACTATGTGCCCCTATATTTCGGTGTCTAAGTTCATTCTCATTGTAAATAGGGGACGAGCAAATTGATTTTATACCGGGCAAGTCTGAGAATAAATTGTCGTGAAAGACTATCATATATAAAAAATACACGCTTGAAGCAAAGTATTAGTAATAATTTCGGAGTACACACACGAACCTTAACACAAATATATTAACACTAGCTGTGCCCCGGGGTTTACCCGCCATTAACTACGAAGCGGTCGCAAAGCATCACACGCACGTGCAATTCTTCGTTTTGGCGCTTTCTGACTTTTTTCTTCTTACTCGGCTACTAAGGTCGTCCCGTGAACTTTTAAGCATAACTTCCCCAAGAATTGATCTATTTATCAAATGCAAAAAAAAATCTAATCGGCCTGGAACTTCTAGAGATTAACGCGTTCAAACAAAAACCAAACGAACTCTTTAGCTTTATTATATTCGTATAGGTATAACATATCCATTAGGTTATATATTTACGTTATATAGTTATATATTTACCTTATACATATGTAACTCAATACATATACATATTGCGCTTTCTGTTACATTCATACATATTCTGAAAAATAAATTAATATTCTTAAATGATTTGTTTTTGTTTCAGGTAAATATCAGCTGATTCTTTGGATCGGTGACTAATTCCTTCTGCAAAAAAATCTATAGGGTAGGATTAATAACTTTCTAGAACATTGCCCCTTTGGACATTAAAACTTGTCTTCGTCCATCCACTGATTGGAGAAAAAGATTTATAATTGACTTGATGATGTATCTTGATCCTGCATTCTCTGCCAGCCCCCCGTCGTTTCACACGTGATGACTAAGTATTATTATTATATAGCCGACCCAATTTATACTAATATTATGAAGAAGAAAGATTTGTTTGTTTGTTTATAATCGATAAACTTTGAACTACTGAACCGATTTGAATAATGTTTTCACCATTAGAGAACTATATTAAGAACTAACATAGATGGTTGTAGGTTGATATCGGAAGTTGGCACTGTTGTGGTCCGGGTGCAAATCCATTGCTAGCAAATTGTGAACTTAAAATAAACTTTATGTAAACGAGCTTTTATAGCAAAACACGAAGAAACTTTTTTTTAATGGGACTAAGCCCGCCACGCCTTCCCACCATTATAACTCCTGTAAGCCAGGATCCAGGTCTCCTTAGATGACACCAAGCGAACCGTGGGGTGTCCCGGGAAGCGCTTTAATTGTCTTGGAACCCGCAAAAAATTTAATTACAAAGAAAAACTAATATTTCACGAAACACGACAAAATTGTCTCGGTTAGTTGAAGAGTACCAATACAAGCCTTCCGGTTCCATGATCAGATCATCACTATGGTACTATATTATTGCAATATGCAGTAGATATGCCAAGTTACAGCTCAATCGGATGCTAGCTCGAAAAATATTACAAACGTTGAACCGCAAAGACAGACAGACAGGCATACGAACAAAGCAAGTTAAATAAAAGCTTGTAACAATATCGTAATATCTAAAAAATATCATAATATCAGCCTATACTGCCCACTGCTGGGCAAAGGCCTTCTCTCACAAATCGAGGTGAGAGAGATTAGGTCATACTCCACCACGCGGACCCAGTGCGGATTGGTGGAGGCAGGTTTGTGGCCACCCGCTTTAGGACTTATCAAGTCGCTTTTAAGGCTTCCAACTTGGCTTAACAACTACCACATTAAGTGCTTAACGTGCCTTCCGAAGCACGGAGACGCTCGTGAAAATGACACAAACGGTCACCCATCTCAGGCCGACCGAGTCGAACGCTGCTTAACCTTGGTGATCGGTAAGAGCACCGTGGTCGCACAGCGCTACGAGCGCCTATAAAACATATTAGCAGTCCTTATTTAACATATTTCGCCGATGATGGTTGGTCTCAATCTATAGTTTTACCCGATGATCTGCAAGCGGCGTAAAATTTCCCTTAGGAAGAAGGTGACACTTTACAAAACTGGTGTATGGCCCATCATGACGTACGCTTGTGGGGTGTTCGGGACGCCGCCTGCTCTCACATCGATGAACTTCAAACGGTTCAATCCCGTTTATTCCGCAAAGCCGTTGGAGCCCCGTGGTTCATGCGGAACGTCGATTCCATTCCGATCTCGGTCTCGAACCTATTCGCGCCTTTATTTAAAAAGCGACAACCCGATATTTAGCGAACGCGTCCAATCATAGGAATCCGTAAATCGTAGCCGCCGCCGACTACGAACCTAACTGCCTTCCTATCAGCCGCTACCGCCGTCCGCGGCATGTTCTTACCGACCCTCCCGATGCCCTTCCATCCCTTCTTTCGGATACAGATACCGCACACAGGATCAGACATCGACCTTGCGAGGTCGAAGAATCCCTTGCCGCCGGCCGGTGCAGAGCACATGGTGAGACACCTAGTATATCCCTCACAGCGACTGCCCAAGCCCAGGCCGTTCCTCTTTGAGGCACCCTTGAGCTAGTTGCCTCCTTGCTCTTCTGGCTCGAGCGTAGTGCTAGGGCGAAGGGGAAGCTGTAAAGGCCCCGCGGCCAACAGCGTAGATCATACACACACACTAAATCTATAAATCCCGACATCTTGTTTTACTTACTTAGACTAAGATTTGTCTAGACAGAGCAATGCTAACAAAAAGGCGTCTAACAGAGGCCTCAGTTACGTAACGCCAGTGCTCGATTTTGGTTTTTTTTTTTCAAATGCTGTCAAGGACCGACGGTTTAACGCAGTGGTAAGGAGCTTAAGCTGCCCCGCCACGCACGGGACATATCTTAGTGTAATCCACAATTATTTATTCCGGGCTGGATGTGAATTGTGATTAGTGTATGTGAATTTTCGTATTTGTAAACGCACCCACGACACAAAAATAAATACTAGAGTGTAGGCCACGTTTAAAAAAAAATGCTTGCGTGCGCGTCGGTGTGTATACTACATTTTTTCTACCCGTTTTCACCCGCGCGATTTACCTAGACAAGTCATTCTTCTAAGCTTTGCACGTTAATTATAGTTATTTCTTCTCCGTACTTATTTGTTTTACGATATCATCAATTCAATTCCCACACCCACATCAAATGGCGTCATTTGTGACGTCACTAAACATCTCTATATAGTTAAGCACCATATTAAACCTATTTACATAAAGCACTTGACCTAGAACCAGAAAAAATTCAGGGTTTTAGCTTACACGTGTGTTGCAACATGTGGCGGCCATTTGCAACGGGTTGCATTGGTTTTTTGAATTTGGATCATGTGTTTGAATTATGATTTAGGATTTTTTTAATTACATCATCCTTTGACCATGGAATTTCCGGTAAATTTCCTCTGTAAATTTGTACAAGAATCTTTTGGCCTAAGGCCAACATCGCAACCAATGCTGTCATTAAGTGAAATGTCACTTTATGACAGTCGCAGAGTTGCCGTTCGCTATAAAATTTACCTAAGTTCTTTTTATAATTAGTAATCATGCGGAGCCATCTGTTGAGATATTTTCCTGGAAGTAGACAATATTTACTAAATGATAATCCTAATTTCACACCAACTCATCTACGGGCCAAAGTATCCTTGTCACTCTATAAGTCCCAATGACGTAATATACAGGTTATAATATGCTGTTTTATACATACCGGAGTGCTTGTCCCAACGCTGTTATATGGCAGTGAGAGTTGAGTATGTAAGAAGGAGCACGAAAGCAGGATAAATGCGGTCGAAATGCGATCTCTGGGGAAGATGTGCGGAGTGACGCTGACCGACCGTATTCGCAACAGCGTAGTAAGAAAGTGAGTAGGTATGAAAGATAGTATCGGTGTAAAGATGAGAAAGGGTATGCTCCGTTGGTTCAAGCATATAGAAAGAATGCCAGAAGAAAGAATGACTAAACAGATATACAATGCGAAAGTGGAAAGATGTAGGTACCGGGGAAGACCTAGACTATCTTACCATGACCAAATAGACCGTGTCTTATCAGAAGGGCAAGTCAAGAGTCTCCGTAACCGGCGAGTGTGTATGAGACGAACTATGAGAGTGGAGGAAGCCAGAGAGGTATGTAAGGAAAGAAACTGTTGGAACTCTGTACTCTCTGCCTACCCCTCGAGGGAGCTGGCGTGATGATATAGATAGATAGATAGACAGAATATGCTGTTTTGTAATCTCGTGGAATTTATGGAAGACAGAGTACTTAATAATTCTATCTATCAATATCTATATCTTCGCGCCAGATCCCTTACGGGATAGGCAGAGAGTACAGATATTACTGTTTTTTCCTTACAGACCTCTCTGGCTTCCTCCACTCTCATAGTTCGAAGATAGTATCGGTAAGGTATGCTCCGATGATTTGGGCATATAGAAAGAATGTCGGAAGAAAGGATGACAAAACAGATGTACAATTCGTAAGTGGAAGGATATAAGTACAGGGGAAGACGTTTTTTACGTGGGGAAATCGTCATGGACTTCCGCTAGCCTCAGGAGAAGCTGGTGGGGTAGGTCGGAGTCTTACAGACTAAAACCCCATGGTGGCCGGCATAAACACTTCGGGGAGGGTCTCCGGGATCTCCGCTAGGAACGCACCGATGCCCCTTTGTGTCGTACTCCGAAGAGCCCGCCTTCGGGGGGAAAGCCTATAGACTCGCTCCCCCTTGCACCGTCGCGGTGCTTACTACCCCGCCGTCCTCCTCGGGGTCCCACGTAAATGACGCTTAGGACCACCGGGAAAACTTTTTTATTAGCCCACGTTTTATTTAAAAGAGTCAAGCCTAGAGTCTTTGTAACGGGTGTTCTATGTACACTTAAAACTACTGTTTTACAGGGAAATAGGTAATACAGTAATGGATAAACCGCCCGTTGTTAGGTCATCCCATAAAACTAGAACTAAAAAGCTTTCTAGGTCAGTTGTGATGTCATTTTCGCTTCATATGCGCAGCGGGGCGTTATGCCTCACTTGTAATTTTATCGTCAAGCTATTAATCATTTTGTAGGGCATTGTGACGCTATCACCCCTTATGGGGTTGACAGATGACTCATCAATAGGTGGTTCTGTGGTATTTACCACAGTTTTATCTATCTATTTCACCACGCCAGAACCCTTGCGGGCAGTGTTGGGCATTATTCAATTTTATTTCAAAGTGCTGAAGAGCACTCGAAACGTCAGGAACTTAAAACAAAAAAAAAACGCGATAAAATCCGAAATTTTTTAATTGCAAATTAATGTTTTCACAATTCTTGTTGCCCAACTTTGCTTGCGGGTTAGCCAGAAAGGAGAGAAGGAAGGTGCTTTAGAAGATACGTTAGGCCGTTGGTCCCGGTTACATACATCATCCTATATCATCACGCCAGATCCCTTGCGGGGTAGGCAAAGAGTACCGAGTTCCAACAGGTTCTTTCTTTACATACCTCTCTAGCTTCCTCCACTCTCATAGTTCGTCTCATACACGCTCGCCGGTACATACATCATCTCGCTTATAATCTCCAAACAAAAGTGGCGTAGGTGCTCTTTGCACATCCACATTTCACCGATAATGTCTGATATCAATGTAGTTATGGAGGCGAGGCTATTGCCATCATACCGGACACATTCCAAAGTCAGGAGTGTTAATGAGAACTTTAAATAGAAAAACCTTAGCAACATTGTACAACTTAGGATTCTTATCTGGGACCTCGTGATCACTGAATCTTTTCAGTTGAAGGTACGTTACGATCCGGGGGTACATGTAAAAATGTTCGCCTCTTCGTAAGAGACTTATGTAAACATACAAGTCTGATCTAGTATTAGAAACTCAGAACCTTGTGATGATTATTTGCATGACCTAAAACCCCAAAACAATATTAGCTCTTCAAATCGCGCGGCGACGAAGCCATCTTGGTCCAAATTGAGGGTTTAGCAAATTTACTTAGGACTCGATATATATCGTTCATATACTTTGAGATAGGTCAACTTAACCTGGATTTTTCTAGGACAAAGGTGTCTTACGTACCTTTAAAGGGTAAGCAGGGACATACATGAAGCTGGGAGAAACGTGGGAGAGTCAAGGAAAATATGCAGATAGATAGATTACCGCAAAGTTTTTGCGTAAAAGAGTAACGAACATCTATTTATTTATTTATTTAAAGGTGGTCTAACGGTTATCATTTCTGGACAACCATGTGTGTGTATGTGTGTGTGTGTGTGTGTGTGTGTGTGTGTGTGTGTGTGTGTGTGTGTGTGAGTGTGTGTGTGTGTGAGTGTGTGTGTGTGTGTGTGTATCTACGCTACGGTATCTACGCTGTTGGCCGCGCGGTCTTGACAGCTTTACCGGACAAGAGGGCTAGCGTGCAACCACTACGCTCGAGCCAGAAGGGCAAGGGGGCAACTAGCTTCAGGGCGCCTCAAAAAGGAACGACTGCCCAAGCCGAGGTTGGGCAGTCGCTTTAGGGGAGGGCATATACTAAGTGTCTCGCCATGGTGCTCTGCACAGGCCGGTGGGCAAGGGATTTTTCGAACTCGCCGGCGAACTCGGTGTCTGATCCTGTGTGCGGTCAGAGAACCAGTTATAGGATCACACGTTTAACTATACGTTTAAGTATCTATCTATAAGGAGGGAGGGAGTGGCAGAGGTGTACAGTGTACACCCACTTTCGCTGACGATGTTTTGATTTTATAACATTACTAAGATGTAAAGACGACATAAGAGTACTTCAGAAAGTTACCAAATAATGTTGCCACAATTAAACTCAAGGACTATGGTATTGTTCCATGGTTTATGACATCATCAAAGGGCTATGGCATTCAAGGCATGCCCTATTAAGAGACACTTAAACGAATATATGTTAAGTAAGCCGTGGTCGGAATATTAAGCGATTTAAATCTTGATCTTAAATCTTGAAGATGAGAAAGGGTATGCATAGATTGTCAGAAGAAAGAATGACAAAACAGATATAAAATGCGAAAGTGGAAGGATGTAGGTACCGGGAAAGACCTAGACTATCTTACCATGACCAAATAGACCGAGTCTTATCTGAAGGTCAAGTCAAGAGTCTCCGTAACCGGCGCGCGTGTATGAGACGTACTATGAGAGTGGAGGAAGCCAGAGAAATATGTAAGGAAAAAAACCTGTTGGAGCTCTGCCTATCCCGCAAGGGATCTGGCGTGATGATATAGATAGATAAATCTTGATGGTTCATTTCATTTCATTTTTTCGGTAAAACCATTGATTTAGTACAAGGCTATTTATGAAATACCCGTTCACCCCTCGTTCAATAAAAGCAGTATTTTTCAAATAAATGTATATTGTAATCTGAATTTTCATTTCACTGTGGCTATAATTCATTATGAGCTTTTGGCTTTATTTTTCCAAAATTGTCCACCAGTCCGCACTGGGTCCGCGTGGAGTATGCTCACTTCGATTTGTGACAGAAGGCCTTTGCCCAGCAGTGGGCAATATAGGCTGGTATTATATAGATATGGGGGGAACGAACGGGTTCAGTTAGGCTATTAGGGAGGGCCCCAAAAAGGGTCGGCGGCGTAATGTAGCCCATACCGCCGAGAGCACCGCGACGGTGCAGGGCTCCCCGCCCCACCGAAGCGTGACACAGAGGGACACCGGTGCGTTCCGAACGGAGATCCCGGAGCCCCTCCACGAAGTGTCGATGCCGGGCACCGTTTTAGTCGATAAGAGTCTGACTTCCCCCGCCAGCTTCCCCCGAGGCTGACAGAAGTCTATGAGGATTTCCCCACGTAAATAAAGGCTATTAGGGGCAAGACATACGGGGCGAACGGGTGCGAGCTCCATCCGTTAAACATTGTATAAGTGATGTGATATTTTTTTACCTTGGAGAGATTTTCCAGGGTCATTACAAAGCGTAAACATAACTCAAGCATCTGGCTTCATCTGTTTTATAACGTGGCCTGTTTGAATACAATTATAGATTTTATCACTCACCGTTTATACATTGCCCGTTTTTATATGTTTTTTATTGTAGTTCAAAGGATTGTTTTGTTGGCTTAGTAGCGAAAAACTCATGTAGCGACCACGAGGTTCTGGGTTCGAATCCTAGGTTGGACGAAGCGTGCTTTTTCAAAAATGGATTAAAAGTACCCATTGTACAGTAAGCAACATAAGTTGACGGATGAATTATCGCAGTGGTTAATAGCTTAAGCCGCTCCGCCCACTGTGTCTAATAGTCGCGGGTTCGATTCCCGCATGGGACAAATCTTTGTGTGATCCATAATTATTGGTTCCGGTCTGGGTATTTGTGTATGTGAATTTTCATGTTTGTAAACGCACCCACGACACAGGAATAAATCTTAAGTGTCGGGCTATGTTGTTTTTTTTAAATATCTCCGAAGTAATAACTTTAGCATCTAGATTTACCCCGCCATGTTTGTTTCCGAAACCCTAATCTAAACAGATTTAACCTTTTGAACTCTGATGTCATGTATAAATGACACAAATTACCGTGTCACAATGTCAATGTCATATTAATGTGGCATTTTAATAAGGCAATTTAGATCATATTGTGGATTTTTATTAGAGTGTTTCTATATTTACATAATGTTACGTAAACTCTCATCATAGACGTAGGTCCTATAAAAAAAACCTAGAGTTGCTCAGCGAGCTATGGAAAGAGCTATGCTCGTTTCTCTACGTGGACGAATCAAAAATGAGAAGTTTCTCAGAAGAACCAAGATCCCCATCATAGCCCCTAGGATTAACAAGCTGAAGTGGCAATGGGCGGGCCACATAGCGAGAAAGATTCTAGGGTGGAGACCACGTAGTGGCAACCGCAGCGAGGGACGCCCGTCTAGCAAATGGACCGACGATATTGTGAGGATCGCAGGAAGGCGTTGGATGCAGGTGGCATCGGACTGGCTGCGCTGGAGAGTGATTGGGGAGGCCTATGTTCAGCAGCGGACAAGTATAGGCTGAGGTGATGACGATGACTTAAACCCAGCTGAATTAGCAACCTGAATTATCCATAAAAGTTGCAAAAAAGTTGATGTGACAAAAATTTATGGACGGCTTGGTCCAGTTGTTAAGAGATTAAGCCGCTCCGCCCACTGGGTCTAGTAATTGCGAGTACATTCCCGCGCGAGACAAATCGCTGTGTGGCCCACAAATATATTCTTTTCGGTCTAGTTGTTTGTGTAGGTGAATTTCCATCTATCTATATTATTACGCCAGGACCCTTGCGGCAGAGAGTACAGAGTTCCCACAGGTACTTTCTTACAGACCTCTCTGGTTTCCTCCACAATCATAGTTCGTCTCACACACGCTCGCGATTACGAAAACCCTTAAGTTTTTCTTCAGATAAGACATGATCTATTTGGTCTCGGTAAGGTAGCTAAGGTCTTAGTACCTACATCTTTCCACTTTCATATTGTATATAATATGAATTTCATATTTGTAAACGCACCCACGACACCGGTTTCATTCTCCACCTCTTTTGACGCACAATAGAGTTCCATAAATTTCTAATATTTATTCATCATCATCGTCATCATCGTCTTCAGGTCATAGCAGTCCACTACTGGATATAAGCATCTTCAATCGCACGCTACAGCGTATGATCTTTGGCTTTTCGCATCCAATTCCTGCGAGCCGCCCTACGAAGATCATCGCTCCACCTTGCCTAAGGGCGTACTGCATTACGTTGATCAGTCCATGGTCTCCACACAATAACTCGTTCACCGCAGCGGTTATTGGTTATTCGATTAATATGGCCAGCATACTACTATTTCAGCTTACTAATCCGGTTGGCTATGTCGATAAATTTGTTTCTCTGTCGAATGACCTCGTTCTGGATTGTATGCTTCAAAGAAACTCCGAACATAGCCTTTTCCATAGCTGCCATAAACTGATCCATAAGCGTAATGCCACTGCATTACGTTTATGGATCAGTCCAGCCGTGAGAGTCCACGTTTCGGCTCCTTAAGTCTATCTATATATCTCTATATCATCACGCCAGATCCCTTGCGGGGTACGCAGAGGGTACAGAGTTCCAACAGATTCTTTCTCTGGCTTCCTCCACTCTCATAGTTCGTCTCATACACAATCGCCGGTTACGGAGACTCTTGACTTGTCCTTCAGATAAGACTCGGTCTATTTGGTCATGGTAAAATTGTCTAAGTGTTCCCCGGTACCTACATCCTTCCACTTTCGCATTGCTTTGTCATTCTTTCTTCTGACATTCTTTCTATATGCCCGAACCAACGGAGTATACCCTATTGTATCAAAACAGCAAGAACTTTTACCTTCCAAAAAAAAAAATAGTTTACTCTAAATCGATTGATTCATTTATCTACTTAGCATGCAAAAACAATGTGTTATTACTATCATAAAATTTTCCTATAAATTATTATATTTGATGCCATGACACAATTCTCTCTGCCGCCCTCGCCTCGACCTACTTCGTGATGGTATAAACCATTTGGGAATAGTGCTGCACCTTTAAATAATAGTGATGGGACATTATTTATCGACTAATTTGTATGATTAATTAGAGAGAATTTAATTTGAGTAATGACACAGAGGCACTCGTAGCGTTGTGCGACTGCGGTGATCTTACCCATCACCGTAACTGTGACCGTTTGTGGCATTTCCATATTCGAGTGTTTCCGTGCTTTAGAGGGCACGTTAAGTCGTTAAGACAAGTTGGAAGTTCATAAGTTCCGACAGCAGGTGTCCACAAACCTGCTTCCAACTGCACTGGGTCCGCGTAGAGTAAGACCTAATCTCTCTCACCTTGATTTGTGAGAGAAGGCCTTTGCCTATAAGTGGGACAGTAAAGACTGATATTATACAACCTGTAACATAATAAACGCAAGAGCTGAAACTTGTTTGTTCTTCTTCGTTCGTTCGTTCTTTCTGTACATTTATTTTTAATTTGCAAAAAATGCCGTTACTCTTTCAGAGCGCTATAACAGACCAAGTTATTCTTGATTCAAAGCAATACGGAGATTTCAAGTGCATTTTCAAAGCATATTTCTCAATACGTACACATTCACATACAAGTTTCAATTGACGGACGATTTAGCGCAGTGGTTAAGAGCTTAAGTCGCTCCGCCCACTGTGTCTAATAGTCGCGGGTTCGATTCCCGCACGGAACAAATCTTTGTGTGATCCACAATTATTTGTTTCGGTCTGGGTATTTGTGTGTGTGAACTTTCATGTTTGTAAACGCACCCACGACACAGGAATACATCCTAGTGTGGGGCTACGTTTTTAAAAAAGAAAAAAAGAAAGAAAGAAGAATTTTAATTGGGGTGTAAAAGTGTTTTAAAAAGGGGTGACGAACTTTTAATTTGGTTATTGGTTTTCGTTGTCTGAGGTTTTGCAACTTTTACAATATACCTCGTATACGAGTATAATGCCTTAATTATATGATTTCATTTATTTCGCTACTATATTACAGTAAAGTTCCATCAAAATCCGATCAGTAGTAACAAACATCTATCGAACCATACAAACTTTCACATTCATATTCCATATATAGAATATGAATGTGAAAGTATATAAGATATATCATCACGCCAGACCCCTTGTGGGGTAGGCAGAGAGTACACGGTTCCAACAGGTTTTTTCCTTACATACCTCTCTACCTTCCTCCACTCTCATAGTTCGTCCCTTACACGCTCGCCGGTTACGGAGACTCTTGATTCACCCTTCAGATAAGACACGGTCTATTTGGTCATGGTAGGATAGTCTAGGTCTTCCTCGGTATCTACATCCTTCTACTTTCGTTTATATAGGTAGAATTAATTTATTTAGGTGATAAGTTGCGAACAAAGTGTAAACTTTGTTTAAAACTTTTAACTTCTCTCGGATGATCGTGAAGAAATGTATGACTCATGATTTGAATGTATGACTCATACACTCATAAGTCATACACGGAAGTCGTAAAGTGTGGCATACTTAGCCGTCCAAATATTATTTTAATAAATAGCAACACTAGAATGATGTCAGATGCCGACGGATGTAAGATCCAATAAAAAATATGTTTAGTCTATGGTCACGGTGACTATGGGAGCCACGTTATCATAAAATTAATCAAGGTTACGATAAATTCGTGTAACAGTAGCAACCAGCCAGCTTCGAACAGGTGAATTAAACACATCAACCTTTCTCTAGAATCACTCGGTCCATTGGTGAAAATCATATGAAAATCGGTTCGGTGGTTATTGGTTTATCGCGTTTAGACAGGCAGACGCGGCGGGGATTTTGTATTATAATATGTAGTAATGGTGATTAATGATAAAAAAAAATCTCTTATCTTCGTCGGTCGGTCGTCTTTACCTGATCTACAAGCGGAGTAAAATGTCCCTCAATAACGTGACACTTTACAAAACTTGTATATGGCCCATTATGACATACGCTTGTGAGGTGTTCGGCAAAGCCGTCGGAGCCCCGTGGTTCATACGGAATGTTGATATCTATTCCGATCTCGACCTCGAACCTATTCGCGCCTTTATTAAAGGCGACAACCCGATATTTTGCGAACGCATCCAATCATTGAAGTCCGCTAATCGTAGCCGCTGCCGCTGACTACGACATGTTCACGGCATGTTTTCACTGACCCTTCTTTCGGATACAAATACCGCACCTATGTGATCAGACACCGACCTCGCCGACGAGCTCGAAGAATCCCTTGCCCGCCGGCCGGTGCAGAGCAGCCCGGCGAGCCACCTAGTATACGCCTTTCTCTATAGCGACTGCCCAAGCCAAGGCCGCTCCTCCTTGAGGCGCCCTTGAGCTACTTGTCCCCTTGTCCTTCTGGCTCGAGCGTAGAGGTTGGACGCTCGCCCTCTTGTCCGTTGAAGCTGTAAACGCCCCGCGGCCAACAGCGTCGATCTTACGCACACACACACACACACACACGATAAAAAAATCGTCACGCCTATATTCCCCAAGCGGGGGTGGCAGAGGTGTTCAGTACACATCCACTTTCCGAAGATGTTAGGCCCCACGCAAAAGTGGTGAGTCTATTACTATATATCGGGCTCAATTCCAGACTCCGGACTTATACTGGAAAGTTTTCGTCAGAAAAACTACATTTGTTCGACTTAGGATTTGAACTAGGACCTCATGATCACAAAGCGATGCGCTTTGCCACTAGACCAACAAGGCAGTTAAAGATATACAAAATAAACGCATGCGCAGCCGCGTATGACAGTATACATAATTTGATCTAATAACTGTCGATCTTAGTAACAGGAAGCCACAGTCAGGGGAATTTTATAATGGTTGATTCCGCATCACATTTCATGGAAGCCTATTATCAACTAACATAAGTTGAGCTTACTCATCATAGGCTTTGTGGGAACTGATTAGTTCGGCCGCGTCTTTACAAGAGGGAAATGAAACTGCTTTTAGCTTTTATCCGAAAGTAAACGAACTATGAGAGTGGAGGAAGCCAAAGAGGTCTGTAAGGAAAGAACCTGTTGGAACCCTGTACTCTGGGGCTATCCCGCAAGAGATCTGGCGTGATAATGATCTTTTATAATTAACCAGCGGAATTAATATTGTTCGAACGATTGCAACCTTATAATATTTGATGTATAACTAGCAGTTCCACTTACTGAGTCCAACTACACCGTCACGCCTATATTTCCCAAGCAGGAAGGCAGAGATTACAGAGTTCCAACTGGTTCTTTCTTTACATACCTCTCTGGCTTCGTCCACCCTCATAGTTCGTCTCATACACGGTCGCCGGTTACGGAGACTCTTAACTTGTCCTTCAGATACGACTTGGTCTTTTTGGTCATGGTAAGATAGTCTAGTAGTCTTCCCCGGTACCTATATTCAACATTTTAAAAATGTATAAATTTTATCTATCTTTAACATCATGCCAGATTCCTTGACGGGTAGGGAAAGAGTACTGAGTTCCAACAGGTTCCTTCCTTACAATTCCTTGAACAAAAGTATATTTTGTATTATATCTGTCACTTAGTACTTTGGCGTTATAGTGAAAAAGTCCTTTATTATGGACCAAGGTGGCCTGAATACTAGTTGAGCGAATCCAGGGCGCTTCCTTAAAGTGCTACAATTTATGGTGATTTTATGTTGTTCCAGCTCATAAACTTTATGATGGGATGCCTATTTATATAGGGATACATTATGCCGTTTTCAAAGTTTTCGTGGAAACGCTATTGATCCATACTTAGAATGTAATAAGTATTATGTAAATCAGTCTTGTCCCACTCATAAAACAAGGAAAGATCATTGCTGGGCAAACGCCTTCCCTCACAAATAAAGTTTAGATAGAGTAGATAAAAAGCAGTGATAGCCTAGTGGTTAGACCGTTGGACTGCATAGTCAGAAGACTCGGGTTCAAACCCGGGCACGCACCTCTGTCTTTTCGAAAGCATGTGCGTATTAAAAATCAACTATAACTTGCTTTAATGGTGAAGGAAAACATCGTGAGGAAACCTGCATGCCTAAGAGGTTCTCGAAGGTGTGTGAAGTTCGCCAACCCGCACTGGGCTAGCGTGGTGGACTATGGCCTAAACCCTCTCAGTTTGAGAGGAGGCCCGTGCCCAACGGTGGGACAGTTTCTTAACAGTAGAGAGAGTCGATCATACTATACCACGCGGACCCAGTGAAAAGTCGATGTGAGAGCGAAGAGGTCATACGCGGACCCATTTACAGTGCAGTGCGATAGAGACAGGTTTGTGGCCACCTGCTCTTGGAACTTATCAAGCCGCCTTAAGTCCTACAAATTGGCTTAAGGACTGCCACGTTTTTTCTTTCTTATTTTTATAAAATCTTAGCCCCACGCTAGGATTTATTCCTATGTCGTGGGTGCGTTTAGAAACATGAAAATTAACATACACAAATACCCAAACCGAACCAGATAGGTACTTGTGAGTCACACAAAGATTTCTCCCGTGTGGGAACCGAACCCGCGACTATTAGGTACAGCGGGCGGAGCGGCCTAAGCTCTTAACCAGCTTAAGTGGTAACCGGGACCAACTTAACGTGCCTTCCGCAGCACTGAGTCACTCAAATATGAAAATGCCATAAGCGGTCACCCATCACAGACCGACCAGATCGAACGCTGCATAACCTTGAGGATTGCTGACAACACCGCAGTCCAGCAAACTATGAGCACATCTAATTTCTTAAAATTTTACTCTAGAATAAAATAATATGAATTTTCTTAAAAATGCGAAATTCTGTATCTTTGATACTCAATACCGCCGAAACGCCTGAATCGATTTGAATGCAATGTAGTATAAAGTTGTTTGTATCTTTAAACAATATAATGTATAAGCTATACAGATTTGATGTCTAGTAGCCAATTTAGTAATACTGTTGTATGAGTTTTTTTTGGAATAAGTAATAAATTGACCTTATCTATATCTATAACACCACGCCAGGTCCCTTGCGGGGTCGGCAGAGAGTACAAAGTTCCGACAGGTTCTTTTCTTACGTGCTTCTCGGGCTTCCTTCACTCTCATAATCAGTCTTGTACACGCTCGCCGGTTACGGAGTCTCTTGACTTATCTATCTATATGACCACGCCAGATCCCTTGCAGGGTAGGCAGATGAATTTAACGTGTATTCTAAAAAACGTAATATAAAAGTAACTTAAAAAAATTTAATGATACGAGTATATACCTCCACATACTCTCACATATGGCCCAACAATGACAATAAGGATCAGACACCGACCTCGCCGGCGAGATCAAAGAATCCCTTGCCCGCCTTCCGGTGCAGCACCACGGCGAGACATCTAGTATATGTCCTTCCCCATAGCGACTACCCAAGCTGAAACCGTTCCTCCTTAAAGCGCCTTTGAGCTAGTTGCCCTCTTCTGGCTCGAACGTAGTGGTTGCACGCTCGCCCTTCAGCGGGTAGCTGAAGCTGTAAAGGCCTTTGCGGCCAAGAGCGAAGAGCATTCACACACACACAAAGTAAAGGAGATGGCGTTATCCCTCTGCTGATTCAACATAGGATTTGTGCCAAAACATAGTTTACTATCGGCAAATTTATTGCAAACCATCAATAGTTTACGATCGTTAAGAAACTAGAGAATATTGATGTCAAGATCGGAGTAACGCTAGAAATTGTTAGAAGAAACATGCGTGGGCGCAACTGGGGTAAACAAGCAAATAGTAGAATGATATTTGGACAAAATACACCTGGTAATAGTTGGTTTGTGGTGAATAATGTGAGAGGTCGCGATTTAATAATAATACTTTCAGCTCTGTTAAGACTGTCCCACCGTTGGGAACTGGCCTCTTCTCAAACGGAGAGGGTTTCAGGCCACAGTCCACCACGCTGGCCCAGTGCGGGTTGGCGAATTTCACACACCTTCAAAAACTCTTAGGCATGCGCAAGGCAAGGTTTCCTTACAATGTTCTCCTTCACCGTTAAAGCAAGTGACATGTAATTTTTAAAATGCACATACTTTCGAAAAGACATTTGCCATTGACAGGCCTGGGTTTGAACCTGAGACCTCTGACTTTGCAATCCAACGGTCTAACCACTGGGCTATGACTTTTTAATTGTTCTTTTCTTTTAATGCGTTTCCAATTAAGCAGTAAAAGTTGACTATAGTATTTTTATAATCGTCCCAATGGGTGCTTACTTAAAGAGTCAGGTTTGATAGTCCCGATTAGTCAGCCTAGGTCGGTATCTGTACAGGTCTACTTGCATGAAAACGCATCTACATTCGGTCGATCTAGGTAGTCGATACCGTCGTTGTAACCTGCTTCTTTATCTGCAGGCTCATAAGATAACACTGGGCTTCTTTACCTGCAACAGACTTTTCTTTACCTCGGTATAGTTTCGTCGGAGTTCTCGAAGTCGCCTCTTCATTCATCCTACCTTATCCGACACAGAACAGTACTGTACTGCACTAGCAAATCCCGTCGTCTCTCGAATGTTACGGAGCTACGACCTTTTTCTGCGATTTTTGCCGGCCTATTACCGGTCATAATGACCTGCAGAAGGTAATATTGATAGTGAGTGAGCAAGTAACCGAGATATACTGGCTTAAAAAAAAACACCGTACTGAGTACAACCACGTTTCGCCGACGATATTAGGTCCCATGTAATAGGGGGCGAGCCTATTGCCATATACCGGGCACAATTCCAGGCTCCGGACTCATACTGGGAAGTTTTCGTTAGAAAAACTACACTTGTCTGACCTGGCATTTGAACCCAGGACCTCGTGATCACAAAGCGATGCGCTTTACCTCTAGACCAACGAGGCAGTAGACCAACGAGGCAGTATACCGGTTTACGTATTTTTATAATGGTCATAAAAGGATGAAAATTGTCAACCAAAGAAGTACTCGGGGCCAAAGGCTTAGCATGCATTTTGCAGTGAAGTTGCGTGTATATTGAAACGCCACAAACAGACACCTATCTCAGACTGACGGAGTTGATCGTTGCTTAGCCTTAATGATTGCTAAGAGCACCGTTCCCACAACACAACGCTCATAACTTAGACCACACATTTATTATATGTAAATATTTGCCATCAAACAATACTCAAAAAAATCTGTACAAAAGACGAAGTAACTGGTTCCAAGTCATCATAACTAAAACGTATTAACAACCAGACATATACCACAATATATTCAACTTTACAATATGAAACTTTAAAGTTTATATTACATTGAACGATTCTGTATAGTTAACACACATTTGCGTATTCTAATACGTTTTTTAGTTCAGTAGGTGAAGGTTGTTTAAAAATAAAACTTATATTTGATATTAGATGAGAAATGTATCACAGGTTTTCAACAGCTTCGTAAAAAATCTTCAATAATTGCTTTGAGAAACTAGTTCGGTTGTAGCTGTAAAGAGAAAAATGACGCATCGAATTTGGAATAGATGGCAATGAAAAATGATGAATGTATGTGTAAAGGGCGAACGGGCGATTTAGCGCAGTGGTTAAGAGCTCCAGCCGCTCCGCCCACTGTGTCTAATAGTCGTGGGTTCGATTCCCGCACGGGACAAATCTTTGTGTGATCCACAATTATTTGTTCCGGTCTGGGTATTTGTGTATGTGAATTTTCATGTTTGTAAACGCACACAGGAATAAACCCCAGTGGGGCTACTTAAAAAAAAAAAAAGATTGTCAAACAGCCGACGGAGCGCGACGGGAGCGCGATGGCAGCGCTCGGCTACGTTCAGTCATTACGTTTGCCGTCGCGCCAAGCGGGGCTGCGTGGCATCGCTGTGTGGCATCTCCCGTACATTTCAGTACATTATAACTCCCCAAGCCGAGCCACCGTCGCGTTTCCGTCGCGCTGCGTCGGCTATGTGGCGAAACCTTAACTCTGCTTAAAAGGGCGCTTAGAATACGTATTATAAGTGTAGGCTTTTTCATTTTCATTTTTTGTCTATTTTTTTGAGGCGTTTATTAAATTCATCCTAGATTTAGACTATCTTACCATGATCAAATAGACCGTGTCTTATCTGAAGGGACAGTCAAGACTGTATGAGACGAATTATGAGAGTGAAGGAAGCCAGGGAGGTCTGTAAGGAAAACCTGTTGGCACTCTGTACTCTCTGCCTACCCCACAAGTGATCTGGCGTGATGATAGAGATAGAAAGATAGTACAATATTACTAGTGTAACTACGCCTGTTAAATTGACACCTTCACGCCTATATTCCCCAAACGGGGAGGCAGAGGTGTATTGAGTACACCCACTTTTCGCCGACGACGTTAAGTCCCATGTATTAGGGGGCAAGCCTATTGCCATATACCGGGCACAATTCCAGACTCCGGCCTCATGCCGGGAAGTTTACCAGAGAGGTCTGTAAGAAAAGGAACTGTTAGTACTCTATACTCTCTACCTTCCCCGCAAAGCTTCTGTCGTGATGATATAGATATTTCGAAAACAATTATTCCAGGACACAAATCAAGTCTGTATTACCACGCCGCCATGACGGCAGTTACATTCTAAATAGAGTATCAACTTCCTGTTTGTAATAACGAGGAGCGTTTATTTATAATGCAACTAGATAAGTGTTTTGCTTAAGAGAATGTATATACTTACATACTTAAGTTATTCCGATAACTTAAGTATTAATTGATTCGTAATACTCGGAGAATCACTACCTGATCTAATTAGAAACGAGGAGATCTGCCACAGAATCAGTAACCATACCCATCAAAGAACTAAGCACAAATCATTAGACGAATTCTTGAGTGGAGACCTCGGAGTGGCGAACTTAATGCAGGATGCCCTCCAAGTCAAGCTAGGTGGAACGATGATCTTACTTGGGTGGCTAGCAGAAATTGGATGAGAGTACCCGAGGATCGTACCGTGCAATTGAAGATGCCTATGTCTATTTGATGATGATGACTAGACGTTATCGTACCATTGATGAAAAAGCATGCTGTCATGGTTATCTTTGTCTAATAAATCTGTGGTATGAAGAGGATGCCATGTTAACTGGATAGATAGCGTTACACTGAAGTTAATCTCATTGTGCTAAGCCTTAAGAATTGCCAATCTTAAGTGGCAGTGGGCGGGGCACATCGCGCGTAGAACTGACGGCCGTTGGGGCAAAAGTCCTCGAGTGGTGACCACGTACCGGAAGACGTGGAAGGGTAAAGGTTACTGGTAACAGCTAGATGCGTACAGCTCAAAGCTAGTTGTTGTGGCAATCTTTGGGGAGATGATGGGTAAATGAATGAACCCTAGCTTACGAGGCACTTGTAATACTGCATAGCCGCGGTGTTCTAGCGACTTCTATAGTCAAGCAGTCTTCGTCTTCATCAGACTTTCATCAGACATTTTGTGGCATTTTCATTTTAAAGCCTTTCCATGTTAAGAAAGGCATATTGCGCCCTTCATATATATTACAAAAAAATAATGCATGAAGTCAAAAATATTATAGTAGGCACAATTATTATAACTAGTGGTCGCCCATTGGTCGAAATTCGGCCTACTCTTTCATCGTTTGCTGGTTATGTTTGACATTCAGTAAGACTATAGACAAGTAATTAAAGACAAACAATATTAATCTATTCTCAATATGACTACATACTTTAACAATAAACAAAAGAGTATATATGCGTGTGTGTGTCAAATACATGGTAGTGTGTGTAATGTTTTTATTGATTTAATGTATTTTTAAGCATAATTTAAAAAAAAAAATTAGCCTTCTGCACTCCTTCTCTACATTAACTATAAGTGTGAGAAATTTCATACTCCTCCGTCCGCGCAATTTTCGTAAAAAGGGGTACAAAGTTTTTGCTTCACGTATTAATATAATACACTAATACAGTAGATTTCTAATTAAATTCATTACTTTACATAATAATTGAAATGTAATAAATTGATTTGTTAATGTGTCGGTCGTGAAATCAAGCTGGAAGGTAAAACTAAGTGTATACACCTCCATTTTAAGGTATAATATGCGTGCAGTAATATTTTGAGGCTGGATATATCTGACTGCAACTGTTGAGTTACATTGAGAGCTATCTACTCGATATGACGCCCTAGGCCCTAGTCAGAGTGACAGCGGGCGCGACTGCGAAAGCGATTGTTTGGTTACAATGTATACAAGATGTATCGTAAATAAAGCAAGACCCCAATTACCCCAAATCAAATCCAATCAAAATATTTAGTCAGAATTCATTTGGTGTTTGTTAAAAAACTATTATACAAGAAGTTCAGCATGTTTTGTCACTTAAAGATTATTCAAACATTAAGCTGGTCATTATTAATTAAATTCATTCGTCATATACTTATTAATTAACTTTGTTTTATTTCTCTATCTATCTATCTCTGCGCAACATCTTCTCATCCAAAATACCTCAGTGCCTAAAGACTAAAGTTTTTAGTCAATGTGTGTTACCAGTGATGACATATGGATCAGAGACGTGGTCTCTTACAATAGGTCTCATAAAAAAGCTCAAAGTTGCTCAGCGAGCTATGGAGAGAGCTATGCTCGGCGTTTCTCTACGCGATCGAATCAGGAATGAGGAGATTCGTAGAAGAACCAAGGTCACCGACATAGCCCTCAGGATTAGCATGCTGAAGTGGCAATGGGCTGGCCACATAGCGCGAAGATTGGACGGGCGTTGGGGCAGAAAGATTCTAGAGTGGAGACCACGTATTGGCAAGCGCAGCGTAGGACGACCGCCTGCCAGATGGACCGACGATCTTGTGAAAATCGCAGGAAATCGTTGGATGCAGGTGGCATCGGACCGGTTACGCTGGAAAGCGATTGGGGAGGCCTATGTTCAGCAGTGGACAAGTATAGGCTGAAATGATGATGATGATCTATCTATATCATCACGCCAGATCCCTTGCGGGGTAGGCCTTACATACCTCTCTCTGGGTTCCTCCAATCTCATAGTTCGTCTCATACACGCTCGCCGGTTACGGAGACTCTTGACTTGACCTTCAGATAAGACTCGGTCTATGTTTTATTTAATGTCATCAGTAACAATCCATTCTATGGCTGAATAAATCATTTTTTCTTAAAGCCATATTCTTAGTTGATTCTTAAATTGGACCAAATAGATTATTGCTTTACAAATTCAATGCAAAAAGCAAATTTTCAATTTTTTCTTCTATTTTTAAGAACTTTGGTACCCAAATTAATAATAAAACATGTACTTTTGTGTGAATATTGATGTATATGTATTAGAAATGCATTTAAAATAGCTGTATTGGTTTATATTTTTATTATATTTTTCAATACAGCAGACTGAAAGAGTAACATCAATATTAATAATTAAAAAAAAATGTAACATATTTTAAAAATAGTTCAAATCAATTCAGTTGCTGATTTAGAACAAACTACTTTTAGGTTTTCCATTATTCATGTTACATCTTGTATAGCCGAAGTAATCGCTATCTAACCTAATTTTAACCTGGGTATCTTTGTGAGACAGCAGTAATAGAGCTATCAAACTCATCATTAACTCTGCGCCCAGGTAAAAGGTATCAACTGCAGGAGGCCTCCCCCAAAGACCGCTACGAAGACTGACTTTGTGCTAAAAGTGTCCAGTTTTTACCCGTGATCTTCACCAGATCATCGGTCCGCGTCATGACGGGCCTGCCCACTCTAATGCCTTTGCTTGCGGTGACTGCCTGGCGCGGGTCACTCCCTTCCCTGCAATATGGTCGAGGGAAGTGATGGCTGTTCAAAAACAAAGTCAAAAATTATTTATTTAATAGGCCAATACATAAGCGCTTACTAACGTCAAAATTATTACATTCCAGTAGTCATACTCCTGAACGGGTGCTGCTTGTGGGAACTGATCCATCTGGAATCCTTCAGACACTCTTTATAAATAAAATCTTAGTCTCATATCTCGGTCGTACGGCATCACACTGGAGCTAGATCGTAAACCATTTAATTGTAACCTAGACGTTGTCTCCAGACAATGTTTAAAAAAATATAAATGATAAATGAGAAAAAGAATCAAATAAAAAAAGACAAGCTCGCTGAGTTTCTTCGCCGGATCTTCTTAGTGGAGGCCGCGTGCCGATCCGGTGGTACATTGGTAGTTAAATTGGATTAAAAAAATGTAAATTGACGATATGTAAGGGCCGCGGGGCTTATACAAAATAAACTATTTGAGTTTGGCTCAACGATAACCCGACATCAATCATGATCATCAATCAAATAGTGTAAACCTCTCCTTTATCATGCTTTCCGCCTTCGCCTCTCACTCTGGCCAAAGCCTTAAGCTCAGTAAATGCAATGGCCGGCACCGAGTCTGTTCTGATCCACATCTAATAATAAATAGGATTTATTTAAACAGCTGTTCCCTTACGTTTGAATCATGCATTATATAAATAGAAATTGATATAATTTCTGAAGGGTTCACCGTGTTGACTGCATTTTAGTTAAGAGATATAATAACTCAGCAACTCAAGACCAATTATCATACAGGTTACACATCTACCTCACAGAAGGAGGGTAATGTTTTTCTGGTATATTTTACACTCAAATAATTATAATAATAATATTAGCCCTATTACGAAACTATTCCACCGTTGGGCACGAGCCTCATCTCAAACTGAGAGGGATTAGGTCATGGTCCACCACGCTGGCCAGGGCAGGTTGGCCCACTTCACACACCTTTTAAAAACTCTTAGGTATACAGGTTTCCTCACAATGTTTTCCTTTACCGTTAAAGCAAGTGATAGTTATTTTTTAATACGCATATGCTTTCGAAAAGACAGTGGTGCGTGCCTGGGTTTGAACCCGAGATCTCTGACTTTGCAGTCCTACGGTCTATCCACTAAGCTGCTATCACTGCTTTCTTTTAACTCAAATAATTATAATTGAAAAAATCTTTTAACAAGCTTTTTGAAGAGTTCTTTGGCCACCTTCCGGCTCCACCACCAGACCCTAAACGTTAAACAAGTTTAGTACTTGGCAAGACAAATTCGACGAGCTCAAACACAAGGAGGTTATGTTGTGTAGTTGACATTTTCGTATGGCTACCTTCTCGTTCCTTCATCGAAATAGCTCCTTGGTTCCATATTATTGCATAGGGGAAGTTCAATATTAACACCGATACTATCTTTCATACTTACACGCTACGCTGTTGCGGAATACGGTCAGTCAGCTTGACTCCGCACATCTTTCGCAAAGTTCGTATTTCGACCACATTTATCCTGTTTTCATTCTCTTTCTTAGATACCCGACTAAGAATTGGGTATGGGTTTGTGGGGTTGTGCATAGGTAGCATATCATATAACAGCGTGGGATAAACACTTCGTAATGTATGGCCAACTCCGCCTTTTTAATTATTTAGGTCGTTTGGGTTAGCCCCAACAAAATCTCCTTTTTTTTTTAAAATAAATTGTAGCTCAACATTAGGATTTATTCTTGTGGCAAACATAAAATTCACATACACATACACCCAGACCGAAATAAATATTTATGGGTCATGCAAAGATTTATCCCGTGCGAGAATCTAACCCGCGACTACTCAATCTAGAGGGTGAAGTGAGTTAAGCTCGTAACCACTCGACCAAGCCGTGCATCAATTTAAAACCAACAGACTAATTTCCATGACAAAATATCACCATTCCCATCAGTATTCCATAGTGGTACGTTACCGACACGCAGTCTTGCCCTCATGGTTATAATACTGGTGTTTAGTATTCCCTATAGCCTCCCATAGGTTCGGTGCGTGATTCTATGGTACATACTTTGTATGGTCGATGAATGGTGGAATGGAAACTTCTAGAGAAAATACTTTGGAAGTAAAGGCTAGTACATTTCGCTGAAGATGTTAGGTAGTTGGTGTAATAGCTGAGAATATTGTCAATAAAATATCTATCTATCTCTATCTATCTATATCATCACGCCAGCTCCCTCGCGGGGTAGGCAGAGAGTACAGAGTTCCAACAGGTTCTTTCCTTACATACCTCTCTGGTTTCCTCCACTCTCATAGTTCGTCTCATACACACTCGCCGGTTACGGAGACTCTTCACTTGCCCTTCAGCTAAGACACGGTCTATTTGGTCATGGTAGGATAGTCTAGGTCTTCCCCGGCACCTACATCCTTCCACTTTCGCATTGTATATCTGTTTTGTCATTCTTTCTTCTGGCATTCTTTCTATATGCCCGAACCAACGGAGCATACCCTTTCTCATCTTTACACCGTGTAGATAAGAAAGATAGTATTTTTATACCTGCACGGTCTCTTACTACGCTGTTGCGAATACAGTCGGTCAGTTTATGTTTATATCATAACTAAAACTTCTCATGAGGATTTGTAAGTGTAATATAGGTAAGTGTGTGTCTTTTTACGATCTAAAAATAGGCATGGTCATGCCTACATTCCAAAAACGAGAAGTATAGTATTGTGTCATCACGCCTGATCTCTTGCAAGGATGATGTTGGTTCTAATATAGGGGCCAAGCCTATTACCATTGTACTGGACATAATTCCAAACTCCGGACTGATACTGGGAATGTTCTGATATACAAACCACATTTAGTCTAAACTAGAGTTGAACCCAGAACCTGATGACCGCAATGCACATTACATGCTTCTAGATCAATGAGGCATAAGGGTTCTAGGAGGCGCTCGTAGCGCTGTGCGACCGCGGTGTTCTTACCGATTACCATGGTTAAGCAGCGTTCAACTTGGTTGGCCCGAGATGGGTGACCGTTTGTGGCATTTTCGTAATCGAGCGTATCCGTGCTTCAGAAGGCACGTTAAGCTGTTGGTCCCGGCTACAACTTAAGCGGCTTGATAAGTTCCAACAGCAGGTGGCCACAAACCTGTCTCCACCAATCCGCACTGGGTCCGCGTGGTGGAGTATGACCTAATCTCTCTCACCTCGATTTGTAAGAGAAGGCCTTTGTCCAGCAGTGGGCAGTATCGGCTGGTATTATATATTATATAATGGTTCTGTTTTTTCTTCCAAAGTACGCTAAAACATGCGCATAAATTCTGGTAGTGCTTTATCAATTATTTGACAAGGAAAAAATCCCGCACTTGCTGAGCAATTCAGATATTATATAGGGAACTTTTACCTTAATAACGTTCTAGTACGGTAGAGTTCCCCACATCTAAATATTTCTCAGATGGGAACTTTCCCAGCGGTGAACTTTCACTTTATGTCGGTTGAAGATTAAACAGTGTAGACTAAATTCATAAAACCCATATGTAAGGAAGTATGTCCACAACATAATTACTCGGAAACTGGGCCGTATCAATTAGTACTAATTAGTGTGACGGACGGACAAGCGTCCGTGGATTATAGGTCACTAGATATAGGATCAAAATACATCTGGTTATGGAATAACGAGCATGAATTAGTGGTAATTTCGTTTATACAGCCTGCTAACTCACTCGCACTAGTAGTTTAGTGTGTAAGTGTGATAGTAACAGCATGTTATACGGGAGAATTAACGAAAATTATTATAAACAGCGTTTGTATAACCGTTTGAGTCTTTGGAAGGTACATTAAGTCATTGGTTATAGAGTTACCACGTAGTCGTTAAGTCAAATTAGAAGCCTGATGGGCGGCTTGATAAGTTCCAGCAGTAGGTGGCCACAAAACGTGACTCAACCTAACTGTATTGGGTCTGCGTGGAGGAAATTTCATTCTCACCTTGGGTTACGTCTTCGCCTTCATCGAAGCGCGGGAGGCGAGAGTGAGCGACGTCATCGCCCCACTTGCAAATTGCTGCCTTGCGGGCCACACGCGTGCCTCGCACATTTTTCATACCCTTTAATATTATACAATTTAACTTCTACTTCGTTTTCATTTCATTTTTACTACAATATACAGTCCTCTTAGTCGATGAACCTCACTCACAACACCTTGATTTGTGAGAGAAGACCTTTTGTCCAGCATTGGGACAGATACGTTGATTTATTATAGCAGGAGAAAAACAGTGAAACAATATAAACTAACTTATAATTACTATATTTCATTCCATCTAAGAGAAAAAGACTAGCACTATGCTACAAACACAGCTCCCTGCAATTCAGGAATAAAGTTACTTACTAAAATACATCAACGATATTCTGGGAGAATAATATACTTTTATCCACCATAATTCTTACCAAAACCACGCCTCTCCATAAATCCTCAGACATTCTTCGAATGAAAGCATGCCGTGATCATAAGCCATAAATACAGCCATATTTATGGCGTCTATAGTCGATGCTATGATCTAATTGCTTTTGTAATTGGGTCATGGACTGGCGAAAACGACTGACCTTTTTAATTGGAGCAATCATTTTGCGTTGTCTTTTTATATTAAGAGTGCGGAAAATCTGTTAATTGTCATGTTCTGGTGTTAGCTATCTTTCTTTTTGAAGATCTCTCCATATCGTTGCACTATATCGCTTCCTGGATGGGTAGAGTTTCAACAGGTCAGAACTCTCTCGCTTTTTCCACTGTCATCGTTTTCTTCACGTTTTGAAGATGCTGAATAGCCTAGACCAGTACTTGGGCTGTTGCAACTCTGTACTCTCTGCCTACCCCACAAGGGATCTGGCGTATTTACATAGATAAATAGCAGTTAAACACCGCTTCTTTTACGGGATGGATTCGTCGTAATCCAGAAGGTCCGGAGTTCCCATTCCAGCTCATGTCTCCAGAGATTCCGGAACTAATATGCGATTTTCATTTATGTTACCCACCTCTTTTGAGGGCACTCGAAAAATGACAGACATGTAGAATCAGCTTAAGAAAAAATATTATTATTTTTTCCGTTTGCGTTAAAAAAGTACTTAAAAATATTAGGATATGTGGATTTTTTTAATAACAATAATATCAGCCTATACTGCCTACTGCTGGGCAAAGGCCTTCTCTTACAAAAGGTGAGAGAGATTAGGTCATGGAGTATGACTATCGCGGACCCAGTGCGGATTGGTGGAGGCAGGTTTGTGGCGACCCGCTTTTGGACTTATCAAGCCGTCTTTAAGGCCTCCAACTCGGCTTAACGACTACCACCTTAAGTGGTAACCGGGACCGACGGCTTAACGTGCCTTCCGAAGCACGGAGACGCTCGAATATGAAAATGCCACAAACGGTCACCCTCCTCAGGCCGACCGAGTCAAACGCTCCTTAACCTTGATGAACGGTAAGAACACCACGGTCGCACAGCGCTACGAGCGCCCCGGAGTTTTTTGCCTTTCTAAAAATTCCCGCTTTTTTACCGTACGAAAACACACAAATTTTATACAGCACCAAACAACCTCAGATTTTCTTGCGGCACTTAAAAGTTGCCACCATACCTTGTTCGTCACAATCCAGGGCCCCCCAAATCTCAAGTAGGGAGGTCTTAACCCACTACAAAGGCTTCAAAAACCTTTCACATAACTTAAAAGGCACAAAATCTAATAGCTCTATGATTCAGTACCAAATATTTGTGTTTTCACTTATGTAAGTGTGAATTGAAATACATTAGGGACCACGTGGGCACAAATAAAGTTGTTTGGAGGTCTAAATAGTGTTTGATAGCGATTTGGTTCCTATTATGCAGTGCGTAGGCAAATATGTGTATGGTGTAAGTGAGAGAAATAAGCGGTTTAGGTATCAATTTTGATGCTACTTTTATATCATCAGGCTAGATCCCTTGTGGGGTAGGCAGAGAGGACCGAGTTCCAACAGGTTCTTTCCTTACATACCTCTCTGGCTTCCTCCACTCTCATAATTTGTCTATTACACGCTCACCGGTTACGGAGACTCTTGACTTGCCCTTCCGATAAGACACGGTCTATTTGGTCATGGTAAGATAGTCTAGATCTTCTCCGGTACCTACATCTTGTTTCGAACCAATGGAGCATACCCTTTCTCATCTTTACACCGTGTAGATAAGAAAGATAGTATTTTTATACCTACACAGTCTCTTACTACGCTGTTGCGAATACAGCCGGTCAGCTTCACTCCGCACATCTTCCGCAGAGCTCGCATTTCCACCGCATTTATCCTGCTTTCATTCTCCTTCTTACATACCCAGCTCTCACTGCCATATAACAGTGTTGGCATCTATGGCCAGCTGCGCCTTTTGGCTTAAGTGCCGGCTCCTAATTCTATTCTATAATTCCCAATAACTATTTTATTTTGTTTCTTTTTAGTCATGATTAACTTATTGGTATAGTAGCGCCTCGTGCTTCTGACGATCACAAGGTCTCAGGTTCGAATCCTAGGTCGGACAATCCAGAAAGAAATGGTGACGTGATTGGCTAGACGCCACCATGAGCACCATAAGAGGTGTGGGGTGATCTGGCGGGAGCCTGTGGGGGAAGCAATTCCAAATCCCCAAGATGTACTCAATCGAGAGTTATACAGGAGCATTACCGCATTGAAGAGGTCATTGCGGGGGTTCTTATGTATGGCGTTTTCACACTAGAATGCAGATTTTTTTTCGGTGGAAACCACTGTGAAAGTAGTTATGTGGATATTCGAAAAATTCATAAGGCATTATTTGTGACATCTACAGGATTTTATGATTATGAAATTAAAAATCGCTTTTAATCGCGAATAATTAATAAAATTTAAAATTTATCGCTTATAACTTAAACCATACAAGTGTCCATATAACCTGCAGTTATTCTTCTACAGTATTCCAATTGGGAGTTACATGTTTGGTTTACCATTTAAGGATGCTGCCTGTACCAATATCTCGAGTGAATACAGTTGGGTTCCGACAGGGGGAGACACTGAAGCCTTATATGGGTTAAACAAATTAATTCATTTTGAATAGCATGAATTTGTACTTGACAAATATGGTGGGATTGGTGAAGCTTGTGGGAAACTGGAATAGATGTAAGGCTTGAGTTTAAGTCACGAAACACGTATTAAGAGGAGATGGTGTTGTTATATTTCCCTATGAAATCAAGCGTGACACTGCGCGGGATACAGACGACATTACATCCCGCTCACTTTTGTTTGCCATCTAGCGTGTGAATCCATCTGTGCGTTTGTGAATGACGGACCGACGTAAACCACGCCCACCGCGATATACGTCAGGGCCTACTTGGAGGACACAGTGTACAGTTGCTTAGGCCGACTCCTCTTTATATTTGCTTCATGGTTTAAGGTAGGACAAATTGTAGGACAAATAATTTTTGTCAAATGAAATCGTAGGTCGGACAAATGTAGTGTTTCTATCGACAAATTCCCAGTGTTGGTCCGGTTTTTGGAATTGTTCCCGGTATATGACAATAGATTCGTCGACGAGAAGAAGAAGACGGTTTTTTTTAAAAGACTTTAATTTTACAATTTTAGATGACAAGTTAATTATTTACTAATATTTATATACCTATGTTATATTATTTTGCTGAGTTGTACAGCAAGGTACCTACAGGATTGATATAATAACCATGATAACGCCATCTACACATTCGTGCTGGTCACCGTTAAGGAGTGCCCTGATGAATCTTCAAAGACCAAAGTTCAATACCGATTTCATTAAAACGGGACCACCTCGAAACTATACTAAGCCCAACGCAAAAAGAATCATCAAAATTAGTTCATAAATAAAGACGTTATAAAAAAACACAGACGAATTGTCGACCTCCTCCTTTTTTGAAGTCGGTTAATATTCTGATTAGTTCTGTGGCATGGTACTGACGTAATACCCATAATATCTCAATCTGCGCATTCGTATTGTTTGTCGTTCAGGAGTTCCCTGGTGTATCTTCCAAGTCCAAGGTCCAATACCGATGAAATTAAAATGGGACCACCTTGGAGCTATACTAAACCCAAAGCAAAAAGAATCATCAAAATCAATTCATAATTGGCCGAATTAAGATCTATTTAGAAGTCGGTTAAAAAATAAACCGCGATAAAATCCGAAAAAATAGTTTTAATGGCTCTTCTACTGTATGTGCGTTGAAACTATGGAACTCCGATCCAAATTCCATACGCGATAGCTGTTCTCTAGATGTATTTAAAGGAAGAGTTAAAGAGCATTTTCTTTCCAGTTGATTTAAATTCTATTACGAGTATATTATTTAGTGTAAGTCAAATCACGCATTATGTATAAGTGAGATTTGTCTTCACAAGTGTCATATTTCTAGATGATGACTAGGGTCTGATGATGCCACCGAAAAGAAGAAGAACTTAGAAATGACGTGGCCTATAAAAGCGCTATATTATATGTTAAAAAAGGTTTATATCTCTCTATCTACCAGGTGTAACATAATAAACGCAAGACCTCAGACACCCCGATTAGAGAATTGCTTCATAAATTCAAAACGAAAACCAAGTTTCCAAGTTTGAAGGTTTTTACCCCTGTTTTTAAGCACTTTAATACCTCAATTAACAATGAAACTTGTACGTGTATGTCTCCGTTTTGAGAAATACGTTTTAAGAATGCATTTGGACTCTCCTTATTGCTATGAATCAAGCATAAATTTAGTTTTTTACCGCACACTTCAGGAGTAAAAACGTTCTTTGCAAATTTAAAAAAAAAGTGTAAGATACAATAAAAATAGTTGGAATCAATTCTGTTACCGATATAGAACCAACTACTTTCAGGTCTTGCATTTATTATGTTACACCTTGTATATATATTAACCTATCGAAACTATCTGCCTATTCTGCAAGAGATCTGGCATGATGATATATTTATATCATCTGTCTAGATAGATAGATTACACTAGTCTTATCTAATCCTCTCTTTCTCTTCTTTTAGATGGTCATTCTGTGCAGCGTCGGCAGGCGTATGACGACACCAACTACGATGAACCGTTCGTGGCTGACGAACCCAGTGATTACGAGACCCAGAATGACGACAGAAGTAAGTATACACATTTCTACATATAATGCGACAAGGTTCTTTTGGCACATGATCCTGTCACTTTATGTTAGTCGCAGAGTTGCCGCAGTGATAGCCTAGTGGTTAGACCGTTGGACTGCAAAGTCAAAGGTCTCGGGTTCAAACCCAGGCACGCACCTCTGTCTTTTTGAAAGCATGTGCGTATTAAAAAATTAATTATCACTTGCTTTAACGGTGAAGGAAAACATGGTGAGGAAACCTGCATGCCTAAGAGTTTCTCAAAGGTGTGTGAAGTTTGCCAACCCGCACTGGGCCAGCGTGGTGGACTATGGCCTAAACCCTCTCAGTTTGAGAGGAGGCCCGTGCCCAGCAGTGGGACAGTTTCTTAACAGGGGTAATATTATATATTTAGAGTTGCCGTATGCTATGAAATTTACCCAAGTTCTTTTTTAATTAGTTCCAATGGCTTTAAAGATATTTTTTATTTGTTCTATAATTTATTTTGACTGCGTCAACTTGGTGCAGCTTGATTAAATTAGTTATGCAAGTGCGTTAACCCTCTCAGGTTAGTTACAGCGTGCGAACTCACCTGTTGAAGTATTTCTCTGGAAGTAAGAAAATGTTATTAGTTGGTAACCCTAATTTCACACCAACGCCTCCCTGCCAATGTCATCCACAGGCCAAAAGATCCTTGTAACACTATACACGCCAAAATAACAACTATTATCCCAGAAATGTAGCTAGTTCAAAACTTTCCAGTCATCTACATATCACCAAAATTGTATTCCTATGTCTAATGAATTAGAAGCTTATATTTAACTGTTGCTTCGTTTCTGTGTCCAAAATTTTCAACGTATTCTTTAAGCACTTACTGGTATTGAAGGGGGTAATCCATTCCTATCAACTAAACAGATCAATTGAAACGGATGACGTAATTTTCTTTCTCAACGATTGAACTATTTGGTTGATTCGATAGGAAGACTTTTTTAATTAAATGAGCTGTTTGGCACACCCGTCATGGTACTTTCAGTTCTAACAATCTCTTTAGAATTATCACTTACGTTGTAAAATTAAGGTAATGGAAAAAATTATGCTTTTAGAAGTACCTGTCAGTCAGCCAATGTTGGAGTGAAGTGGAAGATAGTTAGAAGACATGTTTTTATTTCCAGACACATCGGATACACAAGAGAAGCCCATGAAGGATCCAGTGGTGATTCTATCTCCGCAGACAACATACGAGGCTGAAGCCGGTCAGGATGTTCGACTGGAGTGCAAGCTTTCAGCTGACCGTAAGTATTATTACCCATGTAGCAGAAGCATTGTGGCAGGATTTGTTAAAGGGAAGATCTTGCAGCCAGAAGGGTGTTGTCTGGCAGGGCCACACCCTCGAGGGTTTTTGTCGGGGGCTTCTATATCTGCAATGCATCGTACAATCTCTCATATCGCCTTCTAGACATGTATGGAGAATCGTTGTCGATTTTATATTCGGCGTCATCTGTGGGTAGGTAGTCACAGCTTTGTACCGATGAATAGGGGTCGCTACACCCATTTTGCATGAAAAAAATCCTGTATAGTACTTCCACCAGCCTCGGGGAAAGCGGGTGGGGTGTGACGTACTTCCACGGATTATAAACCTTACGGTAGCCGATATCGACACTTTTTTTCGTGAGTTATTATGTACTAGAGATAATATGTACAGCTCTCAGAATTGCCAAACTTTAGTGGCAGTGGGCGGGGAACATCGCTCGTAGAACTGACGGCCGTTGGAGCAGAAAGGTTCTCGAGTGGCGACCATATACCAGAAGACGTGGAGTGGGCAGACCCCCACAAGGCGGAGCGATGATCTGGTGATGGTTGCGAGTAGAAGTTGGATGAGTACAGCACAAAACGGTCGTTGTAACGATCTTTGGGGGAGTCCTTTATCCTGCAGTGGACGTCTTTCGGCTGATGATGAGGATGATGATGTACTAAAGATGTCATGTCCTTTGGCATGACATCTCTTATCTTTATAAAAGGCGCGCGACTCGATGATCGCGTGGTTAGGGGTGATATTTTTGTTTTCATAGATAATAAAATTATTTTATTTCTGGAGTTGTTTAAACAGTATCTCATTGCCCATTAGGCAGGTTTTTGAAAGAAAACTTAGCACTTTAAGGTGTCATGTTGCGGGAAGCACCTAGCACAAAGGGAACTAGAGTGACTAACTCTACATTTTGCTACAAAAAATTGCTTGAGTTGACTACTTTAGTACGTAGGATATATTAAGTCATTCAAACTCAAACTCAAATAATTTATTTTGTTTAAGCCCTGCGGGGGCACTTACAAATCAATCTACATTTTTTTTTAAATCTAATTAAATTACTAATCTACCACCGGACCGGAACGCGGCCTCCACTGAGAAGATCCGGCGAAGAAACTCAGCGGGCATAAGACATGCCCGCTGAGTTTTTGTTTGCTTCTCTTTCTTTTTTGTTTTTTTTATCAATCTTATCGTGTGGATACAATGTTTAGGTTACAATTAAATAGTTTACGATCTAGCTCCAGTATGATGTCTTAGATCGAGATATGAAACTAATGATGTCATCTGTAAAGAGCGTCTAAAGGATTCCAGATGGATCAGTCCTCACAAGCAGCACCCGTTCACGAGTATGACTGCTGGAACAGTCATCATTCCCCTTGACCATATTGGAAGGAAGGGAGTGACTCGCGCATTGTGTCAATGGTTCTTATTTATCCCGCTCCATAGCGCCATCCGTAGCCAAGCTCAGCTCTTCCCCTGCACAGGCGGTATCGACAATTTGGGGGGCCTTTGTGCCGTGCTTCATCTCGCTTAGATATAGGGCTAAAGTACTTTAGGCATACGCAGAGTTGGCCTAAAATAATAGTGAAAAAAATTAATTGCAATTCAAATATGTCGGACTTTATCGTGTTTTATTTTTGGCTTTTAAGTTCCTAGTGTTTCGAGTGCTTTACAGGACCCATGGTCACGGGAGAGACGGAGGCGTTTGCCGTCCAAGAGTCTCTGTTACTCTGGCTACCTTAAGGGGATTCATTTAATTGAAAACGTAGAAAGCCTCCTTTTTATTCTTGCTCCTTAAAGATGGACGCATTGGTACGATATGGTGACCACGGAATATGAAGCATGTAACAGAGAGACATGGTGGTCGTCAAAAACGAATAAAATCTAAATTTGAAATTTTGTATCCTAAACCCCGAAAGACTAGACTTAAACTATAAAATAACTATCACTAGATTTTATTAAACAAAGGCCCCCGCCGCGGCTGATTCTTAGCTATAGTTGAACCCGATAGGTGGCACTGTTGCTGATCGGGTGCAAAATTGCGGGAAACTGCTAGTGTAAATATAATTATGTAATTGAATATGTATGTATGTGTATTTGAATGAAATAATAGTTTTATTTCAACAGTATTATACAGTTATAATTTTAACACTGCGAAATACCTGTTTTGGTTTGACTCAATGCTCGCACGTCACTTGGGGCCCTCATTGAAAATCAGCGCTGTAGCTCCGTTACAAACGTGTTACAGCTTTTAGCTGAATGGGGAGCCCATTTTGATGACGACATGTTTATTTAATTTAGAATTTAATACTATTTATTGTTGTTGCTTTGTTTTTGGACTATGTGGTTAATCAAAATAAATAAGTTTTCTTTCTTCTTCTTTCATATAGACTTCTGGTCTATTTCAGTATAACACTGGACGCGTCCTAATTTCGCACCCAATCATGAAGCGCGCCAAATCGGTTACAACATAAAAATTCTGAGTCCTTTCTCAACATCCGTTATCCTCTTACGTCATATTTAAATATAAGCAATGACATAATACCATTTCCTTCGAAAAACAAAGTTGTGATTCATCGTATATGAAATGAAATAAACTATTTTTTTCGGATTTATCGCTGGTAATTTTGATTCTACATCCTTCCACTTTCGCATTGTATCTTTTTTTGTCATTCTTTCTTCTGATATTCTTTCTATATGCCCGACCCAACAGAGCATACCCTTTCTTATCTTTACACCGATACCATATTTCATACCCACTCGCTTTCTTACTACGCTGTTGCGACGGTCAGCTTCACCCCGCACATCTTCCGCAGAGCTCGCATTTCCACCGCATTTATCCTACTTTCATTCTCCTTCTCCGTAACCGGCGAGCATGTATGAGACAAACTATGAGAGTGAAGGAAGCCAGAGAGGTATGTAACGAATGAACTCTGTTATTTTGATAGAATTTTCTATATATCTATCTATTTATATCATCACGCCAGATCCCTTGCGGGGTAGAAAGAGAGTACAGAGTTCCTTCAGGTTCATTCCTTACATACCTCTCTGGCTTCCTCGACTCTCATAGTTCGTCTCATACACGCTCGCCGGTTACGGGGCTCTTGAATATCAGATAAGACTCGCTCCATTTGGTCATGGTAAGATAGTCTAGGTCTTCCCCGGTACCTACATCCTTCCACTTTTGCATTGTATCTCTGTTTTGTCGTTCTTTCTTCTGACATTCTTTCTATATGCCCACACCAAAGGAGCATACCCTTTCTTATATTTACACCGGTACTATCTTTCATACAATTTTGATTCTTAAATTCACAGTTTCCGGTGGTTTACATACAAAAATCGCATAAGGCAGTAGAAGTCGTGTATCTGCATGAACTTGTAGCAAACATGTGAGAAAATTATCACAAAATGCTTTAGCACTGCGTAGATCAAAGTATGTAACACAATGGCCAAAGATAGTATGAAAGTCCTCCAAAACTTGTAACTAATTCTACAATTCCGGTCTGGGTATTTGTGTATGTGTGTTTTCATATTTGTAAACGTACCCACGATACAGGAATAAATCCTAGTGTGGGTCTACGTTTAAAACAAAAAAAAAATTCATCGTGAATTATTTTTTACAGCAATAATGTGAGTACATCTGAGCCTGTGTCTATTATGGTGTAAAGTTAAGGTATCATAAACGAAAAATTTCTACAATTGCATGTTTGATATTTCACTCTAAGGCGAAGGTGTTAAGATTATTTTATCTTTTGACAAATGTGGGCTACGTTAGGAGTTATTCCTGTATCGTGGGTGCGCTTACAATCTTCATCATCATATTCGTATGGTGGTGTATTTTTAATAATGCGAACCACGATTAAAACTTAATGTCAGAGTGGAGGAGCCATTGTTTACCCTCTGGTATCAGCTGGTGTAGCCCCTCGAATCCGCCGCTGAATTGTCGAGTGGAACAGTCCTCCATGATGTGCTGGATAGTCTGCAGTTTCCACAGTCACAAAAAGGAGACTCAGAAATTCCCCACCTGTGAAGATGATAATTGCCTCTTGTGACTCCGGGCCTGGTTCGGTTGATAAAGGACCATACCAGCCATTGCTGTTTGATGGCTTGTACTACTGTTGAGGAGTCGGCGATGGTCGAGATCCTTCACAAACATGAATTTCACACACACAAACACCCAGACCGATACAAAAATTTGTCGATCACAGAAAGATTTGTTCCTTACGGGAATCAAACCCGTGACACTCGATCCAAGTAGACGTAGCAGCTAAACTCCAAGCCGTCCGTCACAATATTGTAACACAGTAAATCCACTGGCCAAAGCCAGTGGCATAATAAAAAAGTATTCATTACAAAATGGTGAAACTTCCGGCGAGGCGCTAGAACATCAACTTCCTGTTAGCCGTTTATTTTGAATACGCGCGGATGTGTGGATTAAACGATTTTGGTAATCTGTGTAATTAAGTTCAGACATATATGGGTCTGTCGGTATGACTGTCTACGTTCTACTGTCCTGTTTTCGTTATATCGTCGAAGAAAGTGCAATACTGCGTAATTAGTGTAAGTTGACTGCCTCGTTGGTCTGGTGGCAAAGCGCATCGCTTTGTGATCACGAGGTCTTGGGTTCAAATCCTAGGTCGGACAAATGTAGTTTTTCTAACGAAAAATTCCCAGTATGAGTCCGGAGTCTGGAATTGTGCCCGGTATATGGCAATAGGCTCGCCCCCTATTACATGGGACCTAACATCGTCGGCGAAACGTGGGTGTACTCAGTACACCTCTGCCATCCCCTCTGAGGAATATAGGCGTGACGGTGTTTTTTTTGTTGGTTTTATTTAGTGTTAGAAAATTCCAAGTAGGTATTTGCACTTGATCTATTTCAAATCCAAGTACATTAAGCAATAGCACATGAGAAAGCGATTTTTTTTTTAATGTGCGCTCCCTCACTTGTAATTATTTCTGTACTACTTTCTGCCCGCTAATTTGTCCGCGTTGACTTTAGATAGGAACTTTACATTTTCCCGGGATAAAAACTATCCTACGTGTCACACAGGGCTCCATCTTAGGACCCTTTCTCTTTTTAGTATATATTAATGACCTGCCGAACTTTGTCCGTGATGTCTGTGACATTGTACTATTCGCAGATGATACCTCATTGATCTTCAAAGTTGACAGAGCTAAGCTTAATTTTGACGATGTGAATGGTGCTCTTTCACGGATATCAAATTGGTTCGAAATAAACAATCTATTGCTTAATTCACTCAAGACAAAGTGTATTAAATTTACTATGCCCAATGTAAAATTTAATGCTACGAATATTCTTATTAATGGCACAAAGCTGGACCTCGTGAACTCCACTGTCTTTCTAGGCATTACCCTAGACTCCAAACTCCAATGGGGGGCCCATATCTCATCGCTTGCGGGTAAACTTAGCTCCGCTGCTTATGCAGTGTGGAAAGTACGGCAACTTACGGATGTGGATACAGCACGTCTAGTTTATTTTAGTTACTTCCATAGCATTATGTCTTATGGTATCCTACTGTGGGGTAACGCTGCTGACGTGGAAAATGTATTCATACTGCAAAAAAGAGCTATCCGTGCCATTTATAATCTTGGACCTAGGGCTTCCCTCAGAGAACTTTTTAAAGAGATCAACATTCTCACGGTCGCTTCACAGTATATATACGACAACATAGTGTACATACGTAGGAATATCCATTTATTTAATAAAGTGAGTGACGTTCATAAATTAAATACTAGAAATAAACATAAACTGGTATTACCAATTGTTAGGCTTAAAAAAGTATTTACTTCCTTCGTAGGAGTCGGTATTCGCTGCTTCAATAAGATACCAAAGCCCATGTTAGAGTTGCCACTTGACAGATTTAAAAAGTATATTAAATCTTCACTAATGAGTAAAGGATATTATACACTAAATGATTTTTTAAATGATAAAAATGCCTTTACACAAGTTAACTGAAATCTAGAAGAATATAATGTTAAGTGCAGCGTGTCCTGCCTAGCGAGCGTTCATTGATTTTAAATATTATTCTCGAACGATGTCGACAGGGTCGTGGATTGGTCATGCTCACTAAAATGTCTTTGCTAGTGGCGGCTCTGTGGAGCGGGTCATTCTTTTCCCTCTAAAATGGTTGAGGAGAGTGATGGCTGCTTCTCAGGTCATACTCGTGAACGGGTGCTGCTGGTGGGGACTGGTCCGTCCCCTGCCCTTTGTCTGACTGAACGTGTACCATAATGCTGATGAATTTTGTCTCGTTCGGCATCACACTGGAGCTATGACCAGTTGTTTTGTACGCGCTCTTTACATATTTTATAGTAACACTTTCTCTTTCTATTATTATTATGCTTTTTATTATATACCTCTACAACATCTCTATTTTGTAAATGAGAGGACTATGTAGACACTGACCAATATCATGAATCTAAGTACACTTATGATTAATCTATACTTAAGCACATCTATTTAGCTCGTTCTGCATTGTTCTCCCATACTCCATAAATGCAATGTATACAAAAAGAATTGTAAACCTCATTTTTAAAAAAAGAGTAACCGTGGAGTTTCTTGCCCTTCTTCTCCACAGGAATGACTTTCCGAACGGGTGGTAGAGTCTTAAGTAATAATAATTTTCTGTTTTTGACTATTCATAAGTGCCTTTTGGTCTACATGAATAAAAAACTTTTGATTTTGATTTTTTTTTTTTTGATTTTGTCAATGCAGGTAATAAAATATCTGTGTGCCAAATTTCATTTAAATGCGTTTAGCCGTTTCTGCGTGATTGTGTAACGGATATCTAAATATACAAAATTCACTTTTATAATATTAGTAGGATGGTGGGTGCGTTTACAACCATGACATTCTCATGCAGGAATACCCAGATCGACACATCTATTTGTGGATCACACAAAGATTTGCCCCGGCGGGGATCAAGCTCGCGACTCGAGTAGTCGCGGCTTAAGATCTTAGGTTTTTTTGGGGGAAATCCTGCATAGGACTTCTGCGCTCGCGGGGCGTGTCGGATTCCTACAGACTAAAAACCCCAGGGTGGCCGATATCAGCACTTTGGAAGGGCTCCGGGATTTCCGTATGGAACGCACCGGTGCCCCTCTTGTGCTGCGCACTTAAGAGCCCGCCATCGGGGGGATACTTAATAACACGCCCACCCGCACAGACGCGGTGCTTACGCCCACGTGGGACACACCACGCCAACGTTCTCCTCGGGATCGCTCGTAAAGAACGCTCAAAGCCCCGCTTGCGTCCGCGACCCCGTAGGCCATAGATTACAAACAAACAAATCTTGCCTACTTGTAGTAGTATAGGTTTCGGAGAATATGTTTAGAATAAAGTTTGTTTGAACGATTATTTTGATTGTTTATAGCTGTAATCTAAAAATTACATAACAATTCAAACTCAAATAATTATTTTTGTATAAACTCTGCGGGGGCACTCACCAATTGTAAATTTACTGCTAATCTACTGCCGGATCGGAACACGGTCTCCACTGAGAAGTGCCGGCGACAAACTCAGCAACAATGATGCAGAAATCATCAGATACGCGGAATTATGATACAATATTCATAGTTTCTCCTATATTTCAAATAGTTTCTTCTATATTACACGATAAAACTCGAAGCGAGAAGACAAAGATATTAATTAAATATGTTTAATGTTATTTTCAGATGCCGCAGTAGCAGCCTGGTACAAAGACAACGCACTTTTCGTGATGGGAAATGTCGTGTTAGCTGACGACAGATACTCGATGTAAGAATTTATTATTTCATCATCATCATCATCTCAGCCTATACCTGTCCACTGCTGAACATAGGCCTCCACAATTCACACTCTCCAGCGCAGCCGGTCCGATGTCACCTGTATCCAACGACTTCCTGCGATCTTCACAAGATCGCCAGTCCATCTAGTAAGCGACCGCCCCACGTGGTCTCGACTCTAATCTTTCTTTATTTACAACTTAAACATGAACCAATATTCCAAGCGAGATAGATTTACGTCATTTTATGAAAGCTGGAATTTTATGAGTGTAAAGTCTAATATGTGTCAAGCGCAGCGTGGGACGGCCGCCTGCCAGCTGGACCGACGATCTTGTAAAGATAGGACGTAGGAAGTCGATGGTTGCAGGTGGCATCGGACCGGTTGCGCTGGAGAGAGATTGGGGAGGCCTATATTCAACGGTGGATCATTATCGGCTAAGCTGATGATAGCTTACCATGTATTTACGAACGTATGCATACTTGCTAGTTTCAAACCAGGGCCGTTTAAAGGTAGCAGGTACTAAAGTTGCATAAAACTGGGGCCAACTTTAGACGAATTACTTTTCTAGATGGAGCATTGCGCGCGCAATAACGGCATGAAATTTATCTACATAGATAAAGGGCATTTGTTCTGCGTCCATACACGATTTGCCACAGAACCAACAGCAATGAAAAAATGCTTGTATGATTTTAAATCACCTCTAAATTATCTTCGTCTATTTATTATTAAACGGACAAGACACGGATTTTGAGCTTATAATTTCGTAGCCATTTGTAAAATCGTTATGTCAATATATATATAGCAATAATCAAATTGATTATGGTTAAATGTAATTGATTGAATATAACTGAATGATAGGATTGGCTACTCCAATCATAACTCGATAACAACTTTAACATTCGGTTAAGATGTCGGCGACTTCGATATAAGTACTTATAATACTTTGAAATATTTATTTTGGATTGCAAATTGTCCGTCAGATACGGATATTTGCCATTACTGGAATAAAATAGAGGCATAATTATGGTAAAGTAGTAATAAATATAGTTAGAAAGCGAGTAGGTATGAAAGATAGTATCGGTGTAAAGATGAGAAAGGGCATGCTCCGTTGGTTCGGGCATATAGAAAGAATGCCCGATGAAAGAATGACAAAACAGATATACAAAAATACAAATACAAATACAAAAAATTATTTCTTTAACTTAAAATCATATTACAAATTAGCCGTATTTAGAGACTCCTTTTAAGTATGTAGTACCTGTGCTAGGAGTCTCCATCTCGGACAGTCTCTTCCATAACATACATTACTTGTATACTATGATTGGTAAAATAATCAAAAATAAGATAAATTTAAATTAAATTCTAAACTTAAGTTAAAATGTGTGTGTGTGTGTGTGTGAGTGCGTGCATGCCTATGTGTATGTGTGTGAGTTATATGATTCTTTGTAGATAGGAGATATACAATGTGAAAGTGGAAGGATGCAGGTACCAGGGAAAACGTAGACTATCTTACCACGACCAAATAAACCAAGTCTTATCTGAAGGTAAAGTCAAGAGTCCCCGTAACCGGCGAGCGTGTATGAGACGAACTATGAGAGTGGAGGAAGCCAGAGAGGTATGTAAGGAAAGAACCTGTTGGAACTCTGTACTCTGCCTACCCCGCAAGGGATCTGGCGTGATGATATAGATAGATAGATAGATGATTATGGTATAGGTCAAATGTTTGTTGGTTCTGGGGCCAGTTTCGACGATGTCCTTTCATGATTACCGTATAAACGGTAGATAAAATACGCAAACGCATGAATATATACGATACGCAATCGAACACTGACATCACGCTCACATAGAAATCGAAACTACTTTGAGCCGCATAAATGAGACCACTTTTTCCGCCATTTTTATTAGAAATGCTCAGTGTACACATATCCTACGTCATTCACCTATCCGAAATTCATATTTTTTTTTCTCTGCAGTTACAGTGCACCCAACACGAAAGACCTCTTGATCAAGGGCGTCCAGCCATCTGATGCTGGAGAGTTCCGGTGTGAGATCCCCCAGACCGTGCCAGCTAAGGTGACCCATACCCTGGTCGTCGTGGAGAAGCCAAAAGTAGTCAGTAAGTACACTCTTTTATCTATTTTCAGCCGAAAGCCGTCCACTGTAGGCAGTGTTGCCCAGAATGAGTCTTAGTCTTGCGGTCTTGGTCTGATTGCACTATGATCTATTAAATATTTACTAAAAAGAATCCCAATATCCGTCAAAATCATCACGTCAGATCCCTTGTGGGGTAGGCACAGAGTACATAGTTCCAAGAGGGTTTGACTAATGGACGGAGTAATTCAAATGGAAGTTTTATGTGTATAACTTACCCGTGCGAAGCCAGGGCAGGTCGCTAGTAAAATATAAATTAATTGAATTTTTTTTTAATAAATTATATCTGAAACTTTTTTTAGTGTTGTCCAAAACTCTACAATCTCGATTTGACAAAATGGAACCCTTATAGGATCACTTTGGTGCCCGTCTGTCTGTCCTATGGTTAAGAACCCTTTCTCTCCAAACCGGATAGAGGTGCCACGATAAAATTTATGCCAAAAACTAAGGCATACTATTCCTTAGCGTAAAGTAATCTCGTCTCGTCTCAAATTCCGCAGTGTCTCTAGACAAAAGTCTTTGACCAGTGTGTGCTGCCAGTGATGACATACGGCACTGAATAATGGTCGCTTACAATGGGCCTCATAAGAAGGTTCAAGATCACCCAAAGGGCGATGAAGAGAGCTATTCTCGGAGTTACCCTGCGGGATCGAATCAGAAACGAGGAAATCCGTTGAAGGACCAAAGTCATTGACATAGCACTCAGAATTACTAAACTTAAGTGGCAGTGGGCGGGGCACATCACTCGTAAAACTGACGGCCGTTGGGGCAGAAAGGTTCTCGAGTGGCGACCACGTAGCGGAAGACGTGTAGTGGGCAGGCGCCCTACAAGATGGACCGATAACCTGGTGAAGTTCGCGGGTAGAAGTTGGATGCGAACAGCACAAAGCCGGTCTTTGTGGGTTTTTTAGGGAAGGACTTTGTCCTGCAGTGGACGTCTTTCGGTCGAAGAAGAAGTAAAGTATTCTAAAGCGTTTGGTATTAATTTAAAATGAATTATGTTACAGACATGACGGCGACTAACAATGGACACGTAGGAGAGGACAACGACGTTACTTTGGCCTGCGCCGTAACCGGGATACCAGCTCCTCAGGTCATGTGGTCCTTCACCAAGAGTGACGGTGATGACTCGGTAAGAAATAGGAAGAATTAAAGCCATGATGATTTCCTGCAAAATGTATGGGATAAGTTATTTGCGATTTCTGACTTTTCTAGTACTCCAACTTTAGTTAGTCCTATAGATGATTTTGATCCTTATATGAAACAGGATCGATTGCCAAAAGATTTTGTGTAAATAGCCCGTTTACTTGCACGCTTTACTTTTTTTTTTATCAAAATCTGTAAATACAGATTAAAATTTCGCAAAAAGGACATTGTTCTGCGCCCATACATGATTTTCCCCCGAACCAACAGCAATGAAAAAATACTTGTATGATTTCAAATCACCCATAAAATCTCTTAAGGCATTTATTATTAAACGAACAAGCGGGGGAATCGCAATATTGCATAAAATGTATTAGATTTGAGGTTATAATTCAGTAGCCATTAATACGTATGAGGTTATATTGTGAGTGTTAACATTCAGTAAAGATGTCGGCGACTTCGATTTAACAACTTATAATACTTTGAAATATTCCTTTTAGATTGCAAATTGTCCGTTAGATACGGATATTTTCCATTATTTAAAAAAAATAGATACATAGTCTATCTATCTATAACCTCACGCCAGATCCCTTGCGGGGTAGGCAGAGAGTACAGAGTTCCAACAGGTGCTTTCCTTACATACCTCTCTGGCTTCCTCGACTCTCATAGTTCGTCTCATACACGCTCGCCGGTTACGGAGACTCTTGACTTTTCCATCAGACAAGACTCGGTTTATTTGGTTGTGGTAAGATAGTCTAGGTCTTCCCCGGTACCTGCATCCTTCCACTTTCACATTGTATATACATAGACATTGTAGATACATAGTGAAGGCATAAGTCAAATGTTTGTTCGTTCTGGGGCCATTTTCGACAATGCCCTTTGAGGATAGTCTCGTAAGACAGTTGACGTAGCTGCCCTCACTACGCCGTCTCAAATCCCCTGTATAATAGTAACTATTTGCGTACAAGCGGTCACAATAGGAAGATATTTAAAACCAATTCTGTTTTTTCAATATCAAAAACGCTTTCACCATAAACCATTTAGCCTTCATATCCTGGCAGGGTCACTACAAAAACACCAGGAAATACACTAGTTATTTCCGTCATCCTGTTTCCACCACTAAACAGAGATCGTTTCGGTAAAACTTTTGCGAGCCCTGAAATGGTATAAAGAAATAAGCCTATAATGTTCCAATGCTGGGAAAAGACCTCTTACAAATCGAGGTGAGAGTTCTATCTATCTATTTATATCATCACGCCAGTTCCATTGCGGGGTAGGCAGAGAGTACATAGTTCCAACAGGTTCTTTCCTTACAGATCGAGGTGAGAGTTATTAGGTCAAACTCCACCACGCGCACCCAGTTCGGTACGGTGGGGGTAGGTTTGTTGCCACCTACTTTTGGAACTTATCCAGCTACCTATAAGGCTTCCAACTTGGCAAAACCACCACCCCATAAGGTGGTAATCGGGACAAAGGTTTAACGTGCCTTTGTATACGGATTTCCATATTCTTTCATCATTCCATTGGGCATTTGTAACAAACGGTCACCCATCTCAGACCGACCAAGCCGAAAGCTGCTTAACATCAGTGATAACTAAGAACACCGCTGTTGCAGTGATACGAATGCCTCCTGAAAGCACTTATAATGAGCAAAAAATGGACATTTAAAAGTTCGTAAAGTAGGTTCTCCAATCGCCTACAGTCTTCAAAGGTATAGACTTATCTCTCTGTCATGCTCACAGAACGTGCGTCTAACAGAAAAGGACGGCGAATTCTCGGTCAACGGCAACGTATACTCAATGTTTATCAAGAAGATCCGCCTGAACCAAGCTGGAAGGTACTACTGCTACGCCATCAACAAAGCTGGCAACCACCAGGGAGACATCGTCGTGAAAGTTAACGGTAAGAACCTTATTTAAAACATTATTATTAAAGTGAGAAGAAGAAGCAGAGAAAGCTTAGTGGTTAGACTGCAAAGTCAGGGGTCTCGAGCTCAAACCCAGGCACGTACCTCTGTCTTTTTAAAAGCGTGTATGTAAAAAAAAAAATTAAAAAATGTTACCTATCGCTTGCTTTAACGGTGAAAGAAAACATCGTGAGGAAACCTGCATGTCTAAGAGTTTCTCGAAGGTGTGTGAAGTGGGCCAGCGTTGTGGACTAAGGCCTTTAAACTCTCAGTTTGAGAGGAGGCCCGTGCCCAATGGGGAGACAGTTTCTTAACAGGGCTTATATTATTTTAGTACAGCGCTGTAGACCTTGCTATTTGATATAAATTTTAATTTGATAAATCTACCCGTTCCTAAAAAAAGGGTCTTGACTATCAGACAGACAAGCAGATCGACAATAGAGTGTTCCTAAAAGAATTCTGCTTTTACCGAACGATGGAAGGAAGCCTAAAAAGCATGGAACACCGTCACGCCTATATTCCCCAAGCGGGGGTGACAGAGGTGTACCGTGTTCACCCACTTTCCGCTGACGATCTTAGGATCGGGGCGAGGCTATTGCTATATATCAGGCACAATTCTAGACTTCGGACACATATTGAGTAGTTTTTCGTTAGAAAAACTACATTTGTCCGACCTAGGATTTGAACACAAGACTTCGTGACCACAAAGCGATGATGCCCTTTGCCATCAGAGTAACAAAGCAGTTATAGACCAACGAGGTAAAAAACATAGAAATTTAAAAAAAAAAAACAAGATTTAATTTCATTTCTTCGGTTTTTAGCCAAGCCCAGGGTACATGTGCCCAGGACGATCATCAACTCGGATATCCAGGTAGAAGCCGTCCTTCAGTGCTCCGCTCATGAAGCCCCAATGTAAGTGGTTCTTAAGTTCAACTGTAGGAAATATTTTGTTATGTAACTAAAAGGGGTTAATCACCGTAGGAACTCTTCCTACCCTCTAATATGGTAGGAGGAGGTGATGGCTGCACAAGTAGTCATACTCGTATACGGGTGCTGCTTGTGGGGACTATTCCACCCAGAATCCTCTAGCTTTTCATTATAACATATATTTTACAATATTATTCTAGGCGTGGCAAATATCCGTATCCAATGGACAATTTTTCTTTTCTATCTTTTGCAATAATGCAGTTTCCCCGCTTGTCTGCTTAATAATAAATACATGAAGATAATTTGTAGATGATTTTAACAAGCATTTTTTTATTGCTGTTGGTTTTGGGTCGAATCATGTATGGACGCAGGACAGTGTCCTTTATCTACCCATCATTATTAGCTTTCTATAACCCACTACAGCGCGTAAGTCTTCTCTCTCTTGTGCCATTCTTCGTGGTCCTGTACCAATCTACCTTAAGTTCTTCCTCTAACTCTCGATATATCATTTACCCAGCGAGTCATTGATCTGCCCACTCATCGTTTGCCTGTTCTAGGCCACTATTCTGTCAATATATTACTACTACAACTCCTACATTATACTCCAACCAATTTTCAAAGATTCGTCCACTTTCGCATATAGTGGGTAACTGAGGCCGCTTTTAGTCGCCATTGATTTGATGTAGTCATTGATTTTGCGTTATAAAATTTGCTTTTATGTTTCTTATTAAACGCCATCGCAGCACCTCAGATTTTGTAGTGGTGGTTGACGGAATCTTTTCATCACGTCTGTGATACTCGCTGCGTAATTTAGCAGTTACTTAAATATCTGGAAAGTTTAGCAGCAACTTTTCATACAGCCATCTAACATCTCGAAGCTCATATTGGGATGGAAATTATAGCCTTTGAATTTGCTTTGTAGGCATTAAATGCGTTTTAAATGAAACCGGCAGCAGAACCAGCGTATACTTAAGTGATATAGGTATTTATACAAAGCTTTTTAAAAATAGTACCTTCGTTTTTTCGTGCTTGGGTATTGCGAACGAAATCGTGTTGTTAAAATCGAATGTAAAATTACGTTGGGTGCCAGTATAGATATTATCATGCTAACCTTATGAGCGATATTAATTTATTAATTTATACCTTATAACCCATGTCGTTGAACTAAAATGTTCCCTTTTTTTATCTGTTTTACGCCTCTTGTAGCCTTATTTAGCATTTTTCAAAGACAAGTATTAGGCTAATTATCAACCATTTTGTTCCAGGCCTCACATCCGCTGGTACAAGGACGGAGTTCTCATTGAGGATAGCTCCTCGCAGTTCACGGTCAACACCCACGGCACGCACTCCAACCTGACCGTCACCCCAGTAGCTGACCAGGACTTTGGCACCTTCACCTGCGAGGTAAGAGAATAGGCTGATTATGATGCTTTTGTAAACCATTTTGTGAGTAAAACTATTTTTAGCACCTTATCGGGTTTTATTTTTGATTTTAAAGTCCCCGACGTTTGAGTGCTTTGCGGCACGCATGGTCATGGGAGGGACTCAGGTGTTAGATGTCCAAAAGGCATAGTTATTCCAGGGCACTCTCAAATTCCTTAATCATATATTTTTGCTGGTCAGATCTTCGTAGAATGACCTTACCTTGGGCAGTGCTGGTCAAAGTCCTACTCTCACAAATAAAGTTGAGAGAAATAAGGTTATACTCCACCACATGGATACAGTGCGGTGCGGTGAATGTTGGTTTTATCAACCCACTATTGCATTAAATGATTGCCGAAACCATTGGGTTAGCCTGGTTTTTGAAGCTCTATAATGGAATTGCCTTAACCGGTCACCTATCTCAGACCAACCGAGCTGAACGTTACTTAAACTGAGTGATTGCTTTAAACACCGCAGCCTCGCAGGGCTATGAGGGCCTCTTTGTGGTATAAATGTAAAAAATGTAGATATGATTTCATCGTTTTGTCCTCTTCTGGCGTACACAAATAAAATATTAACTATTTTGTATTTCAGGCTGAAAATCTGTACGGAAAGCACAACAAATCCATCGACCTGGTGCAGAGCCCTGTAGTGGAAAACATCAACGTGGACGGCCCCAAGATGACCTGGACGATCCACTCTCACCAGCCTCTTGAAGAGATGGAACTGCAGTTGAGGAACATAGAAGGAGTAAGTCATAATTTAATTTTTTTTTTTTTAAATAAGTAAACACTTCGTGCCCGGTTCTTCCCGCACCTTTTTTATGTTTTGGTTTTATTTTATTAGTTCTGCTTTATTGTAGTTAGCATAGTACATGCCGCTTCCTTTTTTTTTTGTTTTTCTGTTTTGGTTTTTAGTTTTGTTGTTACAGTGATTGGTTGTTGCTTTTGATTGAGGCAGTAGAGGTTGAATTTTTTTTTTTTGTGTTGTGTTTGTGTAAATGCATTATATGCTTGCTTTGCTATTACTAGGCTTTTTTTTTGTCAATTTAGATTTGCCCTAGAGCGAGAATGCCTCAGTCGTGTGAGTGTGGGACTGCTGGTGGGGGTTTCCTTTAGACCTTTAGGCCTTCGCCTCCAACAGCTTTTCAACAACTGTCATGTCTCGACTCGACTGGTACAGTGGTTAAGAACTAAAGCTTATCCTCCCACTAGATCTAGTAGCAGAGTTAGGCAAAAAATAATTGTGAAACCCGTTAAATTGCAATTATAATATTTCGTCACGCATATATTCCCCAAGCGGGAATGGCAGAGGTGTACTGAGTACACCCACGTTTCGCCGACGATGTTAGGTCCCATGTAATAAGGGCCTATTACTATATACCGGGCACAATTCCAGACTCCGAACTCACACTGGGAATTTTTCGTTAGAAAAACTACATTTGTCCGACCTAGGATTTGAACCCAAGACTTCGTGATCACAAAGCGATGTGATTTGCCACCAGACCAACGAGGCAGTGTTCTTTTTTTATATATTTCGGATTTTATTTTTGGCTTTTACGTTACCGATGTTTTGAGCAATCGTCGTCATGGGAAGTCATTGTTATACCAGGGTACCTTAAGGGCAAGTGCAGTGATAGCTTAGTGGTTAGACTATTGGACTGCAAAGTCAGAGGTGTCGGGTTTAAACGCAGGCCCGCACCTCTGTCTTTTCGTAAGCATGTGCGTCTGGGTCTTTGTGTGTGTGAATTTTCATGTTTGTAAATGCACCCACGACACAGGAATAAATCCTAGTGCGGGGCTACGTATAAAAAATCCCGCAGCAAATTTAATTACAAAGAAAAACAATTAGGAAAAAATATTATAATATCTAATAAATTCTGAGGCTGTGGTTACCAGTATGAAAAATGTTTAGTAATAATGGTTTGTTCTTTTTTTCAGAAGGGCGAATGGAAGAGACTTTCAGTGCCCCTACCGGAAGGCAAAGGGCATAAATATGACGTCACGTACACTGTGGAAAGTCCAGAAATCGGCGCTGGAAAATACGACGCGATAATCAAAGTGAAGAATAACAAGAGTTGGGGCAGCTCTGTCGACCCCACTTTGGTCGAGATCGGTATGTTGGACGAGTTTCTTTAAAAAAAAATATTTTCGAATTTTTTTGCAAAAATGTTGTGTAACTTTGTTTTTAAACATTGTTAAAAAAGAGTGAGAATACCTATACAAGAAGACAAGCTCGCTGAATTTCTCACCGGATCTCAGTGAAGGCCGCGTTCCGATCCGGTGGTAATTAGTAGTTAGATTAGATAAAAAAAAATTGACAATTTGAGTGAGTGCCGCTGCAAGACTCATATAAAATAAATTATTTGAGTTTGTTGTTATATAACAATTTAATTTAATCTAAAAGTTGTATATGACGATGATGTATAAACAGTATAAATTTGAAAAGTTTGTACAATAATTTTGTGATTTTTATTAGGCGAAGTAAAAAGTAGAAATTCAAAAATGTATTATTATTATTTTATTTTATTATTATATATATTTTATTAATGTATCGTTTTTAGGAGACAAGAGTTTAAAACATTAATGTCACATGTAATATAAAAATGGGATTCAGATAAAATGAATAAACAAAGATGAAATAGTTTTGGCTTTTCTAAATTATTTTTTGGCTATTTATTTTTTTCTAAATTAAAAGTTTTTTTTTATTATTTTACTGTAAATAACCATTTGCATGTTTTTTCATTTTGCTTTTTTCTTTTTCATTTGAAGTAGAAGACGTTCAGCCGCAGTTCATCCAGCATGCCTCAGGTAATTCCATATAATTTTCTATTTTAAGTTTTAGAAAAAAATCATGCCATTGCATGCTAAAAATAAGATTTGAGACATTTATTATGCATTGGACGGGCGTTGGAGCAGAAAGGTTTTCGAGTGGCGACCACACGGTATATACGGTAATAATTCATATTGTGGGGCTGTATTTTTAAAAGAAAATTAAAACCGAGTCTTATCTGATGGAAAAGTCAAGAGTCTCCGTAACCGGCGAGCGTGTATGAGACGAACTATGAGAGTCGAGGAAGCCAGAGAGGTATGTAAGGAAAGAACCTGTTGGAACCCTGTACTCTCTGCCTACCCCGCAAGGGATCTAGCGTGAGGTTATAGATAGATAGATAGATAGAAAATTATGGTCGAATGTGAGTATCAGTGTTTTGGCCCTGAACATCTATAACTGTAAAAAAAAACTCGTGGGTCCAGTGCCATATAAGCGATCACGAGATCCTGGTTCAAATCCTAGGTCAGACAAAGTGTTTATCTATCAATAAAATCCGATTATTAATCCGAAGTCTAGAATTGTGCCCGGTAAAATAGCAATAGACTCGCCCCCACTCTACCCATCCTCTTTTACCCGACGATATTATTACAATTCGAAAAAGGAAGGATGTGAGAGCCGGGGAAAGCCTCCACTATCTTACCATGACCAAATAGGTAGGCTTATCTGAAGGGCAAGTCAAGATTCTCCGTAACCGGCGAGCGTGTATGAGACGAACTATGAGAGTGGAGGAAGCCAGAGAGGTATGTAAAAAAAGAGCCTGTTGGAACTCTGTACTCTCTGCCTACCCCGCAAGGGATCTAGCGTGATGATATAGATAGGTAGATATAAGGTCCCATGGCGATGTATGTTCGCACAGTACACTGCTACCACCCCCACTTGGGGAACAAAGGCGTGCTCTTTTTGATTTATAAATGTTTTTTTTTCAGTGTTCCGCACAGGTGGCGCGCATTCCATAAGGTCATCGGGCGTCATCATATCGACAGTCCTCATGTACCTTCTCGTACGAGAACTCTAAGCAGACAGATTAGCCCTAACTTATTTATTATTCAAAATATTTGGCCTTCATCCCAGAGACAAAACGAAATTTAACCTTTAGGCTGTTAATAAAACAAAAAAAAAACGCTTCACTATAATGCTGAAATTTAAAAAATAAATGTTAAAAAACAATCTAATACATTTTTATTATTGTAATATCAAGAAGTACAAAGAGAAAAATAATTTGTTTTGTCTCCGTTCCATGAGTTCATATTATATTAATGTACAGAATAAATAATAAGGAATATTATTTTTATTTTTTAGTATTAGATGAAATCATTTCGATGGACGTATATGAAGCGAAGATACTTAAAAAAATATTAAAATTGTTGGCATCTTATTAGATTAACAATGCTTTCTTTAAATTAAAAAGTAAATATGTAGATTCTTGTATTAAGTTCCGCTTTATATTCAAAACAAAACGCATTTTTAAATTTTAAAATATTGACCATTTTAATTATGACATGTTACAACAGCCCGTTCATGTAGTGTAAATATTTAAAAATCACATTACTTTAGAATTAATGTTTTACTAATAATAAAACGTTCCCTTTCTGCTTTTACGAAATATTTTGTTCAAGAAAAAATATTAGTGATTTCGGTATGCAGTATTACAGACTTGTATATTTTCGAGTGACGACGGCGCTAGTATCTTTGTAAAACTGTCAAAAAGACATTTTTGTAATACACCCGTTATTAGTCTCAATTTTCGCCGCGCGGATAGACAATTTTGTAATACTAAATTTTTGTTTTATTATTATGAAGTACATATTTTTAGGTAAGCAGTCGATTATTTTGTCTCACATTAAATATAGTTTTTTAATAGGTAAATATTACCAAAGTGTAATTAAGTATCACATTTAGTTATATATTTAGCTTACGTTACGTTATTATGTATTACAATTATTATTATGCTTAATAAATATTAATAAAAAAATAATTAATATTTTAACAGTAGGTATAAACCAATCGCTTTTTTATATTATAAAGACGATGAAATTAAGTTTTATATTATACATATATAACGCTTTTTATGTAAATTATTAAAAGTACAATAATTTTTAATTTAATATAATGAAAATAGAACTACTGGTTATAGGTTAAGGTTTGGGATGATAAATTTCGCTTTTCAATACATAACACGTGTGCATATACGTGTTAGCGGAAACTTCTGTAAATATTTAAAATGAACAGTAAAGTGACATACTTTTGACTAATCACAAAACCAATTATTTAGATGTACAGAACGTCGGCATGATAGAATTGAATATCCATATATTTATACTAGTCTGTGACTTTTTTTATCTCAAACCTATATCTATAATTAAATATAGTTTTTGAGTACGTACGAGACCGCTGCCATAACACCTTTTGAGCGCATTTCTCTACTACAGTTGTCTATTTAAAAGATCTGATAATCTTCCTAATATTATCTACAGGTAAAACGGTAAATTTAAACAATTATTCCAAAAAAACGTAAGAATAAAAAGTCGAAAAACTTTCTATCTCCGACCCATTTGGGATGGACTCAGAGATATTATTTTATGCCAAGTTACGGAATATACCTACGTATTAAATTAAATACAATAAAAAACAGCATATAGAACATGAAAATATATTGTATTAAAATATTTAAGTAAAATATTTGTTTTGATATATATATTTAGTAATGTAGACTTTATGTCATTTACATTATCTGTCATATTAGGTAGATACATTTTTGTCATATAAGCAATGTTTCTTAGTGCGTTCAAAAGGTATCAATTTCTAAGATATTACCAGTTATAACTAGTTTTAATTACAAAATGTGCCTGTAATTTATTACAATAGTTCCATTACAAGGTGCTTAGTCCTTATAAACAAATAGAATATCGCATACTTCCATTTTAACTTAAAATATTAGTGAAAATAAAATATTACCTACTAGTCTTATTATGTATTAAAATATGCTTTCAAATAAGATACCAGTAGGTGTGTAATTATCGGATATATTCGATTATTGCTACGGAAAAAAATATAAATAACAATTAATCGTCATAAACGGTACAGAGAAAATTCGATTGTAAAAACCAAGAAAATCAAAACTAATTTCAAATTTGTATTCAGTATCTATGTTGTCATAAAGTTTTACGAATGTATTCTTTAAGACATTTAAATTTTTAAGGTTTTTTTTCGGCCAGAATGCTTTTAATCTACTTAAAATTAATAAATTAATTCATTATGCTTAGGACAAAATTCATATAAACCTTGTCATAAACCTAAACATTTCATGCGTTCGTTATTTTGTGTTTGCAAATTGTGACGTTTGCTATTGATCGCATTTATTTAGTAAAATATGATTCTCAAACTATTTCGAATCATAAATTAAATGATTTGGCTTTCATTTAAACTATATTTAAAATCATTACAAATAATACCATTCACCGTCTTAGGAATATACATACCTAATACCTAACATACATTTTATTAGAATGTAATAATATTATTAAACACTAAAGGTACGTCTTTGTTACATGGCATTTTTTTCATGTGAAACACATAAAATATCATGAAAAAAATGGCTCTATATCATAATATGTTTGCCATGTGGAATACAGGTTACCTAAATCAATTCCAAAAATGCAAAATGGTAGAAAAGAAGCGTTCTGATTTTTATTGTCAATCATTTCAAATTTCATGTAATTTCATCTCTGTAACATATTGTGCCTTTGTATTTTAGATATGCAAAAAGAGGGTGATATTTTTTTTTGTCTTGAACGAATAAACGATTAATGTTTGTAAATATTATTATGGCGTTTCATTTGAAAGAAAGAAAGAAAATGACAATGACGAATTAACTTTATATATAATGTGTTACATAATGATTTATAAAACATACTGCCATCAAGCACGTATATTTAGGTATGGGTACCACATAGGGCCCCGCCTCAGCAGTATGCTGGTTGAAGCAACCAGCGCTGGTATTCTGGTTAGGGCCTTGAATTACCCACGGGTTTTCACGCTAAATACGCTCCTAAAATTATTATAATATTCTTACAAATTACCCACAAAATTTATTTAAAAAAAATAACAACTGGAAATACCTAACTGAGATTAATTAATTACAAATTATTCAAAATAACAAACGTTGGACACTAATTAATCGTTAACTATAACCTCATCAAAAATACACCACGAGCGACAGAGAGACGTCAGTCACGTCCGAAAGCCGAATGGAGAATGCCCCGATCTGTGTGTGTTCGAGTGATGTACGCTGTTGGCCGCGAGGCCTTTACAACTCCACCGGACTTAAGGGCGAGCGTGCAACCACTACGCTCGAGCAAAGGGGTAACTAACTCGAGGGCGCCTCAAGGAGGAACGGCTTCGGCTTGGGCTGTTGCTATAGAGGGAGGGGGTGTACTAAGCGCATCGTTCGGCGGGCTAGGGGTTCTACGACTTCGTCGTCGTCCATATTCGGAGAGGAAAGAAGAGATGTAAGAGCATCAGGGGGATCAGTGAGAACATGTCGCGGGCGGCGGTAGCAGGAGGGGGTAGGTTTGTGGTTGGCGGCGGTTACGATTAGCGGATTCGCATGGCTAGATGCGTTCACGAAGTATCGGGTTGACGCCTTTTTAATATAAGCGCGAATAGGTTCGAGACCGAGATCGGAGTGGAGGATGCCCTGATCTGTCTGCTGCGCGCCTTTTTATATTATTCCGCTCAGTCCAGGTTGTGGGGTAGGAGAATTTTCTAACACGGCTGTCCCTAATAGAGAGGTGTCCTTGACCGCACTGTCATCTGTTAGAGGTTCCACTGACTGAATATCATCATCTAGCTCTGGAACACACAAACAAAGCATACTTGAAGTAAATTGCAAAATAGTACCGAGAGTAGTCTGAAGTTAATCACAACTGGCCAAAACCAATAGATCCCTGCTGCGGACACCCGAGTGCACTCGAACGACCACAACAGAGGACCCTGCTCTTTGTTACGCAAAATTAATACAATCAACTTCAGACGCCAGGAATTATATAATTCCCAATACAGTGTACTACGAATGACAGATTCCGGACTACCATCACTCTCGGCACGCTGTCAAAATGTTTATTGACAGATCCCCAAATGTTATGCGTGTCACGGACCCTCATGGATGCACAGTACCGAAACCTGGGAATCTTTACATCAAACTCATAGCAGAGGCCCAAAGGTTATGCTTGCTACGAATCTGAGAAAATTCAGTTACAGACAGAGGCCTAAATGTAATGCTTGTCTTGACAAGATGTCAGAGGCCCAAATGTTCTGTATGACACCTTTCACTCACCACCTTCCACGAAGGCTGAGCAGGCCTCCAGCGTCCACTCGCCGCGCCACAGCACCATGTGTTCAGCAGCAACTTGAGTCTTCTTGCCGTAAGACCCAGCCAGTAGCTCAAGCTCGTAGCGGTGGTGTGGGAGCACGCGGAGGACCTTGTATAGGCCACGCATACATCTTAGCAGTCTTGCTCACGAACACGAAGTCACCAACGGCACGGGGTTGACGTCGATCTTCATTGACGTAAGCATCCTGACGCCGTTGATTAGCCGCAAGTAATTCTGATGCCCGTTGCCTTCTGAGGGTTAACAGTGCCTCACGATTAGGTTGACAGTTTCCCACCGCGACATCTCGCACCAGAGACCTGATGGCAGGAGTTGCTGCATCTATGCCGACCAGGAGCTGCAGTGGTGAAGCCTGTGTCGAGGCCTGCTTGGTGATGTTGAGCGTGAGCTGCACCATCCACAATACATCGGACCACTGAGAACCTTTGTTCCCAACTTCTATGCGCAGCATGTTAAGGACAGTTCGACAGCACCTTTCCACCTTTCCGTTCTCTCTATGCATACCTGGTGTAATAAAATGTATAGTCCAACCTAATTTATTTATCCAATTCTTAAAAACAGTACTTTCAAACATTCTACGGCGGTCACACACTACTGTAGATGGGGTGTCAAACAATGATACAGTATTTGAAAAGACTGTTTCAAATTATCAGAATCTTGGCTATACGAGTATATGGGATACAGTAAATATTTCGAGAAAGAGTCAACTACTAGTAAAAATACTTGAATCCATTTGAATCAGGAAGTGGTCCAAGAACATCTGTATGAACCACAGTAAAAGGTATTTCCGGTTTTGTCCATGACTGGATTGGTTGCTCAGAAGCCCTCGGTACCCTTTTATGAGCTAAAGACGTAATACAATGACCTATGTACGGTTGTCTGGAAGAAATTGCTTTAAGCGATAAGACCGCCATTTGTACTGTTTTTAATTTAATTTGTTTCTTGTATTGATTTTTTTGGTGTACAATAAAATGTATTATTATTATTATTATGTATTTCTTTACAAATTGTCAATGGCCGGGAAATCAGAAGTAGCGTAATGTTAAGTCAGTTGTTCGATCAACGCCAATATGATCATGATCGTCATGGATCAATACCCTCAATAAACAATGCCTGAGACCCTTTGGAATAAAACATAAAAAGTCTCTGATCTTCCACAGTTGGTGTATACTTGTAGTATAATAAGTCATTTCTAATTGTATATCGGGTTTGATCCATTTGCCCATCTCTCAATTTAGCCATAAGTTCATGAGATTCTGCGTCAGCGGTTTAAGCAATTTTCGCCCAGTTATTCGTATTTTGAATATGGGAAACATTAGCTGGAGGGTTCCGACTAAGGAAGTCAGCATGCTGCATTAGACATCCTTTTCTATATTCTAAAGTAAATGTAAAATCCTGTAGGTATACCCACCAGCGTGTGACTCGGGGCAACAGATTTTTTTTATGTTTCGTGAGCTGTAAAGCCCGCACAACAGCCAAAGTCTCTAGCTCGTAACTGTGGTATTTGGATTCGGCGCCCTGAGTAGACTTACTAAAGTACGCAACTACTCGCTTTCTTTTAAATTCATATTCCTGAAGTAAAATAGCACCAAATCCAATCGCGCTACCGTCGGTGTGGAGCTCTGTGGGTACACAATACGTGTGAGAACAGCATTACTCCCATAATTGGTCGTATGGGAGGGGACGTCGAATAAAGGCGTATGTCTAGTATGTAGTACTATGACCTGGTGTGGCAAATGATTTTTGGCCCAGTAATTTACAGCAGTCTATATTGCCACATACAATTTCAAACAACAGTCCTAAATCTAATAGCTCTCTTCTGTGTTCTAGTGTAAGAATTTTATATTTTTGACAGTTCTTAACGTAAGACAAGGACGCATTTTTCAATTTGTTATTTAAATAAGTAGAATTTTCTTTTGTATTCGCTCAATACTGCATAATAGGGGGTCCATATGGAGCTGGCATATTCCAGAATGCATCTAACATAAGCAAAATAAATTACTTTAAGGCTAGCAAGATCGTTGAAGCATTTACTGGTGCGCATGATAAAACCGAGATTACGATAAGATCGACTAACAATGCTATCAATATGAGAGGACATGCTCATTTTTTAAATCAAATAAGACACCTAGATCACGTACGACATTAACTCTCTGGATTATGACTCCAACGAAGTCATAGGAAAATTAAAAGATAATAAGAACTCTAGTGCCATAGGTAGTGGTGTAAAATGGTGATTACATATTTGCATACCATTTCGTCTTGTTGCATATCATAAAAAATCTGCCTGTACTGTCCACTGCTAGGGAAAGTCCTCTCACGTTTCGAGGTGATACGCCATACCCTACCATATGGACCCAGTGCTGTGGAGGCAGGTTTCTGGCTTGCTGTTGTAATATATAAAGTCGTCTATCGAGAAGTGCGTCTACTCAGTCCACCTCTGCCACCCCCGCTTGGGGAATATAGGAGTGACGGTGTTTATAAGGCTTCCAAATAAACGAATACCACATTAACTGGTAACTGGGACTAACGATTTATCCCAAGTCTTACCTTATTCCTGAGTAGAAAATCCTGCTTAGGACTTTCACGAGGCTCGGGGGAAACTGTCGGGAGCTCCATCCGACCCCATGGTCGCCAGCATCGATACTTCGCAGGGGCATGGGGATCTCCGCTAGGAACGCACCGGTGTCCCTATTTACAAAACTGTGTCCTTTTCCATTTACAGCAAAACGGTTGCGTTTGGATATACTTACGCATATATACCTACTTACTCGTAACTAGCAATTGTGGAAATTAGTTTTAAATAATTAATTACATTTTTAATATGGTATTTTTACAAATATGCTACAGCATTAAACAAATATGCAACATAGTGCACTGCTAGTTATATAATTGTAAGATCTCACTTGTAACCTATGTTTCACAAATAAACGTTACTTACTTACTTACATTTTAACGTGCCCTTACATTGGCTATGGTTTGATATGAAATTATTCGAAATTATTAAGAAAGAAATAAAAAAATATCACACCCATATTTATGCTTTTACTGCCAGGAGTTATCGATATCGTAAAAAACGCAAGACTTCAGACAGCCCGATTAGATAACAGTTTCACAAAGTTAATACGGAAACAAAATTCAAAGTTTTTTACCCTTATTTAAGCACTTCAAAGACTGAAAGCGATGAATGAAGGTGTACAAATGGGTGACTTAGTGGTAAACCATCTACTTTATGCAGATGACGCGGTTTTAATAGCGCCAACAGCCACTGATCTGCAAACACTAGTCACAGTTATGAAAGACAACTGCATGATCAATGGCTTACACTTGAATGTGAAGAAAACCAAGATTATGGTTTTTGAAAGGGAAGAAACCAGAACGAATGTAAGGATTGTGGTTGGTAACGATGTGCTGGAGCAAGTGAATGAGTTTGTATATCTTGGATGCGCCTTCAGTAAGGATGGGAAATACACCGCTGACATAGAGAGAAGAGTGAGTGCAGGAAACAGAGTCAATGGTGCGATGGGAAAGCTACTCGGGAGCCGGCACTTAAGCCATAAGGCGCAGCTGGCCATACATAACGGAGTTCTTGTCCCAACGCTGTTATATGGTAGCGAGAGCTGGGTATGTAAGAAGGAGAATGAAAGTAGGATAAATGCGGTAGAAATGCGAGCTCTGCGGAAGATGTGCGGAGTGAAGCTGACCGACCGCACTAGCAACAGCATAGTAAGACAGCGAGAAAGTATGAAAGATAGTATCGGTGTAAAGATGAGAAAGGGCATGCTCCGTTGGTTCGGGCATATAGAAAGAATGCCAGAGGAAAGAATGACAAAACAGATATACAATGTGAAAGTGGAAGGATGCAGGTACCGGGGAAGACCTAGACTATCTTACCACGACCAAATAAACCGAGTCTTATCTGATGGAAAAGTCAAGAGTCTCCGTAACCGGCGAGCGTGTATGAGACGAACTATGAGAGTCGAGGAAGCCAGAAAGGTATGTAAGGAAAGAACCTGTTGGAACTCTGTACTCTCTGCCTACCCCGCAAGGGATCTGGCGTGAGGTTATAGATAGATAGATCGATTTAAGCACTTTTATACCCTGATTAACTATGAAACTTGTACGTGTATGTGTCCGTATTGAGAAAACCGTTTTAGAAATGCATTTGAAATCTCCGTGTCTGAAGGGGTAACAGCATTTTATGCAAATTTTAAAAATAAATGATATACATTATAAAGCAGTGATAGCCTAGTGGTTAGACCGTTGGACTGCAAAGTCAGAGCTCTCAAGTTCAATCCCAGGCACGCACCTCTGTCTTTTCAAAAGCATGTGCGTATTAAAATAAATAACTATCACTTGCTTTAATTCTTGCTTCATCGTGAGGAAACCTGCATGCCTAAGATTATGGCCTAAACCCTCTCAGTTTGAGAGGAAGCCTGTTCCCAACGGTGGGACAGTTTCTTAACAGGGCTATTATTATTATTATTATTAATAATATACATTAAAAATTGTTGGAATCAATTCAGTTATCGATTTAGAACAAACCACTTCCAGGTCCTGCGTTTTTTATGTTACACAATTTTTACACGAACCAATAATATTAATGACTGACGTAAGCATATGTATAACGTTCGACATGATATCCGGGCATGGATATAATACAATGAATTGAGCACTCTGCAAAGCAGTTATTCGTATTTTGAATATGGGAAACATTAGCTGGAGGGTTCCGACTAAGGAAGTCAGCATGCTGCATTAGACATCCTTTCCTATATTCTAAAGTAAATGTAAAATCCTGTAGGTATACCCACCAGCGTGCGACTCGGGGCAACAGATTTTTTTTATGTTTCGTGAGGTGTAAAGCCCACACAACAGCCAAAGTCTCTAGCTCGTAACTGTGGTATTTGGATTCGGCGCTCTGAGTAGACTTACTAAAGTACGCAACTACTCGCTTTCTTTTAAATTCATATTCCTGAAATAAAATAGCACCAAATCCAATCGCGCTACCGTCGGTGTGGAGCGGAGTCGTCAGCTCTGTGGGTACACAATACGTGTGAGAACAGCATTACTCCCATAATTGGTCGTATGGGAGGGGACGTCGAATAAAGGCGTATGTCTAGTATGTAGTACTATGACCTGGTGTGGAAAATGATATTTGGCCCAGTAATTCACAGCAGTCTATATTGCCACATACAATTTCAAACAACAGTCCTAAATCTAATAGCTCTCTTCTGTGTTCTAGTGTAAGAATTTTATATTTTTGACAGTTCTTAACGTAAGACAAGGACGCATTTTTCAATTTGTTATTTAAATAAGAAAGAATTTTCTTTTGTATTCGCTCAATACGCTTAATGTGTACTGCATAATAGGGGGTCCATATGGAGCTGGCATATTCCAGAATGCATCTAACATAAGCAAAATAAATTACTTTAAGGCTAGCTAGATCGTTGAAGCATTTACAGGTGCGCATGATAAAACCGAGATTACGATAAGATCGACTAACAATGCTATGAGAGGACATGCTCATTTTTGAGTCAAATAAGACACCTAGTTTACGTACGACATTAACTCTCTGGATTATGACTCCAACGAAGTCATAGGAAAATTAAAAGATAATAAGAACTCTAGTGCCATAGGTAGTGGTGTAAAATGGTGATTACATATTTGCATACCATTTCGTCTTGTTGCATATCATAAAAAATCTGCCTGTACTGTCCACTGCTAGGGAAAGTCCTCTCACGTTTCGAGGTGATACGCCATACCCTACCATATGGACCCAGTGCTGTGGAGGCAGGTTTCTGGCTTGCTGTTGTAATATATAAAGTCGTCTATCGAGAAGTGCGTCTACTCAGTCCACCTCTGCCACCCCCGCTTGGGGAATATAGGAGTGACGGTGTTTATAAGGCTTCCAAATAAACGAATACCACATTAACTGGTAACTGGGACTAACGATTTATCCCAAGTCTTACCTTATTCCTAAGTAGAAAATCCTGCTTAGGACTTTCACGAGGCTCGGGGGAAACTGTCGGGAGCTCCATCCGACCCCATGGTCGCCAGCATCGATACTTCGCAGGGGCATGGGGATCTCCGCTAGGAACGCACCGGTGTCCCTATTTACAAAACTGTGTCCTTTTCCATTTACAGCAAAACGGTTGCGTTTGGATATACTTACGCATATATACCTACTTACTCGTAACTAGCAATTGTGGAAATTAGTTTTAAATAATTAATTACATTTTTAATATGGTATTTTTACAAATATGCTACAGCATTAAACAAATATGCAACATAGTGCACTGCTAGTTATATAATTGTAAGATCTCACCTGTAACCTATGTTTCACACATAAACGTTACTTACTTACTTACATTTTAACGCGCCCTTACATTGGCTATGGTTTGATATGAAATTATTCGAAATTATTAAGAAAGAAATAAAAAAATATCACACCCATATTTATGCTTTTACTGCCAGGAGTTATCGATATCGTAAAAAACGCAAGACTTCAGACAGCCCGATTAGATAACAGTTTCACAAAGTTAATACGGAAACAAAATTCAAAGTTTTTTACCCTTATTTAAGCACTTCAAAGACTGAAAGCGATGAATGAAGGTGTACAAATGGGTGACTTAGTGGTAAACCATCTACTTTATGCAGATGACGCGGTTTTAATAGCGCCAACAGCCACTGATCTGCAAACACTAGTCACAGTTATGAAAGACAACTGCATGATCAATGGCTTACACTTGAATGTGAAGAAAACCAAGATTATGGTTTTTGAAAGGGAAGAAACCAGAACGAATGTAAGGATTGTGGTTGGTAACGATGTGCTGGAGCAAGTGAATGAGTTTGTATATCTTGGATGCGCCTTCAGTAAGGATGGGAAATACACCGCTGACATAGAGAGAAGAGTGAGTGCAGGAAACAGAGTCAATGGTGCGATGGGAAAGCTACTCGGGAGCCGGCACTTAAGCCATAAGGCGCAGCTGGCCATACATAACGGAGTTCTTGTCCCAACGCTGTTATATGGTAGCGAGAGCTGGGTATGTAAGAAGGAGAATGAAAGTAGGATAAATGCGGTAGAAATGCGAGCTCTGCGGAAGATGTGCGGAGTGAAGCTGACCGACCGCATTAGCAACAGCATAGTAAGACAGCGAGTAGGTATGAAAGATAGTATCGGTGTAAAGATGAGAAAGGGCATGCTCCGTTGGTTCGGGCATATAGAAAGAATGCCAGAGGAAAGAATGACAAAACAGATATACAATGTGAAAGTGGAAGGATGCAGGTACCGGGGAAGACCTAGACTATCTTACCACGACCAAATAAACCGAGTCTTATCTGATGGAAAAGTCAAGAGTCTCCGTAACCGGCGAGCGTGTATGAGACGAACTATGAGAGTCGAGGAAGCCAGAGAGGTATGTAAGGAAAGAACCTGTTGGAACTCTGTACTCTCTGCCTACCCCGCAAGGGATCTGGCGTGAGGTTATAGATAGATAGATAGATTTAAGCACTTTTATACCCCGATTAACTATGAAACTTGTACGTGTATGTGTCCGTATTGAGAAAACCGTTTTAGAAATGCATTTGAAATCTCCGTGTCTGAAGGTGTAACAGCATTTTATGCAAATTTTAAAAATAAATAATATACATTATAAAGCAGTGATATCCTAGTGGTTAGACCGTTGGACTGCAAAGTCAGAGCTCTCGAGTTCAATCCCAGGCACGCACCTCTGTCTTTTCAAAAGCATGTGCGTATTAAAATAAATAACTATCACTTGCTTTAACGGTGAAGGAAAACATCGTGAGGAAACCTGCATGCCTAAGACTATGGCCTAAACCCTCTCAGTCTGAGAGGAAGCCTGTTCCCAACGGTGGGACAGTTTCTTAACAGGGCTATTATTATTATTATTATTAATAATATACATTAAAAATTGTTGGAATCAATTCAGTTATCGATTTAGAACAAACCACTTCCAGGTCCTGCGTTTTTTATGTTACACAATTTTTACACGAACCAATAATATTAATGACTGACGTAAGCATATGTATAACGTTCGACATGATATCCGGGCATGGATATAATACAATGAATTGAGAACTCTGCAAAAAAAACGGGATGACAAGGATACTCACTGAGAGCCCTACGTCTCTTTCTAAGTAGGGTGACCAAACATTGTTACGATTATGGACTTGTTGACATATAATTAACGTACAATTCTCGGCCACTATTCATTGCCGTAATCCTTTCTTTCTACGCATATGCCACATCTTAAATGAGTAGTAGTCAATGTTTTTGATTAAATTGTCCATTTTCTTGCTGACTAAATTTTTTCAGAATCTGTAAATTCAGCTCCAAATATCGCAAAAATTTAGGACAGTCCCCTAGAGCCGTTTTTCTGTATCTACAAGAGTTGAAATAGCTGCCCTTACTGCCCCATCTTAATCCATTCTGTATATAAAGACGAATTAAGAATCTTGTTCGTTTTGAACTCGGTAATAAATGGCTTACAGCGTATTTAAACCGTATCATAAATAGGTATAGTCCGTATTAGTTTTACCTTATGGTCACCGTACTGCATAGTAATGGGAGCGAGCGTGACATCGGGCTCAAGGTTATTGCTCTTACTCATCATGGTTTCTCGAGTTGTTTAAATCACAGAAAATTCACTGTTGTGTCTGTGATTAAGAGTTTAATTTTCTTTGGCAATATTTTGACAGTACTCAATCCATTGTTTTATATCCATGTATACGGGTCACCCAGTATCATTATATTAATACGTCAAGCAAAGACTTTGTACCCCTTTTTACGAAAATTGCGCGGACGGAGGAGAATGAAATTTCCCACACTTATAGTTTATATAGAGAAGGAGTGCAGAATGCTAATATTTTTTTGAAATTATGAAGAAAAAATACATACAGTCAATAAAAAATTGTGGTCGAATTTCGACCAATGGGCGACCACTAGTATTTTTAAATTAGTGCTATCTTTTTTATTTATTTTACAAACCAGCATTCAAAACCTCTGTGTTTTTGCAAAACAACAAATATCATATCGAAACTAAGATTATACTTCAAGAACATTAATTAACGATATCAAATATTTAGGCTAACCTTTGCTTGTTATATCTAAAAGTAGGTACGTTTCAAACAATTATTATGAAACATACTATCAATTCCTTGAATTTGAGATAAAAACCAAGCGGGGGCCTGTGGGTCTAATTGTGGTAATCATATTATGTATGTAATTTTGTTACACAAAAAAGTTTCAAGGTCACCCCCAAGTGTAATAGATCCATGCTTAATGTTTATTTACGAGATCGAATAGATCCATAGGCAAAGCATGATTTTTCTCTTAAAACACTCGGTATCTCTCGGTAGTCTCGGTAGTACATAATAGCTTTCAATTATTCCCATTTTAATTACATTCTTTGATTTTCCGCCCAGAATACAGGCGACGACGACGTAGTCGTAGATCCCCTCCCATAGCCGGCGGTTGATCGGTGCACTTAGTAGTGCACGTCCCCGTCCCCCCACAGCGACTGTACCAACCGAGGGCGCCCTCAAGTATGTCGCCCCTTGCCCTTCTGGCTCGAGCGTAGTGGTTGCATGCTCGCCCTTAAGTCCGGAGAAGCTGTAAAGGCCTCGCGGCCAACAGCGTACATCACTCACACACACACACACACACATACATTTTTTGATTTGTTTTGCATCACAATAATTAGTCTATTATTAATATTTTGATTGTAGATGTTTAATTTATTAAGTAAATGTTTTTTTTTTGTAATTATACACTGCGGGCCCGGTTTATCCCGCACCTTTTTTTGTTAATTTATATTTTGTTAGTTTTGCTTTTATTATAACTCGTATGGTACATGTCGCTTATTTTTGTTTTGGTTTTGTTGTTACAGTGATTGGTATTTGTTTGTTACGGTACTTCGGTAGAGGTTTTGTTTTTTATTCAGTTTGCATTCTCGCTCAAAGGCAAGCCAAAACTGTGAAAAAAAGCCTCATTCTTCAATCTCTCTCTCTTCAATCGTTCCCTCATGACTGAGGATCGTGACTCCGTTGCTGGACTCTTTTTATAATTTCTCTCCATTTGTTGCGATCACTTGCCGCGCTGACTGGCATCTCGAGTTGTTTCGATATGTGATCCGACCATATCTTAGGACTGCATCCCCTTGGTCTCTACCACTCTATTTAGATTACTGGTGAATCTCTCCATGTTATTACTATTTCTTCGAGCTATGTGACCAAAGTACTGTAGGGCTCATACTTTAATACAACCTTTAAAACAATAACATAAAAAAAAGTAAAAAAGAAATAATAAAAAAAAAGAAGTAATAAAAAAAAATGTAAATGTTGGCAACATTAATTCTAAAATGTATAAATTACGCGTCGCTGTCGCTGTCGTCATCTGTCAGTCGCATCTGCAACTGTCAGTCGCATTACGTTCTCCATACATTTTGACAATTACATCATTTCCGACATGGCAACTAGGTAGTTCCTTTTCACAGATAAGTAGGTGGCTATGTAACAGATGTCTTGGTCCCTTCTTGGCTCGAACCGCGAATAAAGAACTACTCGACTCAATGTGTCTTGTAAACCCACGAGGACAAAACCACTGCACATCATTATAATATCATTTTCTTCGTAATATCGGGAATTGGGCCCGGTATAATGGCATTAGGCTCGCCCCCAATAAGCTTTTCGGGAACTGATAGTGATATAGCTGTACACCACCACATGGTGTTCACAGTCTACCTCCGCCACCACAATTTAGGGATTAGGGGAGTGATAGGGTTTATTTTATATTATTTTCTGCCCGGGTTGACTTTTCAACGAAGTCTTTTATCCCGGAAAAGAGCAAGGTTCCTTGCTCTTTCCGGGGTAAAAAGTATCTATTAGTAGTAATCTAGGTAAAAAATTATCTGTGTGCCAAAATTTAATTCCGTTCAGCAATTTTTGCGTTTTCGAGTAACAAACATTCAAACTTTCACATTTATTATACTAGGATTTAAATATTTTTCAGCACGAGAGGAATTATGGATTTGAGTAAATGATTTGTATATATATCATCACGTCAGATCCCTTGCCGGGAAGGCAGAGAGTACAGAGTTCAAACAGGTTCTTTCCTTGGCTTGACTTCACCTATCAATGTAGTAAGATAATATTTTAAAAAGTTCAGCGACTGTTACTTGTAAACACTTGCATATTCCATATTCAGTACAACGTGTCGAGACTTGCGCCGCAGCCGTCCGCAACTCTTGTTTAGACATGCAAAGGGACTGAAGACGAAATACGACTTGTGGTGTGTGTGCTTGCAATCTAGAATGAACTTGTTTGATTCTTCACCAATATAAATACGAATGCCAAGGATAGCCGTTGCTCATTTGTTTCCGGAATTTCGAAAAGAAAAGTAAAGTAAAGTGAACCGATCTTAGTGTTTGCCAATGTCAGAAAAAGTAAGTACCTGCCTATTTGTTCTACATACTTTTATTTTATGTTGTAATAAGTATATTTGTAATGTTTGCGTGTGGTAGGTACGTATTAAAAATTAAATACTGAACAGAGTAATTATTAGATACTTCCATAAAAGAACAGAAAGCCGATATAGGTTGAACTTTTTGTCCCTACTTTATTAGTATTTTTTTTTACCCGACTCTGTGGTGGTTCACTAAAGGAGAGATATATTATGATTGACCTGCATGATTGTAAATATTTCAGGTTCCTAATGCTAAATGACTTAATTCAATATATTTTAATAAATTGTACACGTCTTTGAGTATCTGTAACGTGCATCAAAGTAAAAAATAAATAATTAAAATCGCGGAGTTTTATCAAAATATATTTATGAAAAACTGTTTTACATTACATTAAAATCAGTTTAGCCGTATTCATAAAACTCTATTATGGATTAAGATGGAGTTTTATGAAGCGATTTATTGCTTTTAATAATTAGAATCAGTTTGCCGTCGGTACTTTGTTTATTTCATTGCAATAATTAATTAGGTGATTACCTAATAATAGGATCTAAAAATAGGATTCTATTCTGTTAAAATTGTCATATCTTGTTAAGTAAGACCACCCTATGATTACTAAAACAAAGTTTTTATATTTAAAGGTAGGTTACTGATACGAAACATGGCTGAATCTAAGAAGAAATGTCGTTATATAGTGTTGATTATTTAAAATTTGGTTTTCTTCCATTAAAGGTAGACAAGCGATTACCCATACGCCTTTTATGCAACACAAAGTTTTGAGCAATGACTCTATGAAATCATCGAAGCTCAAAGATCATCTAAGAAGGTGTCATCCTGATAAAATAGGTAAAGATTTGAAATATTTTCAAGCATTGAAGCTTCACCATGATCCACCGTGCACAGTATGTTCGCTTTAACATCTGAAAGTAACGATGATGGCTTGCGGGCATCTTACATTATCTCATTACCTATAGCGAAATCTGAAAAACCACACACCATTGGAGAACAGTCAATTTTACCATCTGTTGAAGAGGTTTTAAAAACAAATCTCCATTTGACATTCTCAAAAGAATTCCTTTGAGTAACAACACTGTATAAAGACGTATTGATGAAATGAGCTCTGATGTTGAAAGTTTCTTGTGTAATAATCTGCAATCAACAAATTTTTCTATTCAATTGGGCGAAACCTGGTAATGAAGCATTATTATTGACATGTTCGATTTGTGATGGATGAAGAAATTCATGAAGAGCTACTACTCACGAAAACTTTGGAGACGGACACTAAAGGTGAATCAATATTTAATATCCTGAGTGATTTTTTTAAGGAAAAATCGATTCCATTCACAAACGTTATTTCAGTGGCAACAGATGTAGCTCCTGCTATGGTCGGGCGATATCGTGGGTCTATAAGCCATCTTAAAAGAATTATACCAGAGGTAACTGCAATTCACTGTGTCATCCAACGACAACACCTAGTAGCGAAAATTTTGAGTGATAGATTGCACCGATCTCTTCAATTTGTGATTAATGCAGTTAACAAAATAAGAAGGTTGAATACGTGTTTGTTTGCAAAATAGGGAATACGATAGATTATATCAATATATAATGGCAAAAAAAGTTAACCGTCAAAAACAAAATGTAAAGGGCAAAAAAAATGTTGAAGATAGCAAACAGATAAGAGCACTTTAAACGCCCGCCATCTTGGCGCGCTTGGCGTGACGTCAAAGTCTACAATAAACATCAATTAGGGAACAGCTGTAGAAGCACATTATTCTGTAATTTATTTTTATTTTGTAATTTGCGACTATTATACAATGGAACAACACTGAGTTGTGCCTAGGTGTAAAAATACAATAAGAAATGCACCCGATAGGTGCAGACATAAGGAGAAAGTGGTGTAAAATCAGAAAAAGGGACATGGTATCTACATCAACTTGTTTGTATTGCTGTGAAGATCACTTTAAAGTAAGAATTAACTTAAATATTTAAAACTAATATTTTGTCTTTGTGTAAATCGACAACAAAAAATAATAATAAAACTAACTCAATAGCAAATATCCAACAAATATGAGCATGTTTAACAAGATTTTACTCACTTTTTGAATCAGTTTTAGAGTTTTTGGAAAGTAAAAATCCAGATTTAAAAGAAAACCTGATCAATTTGAAAGCAGACATCGCGTATTTGACAGATGTGTTCAAAAAATTTAATGGCATTAACTTAAAATTACAAGGAGACAGCCTCAATTTAATAAAAACAAAGGGTGTAATTTCAGTTTTTCTTGGAAAATTCAAATTTATGAAGCAAAATATTCGTCGGCGCGAATTTTCCCAGTTTTCAAACTTGTCACGAGTAGAATGCCTTGATGAGGATATTCAGACATACGTTCAACATTTAATTGCACTGCATGATGATTTCAAAATCAGATTTGAAGATATTCTGACGATGGAAATACCACCATGGATCATAAAAATCCACTTGATAAAACGGAAGTGACGAAGGTGTTATTACAAGAGGAGCTACTCGAGCTTAGCACTAATGAGGAGCTGAAAGTGAAATGTAAAAGAGAGTAGCAAACATTTTGGCTGCAGTCAGAAATTTTCGAAAAATATCCTGGACTGTGGGGAATTGCCAGAAAGCTTTTGATAGCGTTTCCCTCGTCATATCTTGTCGAAAAAAGTTTTAGTGTCGTTACAAACCTTTTAACAAAAAAAGGAGCAGATTGAATATCACGGAACGGGGAGATTTGCGGTTATTCCTAACAAAACTGAAGCCAATTATTAATTATTTGCTGTCAAGTATCAATGCAATCCATCCTGCAATCCATCAAGTACATCCCTCCCATTAAAATTATGACTATTTTGTGATTGTCATTGTAGAAGTTACGTTATTAATGTTTAATTTTAATTATATTACGACTGGTATCATATTAAAATGTAACATAATAACAATAATAATTAATAGTGTAATAATTACATATTTTAATTAAATACAACACAACAAAATATATACTATTTTTCTTTTTATTTTTACCATTTCGAATGGGGAGTTTTCTAAATGAAATAAGTGAGAATTGATTGGTTCCTTGTGCTGCGAGTAGATATCAAAAAAGTAAAGTCGGATGGAATCACTTTTTTGATTGGCCAACTTTACTTTTTTGACATCCACTCACAGCACAATCAATTAATTAATTAAACAATCAATTCTCGCTTTTTTTTTCGACGTAGGGCTCTAAGCGAGTATCCTTGTCATCACGTTTTTGTTGCAGAGTGCTCTATCCATTGTAATATATCCATGAACATTTTACACTTAGAGTATTAAAAATTTGTGACTGTCTAAAATTTCTTTGATTCCACAAATCTTATCTCTATGATTCCACATGAATGACCTGCTATGGTCTTGTCGCAGTACTGCCAGTATAACAGAATAAAATTTATAATCATTTCAATCTGACAGGTGTCTGGAACATTTTCCGTTGAAAAATGTATTGATTGATTAAAAATAACATTCACGTATTAATTATGGAAAAGAAACCAGATAAAACCGATGAGGTAAGATCTCTATATCAAACGTCTGATCCCTCATGAGGCAAAAAGAGAATTATGCCAGCGCATTCCGTTCTGTCTCCCCTCCTTTCACATAGTTCAGGGTTTCGAACCGTTATTTCCACTTGAGCCCCCCTTTATTATCATCAGCCGAAAATGTCCACTGCAGGGCAAAGGCCTCCCCCCGCAAAAAACGTCACGACCACTGGCATTCTTTTGTACGCATCCAAGTTTTACCTGTGACCTTCACCAAGTCAACGACATAAATTGCCCCCTTTATACAAGATGTATCTTAAATACCGCAAGACCTCAAACAACCCAATTAAAAATTTCGTTTCCCCCATTCAATTTGTGAAGCAATTACTAAAAATTCAATGGGAAAACCATATTTCCAAATTTGAAGTTTTTTACCCTTTTTTCAAGTACTTTTATATCCCAATTATCAATAAAACGTGTATGTGAGCCTATTAAGAAATACGTTTTAGAAATGCATTTGAAATCTCCGTATTGCTCTAAAGCAAAAAGAATTCAGTTTGTGATAGCGCACTGAAGTAGTACCACCATTTTTTGTAAATTCAAAAAAAAGTAAGATATATTTAAAATAGTTGGAAACAATTTAGTTACCGATTTAAAATAAACTTCTTTCAGGTCCTGCGTTAATTGCGTTACACCTTGTATATTTATTACCAAGATAATTTAATGAACCTAACCATAATTTAATGAATCAACCTAATTTACGCAAGTAAATTAAAAATCCCATATAGTGATGGTAGATTTATAAACTAACTATTTTAGAGTAGAATAAACCTATATTATAGAATCGAGGTGCCGATACTACAAGCCAAGATAATCCTAATACTACTGATGGGACTGCCAGTCCAGAAAATCCGGATAGTCCCACTGCCCCAGATTCTAATACTGGTGCTCCTACTACCTCAAGTGGTCTCGAAACCCCTTCTCCTCCAGAAAAAGCTCCTACAGTCATAGTAAGTTTGTAAGCACTTTGCCGACAAATGACTGGCATGAACACGAATAGATAAATAATTCTAGTTTAGGGAAAAAAACCATAGAACTAAAAGTAACACGAACTAGAAGTAAACTAAAACTAGTGGCGAACGGGTTGGCCCAGTGCTTAAGACCTTAAGCCGGTACACCCACAGTTGCGGGTTTGATCCCGCATTCTTTGTGTGACACACAAATAATTTGTTTCATTATGGGTTGGTGCATGGGAATTTCAAATCTGAAACGCAGACGCGACACAGGAATAATTCCTAGAGTAGGGCTAGGTTTTATTTAAATATAAAAATATAAACTGCGATTTCCTTTACAAGTCTAGACGTCGCCAAAAGAATTCTTACGACAAGTGCGGAAATAGCACAACTTTAAAAAAAAAATATAAAACATTGCTCCACCCCCGGTTTTATTCCTGTGTCGTGGGTGCGTTTATAAATAGACTGAAAGAATAGTTAACACAAAGATCAATCGTGTCGAACCCGTGATTTTTAGATTCGACCCGGTGGGTGGAGCGGATTTAGCTCCTAAGCAGCAATACAGGTTAAAGCTATAAAAGGGCCGTTACTTCCCCTCTTAAGCTGTAGTTGTGCTACTTGGGTGGCCACTATAGGGGTTTACGTGAGTGGCCCTGGCACCATCTGTATCTGCATCTACATCTGTAAATACGCACATAAAAAAAATATTTTTATAAAGTGTGGAAATTCCTACATAGAACTTCCACGAGATCCGACTATGTACGAGTATATCGGAGTCCTACTGACTGAAAACAGATACCCGTATTTTGCAAGGGCTTCTAGATCTCCATACGTAATTCACTGGGGCCCTCTACGTGCTATGCCCAAGATAACTTTTAATGAGAAAACTAAACTCAGTTTATCTCTTCACCTATGCGGTGCTCCGCAAGGTGATATATTGTCTCCCGCACTTTACATTCGCAATTCAAAAGCCGTCTGATTTCTGAGAGAGATATCTTATTGATTAGACCACTGAAATTACTGAATTTCTTCAAAATCATTTTTTTATTCATGTAAACTATTATAGTATTTATAAATCGTCAGAAAAGTAACAAAATCCCTGAGTTCCCCTCTCTAGCCAAATTTTTAAATTTTCTAACACGTTCTACAATACTAAGTTATACGTAAAATTTCAGGACCAACATGAAAATTTTGAAGAATCTGAAATACGTCAGAAACCTGAAGAAACTATAAGACTTCGAAAACCTGAAAAATCTATAAAACTAGTAGAATCTGATAAGCCTGATGGACCTAATGACCAGTCTGACGGGCCTCAATTACAATTGGTAACTTTGACAGATTTTCTATATATAACACGACCTACACCTTCCCTTTTTGTAGGGCTTAAGGCAAGGACGATGGAATGTCAATCGTCCTAAATTTATTATTATTATTATAACTCGGATATCCTATCGTCCTTGTCTTAAGCCTGAAGTTGGAAATAGTTGGGGAGCGAAAACGTACGTCCGATAAAAAGTTCGGTAAGGTAAGTGTGGATCGTGCTTAAGATATCTCCATCGGTCGGTAAACACACTTAGAAGACTTGGTGTTGGCGTGGAGCCGGGATAGTAAGGAAGAAGCACTATGACATGTAGATGTCGCTTCTCAGCTGTACAAAGTCTGTGGTCGTATCCAAGTTAAGCAGTTCGGGGCTCTTGCCCCTTCTTAAAAGAGTCAGGAGAGTACGCAATTGACACTGGATGAATACCTTTGTTTAAGAGGTTTCTCATAGCGATTGAATTGACTTATTAGATATGTGTACCTTATTATACTGTGGGATATTGAGATAATTTTGATAAAATTTAACTTTTAACGTATTTGGTTGTGAAATATAATAATATTAGCCCTGTTAAGACACTGTCCCACCGTGGGAAAGGGCCTCCTCTCGGACTGAGAGGGTTTAGGTCATAGTCCACCACGCTGGCCCAGTGCGGTTTGGCGAACTTCACACACCTTCAAGAAACTCTTAGGCGTGCAGGTTTCCTCACAATATTTTCCTTTACCGTTAAAGCAAGTGATAGTTAATACGCACATGCTTTCGAAAAGACAAAGGTGGGTGCCTGGGTTTAAACCCAGACACTTTGCAGTCCAACGGTGGTCTACCCACTAGGCTATCACTGCTTGGTTGTGAAATATATAGGTATAATACTCTAAAATAAAGTATTAGTTAGGTTGGTTAGAAAAGAATTGCAATTAAGTTAGAAACTCTTTCAAATAAAGTAAATCTTCCAGAGGTTCATTTCAGATTTTGGCATGATTGTCTAACGGTCGGTCTCAATATTTAACTCAGGGGTACATTTGCTAACTACAAGTAGTATTTGGAAATATTTTATATGGAAAATCTCTCAAAATAATAGTGATAGTAAACAAATATATCTTTCAGTTAAATATTGAAACCAACCACCCTTTGGGAAATTGTTTGCTCCAATCTTGCATTATGATCTTATAGTAATATACTTACAAAATTTTTGTTACAGAGCCGGGGTTCCAAGCCTTTTACTAAAAAGAAGATCCAGCTTCCCGATATAGAGCCGGTTGGTTCATTACGTTATTTTACTACTTAACTCCAATATGTACATCGATAGTCCTCACTAAACTTAGCGTACACTGGAATCGATTGTAAACTGGACACGAATGAGCAATAATGTGTCATACAATAACAATATGCTATCTAAAATTGAATTTTATTTTCATACAATTATAGTACTAATTTTAATATCAAGTTGTATGTAGTTGACATGTTTTTGCTTATTTATGTTCAACTACTCTCAGTAACAGACCAACTTGATCTAGATTGAGAACTGTCCACAGCCCACTTACTAATTCAATAGTCCTCCCTGCATCCAATCATCATCAAAGATTATTGAAATACCTAGATCTCGGATTGTTCACAACACCTGCTACATCATCATCTATCTATATCATCACGCCAGATCCCTTGCGGGGTAGGCAGAGAGTACAGACTTCCAACAGGTTCTTTTCTTATAGACCTCTCTGGCTTCCTCCACTCTCATCTCATACACGCTCGCCGGTTACGGAGACTCTTGCCCTTCAAATATAACACGGTCTATTTGGCTATGGTTATATAGTCTAGGTCTTCCCCGGTACCTACATCCTTCCAATTTCGCATTGTATATCTGTTTCGTCAGCCCTCATAGTATTTAACGTACACTGGAATAAATTGACTATCCTCTGTTCACAGACATTCCAACAGTCCTCATTGTACTTGACGTATACTAAAGTTGACTGTGAACTATCCCTAGTCCAAATACTACACCAATAGTCCTCACTGTATCTAGCGTGGACTAGTTTTAGGACTATCTACTGGCCACAGTCTACTTCAAAATTCTTTTGTGTATATGGCATGGAATGCAAACGATTGTGGACTCTCTCTAGTCCACAGACTTCTCTGACAATAGTTGCTGCATCTAAAGTGGGCTAAAGTAGATCTAGGACTGTCTAGAACCCGTGCTACTTTAAAAGTCTTCATTCTTTATTCGTATTTAGCGTACACTGGAGTAAATGTCCACAATCTATCCTCAGTCCACAGTCTACTCCGACAATTACTACTTACTATATTATTATGACTACATCCAGGGTGGACTGAAGTGAGTAGGTACTGTATTCAGTCCACAGACTGACGGACAGTTCAGTCAGACTACTTCAACAGTCCTCACTATATCCAACGTAGAATGGAGTAGATTGAGGACTGACCTCAGTTCAGAAACTATGCATCCAGTGTGGACTGAAGACCACTGAAGACTGTTCACAGTCTACATTTGTACATTCGTCTTCAATATCCTTCACTGTATTTTCTCCTTCAGTTCACAAACTACTGCCTAGTCTTCATTGCATCCAATGTGGACTGAAGTAGATTTAGGAGTGTAGTTCCACGGACTACCAATAGTCCTCACTCTATTTAGAATAGACTGGAGAAGATTGTTAATAATCTTAGCTGCATCCAACGCGGTTTGAAGTAAATTGAGTCCTTCCTTTTCTAGACTAGTTACAGATTAGCTCAGGCCAGCTCCAGACCCAAGAGCTCTACGACTGAACTAACATGAGGATAGTCTGTAGTAATTATAAGAATCTATATTTTAAGATGTGGGTACAATGTTATAAACACACAGGTGGCCGTTATCAAACTCTTTATTTTTACGTTCATACAAGTATCAGTTCGCCGTGTACCCACATCTTAAAATATAAATTCTTATAATTACTACAAGTCTACATAATTTAATTAAAAGACATAGCATATATGTTACCCTTAGCAACGGAAATAATTGATATTGTGACTATGTTGATGTTGTATCGCATTTTGACAACTAACTGAGTTTGATTGAGGTATCAGAATAAGCGTAGTGTTCGATCACCGCATCAAGCGTCCAATAAACAAACTTTTCTCTACGACTAGAGTTGGTGTGTGCGAATGGAAGCGTTCGGACACGGCATCGAGCTTCCGAAAAGCAACTAACTAGTCTAGTAAACTGTGTTAATTGAGTAATTCTTCCAGCTTCCAGATTTCATATCCGAAAAACGTGGAGATAAGTTTCACAGATTATCAAAGTTCTCCCTGAAATCAACCCAACTGGAAGCTTTGACATATGACTTTGCTGGTGCTCGATCAGCGGCGAAGACAAATGGGTATGTCTATAACTTAAACCTGTGACTTAAACTCATTTTCACAAATTCACGGACAACATGACAGGTGCAAATGTGAATACAAAAAAAATATTATACCAGCTTAAGACAACTAGTGTAGAGCCTACAACTAAATCAATCGACATAAATTATTGGCATATGTTAAAATATATATTGTTTTTGTTAAATTAACGTTGAATTTTACTCAGTGTGCCCTAATACAATAAATAGTGTAGTAAATAAAATATTTTGGAATATAAATATAAATACCGATATTACTTAAGATTTTTAAAGCAACAAAATATAACATATTATCGATATATTTTTACATCTGTTTTGACTGAGGTGCGAGCCGTGATTGAAATCTTATACCACATTTTCTTTCAGGATGTTTGAGGCAGTAGGTCATATGATAAAAATATGCTTGGGCAGTGGTGTGGTGACTATTCAAGAGGGTTACCGGTTTTGTGGAGTGTGGACCGCGCTTGCCCTCAACGTGTTTTTGGGCTTATGCATCACATATTGTATGTACGTAAGTGTTGAATGTTTAGCTATATGTTATTGAAACTAAAGGTTTGGCCACATAGCTGATGCAGCACAACGGGTGCGCGACGGTGGTGCGGATCGGAGAGTTATATGTACTGAAATGTACGGGAGACACCACATAGCGCAGCCACGCTCGACGCGATTACAAACAATGCACGAGGGGAGCGAATACGAGGCATGCCTTTTAAGTTCTGTCGTTTCCATATTTCCCGGCAGTTTTAAATTTGGAACTGTTCTATATTCGAATGTGTTTAAATTTTGAATCTCAAAACAGTTGAAAGTATTAGGATTAATGCTATTGTTTAGTCACAGCATCGATTGGAATCTGTCAGGTTACGTACAAAAATGAATCTTTCTAAGGAAAATGTTCGTGCAATAATTTTCTCCAACTTTAGAAGAGGCCTGACACGGCTTCAGTGTTTTGAAGAGCTAACATCTGTGTTCAGTGATGAAGCCTCATATCTGCGGACTGTCGAACGCTGGTATTTAGAATTCCAGCGTGGTCATACTAGTGTTAGTGACAAATCTCGCGAAGGACGCCCAAAATCCGCCTTCACTGAAGATAACATCATTGCTATGAGACAACTAATTCTCGAAGATCGTCATGTGACGTATCGAGAGATAGAGCCTCTATTAGGCATCTCAGAGACCACCATTCTTTGACCTAAAGTGATGGTATTTCGGATTATAAACTAATGATGTTAAATAGGTCTGCGACGGTAAAATTAAAGAATCCGGTCCGAAACACGCTAATATCGATGTCAGCGCAAAATGGCTTGAGCACGCCAGGCCGTTAGCGCACGGTGTAACTAAATGCTTGCTCAATGAACTTAATCAACCTGCGCCAGGGCGCAGTAAAACAAATTGAATTATAGATGAAAAAATGTCCTTTAAAACTAATTATAAAAGTATTTAGGTAAATTTCATAGCAAACCACAACTCCAGTGAACGATCATGAAATGAAATTTCACTTGATGACAGCATTACTTCCGATTTTGGTCACGTGCCAATTGATCCTTGTCTAACTATAATCAACCTGTAACATATGTACGCAGTAAATCAAATTCAAATATAGAAAAAAAATGTCTTATAAAACATTACCACTAATTAAAAAAGCGACTCCAGCGAAGTTAACAGACATCAAGAAGTGACATTTCACTTGATGACAACGTAAGTTCTGATTTTGGCCATGCACAAAAGATTCTTATCCGTATAGACCGATATTAGCGGCATTCGGACCGTAGCCCATGTTAGTAAATTATGCACTCACAATACACATATTTTTCATCAATCTTTTCTTCAGATCTTGGTGCGATCGGCACAAAAGCTGTACGGCAAAGTCCGTCTCCCTACAATGACGTATCCAGACGTGGCGGAAGCTTGTATAGAAGTAGCTCAGTTTGATCGTTTGAAGGACTATAGTTGGTGCTTCCGGTGAGGTTTATCACCACCTTATCTTTGAAGTGGTCAGAACTCTTCATCATATTTCACCATATTTGTTTGAGGGATTTATAGTGCAATCAATATTATGAATATCTATCCGCAATGGGCCAGCGTGGTGGACTATGGCCTAAACCCTCTCATTTTGAGAGGAGGCCTGTGCCCAATGGTGGGACAGTTTCTTAATAGAGCTAATATTATTACTCTTGGTTTCTTTCTGATTAAATTTGTTGGCGGTTCCAAGATAATTAAAGTGGTACCTGGGACACCCAAGGTTCAAACCTTTGTCTCAGCTATGAAGATCATTGTGAATCCTGGAGGAGTTAGTGGTGAGAATGTAAGGTGGGCTGAGTCCCTCCTCCACCGACGCGGTGCTCAGGACAGCGTGGGCCACAACATGTCACCGTCTTCCGAAGGACGCTCAAGGCCCCTGCCCCATCGTCCTTTGACACCAAGGGATGTTTGTGCAGGAGGGTGGTATAAAAAATTTGACTTAACCTGGACTACTTACTATCGTTTCAGGTTTACAGTAGATTTTACGATCACTGCTGGTCTTTTCTGCAGCTGCAGCGTTTACCAGATCATCGTGGCCAAATGTGTTAAGCAACTTGTTGAAGGGTCTGATGTGCTACTGGATGAAGGCCAGCCCCCGCTTAAGACCTACATCGTGATACTATTGGTCCCTTGTTTTTTGATCTGCATGATAACAACGCTGAAATATTTCGCTCCTTTTACCGTTGTTATGGATTTGCTTATTAGTAAGTAACTAAGTATGTTCTTCTCTCGCTTGTTTTCCTTGAAGGGAAGAAATGTACTTTGGACGCTTATATTTTACTTACAAAATTATAGGTCATTTGGCGCCGTGTTTCTGGCACATTCTTTCACATAGAATCAGAATCAGAATATTTTTTATTCATGTAAACCATTACAGTATTTATGAATCGTCAGAAAAGTAACAAAGACTCTACCGCCACTTCGGAATGTCATTCCTGTGGAGAAGAAGGGCAAGAAACTCCACGGTTACTCTTTTAAAATAAGAAATTACAAACTTTTTCATCTACATTCTGTTGTGGGGTATGGGAGAACAATGTAGGTTGGTCATCAGGTGAGTCAAAGTTAAAAAAGCGAATAATACTATTTATGAGAATGGCTACATGGTTCCCTCATTTACAAAAAAAAGTACATATTGTGTTAAATTAATAGAAGGTAGAGAGGAAATGTTAACTTACAACAGTTGAATAGGTTGTCATGACTCAAGTGACTCAAGACTATCCAAGCATTTTTATCTTTTAAATAATCTTCTATTGAATAATAAGCTTGCTTACAAAGTGTTCGTTTTATACAAGCTTTAAACTTATTTTCACTAAGTTTAGTGACGTCAATGGGAATTTTGTTATAAAATCAACACAGTGCCCCATGAAAGACGTGTGAATTTTTGATCGACGAAACTGCGGTTGGTGTAATTTATTTCTATGTTGTGTGTTATAGCAATGCCTATCACCTAGCTGATTAAAAAGATCTAAATTTTTTCTAGTATACATAATGTTTTCATAAATATATTGACATGGGACCGTCGTGATATTAGCTACTTTGAACAGTTCTCTTAAAGATACGCGACTACTCAAGTTATAGATGGCCTTAATAGCCCTTTTTTGCAAGATAAAAACAGACTCAATGTCCGCTGCCCTACCCCACAATAATATACCGTAAGACATGACACTATGAAAGTAGCTAAAATAGACTATCCTCGCGGTGTCCACATCAGTTAGTTGTCTGATCTTCCTTACGGCATAGGCAGCGGAGGTAGGCCGTTTACCTAAATTCTCAATATGAGGACCCCATTGTAACTTGGAGTCAAGCGTAATCCCTAAAAAAGATGTATCATTGATGAACTCAAGTTTCTCATTGTTCAGTATAATATCATGTACAGTACTTTTTACATTTGGCAAAGAAAACCTTATACATTTAGTTTTCTTGTTATTGAGCACTAAATTGTAGGATGTAAACCAGTTATGTAGTTGAAGAATAGCGTCATTTACTTCGTCAAAGTTATTAACATGTCTACCTACTTTAAAAATCAAAGAGGTATCGTCAGCAAATAACACTATCTTCGCTCGATTTTTTCACTTTGGAATTACTTCAGGTAGATCATTTATGTAAACAATAGGAACGGACCCAGTATCGATCCCTGTGGAACGCCCATTTTAACTAAAGAGCCTAGAGATTTAGTTTGATTTATTTGAACACACTGTTGTCTGTCCTCTAGGTAAGATTTTAAAAGATTAAGTGCTTTACCATGGATACCATAGTGCTCCAATTTAGGCAGCAGTGTTTCATGTTTCACACAATCAAATGCTTTGGAAAGATCACAAAAAATGCCAATGGCGTCCTGTGAGTTCTCCCAGGCATCGAAGATATGCTTTATTAGAGTTACACCGGCGTCAGTAGTACAACGCCCTTTGGTAAAACCAAATTGCTGATCGTGCAGGATGTTGTTTGCGTTAAAATGATCTAGCATTTGCATGAGCATTATCTTTTCGAACACTTTACTGAGCACTGGCACGACAGACACTGGCCTATAGTTGTTGGCATCTTTACTATCGCCGGATTTGAACAGTGGTATTACCTAACTAAATTTCATTAAATTCGGGAAGACTCCTTGATCTACGCACATATTAAAAATAACAGCTGAGTGTGGCGCGATTTAATGTATAATGGATTAACACACTTTTACCGACAGTCCCCATAAGTCTTCAGTTACTTTTAATTTTAAATCATTAAAAACTTTGATAACAGACCGGGGATTATAGTGTACTCAAACCCGAACTCCACCGGACAAAGAGTAATGTTGCTTTTAACAAAAGAAATTGCAAGGGAAGAAGAGCAATTTAAGAATTTTGTTGTCTCTACCGGAATATTAGTGAAAAAAAATTCGAATTCTAGAGCTACGTCACTATCTGCCTGAATGAGCCCACGCGCAGTCTCTAGAGTAAAGTCCACACTGCGGTGCTTAGACCTCCCAGTTTCACTATTAACAATTTACCAGGTGGCCTTAATTTTGTCATCTGCAGATTTAATTCTTTTACTTATATGTAGCGCTTTTGCTGCCTTACATACTCTTTTAAACGTTTTAGAATAATTTGCAACATACCTTGCAAAACTTTCACTATTCGTTTCGGATTTTAGGTCATATAATTATATAGCTTTTCCCTACTTCTACGAATTCCAGCGGTGGCCCAATTACAGAAGGTGAACTTGGGTTTGATATTTTTCATTTTAATGGGAAAGCTACTAGTAAATTGTACCTGTATAATTAAAAAAAGATCAGCATACAGTTTATGAGGTTCGTTTGCGTTACTCATGTAAATATCTAATTTATTACTCAAAGCTGTATTAAATGTATGCAATGTTGCAGGTGTTATATTTCTAGAATTAACTTTAACACTTCTCAATGGTGTAATATTAGTGAAAGTGACTGTTTGCCCAGTGTGATCAGATTGTAGATAACTACTGCTTGATCTATATAATCGCAATTACAAAAAATATTGTCAATGCATGTAGCAGAAGTTAATGTTATTCGAGTCGGTTCGAGGAAAACATTAATTAACTTAAAAGAATTGAATAAACGTAAGAGTCTGTCACTATACGATGTTTTTTCTAAAATATTTATGTTGAAGTCACCACAAACTACAATAGACTTGTTTACTCATGAAGGTTTTATTCAGCACATCTTCCATTACAGATTCAAATGTAGTAAAATTTTGACTGTTTGGGGGTCTGTATACACACACAATAATATGCTTATCCAGCTCAACACAAGAAATTTCAACACACTGTTCAACTGAAAGCTCAACTATATCCCTACGTTCTCTCGACTTGATATTTTTTTTTAACCAAAACTAATGTACCTCCATGAAGCTTGTATTTACGAGTATAGTAACTTAAGACGGAATAATTGTTATAATTTATTAATAATTCATACGATTTAAACAAACCATAAGCTTCTTCAAGATATTTTACCGCTAGCAAGTGATAATTTGTGAGCAATAAATGGTCTTACTATGCACTCCCACATATGGCTGCTGAATTTTATCCGAACAAAATTAATTTCGTGGATTTTATATCGAAAATGGATGTTTCTGTTAATTTTTTGCTTTTATATCGAATGCCAAGTTAGAGGTCTCGGGTTCATACCCAGGCACACACTTGCTAAAGCATGTAACGGTGAAAAAAAACATCATGAGGAAACCTGCATGCCTAAGAGTTTCTTGTGAAGTTCGTCAATTGGCACTGGACCAACGTGGTGGACTATGGCCTAAGCCCTCTCAGTTTGACAGGAGGACCTTAGGCTTAACAGGGCTAATATTATTATATCGAATGGGATGTCAAATTAAAGATATACCTAGTACAATATTTAATAGAAAATATACCAAGCGACAGAAATAAAAATCATTATATTTGAATGTTTATAGTACCTTATTGCTTAAATTTTTTTTCAGTATTTCTCGCAGCTACAACGGTATATTCAGTTGCTATTATGGCACCAGTGAATGTTTTGGATCTGCCAGCCTATCAGTCGGTCGGTGGCATCTTTAAGTTCACTGGTATATGCCTCTTTAGCATGGATGGCTGTGGGAATATAATGTCCCTTGAAAATCACATGGCACAGCCCAAGAAATTCCCTCTCGTTCTATCAGGTAACAAAGTTAATTGTCGAAGGGTAAAGGTTTGGTCAAACAGCCGACGGAGCGCTCGGGAAAGGCTCGGCTACGCTCGGCTCGGAGCGCGGCGCCCACGTCATACTGTCGGAGCGATATCGCGTCGGCCGGATCCACCCATGCCTAACACTAGCGTCCTGCTTGAACGCGTATTGGCGTCTCGCTCCCCCGTGCTTTGTTTGTAATCGCGTCGGGCTCAACGTCGAGTCGAGTCGTTTGCCGTCGCACCGTTACAACGTTACAACTCTCCAGGTCACACCACCGTCGCGCTCCCGTCGCGATGCGTCGGCTATGTGGCGAAACCTTTAGGATAATCTATACTAATATAATAAAGCCTAAGAGATTGTTTTTTTTTGTTTGGACGCGCTAGTCTCTGGAACTAAGTGGAATTTGAATTTATTGTTTGCATTTGATTGCCTTATTCTTGAGTAAGGTTATATATTGCCTTAAAACCGAGACAGCTAGTATGTTATAAATGCTGTTTTTTTTTAATTTTTCCGGAATCATAGTAACTCTGTACCCTCCAACCTCGCAGAGGATCTCGCGTGATGATATTGATAGATTTAGAAACGATTCGAGGAGGTCGGAGGAGGAGAACGAAGAGGTCTCCTTGTGTCCAATACAATATTCCAACACAAGGATATTCATATGTATACGTGCAGAAGAAATGAACAGAAAAGCATGATAGATTTGATCCTGGTAGATACCCATGCGTATAGAGGCCCCACTCTTGAATCGGACCACTATCTCGTAATTGCGCGGTTTAGTGGTTTGTTCAGGAAGTGGAGGCACTGGCGAGAGCGTATCCCCTTCGGATGCCTTGAAAGAATCAAGGTTGAAAGGTTGCAAGATGAGAGCGTGAGGAGAACGTATGAAGACAGAGTCCGGGACAAGCTTTTGACAGCTGGTTCTTCGGACTCAAACATAGATGAATGCTGGAATTGTCTGAAAGAGAGTTTGGTAGAATCAGCGAAAGAAGTATGTGGCTGCTCAAAGAAGCATAGCACAGCAAAAGGGGATGCATGGTGGGACACTGAGTTAAAAAGCTCTGTAGAAAGTAAGAAGAAAGCGTGGCAGGACTATGTTTCTTCTTTGAATCTAAATGACAGTATGACGGAAATGAAGAAAGAAATATACCGGCAATGCAAAACTTTAGTGAAAGAAAAGCGTGAAAGAGCTAGTGTGATTGAGGAGGAGAGGCTGACGAAGAACTTCGAGAATAACACCAAACTCTTTTGGAGCAAGGTGAGAAAGGCTCGAGGTGATTCGTCAGACGCCAAAATGGAAAAGATAAAATCTAAGGATGGTGACATTCTTGCAGACACACAAGCTGTGCTACACCGGTGGAGTGAATACTTTGGAGAAATGTATGAGAATGCCCCAGATGCTGGTGCCACAGACGAGCCCAGAGGCGAGTTTGCGGCACCAGAATCCACAGAGGACATCACTATGGAAGAAGTTCAATGAGCGATACGAAGTATGAAAAATGGTAAAGCTGCGGGAATAGACATGATATCTGCCGAGATGATTAAATATGGTGGAACTTGCGTCCGGGACGCTTTTTGGGTCCTTGCAAATCTTTGCTGGAAGACCGGTAGAGTCCCTACAGATTGGCGCCGCGCAGTCATAGTACTCTTGTATAAAGGCAAGGGCTCACAATATGACTGCGCCAATTACAGGGCCATCAGTTTGATCAGCTTGGCAGCAGATAAGGTGTATGGTAAAATTATTGAACGGAGAATGCGCGAGAAGTCCGATGGAATATTGTGTGAGGCACAGGGAGGTTTCAGGTCTGGAAGAGGATGTTCGGATCAAGTTTTCTCCCTCCGCAACATCGTAGAAAAGCATCTGGCAGTAGGCCGGAAGGTTTTCTGCGGTTTTGTGGACCTGGAGAAGGCGTTTGATAGAGTCGTGCGAAAGAGACTTTAGGACATTTTGCCAGAGTATGGTATACACGGCACCCTGTTGCGAGCCGTCCAGTCCACCTACGTGGACAGCAAGGCATGCTTACGGGTGGGTGGTAACATGTCACCTTAGTTTGACGTAAAAATCGGCGTCAAGAAGGGTTGCGTGTTGTCCGCTAGACTGTTTATAGTGTATCTGGATAAAAGTCTTCAAAAACTGAATGCGATGACTGAAGGTGTAAAAATGGGTGATCTAGTGATAAACCACCTATTGTATGCAGATGACGCGGTTTTGATAGCGCCAACAGCCACTGATATGCAAACACTAGTCACAGTTATGAGAGACGACTGCAAGAACAATGGCTTACATTTGAATGTGAAGAAAACCAAATTTATGGTTTTTGAACGGGAAGAAACCAGAACGAAAGCAAGGATTGTGGTTGGTAACGATGTGCCAGAGCAAGTGAATGAGTTTGTATATCTTGATGCGCATTCAGTAAGGATGGAAAATACACCGCTGATATAGAGAGAAGAGTGAATGCAGGTAAAAGAGTGAATGGTGCGATGGGAAGGCTACTTGGGAGCCGGCACTTAAGCCAAAAGGCGCAGCTGGCCATGCATAACGGAGTGCTTGTCCCAACGCTGTTAAACGGCAGTGAGAGTTGGGTATGTAAGAAGGAGAACGAAAGCAGGATAAATGCGGTCGAAATTCGATCTCTGCGGAAGATGTGCGGAGTCACGCTGACCGACCGTATTCGCAACAGCGTAATAAGAAAGCGAGTAGGTATGAAAGATAGTATCGGTGTAAAGATGAGAAAGGGTATGCTCCGTTGGTTCGGGCATATAGAAAGGATGCCAGAAGAAAGAATGACAAAACAGATATACAATGCGAAAGTGGAAGGATGTAGGTGCCGGGGAAGACCTAGACTATCTTACCATGACCAAATAGACCGTGTCTTAGCTGAAGGGCAAGTCAAGAGTCTCCGTAACCGGCGAGTGTGTATGAGACGAACTATGAGAGTGGAGGAAGCCAGAGAGGTATGTAAGGAAAGAACCTGTTGGAACTCTGTACTCTCTGCCTACCCCTCGAGGGAGCTGGCGTGATGATGAACAGATTATACAAGGTGAGTTTTGGACTCTTGCGAAAACTTCTAATACTGGAAACAGTTTCATATAACATCGCCACGCCTATATTCCCCAAGCGGGGGTAGCAGAGGTGTACTGAGTACACCTACTATTCGCTGACGCTGTTAATTTTATATAAAACATTATTTATATAAAACTAAAATTAATGATGTTTACAAATAATTAATTTATTTTATTTATTAGAATAACTGATTTTTTTAGTAAGATGCGTATAGTTGTCTAACGTGTGTGGTGGCACGCCCGTGCGATCGGGCCGAGCGAAGCATACAATTCTATCTAGGTGAACGGAGGTCCAAAGAATCTCCGTGTACCAAGGAGTAAATTCAACTGTCCCACTTCCGAAGTTAACGCTACACCGAAACTGACTGGTAGTCATTAATCGGTTGTAAATCTCGAAACCGCGGGCTAACTTCATGAATTATTTAGAATCAACATGAATTATTTAGTTCGGTGCAGCGCCATCTATCGGGGTATGTCGTAAACAACCCAATTATTGAACATTATTGTTCAACAAATGTCGCAATTTCGTTGTGAAATTGCGACATTTGTTCCAACACAACAGGTCTTCTTCACTTTTAACTTTTATTTAATAAGAACAAACGAACTATAAGAGTGGAGATCTGTAAGGAAAGAACCTGTTGGAACCCTGTATTGTCTGCTTACCCCGCGAGGGGGCTGGCGTGATGATATAGATAGATAGAACAAATGAAATGATTGGTTTAAAATAATCATAACATGCTTTAGAATAACGTGCTATATAATATAGAATACTCAAGTACTCTATAAATTCCACGAAAATGCTCGCACAAATCTGCTTTTTTATGGTTATGACATCCCGACGACGCGTATTTTGCCAATGTCAAGTATTACGAATATTCATTTCTAAATTAATTCAACTCCCCGATGAATTTGATGACAAAGATGATTATGAAATTGACGAAGTGCCCCGCCCTGGATAGTAAAGCGATGGATACTTTACACCCCAATTGCGACGGTTGTTTTGAGGAAAATCGAAAAGGCTTGTTTTATCACTATGCTACAATTACCTTCACTCATGAACATATAGGACTACGTAATAAAAAAAACCATCCAGGCAATTTCTACTAAGGCTGTTGGTGATGATGGCCTTCAGATCCAAATGCTTCGCCCCTTCATAGATGAACTTCTTCCAGTAATTACCCACATTATTAACTACTCACTCGAGATAAACTTCTTTCCTTCAACTTGGAAGAAGGCCTACGTTCTCCCGCTTCCTAAGGTCTCAAATCCCTCCTCTGCCTCACAATTCCGTCCCATATCCATACTTCCAATCTTATCCAAAGTTCTTGAAAGCATTGTCCTGAATCAACTATCTCACTTTCTTTCCTCTAACAGCTTGCTCAGTCCTTACCAGTCGGGATTCCGTACTGGCCATAGTACAGTAACTGCCTTGGTTAAGATTACTGATGACGTGCGATTGGCCATGGTAAATAAGCTTCTTACAGTTCTGGTTCTGCTGGACTTTAGCAGTGCCTTCAATTCTGTAGATTTCGACATCCTCCTGGGTATCCTCTCTTCCCTCAATGTATCTCCCTCTGTAACTGCCTGGTTTAATTCATATCTTCGCGGTCGCTCGCAGTCGGTCCGCTCTAATGAGGAATCCTCAGAATGGTATGATCTCTCAGCGGGCGTACCGCAGGGTGGCGTACTCTCTCCTCTTCTTTTCTCGATATTTATCGAGGCAATCACTAAGGTGATTGCGTCGATAAATATCGACATCTAACATCACACTATCATCTCTATGCAGATGACTTGCAGCTTTATCGTCACTTTAAGGTCGAAGAATTGTCTCAAGCCATTGATGCCATCAATAGTGATCTTGGAAACATCAGTCAGTGGGCTAAGAGTTTTGGGCTTTTAGTCAATCCAACAAAATCTCAAGCTCACATTATTGGTGGCAGATATTTCTACATTCTCTTGGACCATCAGTCTATCCCCCCGATTATTCTTGATTCAGTCCCTATACCGTATTTGACAAGTGCGAAAAATTTAGGCGTGTATATAAACTGCAATCTTTCCTGGAGCATTCACATTGCGGAAATCAGCAGGAGAGTATATTGTTCGTTTCAATCTCTCAAACGTCTCCAGAAATTTCTACCCTTTCAAACTAGAGTAGTTCTAGCTCAGTCTTTTCTTCTTTCACTTCTAGACTACGCCGATGTCTGCTTTCTGGATGCTACAGAGGAACATCTTAACAAACTCGAACGACTGCAAAATTTATACGACTACATCTCTGAATACCGTAAAAAACTCAAGTGGCCACCTATTAGACGACGTCGGGACTTACATGTTCTCTCTCTTCTATATTCTGTTCTGGCCGCCAATTGTACCCTATATTGTTTTGTACCTTACATTATTGTTTATTTATAATTTGGTGTACAATAAAGAGTTTTCTATTCTATTCTATTCTATATTTAATAATTTTCATCACTTCGCCTACAACAATCGGCTATCGGATATTGCCTTTGCTAGCTAAATAACATAGTCTTAAAGTAGAGTGGGGACCTGGTGACCTGTAACACAGGTATTGCTATACCTATCTCAGGCACCAGTCTCTCACAATATAGTTAGAACGATTTAGTTAGTTTTAAGCACAACATGTACAATTATTGTGATGAGAAAATAAATACATTATTATTATTATGTATATATTTATTCAGTATAATTTCTTATAAAATATATATAAAAATATAAAATACAAATATTCTTATATATATTGTATAAAAAAAATGTGCTCCACCGACAGCAAGGTCTACGACCCATGCTACCGGCGGTCAGGGCTCCAAAGAGAGGAACCTCCTCACAATGCGTGCCGTGTCCAACATTACTGCCTTCTGTATCAGGCCCTTCACCCAACTGCCTAGCGAGAGCTTCTCAAGGTGTTTATCGAAGCTCTTCGCTATAAGGCCGTTGACTGAAACGACCATCGGAATAATGATAGTTGAATCAACATTCCACATGGCGGTAACCTCATGGGCCAGGTCCAAATATTTTGATAATTTTTCTTTTTCGGCCTTTACAAGGTTCTCATCATGCGGAATGGTGACATCAACTAGCATTACACGACGCATCGATCGATCTATTATCACGATATCAGGTTTATTGGCTACAATAGTCCTATCCGTGATAACAGATCGATCCCAGTAGAGCGTGATATGACCACTTTCGAGAACTGGAAGAGGCTGGTACTGGTAGTACGGTACTTCAGAGTCCACAAGGCCATATTTAAGAGCAAGTTGCTGATGGATAATCCTAGCCACTTGGTTGTGTCTGTGCAAGTACTCTCCGTTAGCAAGACGAGAACAACCGGAAACTACATGTCTAATAGACTCACCGGGACGGTGGCATGCCCGACAAATGTCAACCGTGCCGTCCTTTAGGATGTGCTTCCGGTAGTTGTTCGTCATGATAACTTCGTACATAATTGCAAAGACAAAGCCTTCAGTTTCCCCAAAAAGGTTGCTGAAGCGTAGCCAGGTCACGGAAGCGAGCTGGTCCACATCAGGCCCTGTAAGAGCCCGATAGAACCGTCCGTGTAGCTCCTTGCCCTTCCATACGGCTGTGCGGTCCGAAGTACTTAATACCTGGGGCCTTCGCCAGTTCCCGTTTGCCAAGGAAAGCGGAGTTAGGCCTCTATCGATTGCGGCAACATCTCGATACATCACCACGGATACACTCAAAAAGTACTGTCTGAGATTGCACACCTCGCGGTTGTGTAGTGTCTTAGCGTTTAAAAACCCACGACCACCGCACTTCCGCGGGATGTACAACCTCATAACAGACGACCGCGGGTGATGCATACGATACGCTGTCAGCAATCGACGGACCTTTCTATCCAGGGCATCCAGTTCAGACTGAGTCCACCTTAGTATGCCAAAAGAGTATGTAAGAACAGGCATGACCTAACCATTGAAAGCTCGGACCCTATTTCCACCTGATAGAAGGCTTGTTAACACTTTTATCAGGCGGGCAAAGAACCGATCCCTCAATGATTGTTTCATATCCTGTTCCGCTATACTTAAGGCTTGTGACATACCAAGATACTTGTAGGAATCCATTTCAGAGAGAGACCTGAGGGATATATCTTCAGAGAGCTGTAGATTAAAAGAATCTTCAACTCTCCCTCTTTGTACATGGATGACCGCACACTTGTCTACTCCAAACTCCATTCCGATGTCGTTGCTAAAATTGCCGGTTATTTTGAGCAACTCCATCAGGTCTGTTTTCTTCGAAGCGTACAACTTGAGGTCATCCATGTACAGTAGATGAGATATAGGCTCACTCTCCCTCCGCAAATGGTAACCTAGCTTTGAATCCTTAAGTATAGCACTTAATGGATTCAAAGCTAAGCAGAACCACAACGGACTCAAACTGTCGCCCTGAAAGATACCCCTGCTTATCTTTATCAAGTCCGACGAACCAGAAAGGCCACCACATCCTGGGTGACGAAGAACTGTGGTCCACTGCCTCATACACGAACCGAGGAAAGAGCATAGCGCCGGGTGTACTCTGTACAGCTCTAGCACCCTCCCCAGCCATGTATGAGGCACCGAATCATAGGCCTTCTTATAGTCAATCCAGGCCATGGAGACATTCTTTCTGGATCGTCGTACCTGTTGGCAAATGGCAATATCAATGAGGAGCAAATCCTTTGTACCCCGGGACCCCCCCTTACAGCCATTCTGAGTAGGCGATAGAATATGCTGTGCCTTAAGGTGATTATTGATTTTAATTCTCAGAATGGATGTAAGGAGCTTATAAACCGTAGGTAGACATGTAATCGGTCTATAATTTTTAGGTTCCGAAGTACTGCCAGATTTGTGAATCAAGTGAGTGACACCCGATGTCATAAAACTAGGAAGCGATCCCAATTGAAGAGCTTCTTGGAATTGAGTCGCTAGACGAGAATGTGAGCCCTAGAGCCTCTTTAGCCAGAATGCGTGCAGTCCATCCGGCCCCGGACTTTTCCAGTTCGGCGCCGCACGAACCGCACAGGCCAGATCTTCACGGCTTATGACTACGGGCTCCATTTTCTGAATGGGCCCACAGGATCGTCCAACAACATCAAACCATTCGCCCTCGGAGTGAGTGACGGGCACTGACCAAATTTTACGCCAAAACTCGGCCATCACGGCCGCATTTGGCAAGTGCACGTCAGTCACTCTCTCTTGGGGGCGCTCCCAAGCCTGGTATACACTCCTTTGATTCGTCTGGAAGGTGCGATTCACGTGGTATCTGTCTGCTCTCGCCTTATACCTGCGAATCCTCTTCGCCCATGCATAAACTTTTTGCTTCCAGTAGTCTAGCGTTCCGCGACTCCTGCCACATAGTCCACAGGAGCCACTCGTGTGCCTGCAAAGGCTTGGGTCACGAAACGCACGACTCTCGGGCGGTTGTTTCCAGCCTGGAAGCACAACAATTTCGCTATGAGTGTCCTAGCCATATTTATACGCCGCTCTATTCTGCACTGCCAGAGTGGTTTAGCATTTGTGGGTTGGGTGGCTCGATGTAGATTAGGAAATCTTACACCTGCCATCCGACACACCGCCACCGCTCCACAGTACAAAATAGAATGGGTATCACATAAGTCCACACTGGTCTCCCAGTGTGGCTTTAAAACATTGTCTAGGGCACTCACAAGCGAAATGTTACGTCTATGCATGGGCAAACGGGGTAGGCATGGTCTTAGGGAAATCGGTGCAGACCGATACTCCGCAAAGGCATCCTCCAGAGCTCTCCTCACCTGCTCCTGTAGCTGGTCACTAACACTTACCTGCTCGCTATTTACCTCCTCCGATCGTGCGAAGTTATTCAAAGAGATAGGATCTTCAACACTTCGCACGTTGGATTCAGTACAAGCAGGAAGTGCTTCGCGGTGCAGTCGCTCAAGCACTGTGTTATCCAACAACTTGCACCGCTGGATGGCACGTACTTGATCCGATAGTCGTTGCGCAGTAACGGCGACAGTCGGGTGAAGCCCCTGAAACAGAGACAACAATTTCGGACGGTAAGCGGTGAGGATGGTTCCTCCCTCTGTAGCACCATAGTAGGCCCGCATGACACTCAGATTTAATTCTGGAGTCCATCTCATGCGGCGCACTATACCACCGGTAGCAGGGGCCGTGGGCGGAGCACAATGTCCCGCTGGTCCCAGGCGTGCCGGCAGCGGTGGGCGTCCTCTCCTCGCAGATGTTAATGTAGGTGGAGACGCCGATATCCCGGCATCGTCGCTAGAGGCCCCAGATGTCGGCGGTGTGAAAAAATCTTCATCCTCCGAAGGCTGGGGCGAGGTGGGCGAGCCGGGCAAAGGTGTTGGGCGTGCGCTAGGTGACCGGGCATCCCGCTGCCGACACAGCCGCACGGGGTTTCTTCGGCTGGGCTCGGCCATTTACAGATGTGTTATGTTTTTCTTCCAAATCCACATTTTGCGAACCCACGTTCGCATTGTAAATTTTGCTCTTAAAGTGTGTTGTTTTTTGTTGTTTGTTGATGTCTAAACGGATACTTTTCAATATTTCTTCGCAAAAAAAATTTTTATTTACACAAAACGACGTGTCGTTGACAGCGGTTGCCATGGTTTATTATTATTATTATTATATTTATAATACATATAAGTGAGTTAAGTAAGGAACCCTAAAGACATATGCTGACCAGCTGATTGCAGCCGATTGCAACGTAGCATATTCGGCCCCCAGCAACTGCAGCGATGACGTCCGATGGCACGAGCCGCTGATGCAGCGTTATTCGAGGGACACCGGACGTACCGTTTCAAGTGCATTCTACATTCATACCTCGAATAGGAATCACTAATATTAATTAATTGTAATTTCTATAAATAAATTAGTTTGTAACTTTTCTTTGGTTTTTTTTCGACCTTCTGGCTGCAGCAAACGTAATTGGCGCAGTCGGTAGGATACTCGCGGGCCGGTTCGCGAGCATCGGGAACATCTTATATCGATATCCGCGTTCGCGAGTCACCCGGGTGGCTATCAAGTCCCGAGACGAGTATCCTGAATCTACGGAGAAGCTGCGGCGCCGGGAGGAGAATCCAGACCTTGATTCGTCGAGAAGACCAGAGATGATATATATGTAAGTGCACCTGAATTGCTCTCGTGTTGCTTCCTCTCTCTTCCTTATAAGATTTATCCTCAAAATTTTTCGTCACGAAAAATCCTATCCCCGCGAACCTGTATCACGACAGGCTCGTCGGAATATTGTAGACTTAAATAGAGATATAGACAGTGAGTTAGATTTAAATCTAGATAGACTATTTGAACCCAAAATGCCTCACGATCCGGACACTATTTTCAAGGCCTTACGCCTAGCGCCCGATTTTGATGGAAATCCCAACATCTTAACTAGATTTATTAATATTTGTGACCGAATTGTTTCTCAATATGCTAGCGCAGATCCTGGTAGTGAATTAGGGAACTTATGCTTATTAAACGGCATACTTAATAAAATAACAGGGCCTGCTGCATCCACCATCAACTCGAATGGCATTCCCGAAACATGGACCGGTATTAGATCGTCTCTTATTAATAATTTTTCAGATCAGCGCGACGAAACGGCTTTATATAATGACCTCTCGTTAGCTACACAGGGTAATAAGACACCGCAGGAATTTTACGAACAGTGCCAGACCTTGTTTAGTACTATAATGACTTATGTGACATTACACGAATCCATTCAGACTACTATTGAGGCGAAACGGACCCTTTATAAAAAGGTTACAATGCAGGCGTTTGTGCGCGGTCTTAAAGAACCCCTGGGTTCACGTATACGTTGTATGCGCCCGGAGTCTATCGAAAAGGCTCTTGAATTTGTGCAGGAGGAATTAAATATCATTTACCTGCAACAACGTAACGATGTGCCGAAGCACCAGGCTATCCCGAAACCCCTCACAGTTCCCCCTATGCCGATTAACGGTTTTTACGCCCCGAGACCCCCTGTGCCTAACTGGCCAACTCCATATGGCCAACGAGGTTTCCAACCGCCGCCTCAACCCTTCAAATTTAATATGACCAACCCACCACAGAACAGACCAACTCGCACGCAACAAGTGTTTCGTGCACCACCACCAAACTACCATCCCCAAAGCAACGTTTTCCGAATGCCGCCCAGAAACAATCCACCACAATATACTAATAATAATTACGGACCTAAACCTATGAGTGGAGTTCAGCATTATGTTCCGAAAACGTTACCTGTGATGGCAGGTCATGACTGGAATAAATACGGGAATCCACCTCCAAATAATTATTTTAAGTCACGAGAAGTAAACTTCAACGAATTCGCTTTAAATGACGACTTATATTACAATCCCAATTATTACTACGACCAGACTTACGACTATTACCCAGACTATGCAGACTATTATAATAATTATAACACTTGCGAGCCTTACAGCGATTTAGCTTGCGACAACCAGCTCAGCAGTGACGCAGAGCCACAGCCAGGAACCAGTAACTCGAATCAGGATTTTCAGTCGGATCAGAAGTCAAAAGAGCAAAAATAGATGTTAATTTACAAACCCAGAGACAGTTACCATATATAGAAATTTCTTCCCCCCCTTTGAAATTTTTAATAGACACCGGTGCTAATCAATCTTTTGTTAGCCCCGAGGCTGTTCGCAAATACTTTTCACACTATCCCCTTAACTATGACCCGTTTGAAGTAACTAACGTGCATGGTGCCAGTAGAAATGAACATTCAGTAACGTTACCATGTTTTAACGAATTTAACGAGGGTGAAAACATAAAATTATTCGTTTATCGTTTTCACGACTACTTTGATGGGTTAATAGGATTAGATCTTTTGTCTCGATGGGAGGCTAAAATAGACCTAAAAGATTTCAAATTGATAACTCGTGCCGCAACGAACTCAATCAAAGTGTATAATTCTCGTAATGTCAATCTTTATGAAGATATTATTCCAGGCAAAACATCAAAATTAGTCAGGATTCCCATAAATGCCCCGGACGGCGATGTTTTAATCAATGAACAAATGTTATGCAATTGTATTATTCATGAGTGTTTAACGACCGTAACCAATAGTCGCGGGTATGTAGAATTAGAAAATCCAACACCTAATGACGTTATATTCTCCCTAGACCAGCCAGCGTGCGCAGAAATATGTAATATTGAGTGCACAGGCACTGAACATACAAATCGCGTAGATGACGTTCTATCTCGTTTGCGTACAAGTCATCTTAATGAAGAAGAAAAAGCAAATCTCTTACGTCTTTGCTCTCAATATACAGATGTGTTTTATATAGATGGTGAACCCTTGACTTTTACCAATAAGATTAAACACCGAATTAAAACTACAGACGACGTCCCCGTTTACACAAAAAGTTACCGATACCCTTTCGTTCACCGAGAGGGAGTTAGAAACCAGATAACCAAAATGTTGGAACAGGGTATAATTAGGCCTTCTGATTCCGCGTGGAGTTCACCCATTTGGGTAGTTCCCAAAAAGGCAGACGCGTCTGGAAAGCAGAAATGGCGCCTTGTTGTCGATTTTCGAAAACTAAATGACAAGACTATAGACGACAAGTACCCTATCCCAAATATCAGTGACGTTCTAGATAAATTGGGCAAATGCCAATATTTTACCACTCTGGATTTGGCAAGTGGTTTTTATCAAGTCGAAATGGACCCCCAAGACATTTCTAAAACGGCTTTTAACGTAGAACATGGCCATTTCGAGTTCCTTAGAATGCCCATGGGACTTAAGAACTCCCCGTCCACTTTCCAAAGGGTAATGGACAATGTCCTTCGAGGCCTTCAAAATAACATATGCCTCGTATATCTTGATGATATAATTGTGTATTCTACATCCCTCCAGGAGCACTTGGAAAACCTGGAAAAAGTTTTCCTAAGACTTAGGGAGTCAAACTTCAAAATACAGATGGACAAGTCCGAGTTTTTAAAACTTGAGACCCCATATCTTGGACATATCATCACAAGAGATGGCGTAAAGCCTAACCCTGATAAAATCTCCGCTATAGTAAAATACCCCATTCCAAAGACCCCTAAAGAAATCACACAATTTTTAGGCCTTCTCGGTTATTACCGAAAATTCATTCCCGATCTGGCTCGTATCACAAAGCCCCTAACACAGTGCCTAAAAAAGGGCAGTAAAATTAATCTAACTCCCGATTACATAAATACGTTCGAAAAATGCAAGTCCCTTTTAACAAATGATCCAATCCTCCAATACCCAGATTTTTGCAAAGAATTTAATCTCACAACAGATGCCTCTAACGTCGCTATTGGAGCAGTGTTATCCCAAGGACCGATTGGTTCCGACAGACCCATCTGTTACGCTTCTCGCACATTAAATGAAAGCGAATTAAACTATAGCACTATTGAGAAGGAATTACTTGCCATAGACTATGCCACAAAGTATTTTAGACCCTATTTATTTGGTAGGAAATTCAAAATAATCACAGACCATAAACCATTGCAATGGCTGATGAATATAAAGGAACCAAACTCACGTTTAACTCGATGGCGACTCAGACTAAGTGAATATAACTACACGGTCGTGTATAAGAAAGGAAAACTTAACACGAATGCGGATGCCCTCTCTCGTGTAGAAATCCATAATGAAGAGATTGATGAAATTAACGCATTGATTGAAAACGTTAAAGAAATTAGTTCACTAATTAACAACCCATCAGAATCACCTGTAACTTCACGACCTATACAAGTTAACTCATCTACAGACACGGTACATACTAGTAATGAACATCCTATTTTAGAGATTCCTATAACAGATGAACCCCTTAATAAATTTCACAGACAAATCCATTTTACAGTAGAAGGTGAGATGACGCGAAGACCAAAAGTTACGAAACCTTTTGAAAGCCACACTCGTATAGCCATTCAGTTAACAGAATCGAACCTAGAGACCGATGTTATTAACGCGATTAAGGAATATGTTAACCCTAAAGTAAAGACCGCTCTTTTAATAAGCCCACCGTTAGCTATGTACTCAATAATTCCCATTATACAGGATAAATTTAAAAGTTCCTCTCTCAATTTAGTCCTAACTAAAACAGAACTCGAAAATATCAAAGAGTATCTCCGACAACAAGAGATAATCAAAAATTATCACGACGGTAAAACCAACCATCGTGGTATTACCGAATGCTATCTAGCCTTGTCCCGAAAGTTCTATTGGCCTAAGATGAAAGAGCAAATCGCTAAGTTCATAAATGAGTGTACTATCTGTGGTCAAGGTAAATATGATAGGAATCCTGTAAGACCTCAATTTAATATAGTGCCCCCAGCCACAAAACCACTCGAAATTATTCACATGGACCTCTTTACAGTCCAAGGAGAGAAGTACGTGACCTTCGTGGACGTCTTTACGAAATATGGTCAAGCATACCACTTGCGCGACGGTACCGCGATTAGCATTTTACAAGCACTATTATCGTTCTGTACACATCATGGAATACCCCTGACTATAATCACCGATAACGGAACGGAATTTACTAACCAACTCTTCTCGGAATTCACACGACTCCATAAGATATTTCATCATAAGACCTTACCCCATAGTCCTAACGATAACGGTAACATCGAACGTTTTCACTCGACGTTACTCGAGCACATTAGGCTTCTAAAACTACAACACAAAGATGAGCCAATAGTTAATCTCATGCCATATGCAGTTATCGCATATAATAGCTCGATCCATAGTTTTACGAAATGTAGACCCTTTGACCTATTAAATGGACACTTTGACCCTAGAGATCCGGTGGATATTGACCTTAAAGAACAGCTATTACAACAATACGCGATAAATCATAAGCACCAGATGAAACAGGTTTACGATATCATTAACGAGTCATCCCTAGCTAATCGCACTGCATTAATAGAGAACAGGAACAAAACTCGTGAGCCCGAAATAGAGTATACCCCTCAACAGCAAATTTTTATTAAAAACCCCCTTGCCAGTCGTCAAAAGGTTGCACCCCGTTACACTCAAGACACCGTTTTGGCAGACCTACCAATACACATATACACTTCGAAAAAACGCGGTCCTGTAGCCAAGTCTAGGATAAAACGTGTGCCTAAATTGTTACAGAATTCTGCTGCTACTGACTGTCCAAGCGACGCACGCTCAAGAGATAAGACTTGAAAGCTTAGCTGATGGACCAGGACTACTACCATACAAATTAGGACCGACACGACTCACGACCCATTACCACTCCTTTATACAGTACATACAACTGACAGACATTGAAGACAAATTAGACTCTATACGAAACCAACTTCTGAAATTCAAGACTAGAGTTAACAATGAAACTCATATCCTATACGAACTCCAGATAGAATACCTTACTAACAAGATTGGCAAAGTTTATGATCAAATTAAAACTCTAGAGCCTGTCAGAGTTAAAAGAGGTCTTATAGATAGCCTAGGTTCTGTAATAAAAGGTATTACCGGTAATCTAGATTATCTTGATGCCCTTAGGTATAATGAAGCTATTAAAACCCTAGAAAATAATGAAGACAAAATAATATCAGAATTAAATAATCATATTAGTTTGAATAAGGATTGGATGACTCAACACAGTGATATTTTGGAGAAATTAGCAGACAACCAAATAAAAACTAATGAAACACTAGAGTTACTTTTAAGAGAAAACGTATATAAAGGATATAGTTTAATTAAGTTTGCAAAGTTTGCCCAAATGCTAGGAATTATAAGTGAGAACGTAGAGGACGTAATGTTAGAAATAATTAGGATAGAAAACATGCTAGCTTTTATTCACTCTTCCAGCACACACCATTCTATGATCGACATAGAAGTGCTAAAATCTATGATAGATAAACTTAGATCTATATATAGTCGAGATGAAATCCTTAACCTAGAATTAAGAGAATACTATGATCTTATTAAACCAGGTTCATATTATACTGAAAAGAAAATAGTTATAGTATTCAGCGTCCCCATAGTCTCTAAAGATATTTATGACTTATACAAACTATCCATCGTACCCAACAAAAACCAGGATGCCCTTGTTCCTCCCACTCCCTACATTGCAACAAACGAGAATTCATTCGTGTACATGGAGGCTGAATGCCCGAAGTACAGTAATACCTATCTCTGTGAAAAGAAGACCAGTCATCAAGTGAGGACAAAATCTGACTGCATCCAGAACCTTATCATCAAACAAGGCCTAGGAGACAGTTGTCACTTTACCAGAATCTCCTTATCAAGAGAAGCAGTAGAGAAGCTGGATGACAAACATTACGTATTATCACTACCGCAACCAACAAAAGTCCAGTTAAACTGCGGCAGAGAAGATTTTAACATCCTGCAAGGAAGTTATCTCGTCACTATTCCTATGAACTGCTACCTGCGGACTTCGGAGTTAACTATTATAAATGATAATAATGAGATAAAAGGCCAGCTCTTAAAGTTAGCGAAGATCCCCTACGACGAGTCAAACCAGACAGCTGTTTCTACTCACATCAGTTTCAACTCTGTAAATTTGGAAGGACTTCACAGCATCCAGAACAAAATCCTGCTTGAAGCTCCGCTTAAGATCGACAAGATCCAGCCAGATGTTATTTATCACACAACCATTCCGTTTTACATCGTTATTTTTATTTCTGTTTCTCTTGTCATATTTATAATCAGTCGTCGATACACATTTTGGAATCTTAAGACATCTGACAAGCAGAAGCAGCCATCTTTGAAGATTTATACAGAGGAAGATGGATCACGGAATTCTAATTTGAAGGAGGATCCTCCAGCAACATTTGCCATTAACATGCTCAAATAGTTGCTGATCTGAGGATGGAGGAGTTAAGTAAGGAACCCTAAAGACATATGCTGACCAGCTGATTGCAGCCGATTGCAACGTAGCATATTCGGCCCCCAGCAACTGCAGCGATGACGTCCGATGGCACGAGCCGCTGATGCAGCGTTATTCGAGGGACACCGGACGTACCGTTTCAAGTGCATTCTACATTCATACCTCGAATAGGAATCACTAATATTAATTAATTGTAATTTCTATAAATAAATTAGTTTGTAACTTTTCTTTGGTTTTTTTTCGACCTTCTGGCTGCAGCAAACGTAATTAGTGTATAAGTATATATATTTTTATTTATATCTGTACTTTGTATTATTGTGTCGTGTTAATATAATGTACTTTTTTCTTTATAAATCTAATATTGTTGTACAATTTCCCTTACTTCCATATGTTTTGTTCTGTCTACAAGGGTTAACTGGTAGATAACTCAAACTGAGTTAAGTTCGCCTTTGTACATCATTTGTATTAATATGCTTACAAACATGTTATCTCTTTTTGTACAATAAAGAATAAATATAAAGATAATAGTTAATATTCCACCAACATTACACATTATAATTCGAAATAACACAAGTTTTGGAAATTAAAACAAATTGACAACATAACTCTTCGATTTCCCGCCATAAAGCCGAAATTGAGCAAAAACGTTTTATCAACCGCTTTATATCTTCAGCTATGGCACTGGTCGTGGTCGTCGTATGTGTCATCGGATTCTTTGGCTACTGGGGCTACGGGGACCAGGTTCAGTCTCCGATCACCCTCAACTACCCTTGGAGGCCGTGAGTACACATCATCACGACACCCAAACTCAAAGACTTAATCACGAACATTGTTCGGGTATAGCATAGAATCCTACGTTGCGCTCAAAGCCCTCCGTGCGGCAGCAATCAGATCGGTCAGTTTGAGATGGATGTCCGATTGTAGGATTATCTTACTAATATTAAAAAATGTGAAAGTTTGTATGCTTGTATGTGAGTTTGGATGTTTGTTACTCAATCCCGCAAAAACATCATCATCATCATCAGCCCATATCAGTCCACTGCTGGACATAGGCCTCTCCCAAGGCATGCCATTGTGCCGGATCTTCGGCTCTTCTCCTCCAACCGCTGCCCGCCACCCTCCGTATATCATCGCTCCATCTAGCTGCAGGGCGTCCCACACTACGTTTGCCACTCGGTCTCCACTCGAGAACACGTCTACCCCAGCGGTTATCGGTCCTTCGGCAAATATGGCCAGCCCACTGCCACTTCAGCGTGCTGATCCTGTGAGCTATGTCGATGACCTTGGTTCTCTGTCGGATCACCTCATTCCGGATTCGATCTTTCAGAGAAACTCCGAGCATAGCTCTCTCCATAGCCCGCTGAGCAACTTTCATCTGGTGGACTAGTCTCACCGTAAGTGTCCATGTCTCGGCTCCGTATGTCATGACAGGTAGGACGTATGTCCGCAAATCCGTATGTCACGCAAAAACGGCTGAACGGATTTGGATAACATTTGGGACACAAATCGTTTATTACCTGGATTTACACATAGGATACTTTTTATCCCGGAATAATGTCAGATTCTAGTCTAAAGTCAACGCGGATGAAATCGCGGGCAGAAGCTAGTGTTAAATAAAAATAACATTTTGAGACAATGTTAACACACTGTTAAGCCGAAAGGCGCAGCTGGCCATACATATTTCATATAAAAATACTTGGAAGCTAGTAAGCTTGAAAGTTAGTGTTTGTAGTAGTTCTTGGGATGCCTCTCAAACTAGTGAAGGTTGGCAATCAGCTCTGCATAATTTTTCATGTCCCTTGCGAGGTGAAACAGTTCGGTGGCACCCGTAATGCCTGTACACTCTTGGATGTTACGCAGCCAGGACTTTTTTCTACGGTCAACTTTCCTATATGTGCTATGGGGCAACGCTTCACTATTCTCTCTCACCTTGATTTGTGTGACCCAGCAGTAGGAAAATAGTATAGACTTCTCTGATGGTACAAGTTGGCAATTATTGGGCTAAAAGTGGCTACGACGATGGCATCTTCGCTAAAGACTCATATAATATGAAGAGTGATTTTTCAAGTGTTTCTTTTTTACTTTGAAATATAACTAATACCATTTAATTCAAATTCATTGTCCGATTTAATTTTGTATTGAAAATCGACACCAATCAGTGATTTCGATTTTAAAACGACTTATTTCTATTCTAGTTCTTATAAATACTTTTGCCACTGATTGGAATTTTATGTATTTTCTGAAAGAATTGATCTTCCAATTTTGCAAAATAGATCTTTTAATAAGTCACTTCTCATAAAATTTCATTTTCAGGGTCTCAATAATGCTCAAAGTATTCCTAGCCCTAATGCTTTACGTGGCTTTCCCTCTGAACTTCTGGATGCCGTTCGAGCTGATCTGGCATTATCTGAAACTGAGGCACGCCCCCGCACAGTACTGGTTTTGGGAGAGGGTCTATAGAGCTATGTTCGTTATTATCATTACCCTTGTGGCTTATGCATTGCCAAATGTCGTATACTTTACTGGTTTGGTAAGTTACTTGATCTCATTTTATTAAACATGGTCTTCATGGTCATGAGCCTTAAAAGTTGATAAGGGGTATACTTAGTACCCACATGGTGGCTTTCTTCAATACGGGGGAGGGGGCTTGGGAATCTCCAAGCGGACTGCAACGGTGTCCCCTTAAAGTTACTTGCTCCATTGAGCAAATCTTAGGAGGAATAAATCCTTCGAGTCGCCTCAAGAGTTTTTGCTCTTTCTGAAGTTCACGCATATCCTGCAGGATTTCCCAATAATGACCAGATTTAGACAATGGAGAGAAAGAAAACCCCCCTGCCTTACTTTGTCCCATGTCAGGAGCAACTATCCCCAGGGCACCAACTACCACGACCGGTGTAGATCTTTAAATCGGCTCCGCAATCAAGTAGATAGATGCAGGCAAAATTTGTGCATTTGGGGGTACAGAGATCCAAATTTAACAGCCTGCGATTGTGGTACGACTTCACAGACTGTCACATCTGGTGGTCTGGCCCTACCTGTACCTGTTATACCTGTAAAATAGAAGAGCTGAGTACAGCTACAAATGGCGCGATTGAGCTAGCCTCTCAATTAGAGGGACAGATATGAACCATTGATACGAAAAGAAGGAGGAATAGAACAGGCTCGCCCCTATAAAATTATAGAATATTTGTGGGTGTACACAATACACCTCTGCCACCCCCCGCTTGGGGAATATAGTCGTGAGTTATCGAAAAGTTCATGGTATCAGTGCTAAAACGGCAATATCTTGTCTACACCCATTTTTCGCCGATAATCTAACATTATCGCCGAAAAATGGGTGTAGTCAGCCATTCCCGCCCGAGGAATAAAGATGTACCGGTATTTAGTACTTTATAGTCTTGTTTACATTTCCACGGTCAAATTGACGTATACTGTCTTGTCAGAATTTTACGTTTTTTAAATAGTCAAAAAAAAAATCCGTCATCCCTATATTCCCCAAGCGGGGGTGGCAGAGGTGTACTTGCGTTTTGCCGACGATGTTAGGTCCCATATAATAGGGGGCTAGCCTATTGCCATATACCGGGCACAATTCCAGACTCCGGACTCGTACTGGGAAGTTTTCGTTAGAAAAACTACATTTGTCCGACCTAGAATTTGAACCCTGGACCTCGTGATCACAAAGCGATGTGCTTTGCCATTAGACTAACAAGGCAGTCAGTTAAATAGTAATGTACCACAATTTACTTCTTTGTCTTAAACTATTAATTTACTTTTAATATGAAGACCCATGTAAAAAAGTCGTCGGAAATATTTTTTTTTAGAATTTGTATTACTTAAAAGATCATAGTTCGTCTCATACACGCTCGCCGGTTACTGAAACTCTTGATTTACCCTTCAGATAAGATACGGTCTATATGATCATGGAAAGATAGTGTAGGTCTACTGTAAGACGAACTATGAGAGTGGAGGAAGCCAGAGAGGTATGTAAGGAAAGAACCTTTTGGAACTCTGTACTCTCTGCCTACCCCGCAAGGGATCCAGCGTGATGATATAGACAGATAGATGAAGATGATCATAAGTAAAATCGGTATTTATACCAAAATAAATTCATTAACTACAGAAATTATTGTTTAAACGTACACTGAGTAAAATTAAAGCTTAATTTAATAAATAAAATATTTTTTTTTTAAATATGATTGATTTATTTGTCACCTCTACACTAGTTGTCTTATCTCTGTCTTATTATTTTTTTTGGCTTTGACATATGCATCTGACAAAGTGTCCGTAGATTTGTGAACACGATGATAAGAATATCATTTTATTTTACAGATTGGATCATTCTGCTCCGCAAACCTTGCTTTCGTATACCCACCAATAATAGAACTATTCGTCGTCTGGGAAGACCCAGGTCTTGGTTTTTTTAAATGGCGGCTGTTAAAATGCATCTTTTTCATATTAATAGGTTTAACTCTGTCTTTAGGAGGTTGTTATTTCAACGGTAAAGGACTGATTGAGGAGGTCTTTTTTAAACACGAGAATACAACTGCTATCTAGAAGAACAATTAGCTAAAACAAAGTTGGGCCGATATCCACCCAAGTTTAAATGAACCAGAGAAATATGGAAGGAAAGAATATATTCGAACTCTATACTATCTGCCTACCCCGCAAGGAATCTGGCGTGATGATATAGATAGATAGATATATTATTTAAGACCTCCGCTGCAGGACATATCCCTAATCAAAGATGGCCGGCTTAGTGCCTTTTTTAGTTGGTTTTAAAAAATGTAGCCCCGCACTAGGAATTGTTCCTGTATCGTGGAGGCGTTTACGGACACGAAATTCACATACACAAACGCCCAGACTGAAACAAATATTTGTGGGTCACACAGATTCGTTTCGTCCGGGAATCGAACTCGCGACTGCTCGATCTAGTTGGTAGAGTGGCTGAACCACTAGATCAAGCCGTCCGTCATTTACGTATTCAACTTTTACCCAAGGCTTTCACCAGGTCTGTGGTCCATCTTGTTGCCTGTCCACTACGTCTTCCGGTGGGTGTCATTGCACGTGGTTGTTTAGTCAATATTTTTAATAATATTAGCCCTATTAAGATACTGCCCCGCTGTTGGGCACGGGCCTCCTCTCGAACTGAGAGGGTTTAGGCCATAGTCCACCACGCTGGCCCAGTGCGGGTTAGCGAACTTCACACACCCTCTAGAAACTCTCAGGCATGCAGGTTTCCTCACGATGTTTTCCTTCACCGTTAAAACAAGTGATATTTAATTTTTAATACACACATGTTTCGGAAAGGCAGAGGTGCGTGCCTGGGTTTGAACTCGAGACCTCTGACTTTGCAGTCCAACTGTCTAATCACTAGGCTATCACTTAATAGTTTTATTAATACTTTTTTGATATCGAATCAAAATTAACTCTTTGTATTGAATACGCTACTACGTGGTAGGTATGTAGATAATATTGTATGTTTTGCTTGGCTCGACCACTCGGGTGTATTATCACATAAGTGGGGCAATGTTTTTTTTATAATATTTTTAAATAATAAACTAATTATCTAATAATTTGTTTTATTCATGAATTTGTGTTCAGGAGTGCGAGGATTGAAAACACTGTACAATGTATGTACGCGATAATCTTGTTCAATAATATAGTAATGTTTTGTTCTGTACTCTCTGCCTAGCCCGCAAGGGATCTGGCGTGATGTCATAGATAGCCAATATATTAAACAATAAGATTTATTTTGATGCTAAACAGACTATTGCCGTAGCTTCTGGAGGCAGGACCCAGGGTTAAAGGAGCACCATACTGGCCACAACGGTTGCACCTTGACTCCCCGAAGTAGCATACGCCACCTGGCACAAAAAGAAAAAAACTATACTACTTATCACAGCCACAACTATGAGAATGGAGGATACAAGAGCGGTTTGTAACTATGAGAATGGAGGATACAAGAGCGGAAAGAACCTGCTGGAATTATGTCACTTCCTTCCCTCTAATATGGTCGAGGGAGGTGATGGCTGCTTAAGTGTCGTACTCGTGAACGGGTGCTGCTTGTGGAGACTGGTTCACCCAGAATCATATATCTCAGTCGTAAGGCACTGGAGCTGGATAGCATAAATGATTTTGTATAATATAAAAATCTCTATCTATATCTATATCATCACGCCAGATCCCTTACGGGGTAGGCAGAGAGTACAGAGTTCCAACAGGCTCTTTCCTTACATACCTCTCTGGCTTCCTCTACTCTCATAGTTCGTCTCATACACGCTCGCCGGTTACGGAGACTCCTGACTTGTGCTTCAGATAAGACCCGGTGTATTTGGTCATGGTAAGATAGTCTAGGTCTTCCCCGGTACCTACATCCTTCCACTTTCGCATTGTATATCAGTTTTGTCCTCTTTCTTCGGACATTCTTTCTATATGCCCAAACCAACGGAGCATACCCTTTCTCATCTTTACACCGATACTCTCTTTCATACCTATTTGCTTTCTTACTACGCTGTTGCGAATACGGTCGGACAGCTTCACTCCGCACATCTTCCGCAGAGCTCGCATTTCCACCGCATTTATCCTGCCATATAAAAGCGTTGGGACAAGCACTCCATTATGTATGGCCAGCTGCGCCTTTCGGCTTAAGTGCCGGCTCCCAAGTAGCTTTCCCATCGCGCTATTCACTCTGTTCCCTGCACTCACTCTTCTCTCAATGTCAGCGGTGTATTTTCCATCCTTACTGAATGCGCATCCAAGATATACAAACTCATTCACTTGCTCCAGCACATCGTTCCCAACCACAATCCTTGCATTCGTTCTGGTTTCTTCCCGTTCAAAAACCTTAATTTTGGTTTTCTTCACATTAAAATGTAAGCCATTTTTCATGCAGTCGTCTTTCATAACTGTGACTAGTGATTGCAGATCAGTGGCTGTTGGCGCTATCAAAACCGCGTCATCTGCATATACTACATGATTTACCACTAAATCACTCATTTGTACACCTTCATTCATCGCTTTCAGTCTTTGAAGACTTTTATCCAAATATATTATAAACAGTCTAGCGGACAAAACGCAACCCTGCTTGACGCCAATTTCAACGTCAAACCAGGGTTACATGTTACCACCCACCCGTACGCATGCCTTGCAGTCCACATAGGTGGACTAGACGGCCCGCAGTAGAGTGCCATTTATACCATACTCAGGCAAAATGTCCCAAAGTCTCTTTCGCACAACACTATCAAACGCCTTCTCCAGATCCACAAAACCGCAGAAAACCTTCCGGCCCACTGCCAGATGCTTCTCTACGATGTTGCGAAGGGAGAAAACTAGATCCGAACATCCTCTTCCGGACCTGAAACCCCCTTGTGCCTCGCACAACATTCCATCGGACTTCTCGCGCATTCTCCTTTCAACAATTTTACCATACACCTTGGCTGCCAAGCTGATCAAACTAATGGCTCTGTTATTGGCGCAGTCATATTGTGAACCCTTGCCTTTGTACAAGGGTACAATGACTGCGCGGCGCCAATCTGTAGGGACCCTACCGGTCCTCCAGCAAAGATTTGCAAGGACCCGAAAGGCGTCCCGGACGCAAGTTCCACCATATTTGATCATCTCGGCAGATATCATGTCTATTCCCGCAGCTTTACCACTTTTCATACTTCCTATCGCCCATTCAACTTCTTCCATAGTGATGCCCTCTGTTGATTCCGTTGCCACAAACTCGTCCCTGGGCTCGTCTGTGGCACCAGTATCCGGGGCATCTCCATACATTTCTTCAAAATATTCACTCCACCGGTTTAATACAGCTTGTGTATCTGCAAGAATGTCACCATCCTTAGACTTTATCCTTTCCATTCTGGAACCTGACGAATCACCTCGAGACTTTCTCACTTTGCTCCAAAAGAGTTTAGTGTTGTTCTCGAAGTTCTTCGCCAGCCTCTCCTCCTCAATCGCACTGGCTCTTTCATGCTTTCCTTTCACTAAGGTTTTGGTGGCATTCTTGCATTGCCGGTATATTTCTTTCTTCATCTCTGTCATACTGGCATTCAGGTTCAAAGAAGAAACATAGTCATGCCATGCTTTCTTCTTACTTTTTACGGAGCTTTGCAACTTCGCATCCCACCATGCTGTAATATGCTTCTTTGAGCAACCACAAACTTCTTTCGTGGAATCTACTAAATTCTCTTTCAGGCTTTTGCAGCATTCATCTACATTTGAGTCCGAAGAACCTACTGCCAAAATCTTGTCCCGGACTCTGTCTTCATACATTCTTCTCACGTTCTCATCTTGCAACTTTTCAACCTTTATTCTTTCAAGGTCTCCGAAGGGGATACGCTCTCGCCAGTGCCTCCACTTCCTGAACAGACCACTAAACCGCGCAACTACGAGATAGTGGTCTGATTCCAGAGTGGGGCCTCTATACGCACGCGTATCTTGTAGTTTGCTTCGGAGACGGTTATCAACCAAGATCAGATCTATCATGCTTTTTTGTTCATTCCTTCTCCACGTATACATATGTATGTCCTTGTGCTGGAATATCGTATTAGACACCAGGAGGTCCCTTTCCAAACATACATCCACAATGAGCTTACCTGCATCATTCACTCTCTTATCACCATAAGGACCCAGAGCAGCGTCGCAAGTTTGCCGCCTGGTTCCCACCCATCCATTCAGATCGCTACACAAAATCACCTTTTCATTAGCCTCAGCCAGATCCAGAACTTCTCTGACATTATCCCAAAACTTCTTAAGGTCCTGGGGTGTCGACGAGCTTACGGGAGCATATGCTGCCACCAAAATACTTTAGTGACACCCAGTTTTAAAGACCCAGAGAAGTCTTGCATCGTACAGGCCATAATCTCTCACTCCAGAGGCCAGGCGATGAGACAGCAAGATACCCGCTCCCATGCTGGCATGACTGCCCTGCGGTACCCCGGACCACGGAGCCATCATGCCGTCAGGAAGATCACAGGTTTCACTGCCCCTTCGTTTAGTCTCTGTTACACACAGAGCATCCAGGCGTCTCTATTTCATTACATCAATCACCCCATACATCTTATCTTCCATACCACCCCTTACATTCCAAGTGCCTATTCGGCACCCCACGACTCGCCAGTTCGGGCCCGGCGTGATGGGTGGCGGCCCCCATCGCCGCTTCCAGCGGCGATGGGGGCGTCGCCTCGGGGGGACGCCCTAGCCGTACGTCTTCGGTCCAAGATTGCAGCCATAATGACTGGCAGGGATCGCGACGAGCACGCTCTTGGACAGACCCCCATAATATAAAAATGTATGTATCTATACAAAAAATGATAAAAAATAAATGAGAATTAGACGAAATAGACAAGCCCGCTGAGTTTCTCGCCGGATCTTCTCAGTGGAGGCCGGTTTCCGATCCGGTAGTAGATTAGTACGTTAAAAAAAAAAGGAAAATATGTCAATTTGTAAACACCCCCGCGGGGTTTATGCAAAATAAACGATTTGAGTTTGAGTTTATGTTCTCTCTGTCTACCCTACACGGGAACTGACGTGATAACAGAAATCGATAAAAAAAAATGTATACCTTCTAGTGCTGGGCAAAGGGAAAAAAAAAAGATCATACTCCACGCGGGCTCAGTGCGGATTGGTGGAGGCGGTTTTGTAGTCACTTGCTGTTTGAACTTATCAAGCTCCCAACTTACTTAAACGATTAACACCTTAACGCGTTCTTCGAAGCACGGATTCGTTTTAAAATAGAAATGCTATCACGATCATTACCCTAGAGGAATAACCAGAGAAATCTGCAAAAAGTACAAACAACTCTAATTTACATAAATAAACAAACATCGTCACAGCTTCATTCTTCAAGCGGGCTTCCCTTATTCTAGAAGTAATAGTGACCAAGAATATTGCTATACCGGAGGAAATTCCTAAATCCGGATTGTTACTAAGAGATTGGTTGTGGTTGGTAACGATGTGCTGGAGCAAGTGAATGAGTTTGTATATCTTGGATGCGCCTTCAGTAAGGATGGGAAATACACCGCTGACATAGAGAGAAGAGTGAGTGCAGGGAACAGAGTGAATGGTGCGATGGGAAAGCTACTCGGGAGCCGGCACTTAAGCCATAAGGCGCAGCTGGCCATACATAACGGAGTTCTTGTCCCAACGCTGTTATATGGTAGCGAGAGCTGGGTATGTAAGAAGGAGAATGAAAGTAGGATAAATGCGGTAGAAATGCGAGCTCTGCGGAAGATGTGCGGAGTGAAGCTGACCGACCGCATTAGCAACAGCGTAGTAAGACAGCGAGTAGGTATGAAAGAAAGTATCGGTGTAAAGATGAGAAAGGGCATGCTCCGTTGGTTCGGGCATATAGAAAGAATGCCAGAGGAAAGAATGACAAAACAGATATACAATGTGAAAGTGGAAGGATGCAGGTACCGGGGAAGACCTAGACTATCTTACCACGACCAAATAAACCGAGTCTTATCTGATGGAAAAGTCAAGAGTCTCCGTAACCGGCGAGCGTGTATGAGACGAACTATGAGAGTCGAGGAAGCCAGAGAGGTATGTAAGGAAAGAACCTGTTGGAACTCTGTACTCTCTGCCTACCCCGCAAGGGATCTGGCGTAAGGTTATAGATAGATAGATACTAAGAGATTTTCAATTGAGAAACTTCAATACCTACCCCGCAAGGCATAGGAATAAAGAGACATATACAGGAAGAGATATATAGAATCCCTCACTAACACTTCGACATAGAATTTAAATTCAAGGCCTTATGATCTCCAAGCATCCCATACATCTTAGTGTTACCAACTGGGATCCACACCTGTGTATATCCAATCTGACGTATACGGAACCAGTAGCTGTTCTGTTCACTCTTATATCGGACCAGAGACGTTCGGCTACTGCGGCTGCACGAGGCCACAGGTGGTAGTCCAAGTTACCTGCAATTATAAAAAACAATATTGAAAAAAACAATATTTGTGGATCACATAAAGTTTAGCAGCAGTCAAGTGTAGCAGTGATACCCTAGTGGTTAGACCGTTGGACTGCAAAGGTCTCAGGTTGAAACCCAGACACGCACCTCTGTCTTTGTGAAAACATGTGCGTCTTAAAAAGTACTATCACTTGCTTTAACGGTGAAGGAAAACATCGTGAGGAAACCTGCATGCCTAAGAGTTTCTCGGTGTGTGAAGTTCGCCAACCCGCACTGGGCCAGCGTGGTGGACTACGGCCTAAACCCTCTCAGTTTAAAAGGAGGCCCGTGCCCAACGTTGACGCGGTTTCTTAACGGGGATCGAACTATTTTTAATCTATTCCTGTTGATTGTGTAAAAGGGGTAGAAGTTGAAACAGTTGTGCTAAAAACTAAAATTGGAACAAGGAACAATCAGTTTAGTTCACTTTGTGACAATTGGAAATATAATAATATCAGCCTATACTGCCCACTGCTGGGCAAAGGCCTTCTCTCACAAATCGAGGTGAGAGAGATTGGGTCATACTTCACCACGCGGACCCAGTGCGGATTGGTAGAGGCAGGTTTGTGGCCACCTGCTGTTGGAACTTATCAAGCAACCTTTAAGGCTTCCAACTCGGCTTAACGACTACCACATTAAGTGGTATTGGAAATATATTATGTTGCAAATTGTTAATTTTGAAAAATGCTTAGTTATATTAATATGCACAAATACTTTCTCATTTTAAGCCTTAGGAACTTGGGGATCAGATTGAATAATAGGGAATATTTTCGTGATGGATTATTATCCATCAGCACCGTTGATATTTTTATAATAATAATATTGGCCCTGTTGAATGAAACTGTCCCACCGTTGGGCACGGGTCTTTTCTCAAACTGAGAGAATTTAGGCCATAGCCCACCACACTGGCCCAGTGCGGGTTGGCGAACTTCACACCTTCGAGAAACTCTCAAGCATGCAGGTTTCCTCACGATGTTTTCCTTCACCGTTAAATCAAGTGATAGTTAATTTTTAATACGCACATGCTTTCGAAAAGACAGAGTTGCGTGCTTGGGTTTAAAACCGAGATGGGTTTAAACTCTTACTTTGCAATCCTACGGTCTAATCACTAGGCTGTCACAGCTTGGTTTTTTACATTTTTTTACATTTATAAAAATATCAAAGGCTATAACTTCAGTTGTATCCCCTTTCACTGACGAATGAAGATACACATATATGTTTGAGCCGTTTGGGATAGAGACTTGGGGTCCGTGGGGTCCTGGTGAACATCGTATATTTTGCGATGTGGCCAATTTGCTGGTCGAAGTAATAATAAAGGTGACCACAGGGCTGGCTCATACCTAGCACAAAGGATAAGCATTGCCATTGAATAGAATATCAGTAACTTTGAAAAATATAGTGACTTTCATCATGTTAATACACGGAACAAAGATGATCTTATTGTGCATTCTACACGTCTCCATGGGCAATGTATACGCTTCTACAACATTTTACCCATAGATATCCAAATCATGCAATCAAAACTAGACTGTGTGAGAAGGCGTAAAAAAATTAAACACTTTCACGCCTTTATTCCCTAAGCGGGGGTGGCAGAGGTGTACTGATTACACCCACTTTTCGTCAACGATGTTAGGTCCCATGTAATAGGGGGTGAGGTTATTGCTATATAACGGGCATGATTCCAGATACCGGACTCGTACTGGGAATTTTTCGTTAGCAAAACTACGTATGTCTGACCTAGGGATTTGAATCCAGGACCTCGCTATCACAAAGCGATGCACTTTGCTGCTAGACAAACGAGGCAGTCAAGAGAGGAAACGTTCTACAAAATTACGGATTATCTTGTCGAAAAACCAGATTGGCTTTGCGCACCTCCTCAATCAGCAACATTAACAATGCTGTATAATACAATTTTGAAAAGAAAAGAATCATTATCAGAAAGGCCAATTAATTTAAAAGACTAGCCCGCTGAGTTTCTAGTCGGATCTTCTCAGCGGAGGCCGCTTTCCGATTCAGTGGTACATGTAAAAAAGTAATAATTTTGACGTTTGTAAGAGCTGTTGTATTGGCCGATACAAATAAACAATTTTTGACTTTGACTTAAGACTTCAACATGGCAATGCCGCCAGCCCTTTGGGCACACTGCTAAGCGACATCCATTTGGAACAAATTCAAGTAAATTCAGATATAGTTTTAGATTTATATTATTTATTGTTCTTTTTAAGACCTAGACTATCTTACCATGACCAAATAGACCGTATCTTATCTGAAGGACTGAGACGAACTATGAGAGTGGAGGAAGCCAGAGAAGTTTGTAAGGAAATAACCAGTTGGAACTCTGTACTCGCTGCCTACTCCGCAAGGAATCTGGCGTAATGATATAGATAGATTGTTCTTTTTTGATTTATACCTAGCTTTTAAGTTGTAAATAGTCGTACTTAAGGTTTTTTATTTTTATTTTATTTATTTATTTAAAAATAAAACAGATTACAGTCATGACATGATAGAACTTATTATTATTGGTACTAAATATACTTGTGTTACTGAAAGCGATATGAATATGCACGAGAAAAGTTACATGCCAAAAATATTGTTATTAAATCTATCATCTAAAACATTAAAGTAAGGTAAGTAAGTAAGGTACTTACCTTATACCTTATTTTTCTTGTATATAATAATTTTTGATAACATTAAAAACAGGAACATAGGTAGTATAATACGACTAAGTTTAAAAATACCGACAACAATACATTTATAGTACGACAAGGATCATGCCACTTGCATAGCGTTGACAGGAAGGGTGTTGGTGTGAAATTCGTGTTACCATAGATGACATTGACAGCGTGGGCATTAGTGTGAAATTAGTGAAATTTTTCTACTTCCAGGGATATATATCAACAGGTGGGCCCGAACGGTGTAACTAGCTTAAGAGACTTGACGGACTTATTCAACAAATTTAATCAAGCTGCACCATGTGGATGCAATAACCCAAATGGAATTATAGAACAAATTAAAGAATTCTTCTCGTTTCTGATTCAAAGAGATTCGCAGGAGGACCAAAATCATTAACATAGCACTCAGCATTGCTAAACTTAAGTGGCAGTGGGCAGGGCACATCGCTCGTAGAACTGAGGGCCGTTGGGGCAGAAAGGTTCTCGAGTGGCGACCACGTACCGGAAGATGTGGAGTGGGCGCCCCCTACAAGATGGACCGATGACTTGTTAAAGGTTGCGGGTAGAAGTTGGATGCATCGTCACCGTCACGCCTATATTCCCCAAGCGGGGTTGGCAGAGGTGTACTGAGTACACCCACTTTTCGCCGACGATGTTAGGTCCCATGTAATAGGGGGCGAGCTTATTGCCATATACCGGGCACAATTCCAGACTCCGGACTCTAAACTACACTCGAAAAACTACATTTGTCCGACCTAGAATTTGAACCCAGGACCTCGTGATCACAGAGCGATGCGCTTTGCCACCAGACCAACGAGGCAGTAAAGCACAAAGCTGATCGTTGTGGCGCTCTTTAGGGGATGCCTTTGTCTTGCAGTAGACGTCTTTCGGGTGATGATGGAGAAGAAGAAGAAGAACATAATATTTCTACTAATTAAAGAAAGAACTTGGTCTTTCATGTCATTACATTACTCGGAGTTTCTCTTAGGGATCGAATCCGGAACGAAGTTATTCGTCAGAGAACCAAGGTTACCGACATAGCTCAGCGAATTAGCGAGCTAAAGTGGCGGTGGGCAGGTCACATATGCCGCAAAACCGATGGCTGTTGTTGCAGACTGGTTCTTGAGTGGAGACCGCGTGTCGGCACACGTAGTATAGGGCGCCTCGTAGCTAGGTGTGGCGACGATATTCGTAAGACAGCGGGCAGGGATTGGAGGAGGAGAGCTGAAGAACGACCTCAGTGGCGTGACTTGGGGGATGCCTACGTCCAGCAGTGAACTGACAAGGGCTGATGATAGGCTTTTATAGCAAACGGCAACTCCAATGAATTGGCCACGTGCCAAAAGATCCTTGCCGTACTATATGTGCAGTGTCCTAACCGAGGCACAAGTGTACACACTTACATATCGCCGTAGTTCCATGCTCTTCGGACCGGTCTACGTGATCGAACTTTCAAGAATCTACAAATAAATATTATGTCTCTACCTGAGTCCACCAGGTCAGTCCAAAGCACAGCTTCGCCACCTTCCAAATTGAAGACTTCAAGTTGCTTCCAAGATTTCCAGTTGTACATCTCTTGCCAAGTCCTGAGAGATTATTTTATTATACTACAACATTCCAGCTTTCATAAACGACCTTTACCAGGTCATTGGCCTGTCTACTTCGCGTCTTCCGGTACACGAGTACAGGATACAGCCGATCGTCGTAACGACCTTTAGAGGAGGCCTTTGCCCGACGGCCTACCCATAATCAAACCATCACACCAGTGTGACAACGGATAATTTTATTTACCCATAGTCACACTAAAAGACCAGGGTCACCGACATACTCCATAGGATTAGTAAACTGAAATGGCCAAAGGCGGGTCGCATAACTCGAAGATCGGACGAGCGTTGGGGCAGAAAGATTTTAGAGTGGAGACCATGTATCAGCAAGCGCAGCGTGGGACGGCCGCCTGCCAGGTGGACCGACGATCTTGTGAGGATCGTAGGAAGTCGTTGGATGCAGGTGAACGATTAAGAAGACCTATGTTCAGCAGTGGACAAGTATAGACTTAGATGATGATGATAGTCACACTAGCTGGTGTGACTAAAAATCATTTTTAAAATAAAGATCCATTGTCATGTCATACTGATATTTCCACGGTGACAACGGTTGATGTTATTTTTCCTTAGCCACATTATCGGGTGTGATTGAGTCTTTCTTAAAATAAAGGATCAATTGTCAGACTCGGTAAAGGTAAAAGCTTAATTTTATTTAACTTTTTTTGTTAGGGTGTCAAACTCATGTCCGACTTACCGTTGCAAATTTTGTGATTAATTTTTAGCACTAACTGGCAAGTATAGACACTGAGGTGGAGGTATAGACACTACGGGTATACAATTACGACGTAGGTCTAGTGGCAAAGCGCACCGCTTTGTGATCACGAGGTCCTAGGTCGGACAAAAGAAGTTTTCTAACGAAATCCTCCTAGTATGGAGTCCTTTATGTGCTTAAAATTGAGCCCCGTATATGGCATATACCGGGCTATATATATATGTCCAAAAGTGAGTGCAACTCAGTACATCCCTGCCACCCCTGCTTGGGGAATATAAACGTGACGCTGTTTTTAATACAATTACCCGTAGTCACACCGGTGTGACTGCAGCTACGGGTAAATAAAATTACCCATAGTCATACTAGTGTGACTATGGGTAAATAAATGTTTCCTTTGTATGTGACAACTTGGTGTGGTTGTGGGAAGGTCGCCCTTTGTCCAGCGATGGGCGTCTTTTAGATAAATAGATCACTAGATTAAGAGATAGGGTCTAGAGTTAGAGATAGAGGAATATTACGCTTCTCATAATTTTAATTTGCTGACAGAAAGAGAAGAACTTGTCCGGTGAAGCTGTAAAGGCCCCTCAGCCAACAGCGTAGATCATTCACACACGCACACACACACACACACAAAAGAGATGTTACGAGTGACGTGAAACGATGTTAGATATACGCAGTTCATAGCTCGGACTTATTCACGGAAAGTAGCCTCTGCCTACCCCGCAAGGGATCTGGCGTGATGGTATAGATAGATAGATAATAGATAGACAAATAATAAAACTTAGGGCCTCTTTTACCACCCTCAAATTAAGTCTGTAGTAGATTAATCAACGATTAACCCCTGGAGTGTCAGCGATTTTCATTTGTAACGCTAAGCAACTGTCGGGAATTTTGTGAATAGCATTTTTTTTTGCATAGGTCAGAGATATTTCCACATAAAATGTATATCATTATCTTCAGTATAAAATTTCTGATCACATAAATTATATGATATATAATGCCGCGAAACGATGAGAAATATATCAATGTTGCAAAAACGAAACAAAAATGGCCGATGCGGGCCACAGACCGGCATGCTTTATATTTTTTTATAAGACCCGATTTATTTATTCAGAATGGTACACCAACAGCACACATATTATTACATTAGTACGTTTTTTAAGAGCCTAAATATGGTATATATAATGGTTTTCTAAATATGGATTAAGAAAGAAACTTGCTGAGTATGATGATAGATTACATAAATTCAATCTTAAAAGTCTTCAGCAGAGACGAACAATTGCAGACCTAACCTTATTGCATAAAATTTCTGGCGGTAATTTTGGCACATACCTCTGTGAAAAATTACTTTTATACATACCATCACGATCACGACGTAATCAGAAAATGTTTCGCATACCTTCTTCCAACAATAATGTTTCTCAAAACAACCCCATTCACAGAATGTTAAAATCCTACAATGAGATCGCTGATGTATGCGATATTTGAAATTACAACGGTAATAGTAATAAATTTAAAGAAGATATTTATAAAATTACAACCAGTTAGGCATAAACATATTGCTTTACTCTCTTTTTCAACTCTTTTTATTATGTGTGTAAATAATTATGCATGCTACTTTTGCGATCCTGTTTTTGAATCTTACGGTAAGGACGCCAGATGTAAAAATATGATTCATTGTAAGCCTTAAGATAAATGATGTAATCTGTCTGTCTGTTACTGTGCCTATTTAAATAAAATAAAATTATTTAATAGAATACAATCCTGATATGTGAGCCAATAACAGGTGTACACAACATTGGCTACTTGCTTGCAGATCTTAAAACAATACATTAAATATGAATACGTGCACGTTACGAGCACAATAAATGTGAATAATATGTGGTTAGAAATATAATATTAAAAAAATGCAGAATTAAATCAACACAATGGTCACGTCATAATTATAAAATAGTATGTTGAAATTAAATATGAATCCACTTAATCAGAAGAGAAGAATTTAAACAGTTGCATTCGTTGCACATTCTGCTTAAAGGGGCATTCAGTCCAAGGTTAGATTTTACAGCGCGAGTATGGAAAAGTTTTTCTATAGGATGTCGTGGAAGTCTAGAGGGAACATTTAGGTGAATAAGTTTTAGGAGGTCGGCAGAATTATTCAGTTTGTTGTTTAAGCAATTGTGCAACATACCGAAGTCACTTAACTTACGTCGATTGCGCAAAGATATAAGTCTAAAAAATGTCAGCCGGGTGTTGTAGTCGCTTCGATGACTGATGCCAGGCGAAATAAATGCTAAGTATTTTGTAAAAATCCGTTGAATTTTTTCGATCCTCTATGAATGCAGACTATAAAATGGGCTCCAAACACTGGATGCGTACTCCAGATGACTACGCACTAACGCATTGTATAGAATTATTTTGGTTTGCGTTTTTGAACCCTCGTGTTTCTTTTCAAGAATCCTAGCATTTTAGCATTACGGCATCAATGTGTGCCGTAAAACGAAGCTATCCATCACCACCTCCTAAGTCTTTTATAAGATTAGTTTTCTGCAGAATTCTTCCTCAAGAATCTCATGTGATAGCATTTGGCAATATTAAGCTCCATTTGATTATTTTGACAACACTTTTCTATCCTTGCAAGATCGTCTTGAACTAATTTAATGTCATTGTATGAATGTAGTGTTTTGTATAATTTCAAGTCGTCCGCAAAAAGTAATGACTTGCAGTGAAGGATTTGATGCGTGATATCGTTTATAAGTATGGAAAATAGGACAGGTCCAAGGTGAGATCCTTGTGGTACTCCAGAAATAGCTATATAGGGCAAGGATTCATATCCATTCAGTTGAATGAATTTGCTTACAGATCACCATTAATGTGCCGAAATTATTTTCAATAGTGCTGTAATTATGATTATTAGACCTGAGTGTCGCTAGTGTTAAATCGTGAAAATTCCGCGACCAAACACCAGCGCATTGCTTATGTACACTCGGGCTTTCACTCGACACGTCCCTCCCAAAATATTTCTGCACACCCGTGTATGCATGCGACACTCAAGGGGATTAAAGTTGCAAGTAATTCTATGTACGAATTTCACCTTCTCTGAGTAAACGAAAACTGATAATTCAATGAGCACACAGGATTAGACACCGACCTCGCCGGCGAAGTCAAAGAATCCGTTGCCCGCCGGCCCTACCCTATAGGGACTGCCCAAGCCGAGGCCGTTCCTCCTTGAAGCGTCCTTGAGCTTGTTGCCCTTCTAGCTCGAGCGTAGTGATTGCACGCTCGCCCTCTTGTACGGTGAAGCTAAAAAGGCCCCGTGGCCAACAGTGTAGATCACTCACATGTACACACACACATACACACAAATCAATGACATTGGTGAATTAAAGGAACCATTCAGTAGCTATCAGACTAGATTAAATAAGCGGATTTTTCTCGATAAAAGTACGTAACCATAAAATCCATAATTCAGTGAATTAATTAAACTAACATATGGATTTTAAATTAACCGGAAGACGCAACTTTGACTTGATGGCAATAAGATTCTACTTATTGCCAAGGTCTTAGAGATAAGTTAGCCAGTAGGTCCTGTTCAAAGATCAATTTCACGAGAAGTCACGTAGCCATCACGGAAATTTTGTTGATAATTTTCGTAGGTATGAATTCTTAATAGTATAATTTATTAGGTCGAATAGTATCACTTATTAAATCTCCGAAGGTTTAATGATAATATTAGTATTATTATTCATACAGAAAATGTTTAGGTAGGCCGACTCTATGTATAATCGAACGTAAGACTAAAATAATCATAGACGGAGAGCTGACAAATTCGGTCATTCAATCTTAAAATTGAACCCACTGACAAGGTCTTATTACCCAACTGAAGCTGGCAAAAAAATTTCGTCGATGATAGCTAGCCTAATTCCGTTACACTGGTTGCAATCAGACTCTGGACTGATACTGGGAATTATTCAATTAAAAATACTCTGTAGCACTATGCCGGACCTGGAATTTAAATTGGTCATGCTCACTAAATAGTCTATGCTTGCAGTGGCTATTTGGTGCGGGTTACTTCCTTCCCTCTAATATGGTCGAGGGAGGTGATGGCTGCTCAAGTAGTCGTTCTCGTTAACGGGTGCTGCTTGTGGAGACTGGTCCACTCAGAATCCTCTAGCTTTTCATTATAACATATATTTAAAAATATTATTATTAGTCTTATATCTCACTCGTAACGCATCACACTGGAGCTAGATCGCATAAATAATTTTGTATAATATAAAAATGTACGTATACAGAAAATGATGAAAAAACAGAATGGAGAATTAAATAAAGACAAGCCCGTTGAATTTCGCGCCGGATCTTCATAGTGGAGGCCGCGTTCCGATCCGGTGGTAAATTAGTAAGTTAAAAAAAAATTAAATATGACAATTTGTAAACACCAAGTTTTTGATTCTGAAACCTGTTGGTTACAATGCCTCGTTAGGCAAACAAAAAAACATTCATCAGAGATCAAAAATCTGCTTGGTTATATTCATTTTACGGATAATTTTACGGTATGTACATACACCCCACACACAATATTACTCGTAAGATGAACAGAAAGTGTATAATTAGTATATACTATAAGCTACAGACATAAAAACCATGCATTTATTTTCTTTGCAAAGGCATAACATAATATACCATAATGCATGCGTCATCTTTTATTTTTTGGTGAAGATAAACATACACAAAAACCGTAAGCATTATTCATTAGTATAATTTATAAACATAAATCTTATTGTCAGAAGCAAGACTATTGTGATCTCTAATCATTTTTTACAACTTTTTATTTAAGTTACTATGTTCATATGTGTGTCTGTCTGTCTGTTTTTCCGGTTCAAATCTTGTAATCCAATTTTCAAGCAATTTCGGGTGTCCGTCTGTTCTGAAATTTTCGGTGTTCGTCATCATTGAGCTGATTTGATAATGGAGTCGGAAGGTGAAGTCGGTAGGAAAAGTGAAATATACAACTTGTAAACCCGAGGTGGTCCTTATGCTTGTTAGATTGGTATTGAGAAGCACTATACAACCAGATAGTTTTCAAGGTCTAATGATAAAACCGAAAGGTGGCCAATGGATGGTTCCATAGGCCACCTTTCGGTTTCATCATAACTCAACTAGTCAATATAACCCCGCCGGGTTTGGGCTCATTAGATTTGTTTTACGAGTACTTTAAACCCAAATGGTGTCCAAGGTCTGATTAAGGAGGAACTCCCCAACTAAGCAAGATATCTTTGTCGTATTTTTGCTATAAAAACTTATTTTTAAAAAGGTAAATAAATTTTTTAGTACATGAACTTTTATTCTTATATATGGTAGACACTCCGTTTATTTTATTCACTAAGTCTGTGATCATTTAAATGTATTTATGAGTAATAAAACGGGGGTATTCATATTATTTTTATTTCGTGTCGTTATAAATTATAGGGTAGTTGATGATATGTTAAACAGGAGATAAGCCTATATCGTGTGATATGAATAATAATTAAGTTACTGGAATAAATAAGATAACAGAACAATATATTAAAATTAAAGTGAAATAAAAAAATCAATGTGCAGACGAACAAAAACCTTAAAAATAAAGCACCGTCACGACTATATTCTCCAAGCAAGGGTGGCAGAGGTGTACTATGTACACCAACTTTTCGTAACGTAATAGGGAGCGAGCCTATTGCCTAACGGGCAGATTTTCAGAGTTTTTCGATGGAAAAATTACACTTCATCCGACATAGGATTTGAACCCAGGACCTCGTGATCATTACGTGCATTAAACACTACTAGACCAACGAGGTAACAAAGTAAGATTACAATACTACCCTACTGCTGGGTAAAGGCCTTCTCTCAGCAGGCTTCGGCAAGTTTGTGGCCACCTGCTGTTGGAACTTACCAAGCCGACTATAAGACTTCCAATTTGCTTAACGCCTACCACATTTCCTGGTAACCGAGACAATCGCCTTAACGTGCCTTCCGAAGCACGGAGACGCTCGAATATAAAAATGCCACAAACGGTCACCCATCTCAGCACGACCGAGCTTAACGCTGCTTAACCTTAGTGATCCCTCAGAACACCGCTGGCGCAAGACGCTACGTGTGCCTAAAGTAAGATTATAATAGCTTCATTAGCGACATTGTGGTACGCGCTCAGATTACAATAAATAAACTGGTATGATGAAAAAAAAATCCTTTACACCAAACACATGGAGACAAACATAGAACAACCCACTAAGCACATATTAAGGGGAGTTGGCATAAGCAACTGTGCACTGCGTCTTCCAACTAGGCCGTGACGTCATCGCGGTGGGCGTGATTTACGTCAGTCTGTCATTCTTAGCTTAATGACATATACAGAACTGGGTGGGGTACAATATCATTTTCTTTCCGCGCCACTCCACGCACTCCTCACACATATTACCTTCGTAAAACAATTCCAAAATCACAAAAAGTATCGGTGAATATAAAACTACGCTCTTACCTGTACTTCTGACATCTTCTCTTCTTAATATCGCAAGACAAGTCCCATTTGGTTGAATGTATTACTCTGAATCTACTTAAGAACTGTTCCGAGGGATTCTGCTGCCAGTCACTCAGTTGGACACCTAGCCTGGACACATATATAAGCTGTAACATAATAAACGCAAGACCTGAAAGTAGTTTGTTCTGTAACTGAATTGATTCCAACAATTTTTAATGTATCGTGCAATTTTTTTTAAACATGCAAAAAATGCTTTTACTCCTTCAGTGCGCTTTAAAAAACTAAATTTATTCTTGATTCATAGCAAGGAGGAGATTCCAAATGCATTCCTAAAACGTATTTCTCAAAATGCGCACATACACGTACAAGTTTCATCGTTAATTGGGGTATAAAAGTGCTTTAAAAAAGGGTAAAAACCTGTAAATTTGAAAATTTGGTTTTCGTTTTGTATTTATAAAGTAATTCTCTAATCGGGGTGTCTGAGGTCTTGCGTTTATTATGTTACACCTTGTAGATACAGGAATAATTCGTAAAGTTCGCAGGTTAAAGCTAAATAGGTGCAGAACAAAGCCAGTCGTAGAGGCGACTGATGATGATGACAGGAATTAATCCGAGTGTGGAGTAATGATTTTGAAGAGTGAGAAGTAGAAATGTCGTCAAGTTAACTCTATATTGGTGTAAAAGATTTAGAAAAATAAGTGTTTAGGTTTTTAACTAGCTATTATAGCTAATTGACGACAGTATCAAGGCTAAGGTCAAGTACAGTCGTACAAGGATCTTTTGGCTCGCGGCCAAAATCAGTTTTAACACTCTCATCAAGTGAAATGACACTTCATAACAGTCACAGAGTTGCCGTTTGCTATGAAATATACCCAAGTTCTTTTTTTTTATTGGTAGCTTTGCGGACCCACCTGTTGAAATATGTCCTTGGACGTAAGAAAATATTACTAAATGTTAACCGTAATTTAATACCAACGCCCCCCTGAAAATGTCATCTCACGTTTTCTTCAGATTCTCTCCATCCAAAGGTTGCCTGGAAGAGATCACTTTTAGTGATAAGGCCGCCCATTGTTACACTAACTTTCAGTTTGTAATCTTGCCCCTTTTATCTCCTTTTTGTATCTCTGGTGGAACAATAAAGTGTTATCTATCTATCTATGGGCCAAAAGATCCTTGTCAATCTATACTTAACATACTTTGCTAAACAAAAAGTTAAATTCTGCGTTATAATCTTAATTTTCACTTATCCAAGCTAATTACGACCTTCTTAGATTTAAGTATTAATTTTCAAAATCTGACAACACACCTATCCCACGTCTTCGCTTCAAAATCCATGTTCAAATGCGAACTGTACCAGATTATAGGCAATTTTGGCATGAACCCTTTATTGGCCAACTTCAACCTCTCCAAAGCTTTAATCAGAAAACCTTCCCTTTCTTCAATCAAATTGTAACAATTAGAGAAAGAAAAAACACTGTCGCTCAAATGGAATATATCATCTACTTTAGTCATCTCAAGAATTTCTGAATAAATAAGTTGCAAAGCATCAAATACAGTTTCTTTCATGAGCAATCTAAGACACAAAACATTACTGCAACTATAATCGCCATTTTTATTAGGACAGCTAGCCTCATTACTCCAAGACCATGCCCTACCAACAGGTCCAGGTAATGCCACTTCGATCAATACTCTTATACCACGAATTCCTGCTCTATTTACTATAGATTTAACGTCCTCTTTCGTGTACACCATTCTAGAGTCATAACCACCGTATTCAAAAAGTTTTGGAAACTTTAAAAGTAGTAAAGGAAAGCTCGTAACATCAGAAATACGCCAATGAAAAGTGTTCAGTTTACAAGTGGCCATAGCATCTATAGTCCTCAGCAAGTCGTTGACTGGAATATAATTTCTTCCAGTATCTATCATCAAACCTCGATATCTGTAACTGGGTCCGTCTTTGACGACTATATTAGAAAGAGTTATTAGTAATCCCGTGTGTTGATCCAAAAGAATCAATTGAGTTAATGTTTCGAGTCCATGCCGTACTCCGCAAAATGATTCCGCAGAAATTTTGATAACCAGTTGAGTTTTCGTCGCATCAATTCTTAAGTCATAGGATTCTTCTGTGTCTACTCTCATTCTAGGATCAGAATCTGTATCAACGGCAATTTGTATATTCATCTTTTTGATAGTCAAATCTGTTATATTACCTTTTGTCTGTTCTCCAGCAATCTTTTCTAATCTCACTAAATCTGAGAGAAATAGTTTGAATGCATCAGCTAAGTACCTATGTACAGTTTCAGAGGGGATTGATTGTATTTTGTATTCTAGTCTCTTTGTGGCTACCGCTACAATTTCCTTGCTGAAATATGTGTATCCAATAGGATGTGGCCAGATCTGTGGTCCCATGCAGAGTAAAATACATCTACTGAAGGACTTGTAAACTGTTGAAGTAGTTGGCGAATATATTTTTTGGCAAAGGCTATTTTGGCATTCCCAGGAATTTTGTTCTAACGATGAATATCTAAAACAAAGCACTGAAGAATAACAAAAGATATCAAGGTGGTCCGATTACGTGGTGAGAGTTGAGGGTAAAATCTGGATGATCACAGCACACATCCAGTCGTCTAGCTTTAAACTTAAAGCACTTTGGAAACTCGATGTAGCGACTAAATATTACGCCGACTTTAATACAAAGATTAATTGACTGCCTCGTTGGTCTGGTGGCAAAGCGCATGGCTTTGTGATCACGAGGTCCTGGGTTCAAATCCTAGGTCGGACAAATGTAGTTTTTCTAACGAAAAATTCCCAGTACGAGTCCGGAGTCTGGAATTGTGCCCGGTATATGGCAATAGGCTCGCCCCCTATTACATGGGACCTAACATCGTCGGCGAAACGTGGGTGTACTCAGTACACCTCTGCCACCCCCTCTGGGGAATATAGGCGTGACGGTGTTTTTTTTTTAAACGCAGGAAGTAGTCAAATGCGTTACAGCATCAATAGAGTCGCAAAATTATCGATCTAAATAGCGTTTATGCTATATGTCCTAAGTGGTATTATCCCCGTAAATAAGTAAATACATTATAGTTATCTCACCTGGCTTGCTCCGCCAACCTCATAGTGTTAATTATTTCTGTGTTTTTATCAGTTTCGAAGAGTGGCGACGCCAGAAGCGCTATAACTATACTAAATATCACAAATATCACCAGGAACGAATATACCTTCCAGTTGAATAAGTACTTGTATATGTGGCTAGAAGAGATAGGTTTTAATTAGCTGTAATTGCACAGTTTTATGGATAGTGGGCGAAATGGCTTTGTTCACACCGTGACGCCTATATTCCCCAAGCGGGGGCGGCAGGCAGGTGGCTTTGTTGCCTTGTACGTTAACACCTCAGCCTGAAACAGGTGTAAGAATTATACATCGAAATGGTAGATTTCTTACAGGGTAGGCTGGGAGCGTTTACACGTATTGGCAAGTGCAGCGTGGGACGGCCACCTACCAGATGGACCGACGATCTTGTGAGGACTGCAGAAAGTCGTTGGATGCAGGTGGCATCAGACCAGCTGCGCTGGAGAGCGATTGGGGAGGCCTATGTTCAGCAGTGGACAAATATAGGCTGATATGATGATGATGATGAGGCAGGGAGTACAGATTTCCAACAGGCTCTATCCTTACAGACCCCTCTCACTTCCATTCATAGTTCGTCTCATACACGCGCGATAGTTACAGAGACTTGACTTACTCAGTAGATTAGACACGGATGTAGGTACTGGGAAGAACTAGAGAACTAGTCACTCACTAGTAAACCACATCAATTTACCTAGATCAAAAAGAAAAGGAAATGAACCGCTTGTAAGGCTTTCAACACGAGTTAGCAATGACCACACGAAATAGTAACCAAGACCAACGGCTTGTGACAAGTCTTACTTTAAGGGGCGCCAAAAAACCTGCGTAATACTTTCAAGAGGCTCGGAGAAAACTTGCAAGATGTGTGAGACTTCTAACGACTAAAACCCAATGAAGGCCGATATCGACAATTCGGAGTGGCTCCGCGATCTCCGATAGGAACACACCGCCCCTCTGTGCCGTGATCTAACGAGCACACTTTGTGCTCACTTCATATGGTAATCGCTCCAACGAGCTAGCCATCGGTGGGAGATACTGAACTCACTCTCTCCCGGTACCGACGCACTGCTCCCGGTAACGTGGGCCACGCAGTGCTCACGGTGGCGTGGGCACCACCGTATTCCTCTGGGTTGCAAGTGAAGGATGCTCTGGGCTCGTGCCCCTTGAATCCTATTATCCCAAGGATGTTATTGTGGATGTTATGGCGAGGAACACTTTCAAGCCCGTACTTGCCCGGTGTCATTGGACTGAGCGACCTGGGCAGGCTGTGCATTCGCCCCGGAGCCGATGCGTTCATCAAGTTGAATAATCCTTCTCCGATCCCACTTGACCTTATCATGAGAAAATAACATGTTTTTCTTTACCAGGATACTACCTACTCTATATTTTGATCCCTCTTGTCATCTTTACAGTTCTTGACTGTACTTCCAGGGTCGCCACAGCAAGGGCCAGTAGGACTGCATTTAGTGCAAGCACATTCTGGCTGGCATCGACGCTCTGGTGAAGAAGAATGTAGAAGTTACGTAGTAAACATACAGAATCAGGTAAAACTTTCGTTGGTTGGTTATGCCCGAACTTATTCACCTACAGATTAAATGAATTCGTGGAAGTAAGGCACCTGCAAGACCGCGGTGTTAGCAAGCAGTGTTCGGTTTGGGAGGACTAAGATTTATTTATTTATTTTATTGGATCACCAACGTAAGATACAGTAATACAATAAAGATAGTGGAAACTTAACATTTTAATTATAGCTTACTGTTCGTAGCTTTATAGGTAATCACAGCATGCTTAGTTATTTAAAAGTTTTTGTATTTATAAGTTGCGAGAAAAGTACTAAAGAGCCAGTAAGGTATTTGAATAAAAAAGTGCAGACATCAGTAGGTATGCAAGTCAAACTTTTTGAGTTTGAAATAAAACTATTGTTTTCGGATTTTATCGCGGTTTATTTTGATTTTTAAGTTCCCGACGTTTCGAGTGCTTTGCAGCACCCATGGTCACGGGAAGGACCTTACATCTGGCTACCTACTGTGGAAGGAGCAGTTCTACAAGCAAGTAGATGGTGTGGCGATGGGCTCCCCTGTATCTCCCATTGTTGCCGATATATTCATGGAAGACTTTGAGGAGACAGCCCTTCGTACCTCACCTGTAAAGAATTACCATCTGACAAAATTAATGTATTCCTTAATCATCTTAACTCTATTAACCCTAAGATTCAGTTTACAATGGAGTTGGAGGCAAACGATTCCCTAGCTTTCCTAGATGTCTCAGTAATCCATAACCCCAACAACACCTTAAGCCATACGGTTTATAGAAAAAAGACCCATACGGATAGGTACTTAAACGGTGAATCTCACCACCATCCATCACAGTTAGCTACTGTGGGTAAATCTTTGTTTCAGAGAGCACAAGGGATCTGTGACAAGAAACATCTGGCTGCCGAGCTTCAACATGTCACGCAAGTCCTGCACGACAATAAGCTTCGAGTCCCACGCCAACGTCACAGTGACCGAGTGAAACCAGCCACAGTCGAGCGTCTCCCTGCTGTACTACCTTACATAAGAGGAGTCACAGACAAGATTGGCTACATCTTGAAGCGTGCTTCAATTAAAACATTTTATAAGCCGCCAAAGAAGATCAGTCAATTTTTACCGATATATTCATGGAAGACTTTGAGGAGACAGCCCTTCGTACCTCACCTGTAAAGCCAAGTTTCTACAAGCGGTACGTAGATGATACTTTCACAATATTACCATCTGACAAAATTAACGTATTCCTTAATCATCTTAACTCCATTAACCCTAAAATTCAGTTCACAATGGAGTTGGAGGCAAACAATTCCCTAGCTTTCTTAGATGTCTCAGTAATCCATAACCCCAACAACACCTTACGCCATACGGTTTATAGAAAAAAAGACCCATACTGATAGGTACTTAAACGGTGAATCTCATCACCATCCATCACAGTTAGCTACCGTGGGTAAATCTTTGTTTCAGAGAGCACAAGGGATCTGTGACAAGAAACATCTGGCTGCCGAGCTTCAACATGTCAAGCAAGTCCTGCACGACAATAAGCTTCGAGTCCCACGCCAACGTCACAGTGACCGAGTGAAACCAGCCACAGTCGAGCGTCTCCCTGCTGTACTACCTTACTAAAGAGAAGTCACAGACAAGATTGGCTATATCTTGAAGCGTGCTTCAATCAAAACATTTTATAAGCCGCCGAAGAAGATCAGCCATCTGTCAAGTGTCACATCCCTCTACAAGATGCAGGAGTATACAAGCTTGATTGTGAATGTGGTCTCTCTTACATAGGACAAACAAAAAGACCAGTAAAAACTCGAGTTAAAGAACACATAGCTCACCTAAAACACCGTCGCTCAAAGATGTCTGCAGTCTGTGAACATGTCCTTGACCGCACCCGCCATAACATCAGATTTGATAGACCACAAATCCTCGTGAAAGAACACCGATTCCTACCAAGGATGGTTCGCGAGGCTATTGAAATTAAAAAACATCCTAATTTTAATAGAGAAGATGGCTGGGTGCTTCCATCGTCTTGGGATCCAGTAATTAATATAATAAAATCTAAAACCAAGCATAACACTGCAAGACCTCAAGATACCGTGAGCTCATTCTGCGTAGATCAGACCAACAAAAATAATTAAGAAGTTTGAGGGTACCCCGGAACAACTATGCCTTTTGGACGTCTAACACCTCAGTCCTTCCCGTGACCATGGGTGCTGCAAAGCACTCGAAACGTCGGGAACTTAAAAATCAAAATAAACCGCGATAAAATCCGAAAAAATAGTTTTATTTCATGTGTAATAATCGCGTAAATCTAAGAACTCAGTTTTTGAGTTTGGATATGAAATGAGCGATACTATAAAAATGAACATCGAATTTTGGCGTTTTTTGATAAGTTCGCTATACAGACGAGACACACGAACCCCAAGCCAGTTAATTCTGCAATGTTTTGTATGAGACAGAAGGTGGGGTAAATATTTGTGGCAATTCCAATTTTGAGTGTCTCCATGTTTTGGATAGAACGTTAGGCTGTTAACCCCGAACAACGTTTACTGTGGTGACAGTAACTGGAAAAGCAAAAAAAAATCAACAGTTTCATATATTTCGATGGAATAGGCATCAACTTTTTGTATAGACCATTTGTTTTCATTTCCAGTAAGCATCATCATAACTATAGTTGATGATATTGGCAGACACTTCCACCCGTTTTAAGTTGTTGCTTATATTTAAAAAAATCTTACGCTCATTAGAATCTGTCTTCTTAAAGTCTTCGGCGACTTCTGACGTCTCTATATTATATGCCAAGTTCTTATTAAGTGGTTTATTCTCAGCTTTCGAATTTAACGTATATTCCGAAGCGGAATCCGAAAATGACGACATATCAGTAACAACAGATGGCAGAATCGTCACAGATGACGTAAATTTTAATGTAGGCACTTTTTTGGCAAGTTCGGAAAGTGTTGCATCAGAGGGTAGGGTGATAAATGACGGTTTTATCGTAGAATCTGATGGTATCTCCATATCTGCGTCGCTCTGTGGTTCGTGGGAGCTCGACGGCGAAATTCTAGCGTCTCCCATATCCTTCTTGGTTTTGGTAGGTTTGATTATATGTTTTACTGAGTCGCATGCATCTGTAAAGAAATTTGGCATCGTAAAATATGCTGTCTTCTTATTCTAGTGGCTGTAAAGGTCCTGCATTCGGGTTTTAAGTCAGATATAGTGTGTTTTTTCTATCAATAGTTTCTAAAAGTCAGTTGGACATTTTGTTGCTTTGCATAAACCCTGCGGGGGCTTTAAATTGCTAATATTTATATTTTTCTTTAATCAAATCTGTCTACTGATCTACTACCAGATGAAGCGTGGCCTCCGCTAAAAATTCAGCACGTGATTTTTTTCTATTTAATGTTTCTTAATTTTTATCACATTGTGGTCAATTGGTTTCCACCAGAGAGAGAGAGAGAGAGTTCCAACGTAACTTTAACTCAACGTTTAACTTCAATGTAACACTAACTTTTACATTTATAATATAAGTAAGATTCCATTGAAACTTTAAAACTTTGTGAACAAACCAACACCATTTTAGATATTCTAATTGTTATTGCAAGTGTAATATGAAGGCGACAGTATTTCCGAAGACATCGAAATGAAAATGCTGTTAGCAAGAAATCGACGTATTACGAGTATGTTGAGTAAAAAAGTATTAAAATTTGATTGGAAGAGATATAGTGTGGGAATAAGTTATTTAAATTTATTTTTTATCTCTAATATCTCATAGGATTTTAATGATAGCAACACTAAATGTCAGTTTAGGATGACGTACGAAAAAATAAGGGATTGTCAAAAAGAAAAGACGCATGCTGTTGGACTTCGTTTAAAATTAAGATTTAGTTGAATAATTCGTTTTATATCAATCTCGCGACCCCACATATATACTCGTATGATATATAGTTGACTATACATATGTTAACTGTGATACTACCCTTATTTCTTTTACCTTTAATAGCGCTCTCAATATTGGTCGAAGTGACTTCCATATCGGTCAGTCTCTCGCAGAACTTCAAAATCACTTCCTGCTCATCTTTCTGTAACTTACTGCATATGTCACTGTCAACGCGCCCATCGATAGAACTGACACAGCAATGGTACAATAAAATTGTTGTCATTATGTAAATCTTCTTTGGAAAGTCTTTCTCTTCGGCAAAGTATCTGGAACAAAATGTATTTAAAATCAGCTGCAAGTAGTTATGAGTGAAAGTTTTGGATGTGTTCAAGGGATTGGAGCAATGGCTACCAGTAACACTAAAAAAGTTCATATTTGAAAAGAAAATACCAACTACGACAAAGCCATTTTGTTTAGTTTAAGGCTTCCTATGCATTTCTTTCGGCTGAAACACCAGGGTGGCTGAAATCAGCACTTTGGAGGGGCTCCGGTATCTCCGCATGGAATGCACCGGTGACCCTCTTATGCCGCCTCCGAAAAGCCCGTCGTCGGAGAGAAATTAGAAAATACGCTCCCCTCTTTTTTTACTTGGGGAAAATCCGGCACAGGACTTCCGCGAGCCTCTGGGGATGACCAAAACCCCAGAGTGGCTGACATCAGCACTTTGGAGAGGCTCGCTCCGAAGAGCACTGGCGCGGTGCGTGATTTGGAAAGTAAAAAAATTGACAAATTTACTCTTTATTTTCTGTCATAAACGAATTATTATTTTATGGTGAGTAAAGTTAAGGTACCACACACAGAAAAAATAATTTATTCCTTCAATTAAATCGATTAATCTGTTGTAGTTTTTGTAGTTATAATATTAGTTTAGTTATTTAATTCAATAAAAGTATCTAATTATAAACTTGTTAATTTTTATGGTTCCTTACATCATTCGGTAAAAACGGAACCCTTGTAGCATCACTTTATTATCCGTGCTTCTGTCTGTCTATCCATTGTTTAAATACCCCTTTGTCTCAGGAACCGATAGAGGTGTCAAGTTAAAATGTATATGAAATACTAATATGTACTGTTCCTCAGCGGTATAAAAACTGTATACTTCGAAAAATCATCAAAACCTATCGGAATACATAGGTACATCATTATCCCGTTGACATAGTATCAAGAATTTTTAACCCTTTTTTTTTAAGGTTTACACCCGTATCTATAAACAAGTAGTAACTTAGTTTTAAGAACTGACTTAGCCGTATAATGTCGTATGTTTAGAATTGTTAGTTTTTGTGTGTGTGTGTGTGTGTGTGTGTGTGTGTGTGTGTGTGTGAATGATCTACGCTGTTGGCCGCGGTGCCTTTACAGCTTCACCGGACAAGAGGGCGAGCGTGCAACCACTACGCTCGAGCCAGAAGGGCAAGGGGGCAACTAGCTCAAGGACGCCTCAAGGAGGAACGGTCTCGGCTTGGGCAGTCGCTATGGGGGAGGGCGTATACTAGGTGTCTTGCCGTGGTGCTCTGCACCAGCCGGCGGGCAAGGGATTCTTCGACCTCGCCGGCGAGGTCGGTGTGCGATCCTGTGTGCGGTATATGTATCGCGGACGGCGGTAGCGGTTGATAGGGGAGTTGGGTTCGTAGTCGGCGGCGGCTACGATTAGCGGATTACTATGATTGGACGCGTTCGCAAAATATCGGCTTGTCGCCTTTTTAATAAAGGCGCGAATAGGTTCGAGACGGAGATCGGAATGGAGATCGACATTCCGTATGAACCACGGGGCTCCGACGGTTTTGCGGAGGAAACGGGATTGAACCGTCTGGAGTCTATCGATGTGAGCGCGGGCAGCGTGCCCGAACACCTCACAAGCGTACGTCATGATGGGCCGTATACAAGTTTTATAAAGTGTCACCTTATTCCTAAGGGACATTTTACTCCGCTTGCAGATCATCGGGTAAAAATTGTGTCAGCCGAAATCCTGTTTCATAGGCAAGTACAGTAGTAAGCATACAGGCAAGAGGAGGTATAACTCGTACTTCAGAATGTTTTAGAACAATATTGTTTTACGTTACGTCTTTATTAATGAAAAAATTGAAAAATTGCACAATGACTACAAAATTATGCACTGTTACAAGTAAAGCTCTTTGCTAAAGTAAAGAATCGGGGGATTATTACTGGGCTAAGAATACTAACTTTTGACGGTTTCTCATCTATAGAATAGAAATGATGTACTAACCAATTAATCGAATAAAAGTAACTACTTAGAAATGCTTATAGATGGGTGTTATAGAACAAGTAAAGGAGAAATCCCGAAAAAGGTAATTTTGTATTTTTCATAATGTAATATATCTCTTTACGAAGTATATGTGAAGTCACCCTTGCTGACCGAATAAAGAATAGTGTGATTAGAAACTGATGTAAGTTGAAGAATGAGGTGGTGGCTAGGATTGAAAGAGGTATGTTGAATTGGTATGGGCATGTGGAGAAGGATTTGTGACAGACGGCTCACGAAAGGGATATATCAAGCAAATGTGAGTGTAAGGTTCGGAAGAGGTCGCCCAAGGAAAACTTATCACGACCAAATTAATAGACTCTTGGAAAAGGGTCAAGTGCGTAGCACTCTTAATCGACGGAAATGTATGAAGAGATGTGTCAACGTAGATGAACCGGAGGTGTGTCCAGAATCTTAGTATGTGGCAAACTGTAGTCTCTGCCTACCCCAGTGGGATAAAGGCGTGAGTGTATGTATGTACATATAGTATTCTTAATAAAAAAAACACAGAATAATAAGCCCCGCGGCGGGTGCATTGTATACATACCTCAAATATATACGATAGATGGAAATGTTTAGTATAGTGTAAATTTAACTTCTCAATTTCTAGCATAGATAAAGTATCTATAAACATAACAAAGTGAGTACATAATATACGAGCCCGTATAAGACGAACTATAAGAGTAGAGGAAGCTATAGTAATATATAATAATATCAGCCTATACTGCCCACTGCTGCCCAAGACCTTCTCTCACAAATCGAGGTGAGAGAGATTAGGTCATACTCCACCATACGGACCCAGTGCGGATTGTCGGAGGCAGGTTTGTGGCCACCCGCTGTTGGAACTTATCAAACCGCCTTTAAGGCTTCCAACCCGGCTTAACGACTACCACATTAAGTGGTAACCGTGACCAACGGCTTAACTTGCCTTCCGAAGCACGAAGACGCTCGAATATGAAAATGCCACAAACGGTCACCCATCTCAGGCCGACCGAGTCGAACGCTGCTTAACCTTTGTGATCGGTAAGAACACCGCGGTCGCACAGCGCTACGAGCGCCTCAGCGAGGAAGCTAGAGAGGTCTGCAAAGAAATAACCTGTTGGAACTCTTTATATATTATATTAATAATAATATCTATAAGAATGTCTATACAAGGTGTAACATAAACGCCGACGCCCTCAGACACCCCGATTAGAGAATTGCTTCATAAATGCACAACGAAAACCAAATTTGCAAATTTAAAGGTTTTTACCCTTTTTTAAGCACTTTTATACCCCAATTCACATGTACAAGTTTCATTGTTGTGAAATCTTTTTTAGGAATGCATTTGAAATGTCCTTATTGCTATCTAATCAAGAATAAATTTAGTTTTTTATAGTGCACTGAAGGAGTAAAAGCATTTTTTGCAAACTTAAAAAAAATGTAAGATACATTAAAAATAGTTGGAATCAATTCAGTTACCGATTTAGAACAAACTACTTTCAGGTCTTGCGTATATTATGTTACAGCTTGTATAATCCCTTAGGGATCTAGTTAGCAAGGAACCTAGCCTGATTATATAAGTAGACGTTTGTACGGAACTCTCAGAGCGCGAGTCCTTCACGCACTTGTCCGTTACGTTTTTTATATAACAATCTAGGAATGTGGTATCCATCCAGTTCCACTGGGGTACTAGTTTATTTTTGACCGGCATGGTTTTTTTTAGGATTCACTTTTATTTTGCATAACGTCGAGGTAAAGTCAGAACTGGAAATACCTTATTTAAAATTTAGTTTAACTAACTTAATTGCCGCATTGGTATAGTGGTGCAAACTGCAGCTGGCATGAGGTCCCAGATTCAAACCCTACATGATGAAGCGCGGTTTTAACCAACTGGGCTGATAAGTAGATGCTTACTTCAATCCCAAAAAGGCATTAGACTTAGTCAATAATGACATATTGCTCAAGAAGTTACCCTCGTTGGTCTAGTGGCAAAGCGCATCGCTTTGTGATCACGAGGTCCTGGGTTTTTTTTTTTTTTTTTTTTTTTTTCCAAAACACTTATATCTATCGTTACAATGAACAAAATGCGGCACCACGTAAACCTCTGAGGGTTTATCTGGGCGCCGGCGAGTCGCACACTTGATACATTTATATTTGATGACATATTTACATTTTTTTTTATTTTTTTTTTATAAGCTTTGCTTCAATTAAATTTTAAATTGCTTATCGCATAGCTCACATTATGCATCTAAGTAATATTGTTTCAATTTTCTTTTAAACGTTTTTGGACAACTTATATAGACTCTTTGTAATTCTTCCGGGAGGTCATTTAAAAGATTAGGAATCAGATATTTATCGACCCTCGTCCCATATAAGTTACATGTTTCAGGTAATAGATATTTATTCATGTAATTTATCTTTCTTAAATTAGTAGGTCTAGTTCGGTCTGATAGAAATTCAGGTTTGCTAAAATCCGTCATGGTGAGAAATTTTAGCTTATCAAAAACATTCATAACTTTGCAGTATTTAAAAATCTCCGTATCGTTATCTTTATGTTTCTTTTTTATATATTTGGGTACTATAAGTTTAAGTAGTCTTAATTGTAATTTATATATGTCATCTACGTATGTCTTGTAGGTTCTTCCGTAGCTACTCAGGCCATATCCAACAACAGAATCTGCTAACGCCAAATATACCAATCTTAATACTTTATAAGGTAGTTTATATTTCAGTACACTAAATTTTCCTATTATTGATCTTAACTTGTCACATATGTAGTCTATGTGTGGGCGCCAACAGAGACGGCTGTCAATTACAAGACCCAGATACACATGTTTATCTACCGTTTCTAAGCTCGGACATACGCAGTTACCACTGAGTGGCTTATGGAGACACATATGATCGTGTGATTTTATGATTGGGGAGGCCTATGTTTAGCAATACTACACTTGTCCTAGGTCGGACAAGTGTAGTATTTCTAACGAATTATTAGTTTGCGGTGACTTAAACATAAATATTTTAGAACAAACATGGCACAGTGACAGACTCTTAAGTTTATTTAATTCTTTTAAATTAATTAACGTTTTTTTCGAACCGACTCGAATAACAGCCTCTTCTGCTACATGCATCGATAATATTTTTTGTAATTGCAATTACATAGATCAAGCAGTAGTTAACTATATCCCATCAGATCACACACGTCAATCAGTTACCTTTAATAATATTACACCACAAAAGGGTATTAACTCTCAATTCAATTCGACGGACGATTTAGCGCATTGGTTAAGAGCTTAGGTCGCTCCACCTACTGTGTTTAATAGTCGCAGGTTCGATTCCCGCACGGGACAAATCTTTGTGTGATCCACAATTATTTGTTCCGGTCTGGGTATTTGTGTGTGAATTTTCATGTTTGTAAACGCACCCACGACACAGGAATAAATCCTAGTGTGGGGCTACGTTTTTTTAAAAAAGAAAAAAAAATGTAGACATATAACACCTAAGAATCTGCATAAATTTAATAGCGTTTTAGGTAATAAATTAGGTGTTTTCAAGTATATTCCAAAAGATCCTAGTAGATCCTATGCTGACTTCTTTTCGATTATACAAAAGGAATGTACTAGTAGCTTTCTGTTAAAATTAAATATATTAAACCCAAGTTGATCTTCAGTGATTGGGATACTACGGGAATTCGTAGAAGTAGAGAAAGGCTCTTTGAATTATATGATCTCAAATCCCAAAATCATAATGAAAACTTTGCAAGGTACGTTACAAACTATTCCAAAACATTTAGAAGAGTATGTAAAGCAGCTAAAGCGCTTCACATAAGTAAAAAAATTAAATCTGCAGATGATAAAATAAAGACCACCTGGAAAATTATTAATAATGAAACCGGGAGGTCTAAACGACGCAGTACAGACTTCACCCTTGAGACTCCTTACTCTCTTTAACACAGACAGAGAAGTAACTCTCGAATTTGAAAGATTTTTTACTAATATTCCAATAGAGACGACTAAATATTTAAAATCCATTTAAAGCCTTGCAGTTGCATTTGTTAAAACAAACATTGGTGCTTGTCCTGTAGAGTTTAGGTTCAAATATACTAGTCCACGGTCTGTTATTAAAGTCTTCAATAATCTAAAAATAAAAGTAACAGAAGACCTATGGGGCATGTCTGTTAAAGTATGTGAATCAATTATTCATACAATCGCGCCTCACTTAACTTTAACTTTTAATATGTGTGTAGATCAGGGAGTGTTCCCGGGTTTAATGAAGTTTAGTAAAGTAATACCACTGTTTAAACCCGGAAATAGTAATGATCCTAACAACTATAGGCCTGTATCTGTTTTGCCAGTGCTAAGCAAAGTGTTTGAAAAGATAATGCTTATTCAAATGTTAGATCACTTCAACGTTAATAACATTCTTCATGGCCAACAATATGGCTTCACCAAAGGACGTTGTACTACCGACGCCGGTGTGACCTTAATAAAGCATATCTTTGATGCTTGGGAGAACTCTCAGGATGCCATTGGCACCTTTTGCGACCTGTCGAAGGCAGTTGATTGTGTTGAACATGAAACGCAGTTGCTTAAACTAGAGCATTATGGAATCCGAGGTAAAGCACTAAATCTACTAAAATCTTACTTAGGAAGAGATAGACAACAGTGTGTTCAAATAAATGAAATGAAATCTTTAAGAGCTTTAGTTAAAATGGGCGTTCCTCAGGGATCGATACTGGGTCCGATTCTATTTTTGGTATATATAAATGACATGCCTTGAGCAGTTAAGGGGCGGGCGAAGGTAGTTTTGCTTGCTGATGATAGGTATCATCATTTTGATCTTTAAAGTAGGTAGACATGTAAATAACTTAGACGAGGTAAATGCCGCTATTCTTCAAGTACATAATTGGTTCACATGCAACAATTTAGTTCTTAATAACAAGAAACCTAAATATATACGGTTTTCTTTACCGAATGTGAAAAGTACTGCATGTGATATTATACTAAATAACGAGAAACTTAAGTTTATAAATGATACAGCTCTCTTAGGGATTACGCTTGACTCTAAGTTGCAATGGGGCCCTCATATTAAGACTTTAGGTAAACGACTCAGTTCCGCTGCCTATGCCGTAAGAAAAATCAGACAGCTTACTGATGTGGACACCGCGCGGTTGGTCTACTTCAGTTACTTTCATAGTGCTATGTCTTACGGTATATTATTGTGGGGTAGGGCCGCTGACTTTGACTCTATTTTTATCTTACAAAAAAGGGCTATTAGGGCCATCTATAACTTAGTTAGTCGCGACTCTTTGAGAGAATTGTTTACATAAACCAATATTATGACGGTCCCATGTCAGTATATTTATGAAAACATAATGTACACACAGAAAAATTTAGATCTATTTAATCAGCTAGGTGATAGGCATTGCTATAACACACGACATAGAAATAAATTGGATCAACCGCAATTTCGTTTGTCTAAAATTCACACGTCTTTCATGGGGTACTGTGTTAGATTTTATAATAAAATTCCACTTGACGTCACTCAACTTAGTGAAAATAAATTAAAATCCTTTATTAAACATACGCTCTGCAAGCGAGCTTACTATACTCTAGATGATTATTTAAAAGATAAAAATGCTTGGATAGGTGTTGGTTCCAGCTCCACCAGAATGTGGATAACATGTTCAGCTATAATTATTTATTATTCCCTCTCTTCCTTCTAGTAGTTAAATAAAATGTATCATTTTTCTTTCTCATTTCTTTATCTGTAAATGAGAGAACCATGTAGCCATTCACATGAATAGTTTAACTTGGTTAATTTAATTTAGACTCACCTGATACTACATTGTTCTCCCATGCCCCACAACAAAATGTAGATGGAAAAATTGTAAAAATATCTATAACCCCACGCCAGATCCCTTGCGGGGTAGGCAGAGAGTACAGAGTTCCAACAGGTGTGCCTATTTGGCACCCTGTACCCCACGACTCGCCAGTTCGGGCCCGGCGTGATGGGTGGCGGCCCCCATCGCCGCTTTCACCTATATTCGTACCGACGGGGGCGGGCCGGTACGCGTCGCCTCGGGGGGACGCCCTAGCCCGCACTGCGGTATGTCTTCGGTCCAAGATTGCAACCATAATGACTGGCAGGGGTCGCGACGAGCACGCTCTTGGACAGACTATTTTAAAAGAGTAACCGTGGAGTTTCTTGCCCTTCTTCTCCACAGGAATGACATTCCAAAGTGGTGGTAGAGTCTTTGTTACTATTTTGACGATTCATAAATACTGTTATGGTTTACATGAATAACAGAACTTATAAAGTCGTCAGCAAATAAAAATGTTATACTAGCAACACTAACAAAATGGACGCGTCTTTTACTATGACAATTACAGACGAAAGAATTAATTCAATATTTAAATAATACGGCACGTGATTGCGCTAGTTAGGTATGAAATATATTCCATCACGTTTTTTGGCAGGAATGACACAAGACGGCATAATCCAATTTAATTTGACACGCGCAGAACACGTTATTCCGCACGACGGTCACAGTGACTCCTCCCGCGAACGTGTTACTACCTGTTTCGCAGGTAGTCATTGTTGCTTGTATTTGGTGCCCGTCCGCGGTTTCTAGATTATTTTTAGGTATCTATCTACCTATATTTGCTGGATGGTATTGTCGTATAATACCAAATCCTTCGTTTACGTCGACCGAATCGAGAATGGACCGAAATTTGAAAAATATGCAAAATATATTCTGATAAAATATTCAACTACTAAGTTTTTAGATTTACGCGAATATTACACATGAAATAAAACTATTTTCATACTGAGTTCTTAGATTTACGCGAATATTACACATGAAATAAAACTATTTTTTCGGATTTTATCGCGATTTATTTTTTGTTTTTTTAAGTTCCCGACGTTTCGAGTGCTTTGCAGCACCCCGAATGCTCCCCTACGTCCAATTGTTAGCCAAATCGACACACCAACCTACAAATTGGCTCAGCACGTAGCGAAAGTGCTCTCGCCACTCAAAGGACACACAAGAGCATGTTAAGGATTCATACCATTTTGTTAGTACGATCAAAAATCTACATCTTACTGACAATGAAACTGGTCAGTTTCGATGTCCAGTCACTATTCACATGCTTACCTGTACAAGACTGTGTCGAAATTGTAGAAAGGAAACTAGCGGAAACACAACATGCCAGGGGAATACTCAGAACTATTGAGACACTGCCTTACATCTGGCTACCTACTGTGGAAGGAGGAGTTCTACAAGCAAGTAGATGGTGTGGCGATGGGCTCCCCTGTATCTCCCATTGTTGCCGATATATTCATGGAAGACTTTGAGGAGACAGCCCTTCGTACCTCACCTGTAAAGCCAAGTTTCTACAAGCGGTACGTAGATGATACTTTCACAATATTACCATCTGACAAAATTACCGTATTCCTTAATCATCTTAACTCCATTAACCCTAAAATTCAGTTCACAATGGAGTTGGAGGCAAACAATTCCCTAGCTTTCTTAGATGTCTCAGTAATCCGTAACCCCAACAACACCTTAAGCCATACGGTTTATAGAAAAAAGACCCATACGGATAGGTACTTAAACGGTGAATCTCACCACCATCCATCACAGTTAGCTACTGTGGGTAAACCTTTGTTTCAGAGAGCACAAGGGATCTGTGACAAGAAACATCTGGCTGCCGAGCTTCAACATGTCAAGCAAGTCCTGCACGACAATAAGCTTCGAGTCCCACGCCAACGTCACAGTGACCGAGTGAAACCAGCCACAGTCAAGCGTCTCCCTGCTGTACTACCTTACTTAAGAGGAGTCACAGACAAGATTGGCTACATCTTGAAGCGTGCTTCAATCAAAACATTTTATAAGCCGCCGAAGAAGATCAGCCATCTGTCAAGTGTCACATCCCTCTACAAGATGCAGGAGTATACAAGCTTGATTGTGAATGTGGTCTCTCTTACATAGGACAAACAAAAAGACCAGTAAAAACTCGGGTTAAAGAACACATAGCTGACCTAAAACACCGTCGCTCAAAGAAGTCTGCAGTCTGTGAACATGTCCTCGACCGCACCCGCCATAACATCAGATTTGATAGACCACAAATCCTTGTGAAAGAACACCGATTCCTACCAAGGATGGTTCGCGAGGCTATTGAAATTAAAAAAACATCCTAATTTCAATAGAGAAGATGGCTGGGTGCTTCCATCGACTTGGGATCCAGTAATTAATATAAACAAATCCAAAATCAAGCATAACACTGCAAGACCTCAAGACACCGTGAGCTCATTCTGCGTAGATCGGACCAACAAAAATAATTAAGAAGTTTGAGGGTACCCCGGAACAACTATACCTTTTGGACGTCTACCACCTCAGTCCTTCCCGTGACCATGGGTGCTGCAAAGCACTCGAAACGTCGGGAACTTAAAAAAAAACAAAAAATAAACCGCGATAAAATCCGAAAAAATAGTTTTATTTCATGTAAAACTATTTTTACAAAAGAAACCGCGATAAAATCCGATAAATTGGATTTTTATTTCGAATTTTGTACTGATTAAAAAAAATATGATTCAGTCGTGATTATTATATCGAAATTAGACTAAGGTGATACTGAAATCAAAGCTTTATTTTAGTGGAGCTGATTACCAAATGTGAATTAATTCATAATTAAATCTCAGTTTAATCTATATCCAGTTTCAGTGTGAATTAAATACGAGAATAGCCCCGAAGGTCGTGGTTAAAGCTAGGTACATACTACAATATCGATCTTTGTGGCGATCTTTGGAGAGTACTTTACAAGCTTTTATTTAATTTACAATGTTCGTATGTCAGTCTGTCTTTCCGGTTCAAATCTTGTGATCCATTTTTCAAACACTAGCGGATATCCGATTGAGTTGAGATTTGGCATACGTTCGGTGACAATGCAATATTATGGTACCATAGACCTGGTCTGATAGAGTCGAAGGTGGCCTATATATATAGGAATATGTGAACTATACAACGTAACCCCTTCATGTTTAGGCTTGTTAAATTGGTAATGACGAGTAATAACGGATGATTTAGCGCAGTGGTTAAGAGCTTAAGCTGCTCCGCACGGGACAAATCTTTTTGTGATCCACAATTATGTGTTTCGGTCTGGGTACTTGTGTATGTGAAAGAAAGAAAGAAAGAAAGCAAAGAAAAATAATTTATTTTATGCTCACACAACTAATCACAAAAAAACGAAATCAGTAACAAATGTAATTAACATGACAAAGAGTAACAATACAAAAGTAGAAATGCAAAGCAGTGATTATGTGAGACCCAAAATTGGTCCCTGCCTCAGCTAATGCCGTAGCTGTATTATGCTGCAGCGCTGATCTTCCGGCAGCGCCATATTTCGGTAACATCACGGGCGGTCTCTTTCAGATATATGTCTAAAACTACTGCACTCGAGCAAACGCGGGGTTAACATACTAAAATTAAAATTTTGCCCTGTGGAAACCTAATCTTTCAAAAAATCTTTTCATAAAAATATATTTGCTGTCTATGGACATTTTGTAGTTTTTTGTGTTTTTTTTATTATTTGATGATTGGCAGTACTGTTTCGTTTTGCTGTCAATCAATGTCAATCCAAGGTATGCCCAAGCAAAATGGCGTACGACGTGGCAAATCGATAAATCTATAAATTGCGGCATTTGCAATCGTTTGAACGACTGGACGACTGTGCGACCCGTACATAAAATACCCAAACCAAAATGTTCTTGTCGTTATTAACTAGTATGGAACTAAGTTTTTTTTTCAAAACAAGAATGTTTAGGGTCTAATGATGATGCCGAAAAGTGGCAAATGGAACCATCCAACTAGTTGAGACCCGGATAGTGTCCAGGGTCTGATAAAGAAGCTGGTAGAAAGCCATAGGAACTCCTCAACTAAGCAAGATATATTCGTTGTAAAAGCTTGTTTTTAAAAAGTTTTTGCTGATAATGATGCATGATACACGACACGTACATTAAACGTTCAGCATTTCTCGAGACCAGGAGCACACCGCTTTGTATTCGCACCAAACCTGTAACTGCATTGCGAGACCTCCGCGAAGCATGCAACGTTGCACGTTACAAGAGCACGAACGTACTGGGCCTTGCTAAGTTGCAAGCTTTTTGTTTAGATTCTCTTTCCGGAATGGATAATGCGCTATCGAAGGGCATTGTTCTGACCATGAAGTAAAGACGAAGAGTAGATGGCGTAACAAGTTATTTCTATACAATTAAGCGTGGCACTGCGCGGGGTCGAGGCGAGAGGGACGTTATACTCCAACCACATTTGTAATTGCGATCTGGCGAAACATGGTAAAAACTAAATTATCACTTGCTTTAACGGTGAAGGAAAAATCATGAGGAAACCTGCATGCCTAAGATTTTCTCGAAGGTGTGTGAAGTTTTCCAACCCGCACTGGGCCAGCGTGGTGGACTATGACCTAAAGAACCTGTTGGAAATCTGTACTCTCTGCCTATCCTGCAAGGGATCTGGCGTGATGTTGTTGTTGTATAAAATTAAAGTTTACTTTATACATTAAATTCACGACTTTTCCATCTTCATTTTAATATATATTCCCTATAGCAAATACACAGTACATTCTCTAGCCGCAATCTTTTGACACGTGATATTTCGTTGTTAAATGTTATTTATTACACTATGGAAGACTTACAGTCAATCAACACATAATAGCAACGGAACACGAGACTGAGAGCCAATAAAAAGTCTTCACTTATAAAGATATTTTAGTAAAGTAAGCAACTAAGCATTATTTTTTATTTTATTTTTGTAAACGTAGCCCCACACTAGGATTTATTCCTGTGTCGTGGGTGCGTTTACAAACATGAATATTCACATACACAAATACCCAGACTGGAACAAATAATTGTGGATCACACAAAGATTTGTCCCGTGCGGGAATCGAACCCACGACTATTAGACACAGTGGGTGGAGCGGCTTAAGCTCTTAACCACTGCGCTAAATCTACAAAATCTCTTCTTACAAAATCATTATTAAATATAGAAAAGAAAATGAAAATAGAATAGAAGTAATAGGTAAATTTAAATGTGTAGGCTGCATATTATATTTTTTAAAGAAGTTTGGCTAACACGCCTTCTTATCGAGGGCACACTCAATGGGTAGGGATCAAGATCCTGTTGTTTATATGTTTTATATAAATTTCTACTTGTACTGACTGCCTCGTGGGTTTGGTGGCAAAGCGCATTGCTTTGTGATCACGAGGTCCTGGGTTCAAATCCTAGGTCGGACAAATGTAGTTTTTCTAACGAAAAATTCCCAGTACGAGTCCGGAGTCTGGAATTGTGCCCGGTATATGGCAATAGGCTCGCCCCCTATTACATGGGACCTAACATCGTCGGCGAAACGTGGGTGTACCCAGTACACCTCTGCCACCCCCTCTGGGGAATATAGGCGTGACGATATATATATATATATATATATATATGTTCTACTTGTACGTATAATATAGCTATTTTGCCTATTAGAAGAATTAAGTATATATAACGGTGGGTTGAAGCGAGTTGATTTGCATGGAACATTCAAATAGATTTTTGCTCAGAGTTCTGGACAGTCAATCTCGTTCATCGTCGTCCGCTATTTCACGGCAAACTGTCAGTGGTAATAAACATACCCGTGTCATTATTTCCGTCCATTTTTACCTTTTCTAATAGCGTTAAACAATTTAAGAATGTCAACTTGACTAAGAAGCACAGTTGCGTCACGAACATAATGGATACCCATCTTAAGGCACAACGTACAACACTTATCATTATCAGAAAATCAGAATATCTCCACTAATGCAAACCATTTGTATAAATGAATCGTTAAGTTAGCAAAAACTTTTTAGTATTTAAATATAACTAAACAACTCCAGTGGTTTAAATTTAAATAAATTACCCAAATCTAGACTTTATTTATTTAAAATCTGGTTTGGCTTTTTATATGGCTTTTTAGTAAAATCCATAACTTGTTGGTTTAATTTATTCAAATCGTTAAATTTTAATCCAAAATACAATAGTTCCGGTTATTCAAAGATATACGGGCAAAAGTTAGTCTTGGAATGCGGAGACCAGTGTTTTAAGCGTGTAACATCAGATCTTTTTAAACAAAGTTCTTAATGACATACATCTATAGATTTATCTTTACTAGTGGTCACCAATAGGTCGATATTCGACCTACTCTTTCATTGACATTCAGTAAGACTATAGACAAATAATATTAAAGACAAACATCAATTTGGGAGTTTTGGCGGGAAGTCGAAGAGGGATGTTGTCAATTTGATTTAATTTACAAAACTTGTGTTATTTCGAATTATAATGTGTAATGTTGGTGGAATATTAACCATTATGTGTTCTTATATGTGCATGAGTGAAGGTAATTGTAATTAAGTGATAAAACGTGCCTTTTTGACTTCTCTCAAAACGGCCGTCGCAATTGGTATGTAAAGTATCCACTGCTTTACTATCCAGGGTGGGGTACTTCATTAATTTCATTATCATCGTTGTCATCAAGTTCATCGGGGAGTTGAATTAATTTAAACAAACACGATTATATATTTCACTGGACACTGGCGAAATACACTTAAAATTAGTGTGAAGCCATAACTTAAAGAAGAAGAAGAACATCAATTTGACGTGTATTGTGTCAAATACATGGTAGTGTGTGTAATTTTTTTTCATTGATTTAATATATGTTTTATGCATAATTTTTAAAAAATATTAGCATTCTGCACTCCTTCTCTATATAAACGATAAGTGTGGGAAATTTCATAATCCTCCGTCCGCGCAATTTTCGTAAAAATGTGTACAAAGTTTTTGCTTCACGTATTAATACAATAATAAATATATAGATATACAAAATTCCGGTATATTCGTAATTCTTCTCCTTCTAAACAACTATACGGATTTTGATCTTTTTTTTTGTTTGTACTTATGGGGTCACCTGAAAGGTTCTTAGCTACTATATTTGGATTCGGTAGGTGGCGCAGTTGACGACGAAGTGTGAGCCCAGGAAATTGCTAGTTGGTAAATGTTATCTTAATTAAAATTGAATAAACTTTTTCAAATATAAATCTACTTTATTCATTCCCGATATAAATTAACGTACATACATAACTGGTTAAGAGATTATATGTGATTCCAATTAATTAAGATAATGTTACCTCTCTAATGAAAAAAACGTAGGTATATAATTCGACTAGACTTCGAGATTTAAGATTTGATTACAACATTACTAAGAAATTGACTTGACTTAACATACAACTAATGTTAGCGATGTTAGGTGTCCATAATACACCCAAATTTCGCAGTTAATTAATCGAATCGGGTCTAATAAAAAAATAGAAACCATGCACGTCTGTTGTCCACATCGGCCATTTTCGTTTTGTTGTTGAAACATTGACATATTTCTCATCGATTCGCGGTAATAGAAGTTTGTGTGATCAGAAATTTTATATTGAAGACAATAATAATACATTCTATGTTGTAATAATGTTATTATATCCTTACTAATAATATTATTATAACCTCGATATACAGTTTTATTCGATGACCTATGCAATCAGAAAATTCCCGAGAGTTGCCGAGCGTGACAAATGAAGATCGCTGTCACTCCAGGGTTAAGAAGCAGTGGGCAGGGCACATAGCTCATAGAACTGACGGCCTTTGGGGCAGAAATATTCTCGAGTGGCGACCACGTACCGGAAGACGTGATCTACGCTGTTGACGGCGGGGCCTTACAGCTGCACCGGATAAGGTGAAGACGCGGAGTTGGAGACCTCCCAGAAGATTGACCGAGAAAGTCGAAGTCAAAATTATTAATTTTTTTTCATCTATCACCGGCTAGGAACGCGGCCTCCACTGAGAAGATCCGGCGAGAAACTCAGCGGGCTAGTCTTTCAACTTAATGTGTTTGGCCTTTCTGATAACCATTTTTTTTCTATATAAAAATTGTATTATACAGCATTGTTTAATGTTGCTCATTGAGGAGCTGCTCAAACCCAATCTGTTTTATCGTCAAGATGATGTGTAATTTCGGATATCTATGGGTAATTTGTTGTAGAAGCGATTACATTGCCTTATGAAAGAATGACTAATTCCGTGGTGACAAGAAGAATGTGTGACTGACTGTATGTGAAAAACTTGGTGAAGGTTTCGGGCAAATGCTGGATTCGAATAGCATGAAGTCAGTCGTTTCATGTCGAGGTTTACCATCAACCAATCCGACAAACGAGGCTTGTGTGTGTGTGTGAATGATCTACATTGTTGGCTACGGGGCCTTTACAGCTTCACCGGACAAGAGGGCGAGCGTGCAACCACTACACTCGAGCCAGAAGGGCAAGGGCGCAACTAGCTCAAGGGCGCCTCAAGGAGGAATGGCCTTGGCTTGAAGACAAACAAGGCCTAACTAACGTGTAAGTAAATAAACCTGATATTTTTAAGTCAAATCAGATCACATGAATATACGAGTATTATTATGTAAAAAACTACCTATTCTGTTTTAAATTGACATTAGAGTTATTTTAATATAGCAAATAATACCGGCTGTTGTTTCAAATTCACTGGGAACTCCTAATAAATCAGGTATTTTAGTTAGATTAGCTTTTTTATAAAGACCACTGCGATTTAGAGGCATCTGCCAAAGGTCGCCACGACGACCGGCATTATCATAATATTTATCACTACATATCATAAAACAAAGTCCCCCCGCTGCGTCTGTCTGTCTGAGCGCGATAAACTCAATAACTGCCGAACGGACGGAGTATTTATGTATAGGTGAAAGTGTAAAGGTTTGTGTACAGTTCACCCGAGCGAAACCGGGGCAGGTCGGTAGTTAATAATAAAAAACAAATTTTGTATGTTGTTTTCTCTCTTTGTATCATCACGCCAAATCCCTTGCGGGGTAGGCAGATCCCTTGCGGGGTACATACCTCTATTGCTTTCTCCACTCTCATAGTTCGTTTGATACACGCTCGCCGGTTACGGAGACTCTTGACTTGTACTTCAGATAAGACTCGGTCTATTTGGTTATGGACCTAGACTATCTTAGTCTAGGTCTTCCCCTGTACCTACATCCTTCCACTTCCATCCTTTGGATGTTGTGCTCCGCATAACTACAGAGTTTATTGTGATGATTTACTATCATTGAGTATAAGTGCTTTAAGTAACGTATAATAGGGGCCATCCATAGTTCAGTCAAACGTTTCATGATTTTAGGAACATTAGAAATAATTGTAACTTAAAAATATATTAAAAACAAAACTTGTTTATCGTAAACACATCGGGAATATTAAGCTTAGTCGAGAGATTCCTTTGTCCGGCCTCATCAGCAGACCAGTTTCATGGCACGAAATTATTGGATTGTCACCAAACTTTAGTGTCCAACTGAAGCTTTGGCTTTTGCCATCTCTCCATTCCGATCTCGGTCTCGAACCTATTCGCGCCTTTATTAAAAAGGCGACAACCCGATATTTCGCGAACACGTCCAATCATAGGAATCTGCTAATCGTAGCCGCCGCTGACTACGAACCTAACTCCCCTCCTATCACACACACACACACAAAGGCTTCGGCGACCAACTTTCCGACTTTGGCCAAAATGGGTAGTATTGACCGAAACCGAACGATTCCGGCAAGCACCGAAAGGACATTGTCGAAAATTCCCCCTAAACCAACAAACATTTGACCCATGCCATCGTTATTTATCTATTTTATTAAGATAATTGCAAATATCTGTATCTAACGGACAATTACATTTGAATGTGAAGAAAACCAAAATTATGGTTTTTGAACGGGAAGAAACCAGAACGAATGCAAGGATTGTGGTTGGTAACGATGTGCTGGAGCAAGTGAATGAGTTTGTATATCTTGGATGCGCCTTCAGTAAGGATGGGAAATATACCGCTGATATAGAGAGAAGAGTGAATGCAGGTAATAGAGTGAATGGTGCGATGGGAAGGCTACTTGGGAGCCGGCACTTAAGCCAAAAGGCGCAGCTGGCCATGCATAACGGAGTGCTTGTCCCAACGCTGTTATATGGCAGTGAGAGTTGGGTATGTAAGAAGGAGAACGAAAGCAGGATAAATGCGGTCGAAATGCGATCTCTGCGGAAGATGTGCGGAGTCACGCTGACCGACCGTATTCGCAACAGCGTAGTAAGAAAGCGAGTAGGTATGAAAGATAGTATCGGTGTAAAGATGAGAAAGGGTATGCTCCGTTGGTTCGGGCATATAGAAAGAATGCCAGAAGAAAGAATGACAAAACAGATATACAATGCGAAAGTGGAAGGATGTAGGTGCCGGGGAAGACCTAGACTATCTTACCATGACCAAATAGACCGTGTCTTAGCTGAAGGGCAAGTCAAGAGTCTCCGTAATCGGCGAGTGTGTATAAGACGAACTATGAGAGTGGAGGAAGCCAGAGAGGTGTGTAAGGAAAGATCCTGTTGGAACTCTGTACTCTCTGCCTACCCCGCGAGGGAGCTGGCGTGATGATATAGATAGATAGATAGATAGAACGGACAATTTGCAATAAAAAACGAATATTTCAAAGTATAATAAGTACTTATATCGAAGTCTCCGACATCTGTACTGAATGTCAACACACACAATATAACCTCATATGTATTAATGGCTACTGAATTATAACCTCAAAATCTTTTTCTTTCTGTGTGCAATATTGCAATTCCCCTGCTTATTCGCTTAATAATAATGCATTAAGAAAATTTATGGGTGATTTTAAATCATACAAGTATTTTTTTATTGCTGTTGGTTCTGGGACAAATCATGTATGGGCGCAGAACAATGTTCTTTAACGATCTTCTACGACTTACGAATGCTTTTAAGTCAGTAAATATTATAAATAATATTATTTCAGTGCAAACATTTTTAACCAGTTGTTGGTAATTTTAATCATCTCGTTAAGTTCTTATTTTATTAAAAATGTTGCCAATCATAAACCAAATTACTTAAGGTTATTAAACCTTCCGCTTCAGACGAAGGTTTTGGCGATGGCCTATTAATTACAACCAAACTTACAGGCGTATGCCAAATTTCAGCTCAATCGGAAACTGGAAAGTGCTTGCAAAATGGATAGCAACATTTGAACCGGATAGACAGACAGACAGACACATATACGAATACAACAAGTTATATAAAAGCTTCTTAGACTAAATAATGAAGTCACGCCTATATTCCCCTGGGTGGCAGAGGGGTATTGAGTATACCCACGTTTCGCCGACGTAATAGGGGACGAACCTATTGCCATATACCGGGCACAATTCCAGACTCCGGACTCGTACTGGGAAGTTTTCGTTAGAAAAACTACTCTTGTCCGACCTAGGATTTGAACACAGGACCTTGTGATCACAAAGCGATGCGCTTTACCCCTAGACCAACGAGGCAGTCATGTACATGAAGTGATTCATTATATTTAAAACATTTATTTTTCTCGCAGTATTCTACGACATATCATAATTATATCAACCTAAACTTAGAGGAAACTATATAAAAACACATATTACATGTATATTTTTTACCTATATATCAAGTATATCTTAGACTAAAAGAATAGTACAGACTGCCTATCAACAAAATAATTTTAACTAATTGCTTGCAGTGACTCAGTGGTGCGTGCGCTTTGTTTGTGTGTGTGAATGATCTACCCTATTAACCGAATGACTTTACAGCTTCATCGAGCAGAAGAGCAAGCGAGCAACAACTACGCTCCAACCGGAAGAGCAAGGGGGCAATTAGCTCAAGGGCGCCTAAAGGAGAAACGGCTTCGGCTTGGGCTGTCGCTGTAAGGTGAACGAATACTGAGTGTCCCCGTGGTCCTCTGCACCGGCGGGCGGGTAAGAGATTCTTTGACCTCGCCGGCCAGGTCAATGTCGCATCCTGTGACGTATCACTCCCGTCAATATAGTTGAGTGCAGTGATGGATTCTCTAGTAGTCATAATCATGAGCGGGTGCTGCTTGTTGGAATTGATCGACCCAGAATCCTTTACGTTTGACTCCTTAAAAATATCATCACCTACAAATCATATAAGGCCCAAACGCAGACTATCAGCCGAATAGAGCTGGTATAGATAGAGATGGTATTATGAAGGTGGCCGGCATATAGTTGAATAAACTAGCACGCGAAAGAATAGGTTGATGGAGGAGAGACCTACACTCAGCAGTGGAGAGATACAGGCTGATTGACAGTAATGATGCTCTCATACCCTACAGCAAAAGCTAGATGAAAAAAATTGTAAAATGTTTATTTTAAAAGGGACCTGGAGTTTCTTGCCCTTATTCTTTACAGAAATAATATCCCGAAGTAATAGTAGAGTATTTTTCATCAATAAAATAATGGTGTGTATGATCCGAACTATGAGAGTCGAGGAAGCCAGAGAGGTATGTAAGGAAAGAACCTGTTGGAACTCTGTACTCTCTGCCTACCCCGCAAGGGATCTGGCGTGAGGTTATAGATAGATAGATAGATAGAAAATAATGGTTTAATAAATCACATGGGCATCACACTAGAGCCCGATAGTACATTTTATGTTGTTACCTTATCATTGTATTGATATACAAAATTATAATAAAAACAATGGAAAGATAATTAATAACAAAATTGCCAAGTCCGGATTTTCTCACTGGATCTTTTCAGTGAAGACTGCGTTTCGGTTCAGTAGTAGATTAGTGTTTATAGGGTTTATACAAATTAAATGATTTAAGTTTGATGCAGTAAGCAGAGCAGGCGTTCAAAACACAACCACTCCGTCATCAAGTCATTTTGGTCTATAATGGTATATATTTTTTGCTATTAAGCACTGTTGTCAGTAAAAACAAGGACCTTGGCTTTATTATTAAATTAAATCATTATAAACATCTATGTTGAGTACATGTTGCCGTCGTTAAGTTATAGTACCTTAGATATATAATATGGAACCATGAAGCCGGTCTGATGATGGAGCTGGGAGGTGGCCGTAGGAACTCTTCAATTAAAAGAGATAGAGCGTTCGTGTTTGGTCTCTTTAGATGTGTCTTGATAAGTGCTCTATTCCTAAATGGTGTTCATGGTGTGATGATGGTACCGAGAAGTAGCCACAGGAACTCCCAAACTAAGCAGAATATCTTCGTTGCGTTTTCGCTATTAAATCTTATATTAGTTTGTTTTTTTATAAGTAAATAAACACCGTCACGCCAATATTCCCCAAGCGGGGGTGGCAGAGTACACCCATTTTTCGTCAAAGATGTAAGGTTCTATGTAATAGGGGGCGAGCCTATTGCCACATATCGGGCACAAAGCCAAATCCCGGACTGATACTGGGAAATTTTCGATAGAATAACTACATTTGTGCCACTTATGATTTAAACCCAGGACCTCGTGAACGCAAAGCACATTATTCGCGACTAGCCCAACGCGGCATTTTTTATGTTAATAATTATAGATGTTGCCAGAATACCAACGCTGCACCATTATTCTATTATGGTACAACAACATGCTGAGGCGGAATACTGTTGAACCCCATAACACTTCTGGTCTATGTAGCTGTGTTTATATAATTGTTATTAGAAGAACAAAGAATGACAAAACAAATACACAATGCGAAAGTAGAAGGATATAGGTACTGGGGGAGGCCAAGACTATTTACCATGACCAAACAAACCGTGTCTTATCTGAAGGGCAAGTCAAGAGTCTCCGTGACCGGCGAGCGTGTATGACACGAACTATGAGAGTGGAGGAAGCGAGAGAGGTCTTTAAGAAAAGAACTTGTTGGAACTCTACCTTCCCTTGAATCCCTTGCAGGGTAGCTTTCTACCTATCATAACGCCAGATCCCTTGCAGGAAAGGGGATGAAAAACTATTTATTCAACGACATAAAGACAACGAGATTTATATGTGGCTTTATATGTGGTTGAATAAATGGTGTTTCTTTCTTTCCCCTCTGAGTGCTAAATATATTAGCACTCAGAGGAGGGGGGGGGGGGAAGGCTGTGATACATCTGACGCACAATTCTACATGACCCTCAACAACATCCCCGCTTAGAGACTTCCTACTGAGACTATAGAGACTCAGTGCAAAGTATCCAGCACATCGTGCAGGACTGCCCCACCAGGACATTTGGCGGCGGCTTCGAAGGGTTGCACCAGCTGACACCAGAGGCTAAGCATCTTTCACTCTGACATAAAAGTATTCTATTTTAAGGTTATAATTTAGTAGCCATTTGTAAAATCGTAATTTAAAAACACACTAGCAATAATCAAATCGATCATTATTAAATATAATCGATTGAATATAACCAATTGATAGGATTGACATCTCCAACCGTAATTCGATAAAATCTTTGACATTCGGAAAAGACGTTGGCGACTTTGATCTAAGTACTTACAGTACTTTGAAATATTCGTTTTGAAATGCAAATTGTCCGTTAAGTATGGATGTTTGGAACTACTATAATAAAATTGATAAATAATTATGGTATAGGTCACATGTTTGTTGGTTCTGGGGCCATTTTCGACGATGTCCTTTGTACGTATGTCGTATTATTGAAAGTACATCGCCATACGGTGATGACAGTTCTACATTTTTAACTAAAAAATCAGTTCTACTAGCGTCATCATACGGTCACTTTTTTAACATGGGTTATGAATATATAAAAGGAAAGAGTTAATACGAAAGTGGAAGGATGTAGGTACCGGAGAAGACCTAGACTATCTTACCACGACCAAATAGACTAAGTCATATCTGAAGGAGAAATCAAGAGTCTCCGTAACCGGCGAGAGTGTATGAGACGAACTATGAGAGTGGAGGAAGCCAGAGAGGTATGTAAGAGAAGAACCAGTTGGAACATTGTACTCTCTGCCTAACCCGCAGGGGATCTGGCATCATGATATAGATAGAAATTAACTCGAAGATTAAATGGTGTTTAAATTCAATTGAAACATATTATTTAATTATTATATTTAATTTGATCGATAAACTCCGAAACCACTAAAAATATATATTAGATATTACAAAATAAACGCATGCGCAACTGCGGGAATAGCTAGTCCGTTATAAAACTGTTAATAATAAAATAATAAATAAAAAGGTCTTGATTAAATTAAAACCAAAAAACTTGAACCAAAAAAATACCTGTCTCTATTTATGGCAGACACAAATTAAGATTTAAAGTTGAACCTGTTCTATAAAAATTCATTAGTGAGTCTGAATTAAATATTTGAATATGTCTTACATATAATAAATAAGTCGTCAGGGAATTGTATCCTACATTTAACTATTTTAAGCTAAAACTCGTTTGAAGGGTGAAAGTCTAAAATCATTTGTAAAAAGCATAAAACTAGGCCAATATTAAAAAGGCACTAACAAAAGTCAAAATTAATATAATTTTTTTTATTGTCTACTAATAGAATTAAATAACTTCTAAATATAAATTATCACGCCAGATCTCTTGCAGGGTAGGCAGAGATTACAGAGTTCCAACAGGTCAGAGTACAGACGTCTCTGGCTTCCTCCACTCCCATAGTTTGTCTATTACACGTTCGCCGGATACGGAGAAGAGTGCTGCGGTGTTCTTCTACAGAGGTGCCACCCCGCGCCCCTTCCTGCGCCACCCCAGAAATAATCTCGGTCGAGTGTCCATGTTCGACCTACCTATTCCCTGGGTCAAACAGGTCAAATATCTAGGGGTCACCCTAAACAATACCATGACCTTCGGACCGCACATCAAGCGAGTCCGTAACCAAGCAGCCTTTGTGCTCGGTCGTCCCGATGATCTGCAAGCGGAGTAAAATGTCCCTTAGGAATAAGGTGACACTTTACAAAACTTGTATACGGCCCATCATGACGTACGCTTGTTAGGTGATCGGGCACGCCGCCCGCGCTCACATCGATAGATTCTAAACGGTTCAATCTCGTTTCCTCCGCAAAGCCGTCGGAGCCCCGTGGTTCATACGGAATGTAAATCTCTATTCCGATCTCGGTCTCGAACCTATTCGCGCCTTTATTAAAAAGGCGACAAGCCGATATTTCGCGAACACGTCCAATCATAGAAATCCTTTAATCGTAGCCGCCGACTACGAACCTAACTCCCCTCCTATCAGCCGCTACTGCCGTCGCGGCATGTTCTCACCGACCCTCGCGATGCCCTTACATCTCTTACAGGATACAGTTACCACACACAAGATCAGACGCCGACCTCGACGGCGAGGTCGAAGAATCCCTTGCCCGCCGGCCGGTGCAGAGCACCACGGCGAGACACCTAGTATACGCCCTCCCCCATAACGATTGCCCAAGTCGAGGCCGTTCCTTCTTGAGGGCGCCCTTGAGCTAGTTGCCCCCTTGCCCTTCTGGCTCGAGCGTAGTGGTTGCACGCTCGCCACACACACACACATACGGTTACAGAGACTCTTGAGTTGCCCTTCAGATGAGCTATAACATTGCCAACGAAGATATTCCCCGAGCGGGGATGGAGTTGGTGTATTTTGTACACTCACATTTCGGCAACGATTTACAATCTCATTGTAATAGAGATGAAGCTATTACCTTTATACGGAGCACAATTCCAGACTCTGGAATGTGACTGAGATTTTTTCTATAGAGAAAGCACAGTTTGTCAATTCTAGGTTTCAAACCCTCGTGTCAGCCGCCCGCGATGTGTGCTACTACAACGCATTTTTAAAATACATAGCCCCACACTAGAAATTATACTAGTGTCACGGATGTGCTTACAAACATAAAATGCAAATGCACGAACACCCAGACCGGAACAAAAATTTGTGAGTCATACAAAGAGGCGCTCGTAGCGCTGTGCGACCGCGGTGTTCTTACCGATCACCAAGAGTAAGCTGCGTTCGACTCGGTCAGCCTGAGATGGGTGACCGTTTGTGGTATTTTCGTATTCGAGCGTCTCCGTGCTTCGGAAGGCACGTTAAGCCGTTGGTCCCGGTTACCACTTAATGTGGTAGTTGTTGAGCCGAGTTGGAAGCCTTAAAGGTGGCTTGATAAGTTCCAACAGCGGGTGGCCACAAACCTGCCTCCACCCGCACTGGGTGCGCGTGAAGGAGTATGACCTAGTCTCTCTCACCTCGATTTGTGAAAGAAGGCCTTTGCCCAGCAGTGGGCAGTATAGGCTGATATTATTATTATACAAAGATTTGTCCCGGGCGGGAAATGAAACCGCAACTATCGATCCAGTGAGCATCGATCCCCGTAGCCAAGAGTTATTTTGAGTGTACAAAACACTCGAATAACATTAGACTTTTACGGCAATCTGAAAAAACGGGTTCTTTGCATGATTCACAAATGTTTGTTTCGTTATAAGAATTAGTGTATATTTGTGTATATCATACTTATAAACGCATCCACTACACAGATATAATTACTGATGTGCGACGTTTAAAAAATAAAAGTTTTCTCCCTCGTTTATCTGGAGGCGTATAATGCATGTAGTGATCACGAGGTTCTGGGATCAAATCCTAGGTCGGATTAAATTGTTTTTCCGTCGTTCCCAGTATCAGTCCGGAGTCCGGGGCCCGGTATAATAAACGTAAGTTCACTCTCATATGAGAACTTAACATCGTCGGCGAAAAGTGAATGTGCACAGTACATCTCTGCCACCCGTGCTTAGGGAATAATGGCATGACGATGTTTGTTTTTTTGGAAATTTATAGATTTTCTTACCTAAGTCTCAGTATGGGATATTTGTACTTTATAAACGGCTCCACGTCATCGGAACATAATATTGCTCTGTCTATATCGTCTGAACAGATGTCTTGCTTATATTTATTTATAACGTCGACCAAACTTCTTGCGTTAAGTTGGGACACCTTGGATTTTGGATTCACGCATTTATTTAGCTGAAATAAATATAAATAGCGGTAATTATATATCATATATTCCTCAAAAGAGCATGAGTACAAATTTATATCTTATTAACATGATTTATTAATTAGTGGAAAAACATCTTTAAACCGAATAGGGCGCCATCTATCGAGTGTCACAACAAACTTAAAAGTTATAGACATAAATTGGGTCTTGAACAATGAGTCTCTATGTGTACGAGCCAATTATGCTCGTACAGCGAATTCGCTTTTAAATATGTGTATTCAATAAGTACAGTCGTAACTAAAATTCCGTCACGCGCTAATGTGTACCCAATAGGCAGTGTTTACAGGCAGGGTGGGGCAAAAAAATAAATTATAATCCCAATATTTCTGGGTAATTATTGGTTTTTAAATTCCCGAGGTATCGAGTGTTTTACAGCACCCATGGTCACGGGAGGGACTGAGGCGTTTGGCGTCCAAAGTCATAGCCGAGTGGTTAGACCGTTAAACTACAAAGTCAGAGGTCTCGGATTCAAACCCAGGCACGCACCTCTGTCTTTTCGAAAGTATGTCCGTATTAAAAATTAACTATCACTTGATTTAACGGTAAAGGAAAATATCGTGAGGAAACCTGCATGTCTAAGAGTTTCTCGAAGGTGTGGGAACTTCGCCAACCTGCGCTGGGCTAGCGTGGTGAACTATGGCCTAAGCCCTCTCAGTTTGAGAGGAGGCCCATGCCTAACGATGGGACAGTTTCTTACCAGGGCTAATATTATATTATCAAATTTCAATTGATTGATGCTACAATTAAAAAAAAAAACATTGAATAATGCCTAACATTTTGTATATTTTCTTTATACCGGACACAAACTCAGACTCCATACTATTAGTAAGAATTTTATGGACTTTATCTGACCTAGGACTAAAACCCAGGACGTTGTTATTGCCAATCGCATCATGCTCGATTAGTCCATAATAATCAATGTTACATTGATATTGGAAAATATCGTAAGAAAATCTTCATGTCTAATAAAGCCTGAAATATTTTTCAAAAGACGTAGCAAAGAATTTAGACGATGAACAGCGACTTTGTCAGTTGGAGAATGAATGTGGATGTACAATGAACACCCCAGTCTCTCCCTCTTAGGAGAAATAGGTGTGAAAGATATATTTAAAAACGTACCCAGTTCAGTAGTAGTCGAGTCCATCTTTTTTCAATCAATTCTAATTTACAATCGGAACACGAAGATTCATCGCAAAACATTATTTTATTGAAAATACATAGAAGTTAAAATATAAAAAAATAGAAACTGTCATAGAAAATATAGATTACAAAATAACCCATAGAAAAAAATGAATACCCAAAGACGACATCATTCGTCTGCACCAGAAGAAAGAAGTGATTTTAATTCTATGCTCTATGGAAAGAAGTCAAAATGCTTTTTGGACGAAAGTACAGGCACCATGGATATAATACAATAGATTGAGCACTCTGCGAAAAAAACGGGATGATAAGGATACTCACTGAGAGCCCTACGTTTCCTTCTATGTAGGGTAACCAAACATTGGTACCATTATGGACTTGTTGACATATAATTAACGTATAATTCATGAGCACTGTTTATTGCCATAATTATTTCTTTCTACGCATATGCCACATCTTAAATGAGTAGCAGTCAAAGTTTTTGATTAAATTGTCCGTTTTCTTGCTGACTGAACATTTTTTCAGAATCTGTAAATTCAGCTCCAGATATTGCAAAACTTTAGGATTGTCCCTTAGAGCCGTTTTTCTGTATCTACAACGGTTGAGATAGCTGCCCTTAATGTCCCATCTTAATCCATCCTGTATATACAGACGAATTGAGAACCTTGTTCGTTTAGAACTCGGTAATAAATGGTTTACAGCCTATTTAAACCATGCCATAAATAGGTATAGTCTGTCTTAGAACTAAGACGGACTATAACTTATGGTCATCATAATGCATCGTAATGAGTGCGAGCGTGACACCGGGCTCCGTATATTGCTCTCACTCATCATGGTTTCTCGAGTTGTTTAAATCATATAAAATTCAATGTTGTGTCTGTAAGTAAGAGTTTATCTTTCTTTAGCAATATTTTGACAGTACTGAATCCCTTTAGGGTTATAATTTCATGACAGGCACGACCTAATGTAATAGGGGTAAGTATATTGCCATTAAAATGGGTCCCTATTTCATGAGGACCTACCATCATAAGTAAATTGTGGGTGCAACAGCCACCCACACATACCATTAGAGAAATAAGTAGAGACTATAGACGTACACCAATCTATATCATCGCAGCAGATCCCCTTCCAGGCAGGCAGAGAATACAGAGTTTCAACAGATTCTTTTCTTACAGACCTCTCCAGCTTCCGCCACTCTCATAGTTCGTCTCATACACGCTCGCCGGTCACGGAGAACATTGACTTGCCCTTTAGGTAAGACATAGTCTATTTGGTCATGGCTATACCAAATATAACACACAGGATCAGACACCGATCTCGCCACCGAGGTCGAAGAATCCCTTACCTGCCGGCCGGTGCAGAGCACCACGGCGAGACACCTAATATATGCCCTCCCCCATAGTGACTGCCCAAGCCCGAGGGCGTTCCTCCTTGAGACGCCCTTGAGCTAGTTGCCCTTGCCCTTCTGGCTCGAGCATAGTGGTTGCACGCTAGCCCTCTAGCCCAATGAATTGTAAAGGCCCCGCGGCCAACAGCGTCGATCATCCACACTCACACTAACATAAAATAATTTTGTTTTAAGCAGTTACTTGGTGTTAGTAAAGAAAATTCACTACAAAACATTATGTAATAAAATGTCCTTGATATTTCCAGATTATATTACCATAGTACAGGCATTATTATAATTACTATTCTAATTAACAACGTGCATATTATAAAAAATATCATTTGAATTTATTAATACAAAAAGACGTGGTTAATTAATTATAGAACCTGCATAATTTGCATATCTTAATTAGTATACAAAAAAACTTTTATGTTGATACTAAGTTTTTCCTGTGGCTTTATCCGTTTGAATCTGAAGCCTCGGGAGCTACCGCCAGACAAAATGTGTTTCGATACTCCATACACTTCATGAAGTACATTTATTAGAAACAATATTGGAAATATTATTTTTGACTGCGTATTTTAGAATCTGGTAAAATGAATACACGAATAAACGAAATTTTCTCGATGGAAAAAAAACATCAATAAAATCATCTCTATTGCTTTACATTTTCTGATTCCAACACGAAATGCTTTGGAACTAATCTATCTATCTATATCATCACGCCAGTTCCCTTGCGGAGTAGGCATAGAGTTCCAATAGGTTCATTCCTTACATTCCACTCTGGCTTCCACTACCATACCACTCTTATAGTTCGTCTCACACACGCTCGCCGGTTACGGAGACTCTTGACTTGAACATCAGATAAGACTCTATCTATTTAGTCATAAGGTCGGTAAGATAGTCTAGGTCTTCCCCGGTACCTACATCCTTCCACTTTGGCATTGTTTATCGGTTTTGTCATTCTTTCTATATGCCCTAACCAACGGAGCCCGAACCATACCCTTTCCCATCTTTACACCTATACTATCTTTCATACTTAATCGCTTTCTTACTGCACTAGGAACTAATTAATAAAATTTACTTAAACATATGGAAAATGATCGTCGTAAAGCTCTTGTAAATCAGTTTTTTATTTCAAAGTGTAGTTTTTTTTTTCGGAAATTATAAAGTTTTTTATTGCACATACGTCTTTTAATTCCGAGCGCGTGCTCAATATACCCGTCCCTTATTATTCTTTTGTAAAGTAATGTATCAATGTCACTCTCTCGGTTGATAAATGGTTGGTCGCGGTAACCCTTTAAGGGACAAATGACATGTTTGATGTTGGGTGAAGTCGAGGGACGACGTCCGACAAATACCCCGCGGTCTATATCGTCCACATCTATTTAGTCGGTTGCAGCATTTCGCCCGAAGAAGTTGCATACATCGTTAGGTCCGTGTTGTTGCGCAACACAGATCTACATTGCGGCAACTGCATTCATACAAGGATCCAATCCAATCCAATTTATAATCTATGGCTCCATCGTTAACCGATGATTCTGCCAATGTCAAGTTTGCCAAGTTTAAAAATAAAAGTGACGAACGATCGGTTTAAGTATGAATGAGCGATAAACAACGAAAAAACACCAGAACATCAAATTAACTTCGGCAATAAAGAAAACTTGGTAAAGTAGGTACGAAAAACTGTTTTTTTTTAATGAATTGCGGCAAAGTCAAAATAAGGCAACATAAAAGTAAAAAAAAGAGGTTGAAAGAAACGCTTATGAAGCATAATATGAAAACAAATATTAGCTATAACCTAATATGATTTACACTGATAAACTTGTACAAAGTATTAATTAACGGTGAATGCACCAAAGACAGCATATATGGGATGTTTACCGGACGAGGTATATTGGCTGGTAACAGATCATATAAATGGGTTCTAAGTCGAGGGCAAAGAATGGAAATCGGTATTAACGCTGCCATCAAGTGAAATGTCACTTCATGACAGTCGCAGAGTTGCCATTCGCTATGAAGTTTACCCAAGTTCTTTTTTTAATTAGTGACCATGCGGACCCACATATTGAAATATTTCCCTGGAAGTAGGAAAATTTTACTAAATGGTAACCCTAATTGCACACCAACGACCCTCTGTCAATATCATCCACAGGCCAAAATATTCTTGTCACACTATATTTAGGGTCATAGTTGACACTGACAAGGGAGCGTTAGTGTGACATTAGGGTCAAAATTTAATAAAACTTTCCTAGTTCCAGATAAACCACCAATTATTCCACAGGTCCACATGACGTAACTAACTCGGGAGAGTTGATGCCCTTGTTTATCAAACTAAATTAAGCTGCACCATATAGACATTAGTAAGTCACGGATTAGTAAGCTGAAGTGGCAATGGGCCGGTCACATTAGCCGAAGAACCGATAACCGCTGGGATAAACGAGTTCTTGAGTGGAGACCACGGACTGGCAAACGTAGTGCACCTACCTGGACGCCCTCAGGCTAGGTGGAGCGATGACCTTCGTGGGGCGGCTGGCAGAAACTGGATGCGAGTAGCCGAGGATCGTACCTAGTGGCGTGCACTTGGAGAGGCCTATGTCCAGCAGTGGACTGCTATAGGCTGATGATGATGATGATGATATAGACATTATAAAACAAAATAAAAAAACGTGTTTTAATCACGAAGCGAATACAAAGAAGAGGCAGCCTTGGCTAACGTGCCTTTTGATTTCCTAAAAGCCTTGACGTCATCATCGTGGGCGTGGCTTACCTCAGTTTATTGAACTTACCAGTAACATTGACATAGACGAACCGTTTAGTTCTCTCCAGTCTCCGCCAGTAGGCAAATACAAATGTAGGTTGGGTGTAACGTCCCTTTCGCTCTATGCCACCCCGTGCAATGACACTTTTCATTCTATAAAAATGTTTAGGCCATCTCCGCTTTGTATTTGCCTCGTGATTTTAAAACATTCCTATTAATTTAAAAAGGTCTTCGGTAGATTTCATAGCTAACGGTATCTCTGCGACTGTCATGTAGCGACATTTCACTTGATGACAGCGTTAATTCCGGTTTTGGCCGCGGCCCAAAAGATCCTTGGCGGTCTGTACACTCTGTGACTCTTGTTTCTTAACAAAAGCAACGCGGTGACAAGGAATAGGTCGCTGGATGTCATCAGACTTGGCGAGACGTCTCTCGACACCGCGCCACATCAAGAGTCATGAGTCGCGGGACATTTTTCTCCAGGGAATACGATCTTAGAATATTTAATCTTATCTAGAAGCCGCGTCCAGTCGTAACTACACGCCGCGCGGTGAAGCCAAAAATTCAACAAACGTCACGTACTCACCGCACTTCCCACCCGCGCAATGTTGGTAAAATTACCACTTTTTGGGGTTAATGTTGACGACATTAGAGTAGATGATAATAAAATTATTATTAAGGTGACGTGTATTTTAATTAATTAAACTCAAGAAATAGATATACTTGAACTTATTAATGTTTGTAGTAATTTAATGTAGGGAAAATATAATTTTATCATCTTAACTAAATATTAAAACCATGATCAAGTAGATACAATTTAATACTAGAACTAATAAAGTCCTCGGCAAATAAAAGTAGGGAAAATAAAATTGTAATATTAGCATCACTGACATAATGGACGCGTCTTTTACTATGACCATTACAGACGGAAGAATTCGATATTTCAATAATACGGCACCTGAATGCGCTAGTTAGGTATAAAATATGTTCCCAACATGTTTCGTTTTTGATCTCAACGGCATTTTTACAGGCAGGAACAACATAAGGCATAATTCAATTTAATTTGACACGCGCAGGACACGTTATTCCGTACGACGGCCACAGAGGGACTACTCGCGTTAATGTGTGACTACCTGCTTCGCAGGTAGTGATTGTTGCTTCAATTTGATGCGCGCCCGCGGCTTCTGGGTTATTTTTATTCTAAGAATACGACAAACGCAGTGCTATAGCGTCTCCATAGCGATTATTTAAATAATTAGAAGACTCGATAAAGATTAAGGCTGGTATACGCAACGAACATTTTAGCTCAAAAATCAGTTTTTAAAACTAAATGCTCGACTGATTTACTTTCTGTAATATGGGCCTTATGGGCTTATGGGCTTTATTAATTTCTACGATAAAGACGTCTTATAAATATTTAAAAGAAAAATAGACACCGTCTCGCCTATATTCCCTACGTGGGGGTTGCAGAGGTGTACTGGGTACACCCACTTTTTGCCGACAATGTCTTAACTGATACCGATGTTTTTTTTACTTTCTTAAAAAAGAACATAATAATGTATTAGTACAAAAAATAACTTGAAAATAATAAAAAGCTGAGCGTAAGCGTTTAACAAATTTTAATATTTATAATTTGAATACAACCGATGTCAGAATTATAACTTAAATAGCACTAGCTTTACCCGCGACTACGTTCGCGTGATTTTCATATTATTTTGTAGACCATGTTACTTAAAATGCTGAAACACAATTTTGTACTTAGCAAATGCGTAAATATAAATTCCCTTACCCTCTAACTTTAAAAAAAAAATAAAACGTATCCCCTCCTAGAAATTATCCCTGTATCATAGGTGTGTTTGCAAAACATGAATTCAAGAATAGTGCGCTGGAAGGATTCTATGAAAAGCAATAGAGGATAAATAGTCAACGGCATGAGGGTCTCTATTATAGACAAGGTTTAAACTATTTAATAATTATTATTATTTATTAATTTTAGGCTTCAGAAATTGTACAATTCACAGGCCCATATAATATATAACTTACAGACTAACATACATATAATATATTAAACTTATAACCGAAGTAACATGTAATTTCGATGACATGTTGCTCTGCGCAGGGCCGTCTCGCAGTCTCCCACAAAATCTCCTGATGACCTTCGACCGAAGGAGTAATCGCGTTCACGTTTGACGTCAATGGCGGCGGGGCAGCGGAACTGTCGGCGAGGTGCGGTGTGCTGCGGACGGCGGGGCACGGGGCATCGTACGGGGCCGTAGCAACAGCCGGTGACGCATCGGCCGACTCAAAACTGCGGACCGATGCATTTTGCGCCCCGCGACGTACGTTGACATTAGAGGCTTCGTGCGACCTACTTTCCGAGCTAACGCCACGCAATGACGCAACCTTTTCACGTAGCTAGCGGATGGTATTCTCAGAAGCCTCTAACCTGTATTGTACTTCAGCCAGGCTGAAGACTTTAGGGCGTGGATGTCCTTCGGCAGCCTGGTGACGTCGACGTGATCGAATGTGGCGGGGGGCAGCCTGTGCAGCTGCTTCGCCACGTAAGCGAGCACGTTGACAGTATCCGTCTCTTATCAGCATTTTGACGATGTCCTGGAGACTTCTCTTGCCCTTTTCATCCCTCCTGCGGGACGGCATCCGGTCGCTCATGTCGAGCGATTGGTACAATAGCACCGTCACACTGTAAATCTCTTTCTTGCTGAATTTAGTCTTGCATATCTGCTCGATGCTAACTTCATCCATGGTGACGAAGGCGTGCTGTAAAAACGCCAACACTTCGTTGGTTATGAGTTTTTTAGAACTCATAGCGGCAATCACGTGCAGGGACAATAGCCGCGCAATACTATGCAACCAGATAGTGTTCAGGGTCTGATGATTAAGCGAATTGGTGGCCAATGGATCGTTCCATTGGCCACTAACTACTCAATATATCCCCACCGTGTTTTCGATCGTTGGATTTGTCTTGACGAGTACTTTTGACCCGGATGGTATCCAAATTCTGTCGATGGAGCAGGACGATATTAATTAATTACAAATCATTCCAAATAACAAACGTTGGACACGAATTAATCATTAACTATAACCTAATCAAAAATACACCACGAGCGACATAGAGAGACGTCAGTCACGTCCGAAAGCCGAATGGAGAATGCCCCGATCTGTCTGCTGCGCGCCTTTCTATATTATTCCGCTCAGTCCAGGTTGTGGGGTAGGAGAATTTTCTAACACGGCCGTTCCTGATAGCGAGGCGTCCTCGACCGCACTATCATCTGTTGGAGGTTCCACTGACTGAATATGATCTTCTAGTTCTGGAACACACAAACAAAGCATACTTGAAGTGAATTGCAATATAGTACCTAGTGTAGTGTGAAATTAAACACAACTGCCAAAAACAATTGATCCCTGCTGCGGACGCCCGTGTGCACTCGAACGACCACAACAAAGGACCCTGCTCTTTGTTACGCAAAATTAATCCGATCAACTTCAGAAGCCAAGAAATCATATAATTCCCAATGCAGTATACTACTCGCGGCACGATGTCAAAATGTTAATTGACAGAGGCCCAAATGTTATGCGTGTCACGGACCTTCATGGATGCACAGTACCTAAAACTGTGATCCGGTGAACGGTCGAACCTTTACATCAAACTCATAGCAGAGGCCCAAAGGTTATGCTTGCTACGAATCTGAGAAAATTCAATCACAGACAGAGGCCTAAATGTTATGCTTGTCTTGACAGGATGTCAGAGGCCCAAAAGTTCTGCATAACACCTATCGCTCACCACCTTCGAAGAAGGCTGAGCAGGCCTCCAGCGTCCACTCGCCGCGCTACAGCACCATATCTTCAGCAGCGACTTGAGTCTTCTTGCCGTAAGACCAAGCCAGTAGCTCGAGCTCGTAGCGGTGGTGTGGGGACACCCGGAGGACCTTGTATGGGCCGTGCATGCCGGAGTCCAGATTGCCAGTAGTTTGAGTAGTCTTGCTCACGAACACAAAGTCACCGACGGCGAAGGCAAGTGGTTGACGTCGATCTTCATTGACGTGAGCATCCGGACGCCGTTGATTCGCCGCAATTAATTCAGATGCCCGTTGCTTTCTGAGGGTTAACAGAGCCTCTCGATTGGGATGACAGTTTCCCAGCGTGACATCTCGCACCAGGGATCTGATGGCAGGAGTCGCTGCATCTATGACCACCAGGAGCTGCAGTGGTAAAGCCTGTGTCGTGGCCTGCTTGGTGATGTTGAGCGTGAGCTGCACCTTCCATAATACATCGGACCTCTGAGAACCTTTGTTCCCAACTTCTATCCGCAGCATGTTGAGGACTAGGAGCGCAACCGTAAGGTTGTACAATTCAGAAGCGCCATGTCCAGGACGTTGTGTCGGTGGTTGGTATTGTCCGGATTAAGGCTCCTACCGTTAGGGGAAGTGGTGAGGCAATTCCAGGCCACGTGCTTGCTATTGAAGTCGCCCGCCAGAATGACGGCGCTTCCCAGGTTAAGGAGTGCTTCGAAGTCACTCCTAAGGACAAGCTTAGTGGGAGGAAGATAAACGGAGGCGATCACAATGGGTTGGTGCCCAGTGAGGGAGATGCGACAGACCGAAGCTTCGATGTTGGTGAGCGCATGGGGGTCGAGAGGAATACAGTGCAGGGATCTCCTGTAGTAAATGAGAGTACCGCCTCCACGGGAGCCGATTCTGTATTTACGCACGAGGTTGCAGTTTGCGATCCTAGGAGCGCAATGTGCGGACTGGAGCAAGGTTTTCTGCACCAGAAGGATGTCCAGTTGGTGATCTCGGAGGAAATCACAAATGGTCATGTTGGGAGCGGAGGCCATCGGCGTTAATGAACGCCAAGGATAGGTTATTGGGTTTAAGGGGGGAAGGTCCTAAATCCATTATGAAGTGTCTAACGTCATAGACGTCAATGTACTCCATGGTCAGGAATATTTGTTCCTCCATGCTGGAGGCAGCGCGGAGTTTTTGGGCTAATTCGCGAATCCTATAGACGCATACCGCGCCACATATTTTGTTAACCAGGGTAAGGTCCTGGCTAGCCTCGGTTAGCGGAGGGGGCGTAGACACCGGCGCGGTCACCAGCGAGGGTTTGGGGGATGTGCGGGGCCTACTAGTGGGTGAGAGGCCGCGGTGTATGGGAGCGGCTTAAACCACGCGTTGGCGCTGAGTGTCGGCCTAAGCGGGGGCGAAGACGTCAGCGCCTGGGGTGCGGAGCGCGGAGGGCTGAAGTCGCTGGGGGGAGGGCCGCTGAAGGCGCCGGATGAGGGTGCACTGAGGGCGCGGGAGGGTGTTGCGCTAAAGGCGCTGGGGGGTGGGCGTCCGCGCGAGGGTGGCGGCGACCGCACCTTGTCCGGCGCTTCCCCTTCGGAGCCTTGGGGCAACCGCGATAATCCGCGATGTGCCCTTTTGTACGGCATAGGACGCAGCCGGGGGGCACGGTCGCCGTCTCCTTCGAGCGGGAGCATTGTGAGGTCACTTGGTCTCTGACGCATTTAACGAATCGAGAACGCACATGGCAGTTACGGGCAGAGTGCCCGTATAGCTGGCAGTTGTAAATTCCCCCGATCTATCTGCTGCGCACCTTTTAATATTATTCCGCTCGGTCCAGGTTGTTGGGTAGGAGAATTTTCTAATAATATGTTATATAAAAAAACTGATGTTATTGAGATGACTAAATTACCGATTAAAAAGCGATTTGCTATTATTAAACACATATTTCATGGGAGATAAACATTTAATTACATGCGACATTGTTTACTTACAACATTAGTAAACATTATTGGTATTTCGTAAGTATATTACATCATATAAGTATTATAATTACTCTTAACAGTGTAAGTAAATAATCGGTAAGCTATTTTTACAATTCCGGCAATATACAGTCGTTATTTCAGAGCCGTCAACTTTTTCTGCACACCAGTGCTGCCGACAACTCAATAATTATTTGATATTTTTATTTATTTATTTATTTATTTATCCTTTATGCACAGTTGGTACATGGGCGGACTTAATGCCTTAGGCATTTTCTGCCAGTCTACCTTTGGGTGATGCAGAAACTAGTGAAAGCACGTGCAAATCCGAGTTGGGTGAGAAAGAAAGATAGAAATAGCAAAAAAATAAATATTAAATCTTACTAACTCAATAAAAATATATATGGATCTATAATATACATACATACATATCCATAATTATATAAACATAAAATATATACCAATAGCTATATATATATAATATATAAAAAATAAAATAAAAATACAATACTTATACTTTGTTAACGTTGAGATAATTCTACCAATGTTATGCCAAAAAAACTACAGATGATAAAATATTAGATTTATCAAAATAAAAATAAATATTTAAAGAAGTGAAGTAATTGAATGAAAAAAGCATCTAGGTACCTACAGTTGTACTAAAGATCTTGTGTGAATCCACTGATGATCCATTCCGATCTCGATCTCAAACCTACTCGCCCCTTTATTAAAAAGGCGACAACCCGATATTTCGCAAACGCGTCCAATCAGGAATCCGCTAATCATACCCGCCGCCGCCGACTACAAACCTAACGCCCCTACTATCAGCCGCTACCGCCGTCCGCGGCATGTTCTCACTGACCCTCCCGATGCTCTTACATTCCTTCATTCGGATAAATTCAGATACCGCACACAGGATCAGACACCGACCTCGCCGGCGAGGCCGAAGAACCCCTTGCCCGCTGGCCGGTGCAGAGCACCACGGCGAGACGCCTAGTATATGCCATCCCCCATAGCGACTGCCCAAGCCGAGGCCGTTCCTCCTTGCCCTTCTGGCTCGAGCGTAGTGGTTGCACGCTCGCCCTCTTGTCTGGTGGAGGTGTAAAGGCCCCGCGGCCAACAGTGTAGATCATTCACACACACACACAAAATGCACTAATGATTGTCCTCTATATCATTTATATTAGGTCAATCAAATAAAAAATAAGTATATAGAATAAGTATATAAAAATAAGTATATACTTCGACAAATATCAGCCGGTCAGGCTGGCTTCCGGAGAGCTTACTCAATGATGGATCACATCCATACCATCAAGCAATTAATGGAGAAGAGCAGGGAGTATGTTCGACCATTGTGGATAGCCTTTGTCGATTATGAAAAAGCTTCCGACCGTGTTGAGCATTGGGCTGTCTTTCATTCTCTCCATCATTGCAATGTTGACAAGAGATACGTAGATATAATCTGGGAGCTGTATGAATCAGCCATAATGCAAGTACGCATGGCTGATCTCACTGACCCTATTCACCTAAATAGGGGCGTGCGACAAGGTGATACCCTTTCGCCAAAGCTATTCACTGTCTCACTGTCTTTCAATGTCTTAGAGGACACAATGAAAACTCTAGACTGGAGTGGAAGGGGCATCAATGTCAATGGCGCATATCGCTCACACTTGCGTTTAGCCGACGATATGGTTTCGGCGGAGAACGTTACGGATCTCAAGACTATGATGTCCGAATTACAAAATGCTTCTCTGAAGATTGGCCTCAGGATGAACATGTCCCAGACGAAAATAATGACAAATCGCCCAATCCAAATACCTAACATCATAAAAGGTGACTCCCCAATAGGAGTAGTACAAGAATATATTTATCTTGGGCATTGTTTAACCTTTGGCTCAGAATTTATTACTAAAGAGATCTCTAGACGTATTCAGCTAGGTTGGGCTGCCTATGGTAAACTTGTCAGCATATTTGACACCGAAATCCCACAGTGTCTGAAAACCAAGGCATTCAATCAATGTGTCCTGCCTATTCTCACCTGGTCGCTTAGAAAGAGCAGCCTATATAAAATCAAAGTAGCACAAAGAGCCATGGAGCGAGCCATGTTGGGCATCTCCCTTGCCGACCGAATACCGAACATAGAAATCCGAAGGCGGACGAAAGTTAAAGATGTTGGTAAACGGATCACGAGGTTAAAGTGGAGTTGGGCAGGACACTTGATGAGGCGGGATGACAGCAGGTTGACCAAGGCTGTAACAGAGTGGTGGCCCAAAAAAAGGCGCAGGCCTAGAGGTAGACCATCAGCCAGATGGAGTGATGACATCGTGAAGGTGGCCGGAATATTTTGGAATAGGCTAGCACAGGACCGGAACGAATGGCGTAATAGAGGAGAGGCCTACACTCAGCAGTGGGTAGATACAGGCTGATTGATGATGATATAGTATTGGCACAAGTCCACGCTAGCTGTTTGTCAGCGTCCATGGAGCGTAGCAGTATTAAAATAAATGAAATTATATAATTTTTCAATATTAATAACGGTAACTGCCATATGTTTATAAAGAAACTAGCTGTCCCGGCAAACGTTGTTCTGCCATATAAATTATTTATAGTGAATATTTTGGTTGTTTGGATGGAATGGGGCGTGGGGATGGGATCCATGACAGAAAGAGGAATGGAGCGCTGTAGACGATTACCGCCGATAAAAACAAAAAACACCAACCATTCATTTTCTCAACTCAATATATTTTATTAATGTAACGGACATATTCATTGTTTGATCTCTTAAAAGTTAAATGTAAAGTGAAAAAACGTAATATATTTTTATGTGTGTGTCGGCAATGAACTCCAGATTATTGTTTGTTCTTCGAATCACGATATCTCGCGATAACCATGATTCCAGTAACGTCGTCTACAACAGGCGCATTGAATCTATGCAAGTGCTCTCCAGCTGGTGTTTCATCAGGATTGATGCCAATAGCGTGATTGTTACTTAATTTTTGGATGTGTAATTTGAAGATTTTCATTAATTCATTATGCGCATTCAATAGAGCGTCCAGTTCGGCGACGATGCGCCTGGCATTAGGCCAATTGAGGTCTGTTTGTTGTTATTGTAACGTGCATCCACACAATTGATGTCCTTACCGCCTATGAAGTAGATTTATTAGAAATTATGTGGTTCGTTTGGTATTAGCAGTAATGAGCCTTCTTTGTGATACACTTGGCCTTTGATTTTGAACGTTGAATGGAATTGTTTGAGCATTGTGAAGTATTTCTGTAGCTCCCAACGAAGTCATTTGTAAGCATGAATTGAATGTGCGAATGGACTTCAGGAACAGGTTTGAATCTGGAGCCGTGCCGATGTGCGAGCCGTTCAATGGTTCTGGTGGTGTCTCAATTTCTGGTAGTTGCACTTTTCCTGATGCGCCTGACACATCCCGGCTGACTCATGTTTGAATTAGAGCACAAGACAATGGGGACATTCTTTGTCCATAGCACCAATCAGCACTTTCGGTTGAGCGGGATTTTCAATATCTGGCTCGTGCTCGAATGCGAGACGAAGGGACCAAGCGGATAAAAATGCTCGATGTCATCATCATCTCAGCCTATACTTGTCCACTGCTGAACATAGGCCTCCCCAATCGCTTTCCAGCGTAACCGGTCCGATGCCACCTGCATCCAACGACTTCCTGCGATTTTCACAAGATCGTCGGTCCATCTGGCAGGCGGTCGTCCCACACTGCGCTTGCCAATACGTGGTCTCCACTCTAGAATCTTTCTGCCCCAACGCCCGTCCGATCTACGCGCTATGTGGCCCGCCCATTGCCACTTCAGCTTGCTAATCTTAACGGCTATGTCGGTGACCTTGGTTCTTCTACGAATCTCCTCATTCCTGATTCGATCGCGTAGAGAAACGCCGAGCATAGCTCTCTCCATAGCTCGCTGAGCAACTCTGAGCTTTTTTATGAGACCTATAGTAAGAGACCACGTCTCTGATCCATATATCATCACTGGTAACACACACTGACTAAAAACTTTAGTCTTAAGGCACTGAGGTATTTTGGATGAGAAGATGTTGCGCAGTTTCCCGAACGCTGCCCAGCCGAGTTGGATTCGTCGATTGACCTCTCTCTCAAAGTTGGACCTACCTAACCGGACTACCTGTCCCAGGTAAATGTATTCATCGACAACTTCAAGAGTAGAGTTCCCAACGGTGAGTGCGGTGGGTACGACATGGACGTTACACATTATTTTCGTTTTGTCCATGTTCATTGCTCGATGTACTTGTTGGCATTGTCGAGCATTTGTTTGCGTGTGTTAACTACGAACCGACGCGCCTGTCTTCGTTGCAATTGTCGTTGTTAATTTCGTTCAGCTCGTGCCTCTTTTAATTGAGATGCACGCAATTGCGACATGCTCACACGCACATTTTCGTTATCTTGTTAGATATGTTCGTCTGTTCTTCCTGCTCTGCTATTCGCATGTTCGTTCGACGGCCCAAATGGGCCCTCTTGCGTCTTGCTGGCATTCTTCACTGTAATACACACATACAAATAGACAGAATTATTGTATTTACTGATGAAAAACGGTATACCGATAATGTATTTCTTCTTTTAGTATTTTACCATCCTTTTTACAATCATCAAACACGTATATATTCTTGTGAATGACTTGCGCATGTGTGGATGAAAGTTCGATGAGGCGGACGTAGCGTCATTTGTCATTCTACAACAAAAATTATTTCGTTCTGTTTGAAATACGAACGACGTTTAAATTATTTTGATATTGTTCATATAAAACTACTAAAATCGCGATAAAAAATGGGAGGTCGGAGGTAGGACGGTCCAAATTTTGGGATGTTGGTATTTTAATGCCAAAAAATATAAAAAAAATTGACATTTAAATAACATTATTTTTGACTTGTTGACATTTAGTTAAATACCAAAACCGATAGAGTAGAGTAGCTATAAATGATGCAGGTGTCGTGTCAAGTCGTAAATATTAATTAACACTTTTGGTTATCAATTCTTATCAGTAATGTTAAGTTTATAAATAATTTATATATTTTTTAAAAGATAAGGATCAGGAACATTTGATACTGATAATTCTTAATATATATGCATTTAAAAACTTAATAGAATCGAATGGTCGTGATCATTATCTTTAAAAAAAACGTATTTTATTCAATACTAGGTGTTACCAGCGGCTTTGCACAACTTCAAATTGTAATTTGTCATAGGTAGGTGGGAGTTTTTGGGATAGCATTATTCAAAGACTTAAAAGACATCTCCATTTTAAGTTTCTTTAAAATCCATTCCCCCCAATCTTGCATTTCCCGAGCTAACAAGTAGTCATAAACAATCTCTGAAAAATCCTCCATTTTCTCGTGATAGTCTATTTAAAATCGATTCTGCCGTTCTATATATTAAAAAGGACAGACAAACATTTTTCTATTGTGCTCGTTTGCGCTTTAATATCTTCTTTATTTCAAAATCACAAAACCTGTATCTATATTTATCTGTGTGACTATTCACTCTGCGCAATGTATGTTATTTTTTGTTAGCTGTGGTTGCCTATAACTAGGTGAGCACGTGGTATGATATTTAGTATTAGTTAACTGTCCTTGTGTGTGTATCATCTGTTGGCAACCCAAATAAAATAAATAAATAAATAAATAAATAAATATATTTCCGTGCACTGTGCGGGGATCATACCTGCGACTATTTGACGAAATAAGTTAAACAGTCTACGTTTTATCACTTAAAACAAGTCGTCTTTATTTTGCAAAAGTGGGAATTTATAAGTCAACTTAAAAATGAGTAAGTTTTCGTTGTAGAACAATTTCAACAGGTCCCCAGGCTTCCAGTTTCCTGTGAAGAGGACAAGGCAAATCGAAGGATTGACAGGCTTTTCTTTAAAAAAAAAGATGATTTATATCTCTGGGCTATTTATATATCATGCAGGCCCTTAAAAACCCACCAAATGCATATTGGTGTCATTTTATATACCACTTAGACGGATAATATCGGCATGATCGAGTGTGTAAACAAAGTTACCTATTTCATAGTATTTTTCCACGACTTAAGAAACTTTAATACTATCTATCAATCTATATCACCACGTCAGATGCCTTGCGGGGTAGGCAGAGAGTACAAAGTTCCAACAGGTTCTTTCCTAACAGACCTTTCTGGCTTTCTTCACTCTCATAGTTCATCTTATACACGCTCGCCGGTTACGGAGACTCTTGACTTGCCCTTAGGATAAGACACGGTCAATTTGGTCATGGTAATATAGTCTAGGTCTTCCCCGATATCCACTTTCACATTGTAAAAAGTGTTCTGTTTGATTTTGCGATGTTAGACATCCTCATATTAAGTTTCAATTAAATTACTTTAGTCATTTTAATATGAATATATACTACTTATGTCGCAAGAACCGTGATTCTTTCCGGGATAAAAGTATTTCGAATATTATTTCGAAACCTAAAACACCTTGAAGTAAAATAACAGCTATCCCGGAAGAACCGTGTAGTGAAGTCAAAATTCAAAAATTGTTTATTTCTATATGTGTTACAAACATGTTAACATGGGTTCTTCTAGTAAGTTTTATAAAAAAAAAACTTGTGTCAGAAGTCCTCGCTCTTCTATACCTCTAACAAACAGAAATAAATATTTGAAATTAATTACAAATTTATCTATCTATCTATATCATCACGCCAGCTCCCTCGCGGGGTAGGCAGAGAGTACAGAGTTCCAACAGGTTCTCTCCTTACATACCTCTCTGGCTTCCTCCACTCTCATAGTTCGTCTCATACACACTCGCCGGTTACGGAGACTCTTGACTTGCCCTTCAGATAAGACCCGGTCTATTTGATCATGGTAAGATAGTCCGGTCTTCCCCGGTACCTACATCCTTCCACTTTCGCATTGTATATCAGTTTTGTCATTCTTTCTTCTGGCATTCTTTCTATATGCCCGAACCAACGGAGCATACCCTTTCTCATCTTTACACCGATACTATCTTTCATACCTACTCGCTTTCTTACTACGCTGTTGCGAATACGGTCGGTCAGCGTGACTCCGCACATCTTCCGCAGAGATCGCATTTCGAGCGCATTTATCCTGCTTTCGTTCTCCTTCTTACATACCCAACTCTCACTGCCATATAACAGCGTTGGGACAAGCACTCCGTTATGCATGGCCAGCTGCGCCTTTTGGCTTAAGTGCCGGCTCCCAAGTAGCCTTCCCATCGCACCATTCACTCTATTACCTGCATTCACTCTTCTCTCTATATCAGCGGTGTATTAAATTACAAATCAAAAAGGTAAGTAAATAAGGTAAATTAATTAACCAGTAATCTAAAAATGTATTTATGTGCGTGTGTGTGTGTCTTCTATTTATAATTATTAGCTGTTTCAAATTGCAGGTTTACACCTGCAGTGTTATAACCACGGCAGTAAACAAGTCTTAATTAGTGACATAAATATATTTAAAAACAATATAACCCTGACGCTTTGATGAAGTGTAGGTATTTTACCACAAAAACGGATTGCCTCGTTGGTCTGGGGGCAAAGCGCATCGCTTTGTGACCACGAGGTCCTGCGTTCAAATCCTAGGTCGCACAAATGTAGTTTTTCTAACGAAAAATTCCCAGTATGAGTTCGGAGTCTGGAATTGTGCCCTGCATATGGCAATAGGCTCGCCCCCTATTACATGGGAGCTAACATCGTCGGCGAAACGTGGGTGTACTCAGTACACCTCTGCCACCCCCTCTGGGGAATATAGGCGTGACGGTGCGGTGTGTAAAAACGGATTAGATGAGTAACTGAATACAGTGACTCATGGGTCGAACTCGACTAGGGTCCAAAGGCCGCCCGAGCGTGACTGAGCGTGTGTGTGTGTGTGAATGATCAACGCTGTTGGCCGCGGCTTTACGGCTTTACCGGACAAGCGTGCAACCTCAACGCCCGAGCCAGAAGGGCAAGGGGCAACTAGCCTAAGGGCGGCTCAAGGAGAAACGGCCTCGGCTTGGGCAGTCGCTATAGGGGAGGGCATATACTAGATGTCTCGCCGTGGTGCTCTACACCGGCTGGCGGGCAAGGGATTTATCGACCTCGCCGGTGAGGTCGGTGTTTGATTCTGTGTGCGGTATCTGTATTCGAAAGAAGGGATGTAAGGGCATCGGAAGGGTTGGCGAGAACATGCCGCGGACGGCGGTAGCGGCTGATAGGAGGGAGGTGAGTTAGGTTCGTAGTCGGCGGCGGCTACGATTAGCGGATTCCTATGATTAGACACGTTCGCGAAATATCGGGTTGTCGCCTTTTTAATCCGTCGCTATGTCGGCTAATTGACCAAAACTTTATAATATTAGTGGGATAACATATCGATAAGTACAGTAGTTATTGATTTATGACAAAACAAACGGAGATAAGTCAATTTTTATGTCTTCTAAATAGTCTCTCTATCTATATCATTCCTTACAGGATAAACAGAGAGTATAGTGTTGCAACAGGTTCTTTTCTTACGGATCTCTATGGCTTTGGGTGTTTAATTCATATGTTTAACGAAGTCAAGTGAGTTGTATAATATTTTAAATTCTAGTCAAATAATTTTATGGTCACGTCATAATTATAAACAAGTTAACGAGTCTTCTACGTAAATTACCTTATTTATTGGTCTGCATAACATAAATCATCTTTAAAATTATTTAATTTTATGACATGACTTTTAAAATATTGATGTGTAAAAATTAAATCATGTTAAAATTATTTTCATGATTTATTCCCTTAATATTTACATTGTAAATTATGTTAACTAATAATAAAAACACTCACTTTAAACTTAAATAGAAAATAAAACGATGAAAAAAAAACCTTAATCAAAAAGATCGAATCCACGTGGAATGGTGGCAAGAATGCTGGCTGCGTTTCCTCGCTGAATAGACAGACCAATCTTTTGTGCGAGGAATGAGCCAGCCCTCTTGTCACCCGAGGAGGTGATCAGCGTAGATGTTATTTTATTGATAAATTGTTTTGAAGCATAACTCCATGGGCCCAATGTTTCTACGGCAAACGGCACAAATATATAATTGTTGCTAATAGCAGCATATTTGTGTCGTTTGCCCAGGTCCGCCTTCTCAGCCGCAGCTCCTGCCCTAGATATTGACTCCCTGAGATGGGACGGAGCCAATGTATCGACGCACGTGGCGTCCCATACAAGGGCCCGCTCCCGTTCCCAAAGGATCAAGGGCATCCCATCGGGTCTCTTGCCATCATGATTAACAATATTGGTTTATAAAAAATAAATAATGTTATACGGGCAGTGATAGCCTAGTGGTTAGACCGTTGGACTGCAAAGTTAAAGGTCTCGGGTTCAAACCCAGGCACGCACCTCTGTCTTTTCAAAAGCATGTGCGTATTGAAAACAATAATTATCACTTGCTTTAACGGTGAGGAAAACATCGTGAGGAAACCTGCATGCCTAAGAGTTTCTCGAAGGTGTGTGAAGTTCGCCAACCCGCACTGGGCCAGCGTGGTGGACTATGGCCTAAACCCTCTCAGTCTGAGAGGAGGCCCGTACCCAACAGTGGGACAGTTTCTTAACAGGGCTAATATTATTATAATTATGAAATTAAGAGACTATGTGTAGACAACGCATTAATTATTTGTAAAGTAGGTAGTGGACGTCTTTCGGCTGAAGAAGGAAGAAGGAAGGAAGGAAAGTAGGTAGAATAAATAATTTTAATTTAAAAAGAGCTGTTTTATAGAAAAACACGAGGAAGATATCTTGCTTAGTTAAGGAGTTCCTCTGGCTTCTTTCCGGCTCAATCATCAGACCCTGAACACTATCCCGGTCTAAAGTAGTCGTCAAGACTAAACCAACGAGCCCAAATACGGCAGGGTTATATTGAGTAGTTAGATGGTTCCATTGGCCACCTTCCAGCTTCATCATCAGACCCTGAACACCATCTGGTTGTATAGTACTTATCAATACCAATCTAACAAACCTTAACACGAAGGGGCTACGTTGTATAGTTCACATTTTCCTATCGCCACCTCCCGACTCCGTCATCAGACCAGCTCCATGGTACCATATTATTGAATTATCAGTTACAATTTCAGCTCATCGGATACCCGCAAGTGTTTAAAAATGGATCATAATATTTTAACCGGAAAGACAGACATTGCAAATTAAATAAAAGATTCTAGAAAAGGGAAACCAAAAGAATGCAAAAGTATTTTTTTTGGATGGAATCAGGTGCAATTGAGAACCTCGTTTGTTTTTGAACTCTGTCCAGCGTCACACTAACATCAAGCTTTTGGTGCGAAGCCCTGTGAGCAGAACAGGGCGCCACGCCCATTTCACAATATTACAAATGATTAAATAAAAAACTGATGAGATCAATTAACTCACCCACCAATTAAAAAGCTATTAGCCATCAAGTTATCTAGGTGTCATAAGAATATAATTAAATAACGATTTTTGTCAGCAACTGCTATTAGCTAAGTTGAAAATTGCTTTAAATGAATATGCATTTACATTTTTCGGAAAGTAATGTATGATCTGATCATAATCTTTTTTTAAAAAGACAACAGTTTAATACTATGACCATATACATTGACTGCCTCGTTAGTCTAGTGGCGAATTATGTGTTTTACGATCACGAGGTCGTGGGTTCAAATCTTAGGTTGGACAAATGTAGTTTTTCTATTGAAAATCTCCTAGTATCAGTCCGGAGGAATTGTGCCCGATTATGGGCTAGGCTCGCCCCCTTTTACAAAGGGCCCTAACATCGACGGCGAAAAGTAGGTGTTCACAGTTTACCTCTGCCACCCCCGCTTCGGGAATGTAGGCTTGATGGTGTGTATATGTGACCAAATAAACCGTGTCTTATCGGAAGGGCAAGTAAAGTGTCTCCGTAACCGGCGAGCGTGTATGAGATAAACTATGAAAGTGGAGGAAGCCAGAGAGGTCTGTAAGGAAAGAACCTGTTAGCTCTCTGCCTACCCCGCACGGGAAATAGTGTTTAGTAAGGACAGATAGATCGAAATTTTAATATGAGTAGGTACATTATTTAATAATTCAATATGATATCACATTTTTGAAATGGACTGAAATACAAAGTATTTTAAAACGTAAACGTGTTCGTGCATTTCGCCAATGATGTTACATCTTAATAGGGGGCGAGCCTATACACGGGGTCAGACACCGACCTCGCCGGCGAGGTCGAAGAATCCCTTGCCCGCCTGCAGGTGCATCACGGCGAGACACCTAGTATATGCCCTCCCCCATAGCGACCTCCCAAGCCGAGGCCGTTCCTCCTTGAGGCACCCTTGAGCTAGTTGCCCCCTTGTTCTTCTGGCTCGAGCGTAGTGCTCTTGTCCTGTGAAGCTGTTAAGGCCCCGCGGCCAACAGCGTAGATCATTCACACACACACACACATACACAAGGGCGTGCCTATTGCCATTAAACCGGGCACAAATTCAAACTTCGAAATTATTGATATCTTTTCCATAGAAAAACCACACTTTGTCCGACTTAGGACTCGAACCCAGGACCTCGTAATCGCTACGCATATCATTCGCCACTAGAGCAATGATTTTATTACTTACATAATAACAAACCAATATAACTAGAGACCTGAGGGATTAGCATGAAGACAATATCGTAAATGTGACGCTAGCGAGTTGATATGCCATCCTCGTCATACTACACTATTAAAAAATAAACATGATAGTGACAGCACGATTACTCGCTAGTAGTAGTACTCGTCGCACTTACGGCAAAGTTTTCGTACTTGCCCCCTTGTACAAATCAACCGCAAATGAATAGACAGCTAAAAAATATGAAAATAACAATAAGAAAAACCATTTTCAAAGGTTCCACGAAGTTCGTAGAGAACAATAGACGAGGTGGCCTCAGATCTTGCCTCTATAGGTCAACAGACAGACACCCAATCATATTATTATATAACTATTGACCGTGAAATTGTAGACACTTAAAGTGATTGTAAAAAAAAATGTCGCAAAAAATCTCGGTCAAGCTCAATGGTAGATTTTGGGGTTCAGTTGGGAGTTTTGTAAAACCATTTTGTAAAATTAAAGTCAATTTCAGAACTTATTTATTTGCTCACATTTGGATTAATGTTTAGTAAGTACAAGAGTGTAAGAATACAATGAATTCAACAAGAACAATCTACCGCTAGATTATTTAAGAATTATTTATTTACAACTTATATGGTGTATTCTGTGCTAGTAAATAAATTACCTAAAAAAAACTGATCTGGCGTGATGATATAAATAGAAAAAAAAATGAGAGTGTACTCTCTGCCTAACCTGCAAAGAATCTGGCGTGACGATATAGATAGACAGAAAAAAAAACTAAAATTTATACAGTCTGTTGCTTTATATATAAATTTGTATAAATCTTTTTTTAAACGTAGCCCCTCACTAGGATATCTTCCTGTGGGGCGTTTATAAATATGAAAAAACACATATACAAATACCCAGGCCAAAATAAATATTAGTGGAACACACAAAGATTTGTCCCGTGCAAGAATCGAACCGCGACTATTATATACAGTGGGCGGAGCGGCTTAAGCTCTACCTACTGTGTCTGCTCTGCACTGCGCTAAATCGTACGTCATATTTATGTTTTTTTGTTTGTACGTATACACATATTGTAAAGTTCTTACAAACAAAAATTGTGTGTTACATCGCTGTCACGCGGCAAGGTGTCCAAAAAGCACGCAGTGTTACCACGTTGAATGGCAATGCTTATCCAATGTGCCAGGTATGAGTAGGTCTTCTAATCACCTGTTACTGCTACCATCAATTTGGCCACATCGCAAAATATGCAATGTGCACAATGACCCCACGGACCCATACTCCATTTGTATAAGCCAAAAAAATTAAAAATGTCAGTTTATATTATCTATCTATCTATATCATCACGCCAGCTCCCTCGCGGGGTAGGCAGAGAGTACAGAGTTCCAACAGGATCTTTTCTTACATACCTCTCTGGCTTCCTCCACTCTCATAGTTCGTCTCATACACACTCGCCGGTTACGGAGACTCTTGACTTGCCCTTCAGCTAAGACACGGTCTATTTGGTCATGGTAAGATAGTCTAGGTCTTCCCCGGCACCTACATCCCTCCGCTTTCGCATTGTATATCTGTTTTGTCATTGTTTTGTTCTTCTGGCATTCTTTCTATATGCCCGAACCAACGGAGCATACCCTTTCTCATCTTTACACCGATACTATCTTTCATACCTACTCGCTTTCTTACTACGCTGTTGCGAATACGGTCGGTCAGCGTGACTCCGCACATCTTCCGCAGAGATCGCATTTCGACCGCATTTATCCTGCTTTCGTTCTCCTTCTTACATACCCAACTCTCACTGCCATATAACAGCGTTGGGACAAGTACTCCGTTATGCATGGCCAGCTGCGCCTTTTGGCTTAAGTGCCGGCTCCCAAGTAGCCTTCCCATCGCACCATTTACTCTATTACCTGCATTCACTCTTCTCTCTATATCAGCGGTGTATTTCCCATCCTTACTGAAGGCGCATCCAAGATATACAAACTCATTCACTTGCTCCAGCACATCGTTACCAACCACAATCCTTGCATTCGTTCTGGTTTCTTCCCGTTCAAAAACCATAATTTTGGTTTTCTTCACTTTCAAATGTAAGCCATTGTTCATGCAGTCGTCTCTCATAACTGTGACTAGTGTTTGCAGATCGGTGGCTGTTGGCGCTATCAAAACCGCGTCATCTGCATACAAAAGGTGGTTTATCACTAGATCACCCCATTTTTTTTTTGTTACAGTTTATATTACTCTTTTTTATTAAATGGCATACCTATTTGAAGAAGTTAGACCGACCGCCTAAAAGACTTAAATCGGATTTTATCTATCTATATCATCACGCCATATCTTTTGCGGGATTGGCAGAGGCGCCGCGGTCGGCCGGTTTGTGATACCGTTCAATTTCGCACCGCATTTGCATGTCGCCAGTACCCAATCCTAAGTGCACGCCTTTATAATACAATTGATCGATTGATATGTATATACACACTAATCAAATTCAACATAAAAATCAAGCTTACTGAATGGTTGCAGAAATTGTCATACGATTATACGGAAAGCATTTTAAACACTCCATCATAGATGCTCCAAACACTGTCACGTACATTGAGCTACAAGAATCGTGAAGTTGTCATATTTTTCTCATGGGAGGAACAATGGCTCCTGAGATACAAGTATTTTTTACTTAGTTCAGGAGTCAGCTGTTTTAGTATTATGATTACTGTTTTGTACAACTTAGATTCTATATGTCTGACTTATGTAACATGATAATTGTACAATAAATAAATATTATTATTATTATTATAATAATGTTGAATATAACTATGTTAGGAATAAGGGATACTTTTCAGCTGGAAAGTGTCCTTAACTGCTCGTAGCACTCCCAAAGTACGATATTCTTTTATGTTTTATTTTGAGTTTGTCATCAAGATATTTGTCACATTGTAATTATACTCTCGCATATTAAATGATGCGATCTTTAGGCTTTTGCAATAAAATTTAATGTTTCTTAAGGTTTCGATCAAACTAAAACTGTTGATGCAATTCGAAATGCCCTGTAGGCAGAATCATAAAAGTTTAAACATTGCTAGTGTGCTAGTTAACACCAGGAACGGGATGAAATTTTCGCAACTAGTTGGAAAGGTTCTCAAAGGTCAAACATACCCATATTTAGGCACATATTTCTTCCGGAACGATTAAATGACACGCAATCTCACGAGGAAACTCACTGTTTAGTAGTGTGTGTGTGTATGTCTTTGTAAGTGCGTGCATGCCTATGTGTATTTGTGTGAGTTATATGATTCTTTGTAGGAGTATTTCAGTTTCTTCGTAATTTTTAATCTTAAGCCATTCCACAAGGGATGTTTTACAGTCATGATAGGTAAGGGGATGTACGTAGATATATTTATGAATATGGTTATATAAGGACGCCGATGGTATTTTGTATTGTCGCCTTGCAAATGTTGTATTCACGAAAATCACTGGAGCAACGATATCTTTTCTTCTTCAAAATACTTTTATGGAGAGGTAAGGACTTATAAAGTTTTAGAATAGCTCGTAGTATATAATAAGTTTTCTAACCGTTAGTAACTGACAAATTGAATAAAAATCTATATGGTTTAAAGTACATAATGTAACTCGATGAACTCTAAATGTAACTCGTTGCACGACACATATACCAATCGATTATTTCAATATCAAAACCTTTTTTCATATAAAATAGTAATATTTCCCTCCTCGTGACCATGGGTGCTGCAAAGCACTCGAAACGTCGGGAACGTAATAATAAAAAATTAACCGCGACCAAATCCAAAACAATGTGATTTCTACGTATCTATCTATATCATCACGCCAGATCCCTTGCGGGGTAGGCATAGAGTACAGAGTTCCAATATTATTTCAATAATATTGGAACTCTGTACTCTAATAATAATTCTCTAAAAATAATATTGGAACTCTGTACTCTAGTAATATTAGCATAAATCTACGTATTCAATTTTATTAATCTTATGGAGAGAAACGGCAAGACACTCTACGGTTACTCTCTTAAAAATAAGAGGTTTATAATTCTTTTTGAAGGTATTAGTGTAACCTGTAGGTTGTGGACAAAAAATGCAGAATGAGCTTAAGTATAAATTAAACAAATATTAAATATGAAATAAAACTATTTTTTCGGAATTTATCGCGGTTTATTTTTATTTTTAAGCTCCCGACGTTTCGAGTGCTTTGCAGCACCCATGGTCACGGGAAGGACTGAGGTGTTAGACGTCCAAAAGGCATAGTTGTTCCGGGGTACCCTCAAACTTCAAAATATATTAAATACTTCATTCAGGTGACAACGCTAATCATAGAATATTCTGAATAGCTTCTTAATGGTAATTTATTTGTATTTTCTATACAATAAAAATACGTACAGATCGAAACTAACGATGTCATCGACTAAAATGTCTCTTCATGACAGTCGCACAGTTTGTTGTGAAATTTATCCCAGTTCATTTTTTTAATTAGTTACCATGCGGATCTACCTGTTGAAATATCTCCTTGGAAATAAGAAAATTTTATTAAGTGGTAACCCTAATTTCACACCAATGTCATCCATGGGCCAAAAGATTGTTGTCGCACTGTAACTGAGGTTTCTTTTGATTGATGTATATATATATATATATACATATATATATATATATATATATATATATACAATTAGAAGTTTGAGTCGTATTATATTTTTATACTATAGTTTGGATATACCTTAGAGAAAATATAATACACACATAAATATTTTAAACTAACAATATTCATTATTTTAAACAACATTGACGAACGATTTAGTGCAGTGGTTAAGAGCTTAAGCCGCTCCGCCCAATGGGTCGAATAGTCGCGGATGCGATTCCCGCACGGAACAAATATTTGTGTGGTCCGCAATTATTTGCTTCTGAATATTTGAGTATGTAAATTTTCATGTTTGTGAACGCACCCATGACATAGGAATAAACTCTATTGTGGTTCTACGTTTTTTTTTAAACAGTGAAAAAAATGAAATGATACGGAACACTTATTAGGATTGCGACTCACACTTGTCCAGTTTTGATGTACGAAAATATTATCTAAAGCTATATTTTTTTAATTTTATTATAGTGGTCTACATTAATATTATACAACATAATATCGGCATTTCCATATCGGAGTGTTTCCGAATTTCAGAAGGCATTAAGCCGTTGGTTCCGGTTACCATTTAATGTGGCAGTTGCTAAGTCACGTTGAAAGCCTTAGGGGCTTGATAAGTTCCAACAGCAGGAGGTAAATCTGCCATAATCCGCACTGGGTCCGCGTGGTAGAGTATGATCTATTCTTTCTCACCTCCATTTGTGAGAGAAGATCTTTGCCCAGCAGTGGATTAGTATAGTCTCTCCGTCTTCTCTCTTCTTTAGCCAAGTTATGTCTACTGCAAGGAAAAAGCCTCCCACAAGCTTTCCATAGATACGTATAGACTGAAATAAGGCTGAGGCTATTGGAATTAAAAAACATCCTAATTTCAATAGAGAAGATGGTTGGGTGCTTCCATCGACTTGGGATCCAGTAATTAATATAATCAAATCCAAAACCAAGCATAACACTGCAAGACCTCAAGACACTGTGAGCTCATTCTGCGTAGATCGGACCAACAAAAACAAAAATAATTAAGAAGTTTGAGGGTACCCCGGTACAACTATGCCTTTTGGACGTCTAACACCTTAGTCCTTCCCGTGACCATAGGTGCTGCAAAGCACTCGAACCGTCGGGAACTTAAAAATCAAAATAAACCGCGATTTAATCCGTAAAAATAGTTTTATTTCATGTGTAATATTCGCGTAAATCTAAGAATAACAGAATTTGTCTAACTCGGTACTCGAGTAAAAATAAATTTTACTCGAGTCCGCTTGCATTCGAGTTACCAAGTCGACTCGGCGCACTGAGTAGATTAGGTGAGATGTCACTTTACTTGTTCACTGCGTCACCAGATTCTAAACACGTTCAAACTTGCATATTGGAAAGTAAACAAATATGAATTTAGTTTGAATTGTGAAGTGGTTGTGGTATAATTATTAATTCATATTATTTATTTAATAAAGGTACCTATTTAAAAATGATTAAACTCTCAACTCGAGTAAAAGTTCTCACTCGAGCTGCCGATACTGTAAAAAGTGAACTCGAGACACTCGAAAACTCGAATATAACTCGAGTGACGAAATCAAATAACTCGAGTCGTCTAGATGATTCTTAGCTTTAGTTAAACCTGGTAGTTAGAAACTGTTATTGTATTGATAACTAACATAATTAAAGTTAACTGGAAAATCACCCGAATGATTAGATTCCATTAATTTTTTTCCCGTGTTTGGTATCATATAAGATTTGTCTCATATTAAATGTAGGCGGTGCCGCGGAGAAAACATAGTGAAGAACCAAGTTTATATTATAGCAGTTTCCCTTAACAGTTGATGCATAGTTTAAGGTAAACCTATTTCCGTATTTATTAAGTATCATTATGTCAATCGAGTATTGAATTATTTACGTAATATAAACAGGAAATAAATAAAATAATAGGTAGACACTTCATATAACGAAATGTTTTAGAGGTAATAATTAAACCATTAATTAAATGTTATTTAACACGGAACAAATTGGACGTTTTATTGTCAATAAAATGATCTCATTATAGTATCGTGTTTGGCTGTCAAACTAGGAACAAATGGCTTAGCACGAAAAGATTGACGTTGGTGTGATACTATCGAGTTGATATGCCATCCTTTAACTACTACGATACTATAATATCACGCCAGTTCCCTAGAGGTTACAGAGTTCCAGCAGGTTCTTTCCTTACAGAGCTATCTGGCTTCCTCCATTCTCATAGTTCGTCCCATACATGCTCGCCGGTTACGGAGACTCTTGACTTGTCCTTCAGATAACACACGGTCTATTTGATCATGGTAGTATCCTACCATATCTAGGTCTTCCTTAATAACTACATCCTTCCACTTTCGCATTGTATTCTGTTTTATCATTTCTTCTTCTGATATTTCTATATACCAATACAGCATACCCAGAGATGGGCAAAATGTAATCACTTAAATGATTAACCACCCCCGCTTGGGGATATAGGCGTCACGGTTTATTAATGATTACAATTACATTTTGTAATCTTCAACGATTACGATTACACTTTTAATCTTGAATGAAGATTGAATATAACAAAATGTAATCGTAATCATTAATCAGTTTACATTTTGCCCATCTCTGAGCATACCCTTTCTCATACTATATTTCATACCCACACGCTTTTTTACTTAGCTGTTGCGAACGGTCGTTTAGCTTGACTTCGCACACCTTCCACAGAACTCACATTTCGATAGCAATTATCCTGCTTTAATTCTACTTGTTACATACCCAGCTCTCGCTACCATATAACAGCGTTGGGACAAGCACTCCGTTATGCATGGCTAGCTGCGCCTTTTGGCTTAAGTGCCGGCTCCCAAGTAGCTCGCATATCCTACCATTCATTCTATTCTCGCATCCAAATTGTAAAATATAATTTCAAAAGTGGTTCGTGGATTTTTTTTTGTTATTCTTCTCCACAGGAATGACATTCCGTAGTCTTTGTTTCTTTTCTGACGATTCATAAATACTTTTACGGTATATATGATTCAGAATATTCTGATTCTGAATCCAGTACCGACACATGCGTGAACTGGTTTGTCCATACTACATCTATGGTCCTTCCCCTAATCCGATGACGTTGGGTCATCGGATCAGTCACCTCCTACGTCACAAAGCAGTGGAATAAAGGGTCTCAAACATATTATTCTATGACATCTTTAAATAATGTCGTCCATTTAAAGTTCCCCGCGGTTTTCCTTCTAAAAGGGATTTTCCCTAATGAAACATTGAATACGGTGATTCTTCTCAAAATTTACCTGGAAAAGTTCCTTTAAGAAGTTAGCGGGTTTTTTATGAATGAGCACAAAGATATTGAAGTTTGAAGTCTTAGAAAAATTATATTTATTTATTTAGTACTTTTTGCACAATTGGTACAAAGGCGGCTTAATGCCTGAGGCATCTACCAGTCTACCTTAAGGTGATGCAGAAACGATTAAAGCAGGTGCAAATTCACAGGAAACAAATAAAATAAAGTCAGTGGAACAAATAAATATTAGATCATACAAATCAAAAATACATAGACCCTTACTACATACATACATATCTCTGACTAAATATATACATATAACAAATAAATATATATACATATACACATAATAGATACATATATACATACATCTATCTATCTTTATCATCACGCCAGATCTCTTACGGGGTAGGCAGAGAGTCCAGAGTTCCAACAGGTTCTTTCCTTACATACCTCTCTGGCTTCCTCTACTCTCATAGTTCGTTTCATACACGCTCGCCGGTTACGGAGTACCGTACTCCTGACTTGTCCTTCAGATAAGACCCGGTCTATTTGATCATGGTAAGATAGTCTAGGTCTTCCCCGGTACCTACATCCTTCCACTTTCGCATCGTATATCAGTTTTGTCATTCTTTCTTCTGACATTCTTTCTATATGCCCGAACCAACGGAGCATACCCTTTCTCATCTCACACCGATACTATCTTTCATACCTATTCGCTTTCTTACTACGCTGTTGCGAATACGGTCGCTCAGCTTCACTCCGCACATCTTCCGCAGAGCTCGCACTTCCACCGCATTTATCCTACTATTTTTATTCTCCTTCTTACATACCCAGCTCTCGCTGCCATATAACAGCGTTGGGAGAAGCACTCCATTATGTATGGCCAGCTGCGCCTTTTCGCTTAAGTGCCGGCTCCCAAGTAGCTTTCCCATCGCGCCATTCAGTCTGTTCCCTGCACTCATTCTTCTCTCTACTATATCAGCGATGTATTTCCCATCCTTACTGAATGCGCATCCAAGATATACAAACTCATTCACTTGCTCCAGCACATCGTTACCAACCACAATCCTTTCATTCGTTCTGGTTTCTTTCCGTTCATACATACATATTTATAATAAAACAACATTTTATTCAGATAATTCTGCCAAAGTTTCGTGAAGATACTCTTGTACTTTACTTTTAAAAGACAAGCGATTTGTAGCCATCCTGATATCCTGAGATAGTGCATTCCATAGTAAGATGGAGTGGACAGAGAAAGATGAGTGAATAAAATTAGAACGGCGATGAGGGCATTCAAGAAGACGATTATTTGAGGAGCGAATTATGAGAGGAAAGATAATCACGCAAAGCAGGAGAGAGAGGAGAGTCAAGAATGGAAAATAGCATTGTCAGTGCCCTATTATAAAATACAATATTTTATACAATAGACAGTGTTTTATCTAAAGGGCATGTCAAGAGTCTCCGTAACTGGCGAGCGTGTATGTAACGAACTATGAGAGCAAAGGACGCCAGAGAGGTCTGAAGGAAAGAATTTTGTACTCTCTGCCTACACTCTAAAGGAACGAGTGCGATGATATAGATAGAAAAAAAACAGGGTTACTTATAAAACACTGATAACATTGCAGAACTATATTACTAACAGAATTAAGGTTCAACTGTACGAGTACAACTCTGCCACCTACATTAGCGGAATACAGGCGCAACTTTAGTTTCGACTACAGTATCGCAGTATTTAAAAAAAAATTAGCCCCACACTAGGATTTATCCCTATCACGTGGGTGCTTTTACAAACATGAAAATCTGCATACACAAATACCCAGACCGAAACATATACTTGCGGGTCTCACAAAGATTTGTCCCGGGCGGGAATCGAGTCCATATCTATTCGACCCAGTGGTTAAAACGGCTTAAGCTCAACTACTGCGCTAAATAGTCCGTATTGGTAACTACGCATGAGTTGAACTGACAACGGCGAAATGTCGCTTGGAACCATCTTAGAACTTTTTTATTTCTATCTATCTATATCATCACGCCAGCTCCCTCGCGGGGTAGGCAGAGAGTACAGAGTTCCAACAGGTTCTTTCCTTACATACCTCTCTGGCTTCCTCCACTCTCATAGTTCGTCTCATACACACTCGCCGGTTACGGAGACTCTTGACTTGCCCTTCAGCTAAGACACGGTCTATTTGGTCATGGTAAGATAGTCTAGGCCTCCCCCGGCACCTACATCCTTCCACTTTCGTATTGTATATCTGTTTTGTCATTCTTTCTTCTGGCATTCTTTCTATATGCCCGAACCAACCCTTTCTCATCTTTACACCGATACTATCTTTCATACCTACTCGCTTTCTTACTACGCTGTTGCGAATACGGTCGGTCAGCGTGACTCCGCACATCTTCCGCAGAGATCGCATTTCGACCGCATTTATCCTGCTTTCGTTCTCCTTCTTACATACCCAACTCTCACTGCCATATAACAGCGTTGGGACAAGCACTCCGTTATGCATGGCCAGCTGCGCCTTTTGGCTTAAGTGCCGGCTCCCAAGTAGCCTTCCCATCGCACCATTCACTCTATTACCTGTATTCACTCTTCTCTCTATATCAGCGGTGGATTTCCCATCCCTACTGAAGGCGCATCCAAGATATACAAACTCATTCACTTGCTCCAGCACATCGTTACCAACCACAATCCTTGCATTCGTTCTGGTTTCTTCCCGTTCAAAAACCATAATTTTGGTTTTCTTCACATTCAAATGTAAGCCATTGTTCATGCAGTCGTCTCTCATAACTGTGACTAGTGTTTGCAGATCAGTGGCTGTTGGCGCTATCAAAACCGCGTCATCTGCATACAATAGGTGGTTTATCACTAGATCACCCATTTTTACCCCTTCAGTCATCGCATTCAGTCTTTGAAGACTTTTATCCAGATACACTATAAACAGTCTAGCGGACAACACGCAACCCTGCTTGACGCCGATTTTAACGTCAAACCAAGGTGACATGTTACCACCCACCCGTACGCATGCCTTGCTGTCCACGTAGGTGGGCTGGACGGCTCGCAACAGGGTGCCGTTTATACCATACTCTGGCAAAATGTCCCAAAATCTCTTTCGCACGACTCTATCAAACGCCTTCTCCAGGTCCACAAAACCGCAGAAAACCTTCCGGCCTACTGCCAGATGCTTTTCTACGATGTTGCGGAGGGAGAAAACTTGATCCGAACATCCTCTTCCAGACCTGAAACCTCCCTGTGCCTCACACAACATTCCATCGGACTTCTCGCGCATTCTCCGTTCAATAATTTTACCATACACCTTAGCTGCCAAGCTGATCAAACTGATGGCCCTGTAATTGGCGCAGTCATATTGTGAGCCCTTGCCTTTATACAAGGGTACTATGACTGCGCGGCGCCAATCTGTAGGGACTCTACCGGTCTTCCAGCAAAGATTTGCGAGGACCCAAAAAGCGTCCCGAACGCAAGTTCCACCATATTTAATCATCTCGGCAGATATCATATCTATTCCCGCAGCTTTACCATTTTTCATACTTCGTATCGCCCATTCAACTTCTTCCATAGTGATGTCCTCTGTGGATTCTGGTGCCGCAAACTCGCCTCTGGGCTCGTCTGTGGCACCAGCATCCGGGGCATTCTCATACATTTCTCCAAAGTATTCACTCCACCGGTTTGGCACAGCTTGTGTGTCTGCAAGAATGTCACCATCCTTCGATTTTATCTTTTCCATTCTGGAGCCTGACGAATCACCTCGAGCCTTTCTCACCTTGCTCCAAAAGAGTTTGGTGTTATTCTCGAAGTTCTTCGTCAGCCTCTCCTCCTCAATCACACTAGCTCTTTCACGCTTTTCTTTCACTAAGGTTTTGGTGGCATTCTTGCATTGCCGATATATTTCTTTCTTTAACTCCGTCATACTGTCATTTAGATTCAAAGAAGAGACATAGTCCTGCCACGCTTTCTTCTTACTTTCTACAGAGCTTTTTAACTCTGTGTCCCACCATGCATCCCCTTTTGCTGTGTTATGCTTCTTTGAGCAGCCACATACTTCTTTCGCTGATTCTACCAAACTCTCTTTCAGACAATTCCAGCATTCATCTATGTTTGAGTCCGAAGAACCAGCTGTCAAAAGCTTGTCCCGGACTCTGTCTTCATACGTTCTCCTCACACTCTCATCTTGCAACCTTTCAATCTTGATTCTTTCAAGGCGACCGAAGGGGATACGCTCTCGCCAGTGCCTCCACTTCCTGAACAAACCACTGAACCGCGCAATTACGAGATAGTGGTCCGATTCAAGAGTGGGGCCTCTATATGCACGGGTATCTTGAAGTTTACTTCGGAGACGGTTATCTACCAGGATCAAATCTATCATGCTTTTCTGTTCATTTCTTCTCCACGTATACATATGAATATCCTTGTGTTGGAATATTGTATTGGACACAAGGAGACCTCTTTCCGCACACACATCTACAATAAGCTTACCTGCATCATTCACTCTCTTATCACCATAAGGACCCAGAGCAGCGTCGCAAGTTTGCCGCCTGGTTCCCACCCATCCGTTCAGGTCGCCACACAAAATCACCTTTTCATTCGCATCAGCCAGATCCAGAACTTCCCTGACAGTATCCCTAAACTTCTCCAGGTCCGGGGGTGTCGACGAGCTTACAGGAGCGTAGGCTCCAACCAAAAACACTCTAGTGACACCCAGTTTCAAGTGGACCCAGAGAAGTCTCGCATCATGCAGGCCATAATCTCTCACTCCAGAGGCCAGGCGACGGGACAACAAGATACCCACCCCCATGCTGGCACGATCGCTCTGTGGCACTCCAGACCACAGAGCCATCATGCCGTCAGGGAGATCACAGGCTTCACTGCCCCTTCGCTTAGTCTCTGTTACACACAGAGCATCCAGGCGTCTCTCTTTCATTACATCATTCACCTCATGCATCTTATCTTCCATACCACCTCTTACATTCCAGGTGCCTATTCGGCACTCTGCACCCCACGACTCGCCAGTTCGGGCCCGGCGTGATGGGTGGCGTCCCCCATCGCCGCTTCCACCTATGTTCGTACCGACGGGGGCGGGCCGGTACGCGTCGCCTCGGGGGGACGCCCTAGCCCGCACTGCGGTACTTGTTCGGTCCAAGATTGCAGCCGTATCGGCTGGCAGGGGGTCGCGACGAGCACGCTCTTGGACAGACCCCCATTTTTATTTCTATCTATCTATATACGCCAGATTCCTTGCGGGGTAGGCAAAGAGTACAGAATTCCAACAGGTTCTGTCCTTACATACCTCTCTGGGTTCCTCCACTCTCATAGTTCGTCTCATACACGCTCTTTTTTAATTTGATACCCGTTATAACACATTGTATTGAGACACCTTGAGTACTATATTGTAAATTGTGTCAAGGAGAACGCTCTTTCATGTTATCTTGAAGATATCTTGATTCAATAGGTCAAAAGTCTATCACTCTTAAAATTGTGACACAAACGGAAATCCTTTGTATAAAATTAATAACAATTAATCCGGCCCGGAATCAGTAAAACTATTAATGATATAAACACTGTCCTGGCTATATTTACCGAGCAGGGGCGTACTGTGTACACCTATTTATCGCCAACGATATTAAACTCCTCTTCTCTGAATCTTCTGAAAATTTTCCTCGGCGAAAGCGAAAAATAATAATTTTATTTTTCTTTTATAAAAAGAACGTAGGATTCGGATTTATCTCCCGACTCTAGGATTTATTCTTGTGTCGTGAGTGCTTTTACAACCATGAAAATTCACATACACAAATACCCAGACCGAAACAAATTATTGTGGGACACACAAAGATTTGTCCCGTGCGGGATTCGAACCCGCGACTATTCAACACAGTGGGCGGAGCGGCTTAAGCTCTTAACCAAGGCGATAAATCGTCCGTCTTTTAAAAAGTTATTTTTAAAAACAAGCTTTTATAACAAAAACACACCCAAGATATCTTGATTAGTTGAAGAGTTCCTTTGGAGTCGTTTCATTCCCATAATCATACCCTGGACACTATCCGGGTCTAAAGTACTCATCAAGACAAATTCAACGAGTCCAAACACGGCGGGGTTATATTGAGTAATTGGGTGGTTCCATTGGCTACCTTTCGACTTCATCATCAGACGTGTGTGTGTGAATGATCTACGCTGTTGGCCGCGGGGCCTTTAAACCTTCACCGGACAAGAGGGCGAGCGTGCAACCACTACACTCGAGCCAGAAGAGCAAGGGGGCGACTAGCTCAAGGGCGCCTCACGGAGGAACGGCCTCGGCTTGGGCAGTCGCTATGGGGGAGGGCGTATACTAGGTGTCTCGCCGTGGTGCTCTGCACCAGCCGGCGGGCAAGGGATTCTTCGACATCGCCGGCGAGGTCGGTGTCTGATCCTGTGTGCGGTATCTGTATCCGAAAGAAGGGATGTAAGGGCATCGGGAGGGTCGGTGAGAACATGCCGCGGACGGTGGTAGCAGCTGATAGGAGGAGAGTTAGGTTCGTAGTAGGCGACGGCTACGATTAGTGGATTTCAACTTGGATAAAAACGCGAATAGGTTCGAGACCGAGATCGGAATGAGACCCTGAATATCATTTTGTTGTAAAGTACTTAAATACTTGGTATGTTTATATTCTATAATTCACATATTTCTATGGTCACCTTCCAATCCTCCATCATAAGATCAGCTCCATGTATGCCAAATTTCAGCTTAATCAGATACCCGCAAGTGCTTGAAATAAATAACAAGATTTGAACCGGAAAGACAGACAGACATACGAACTGCACATTAAATAAAAACTTGTCAAAAATATTCTGATAATGGTTCTGATATTAAAACATTATTAATGTTAACTTTAAACCATAATAAACCGAACTAGTATCTTATCTGTCATAACTTTTATTCTTTACCATATTTATATTTTTTAATTGACGGACGATTTAGCGCAGTGGTTAAGAGCTTGAGCCGCTCCGCCCATTGTGTCTAAGAGTCGCGGGTTCGATTCCCGCACGCGACAAATCTTTGTGTGATCCACAATTATTTGTTCCGGTCTGGGTATTTGTGTATGTGAAATTTCATGTTTGTAAACGCACCCACGATACAGGAATAAATCCTAGTGTGGGACTACGTAAAAAAAAGAAAAAAAAAATAAATAAAAAAATAATTAATACAAAACATTTTTTTCCTATTTAAAATCCTCATGTTTGCAATAACTATAATAAAAACTAGATTTTATTCAAATTTTTAGTAACAAGTTTTGATTCTTTCAAGCATTTTTTAACTTGCTTTGTTCCTATGCCTATCTGTCTGTCCGTCTTTCATCATTAGGTGAAAGACGGCCACTGCAAGACAAAATTCTCCTCAAAGATCGTTATGACGACTGGCTTTTTATTGTCCGCATCCAGTTTTTACCTACGACCTTCAGCAGGTCATCAGTCCAGCATATGGGGGGCCTGACCGTCTTTCGCTATCATCATCATCTCAGCCTATACTTGTCCACTGCTGAACATAGGCCTCCTTAATCGCTCTCCATCGCAACCGGTCCGATGCCACCAGCATTCAACGACTTCCTGCGATCTTCGCAATATCGGACGGTACATTTGGCAGGCGGCCGTCCGACGCTGCTCTTGCCAATACGTGATCTCCACTCTAGAATCTTTCTGCCCCAACGGCCGTTCAACTTTTGCGCTGTGCGGCCTGCCCATTGCGACTTCAGCTTACTAATCCTATGGGCTATGTCGGTGATCGTCTTTACTTGGTTCAAATTTTGTGTTTTTTTAACTACCTGCTGGCATCCTATTAAGCTGAAATTTGGCATACGTGTATAACTTCAGTCACAACAAAATGGTACCATAGAGCTGGTCTGATGATGGAGCCGGAAAGTAGCCATAGGAGCATGTCAACTACACAACAGAACCCCCTCGTATTTAGGCTTGTTGGATTGGTCTTGACAAGTACTATAGACCCAGATGATGGAGCCGGAAGTTGGTTAAAGAAACTGTTATAAAATCTAATTCCGTAACATAACCCCGTCATGTTTTTGCTTAAAAGCTTGTTTTTAAAAAGATGTTTTAAATTCCTACTAATTTTGTTAAGGTTTCGCCACATAGTCGACGCAGCGCGACGGAAGCGCGACGGTGGCGCGGCTTGGGGAGTTGTAATGTACGGGAGACGCCACTCAGCGCAGCCCCGCTCGGCGCGACGGTAAACGTCACGTCCGAACTTAGCCGAGCGCTTTCGTCGCGCTAACGTCGCGCTCCGTCGGCTATTTGACCTTTACTTTTACAGAAAAACTGCTTAACGGATTTAGCTTAGCTTAGGACTTAGCTTATACTTAAGAATAGCAAATAAGCTATAATTTATTAAGATTTTGTAAACTGGCCAAAATATAAAATCACAAAATTCACGCGAGCGAAGTCGTGGGCAACAGCTAGTAATAATTATTTATCTTTAGGTAGTTTTATATTTTAAACTAATAATTCGATAGAGCAAAGACTATCCCGCTGTGTTTTACCGGCTCTTCAAATTGAAGGCCGCGTTCCGATCCGTGATCCGATAGTAAATCTATTAAATAAAAAGTGACATTTTACAACCGTCCCACGGCGTGTTAACAAGACATTAACTTAAAAAATGAACACCATCACGCCTAATTCCCCAAGCGGGGGTCATAGAGATGTACTGTGGCCCACTTATCGCCTTAGATGTTAGATCCAAATGTAAAACATTTTGTACTACCTAGGATCCGAAGCCAGTACCTCACAATCGCTACACGCATTATTCGCTATTAAACCAACGAGGTAGTCACGTCGAGGTATTATACAATTGGTATAAAAGCACTTATAATCTTGTTTTCACTTCCGGTTGATGTCTAAAAACACCGTCACGCCTATATTCCCCAAGTGAGGGTGGCAGAGGTGTACTGAGTACACCCACGTTTCGCCGACGATGCTAGGTGCCATGTAATAGGGGGCCAGCCTGTTGCCATATACCGGGCACAATTCCGGGCTCCGGACTCGTACTGGGAAGTTTTCATTAGAAAAACTATACTTGTCTGACCTAGGATTTGAACCCAGGACCTCGTGATCACAAAGCGATGCGCTTGGCCACTAGACCAGCGAGGCAGTCCGGTTGATGTCCTTTTTAAGATTTCTATGGTCTATCTATCTATATCATCACGCCAGATCTCTTGCGGGGTAGGCTGAAAGTAGAGTTCCAACAGGTTCTCTCCTTACATAGCTCTCATAGTTCGTCTCATACACGCTCGCCGGTTACGGAGACTCTTGACTTGTCCTTTAGATAAGACTCGGTCTATTTGGTTAGATTACTATAATAATATAGGATCAATCAATCAATCAATCAGCCTATCGCAGTCCACTGCTGGACATAGGCCTCTCCTAACACGCGCCATTGCACACGGTCCTCCGCCTTCCGCATCCAGTCTGTCCCAGCGACCTTTTTGAGGTCGTCGGTCCATCTAGCTGAGGGCCGTCCTACCTTACGCTTACCAAGTCGCGGTCTCCACTCTAGGACACGTTTGCTCCATCGGTCGTCGGTCCTTCTGCAGATGTGACCAGCCCATTGCCACTTTAGCTTACTGAGTTTGCGAGCTATGTCGGTAACTTTGGTTCTTAGTCGGATTACCTCGTTACGAATTTTATCCTTCAAAGAGACGCCGAGCATAGCTCGCTCCATAGCCCGCTGTGCGACTTTAAATTTGTGGACCAGTCCCACTGTGAGTGTCCACGTCTCGGCCCCGTAGGTCATAACAGGTAGGACGCATTGGTGGTACACTTTAGTCTTCAGGCATTGCGGAATAGGCGAAGAGAAAATGTGACGTAGTTTGCCAAATGCTGCCCAACCCAATTGGATCCTGCGGTTGATTTCTTTCTCGAAGTTGTTTCTACCAAATTGGACAACTTGTCCAAGGTAGACATACTCCCGAACAACTTCGAGCATCGAACCATCGACGTAGATCGGTCCCGGCGTGACATGTTCATTAAACATGAACAATAATATAGGATATAACAACTAAATCTGTTTATACATAATATAAATAAGAATTATTCTCATAATCCATTATTACACTGTATTTAAAAATAGGTATGAAAGATAGTATCGGTATAAAGATGAGAACGGGTATGTTCCGTTGGTTCGGGCATATAGAAAGAATGTCAGAAGAAGAAATGACAAAACAGATATACAATGTGAAGGTGGAAGTACGTAGGAACCGAGGAAGAACTTTTTTTTTCGTTAGGAAGCTGGCGGGGCATGTCGGACTCTTACCGACTAAAATCCCACGGTGAGATCCTCCAGAGGGGCTCCGGGATCTACGAGTGGAACGCGCCGGTGCCCCCCTTGTGCCGCGCTCCGAAGAGCCCGCCTAAGGGAGGGGAAACTTGTAGCTTGCTTCCCCCCCCCCCCCCCTGCACCGTCGCGGTGCTCACAGCGGCGTAGGCCACACCACGGCGCCATCCTCCTCGGGGTCACGCGTGAAGGACGCTTAGGGCCCCCGCCCCCACATCTCACGACCCCAAAGGCCCCCCTGCGGGCGTTGGTGCAGGGTGAGTCCCCCGCTAAATGTTGCGGCAGGGGACACAAGTTAGCACGTATTATAAAGCCCCGAGCTATTGGGCTGGGGGGCCTGGGCGGGCTATGCCTCCGACCGGGGAAGACCTAGACTATCTTACCACGGCCAAATAGATCGAGTCTGAAGTACAAGTCAAGAGTCTCCGTAACCGGAGAACATGTATGAGACGAACTATTAGAGTGGAGGCAGTCAGATAAGTATGTAATAAAAGAACCTGTAGAAACTCTGTACTCTCTACCTACCCTGTAAGGCGTGATGATATAGATAGATAGAATCTCTCCATTTTAAAAGAGTAACCGTGGTATTTCTTGCCCTTCTTCACCACAAGAATGACATTTAAAAGAGATGGTAGCGTCAGAAGTAATCACTTGTAATTTCTTTCTTGACTATTTTTCAAAGTCAAATAATTTATTTTGTATAAGCCCTGCGGGGGGGGGGGGCTTACAAATTGTCAATTCACATTTTTTTATCTGATCTAACAACTAATATACCACTGGATCGAACGCAGCCTCCACTGAGTAAATCCGGCGAGACACTCAACGTCAAACACGTTCTTTTTTTAATATCAGTTTTCCGTGGCTTCGCACTCGGTCGACACCAGCGCCACCTACCAGTCTATGTTACGTCTGAATAATGTAGCTTTTAAATAGTGGAATAATTATTTAAATTTCAGTAGTTTCAGAGTTTATCTAATACAAGCAACAAATCTTTTTCTTTATAATATTACTAGTTTCTGCCCTGAACTTCATACGTGTTGAGTTTAGACAGGAACCTTACATTTCCGGGATAAAAGTATCTTCTGTGTCCATTCAGGTACTAATCTATCTGTGTGCCAAATTTTATCCAAACCCATTCACTCGTTTTACGCCTAACAAACATCCGAACATCTGAACATATTGTTACGACCCGAACATACCCCGATATCTTTAAAAGTCTTTATCAGGGAATGTCGATTCTAAAACGCATAACACACCATTAGGTTCCCCGGTAATGTCTAAAAATATCTAGAATCCGCGCTTAAGTGCTAAAACGTCTAGAAGGTAAGGTCCACCCCTTTAATTATCGCTGGCGCACGGTCGCAGTATACAAGTACCTATTCGTTCCCGTACGAATAGGTATGTAATAATAATACCGCTTTGTGGGCCGCGCCGGCTATTGTTCGATGTACTTAGAGGGTTCGCGTCCGTTCTAGAACTTTCATACGAGCATAAAAGGAACACAGAGCGCGGGGACGGACACAGTCGCTTCTCGGAAGCGATAGTGATCAAATCGGAGGACAAGCGATCTAAGTGGAATTCACTAGCGACTTAAGCAACGATATACGGATACTACGAGTAACTCAGCGACTTGGAAGCAGTATTTGGGTACTGACGAGAGTAGTACTAGTGTGTGATTAGTTCGCGTGTATATCTGCATACGACGTACTGTTTTGTGTGTACAGCGCCTAATAAAGTACTTCACACGTTATTCGGCATTTAATTACCCCGAAACATAAGATAAAACCCGGTCTATTTGGCCATGGTAAGATAGTCTAGGTCTTCCCCGGTACCTACATCATTCCACTTTCGCATTGTATATCAATTTAATAATTTGATTTATGTTACTTAAATACACTTATGACTGCCTTGTTGGTCTGGTGGCGAAGCGCATTGCTTGGCGATCACGAAGTCCTGGGTTCAAATCCTAGGTCGGACAAATGTAGTTTTTCTAACGAAAAATTCCCAGTATGAGTCCGGAGTCTGGAATTGTGCCCGGTATATGGCAATAGGCTCTCCCTCTATTACATGGGACCTAACATCGTCTCTGGGGAATATAGGCGTGACGGTGTTTTATTTTAAATACACTTATTTACTAAACAACGTACTTCTAAACTGAATTATCGACCTAATCAATTTTGATAACCTAACCTCTCCAATCTACAGAATAAAAGTCAAAATTCAAACTATTCCGTTCTTCTTCTTATTTTAATTAATGGCCGCACACTTTAACCGTGTATTTCGCCGATGTCAAGTAATAATAGAGCATAACAGTAAATTATAAAAATTGGCTTCTTGTCGCCATTACGGCAAAAAACCAACTATTCCGTTAATTTACGCCCAAACGTGACCTGTCACGTTTTTAAGCACGTGTTACCCTAATAAGCAAACATTATCACCATCCCAACGCACTCAGAGGCCAACAAGAAAAATCAACATAATACGAAGTAGGTTTAAGTTTCTTATTAGGGATGGGCACATGAAAAAATATATCGATATATCTCAGATCCAATAAAATTGTGTCAGAATTTAAAATTTTGTTATATTTTTCTCATCTGTCTTTATCATCATATGGTTCCCTGCTGGATAGTTTTTGTTAGTGTTTCCTCATCTATATTAGTTCCCTGAACGAGAAGACAGAGAGTAGAGTTCCAACAGTGTGTTTCCCTACAGACCTCTCTGGGTTCCTCCATTCTCTATAATTATAGATCTCTATATAATTTTAGATTACAAAATAGCCATTTTGTTAAATGGCCAAATTTAAAAGCTGTTACACTAACTTTCAATTTGTAATCTTGCCTCTTTTATCTCCTTCTTGTATCTCTGATGGAACAATAAAGCGTAATATATCTATCTAAATATTTAAAAACGAATAAAATACAATAGTCTCACATTTTTTTATTAAAGTTGCTTTTTTGACTTACACCTTTGTTTGACATTATTTGACCGGAAGTACCATATATCGACGTAAATTATCAATTAATCGTCATTTTTCAGGTCATGTTACGGAGTGGCAAAATGTTATAGAACAAAAAAGAGCCTATCTGTATAACCTGTGTATGTGTGTTCTAAAAACGAATATGTTAGTTAATAACATATTCGTTTTTTCGACATAAATTTGACATTGAGTATCGTAACAATTTTTCATGAAAATATTAACGTAAAACAAAGATACTTTTCTTAAAAAAATAATAATAATTTAAAAAAGTATCACCGTGACGCCCAAATTCCCCAAGCGGTATGGCAGATGTATACTGTGTACACCTACTTTTTGGCGACGATATTTGGTTCCAATAGGGGGTGAGCCTTTTGCCAATATACTATGGCAGGCCAAGCTAAAACTGAGAATTTTACATAGGAAATTTTCACTTTATTCCTCTTAGGATTTGAACCCAAGACCTCGTGATTGCAACGCGCAAAATTTTCACCACTACATCAACGTGGCAGAAAAAATATCGATATTTATATATTTCGCCCAAACCTAATTCTAATAAAAAAAATCTGTCGCAATCACAAAACATTATTGCATAATCAATAATTAAAATACTCCTATATCAACAAACGACCAAATTAATTATAACATACATCTTACACAATATTACTACAATTGTGTGTTTAAGGAACGCATTTTTTTTGCATAAATATAAGAAACTTCGGTCGGTCACAGAACACTCCTGGTTACGGCGTCCTCGCGGTCAGACCTCCATTGTTTATTTTACAATAATATTTCGTTACGGTAACGGAATAAGACAATTAATAAAATCATAACCATTCTCCTTTTTTTCGCTATTTCGAGATCACCTTGTAAATTGAACGCCGTGACTCGAGCCGTTGCAGTTCGCGCCAAACTTAAGTGTCAAAGTGACGTTTGAAAGTGCGCGAAGCATTTTCGCGGGTTGATTTTCTTTTTTATAAAAGTAAATTTTAAATTTTGAACGTGACAATGAGGGAGCTCAACGGTGTGTCAACCGAGAAGAACGGAGAGAAGAACGGAGTTATTGTTGCCAAGAAAAAAACTGACAATGGTTAGTACTATTTTTTTACTAAATGATATCTTTTTCAGATTAAAAATGTGTTCTATTTAGGCATTATATGCTAAAATTTAGATTGTTGTTATAAATAAATATTTTATAATTGCCTAAACAAGAAACAACGTCAAAATGATTTTTTATGAACTTATAATTATCGAAGTTTTAAAATGATTAGTATCAACTGCAATATAATGTCATTAAAACAATACAATAAACACGAGGGCGACCGTAACAATATAAACTATAATAATCGATCAATCAACTAATTACGACATCGCTCACACGTGGGGTTTAGAATGGAAAATTACATTAAAATGTCTGTAACTAATCTTATAGATATATACTCGACACAATACATTATACATGTAATTTTAATTTAGTTATACTATTCATGTTAAGCAAATCTAATACATTATTTTGATATCGGATACGAATTCGCTAAACAATGCTTAGGAACATAATTTATAATAAATATATACTAATAATTTACGAACATGACCTATCAATCATGAATTCATTATTATATATAAACTATGTAACTGACACTATACATTTGTTAGATAAAGGCCTTCTCACAGAAAGCGAGGTGACAGATAATAGGTCATACTCCACCACGCGGACCCAGGCGGAAGTTATCAAGCCGTTTATAAGGCTTCCAACTTTGCTTAATGACTACCATATTAATGAGCAATCAGGTAAATTACTTCAACTTAAGACGCTCAAAATCGAATTTGCTTCAAACAGTCGCCCATCTCAGACTGACAGAGTCGAACACAGGTCAACCTTGTTTATTGTTAAGAGCACGACGGTTCCACATGGTCACTACCGCCACATAGACGAAAAAAACATCGTTGAAGTATTTTTAAGATTGAATTCTGCGAAGTCCAAAAGAGGAAAAATAATTTGGTATCTAAAACGAAAAAAAATCTGTTCTGTCCGCTGTATCAAACATATTTATCCATGATTCAAAGCAGCGATTTTTATATATTTCCAATACAAATACCTCAATATACAAGCACTTTTAGGTTTTATTGTTAATTTGGGTACCAAAATGCTTAAAAAAATTGTAGATAACTTAGTGTTGTGAAAATGAGCGCTGAAGTCGAGCGTTTAGCGCTGAGTTGACGCTCATGAGCGTTGAAACACGTAGAATACGCGAGCGTTTTAAGCGCCGACTCGAGCGTTTTTACAAAACAAAGATAACTCCTTAAAACTGGAATTCATTTTCATATTGAATTCATAAAACAATAATCTGATTGGGTTGTCTATATGTTACACTTTTTATATAGTATAGATATAAATAAAAATTATACAATTAGTTAAAAAATTTATATTAACGATGTTTATATGTTTTGAAGAACCCAGAAGTGCGTACTGATAACATATTTCGAATGATATAAATTGTTTTGAAAATATACTGTTTAATGGATATGACCCCGACTCTTAGTTGCTATGACATCCATTAGATCAACAAAATAATTGTTTTATAGTCATCTTCAGATGATCTATCTATCTATATCATCACGCCAGATCCCTTGCAGGGTAGGCAGAGGACACAAAGTTCCAACAGGTTCATTCCTTACATACCTCTCTGGCATCTTCACATCATAATCATTCAAATAATAATATCGGCCTTTACTGTCCCTCCTGTCCTGGGTAAAGAATCTCGCAAAAATCGAAGTGAGAGAGATTAGGTCATACTCCACCACGCGGACCCAGTGCGGATTGGTGGAGGCAGGTTTGTGGCCACCTGCTGTTGGAACTTATCAATCCGCCTAAGGCTTCCAACTCGGCCTAACGGCTACCATATTAAGAGGGAGCGAGGACTATTTAAAGTGGTTTCTGAAGCAAATGTCACAAACGGTCACCCATCACAGGCTGACCGAACCGAACGCTGCTTAACCTTGGTGGTCGCGGTCAAACAGCACTACAAGCCTCTTCAAACATTAAATAATTTATTTTATCTGTCTTAATACTCGCCCTTGGGACAAGGTGGCCTTAATTCTTGTAACAGTACGGAAGTGAATAGTTACCACTTTAAAAAATAACGGACAATCCGAATAGGACTCGCGCTCTGAGAGTTCCGTAGAAGTGTCACTATTTTTAAATTTTGCGTCAAATTCGAAGAACAACAATTATATTCGTTTTTTTTTCCTTTATGTATTCATGTTTAAATAATCTGAGTAGGACTCGCACCGGGAGGGTTCCGTACTAGAGCCACTAGATGCCGTTCTTTTAAATTTTAATCGTATTATAGGAAAAAGTGCGTATTATTAATTATCTTTTGCTTTAACGGTGAAGAAGTACATCGTGAGAAAACCTGTATGCCTTAGAATTTCTCGAAGGTGTGTGAAGTTCGCTAACCCGCACTGGGCCAGCGTGGTGGACTATGGCCTAAACCCTCTCAGTCTGAGAGGAGGCCCGTGCCCAACGGTGGGACTGTTTCTTAACAGGGTTAATATTAGTTTAAAATTCGTATTTTATTCTAAACTTGTTCATTAATTTATCTCAGCGGGAAATACCCTATAAGGTTTTGTTCTTGACTTTAAATCTATCTTTCCTCGCCGACCAACTGAAACAGATAGCCGTTCATATCTTTTAATTGCATTGAGTTAGATACTTCAATTTTTACGCCACCAAGGAACTGTAAGTTAGTATTTGACATAAATTTCAATTCTAAACCTCTATCCTATCCTGAGAAATAACTACACCATCGGACAGAAAAAGGGTCAGCAAAGTAGTCTATAATTGCTGTTTTTATAAATTATGGTACGGAACGCCAAAATTGGGCAAGCGGGGATACGGGCTTTAATATTTTTTGGGCTACTTTTTTTGCCTAATTATGACATGAATTATTAATATATACCGAATAAAATTAATTAATGTGTTTAATTATTCTACATTTTACAAGAGCCATAGTTGATGTTGACCTTAACATCTGTTAAGGTCAAAACCAGTCATCGTTCTTGGGTAACACCTGTATAGCATTTGACTGATGACAATCTATAATAATATTACCCCTGTTAAGAAATTGTCCCACCGTTGGGCACAGGCCTCCTTTCAAACTGAGAGGGTTTAGGCCATAGTCCACCATGCTGGCCCAGTGCGGGTTGGCGAACTTCACACACCTTCAAGAAACGTTTAGGCATGCAGGTTTCCTCACTATGTTTTCTTTCACTGTTAATGCAATTGTTAGTTAATTTTTAATACGCACATGCTTTCGGAAAGACAGAGGTGCGTGCCTGGGTCTGAATCCGTGACCTCTGACTTTGCAGCCCAACGGTCTAACCACCAGGCTATTACTACTTACCACGATGGCCATCTGGTCTCACCCAAACCAAAACAAATATTGGTGGGTCACACTTGTTCCGTGCGGGATCGAACCAGCGACTACTAGATCCAGTTGGCGGGGGGCTTAAGCTCTTAATTACTGGACCAAGCACTCGTCTTTTTTCTGGTTTAGGACCATATTCTTATCGTATTAGTATCAAAAGTGTATCTTTATGGATAAAATATTGAAAATGTATGATTTTATTACCTGAATTTTAATGGATTTTTCCCTGTACGGTAAAAAATAATTTGAATCATTCATGTTCAACGTAAAAACCCTACCTTTTATTTATTTAATTGACTTACACACCATTCTCAGACTAAAACAATAAATAGACTGCACATCCACCAGATCAAACTATATTATTATTATTACGAGCCATCGTTATCCAACTGCTGGGGAAAGATCTCTCTCCACTTTTTCCACAAACTATAATAGTAATTGATTCTGAGGAGTGAGTTTTCAAAAATATAATTCCTACTTTAGAAAGAATATTGTAATAAAGCGATTTAAAAATGTTGTTCTACCCAATTCCATCATAGGATTGTTAATATAGACTTACTTTTGAGAAAAAATCAACATTAAAAATTGCCTTCCTTTAAAATAATTTTATTTAAAAAACCTTTCTAAAAACAAACTTTTATAGCAAAAACATAATGAAGATATCTGGCTTAGTTAAGGAGTTCCTATTGGCTTCCTTCCGGCTCGACCATCAGATCTTGGATCCGGGTCTAAAGTACTCGTCAAGACAAGTCCAACGAGCCCAAACACGGGGGGGAGGGGGAGGGACATATTGCGTAATTGGATGGTTCCATTGACTACCTTTCGGTTTCATCATCAGACTCTGAACACTACCTGGTTGGATAGTACTTGTCTATACCAATCTAACAACTCTAAACACGAGGGGGTTACGTTGTATGGTTCACAATTTTCTATGGCCACCTTCCGACTCTAGCATCAAGTCAGTTCCATGGTACCATATTATTAGATTGTCACAGACTTTACATACGTATGCCAAATTTCAGCTAAATCGGATACCTGCAAGTGCTTGAAAAATGGATCACACGATTTAAAACGAAAAGACAGACATACGAACATGGCAAGTTAAATAAAAGCTTGTGAAAGACTTCTTTTTTCCTTATATTATAATATAATATTAGCCCTGTTAAGAAAACTGTCCCATTGTTGGGCACGGACCTCCTCTTATACTCAGAGGGTTTAGGCCATAGTCCACCACGCCGGCCCGGTGCGGGTTGGCGAACTTCAAACACCTTCGAGAAACTCTTAGGCATACAGGTTTCCTCACCATGTTTTCCTTCACTGTTAAAGCAAGTGATAGTTAATATTTAATACGCACATGCTTTCGAAAAGACAAAGGTGCGTGCCTGGGTTTGAACCTGAGACCTTTCCTTATATCCTTACTTTTCTTCACATTAGCCCTGTTAAGAAACTGTCCCACTGTTGGGCACGGACCTCCTCTCGAACTGAGAGGGCTTAGGCCATAGTCCACCACGCTGGCCCAGTGCGGGTTGGTGAACTTCACACACCTTCGATAAACTCTTAGGCATGCAGGTTTCCTCACGATGTTTTTCCTTCACCGTTAAAGCAAGTGATAATTAATCTTTAATACGCACATGCTTTCGAAATAACAGAGGTGCGTGCCTGGGTTTGAACCCGAGACCTGACTTTGCAGTCCAACGGTCTAACCACTAGGCTATCACTGCTTTATCACTTTTCTTTATATATTCCATATAATTTTAGCATTAGACTTATTCGCATTTTCTGACGCAATGCGATTGAGTGGAAAAGGCAATCCTAATTTGAAAACAAAAATATAAATATATATTATAAATATATAAAATATAAATATACAAGGTGTAACATAATAAACGCAAGACCTCAGACACCCCAATTAGAGAATTGCTTCATAAATTCAAAACGAAAACCAAATTTCCAAATTTAAAGCTTTTTACCCCTTTTTTAAGCACTATACCCTAATTAACAATGAAACTTGTACGTGTATGTGGGCATTTTGAGAAATATGGATTAGGAATGCATTTGTAATCTCCTTATTGCTATGAATCAAGAATAAATTTAGTTTTTTATAGCGCACTGAAGGAGCAAAAGCATTTTTTGCAAATTTAAAAAAAATGTAAGGTACATTAAAAATAGTTGGAATCAATTCGATGCGCTTTGTGATCACGAGGTCCTGGGTTCAAATCCTAGGTCGGACAAATGAAGTTTTTCTAACGAAAATTTCCCAGTATGAGTCCAGAGTCTCGAATAGTGCCCGGTAAATGGCAATAGGCTCGCCCCCTTTTACTTGGGAACTAACATCGTCAGCGAAAAGTGGGTGTACCCAGTACACCTCTGCCACCCCCGCTTGGGGAATATAGGCGTGACGGTGTTTATAATAAAAAAATAACGTAGCCCCACACTATGAATTATTCCTTTGCGTGGGTACGTACCAACACGAGAATTCATATAATACACCAAAACCAAAACAATATTTGTGGGAAGATTTGTCCCATGTGGTAATCGAACCCGCAACATCGGAACAGCTTAAGCTCTTAACCATTTCACCAGGAGGACGGCTTTCCTCCTTTACCCATTCATACTACCATGCTCTGTCTATATTATTCCTACAGTCTGATAGTAATTACAAAAAAAAATACATTTCGTATATCACCAAATACCTAAAGAATCGAATAACGCTGATTCATGTCACTTTCGAGGTTCAGCCCATTCTATCAAGAAAAGGTTGCAACTAATTCAAAAAATATTGTATGTTAACTGTCAGACCGGACGCCATTTTTTTGTCATGAAGTGACCCTTATTATCAATAAAGTATTAACCCCCTTCAACGGTCATTGACGTTTTATACTTTACCTTATTGCATTTAAAGTTCAATCTCAAATGTAGTGGTGTATGAAGATAACATTTTTTGGAATTAGTTGCAACCAATCTTTTCTGGGTAGAATGGGCTTAACCTCGAAAGTGACAAGTCAATTGTTTAGGTATTTATTGATATACGGATTGTAAAGTTTTTTCAAGGATCTTTTGACCCGCAGCCAAAATAGGAACTAACACTGTAATCGACCGAATGACAGTGGCAGAGATGCCGTTTGCTGTGAAATTCACCCAAGTTCTTTTTTAATTAACAACCGTGTGGGCTCACCTGTTGAAATATCTTCTTGGAGGCAGGATAATTATACTAAATGGTAATCCTAATTTCACACAAACGTCGACGTCAATTTCACCCACGAGCCAAAAGATCCTTGTCGCACTATACACGGAATTTATACGTTATTTTTAAAGACAAGTTTGTTGATAATCTTACGCTAAGACGAACCAAGCGAAGCGCAAGGGCACTACTAACTTTTCTCGAAGCGCTTCGTCGTTTTTTTGAACCCCTCATAACTTGAGTTTGAGTAACCAGATAAACAAAATTCTCGGGATATGATATCAATAATGGACTCATTAAACATATAAAGTATAATTGCATAGCTCTAATACTTTAGATTTTATTGATATCTAAAAAACCCCGATTTCGTCACTGACTCACTGATAATCATAAAAATTCTTAGGGTACTTCCTGAAGTCCTAGACAACTGAAATTTGGTATGTAAGCTAGTATCTATAATCTATCTATCTATAACATCACCCCAGATCCCTTGCGGGGTAGGCAGAGAGTACAGAGTTCCAACAGGTTCTTTCCTTACATACCTCTCTGGCTTCCTCGACTCTCATAGTTCGTCTCATACACGCTCGCCGGTTACGGAGACTCTTGACTTTTCCTTCAGATAAAACTCGGTTTATTTGGTCGTGGTAAGCTAGTATTAGTACACAAACAACAAAAAAAAATCTAAAACTTGGAACTTTTACCCCCCAACCCCTTAAACTAGGGAATGGAAGTTTGTATGAGACATCCGCAAATTTTGACGCTAGAGGTCTGAAAATTGATAAAAGGACTCCATATTATAAATTATAATAAAACCCCCAAAAAAATTAATAAAAAATTAACAAAATAAAAAAATATTGTCATACAACTAACAAAAAGTGAAATCCCACCATAAACATTTTCATGTAAAATGTTGCAAAGACGAGACCAGAGCGCATTGTCAAAAAGTTATCAAATCTCATGTAGAGCCAAGGTTCTAACTCTACACGCCCTAACTTCACAAGCTCTACACCTTAGTCAAAATATGTGGCTCGCCGACGATGTTTGGTCAGGGCAAAATTCTAGACTCCGGACTGATACTGGATTTTTTTCGAATGATAAACTTTATTTTCTGCGCCAGGATTTAAACCCGCCTCGTGATCGCTACGTGCTAAGCAACGAGTCAGTAGATATTCATTATATGATTAAATATTTATTCCAAGAGTTTAAGGTTAAAAATGTCATATTTCTATCTTATTGTCGATAAGTTAGGTCAAGTTCAGAGATTTAACAATAGGAAATTATTTATTAGATAGGCCCAATTATGAGCAGTATATAATCCATAATAATAAACTGAATTCGTATGTAACTTTGTCTGTCTATTTATCTATTTGTGTTACTTTCATGCCTGAACTACTGAACAGATTTTCTTCAAATTGGTCAAGGACATGGATTTTATTCAGAGGAAGAACATAGGCTACCTGTTGTCTCAAAAAAGTTTAAATGACACGAATGAAATTGCAGGCAGTGATTTTAAATGGAAGTATTTTAGTGCAGCCTCGTTGGTCTAAATCCCGAAGTCGTGGGTTCAAATCCTAGGCTGAACAAAGTGTAAGTTTTCGATGGAAACATTCCCACTATCAGTTCGGAGTCTGGCATTATGCCCGGTACAGTGGTAATAAGCACACCCTATAAAATTGTGACTGAACATCGTTGTCAAAAAATAGGTGTATACTTCTACCACTTGGGAATTTAAACTTTAGGGTGTTATTTTTTTAAATTAGCAAAATTGATAATAGGGACCGAGGTAGACCTAGCTTATCTTACCATAACCAAATAAAATGTCTTATCCGAAGGGCACGTCAACTCTCCGTTACCGGCGAGCGTGTATAAGACAAACCATGAAAGTGAAGGATGCCTGAGAAGTCTGTAAGGAAAGAACCTGTTGGAATTCTGTACTCTCTGCCTACTCCGCAAGGGATCTGGCTTGTTGATATAAATAGAACAATAACAATATCATGTTTATAAAAAATCTGCGATTTAGACACAAACAGTACAAGGCCGATATATTAAATTGCGCAAATTTATCATATAATTGCTTATGACTGAATTAAAGCGTGTCATCGGTTTTAATTAACGCAAAAATTATTATCGGTTTGGTGGAATGTCAATGGCCGTAGATGGCCTTAAGAGTATCAGCACTTTATAAACCAGCCTATATCATTTCAACAGGCTTCAACTACTCTCACAAATCCAGGTAAGAGAGAGAAGGGTTCATACTCCACCACCCGGACGCAGACCGGGGCGGTGAAGGTAGGTTTGAGGCCACCTGCTGTTGGAGCTTATGAAGCATGAAAGGCTTCCAAGTTCGCTGAGCGATGGTCAAACGATAAACTGCATTTACTTATTTGGTGTTGCCGGTTTAGATGCCTTTCTTGCATAAAAAATGGAAAAAAGGTCGAGGTAATAATCTAAGAAATATAAAAATACAGAAAAAAATATGAGGATGATACTTCAGAAAAGGCATACGAAAGGCAGTATAAATTTGGCTTGGGAAAATAATATCATTTTGGGGAAAAATAATGTTATGGGGAGTTTTTAAAATCGTGACGTATAATTCCCATAGCGATCACGAGATCGTCAAATCTTAGTTTGAACGAATTATAGTTTATGTACTGAAAAATTCCCAGTACCTGTCCGAAGTCTGGAATTGTGTCCTGCATAATGGCAACCAGCTCGTCCCCTATTAAATTTAATACATATTGAGTTCTTAGATTTACGCGAATATTACACATGAAATAAAACTATTTTACGGATTTTATCGCGGTTTATTTTTTATTTTTAGTTCCCGACGTTTCGAGTGCTTTGCAGCACCCATGGTTACGGGAGGGACTGAGGTGTTAGACGTCCAAAAGGCATAGTTGTTCCGGGGTACCCTCAAACTTCTTAATTATTTTTGTTGTTGTTGGTCCGATCTACGCAGAATGAGCTCACGGTGTCTTGAGGTCTTGCAGTGTTATGCTTGGTTTTGGATTTGATTATATTAATTACCGGATCCCAAGACGATGGAAGCACCCAGCCATCTTCTCTATTTAAATTAGGATGTAGTGTTGTTACCGATCACCAAGGTTTAGCAGCGTTCGATTCGGTCGGCCTGAGATGGGTGACTGTTGTGGCATTTTCATATTCACACGTCTCCGTGCTTCGGAAGGCACGTTAAGCCGTTGGTCCCGGTTGCTACTAAATGTGGTAGTCGTTAAGCGTTGTTGAAAGCCTTATAGGCGGCTTGATAAGTTCCAACAGCAGGTGGCCACAAACCAGCCTCTATCAATCCGCACTGGGTCCGTGTGGTGGAGTATGACCTGATGTCTCTCACCTCGATTTGTAACAGAAAGCCTTTACCCAGCAGTGGGCGGTATTGACTGATATTGTAAACATTATTAATCTAGACATTGTCGTTGTCAGAGCAATATATGTTATATGCAAAAAGTATAACTTCGAGATGTTAAATAAACACGTTCTCCTGGAAAATTTGATTTCAAGGAGAATTTTGAAGCATATTTTTAGCAACCTCAATTCACTGTACATTGCTTAGAGTCACATAGCAGACTTATTATATGAAGAGTTGGTTAGTAAACATTTAATTATAGTCAAAACGACGAACGATCTAGCGCAGTGGTTAAGAGCTTAAGTCGCTCCGCCCACTGTAACTAATAGACGCCGGTTGGAATCCCGCACGGGACAAATCTTTGTGTGATCCACATTTATTTGTTCCGGTCTAGGTATTTGTGTATGTGAATTTTCATGTTTGTAAACACACTCACGATACAATGAATTCGAGTGTACGAAGCCCTCATTTCTTTAAAAAAAAACTCCAAGAAATGAACGTAGCAAATATTGGTTTGACAACGATATATAACATTTTAGGACATATAACATTTTTGATTTAATGTTCTCGGCGAAAAGTAGGTGTTTATTCATATAACCTTCATTATAATTTCCACGCAAAACACTTATCATAGAGGCAATATATCAAAATGTCTAACGATGGTGTTGAAACGACGAACAATATTGTATGTTCCGGCCAGTTAGCTTGGGCGGTCGTTGTACGCTCTAGTTCACTCCAAGGTTGAATTATTAATTGCATCTCGCTAATTAACTACTCGTAGGATGAGCAGCCATAACTTTTGTCTTGGGATAAAAGAAATACCCCGCAAGGGATCTGGCGTGATGACATACATAAATATAGATCTTAACTTATCGGTCCCATGTCAATATAATTATGAAAACATTATTTATACTAGAAAAAATTTATATCTTTTTAATCAGCCAGGTGATAGGCATTGCTATAACACGCGACATAGAAATAAATTATATCAACCGCAGTTTCGTCTGTGAAAAATTCACACGTCTTTCATTAGGCACTGTGTTATATTTTGTAACAAAATTCCAATTGACGTCACCTTAGTGAAAATAAGTTCAAAGCTTGTGTAAAACGAACACTACACAGCAAGCTTATTATTCAATAGAAGATTATTTAATAGATAAAAATACTTGGATAGATGCTATTCCAGCTCCACTTGAGTCATGACAACCTATTCAACTGTTGTTAGTTAACATTCCCTCTCTTCCTTCTATTAATTTAACATAATGTCATTTTGGAACCTGTTGGAACTCTGTACTCTCTGCCTACCCCGCAAGGGATCTGGCGTGAGGTTATAGATAGATTTTTTTTGTAAATGAGGGAACCATGTAGCCATTCTCATAAATAGTATAATTTGCTTTTTTAACTTAGACTCACCTGATGACCAACCTACATTGTTCTCTCATACCCCACGACAAAATGTAGATGAAAAAGTGGGGGTAGAGTCTTTGTTACTTTTCTGACGATTCATAAATACTGTAATGATTTACATGAATAAAATATTCTGATTCTGATTCTATCTTTTGTTGGCTAGTACAGATAGATAAGATAGGAAGTAGATACCTCAAGCACTCTTGGATCCAAGGAAAATCTTTTGTGATGCCCTTTGGAAATAAAGATAGATAATAGACATAACATTTTACTAGCAATTTATCCTCTTTCGTTACTCGCCTCGTTGGCCTAGTGTCAAAGCGTATCGCATGATCCTGAGTTCAAATCCTAGGTCGGACAAATGAAGTTTTTCTAACAAGAATTTCCCAGTATGAGTCTGGAATTATACCCGATGGCAATAGCCTTGCGCCCTATTACATGGGACCTAACATCGTTGGCGAAAATTGGGTGTGCTTAGTACACCTCTGCCACCTCTGCTTGGGGAATATAGTCGTAACGATCTTTTCTTTTCCTTCTTATTTTTAGAGTGTTTGTGTTAAATCTGTGTTTGGGCCTCCGGATCTCTCGGTCATCAGTAAACCACAGTAACAATGTCACTACTTCATACCAATTTTCCGTGAGAGGGTGCTACTTCTCCAGTTGAACAGCCCAAATACAAGCCACAACTCATTACAGATTACCGGTATGCTCTACGATTCCCAAAAAAAGATTAATACCATGTAAAACATACAGGGTGATTAGGGATTGGGGTGGAAACAACTTTTGCTCTACAATTTTTACATTATTGTATGTGTTTTCCTATAAAAATCACTCATTCACCTGATCAATTTATTTCGAAAAGTTAAAAAAACACAATTCGCGAAATAAAAGCTGTAACGTCAAAGTACTTTAAACTAACATCTGAATGATATATATTACTTTATTGTTTCACTACAAAAAAGAAATATAAGAAACAATACTACAATTGAAATAATATTTTTTTGTTTGTCATTAGTTACCTACTTTTAATTAGGTGAATGCACATTTTTTGGATTACTATCCAAATCTATGCCATTAGAACTAAGTGATATGAAATTTAAAGATATTGTAACAATGGGCAGTTTTATCACTAATAGTGATAAATATAATAATTTTCGGAATTATATCCTAATTTTGTACTGTAATTTATTTGAACGACATGAATTTCAATATAACGGGAATATCCTATTCTTGGCCAAAATTATGGTCAACCCAATTAAGTTAAGTCACCAATCAGTCTTACTAGTAGATTAATTAAATTTACTTAATTGTGAATTACTGGAACCGTGGGAATTTAGGCGAAGGTAAAATAATTTACATTATCAATTTAAGTCCACGTAGAATTATCAGTATCTATCTATATCATCACGCCAGATCCCTTGAGGTAGGCAGAGAGTAAGAGTTCGAACAGGGTCTTTCTTTACAGACCTCTCTGGCTTCCTTCACTCTCATAGTTCGTCTCATACACGCTCGCTGGTTACACAGACTCGTGAATTGCCCTTCAGATAAGTCACGCTCTATTTAGTCATGGTAAGATAGTTTAGTTGTTTGATCATGGTAAGGTTGTCTTTTTTATCAGTAGTTAATTAAAAACAGCCTCACGCCTATATTCCCCAAGTGTAGGGGCAGAGGTGTACTTGATACACCCAAATTTCGCCGACTTAGGGTTATTGCTATTTATTATATCGTACGATTTCAGACTCCCAAAGGCTATCGAGAATGTTTTAATCGGAAAACCCAAATAAAGCAGTCTGAACTACGATTTAAATCCAGGAACTCCTAATCGCCAGCAGTACTATGAGCTGAAAGACTAACAAAGCAGTGTCAGAGAGAATGGGAGAAGGGGATTTTTGTCCCGAAACTATATATACTTATAAATTCGAAACAGAATCAGAATATTTTTATTTATGTAACTCATTATAGTATCTATGAATCGTCATACGGTTATTTGTCAAAGTCAATTTCGTCAGAAAAGTAATTTCATACGTAAGGCAGTAATTATTTAGCGCAGTGGTTAAGAGCTTAAGCCGCACCGCCCACTGTGTCTAATAGTCGCGGGTTCTATAGTTAAATCTTTGTGTGATCCACAATTATTTGTTCCGGTCTGGGTATCAATCAATCAATCAGCCTATCGCAGTCCACTGCTGGACATAGGCCTCTCCTAACACGCGCCATTGCACACGGTCCTCCGCCTTCTGCATCCAGTCTGTCCCAGCGACCTTTTTGAGGTCGTCGGTCCATCTAGCTGGGGGCCATTCTACCTTACACTTACCAAGTCGCGGTCTCCACTCTAGGACACGTTTGCTCCATCGGCCGTCGGTCCTTCTGGGTATTTGTGTTTGTGAAATTTCATATTTGTAAACGCACCCATGACACAGGAATAAATCCTAGTGAGGCTACGTTTTTTAAAGAAAAAAAAATGTCCCCAAACCAGGAATCACAACACCACGCGGAGGCCTTCTCCGGTAAAGCTGTAAAGGCCCCGCGGCCAACAGCGTAGATCATTCACACACACACCACACAGAGGAGGCAGGTTTGTGGTCACCTGCTGTTGGAACTTATCAAGCCGCCTATAAGGCTTAACGATTACCACATTAAGTGGTAACTGGGACCAACGTCTGAGCGTGCCTTCCGAAGCAAGGATACGCTCGAAAATGGAGTTGCTACAAACGGTCACCCATCTCAGATCGACCGAATCGAAGGCTATTATATATATATACCCATTAGGAATGCCATTTCTGTGGAGAAGAAAGGCAAGAAACTCTACGGTTACTCATTTGAAAATGAGATTTAACGAATAATATATAAATTACTTACTCTTAAGAAACATACTTTGCCGAGATACATGTGTTTAGAATTCTATAAGTCAAAATTCTATTTTATAGTCCAGAACCGTTCCACAAATCGAAACTAACGCTGTCATCAAGTGAAACGTCACTCCATGACAGTCGCAGTTTTTTTGTCGCAATTGCGTTTACATTATGCCATTGTACAAAGTTTACGAATATTCATTTCTAAATAAATTCACCTCCCCAATGAACTTGATGACAAAGATGATAATGAAATTGATGAAGTGCCCTACCCTGGATAGTAAAGTGATGGAAACTTTACATACCAATTGCGACGGCCGTTTTGAGGGAAATCGAAAAGGCACGTTTTATCACTTTGTTACAATTACCTTCACTCATGCACATATAGGTTCATTTACTCATGTTATTTCGAATTATAATATTAACAATACATAATTGTTAATATTATAATTCGAAATAACACAAGTTTTGGAAATTAAAACAAATTGACAAAACTCCCAGTCGCAGAGTTTCTGTTAATGTCTCCACGGGCTGAAAGATCCTTGTCGCACTGTAATGTCGATTACTTACTTGAGAAAGAACAAGTGTGACTCAGTACTCCAGAGAGAGATCGTTTGGAACTGGCTTAAGTCTTACTTTTTTAAGTCTTACCCTGTTAAGAAACTACCTCACCGTTGGGCACGGGTCCCCTCTCAAACTGAGAGGGTTCAGGCTACAGTCCACCACGCTGGCCCAGTGCGGGTTAGCGAACTTTACACACCTTTGAAAAACTTTTAGGCATGCAGGTTTCCTCACGATGTTTACCTTCACCGTTAAAGCAAGTGATAGTTAATTTTTAATTCGCACATGCATTCGATAAGACCGATGTACGTACCTGGGTTTGAACCCGAGACCTCTGAATTCGATCCAACGGTCTAACCCCTAGCTTATTACTGTAAAAGTAGAAAAGGCACTACAAATTTATGCACCGTCATAAGTAATGCTCATTGCTTAAGTAAAGAACATGATGACTATTCATCATCAGCCTATAGCAGTCCACTGCTGGACATAGGCAAGTGCACGCCACTGGGTACGATCCTCGGCTACTCGCATCCAGTTTCTGCTAGCCGCCCTACGAAGGTCATCGCTCCACCTAGCCTGAGGGCGTCCTGCATTACGTTTGCCAGTCCGTGGTCTCCACTCAAGAACTCTTTTGAATGGATAGACTAGTGGTTGGACTATTACTTGACTAAAAATTCAAATATATGAATATTCTTACTTTTGTCAGTTGCTCAACTATAGCATAAAAATGATGAACTCTGTAATAATTTGTACTCAATTTGGTACTTTAACTTGTTCATAGATACTGGTGTTACTGTTACTTAAGTTAAAGTACTGGTTAGTTACTTCGCGATTAGCGTGACCCTTGCGCCTTCGCGATTAACGTGATAACCCAACTCCCACTGCCATATAACAGTGTTGGGAACATGGCCAGTTGCGCCTTTTAGCTTAAGTGCCGGCTCCCAAGCAGCTTTCCCATCGCACCAGTCACTCTGTTCACTGCACTCTCTACTTGTAATACTTACACAATATTCGTCGGTCCCATAGAACAAATTTACATATGCCAAACAATAAAATGGCATTTGCAATTTTCGTGCCCGACGATAAGGTTATTTTTGCCAAATATAAATACTGGATTATAGGACTTTGTTCGTTGGAAACGTCGATAATTGTAAGTGAGACCGTGTGACAATACCCTTTCGCGGTTTTTCGGTTAACCCGTAGTGTAAAATTACAATACAATGTAGTGTTATTTAATACCTGTATTACTAAATTGCCTCGTTGATGTAGTACCATTTCGTAAGCTCGACTAACAATTACGATGCCCTGGGTTCGTAGGTAAAGTATTACTAAGATTTTACTAAAGAAAAGTTCTATCTATATCTATATCATCACGCCAGATCCCTTGCGGGGTAGGCAGAGAGTACAGAGTTCCAACAGGTTATTTCCTTACATACCTCTCTGGCTTCCTCCACTCTCATAGTTCGTCGCATATACGCTCGCCGGTTACGGAGACTCTTGACTTGTCCTTCAGATAAGACGCGGTCTATTTGGTCATGGTAAGATAGTCTAGGTCTTCCCCGGTACCTACATCCTTCCACTTTCGTATTGTATATCTGTGTTGTCATTCTTTCTTCTGACATTCTTTCTATATTGGGGCAAGCACTCCGTTATGTACCTTTTGGTTTAAGTGCCGGCTCCCGTGTAGCTTTCCCATCGCACCATTCTCCTTCCTTTCCTCTTTTTCAGTTATCTGCACTCACTCTTCTCTCTATGTCAGCGGTTAATTTCCCTTACTGAATGCGCATCCAAGATATACAAACTCATTCACTTGCTCCAGCACATCGTTACCAACCCCAATCCTTGCATTCGTTCTGGTTTCTTTCCGTTCAAAAACCACCAGAAAAGTTTTTAGTCTTTTTTTTAACATAGCCACACTAGTAATTATTCTTGTTTCATGGGTGCGTTTACAAACACAAAATTTACATACACAACCACCCAGACTGTAACAAATATTTGTAGGACACAAAGATTTGTCCCTTGCGGGATCGAACCCGTGACTACTTGATTTAATGGGCTATCCAAAGTCTGGAATCTGGAATAGTGCCTAAATGACAATAGGCTTGCTCCTTATTACATTGAGACTTGTACAGCTCTGCTATCCCCGTTTGGGAAATTTAATAGAGAAGACACAAAAAAATTACAAAGTTACTTAGTTTCTCGCCGGATCTTTTCAGTAGAGGCCGTGTTCCGATCAGTCGGTAGATTAGTAGATTATCATCAGCTCAGCCTATACTTGTCCACTGCTGAACATAGAAAGAAAGAAAGAAAGAAAAATAATTTATTTTGTGCTCACACAACTAAACACAAAATAATGAAATGCATAACAAATGTAATTAAAATGACAAAAGAGTAACAATAAAAATGGTAGAAATGCAAAGCAGTGATTGTGTGAGACCCAAAATTGGTCCCTGCCTCAGCGAATGCCGCAGCTGTATTATGCTGCAGCGCTGATCTTCCGGCAGCGCCATATTTCGGTAACATCACGGGCGGTCTCACATTAGATATATTTATTAAAGTCTAAAACTACTAAGGCATATATATATAAAAAGCGCTCGAGCAACCGAGGGGTTAACAAACTAGAATGAAAATAAGAAAAATAAGAAAAATTGCCCTGTGTGAACCTAATCTTCCAAAAGATCTTTTCAAAAAATATATATTTATTGTCTGTGGACATTTTGTAGTTTTTTGTGTTTTTTTTTTATTTGGTAATTGGCAGCACTGTTTCACATAGGCCTCCCCAATCGCTCTCCAGCACAACCACCTGCATCCAACGACTTCCTGCGATCTTCAAAAGATCGTCGGTAGTAGAAATATCGAAGTACCCCTCGCAGGGTTTATACAAAGTGAATGATTTAATTTGATTATAGTCATGACAGTATAGCATTAATTAAATTTTTTTTTACGGTAAAGCATTTATTTTAATATAATTAAACTTACCCTATTTTACTACGTTAAAACATTCCATTGCAAAGAAACCCGATATTCAAACTAGTGAAAGGATTAAAACACAAATAGCGGCTGCCTCTTAGTCCTATTTGCACTCACTTGGAAATGCTAGGGATGTAATTTCAGACCTATTTCGTGTCAAGAACTCTTTCATGAAGCCTCTTTAGTCAGAGTTAGGTCAAGCTATAGTAGCGCCATCTATACAGCGTGATCCGGAACGTATTGGATATTTTAGGATGCTATTATTGCATTGTCACCGAAGTTGCTTGATAAAATTATTACAAATTTTGAACCGGAAAGACATACGAACAACAAGTTAAATAAAATCTTGTAAATTGCAGCTTCGTATTAGATATAACAAAATCTGTTGTATACATTTTTCGTTGTCTGCGTACACCGCACCAAAAATTCAAATTCAAATGTTTAATTCCTATTTGTAATTTATGGAATAATCAGATTTGTATACAGTAGAATGATAGTATAGATTTGAGGTTTGGTCAAATAGCCGACGGAGCGCGACGGGGGCGTGACAGAAGCGCTCGTCTACGTTCGGTCGTGACGTTTGCGGTCGCGCCGAGCAGGCCTGCGCCTACCGTACAGACCGTACGTCTACTGTACAGTCCAGTACATTACAACTTTCCAAACCGCGCCACCGTCGAGCTCCCGTCGCGCTGTATCGGCTTTGTCGCGAAACCTTTAAAATTACAAACTTAATTATTCATAGATAGGAAACACTAGTTTCTGCCCGCAACTTCGACCGCGTTGACTTTAGACACGAACCTTGAGCAATATCCAATCAAACATCTAAACATGAAAATGTGTTCCAATGTGATTTTTAAGGTAAGTATTGATTATTAAAAAAATCAAATGTTTTAAGAGTACATAGATCCTTTATCTCTATCTATTTATATCATCACGCCAGATCCCTTGCATCATAGGCGGAGTACAGAATTATATATCTGTTTTATTAGTTCACTACCTCGTTGGTCTAATGGCGAATAATGTGCTTTGCGATCACGAGGACGAGATCAAATCCTAGGTCGGACAAATGTAGGTTTCTATTGAAAAACTCCCATATCAGTCCGGAGTCCGGAATTGTGCCTAGTATATCGCAATAGGCTCGCCGCCTATTACATGGGACCTAACATCGTCGGCGAAAAGTGGGTTTGCGCAGTACACCTCTGCCAGCACCGCTTGGGGAATATAAGCGTGTCGGTGTTATACTTTCTTCCAACATTCTTTTTACAAGCCTGAACCATCGAAGCGAACCCTTCGTCCTGACTATTTACTCTTAAATCATATTTGAAGTTGGCAAAGTGTTTACATACAGTTTACGTGCAGTTCAGCATTATTATTTAATATTCCCTCTCTTCCTTCTATTTAATTAGTAAAATGTATCTTTTTTTTTTCTCATTTCTTTCTCTGTAAATGAGGGAACCATGTAGCCATTCACATGAATAGTATTATTTGTTTAATTTAACTCAGACCCACCTGATAGATCCCACAAAAAAATTTAGATGGAAAAAGAAAATGTAAAAATATTATTTTAAAAGAGTAACCGTGGAGTTTCTCACCCTTCTTCTCCACAGGAATGACATTCCGAAGTGGTGGTCTTTGTTACTTTTATGACGATTTATAAATACTGTTATGGTTAACATGAATAAAAAATAATTCTGATTCTGATTCATATTACTGCAGTTGATGAGTTAGACACAATTTAATTTAATTTCCGCAAACATATTACACGGCAAATAATCCCCTCATCTTGCGGGTATTTACCTGCGAAACGGTTGACATAACGTGAATCATCTAAGGAAGGTAAAACCCTGCCGCCATACTTCAAATAAATGAAAACAAACCTGTATTTATCCTTGCAATTTACGTCATATGACATGTTAGGGACTTCGCTTAAATGACCACAGAGTATATTTGTATTGTATATGACGTCTTGTGTCAAAATATGACAGAAATGTTTTTTTTCTTGTTTATGGCATCACGACGACGCGTATGTTGCCAATGTCAAGTATTACGAATATTCATTTCAAAAGTAATTTAACTCCCCCGATGAACTTGATGACAAGAATGATTATGAAATTGATGAAGTGCCCCACCCTGGATAGCAAAGCGATGGATACTTTACATACCCACTGCGACGGCCGTTTTGAGGGAAATCTAAAAGGCACGTTTTCTCACTTTGTTACAATTACCTTTACTCGTCCACATATAAGAATACATAATGATTATTATTCCACCAACATTACACATTATGTATGTTAAACATTACACTGAGGGCGCTCGTAGCGCTGTGCGACCGCGGTGTTCTTACCGATCACCAAGGTTAAGCACCGTTCGACTGGGTTGGCCTGAGATGGGTGACCGTTGTGGCATTTTCATATTCGAGCGTCTCCGTGCTTCGGAGGGCACGTTAAGCCGTTGGTCCCGGTTACCACTTAATGTGGTAGTCGTTAAGCCGAGTTGGAAGCCTTAACGGTGGCTTGATAAGGTCCAGCAGCAGGTGGCCACAAACCTGCCTCCACCAATCCGCACTGGGTCCACGTGGTGGAGTATGACCTAATCTTTCTTACCTCGATTTGTGAGAGAAGGCCTTTGCCCAGCAGTGGGCAGTATAGGCTGATATTATACACATTATAATTCGAAATAACACAAGTTTTGGAAATTAAAACGAATTGACGGCATCACTCTTCGGTATCCCGCAAAAAAGTTCGACAGAAATGTTGACAATACATATACATGAATGACATTTGACAAGGTTAGTGCGAAATTAGGGTTAACATTTAGTAAAATCCCTACTACCAAGGAGATATTTTAACAGGTGGGTCCTCCGCACGACCGCTAATTAAAAAAAGAGAGTCATGCCAGTTGTTGAAAAGCTGTTGGAGGCAGAGGCCTAAAGGTATAAGGGCATTCTCGCTCTAGGGCAAATCTAAATTGACAAAAAAAAGCATAGTAATAGCAAAGCAAGCATATAATGCATTTACACAATCACAATACAAAAAAAAATGAAAAAAAAAAATCTTCAACCTCTACTGACGTACCGTATCAATCAAAAGCAACAACCAATCACTGTTACAAAGAAACTAAAAACCAAAACAAAAAAAATAAAGGAAGCGGCATGTACTATGCTAACTACAATAAAGCAGAACTAATAAAATAAAACTAAAACATAAAATAGGTGCGGGACGAACCGGGCCTTACTTACCGGGTTTACTTCTTTAAAAAAAAATAAAAAAAGAACTTGGGTAAATTGCATAGCAAACGTCAACTCTGCGACTGCCATGAAGTGGCATTTCACTGGATGACAGCGTTAGTTCCGATTTTAGCCGCGGGACAAATGATCCTTGTACATCTGTAACTAACTAGATCGTTTTTTTTATTTTCCATTTTTAAATAATGTTGTACAATATACTCGTATATGAAAATACCAGTTCTTATTTAATAACTGGTCCTCGCCTGTGGTGTATTTTTTGTACAGATTTTTTTGTAGCGACTGTCTCGACTTCCTTATTAGTCTAGTGGGGTAAGTGCGACTGGCATTATGAGGTTTTGGGTTCGAAACATAGGTTGGATAAAGTGGAGTTTTTCTATTAATAAATCCTCCGGACTCTTGAATTGTGCCCGTTATAACGACGATATGTTCACCTTTTCTATGTTGGGATGTATCACTTAAAATAGTTTATAACTGTCGTTTTGAGCAATTTTAAGTAATATATTGGGGAGGCCTATGTTCAGCAGTGGACAAGTATAGGCTGAAATGATGATGATGATGAAGTAATATATCAATGTCTCTTTTTTTCTCTATCTATCTATCTACACCATAATGCCAGATCTTTGCAGGATAGGCAGAGCGCACAGAGTTCCAATAGGTTCTTTCCTTACAGACCTCTCTTTTTGCGCGCTGGAAAAATCGTCTAATGAACTCCAAGCCTGTATAGGGAAAGACAAAGGTATGTAGGATTTTTCCACGGTATAAAAAACCCAGTGATGGTATCATTTGATAAGATAATGTAGCAAACATTTGTGCGTCGCAAAAAGATTTGTTCTGTGCAGGGGTTGAACCCGCGACTACTCGATCCAGCGAGTGGATACTACGCCCTACACCCTAACCACTTGACCAAGCTCACATTTTTTTTTAATTCGCATAAATAATTAATAAATAAGTTTTTTTAAGATATACGCACTGGCATTATGATAATTAACTTATCAAAAAAAAACATCATTAAACAATATAAACCAAAACATTCAATCGAATTTCAAATAATTAAAAAATATTCCATAGGGAGGTTATGATCTAACATGATGATATCGATAGAAAAAGCTAGTTACAATATATTGTGTAATTTTGTGTAATAGTTTAACATTGATTAAGTAAAACTGGTTCAAAAATCGAATACGTTCTCATTCATTTGCGTGTATCGATTTCCTAGTGGCCGCGCACGCGCTGTCCACCGCCATAGCTCGTACAAATAACATCTGTTGAATACGACAACACTCAGTCAGCCATAGGACTGTGACGCGAGCACGCGTTACCATACAATATTATTTTAAATTTTGTGTTTATTCTTAATTCAAATTCAAAATAAATAACCGTAAGTCATATTTACTACCTTTAAAAAAGTTCGATGTGTGCGTTTGTGTTAACAGCTTTTATTTACGGTGACGCAAAGGTAATGGGAATTATGTCTCGCATTTATTATGTCAAAACAAACTCGATATAAACCAAGTTTGCCTTCAATTAGTTCTTGATATATCGTGCAATGTCACTTTTTCCTATAAGTACTAGTCCGCTACCGGTTCCGGATTATAAAAACATTCCTAGGTCATATCTTGACCTAGGATAATATAAAAAATGTAATCGATTAAAATTTTATAATAATGATAATCGATATCAATAATTCATTTTGATTTAAATATTCAAGGTTTTGAATATTTTAATTGCAATGTACGCCGATAGAAAATTCAATCCTCATGTTTTTTTCTTACATGTGTATTATTTGTACCAGATAAATGGCCGCCGATTGCCTTGTCTCCAAAAAATATTTCTGCTATGTAGCTACTCTCACCTGAACTAAGGTGTATATATTTTATAACTTAAAAATAATGTTACCATTAACTTGGATAAGGATATTGGGGGGGTTGCTTCAACTACTTTACGAAAACTATTTTCATATTACTTTGCGGTGAAAAAGCGACTGAGCTATAAAGTGCGCATATTTACGTCTCTTTCATAAAGCAAACTAAAATTATTATAGTTTTGACAAAAAGTGGTACGCGCCCATACCTATACATTTTTAACAACATTATTTTGGTGAAAATTTATAGATTATGCTACATATTTGTCAAAAAATGACAAAACTGTCGCATTTTCACGACAGGCATTTTTTTATAAATGCATTTATGTTTGGCTTATTATTGACAAATTTGTCAAACTTTCATCCGTCGCCTGTCATTGTCACTTTTATTAAACCGTTTATATCTTATGTCAAGTAACTTTTAGGAGAACAGGCGTGATAATTATTAATGTATAAATTTGTTTCGCTAAGTTAAAACTAATTTTAATCCATCTTACTTGAACTTTAAGTTACCAAGGTCGCTTGCAGTCTTTTTTTATTTGTTAAAAACTTGATTAATTCATGTAAGAACGGTTGAACTATACAATTCGCGAATTTAATATTTTTGAATTTGTTAACGTAATCAAAATTATAAACACACCAATACTATATTACCAAAATACGTATATTTGGGGTTATGGATGCCTACCATAAATTTAAATATGGACTGCCCTAGTACCCTTCAGTCCATTTCGAAAGATGAACACTAAAACATTCTTCAGAAAATGACAAAATAATTGCAATGGTAATCAAATTCGCAACTAAAGTATCTAGTGATCTTTCAATACAAGGTTTATGTATTAAAAAATACTTAAAACTGTTTGCCCAGTGCCCCTCTCAAATGCAACGCCCGAGGCGTTGCATTTGAGAGGGGCACTGGGCAAGGGGTTTTCCCTCTCAAATACCTCGCCGATTTGAGCACGTCTTGGGGAGACAAACATGTTTCCAAAACCTTACTTCCTTGGCTTAAGCACGCCTTAGGATGACAATAATCACCCCCCCCCCCCTCAAACTCTTGCTTCCCCCTATAATTTACATTCAGCCTATACTCTTGCTGCAGTGGACGGTGAAGTTGACACGAAACTGGGCAGTGCAAGAACGTAAACAATATTTACTTGTTTATGTTATTTCCTTAAATGTAATAGGCGCTCGAACACTGTAGCACCGCGGTGTTCTTAGTGCTCATCAAGGTTAAACAGGATTCAACTCTGTCAGACTTAGATAGGTGACCATTGGTAGTATCTTTTTTTGAGGACTGGTCAGCGATTGACCCATATCTCATCAGGGCTAAGCATAAAACATTTGTCTTAAATTTAAAGTTATCGACAATACGTGTTCTCTTTATGTAGTAATTTGTTTATGTAAAAAGGATAGCAAATCAACTTGTTAGCGTCACGCTAACGTCAATCTATTCGTGCTAATCCCTCTGATGAAGTAATTATAACAGGAGAATTAATGAATATTAAAAAGTCACGTTTGTCACGTTTCTTCACTTGCTCTATTCTTGTCCTATAAATTCATTCACTTATACATAATGGTGAATAATTCACCAAAATTACACATTATTAATCAAATAACATGTGAATATGGGAAATAAAACAAAATTAGCAACATCACTCTTCCATTTCTCTTTCCCTCTCTATTAAGCCTAAAACTAGCACAAAAAGCAGAAGTCGTAAAAACTCTTTCTGTAAAAGAGAAACCGTTGAGTTTTTTTGCCCTTTTTCTCTATATGAATGACGTTCTGAACAATAGAGTCTTAAGTAATCACTAGTTTTATATTTCTATAATTTCTACTCTTTAAGCCTACATTCATAAAAATCTTTTGATTAGATTTTACCATCTTTCAGTATAAATATGACCAAAGGATAATCTGTCAAATTAAAAAATGAAATATGTCAAATGATACTTGTGCAAAACTATTTTGGAAATTCTTAATTCAAAAATTGCATTCATTCAAAAATTCTTTTGGTCAACATCAATAAAAACCTTTGGTTCTAACTGTCAAATATCTGTCAAATTCAAGAAATGAAATGACAGATGTGAAAACGTAATAGGGCAATACTTTTTTCTGAAATTCTAGATTTAGAAATTGGCGATAATAACTGAACATTTAGTCACGAATGCTTTTGTTATTTGTTTCTAAAGGACATGTTTCAATAATCGTGATAGTTCAAAAGTTAGCCATTCACATTTCATTTCGATATCGATAATATTTCGTCACAACCTTAGGCAGATCGAAACAAAAAGCGATAGGTGGACTTTTGGCGGGAAGCCGAAGAGTGATGTTGTCAATTTGTTTAATTTCCAAAACTTGTGTTATTTCGAGTAATAATGTGTAATATTGGTGGAATATTAACCATTATGTGTTCTTATATGTGCATGAGTGAAGGTAATTATAACAACGTGATAAAACGTGCCTTTTCGACTTCCCTCAAAACGGCCGTCGCAATTGGTATGTGAAGTATCCAGTGCTTTACTATCCAGGGTGGGGTACTTCATTAATTTCATTATCATCGTTGTCATCAAGTTCATCGGGGAGTTGACATAATTTATACAAACACGATTATAAATCTTACTGGACACTGGCAAAATACTCTTAAAATTAATGTGAAGCCATAACTTAAAGAAGAAGAAAGCGATTGATATGATACTTACCTATTTGTATTACCGCAGCATAAAACTTACCAAAGACGCTGGCGGTGATATAAAAAAATTAGTTTATTTGAGTTTATACTAAAAAAATAAATAAAGTACAGCACACAAACAAAATAAACTCTTCCTTTTTTGAAGTGTTAAAAAAATATATCACCTTCGCCTTTCGCACCATACTTTCGGGTGTAAATGTACTCGTCCATGTGTATATATAAATACTAGTGGACGCCCATTGGTCGAAATTCGTCCATAATTAATTTAAATTATAAGTTTTAACATTATTAAGGTTCTAGTCAAAGACTATACTTCTATAATCACAGATTTCGCCAAGGGTACACTGATAATTTGCCCATTTTTTTCAAACAAATTATTTGAAATTTAATGAATAAAAATAAAATCAAAAAATGATTAAAATAAAGAACACCTCTTTTTTTAATCTTTTTTTATTGAAACCAAAAACCAAAAAAGAACATGCTGTCCATTGAACTTCTCTGTAAACGATGTTTTTTGTAAAAACTCTTTCATTGTTTGACATTCAGTAAGACAAATAATATTAAAGATAAACAATATTAATCTAGTCTCAATTTGAAATGTATTGTGTCAAATACATGGGAGTGTGTGTAATAGTTTCTACTTCTTCTTCAAGTTATGGCTTCACACTAATTATAAGAGTATTTTGCCAATGTCCAGTGAGATATATAATCGTGTTTGTTAAAATTAATTCGACTCCCCGATGAATTTGATGACAACGATGATAATGAAATTAATGAAGTACCCCACCCTGGATAGTAAAGCGGTGGATACTTTACATACCAATTGCAACGGCCGTTTTGAGGGAAGCCGAAAAGGCACGTTTTATTACTTTGTTACAATTACCTTCACTCATGCATATAGAAGAACACATAATGGTTAATATTCCACCAACATTACACATAGTCGAAATAACACAAAATTTGGAAATTAAAACAAATTGACAACATCACTCTTCGACTTCCCGCTAAACCCCCCTGTAATGGTTTTTTATTGATTTAATGTATTCTTGATGCATAATTAAAAAAAATATTAGCATTCTGCACTCTTTCTCGATATAAACTATAAGTGTGGGAAATTTCATACTCCTCCGTCCGCGCAATTTTCGTAAAAAGGGGTACAAAATGTTTGCTTTACGTATTAATATAATGATACTTAACTTACTTACTGTATAAATTGTTTACATACTATTGTTCGTGTCTAAACACGGATTTTTGTTTGCATTTTATTCCCATGACGGGCGATTTGGCGCAGTGGTAGAGCTTAAGCCGCTCCGCCCACTGGGTCGAGTAGTCTCGGGTTCGATTCCCGCACTGGACAAATCTTTGTGTGACCCACAATTTTTTTTTCGGTATGCGTATTCGTGTATGCGAATTTACATGTTTGTAAACGCACCCACGACACAGGAATAAATCCTAGAGTGGGGCTACGTGATTTCTAAAACAAAACATGTTCGCTCGATCAGCTGATCATTATACACGATGTAATTTTAGTCGTCCTGGAGCGAAATGCCTACTGTTAGTCCACAAAACAAAATTACAAAAAGAACATTTTTATAAATAACATCTCCCTAACAACACAAATTTGAGGCGCTCGTAGCGCTGTGCGACCGCGGTGTTCTAACTAATCACCAAGGTTAAGCAGCGTTCAACATGGTCGACCTGAGATGGGTGACCGTTTGTGGCATTTTAATATTCGAGCGTCTCCGTGCTTCGGAAGGCACGTTAAGCCGTTGGTCCCGGTTACCACATGCTATGGTAGTCGTTCAGCCGAGTTGGAAGCCTTAAAGGCGGCTTGATAAGTTCCAACAGCAGGTGGTCACAAACCTGCCTCCACCAATCCGCACTGGGTCCGCGTGGTGGAGTAAGACCTAACCTCTCTCACCGCGATTTGTGAGAGAAGGCCTTTGCCCAGCAGTGGGCAGTATAGGCTGATATTATAACAACACAAATTAAGTGCATTAAAAAAACAACTTTTAACCTAAATATCTTCGGTGTTCCAGATTTGTTACTCTATGATATTCGGATAGGTCAGTAGGTAGATATAACTTATTAAAGTGTTATTTTTATTCATTTTCTTATTACTAAACAGTAGACATATAATGCATCACCTGGGCTTTTCCTCCAGCACGACTAAAATTACACCGTGTATCTATCTATCTATAACCTCACGCCAGATCCCGTGCGGGGTAGGCAGAGAGTACAGAATTCCAACAGGTTCTTTCCTTACATACCTCTCTGGCTTCCTCGACTTTCATAGTTCGTCTCATACACGCTCGCCGGTTACGGAGACTCTTGACTTTTCCATCAGATAAGACTCGGTTTATTTGGTCGTGCTAAGATAATCTAGATCTTCCCCGGTACCTGCATCCTTCCACTTTCACATTGTATATCTGTTTTGTCATTCTTTCCTCTGGCATTCTTTCTATATGCCCGAACCAACGGAGCATGCCCTTTCTCATCTTTACACCGATACTACCTTTCATACCGTGTATATATTGAATACTAAAACACATTTCTCCAAAAATATAAAGTTGTAGAACAAAAATTATTTAAACTGACATATAAATGTAACGACCACCCAGGACCCCTTATATGCTGCGACCAAACGCGGTGCTTTACAATAATTTTGTGAAAAGACGTGTAGTCTTTTTGCCACTGGATTGTGTGTGTGTGTGAATGATCTACGCTGTTGGCCGCGAGGCCTTTACAGCTTCACCGGGCAAGAGGGCGAGCGTGCAACCACTTCGCTCGAGCCAGAAGGGCAAGGGGGCAACTAGCTCAAGGGCGCCTCAAGGAGGAACGACCTCGGATTTAGCAGTCGCTATGGGGGAGGGCTTATAGTAGGTGTCTCGCCGTGGTGTTCTGCACCAGCCAGCGGGCAAGGGATCCTTTGACCTCGCCAGCGAGGTCGGTATCTTATCCTGTGCGCGGTATCTGTATTCGAAAGAGAGGATGTAAGGGCATCGGGAGGGTCGGTGAGATCATGCCGCGGACGGCGGTAGCGGCTGATAGGGGGGCGTTAGGTTCGTAGTCGGCGGCGGCTAAGATTAGCGGATTTCTATGATTGGAAGCGTTCGCGAAATATCGGGTTGACGCCTTTTTAATAAAGGCGCGAATAGGAGACTGAGATTGGCATGTGTTTCATTGGTAATCGCGAATGAGAGCCCTCATAAGAATCTTAATCAGCCAAAAACGTCCACTGCAGGACAAAGCCCTCCTCCCCCCCCCCCCCCGATCTCTTTGTGCTGTACCCATCCAGGTTGTACCTGCAACCTTCACCAAGTCATGGGTCCACCTCCCACGGTCCACGTCTATCGGTACGGAGGAGCCACTAAAGAAACATTCTACCCCAACGAATGTAAGTTCTACGAGCAATGTGCCCAGTCCACCTCTTCAGAACATTTTGTGCTTTACTTAGCCGCACACTAGGATTTATTCAAGTATCGTGGGTGCGTTTACCAACATGAAAATTCACATACACAAAAACCCAGACCGAAACAAATAATTGTGGATCACACAAAAATTTGTCTCGTGCGAAAAGCGAACACGCGACTATTCGACCCAATGCGTGGAGCGGCTTAAGCTTCCACTGCGACAAATCGTCCGTAAAATTGGCTAAACTGTGGTTATATATGTCCATGCTAGCTGTGCTAAGTAGGAGGGAATTGCTAGTTCTTTTGTATTTACAAATAATTACAGTTGGTACTCGATCTGAGGTGTCTGGTTGGCAAAAATCACGGTTCATGTTACGTACACCAATTAGCAAAGCAACTTCTCGTACTGTTAGCAAAAAAAATCATAATTAAAACTTCTATCTATCTATATCAATTCTATTCTATTTCATCACGCCAGATCCCTTACAGGATAGGCACAGAGTACAGAGTTCCAACAGGCTCTTTCCTTACATACCGCTCTGGCTTCCTCTACTCTCATAGTTCGTCTCATACACCCTCGCCGGTTACGGAGACTCCTGAATTGTCCTTCAGATAAGACCCGGTCTATTTGGTCATGGTAAGATAGTCTAGGTCTTCCCCGGTACCTACATCCTTCCACTTTCGCATTGTATGTAAGTTTTGTCATTCTTTCTTCGGACATTTAAAATCGGACAATTAAAACATAATTTAATTTTAACGGTTGATAATTAATATGTTACTCGACACTGATAAAACTTGCTCGTTAAATTAATTCTATCTACCTATATTATCACACCAGATCCCTGACGGAGTATACAGAGATTGCAGTGTTCCAATAGGTTTCAATAAGTTAGATCCAATTTCTTTCTCGCGTCCTTCACTCTCATAAATTCATCTCATACACGGTTGCCGGTTACGGAGACTCTTGACTTGCCCTTCATATAAGAAACGGTCTATTCGGTGATTAGTTTTCATTTAATTTTTATCTATATCATCACGACAGAACCCTTGTTGTAGGCAGACAGTACACAGTACCAATAGGTCTCTCTTTACAGATTTAATAAAAAAAATTAATATAAAGATCCAGTATTGCTCCTACTAAACTTCACAGATTTTGATGATTTTTTTGGTGCATATAGAGTTAGATGGATAGTTCTTAACTATTTTTGAAACTGGTAGCTATTGTCACTCTGATGCGAAGCCGCGGGAAAGTGTAGTAATGGATAAATATTTATTTTTCGGCGTTTTTGCTAACGGTCCCGCCAATGGCCGCAAAAGGACGCGCGTTCACTTCTCGTCAAGGACATTAGGTATCAACTCAACTTAGATCTATAACAGTGAATTGCTGGCTTGCTTGTTTGCTGTAACTGTATGTATTATCCGAAAAGCAATTTGAACTTTGATTTGAGGAGTTTAAAGTATATTTTTGTAAGAATATTTATGTTTTTTGAAACGTTTTATGTAATGTATTGTTTAAAATATACATAGTATATGTATAAAGGTGAAGGGGAATTATGATTTGGTTGCAAAATGTTGATAATTTTTAATAACTTTATTTATCTATCTATATCATCACGCCAGATCCCTTGCGGGGTAGGCAGAGAGTACAGAGTTCCAACAGGTTCTTTACTTACAGACCTCTCTGGCTTCCTCCACTCTCATAGTTCGTCTCATACACGCTCGCCGGTTACGGTGACTCTTGACTTGTCCCTTAGATAAGACACGTTGTATTTTCCAAAAAAAAAAAAACTTTTAAAAAGTCTTCAAAGACTGAATGCGATGACTGAAGGGGTAAAAATGGGTGATCTAGTGATAAACCACCAAATGACAAAAATGGGTGATCTAGTAATATGCAGATGACGCGATTTTGATAGCGCCAACAGCCACTGATCTGCAAACACTAGTCACAGTTATGAGAGACGACTGCATGAACAATGGCTTACATTTGAATGTGAAGAAAACCAAAATTATGGTTTTTGAACGGGAAGAAACCAGAACGAATGCAAGGATTGTGGTTGGTAACGATGTGCTGGAGCAAGTGAATGAGTTTGTTTATCTTGGATGCGCCTTCAGTAAGGATGGGAATACACCGCTGATATAGAGAGAAGAGTGAATGCAGGTAATAGAGTGAATGGTGCGATGGGAAGGCTACTTGGGAGCCGGCACTTAAGCCAAAAGGCGCAGCTGGCCATGCATAACGGAGTGCTTGTCCCAACGCTGTTATATGGCAGTGAGAGTTGGGTATGTAAGAAGGAGAACGAAAGCAGGATAAATGCGGTCGAAATGCGATCTCTGCGAAAGATGTGCGAAGTCACGCTGACCGACCGTATTCGCAACAGCATATTAAGAAAGCGAGTAGGTATGAAAGATAGTATCGGTGTAAAGATGAGAAAGGGTATGCTCCGTTGGTTCGGGCATATAGAAAGAATGCCAGAAGAAAGAATGACAAAACAGATATACAATGCGAAAGTGGAAGGATGTAGGTGCCGGGGAAGACCTAGACTATCTTACCATGACCAAATAGACCGTGTCTTAGCTGACGAGCAAGTCAAGAGTCTCCGTAACCGGCGAGTGTGTATGAGACGAACTATGAGAGTGGAGGAAGCCAGAGAGGTATGTAAGTAAAGAACCTGTTGGAACTCTGTACTCTCTGCCTACCCCGCGAGGGAGCTGGCGTGATGATATAGATAGATAGTATTTGCCCATGGTAAGATAGTCTAGGTCCTCCCCGGTACCTGCATAATTCCACTTTCGCATCGTATATCTGTTTTGTCATTCTTTCTTTTGACATTCTTTTTATATGCCTGAACCAACGGAGCATACCTTATTTGTACATACTGAATTTTTATTACCATTATAATTATAATAACGTAATGACCGCCCGTCTTTACAGTAGCTTGTAATATGCGTAGCGATCACGAGGTTATCGATTCGAATCCTAGATCGGACAAAGTGCAGTTTTTGTATCGAATAATTCCTAGTATCTGTCGGAAGTCTGGTATTGTGCCCGGTTTAAAGGGTTGCCCCCTACCACATTGAAAACTAACATCGTGCGCGAAAAGTGGGGACTCTGCTACTCCCGCTTGGGGAATATAAGCGTGACGGTGTGTTTTTAACAACGTAATTGGCGAATGGAAAAAATCTGGTTTGCCATCTTTTTGCAGTAATCGTAAAAAGCGACTAAAGGAGTAAAAGTCATGTCAACAGGCTCTTCCCCAGGCCACTTGTGATGAATTTAGAAAAACTAGTGGTCGCCCATTGGTCGAAATTCGACCATAATTAATTTAAATTATAAGTTTGAACATTATTAAGGTTCTATTGACAAAGACTATAATCATAGATTTCGCCTATTTTATCAAACAAGTTATACGAAATATAAATAAAGAAAATCCAAAAAATTATTAAAATAAAGAACACCTCTTTTTTAATCTTTTTTTATTGCAACCAAAAAACCAAAAAGAAATTGCTGTCCATTGAACTTGACATAGGTACATATTTCGATAATTTAATTAATGATACAAAACTTCTCTGTAAACGACGTTTTTTGTAAAATCTCTTTCATCGTTTGCTGGTTATGTTTGACATTCAGTAAGACTGTAGACAAATAATATTAATCTATTCTCAATTTGATCACAGACTTTAACAATAAACAAAAGAGTATATATGCGTGTGTGTCAAATACATGGTAGTGTGTGTAGTGTTTTTTATTGATTTAATGTATTTTTTATGCATAATTTAAAAAAAAATATTAGCATTTTGCACTCCTTCTCTATATAAACTATAAGTGTGGGAAATTTCATACTCCTCCGTCCGCGCACTTTTCGTAAAAAGGGGTACAAAGTTTTTGCTTCACGTATTAATATAATGATTATCATTCCTGTTAATCCGTCTAGGATAATGGCCGTAATCATACATCATCTACCTACAGTCCTACGAGGATCTTTCGGCCAGCGGCCAAAATCGTAACTAACGCTGTCATCAAGTGAGATGTCACTTAATGACAGTCCCAGAGTTTCCGTTTGCCATTAAATTGAATTACCTACCTTGAAATATCATCTTTGAAGAAAGAAAAAAACACCGTAACGCCTATATTCCCCAGAGGGGGTGGCAGAGGTACAACTCTGCCACCCCCTCTGGGGAATATAGGCGTTACGGTGTTTTTTGGCCGTTATACTCAGTACACTGAGTACACCCACATTTCGCCGACGATTTTAGGTCCCATGTAATAGGGGGCGAGCCTATTGCCATATATCGGGCACAATTCCAGGCTTCGGACTCGTATTGGGAATTTTTCGTTAGAAAAACTACATTTGTCCGACCTAGGATTTGAACCTAGGACCTCGTGATCACAAAGCGATGCGCATTGCCACCAGACCAACGAGGCAGTCTAAGAAAAAAATTATGAAATAATAACCCTCATTTTACACCAACGCATATCAAGTCATCCACGAGCCAAAAAATCCTGTCGCACTTTATATATCGTTAAGACTTTAAACTTTTTATTTATAACGACGAGCTTGTAATGAAGTATATTATTATCCTCCAAAGACAAAGGTAGATACCAAATTAAAAAAATGTAACCAAAAAAGTGGTTTATACCGACTGCCTTATATGCGCATAACTTAAGCATAAACAAACGTTAACAGAAACAACGACTCGGAACGTATTTTTCATTCAAAGATAATTACGGTTGAACCAATCATATTTTTTCGTATAAATCCATTAAAAACTCATTTTGTAATGTTTGCAATTATTTAATTTAAATAAAGCACACCTAAGTCACAGCCTGCATCCTTAATCCACGGTTTTTTCACTTGCAATATTTAATGATTCCACTATAAAACATCAATCACTGATTTATGAACGCGATGATAACTTACAGTGGGAATAATGACAGCGTAGGTTTTTTGGCGGGAAGTCGAAGAGTGATGTTGTCAATTTGTTTTAATTCCCAAAACTTGTGTTATTTCGACTAATAATGTGTAATGTTGGTGGAATATTAACCATTATGTGTTCTTATACGTGCATGAGTGAAGGTAATTGTAACAAAGTGATAAAACGTGCCTTTTCAACTTCCCTCAAAACGGCCGTCGCAATTAGTATGTAAAGTATCCACCGCTTTACTATCCAGGGTGGGGTCCTTCATTAATTTCATTATCATCGTTATCATCAAATTCATCGGGGAGTCAAATTAATTAAAACAAACACGAATATATATCTCACTGGACACTGGCAAAATACACTTGTAATTAGTGTGAAGCCATAACTTGAAGAAGAAGAAGAAGACAGCGTAGGTTTTTTGGCGGGAAGTCGAAGAGTGATGTTGTCAATTTGTCTTGATTACCAAGACTTGTGTTATTTCGAATTATAATGTGTAATGTTGGTGGAATATTAACCATTATGTATTCTTATATGTGCATTAGTGAAGGTAATTGTAACAAAGTGATAAAAGGTGCCTTTTCGTTTTCCTTCAAAACGGCCGTAGCAATTGGTATGTAAAGTATCCATCGCTTTACTATCCAGGGTGCGGCACTTGATCAATAATAATATAATAATCATCCTTGTCATCAATTCATCGAGGAGTTGAATTAATTTAGAAATGAATATTCGTAATACTTGACATTGGCAAAATACGCGTCGTCGTGATGCCATAAACATAAAAAATATGCTGTCATTTTTCCCGCTATAAATAAATATACTGCGACATTGTTTGTCGGTATGTGTATCACGGCTAAACCACTAAACAGATTTTGATGAAAGTGGGCATGGGTAGATTGTATCTTAAGAAAGAATATAAGGTACCAGCTCGTTGAAAATAAAATCAAATAATTTAAAAATAAAAAAATTTAAAAGCAAAAAAATATCGGTGATATCTTGTTTTGTTGAAGAGTTCCTATGGCTTTCTTCCGGCTCCATCATCAGACCATCTGGTTGTACAGTACTTGTCAATAGCAATCGAACAAGCCTGAATAAAATTTGAATGCCAGCTGAAAAAAAATCTTAACTTTAGGCTTAACACAAACTCATTGACTTTAATGTGATGACGTTTTATCGAGCCGTTTTAAGCCGTCCTTATTACACTACGAAATAACTAAATAAATATGAACGTAATAGCACGCTTTCTCCTCAAACGTTACCAATCAAATCCAGGTAGATACACGCTCGCCGTACGAAAAATGGCACCACCAAAACGCAGGCAAAAGTGGACGGTACTAAAAATTAACAGGATTCCGCTTTTTACAAATACAACTTTAAGTGATACGAGTAGGGTACAATATGCCCTAATTTATGTTTATATCATAACTGTAACTACTCAAGTGGATTTGGGGACGTATTTAGTATAACTTTTGAACGGGATTATGTGTCTCGTTATGATATATCGATGCTTTACACAAATTAAATAAAGCTAGATCTTAACTAATTTAATTGTAACCTAAAGATTGTACTCATATAATTTTATAACAAATATTGAAAAAGAGTAATGTACTGAAATGTGCGGAAGACAGCGCAGCCGCACTCGGCGCGGCGGCAAACGTCACGAACGAACATAGCCGAGAGCTTCCGTCGCGCTCCCGTCGCGCTCCGCCGCCTGTTTGAGTTTAATTTAAGTGCCGCCCGCCCGCCCAAACCTTAAGAGAGTTAAATAAAAACAAGCCAGCGGAGTTTCTAGCTGGATCTTCTCAGTGGAGGCACCGTTCCGCAACTTAATAGTTAGATTTTAAAAAACTGTCAATTTCTACCTCGCCGGGTTTGATTATCATAATCAATCAGTTTGTATCTACCAACTGCTGGATGTAGGCCTATCCTCTATCACGCAATTCGGTCCGGTCCTGTGCTATTCTATTCCACCATATGACACTCTCATGATGTCATCGCTTCATCTAGCCTGGTCTGCCCGTTCTGGGTCACTCTGTCACAGCCTTGGTCCACCTGCCATCTTCATGCCTCATCAAATGTCCTGCCCATCTCCACTTGTGACACGTTAACCACTATTTTCAACTACACATAATGAATTATTTGAGTTTGAATTCAAATAATATATTTTTTTCTCAAACCGTTAATTTGAATACATATCAAAGCAATAGGATACCTAAAATCGATTTTATATTATCGTACATATTGAGAAATTATGCAAAAGTTCCATTTTTTATTCAACACATTATTCAGATAAAATCAAATAGATAAGATAAAACTACTATTTTAAGTATAATAATAGATAAAACTAAAGAACGGACATAATGCGAGTGGGACTCGCGCTTGAGGGTTCCGTAAAAGCGCTACTAGATGTCGTTATTTTAATTTTTAATTGAATTCTGATAAATATAGTTCTTTTTATTTGATGTAGAGTTGGATTTTCCTTTGTACTGTGGCTTTCGTCAGTTTAACTATATTATTTCAACATGAAATAAAACTATTTTTTTCGGATTTTATCGCGGTTTATTTTGATTTTTAACTTCCCGACTTTCACGGTCGGACGGTCACGAGAAGGAGTCCTTCCCGTGACCATGGGTGCTGCAAAGCACTCGAAACGCCGGGAACTTAAAAATCAAAATAAACCGCGATAAAATCCGAAAAAATAGTTTTATTTCATGTGTAATATTCGCGCAAATCTAAGAACTCAGTATATTATTTCAAGTTCTTTTTTTCTATTTCTTTTAATTCACAGCCATTGTCCCACTATAGGGCAAAACTCCTCTTGTCACTCACGACACGGTAAACAGGGAAGTGTATTTACACTTGACAGCGCGAGTATATAAACTACTATTAAAATTCATGCACAGTTGAAATGAAATGAACTCAAAATTTGATGACTTAAAATGAAACGAAAAGAAATAAAAATGACACGAAATCAATTTAAATTATACAATATACTGATATTACCAATGGTAGCCGCACTGAATTCGAATAATAAATCGAACTTAAATTTTAAATTAAATAAAAATTAAAATTTCAAGGTTTAAAGTTTATTTCCGCGGTCATTCTGGGAAATTCTGGCAACATGTTATATAGAAATGTCAAATTATACGAAAAACCTGTCTGGTCTAAATCTGATAACTAAAAGTTATTAAAATAGTAGTCAGTTTACCATTGGAAACCATTTAACCTTTAGCTATATAAAAATATGTTAGGTTTTTTGTTCATACTAGATGTGAATAAATTTATTCTGATCAAAATATTTTAAGGTTAAGTCTATGCGTTAACGTTGTGCAATACATCTTTTGTACTTCTTCTCGGTCGTTTCCTCATAGCTGAGGGTCGTGTCAATATCAGGAGGATGTCATCTTACAGGTGTTAGTCTTCTCCATTCTTCTCAATTTTGGTCATGGTGTAGAGCGGTTTTGAAGGACATTGCTGTCAGATCCAGCCCCCATCATCCCAGAAAAATGGGATCATCATGTTGCATCCCAGAAAAATGGGATACAACAACAAAGGGCCATCACCTCTACCTATTCGCACCGTGCATAGCAACTTTCAGAATAAATTATTCTCTTTTAAACTGGTATCTTCACCGCTAAGTCAGTGTTCCCCGTCTAACTGCTAATATGAACGATCAGTACACCACGTTCTTTGAGAGTGCAGTCTCTGGCACAAAGATCGTTTCATTATGTTAAACAGCCCTCGAAATACGTCTGGAGTAATCTACTACAAGGATCTTGTAGAAACTCGAGATAATTTACGTGCGTTCAAGCGTATTTACCATACTGGAATCGGACATGAGGCTCACAAATAGGCCCTGTTACTATTTTTTTCGTATCCGCGGTGCGTCACATCTGGGCTTATCCTAGTTGTAGTCTCCTTCTGACTGATCGGCCAATATTTTGTGTCTCCCGCTTGGCCAAGGGAAGTGGAATTTTATTTTTTCTACTCATCCTGTTTTTCTTGCTAATTAAATTTGTTACGGGTTCGAAGACAATTAAAGCACTTCCCTTCACTTCAGGTTTAAACCTTGGTGTCATTTAAGGAGACCATTTTGGATCCTGGCTTACAGGTGTTATAATTGCGGGAATGTGTGGCGGGCTTAGTTCCAATAAATAAAAATATCCGGACCACCGCGGCATTGAACGGCCTTGAAGCCTTCTACCGACTATTTTGCCTACTATCACGAGCTTTTTGAGGCTATCTTCAGCTCGCCTAACTATGTGGCCTAAGTAGGATCTTCTTCTTCTTAGCGTTTCGACAGCAAACATGATAACAATTATATGGATGCGGCCCAGAAGGTGGACACACCGATTGCATTGTTGGTAGCAGACATAAAATCCTGCTGCGTGCAGACCATGATATAAGGTGGGTCATCGTTTGGGTTACACCGCATAAACACCCCAGATTAGTGCTGTCTGTGAATCCTCACCTGATCATGTTTTCCTTGCTTCGGCCGACCTGGGTCCGAAGTCTATTTAAAGACTTCCAGACTGGCCACGGTGATTCATGTCCAGGTGCGAGACTCTCAGTAGGACAATATTCGCTGTAGGCATACGGTAGAAAGCCTCGTTTTGACCCTTAGCTCCTTAGAGATGGACGCATTGGTCCGCTTTTTAAATGCATCAATTCTATTTTCTTTTGTGTTTATTTGGTTTTGGAGTTAATTCCAACATCTTTTTGTTTTGGTTTTGGCAAACTTCTACGAAATGGTGCCATTTTTACCAGTGATACAATTAAACGAAGTTTCTTAAAAATAATGACTGTTAATATTCCGCCAATATTCCTTATTATAATGGCATCTTGGTGCAGTGTTTAAACTCAAGTTGTCGCCGTTTTGATTCACACACGAGGCAAATCTGTGTGACCCACTTGTTTGTTTCTGTCTGGGTATTTGAGCATGTGAATTAATTGTTTATAAACGCACTTACGACACAGGCATAATTTCGTGATATGGGACTACCTTCACCCATCACAGACTCACCGAGTCTAACACTCCACCAACTTAGTCGATCTGTATTTGACAGACGGCGTGATCCAGTGGTTAAGAGCTTGAGTTGCTCCGCCCACTGGATTGAGTAGTCGTTTCCCACATATATTTGTTTCGGTCTTGTAAATTTCATGTTTGTAAACGCACCCACTACACAGGCTACATTAAAAAAATATATCATCACGCTAGATCCCTTGCGGGGTACGTAAAGAGTACAGAGTACCAGTAATACCGGTCAAAACAAACACCTACCAAGTGATAATTTCCAAACAAGTAGACCCATTTCTGCACCAGCGCAACACATGACGCGCTATGAATGTAAAGCATTAATTTAATACGACAGTGAATCCGTTTTTATCAAGTTTCTGGTAAAAGTTTATATAAAACAACTTTCGTTGATTTTATCATTGTTATTTGTAGCGATTTCTTTTTTTTATCGCTACCGAGCTGGAAGGATGGTAGGAGAAGGTTCTATAAACTGTATACTTTTCGTAATAACTGTTATGTGAGTGCGATCAGACCAGTTACTGTTGAATATTCCATAAAGCAACAAACTACACAACTTACCAAGTATCTAAAACAATCACACCATACAATCAGAACCTCGACAATGTTCCCACAACCTTGAAAACCAGTAATTGTCAATTAAAACGTCCTAACACGTCAATTACCGTAACTATGTAAAAACAGGAATTAAATCGCGCAGCACTAGCGAACAGGAAAGCCTTGTTCTGACCTTTACTTTTATATGTAGGTAAATGAACCGTAAACCAAGGTCGTCTTCAAAAAAACCGGTTAATATATCTATGTATAGTTGAACTATACTTTAGTTTCTGACATAGAGAAACAATTTTGAAGGTGAAAATGACGGTTTGTTGTTTAAAGTGTTAAACACCTGAGTGATATCATCTGGTGATCAAAAGCGACTTATTAGTGTCTAATAAACAACTAGCAGCTAATTACCCAGATGATTATATACCATATGACTGCCTCGTTGGTCTGGTGGCAGAGCGCATCGCTTTGTGATCACGAGGTCCTGGGTCCAAATCCTAGGTCGGACAAATGTAGTTTTTCTAACGAAAAATTCCCAGTATGAGTCCGGAGTCTAGAATTGTGCCCGATATATGCCCCGTATTACATGGGACCTAACATCATCGGCGAAACGTGGGTGTACTCAGTACACCTCTGCCACCCCCTCTGGGGAATATAGGCGTGACGGTATTTTTTTTTATATACCACTCAATTTTTTTCTCGTTCAAAACTGATATACCGACAATGCGAAATTGGAAAGATCTAGGTACCGAGGAAGACCTAGACTATCTTATTATTTTTATTTTTTGTTTATTTTTCTCAGCTTGTGTGCTGGCATAGTAAAGTCATTTATTATTATTATGAGCCATTTGTGTCCCACTGCTGAGCGAAGGCCTCCCTCCACTCTTTTCACTCCTCTCTGTGCGTTGCCATGTCAGGCCAGTCTTTCAGAAAGTTTAGTTCCAGTTCGTTCCACTATCTCCGCTTGGGTCTACCGCGTTGCCTTTTTTGTCCCACTGCTGAGCGAAGGCCTCCCTCCACTCTTTTCACTCCTCTCTGTGCGTTGCCATGTCAGGCCAGTCTTTCAGAAAGTTTAGTTCCAGTTCGTTCCACTATCTCCGCTTGGGTCTACCGCGTTGCCTTTTTGTATTTCGTCGGGACCAGTCAGTTATTATTTTGGGTAATTGGCTATTTTTAATGCCACAAATATGGCCGGCCCAGTTCCATTTAAGCTTGGCGGCTTTTTGACATACGTCGGTAATTTGCGTCACGGAGCGAAGTATGGTGTTTAAGTTTAATATTTAGAATACTGGAATACTAATCCGTGGACCGCTGACTTACCGCTAGCGTGGACTATCTTACCATGACCAAAAGACCGTGTCTTATCTGATGGGCAAGTCAAGTCTCCGTAACCAGCGAGCGTGTGTGAGACGAACTATAAGAGTGGGGAAAGCAAGAGAGGTCTGTAAGGAAAGGACCTGTTAGAACCTTGTACTCTCTAAGTACCCCGCAAGGGATCTGGCGTGATGATACTGTAGAAAATTATGCATAATTTCAGACTTAGTACTGCGGCGAAAACTCCTTAGTTATATATTTCGACCGTAAAGGCTAAGCAAAGGGATAGTGAAACCTGGGATCTTCCTGATGGCACGATGGCTCTGTGGTCTGGGGTATCGCCGAGCGATCGCGCCACCATGGGGGTGAGTATCTTACTGTCCCGTCGCCTGGCCTCTGGAGAGATTATGGCCTAACTATGAGAGTGGGGGAACCCAAAGAAGTATGTAAGAAAATAACCTGTAGGTTCCTGCATAGGACGTCCACGAGCATCGGGGGAAGCTCGCGGGGCGTGTCGGATCCCTACTGCCCGAAAACCCCAGGATGGCCGACATCACCACTTTGGAGGAACTCCGTGTTCTCCGTGTGGAACGCGCCCTAACCTAACCATTACTACCTATATATTTATCTATATTACCACGCCAGATCCCTTGCAGGGTGGGGAGAGAGTACAGAGTTCCAACAGGTTCTTTCCTTACATACCTCTCTGGCTTCTTCCACTCTATTAGTTCGTTTCATGCACGCTCGCCGGTTACGGAGACTCTTGACTTGACCTTAGATAAGACTCGGTCTATTTGGTCATGGTAAGGACTATATAACCTAAACATTACTAATATCGATATATGATTTGTAGGAATAATATAGATGATTACTAAGTCGTTGTCTTATCCCGGACATTACCTCAAAGTCAAATTTATCTTTAAAATGCAAAACGGCCTAAGCCATTACCGATTATTGCTTATAAATATAATGTTATTGGTTAATAGTAACACCAATATAATGGTTTCTACAATTTTATGTTAGTTTTGCTGCATACATAAATTAACATAATTAAAGCAAACTCTACATTAAAATAACGACTTCAAAAATGGTGTCGGTGACAATTTACCGACCGAATGGACTGGACATACGAATTGAGAACATCCTACTTTTTGAAGTCGAAAAAAATATAGTTAGGTAAATACTCAAAATATACAGAGCAAAACCTTAAATTGATAATATTATTGAAATTAACAAAAAAAAATTAAAATTGTAGTATAAATTTTGGTAGAATAGGTACAAACGTTTTGTATGAACCCGTTTTTTTTCAATGAGTGCCGTTATCACGTAATAGATAATCGCATTGATGAGATTAGACTCTATAACCTATTGCAGGTTTTGCATACCTTATACTGTAAAAATAATAAAATATATTTTAATCCCGAACCCCACCAACCGATGACGAAAATTACAATAAACTTTATAATATAAATCACTTATTTTATGGGTTATCTACGCAATATAATTGAGTAATAATTTTCGATGATAACCTAACGGTCATTTAACAAATTGTCAGTCAGTTAACGTACACAAACTGCGCACATCGAACGTATTTACGATTAAAATTGGATTTTAATAAAATAAATGTAAATTTGAATTTTCGAATTTTAATATCGAACGTCGGATTTTAAGCTCGAATTTTAAAATCGAACGTCGAGTTGTAAACTCGACCTTCCGAATTTGAAATCGAGTCTTAAATCAAGTCACCGTGTTTAAAATTTAAACTTTCGAATTTTAAAATCGAACATCCACTCAAATTTGAAAATCGAATTTCTAGTAAACAAAATGGCAGCGGTCAACGGAAAAGACACAGAGCCTGTAGTACCACCGTCGTCTTTAATAAGGAGAGTTAGTTCTCGTTCAATAAGGAACTCCATTTCGGAGGAGAAAGAGAATGGAGATGCCCCAGTCAAAGGTTCCTTCGTTAGTAAATATAAGAAAACGCCTGAAGCGTTGAAAACTTTTCACATAAACGATGCGGACAGTGAACTGGAAGTGCCAGGGACTCCGATGACCCCAAGGACCTCAACTACACCCGGTTTGTATACTTTGCCTTCTTTATTTTTATCTACATTTCCAAGACCTGGACCAACCGACCTTGCTGGAGAGGTCGTAGAACCCCCTTACCGTCCGGTGCAGAGCTCCACGGTGAAACACTTAACTGAGTTATTGCGTAGTACGCTCTTGAGAAAACACCAATTTTTTATAGTATACGTTACAGTGCATATACTTAAGCTCATTTTGTGCCAGGTGTCACAACGTGCCATGTTTGAGTATAATATAAATAATATTAGCCTATATTGCCCACTGCTGGACAAAGGCCTTCTCTTACTAATTGCGGTGAGAGAGATTAGGTCATACTCCACCACGCGGACCCAGTGCGGATTGGTGGAGGCAAGTATGTGGCCACCTGCTGTTGGAACTTATCAAGCCGCCTTTAAGGCTTCCAACTCGGCTTAACGACTACCACATATAGCCGGGACCAACGGCTTAACGTACCTTCCGAAGCACGGAGACGCTCGAATATGAAAATACCACAAACGGTCACCCATCTTGGGCCAACCGAGTCGAACTTAACCCTGGTAATCGGTAAGAACACCGCGGTCGCACAGCACTACGAGGGCCTCCCGTTTGAGTGCTTAGTTTTATTTCAAAAACTAGCTTCTACCCGCTACTTTTTCCACGTTGACTTTAGACAGGTATCTAACATTATTCACTGCTAAATATGTGTTAACCCAGGTAATAATCTGTGTCCAGGTATCATCCAAATCCGTTCAACCGTTTTTGCGTGGTTGAGTTACAAACATCCAATCATACAATAAAGTAAGATTTCCTTCATATGTACAACTCGAGAAACACAAGATTTTACTATCTATGGAAACACAAACATCCCTGATAACCCGTGGGCATTTTTTGTTTGAAAAGCTTCTCTAGTATGTAGCACTCAGTAACTTAATTAATCACCTAGTTTATGCCGTCCCCCATAGCTATTACCTGAAGGATTTAATGAGCAAGTTGCCCCCTTTGCCCTTACGGCACGCTGGCCCTCATGCCCCGTGAAGATGTAAATTCTTCTCAACTTATATCATACTCATTCACACAAGTAATAAACCACCGAGGATCTTACACCAAGATCTGGTAAAGATGGTTAATATTAAAGAAAGAATTTTGTATTATTTAGTTTCTTTGTAAATTGAAATGTCACATCCAGTGAGTGAGTGATCTTTTGCTTGCGTTGACATTCTCAGTTCAGATGCCTAGGTTGTATAAATGAGGTAAAATATTTAAATATATTTATTTAGGTCATAAGTTTTTAAAAGGAGCAGTAATAGCTTAGTGGTTACACCGTTGGACTGCAAAGTCAGACTCGGGTTCAAACCCAGGCACGCACCTCTATCTTTTAGAAAGCATGTGCGTATTAAAAAAATATTATCACTTGCTTTAGCGGTGAAGGAAAACGTCGTGAGGAAACCTGCATACCTAAGAGTTTCTTGGAGGTGTGTGAAGTTCGCCAACCCGCACTGGGCCAGCGTGGTGGACTATGGCCTAAACCCTCTCAGTTTGAGAGGAGGCCCGTGCCCAACAGTGGGACTGTTTTTTAACAGGGCTAATACTATTATATTTTAGGTTATAATAATAATAATAAATCATTTATTTCAGGCAACATGCACAAAAATAACTATGTGCAACTTACGTGCCCATAGAATATATACCTTACAGGCTAACATACATATAATATATAAAAACTTATAAACTAAGACACATGTGTTGACGGCGACGTGTTGCGCTGAGCAGGGGCGTCTCGTAATCTTCTACGAAATCTCCTGAAGACGACACCCTTGCGCCATAACTCCTCGCTCATGAAGGTCTCCAGCTTGGCGGTGGAAACTCGCACAACAAAGGAATTGAATGCCGTATTGTTTTGCGACTTTAGTTTCTCGACCCTCAGAGTGTAGAAGGTCTTCTTACGGGCGTACTCCGCAATGTCCTCGGCTTTAGTGGTGTAGTGTAGCCGAGACACGTACAGCAGTGTTGTTGGTACTGCTGAGCGAAGGATTATGCCATCTTCTACCGGTGCAGTCCCACACCGGTTTCATCGGTGAGGCTTGTTCTTCTTGATGAAGCCTTCCTCATCATCTTAAACCTTCGTACGGGCCTTCCCAGTGGTCTTCTCTGGCGCGCGGGCAGCGGCGGCGGTGTAATCACGACGAGAAGTAGTCCGTAGTAGCTCCGCGGCCCAGCCTGTGACGTCAAACGTAAACAACGTTTGACGTCACAGGCTGGGCCGCGGGGCGCGGTGAGCTGCGGGTGGCGGGGCGCGGTGTGCTGCGGGCGGCGGGCGCGGGGCATCGCACGGGGCCGTAGCAACAGCCGGCGACGCATCGGCCGATTCAAAACTGCCGACGGATGCATTTTGCGCCCCGCAACGTACGTTGACATTAGAGGCCTCGTGCGACCTACTTTCCGGGCTAGCGCCACGCAATGACGCAACCTCTTCCCGTAGTTCGCGGATGGTAATTGCCGAAGCCTCCAACCTGAATGTAACCTCGGCCAGGCTGGACTTAAGGGTGTTTATGTCCTTCAGCAGCCTGGTGACGTCGACAATATAAGTTTAATATATTATAGTATATATGTTAGTCTGTAAAGTATATATTAATATGGGCCCTATAAATTGTACAATTTCTAATGCCTGAAATAAATAAATTATTATTTATTTATAATTGTGATGTAAATCCATAAATAGTGTATATTATCAATATTTATTAAGTACTTTTTTAGGCAAAATGTACTTAAATTATTTTTTATATCAATGCGCAAATGTAATGTTAATTTAATTAATTATTTCATTCAGACCTAACTTAATTTTTCCATAAAGTCGAAATGTTTGGTTTGAGCAGCAGGGCGGTGATATTATAATATTCAACCTATGTTAATCTCATTTTTTGACAGAAATTGTTTAAACTTAATAAAAACAGACGTTAAAATTTTAAAATAACGATATTATATTGGCATAAAGAGTTAAATTATTCTAATAATAACTTGTTAGTAAACTTTTAAACCGGTTCGTTCACAGTAACTGATCAAATTTACAACGTACAAGGCTAAAGCATATATCATATAACCATTTAGCAGACGTCATCTGGATAAACATTGTGAAATAGGTCAAATCTAAAACTATAAATTTGATGGAATATAACACTATAATACTAATAATCAGTTTCAAATATGGCGTCGCTTAGATTGCCAAGCCGTAAAAAGCCGGACTTAACGCTAAATTAGTCAGAAAGTTTTCCTCTAAAAGCCGAACATGTCATTTAAAGCCGGAAATACATTTTGCTACTTGCAGCTAGACATAATTTTAAGAATTAAACACTTAGTTACTTATTTTAATTGTTTATTAAGAACATATGAATCACAGTTGTATTACACAATTAAACGGCTATAAGTAATAACAAAAAGCCGGAACGGTAAAACCCGGACACAGTGTCCGGCTTACATGCACATAAAGTGTCCGACTTACCCGGACACATTTTTAAAATACAATAGATCCAAGCAATATAAACGGATAGCACCTCTATTTGGATGTCATTGAAGACAACTAATATTGAGCAAGTAGCCTTTACGGCAATACGCTTTTAACATGGGTTGGAACGCATTCGAAATACGCCTCTAACCACACCTTCGTAGATATGGCCCTGATATAATAACTCTGAATAATATACGTATCGAATCTATAGGAGCACGCAATTTATCGGTTGAATTGCAACATACAAATCGTTTCTTATAATTATAACATAAACTTAAAAATACATAAGTGAAGTAAGTTTGAGTTCAAATTGCGTAATCTTACTGGTATTTTTATACTTGTACCGTGGGTTCTTTTGAATACCTTGATAAAGGGAATGAGGAATTGAATACCGGATATCTATAATCCCTACATAATAATTTGGTATTGGTATTTACGTAGTAATTAATGGGCCTACATATAGGCCAACTCTTTTGGTTTTGCACTGAGTATATTGTGTAGATTTAATGCGCGTCTAAGACTATAGTGTCCGGCTTAAAAATTAACATTTCTGAACAAATGTTTCAAACAGCACCCATAGGTAAGCCTACCTATATGGATTATCCTTTAATGGTTAACGACATCCAGGAATTTGATATTCCAATTCTCAGTAACTATCTATCTATCTATATCATCACGCCAGCTCCCTCGCGGGGTAGGCAGAGAGTACAGAGTTCCAACAGGTTCTTTCCTTACATACCTCTCTGGCTTCCTCCACTCTCATAGTTCGTCTCATACACACTCGCCGGTTACGGAGACTCTTGACTTGCCCTTCAGCTAACACACGGTATATTTGGTCATGGTAAGATAGTCTAGGTATTTATAGTCTCAGTAACTAAGACCTAAATTTACGTTACATCCTCTCGTCAAGCTAAGTCATAAGCCTTACACCGACAACAACGTTGCCACAAAAATGGCCACTGATATGAGAAGTAACCTATAGACTAGCGATAGAAGAAGTGTTTCCCTCTATCTCTGGTTTTGGGAACGTTGGGTGTGGATAAACAATGTTATCTGTGGGATCTTTACCAGTTAAAAGAGCAAGTATATCACCAATAATAGTACAGCAGGAGCTTAACTACTTGTATACTAGATTTCTAACAAATATTCTCTCTCCTTGTCTCCAGGACACGAGAACTGCACATTCCACCATGATTTGGAGCTGGACCACAGGCCCCCAACCAGGGAAGCTCTCCTACCCGATATGGCTAACTCCTACAGACTCCTGCTTACAGGTAAAATACCCAAATAACAACATCTAAGTATTATTTTCTAAAGCGCAGTCAAAATCTGGCAACACGTTAAAGCCTTGGATTGTTGATTCTCTATATGTTAATCTAAGGTTAACGAAGTTAAAAGGAGACGCATTGTTGCTTTGGTTTGGATACAGTTTGGTTACAACTATTGGTTTATATTTTATAAATAAGTAGTTTAAGTAGTAAAAAACAACAATTTGCTATTAAGAGCTATTTTAGAGAGCTTGAATCCTCCTTTCAAACAAATAATTATAAATTTAATAAATTCAGTTTGTTCTATGCATCCTTTACTAAATTTAGACTTTCTGCATGAATAGACGTTTGTAATTCTAATCCTTCCTCAGGTCTTGGAGAAGACCCAGAGAGGGCGGGTCTCTTGAAGACACCAGAACGCGCCGCCAAAGCTATGCTGTTCTTCACCAAGGGTTACGACCAGAGTCTTGAAGGTACGTGCACCATTTTCTCATAACATGAACCAGTGTAAATAGATCCTTGATTTTCTAGTATACCTTAGGCATAAGGTCTCTTTTAATTGATTTTGCAATAAATATCTTGTGCCATTATAATATTTGTAGATACGATAAGCATTGTTAGTTAGAACTATTAACAAGTGAACTGTTACATATTATAAGCCTTCAGCAACCATTTTCTATATGATTGCACATTGAAGTCATTCAATATAACCAACTATCAACTTCATTGTTATTAAATTCATGAAACAGACATGCCATCAATAACAATCTTGCTTCGTTAAATGGTTGAAAGCAATTGGGCGAAAGGTTAGGATGTATATTTTCTTGACGACGGTTTTGGCAACCTCTATTGAGGAGACGTTATTAGCGCGGTGCTACTAATTACCAGACTAAAAGTTCAGTTCGGTGAATCTAAGGTTGGTGACCGCATGTAGCATTTCCATTAAAGAGCGTCTTCGTGCTTTGGAAGACATGTTCAGCCGTTGGTTCTGGTTACTATTTCAATTGGTATTCGTAAGGCCAAGTAAAACGCTCACGTTCAGCTTGATACATCCTAACAATAGGAAGCCTCAAACCTGTTTCTACTAATTCGTCTTAGGTCTGCATTGTAGAGTATTATCTATTCTCTCTCAGCAGTGGGTCAAAATAGGCTGATATATTAGTAATTATTATATGTACTAAAATCGCTACTATATAAATAGAAGATAACTGTCTCTTTCTTCTTGCAGAAGTCCTAAACAACGCGATATTCGACGAGGACACCGATGAAATGGTGGTTGTTAAAGACATTGAGATGTTCTCAATGTGCGAGCACCACCTTGTTCCGTTCTACGGGAAGGTGTCCATTGGATACTTGCCACAAGGAAAGATCCTTGGGTTGAGCAAGTTGGCAAGGTACGTTATTACTAAAAACCCTTATATGCACTTATTGCCTACATCCGAAGTTACATTATTTACTATATCCACCGTAAGACATCCCCAAGGGTCCCACAACAATGTTATTTGCACTACATATTTTGATCATCATTGGATTAGTTTATTTTTTCTCTAAAAAATAACTGACTCCCAAATGAATGCTATTCAACATAAATTATAATTTGCTTATCATATTGCAAAGTGTCATATATTGCATAATTTTTAATCAAACAATGTTTTACATAATATGGTACCAAAAATTCTTTTAATTTGTAATATTTTCTGATAAAATATTATGTATGTTATGTGTGTGTGTGTGTGTGAGTAATCTACGCTGTTGGCCGCAGGGCCTTTACAGCTTCAACGAACAAGAAAAAAATATTTCAATTAAACCATTCCTAAGCTTATCCAGATTTTTAGATCAAACCGAGTTGTACCCATGCTCAAAAAATCTGTACTTGTACTATTATCCCAACAAAACATAGAATCCCTACCGACATCTGAATAACACTGGCAAAATTTAAATAGTTTCGCAAATTTTGCAGCTATTATATTAAATAGCAACTTAAGATATTATATTCCAAGAGTTTCTAAATCGACCAATTCTATGGATTGTATTTCTTTTGAATCAACCACAACCTTCAACTTAATCGCTTGACCGACCGCAGCGAGACGATCTGCACGTTTTAATAGACGGCATATATGTAACTTGAAGATTTTATAATGATATAAGCAAAGTAATTATTGAAAAAAAACGTAGAAATTTCTAAAACTAGTCTAGATTATCATATATATAAATCCTATAGTGAATTAGAAACTTACTTTCACCCCGAATATTATAACAATTCAATGTTATAGTTGGATTTTTGCTATATTCAAAACCTTTAACAAGTTTAGAACTAGTGTAGTTTGTTGATGAAGCCAGAATTAAAAGGCTGATCACTGATTGTGCCAACTTTGAATCTATAACGAATTGAAGAAACTTCCACCCTAAAGATTATAACGATTTAAAGTAACATTTGGAGATCCAAGGATCAAGGCTTAGCCGTACTGCAAATCTTTAACATTTTGGAAACTAGTCCAGATATTTGATATATCCTAAAGTTCAGGTAGTAAATAATCACGAGAATATCAATCATTGATTCCACGGCAAATTAAAACAAATTACCTCGACCTCAAGAATTCGCTAAATTTCTTGCCACATCTTCTACAAAAGAAAGTTCCGTCATCAGTCGACTATCGTCCACTGTAGGACTAGGCTTCTCTAAAGAACACCTTGTGATGGTTTGTTTAGTGCGAATCTAGTTCTTGCGACTTTCACCAGTTCAACGATCCATAAGGATAATACATTGATTTTTTTCACTGTTTCTACACCTACTGCAAGCAGATTAGTTCCACCTTCCAAAATTACAATCAATCAACTTAGTATCTTAATTCCAGGATCGTGGAGATCTTCTCCCGTCGTCTCCAAGTACAGGAGCGTCTCACGAAGCAGATCGCCATTGCTGTCACACAGGCCGTCCGACCAGCTGGCGTGGCTGTGGTCATTGAAGGAGTGTAAGTATCTCTCATCATTAATAACATTTATTTATTTTAGGAAATCTTACAGCTAGTGTAGTAATAATAATGTTACATAGAAAAAGAAGGCCATTTAGAAGATTCAACAGAGGCCCTACACAAACTAAATAACTATATATAAACTAAGCCTGCGAGCGTGGTGCAGAGATCGCTAGTAATAAAATGATGTACATGTTTGCAAATTAACTTAGTAAGAAACAATTACAATATGTACAAACTTTTCTGGAAATAAATGATTATTATTATTAAATAAAACATTAAATATAAACAATATACTATACAGTGTAGAAACATGTTCTAGTGTAGAACGTACTTACTGTGTTTATGATTTGGACGGCAGTGTAGCCAAATGGTCTTTCTACATCGTTAATGCTACCTAATAGGAAACGAGAAATGTACGAGAATGACATCGAAAGTCAGTAATACCTGTAACCAAGTGGTCTTTCCACACTAGTTAACGCTTATAGAAAACGAGAAAATGTCCGGGAATGACATTTTACAAGGAAAAGTCACGTGGTCAGAGCAAGGCCAACAGGTAGTATATAACACACGATGAACCGATTGACCAAGAAGGAAAACCACGTAAAACAATCTCGCGACTGGAGCATTTCTAACTATTTTTTGTGCTACTGCAGTACATTAAACAATCATTTCACGAAATTATAATAACACGCCGCGTTACGTATGCCCTGAATGAATAATGAGTAAAGATTAGCGAATGAGGGCCCTGAGTGATTTTGTAGCTCTGTGCGTGATTATGAAAATATTTCCAAGAATAAGCCGAACACTGTCCGCAGAAACCCGGTTTATTTAAATGTGGAAAAAAAAATCAAAATCTTTTAGGAGATAAGGAAAAAAAGTACCAAATTCCTATGGAATTCTCAGTCTACGAAATCGCCTTGCACTTGATCGGATATATGTTCGGGGTTTTTATAGATTTCCTGTGACATTGGCAAATGAACCATTGCTCATTTGCAATTGCAGCACTAACTAGATGTACAATCTATCTATCTATATCATCACACTAGATCCCTTACGGTACCCCGTAAGGGATCTGGTGTGATGATATAGTGGCAGCGAGTTTAGAGTTCCAAAAGGTTCTTTCCTTACATACCTCTCTGGCTTCCTCCACTCTCATACTTCGTCTCAAACACGCTCGCCGGTTACGGAGACTCCTGACTTGTCCTTCAGATAAGACCCGGTCTATTACAATTACTTAAAAATAAACCGGCTCTTTGATTTCACAGTAAAACTAATTAATGTTAATTAGCATTAACAACAGGATTAAGCAGAAATGTCAGAAGATAATTGATTTGTTGGAATTAACATGCATTGATTGTTTCATTTTATCTTAGTTATTACAGTAATATATAGATGTCGCTACTTCACCTTAGGCATTGTTTTAGATACTCAAAATTACAATAGATGACGCTTTTATAAATTAAAATATTCTTAGTTTTTGGAGCCATATACTTTACTGACGCTATACATTTTTTTTTAATGGTATTTTTAATTTAAGGAGATAATTTGTAAAAAGAAATACTGAATCTTTCATTTTGTTAGGGTTATTTATTAACAATAAAGTATACCTATATAAGTATAAGTATTTTAACAATAAAGTATACCAATTGAATTATTTATTTAATGTAGAAATATCTGTCGGATGTACAGTAAAAAAACGATGTACCCAATTATAGTTAAGTCTGTCACTTTATACAGATACATTGTATCATAAAAATGTTATACAGAAAGACCAGTCGAATAATAAATTAACTTCAAAAATAACATATCATACCAATTTCAAAATGGTATAACACAAAGGTTGGTCGTTAATTTTAAAAATAAATTATTTTTTGCATTTTAATATATTTATTTAATTTTTCCCATAGACACATGTGCATGGTGATGCGAGGTGTCCAGAAGATCAACAGCAAGACGGTGACCTCAACCATGCTCGGCGTGTTCCGAGATGACCCCAAGACAAGGGAGGAGTTCCTAAACCTCGTCCACTCCAAGTGAGGCCGCGAGCTCATACCCTTTTCCTTTTGATGATCGTAATATTCTTTTCATTCCTATAAACACCTAAAGGTTCGTTCTTATTAGGCCAACTTTATAAACAAATATGGTTTGACACAATAAAAATAATAAGGTTGCGAATCAATGAATGAATAATTCATTCATTTTGTTCAGTCATTGATATACCAGCCGTAAAAATAAGTTTTCGGTACTATTTTATTTAATTTAAAAATATTTTTTGCAGTCACATCACTAAAATAAATGTAATCAACTTTATTATACAAAAAAAAAGATTTCCCTTGCTATAAAGTATTCAACCCAAAAATGTATTTTTTAAGCCGGTTAAAAAATGATACTTTTTTATTCATTTTAATAAAAATCATTACACATAATTAAACTACTTAAAACATTTTTACAAATATTTTTTTATTTCTTATCAAAAGAATACTACGATTGTCGCGTATTGTAATGTGAATTTTATTTTTATAAGTTTCATTAATTTTAAATTAATTAATGCTTTTTTTGACTCGTAATATTATGTTTCATAAGTAAGTTATTACGATTCCTAAAATACTTTTATTATTGTTAATCTTTTTTGACATTTGAAATCTAATTTTGCAGCTATCAATGTTATTTTTTTTTCATTATTTTTTTTGGCTCGAAGTTTTAATGCGTTACAGTATTTAAATAAATAAAAACAAAATAATTTAAATGTTCTTCGTACAAACACATACTGCCTTAGTTAAATTTGTAGATACCATAGTTTGATTTCTTTGCATTTCCTTATAAGTTCCTTCAAAACCTTTTCCATTAGTTATTTTTTTATAAGATATAGTTATAATTTTTAATAAGCAGCTTAAGCATAACATGACAATAAAAAAGATAATATTTATTATCTGTATTTTGTGGGAAATGTGATAAAAAATATATTGCCCAAAAATTATCACATTTTCCATCCATTTTTATATTAAGAGATTTTTTAGTACAAAAAATAACTGAAATAATGATTGTATTGGATTGTTGAAATTTTTGGACAAATTAAATAACAAAAATCTCAAGCATTTTATGGCTGATGTTTGACATTTTTGTAGAAAAAAAAATGTTTTAATTTTTTTTTAAATTGTATATTAAAATTTTATAAAGCCCCATGGAGTTGCCTTAAAATGTGAATGTAAAGATTTTTGATATATTTTAATTATTATTATATTATAATGATTTTTATAAATAAATGTTTTCATTTTAAGTTTTATTATGCTTTTTATTGGAATTATATTTCATCCTATCATTAGTCGCTTGTACTTAATATAAAATCAGGTAAACCGCCACTATTCGAATAAAATCTATGAAGACGGTTTGGGCGAGATGTCAGAGCATGCCTATGCTCTTGCCGCTTCGTTGTCGAGGGTTCGATCCCCGCACGGCTCAAATCTTAGTGTTTTAACAAATTTATTTTTCGGACTATCTTTGTCTATGTTATAATAATTGGCGAGGAATGATAATATTACGTAAACTTTATACTCAGTAGTTAGTAAGCTGTTGGGTGTCCAAATAATAATAAATAAGATATGAAACAAATAGCGCAAAGAAACGCGGTTGTCAGACGTTCGCGAAGTGTGTGTGTGTGTGTGAATGATCTACGCTGTTGGCCACGGGTCCTTTACAGCTTCAGCGGATAAGAGGGCGAGCGTGCAACCACTACGCTCGAGCCAGAAGGACACGGAGGCAACTAGCTCAAGGGCGCCTCAAGAAGGAACGGCCTCGGATTAGGCAGTCGCTATGGGGGAGGGCGTATACTAGGTGTCTCGCCGTGGTGCTCTGCACCGGCCGGCGGGCAAGGGATTCTTCGAGCTCGCCGGCGAGGTTGGTGTCTGATCCTGTGTGCGGTATCTGTATCCGAAAGAAGGGATGTAAGGGCATCGGAAGGGTGGATGAGAACATGCCGCGGACGGCGGTAGCGGCTGATAGGAGGGGAGTTAGGTTCGTAGTCGGCGGCGGCTACGATTAGCGGATTTCTATGATTGGACGCGTTCGCGAAATATCTGGTTGTCGCCTTTTTAATAAAGGCGCGAATAGGTTCGAGACCGAGATCGGAATGGAGAGTTTGCGAAGCTCAGAGCAAGGAGAACATGATGATAACTCACCTTCAGAACAGTAGTACGTATCTCAAAAAATCAAGCTTTTGAAATCAAGAATAATGTTTTAGAATTGCAAACTCTTAACTTTGACCCCATTCAATTATTTTTGTTTTGGAGGCAAATATATAAATTATTTGTTTTCTGTATCAAATTTAGTTCATCTTTTGTTGATATAAGCAAAAAAAAATGATTTAATTTTTTTTTAATTAGGTTCAGAGTTTGTGTCTATATAATTTTAAAACTTTTTAATAAAATGACTGTTATCGTATGGTCTCTTTCACTCTAATTTTATTGTACATTTTTGTCATATTTCTGTTCTAAAAGTCACGATAAATATGCTTTAGTATCAAACATAGGAAACAGTCATTATATAGCAAAAACACTGCAAAATAAAATATTTTTTTTAATTTTGAAAAGAAATTAAATTACTTCATCACAAAAACGAACGCAATCTTGTCCGTTTGAGTCAATATCTGAAATCCTTCAAATTAACAATAATAAAATCACTCTCTCAAATGCGGTAGAAATGCGAGCTCTGCGGAAGATGTGCGGAGTGAAGCTGACCGACCGCATTAGCAACAGCATAGTAAGACAGCGAGTAGGTATGAAAGATAGTATCGGTGTAAAGATGAGAAAGGGCATGCTCCGCTGGTTCGGGCATATAGAAAGAATGCCAGAGGAAAGAATGACAAAACAGATATACAATGTGAAAGTGGAAGGATGCAGGTACCGGGGAAGACCTAGACTATCTTACCACGACCAAATAAACCGAGTCTTATCTGATGGAAAAGTCAAGAGTCTCCGTAACCGGCGAGCGTGTATGAGACGAACTATGAGAGTCGAGGAAGCCAGAGAGGTATGTAAGGAAAGAACCTGTTGGAACTCTGTACTCTCTGCCTACCCCGCAAGGGATCTGGCGTGAGGTTATAGATAGATAGATAGATAGATAAAATCACTCTCAATAAGCAATAATAATAAACCAAATATATACCTTTTATGAAGGACAAGTCAAATGTCTGCGTAACTGTAACCGGCGAGCGTGTATAAGACAAACTATGAAGAGAGGAGGAAGCCAGAGAGGTATGTAAGGATAGAACCTGTTGGAAATCTGTACTCTCTGCCTACCCCGCAAGGGATTTGGCGTGATGATATAGACATATACATATAAAATCCCTCTCAACATAATTATACTTTCTTACAAAGATACAGAGTAACCTTACAATTACTATATGTATTCGTATTGAGATAGCTTTTTTCTATTCTTTTCTATATCATCACGCCAGATCCCTTGCGGGGTATGCAGAGAGTACAGAGATTTTTAGTATAGCTTTTTTACAGTACATTTATCACAATTATTCATAAATCAGTCATCAGGCAATGCTTTGTACAGCCAATTAAGAATAATTTGCTTTAATAATACAAAAACGTGTTCTTAAAAAGTTAACAATGTAATTTACACAGAGAGAAGAGTGAGTGCAGGGAACAGAGTAAATGGTGCGATGGGAAAGCTAATTTGGAGCCGGCACTTAAGCCATAAGGCGCAGCTGGCCATACATAACGGAGTTATTGTCCCAACGCTGTTATATGGTAGCGAGAGCTGGGTATGTAAGAAGGAGAATGAAAGTAGGATAAATGCGGTAGAAATGCGAGCTCTGCGGAAGATGTGCGAAGTGAAGCTGACCGACCGCATTAGCAACAGCGTAGTAAGAAAGCGAGTAGGTATGAAAGATAGTATCGGTGTAAAGATGAGAAAGGGCATACTCCGTTGGTTCGGGCATATAAAAAGAATGCTAGAGGAAAGGATGACAAAACAGATATACAATGTGAAAGTGGAAGGATGCAGGTACCGGGGAAGACCTAGACTATCTTACCACGACCAAATAAACCGAGTCTTATCTGATGGAAAAGTCAAGAGTCTCCGTAACCGGCGAGCGTGTATGAGACGAACTATGAGAGTCGAGGAAGCCAGAGAGGTATGTAAGGAAAGAACCTGTTGGAACTCTGTACTCTCTGCCTACCCCGCAAAGGATCTGGCGTGAGGTTATAGATAGATAGATAGAACAATGTAATTTAAAATCTATAAAACAAAAAAAAAACCTTTATAAAGAGCACCCAGTGAGTAGCGGAAGTAATTTCGGACGGCCCCCTATGAGATGCCAATTCGAAAGACCCTCAACAACACTCCCCCTCAGAGACTCCCTTCTCGAAAACCGACAACAACATCCAGAACCACCCCAACATCCAGTCAGAGTGGAAAAAGCAATGGAATAGTTCGGTCGCCTTACAGGGTAACATCACCATAGACGACTGTAGTACAAGGCTTCAAAGAGCAACGGCTGGTGTGTTCCTCCATCAACCGAATCAGAACCGGAGTCGAAAGATGCAATTATCATCTTCACAGGCAGGGCAGCACTAAGTCTCCTTCTAACTTTGGAAACTCAGTGCAGACTATCCAGCGCATCGTGGCGGCGTGTCCCACTCGAAAATTCAGCGGCGGATTCCAGGGGCTACACCAGCTGACACCATAGGCTAAACAATGTCTCCTCCACTCTGACATTAAGTTCTGATCGTGGTTCGCATTATTAAAAATACGTTTATGCCAATGCTATGCATATGTCTCTACATTCTATCCATCATCTGTCCAGATTAGATTTTTGAGTCGCTTCATCATCATCATCATCATCAATCAGCCTGTATCTCCCCACTGCTGAGTGTAGGCCTCTCCTCTATCATGGCATTCGTTCCTATCCTGTGCTAATCTATTCCACCATTTTCCAGCCACTCTTACGATGTCATCGCTCCATCTAGCCGATGGTCTGCCTATGGGTCGGCGTCCTGTCCTGGGCCACCACTCTGTTACGGCCTTGGTCCAGCTGTCATCTTCACGCCTCATCAAGTGTCCTTGTCGCATATATTGATAAAAAAACCTACATATATTTTCTATATATCTAGGTATTTATTTGTCTGGAAAAATCTCTGTACTCTTTGCCCCGCAAGGAATATGGCGTGATGATATAGATTGATAAGTTAAAGTTGCTTGAATCTCGCCAGCGGAAAGAACCAAAGACCAAACATACCATACCGTATCATGTAGATACCGGGGAAGACTTTTTTTACATGGGAAAATCCTCATGGACTTTGGAAGCTGGCGGGGCATGTCGGAATCTTACTGACTAAAACCTCACGGTGGCTAGCATCGACACTACAGAAAGGGGCCCCGAAATCTCCATTAGGAACACACCAGTGCCCCTCTGTTTCGTGCACTGTAGAGCCCGCCTTCGGGGTAGAGCCTATGGACCCGCTCCCCCCATGCATCGTCGCGGTGCTCACGGCGGCATGGGCCACACCACGCCGCCGGGGAAGACCTAAACTATCTTCCCATGACCAAACATACCGTGGCTTATTTGAAGGGCAAGTCAATGGTCTCTGTAACCAGTGATCGTATATAAGACAAATTATGAGAGTGGAGGAAACCAGAGAGGTTTTCTAACGAAAGAACTTGTTGGAACTCTGTATTCTCTGTATATTCCGGTCTACGTGACCGGCGAGCGTGTATGAGACGAACTATAACAGTGGAGGAAGCTAAAAAGGCCTGTAAAGAATCTATAACCTCACGCCAGATCCCTTGCGGGGTAGGCAGAGTGTACAGAGTTCCAACAGGTTCTTTCCTTACTTACCTCTATTGCTTCCTCGACTCTCATAGTTCGTCTCATACACGCTCGCCGGTTACGGAGACTCTTTACTTTTCCTTCAGAAAAGACTCGGTTTATTTGGTCGTGGTAAGATAGTCTAGGTCTTCCCCGGTACCTGCATCCTTCCACTTTCACATTGTATATCTGTTTTGTCATTCTTTCCTCTGGCATTCTTTCTATATGCCCGAACCAACGGAGCATGCCCTTTCTCATCTTTACACCGATACTATCTTACATACCTACTCCCCTATCTTTCTACCTGTAAAGAACCTGCTGGAATTCTATACTTTCTACCTACCTCGAGAGATATAGCATGATGATGTAGACAGAAAAATAGTTACTTAATCACACTTCCATCCCACTGTAATGCGATTAAAAAGTCACACTACCACTGCTCTATAGGATAACCTGATATTGAGGTTTCTCTGCTGGCCCAATATAATGGCAATGGGCTTGTTCCTATTGAATCTTTTGTGGCGAAATTTCAGTGTACATATTACACCTTTGTCAGCCCTTGGGGAGTATAAGCAAAGGGTTTTGTTATTATTATTTCATCTGCTTAAATTAGACTTTGCTGCAGGTGGGTTATCTACCTTATCAACGGATTTGTTTGTTATTGTAATTATAATTATCAATTTCTCAACAATGAAAGTTATTTCTTAAGCTGAGTGCAGACAAACTGCCTCGTTGGTCTCGTGGCAAAGCGCATCGCTTTGTGATCACAAGGTCAAGGGTTCAAAATCCTAAGTTAAACAAATGTAAGTTTTCTAACGAAACCTTTCCAGTATGAGCCCGGTGTCTCGAATTGTGCCCGTTATATGGTAATAGGCTCGCCCCCCATTACATAGGACCTAATATCATCGGCGAAAAGAGGGTGTACTCAGTACACCTTTGACAGCCCCGCTTGGGGAATATAGGCGTGACGGTGGGTGCAGACAGTCGTACAAAACGCGTTTTAGACGACTTTATAATTTAAAAAAATAAATGTTTGAAGTCGGTGCCAGTCGGTCGGTGCAGTCGGTTACTGGGCACCGACTTCAAATATTTATTTCTGCAATTTACTTTTGAAGTCCATTTTCCTTTTTTTGAAATGTTATTTATTTTACAATTTTGAGTGATGGGTAAATTCATTATTTGTATTTATACACCTTTCCTTACATATGAAGTGAGAGAGATTAGGTCATACTCGACTACGCGAACCCAGTACGGATTGACGGTGGTAGGTTTGTGGATACCTGCTGTTGGAACTTATCAAGCCGCCTATAAGGTTTCCAACTCGACTTAACAACTACCACTTTACGTTGTAACCGAAACCAGCGGCTTATCGTTCCTTCCGAAACACGGAGACGTTCGAATATAAAAATGCCACAAACGGTCACCCATCTCAGACCGACCGACTCGAACGGTGCTTAACCTTGGTGATTGCTAAGAACACCGCAGTTGCACAGCGCAACGAGCGCCTACATAGATATATTACTTAATAAGAAACAAAATCAAACTCATAAAAAATTACATCTCCTATTTTCCGCCCTTAAAGGCGGTATTTCTTCTTCAAATTTAAATGGGACCAATCGGAGAGTATACACTCTCAAACAAAAAAAAATATTTTCCAAATCGGTTTATAAATGACGGAGTTCTGACATAACAAACATGAAAAAATACAAACGGAATAAGACACTCCTTCCTCCTCTTAATGAAGTCAAAAAAAAAGTAAAATAAACAGTCACGCCTATATTCCCTAAGCGGGGGTGGCAGAGGTGCACACATTGCCGACGATGTTATTTACATACATTTTGGGATTATGCTGTAATTGTTTATAGGATTATAGGAGATCTTTTAGACTAGCTGGTGCGTAAAATTAAGTACATTGTGGAATTTAGAAATAAAAAAAATAATTTGAAAATTGATTTCTTAGAGTTACGCGAATATTAAACATAAAATAAAACTATTTTTCGGACTATATCGCGATTTATTTTTGATTTTTAAGTTCAAAGACCTCAAGATACCGTTAGCTCATTCTGCGTAGATCGGACCAACAAAAATAATTAAGCAGTTTGAGGGTACCCCGGAACAACTATGCTTTTTGGACGTCTAACACCTCAGTCCTTCCCGTGACCATGGGTGCTGTAAAGCACTCGAAACGTCGGGAACCTAAAAATCAAACATAAAACGCGATATAATCCGAAAAATAGTTTTATTTCAATTTTAAAATTCTTCACAAAATCGATACGCGTCCTTCGTATCGATTGTATGACATCAGTATTTTTATTACAAGTTTTTATTTAACTTACGATGTTCGTATGTCTTTCCGGTTCAAATATTGTGATCCATTTTTCAGGCTCTTGCGGGTATCCGATTGAGCTGAAATTTAGCACACTTATGTAAGTTCGGTGACAATGCAATAATACGGTACCATGGAGCTGGTCATGGAGTCGGAAGATGGCCATAGGAATATGTGAAATATACATCGTATCCCCTCGTGTTTAGGCTTGTTATATTGGTATTGACTAGTACTATACAACCAGATAGTGTACAGGGTCTGATGATGAAGCCAAAAGGTAATCAATGGAACCACTTGGGGTCGTTGGATTTGTCTTGACGAGTACTTTGATCCCAGGTGGTGTCCCTGGTCTGATGATGGAGCCGGAAAGAAGGCTTGGATTTGTCTTGACGAGTATTTTCGACCCGAATGGTGTCCATGGTCAGTTGATGGAGCAGAGCCATAGGAACTCCTCATCTAAGCAAGATATCTTCGTTGTGTTTATCCTATAAAAGCTTGTTTTTAAAAAGGTCTTTTTAAATTAAAATTATTTTATAAAAACGTAGCTCCATAGTAAGAATAAGTCCTGTGTCGTGGGTGAATTAACGAACATGTTATTTATATGCACAAATACCCAGACCCCAATCAAATATTTGTGGGTAGCACAAAGATTTGTGCCGTGCGGGGATCGAACCCGCGATTACTCAATCCGGTGGACCAAGCTGACCGTGATTATAGTATTACAGCAATTACATACAATATAAAACCCCCAAAACAAATGCAAATAATCTCGCAGTCTGTACCAAACCTAACCATGACTTTAGCAAGGTTGTCACAGGTTAATAAATATTATTAAATTGGTTTCGAAATATAAGTTTTTCTACCAGATAATGCAATAATTAACCTATAGGGAGTGATATAAAACGGGTGTGCAGTTACTATCATTTATCATTTTGTTTACGGGATTGACATAGGTGAGTTGTAATTTATTTGACACTGTTTTTATTTTTAACGCATTTTTGCATTTTAACGCATCTCCGACCCATTCGCCTCCTGTTTTCTCCCCTTGACGTATAAAAACGTCTATTGGCCCCTTTTAACGGTACGAGTTTGCTTCTCAACACGGGAAGAACGGGTACCGGGATTAATATTAACATTTAAGAAGCACCAGTTCGCCCCTCTTTCGATGTTCCAAAAAAAGTATATTTTAATCTGAATTATATTTCACTGTGCCTACAGTGTATTTTAAGCAGACTCTAAGTTTTTTAAGAAACTATACTTTGGTATAAAGTTTAAATGACGGGCGGACAGGACCATTATAACTTTCAAGGGGCGAAGGGGTTCATTTGTACCATATTGAGGTTCATTTGTACTGGAGATAAAACATGCGTGGCGAACAGGTGCGAGATGGTTTGTGTGTGTGAATTTCACATTTGTAAACGCACTCACGACACAGGAATAATTATTAAAATAGGTGTATTTAAAAAAAAATGGCTTGAGTATTACATTACCCCTTTATTCCCAAATGGTTTTAAGAAGTCTGATAATTAGGGTCTATTTGATCTAATGATGCTTAATGCACGTGATGACTGCGAGGTCTTGGATTAAAATCTTACGTCGAATAAAATGTGTTTTATTTTTAATTCAAAAATCATCAAATAACAGTCTGAAAGTGACCGGGATAATGGCAATAGACTCGCCCTATAACTTTGGGACTTAAGGAGATAAGTGGGTGTACATAGTACACCTCTGCCACCTCGCTTAAGGGATACAGGCGTGACAGTGTTGTAGTAACAATAATATTTTTATTTCATAAAATTCATCACGCAATAGGTTAAAATAAAATATTAATTAATTTTAAAATACCTTTTTACTACGACGCCTCGTTGGTCTAGTAGCATAGTGCACCGCATTGTGATCACGAGGTCCTAGGTTCAAATCCTAGGTCGGACAAGTGTAGTTGTTCAAACGAAAACTTCCCAGGACAAGTCCGGAGTCTGGAATTGTGCCTGGTATATGGAAATAGGCTCGCCCTCTATTACATGGGACCTAACATCGTCGGCGAAGCGTGGGTGTACTCCGTACACCTCTGCCACCCCCACTTGGGGAATATAGGTGAACGGTGTTTTTTTTTTTACATCAAGCTTATAGCAAAATCACAACGAAGATATCTTGCTTAGTTAAAGAGTTCCTTTCGCTCTGCTCCATCAATAGACCATGAACACCATCCGGGTTAAAAGTACTCGTCAAAACAAATCCAACGAGCCCAAACACGGCGGTTTTATATTGAGGAGGTGGGTTGGCATTGGCCACCTTAAGACTTCATCATCATACTCTGAACACTACCTGGTTGTATAGTACTTGCCAATACAAATCTAACAAGCATAAACACGAGATGCTTACGTTGTATAGTTTACATGTTCCTATGGCCACCTTCCGACCCCATCATCAGACCAGCTCCATGGAACTATAATATTGCAAAAATGGATTACAGTCAAGACAAATCCAACGAGCCAGAACACGGCGGGTTTATATTGAGGAGGTGGGTGGCCACCTAACGACTTCATCATCAGACCCTAAATTCTACCTGGTTGTATAGAACTTGTCACCAATACCAATCTAACAAGCCTAAACACGATGGGGTTACGTTGTTTAGTTAACATGTTCTTATGGCCACCTTCCGACTCCATCATCAAACCAGCTCCATAGTACCATATTATTGCATTGTCACCGAACTTACATACTTGTATCAAATTTCAGCTCAATTGGGTACCCGCAAGTGCTTGATTACAGTCAGACTGACAGACAGACATACGAACATTGCAAGTTAAATAAAAGCTTGTCAAAAAATAAACACCGTCACGCCTATATTCCTCAAGAATAGGTAGCAGAGGTGTACTGTGTACACCCACTTTTCGCCGACGATATTAAGTCCCATTTAATATATAGTTTATTCCAATCAAACTTTAAAACTTTTTTACTCAACATAAACACGTCGATTTCTTGCTAACAGCATTTTCATTTCTATGTCTTCGGAAATACTGTCGCCTTCGTATTACACTTGTTATAGATTGCATTTACAACTAAAATATCTAAAAATGGTTATGGTTTCTTTTAAAAGTTTAAAGTTAGATTAGATTAGAAACGTAGGGGCTTAGTTGTCGATTCGCACGCATGGAATGGTGGCAAGAACGCTAGCTGCATTCTCTCGCTGAATAACCAAATTAGTTTTTTTGAGCTAAAAACGAGTCAGCCCCTTTATTGCCTGAAAAGATGCCGGGTGCAGTTATTATTATTGTCTATAAATCCCATTATAATTTGTTTACAGAAACCAGAATGAATCCGACAATATTCTTCGTGGGATGTCTCCTTGTTGGACTGGCGTCTGCCGCTCCAACCTCTGATGATGACAAGGTCATCATCACCAAAGAATTCTTCCCTGAAGAACTAGTAAAATACACAGCCGAGCACGAAATTGTTAACATGTTACTACCACTAAACTCTCTCAACTTTGACGACAACGACGACAGCTCAGACACTTACCTATTCTTCGTCGAAGCTGACACCACAGATGGCAAGAAAGATTACAAAGGTCTTTACATCCTGAAGAACGAAGTAGCAACCAAACTCCTTGACAACGGCAAAGATTTCGCTGCGACCGTCGACGATTCTAAAACAGTATATTTCGCCACTACAGATGGTATTTACGAATACAAATACGAAACTAACAAAGCTGAGAAATACGGTACCATCACCGATAGTCTCATCGGCATTGCTAAGTACAACGGCAGTGACCTTATTTACGTTTTAACTGAAGACCATGTTCTTTACAAGGTGACTGAAGGTGGTACTAAGAAAGAGAAAGTTGAAGAAGTAGTTAATGCACAACAAATTATTTTGGATTACGAAAATAATCTTTATTATTATACTCCTGATAAACATATTTACGTTTACAATGCTGGAGGAGTTAAGAAGGTCGAAGGCCTACCCACGGCTACTTATGTCAACATCCTAAAACCTGCTTTTGTTATTGAAAACGGTGTTCCTGTCGTCCTTGATCATAAAGGGTATATTGTCTATGCTAATGGTACGAACGAATTCAGCAATTTTGAGTTCGTTGCTAAACCAACAGCTTACAGTATGGAAGGAACAATAGTCCAATACTACGCTTACAACAAGAAGATTTACGAATACAACCTGTTGACTTTGGTATTAGGTCAACTCTTGAACGAGCTTAAGGAGTATTTGGAGGACAAGAAGGGGACAATTGAGAGCTATTCCACGAAAAAGGGCAGCGTTTTAAGACATGAAATCGCAACCAGAGGCTAAAAAGAACCCAGTGATGACTGATGCAAACAATGGTTTGAACAGATTTTCAATAAATTATATGTTCTTTAGTCATGTTTGTTAATGTTATACTTTATTTGACTTTGTTATGTTGTTAATTTATATACCGATAAATGAATAAAGCATATTTTAAATAACTAATTCGTTTTTATCTCCCTCCAATTAAAATACCGAGATGAGTCGATTTCCAAGTTTATAGAATCAGTTTTTTTTAAATTAAGTAAACCATTACAACTTTTATGAATCTTTAGAAAACTAACAATGAAAGCATGACTGACTCCACGGTTACTCTTTTAAAATAATATTTATTATAACATTTTTTCTATCTACATTTTATCGTGGGGTATGGAAAAATAATGTAGGCTGGTCTATTAGGTGAGTTATGTTAAATAAGAATGCCTACATGGTTCTCTCATTTACGGACAAGGAAATGAGAAGAGAAACATGAATTTAACGATATTAATCAGAGGAAGAGAGAGAATATTACTACTAACTAATAATAGCTGAACAAGTTATCCATATTCCAGTAGAGCTGGAACATCATATATCCAAGCATTTTTGTCTTTTAAATAATGATCTAATGTAGAACAGTGACGTTTCCTGCAGGGCATATCTAAATGATAAACAAGATAGCGGTTTATTTTTGGGTAATTAAGTTTCCTACATTTGAAGTGCTTTGTAGCACTCATGGTCACGGGTCTTGCAATTGAGCAACACTGCACATAGGCTATAATTTATAAAGATATCACGAAAATCAATTACAAAATAAATGCGCTCGCAGCTGCGCATAACAGCTATAGTCTTTTTCATGAGCAATGGGTACGGTGATATTTGGTCAAATTCCATTTCACGCATATTGTATTGCGGATAATTTAAATAAGGAATCTATAAAATATATCTATTTTGTTTTGCTTTTAAATCATATACTGTTTCTAAATTGTCGTAATTATTTTAAAAACTGTAACTTCATAAAACTACACTACTTAATTATGGAAATTATAATGGATCGCGTTTTAGTAATTGACACAATTAAATCGATCAAATCGATCAATTATTTTTAAAATTGTACAAAATCAACCGTCAATTTCTTTACGAATATTACACATAGCCAAGAAATAATTTAAAAAACGTGGCTGCGCCATTTTGACACATCAAAATAATCAGTTTCATAGACTTTTAAATAACAACAATTGGGCGACGAATTAGACTGCAATTTGACAGAGGATTTTTTGATGAATCGCTTGATTCGTAAATAATTTATGAAATTATTTTGTTTTGTTTTCTTGTTGTTTCTTAATTATTGTTAAAAAAATCGGTTTCTTCTCCGTTATAAATTATCTCGATACAATATTCAATCGATTCTATTTCATTTAATTTTATCATCACCACATTTCTAGTAACGTAAATTACTAAACGTCACCGTACCCATGACAGAAAAAAGACTATAGTTCTTTATAAAATCAATACAAAATATCTTAGAGCTTCACTAACTGCTCCAATACTTACATGAACATTTGTTGGCTGTACAAGTTTTACAATAACAACTTCATAATTATAATTATAAATTTTAAATTCAAACATTTATACACGTGTTTTTGAATTTTGTAAAACTCTGACACTTAAGCGATCAGATTTTGAATTAAAAAGAGATTTGAATGGTTCAAAAATTTGGTTCGATATCATACTGCGCACCTGACGTCGTTGGCGATATTTCTGCCCCGCTTGTGGAATAAAGGCGTGACGATTTTTATTCTTCATTATATTCTGTTTTTTTTTAAGTATATCTTAGCCTCATACTAGGAATAATTCCTGTGTCCGTTTACGAACATGAAATTCACAAACATAAACACCTAGACCGAATCAAACATTTGTGGGTAGCACAATGATTTGTCCCATGCGGGGATCGAACGCTTGAACCCTTAACCACTGTACCAAGCCAGTCGTCTATAATAGTATAAGAGCATTTGCATACAATATAAAGCCCCCAAAAACAAAAGCAAATAATCTCACAGTCTGTTCCGAACCTAACCATGACTTTAGCAAGGTTGTCACAGGTTAATAAACATTATTAAATTAGTGTCAAACAATAACTTTTCTACTAGATAATGCAATTATTTACCTATAGGGGGTGATATAAAAGGGGTGTGCAGTTAATATATTCATCATTCTGTAAACGGGATTGACATAGGTGAGTTGTGATTTTATTTTTCAATGTTCTTAATTTCAACGCGTTTTCGAAGTCTCGGACCCATTCGCCACCTGTCTTCTCCCCTTGATATTCGCCCCTTTTCACGGTACCTGTTCACTTCTCGACACGGGGCGAACGGATACCGGGATTATTTTTTACATTTATGAAGCACCCGTTGACCTCTCGTTCGATGTTTAGAAATAAAAGTATATTTTAATCAGAATTTTATTTCACTGTGCCTACAGTTCATTTTGAGCCGTCTAAGTTTTTTAAGAAACTATACTTTGGCATAAACTTTTAATGAGGGGCGAACAGGATCTTTTTCACTTTCAAGGGGCGTTAGGGTTCATTTGTACCATTGGGGGTGAAACATGCGGGGCGAACGGGTGCGATATTCTTTTCTATGAATATTTTTTTTTCGGTCCGGATGTATGTGTGTGAATTTCATATGTGTAAACGCACACACAACTCAGGAATAATTCCAAGTATAAGGTTCCTTTTAAAAAAAATGGCTTCATTAATAAATACATTACGCCATCATTCCCCAAATGGTGTTAAGAAGTCTGCTAATTAAGCTACCGTTGATTAAATGATGCTTAATGCAGGAGATGACCACGAGGTCTTGGATTGAAATCCTACGTCGGATAAAATGTGTTTTTTTTATTGAAAATTCCTCAAATAACAGTCTGAATGTGACCGGAATAATGGAAATAGGCTCGCCCCATATAACATTGGGACCTAACGGCGAAAAGTGGGTGTACACAATACGCCTCTGCCACCTCCGCTATAGGGAAATAGGCATGACAGTATTGTAGTAACTATAATATTTAAATAACATAAGATTCATCACGTGATAGGTTATCTAACAACTCTAAATAACTTTTAACCTTTAGCTTCTACTACGATAACTTCCTAATAACAACATTTTTAAATACAAGCTTACATAGCAAAATCACAACGAAGATATCTTGCTTAGTTAAGGAGTTCCTATGGTTTCGCTCCATCAACAGACCATGGATACCATCCGTGTCGAAAGTATTCGTCAATACAAATCCAACGAGCCCAAACACGGCGGATTTATATTGAGGAGGTGGGTGGTTCCATTGGCCACCTTTCGACTTCATCATCAGACCTTGAACACTACCTAGTTGTATAGTACTTGCCAATACTAATCTAACAAGCATAAACACGAGGGGCTTACGTTGTATAGTTTACATGTTCCTATGGTCACCTGTCGACTCCATCATTAGACCAGCTCCATAGTATTATTGCATTGTCACCGAATTTACATACGTGTATCAAATTTCAGCTCAATCGGATACCCGCAAGTGCTTGATTACAGTCAGACTGACAGACAGACATACGAACATTGCAAGTTAAATAAAAGCTTGTCCAAAAATAAACACCGTCACGCCTATATTCCTCAAGAATAGGTAGCAGAGGTGTACTGTGTACACCCACTTCGCCGACGATGTTAAGTCCCATATATAGTTTATTCCAATCAAACTTTAAAACTTTTTTCCCTCAACATAAACACGTCCATTTCTTGCTAACAGCATTTTCATTTCAATGTCTTCGGAAATACTATCGCCTGCATATTACACTTGTTATAGATTGCATTTACAACTAAAATATCTAAAAATGGTGATAGTTACTTTAAAAAGTTTAAAGATTGAATAGACTCTAGGGGCTTAGTTGTCGATTCGCAGGAATGGAACGGTGGCAAGAACGCTCGCTGAATAACTAAATTAATATTTTGAGCGAAAAACGAGTCAGCCCCCTTATTGCCTGAAAAGATGCCGGGTGCAGATATTATTATTGTCTATAAATCCCATTATAATTTGTTTACAGAAACCAGAATGAATCCGACATGATGACAAGGTCATCATCACCAAAGAATTCTTCCCTGAAGAACTAGTAAAATACACAGCCGAGCACGAAATTGTTAACATGTTACTACCACTAAACTCTCTCAACTTTGACGACAACGACGACAGCTCAGACACTTACCTATTCTTCGTCGAAGCTGACACCACAGATGGCAAGAAAGATTACAAAGGTCTTTACATCCTGAAGAACGAAGTAGCAACCAAACTCCTTGACAATGGCAAAGATTTCGCTGCGACCGTCGACGATTCTAAAACAGTATATTTCGCCACTACAGATGGTATTTACGAATACAAATACGAAACTAACAAAGCTGAGAAATACGGTACCATCACCGATAGTCTCATCGGCATTGCTAAGTACAACGGTAGTGACCTTATTTACGTTTTAACTGAAGACCATGTTCTTTACAAGGTGACTGAAGGTGGTACTAAGAAAGAGAAAGTTGAAGAAGTAGTTAATGCACAACAAATTATTTTGGATTATGAAAATAATCTTTATTATTATACTCCTGATAAACATGTCTATGTTTACAATGTTGGAGGAGTTAAGAAGATCGAAGGCCTACCCATGGCTACTTATGTCAACATCCTAAAACCTGTCCAATACTACGCTTACAACAAGAAGATTTACGAATACAACCTGTTGAACTCTTGAACGAGCTTAAGGAGTATTTGGAGGACAAGAAGAGGACAATTGAGAGCATTTCCGCGAAAAAGGCAGCGTGTTAAGACATGAAATCGCAACCAGAAGCTAAAAAGAACCCAGTTCTGATGTAAAACAATGTTCTGAAAGATTTTAAATAAATTATATGTTCTTTAGTCATGTTTGTTAATGTTATACTTTATTTGACTTTGTTATGTTGTTAATTTATATACCGATAAATGAATAAAGCATATTTTAAATAACTAATTTGTTTTTATCTCCCTCCAATTAAAATACCGAGATGAGTCGATTTCCAAGTTTATAGAATCAGTTTTTTTTAATTAAGTAAACCATTATAATATTTATGAATCTTTAGAAAAGTAACAATGAAAGCACGACTGACTCCACGGTTACTCTTTTAAAATAATATTATTATAACATTTTTTCTATCTATATTTTGTTGTGGGGTATTGAAAAATAATATAGGCTGGTCTATCAGGTAAATTATGTTAAATAAGAATGGCTACATGGTTCTCTCATTTACGGACAAGGAAATGAGACGAGAAACATAAATTCAACTACATTAATCAGAGGAAGAGAGGGAATATTAACTAATAATAGCTGAATAAGTTATCCATATTCCAGTAGAACTGGAACATCATATATCGAAGCATTTTTGTCTTTTAAATAATGATCTAATGTGTTCTACAGTGACATTTCCTGCAGGGCATATCTAAATGATAAACAAGACAGCGGTATTTTTTTGGGTTTTTAAGTTTCCGACATTTCAAGATCTTTGTAGCACCCATGGTCACGGAAGGGACTGAAGTATTAGTAGTCTTGCATTTGGGCAACACAGCACATAGTCTATAATTTATAAAGATATCACGAAAATCAATTACAGAATAAACGCGCGCGCAGCCGCGCATAACAGCTATAGTCTTACTCACGAGCGATGGGTACGGTGACGTTTGGTCAAATACCATTTAACGCATATTATATTGCGGATAATTTAACTAAGGAATCCAGAAAATAAACAAGCATATCGCACACCGGGTGCAATAACGTCATATATGCTAAAATTGGCAAATTGATTTTTTGATCACAAATGATGTCAAACATGCGTCTGCATCCCACCGGATCCCACCGGCCACAATATCATAAATGCAACTCTTAAAATTACCTACTGAGGGCGTAAATGTCGTTGTGGTTTTGGCGGGTTTTTGTCAACGCTAGTGCGAGAACGTTCTAATGGGTCAGTTGCTCGCGGCTCCCCGCAGGATGTGTTTGTGTGTAGGAGTAACAACGTCATAAAGGTAATTATGACAAATATTTCATACAATTTTGGGGCAATAATGACACGAGTGAACAGTTCTGCCTTTGTGGTTCAATTTTCTATTATAAGCAGCAAGTGTTACTGTCATTTATTGCAAATATGTCAATATTGTCCCAGAAATATACTAAAGATAATCTATAAACCGTTGTAATTATTTATTTTTAATGAAGTCTAGATTTAATTTTATTTCACTTTAATTATACGGTTCTTCAAAAATGTAATACGATTTATTCTTATTTCCAAAATTACAGAAAGGTTTCTGGCTTCCTCCACTCTCATAGTTCGTCTCATACACGCTCGCCGGTTACGGACACTCTTGGCGTGCCCTTCAGATAAGATACGATCTATTTGGTCATGGTTAAATAGTTAAGGTCTTCCCCAATTACCTACATCCTTTCACTTTCGCATTATATATCTGTTTTGTCATTCTTTCTTCTGACATTCTTTCTATATGCCCCAACCAATAGAGATAGATTTCTTATCTTTACACCGATACTATCTTTCATACCTACTGGCTTTCTTACTACGCTGTTGCGAATACGGTCGGTCAGCTTCACTCCGCACATCTTCCGCAGAGCTCGCATTTCCACCGCTTTTATCCTACTTTCATTTTCCTTCTTACATACCATATACCAGCTCTCGCTACCATATACCAGCGTTAGGACCAAAACTCCGTTATGTATGGCCAACTGCACCTTTTGGCTTAAGTGCCGGCTTCCAAGTAGCTTTCCCATCGCAACATTTACTCTGTTCCATAAATAACCATAATCTTGGTTTTCTTTACATTCAAATTTAAGCCATTGTTCATGCCAGTCGTCTTTCATAGCTGTGACTAGTGTCAGAGACAGATCAGTGGCTGTTGGCGCTATTAAAACCTCGTCATCTGCATATAATAGAAGGTTTACCACTAGGTCACCCATTTGTACGCCTTAATTAATCGCTTTCAGTCTTTAAAGACTTTTATCCAGATATATTATAAACAGTCTAGCGGACAACACGCAACCCTGCTTGACGTCGATTTCAACGTCAAACCAAAGTGACCTGTTACCACCCACCCATACGCATGCCTTGCAGCCCACATAAGTGGACTGGACGGCTCGCAACAGAGTGCCATCTATACCATACTTAGGCAAAATGTCCCAAAGTTTCTTTTGCACAACTCTGTCTTCTCCAGATCCACAAAACCGCAGAAAACCTTCCGGCCCTCTGCCAGATGCTTCTCTACGATGTTGCGAAGGGACAAAACTTGATCCGAACATCCTCTTCCGGACCTGAATACTCCTTGTGCCTCGCACAACATTCCATCGGACTTCTCGCGCATTCTCCGTTTAATAATACCGTACACCTTGGCTGCCAAGCTGATCAAACTGATGGCTCTGTAATTGGCGCAGTCGTATTGTGAACCCTTGCCTTTATACAAGGGTACTATGACTGCGCGGCACCAATCTGCAGGGTTTACCGGTCCTCCAGCAAAGGTTTGCAAGGACCCGAAAGGCGTCCCGGACGCAAGTTCCAACATATTTAATAATCTCGGCAGATATCATGTCTACTCCCGCAGCTTTGCCATTTTTCATACTTCCTATCACCCATTCAACTTCTTCCGTAGTGATGTCATCTGTTGATTCTGGTGCCGAAAACTCGCCTCTGGGCTAGTCTGTGGCACCAGTATCCGCGGCATCACCATACATTTCTCCAAAATATTCACTCCACCGGCTCAGCACAACTTGTGTGTCTGCAAGAATGTCACCATCTTTCGATTTTATCCTTTCCATTGTGGAGCCTGACGAATCACCTCGAGACTTCCTCACCTTGCTCCAAAAGAGTTTAGTGTTGTTCTCAAAGTTCTTCGCCAGCCTCACCTTCTTAATTGCACTGGCTTTTTCAGGCTAGGTACAAAAACATTAAGAATGCTAGAAATCTTATAAACTAGTGCAGTTAGTTTTTTCTGCAACTTTTATATCTAGGTTATTGGTGCCTCATTAAAATCTGATCACGGGTACTTAAACATAAGAAAATATTCATAATTTTGTTAGATTTTTATATGGCATTGTTTTTAATAATAATGTTGATTATTGTTACCCACTGAAAAAGTTAAGTGTAAGTGCTATTTTATAAATTAAGAGTTGGATTTTTTGTTTAGTTCAGCCTTTATGACGTTATTGCACAGCAAAGTTCTACTTTTAATTTAGCTTTCTGGGCAACAACATCAGAAAGCTAAATTAAAATGTAGGTTTCGTGATTAAAAACAATAAAGATATGCTACTTACTCAACGTTTTTATTTCTGAAAAAGCCTTAATTTTAAAATATAGAATATAATCAATATTCAGGGGTCTGTCCAAGAGCGTGCTCGTCGCGACCCCTGCCAGTCATTATGGCTGCAATCTTGGACCGAAGACGTACCGCAGTGCGGGCTAGGGCGTCCCCCCGAGGCGACGCGTACCGGCCCGCCCCCGTCGGTACGAATATAGGTGGAAGCGGCGATGGGGGCCGCCACCCATCACGCCGGGCCCGAACTGGCGAGCCGTGGGGTGCAGAGTGCCGAATAGGCACTTGGAATGTAAGGGGTGGTATGGAAGATAAGATGCATGAGGTGATTGATGTAATGAAAGAGAGACGCCTGGATGCTCTGTGTTTAACAGAGACTAAGCGAAGGGGCAGTGAAACCTGTGATCTTCCTGATGGCATGATGGCTCTGTGGTCCGGGGTACCGCAGGGCAGTCATGCCAGCATGGGAGTGGGTATCTTGCTGTCTCATCGCCTGGCCTCTGGAGTGAGAGATTATGGCCTATACGATGCAAGACTTCTCTGGGTCCGTTTAAAACTGGGTGTCACTAAAGTATTTTTGGTGGCAGCATATGCTCCCGTAAGCTCGTCGACACCCCAGGACCTTGAGAAGTTTTGGGATAATGTCAGAGAAGTTCTGGATCTGGCTGAGGCTAATGAAAAGGTGATTTTGTGTGGCGATCTGAACGGATGGGTGGGAACCAGGCGGCAAACTTGCGACGCTGCTCTGGGTCCTTATGGTGATAAGAGAGTGAATGATGCAGGTAAGCTCATTGTGGATGTATGTTTGGAAAGGGGCCTCCTTGTGTCTAATACAATATTCCAACATAAGGATATACACATGTACACGTGGAGAAGGAATGAACAAAAAAGCATGATAGATTTGATCCTGGTAGATAACCGTCTCCGAAGCAAACTCCAAGATACACGTACGTATAGAGGCCCCACTCTTGAATCAGACCACTATCTCGTAGTTGCGCGGTTTAGTGGTCTCTTCAGGAAGTGGAGGCACTGGCGAGAGCGTATCTCCTACGGAGACCTTGAAAGAATAAAGGTTGAAAAGTTGCAAGATGAGAGCGTGAGAAGAATGTATGAAGACAGAGTCCGGGACAAGCTTTTGGCAGTAGGTTCTTCGGACTCAAATGTAGATGAATGCTGGAATAGCCTGAAAGAGAGTTTAGTAGATTCCGCGAAAGAAGTATGTGGTTGCTCAAAGAAGCATATTACAGCAAAAGGTGATGCATGGTGGGACGCGGAGTTGCAAAGCTCCGTAGAAAGTAAGAAGAAAGCATGGCAGGACTATGTTTCTTCTTTGAACCTGAATGCCAGTATGACAGAGATGAAGAAAGAAATATACCGGCAATGCAAGAGTGCCACCAAAACCTTAGTGAAAGAAAAGCGTGAAAGAGCCAGTGCGATTGAGGAGGAGAGGCTGGCGAAGAACTTCGAGAACAACACTAAACTCTTTTGGAGCAAAGTGAGAAAGTCTCGAGGTGATTCGTCAGGTTCCAGAATGGAAAGGATAAAGTCTAAGGATGGTGACATTCTTGCAGATACACAAGCTGTATTAACCCGGTGGAGTGAATATTTTGGAGAAATGTATGGAGATGCCCCGGATACTGGTGCCACAGACGAGCCCAGAGACGAGTTTGTGGCACCGGAATCAACAGAGGGCATCACTATGGAAGAAGTTGAATGGGCGATAGGAAGTATGAAAAATGGTAAAGCTGCGGGAATAGACATGATATCTGCCGAGATGATCAAATATGGTGGAACTTGCGTCCGGGACGCCTTTCGGGTCCTTGCAAATCTTTGCTGGAGGACCGGTAGGGTCCCTACAGATTGGCGCCGCGCAGTCATTGTACCCTTGTACAAAGGCAAGGGTTCACAATATGACTGCGCCAATTACAGAGCCATTAGTTTGATCAGCTTGGCAGCCAAGGTGTATGGTAAAATTGTTGAGAGGAGAATGCGCGAGAAGTCCGATGGAATGTTGTGCGAGGCACAAGGGGGTTTCAGGTCCGGAAGAGGATGTTCGGATCAAGTTTTCTCCCTTCGCAACATCGTAGAGAAGCATCTGGCAGTGGGCCGGAAGGTTTTCTGCGGTTTTGTGGATCTGGAGAAGGCGTTTGATAGAGTTGTGCGAAAGAGACTTTGGGACATTTTGCCTGAGTATGGTATAAATGGCACTCTGCTGCGGGCCGTCCAGTCCACCTATGTGGACTGCAAGGCATGCGTACGGGTGGGTGGTAACATGTCACCCTGGTTTGACGTTGAAATCGGCGTCAAGCAGGGTTGCGTGTTGTCCGCTAGACTGTTTATAATATATTTGGATAAAAGTCTTCAAAGACTGAAAGCGATGAATGAAGGTGTACAAATGAGTGATCTAGTGGTAAATCATCTACTATATGCAGATGACGCGGTTTTGATAGCGCCAACAGCCACTGATCTGCAATCACTAGTCACAGTTATGAAAGACGACTGCATGAAAAATGGCTTACATTTGAATGTGAAGAAAACCAAAATTATGGTTTTTGAACGGGAAGAAACCAGAACGAATGCAAGGATTGTGGTTGGGAACGATGTGCTGGAGCAAGTGAATGAGTTTGTATATCTTGGATGCGCATTCAGTAAGGATGGAAAATACACCGCTGACATAGAGAGAAGAGTGAGTGCAGGGAACAGAGTGAATGGCGCGATGGGAAAGCTACTTGGGAGCCGGCACTTAAGCCGAAAAGCGCAGCTGGCCATACATAATGGAGTGCTTGTCCCAACGCTGTTATATGGCAGCGAGAGCTGGGTATGTAAGAAGGAGAATGAAAGTAGGATAAATGCGGTGGAAATGCGAGCTCTGCGGAAGATGTGCGGAGTGAAGCTGACCGACCGTATTCGCAACAGCGTAGTAAGAAAGCAAATAGGTATGAAAGAGAATATCGGTGTAAAGATGAGAAAGGGTATGCTCCGTTGGTTCGGGCATATAGAAAGAATGTCCGAAGAAAGAATGACAAAACTGATATACAACGCGAAAGTGGAAGGATGTAGGTACCGGGGAAGACCTAGACTATCTTACCATGACCAAATAGACCGGGTCTTATCTGAAGGACAAGTCAGGAGTCTCCGTAACCGGCGAGCGTGTATGAGACGAATTATGAGAGTAGAGGAAGCCAGAGAGGTATGTAAGGAAAGAGCCTGTTGGAACTCTGTACTCTCTGCCTACCCCGTAAGGGATCTGGCGTGATGATATAGATAGATATAGATAGATAGATATAGATAATCAATATTTTGATCATCGATTTATAATAGGACAAGAAAGCGCGTGAAGTCCGATGGAATGTTGTGCGAGGCACAAGGGGGTTTCAGGTCTGGAAGAGGATGTTCGGATCAAGTCTTCTCACTCCGCAACATCGTAGAGAAGCATCTGGCAGTGGGCCGGAAGGTTTTCTGCGGTTTTATAGATCTGGAGAAGGCATTTGACAGAGTTGTGTGAAAGAGACTTTGGGATATTTTGCCAGAGTATGGTATAGATGGCACTCTGTTGCGAGCCGTCCAGTCCACTTATATGGACTGCAAGGCATGCGTACGGGTGGGTGGTAACAGGTCACCCTGGTTTGACGTTAAAATCGGCGTCAAGCAGGGTTGCGTGTTGTCCGCTAGACTGTTTATAATATATCTGGACAAAAGTCTTCAAAGACTGAAAGCGATGAATGAAGGTGTACAAATGGGTGACTTAGTGGTAAACCATCTTCTTTATGCAGATGACGCGGTTTTAATAGCGCCAACAGCCACTGATCTGCAAACACTAGTCACAGTTATGAAAGACGACTGCATGATCAATGGCTTACACTTGAATGTGAAGAAAACCAAGATTATGGTTTTTGAAAGGGAAGAAACCAGAACGAATGTAAGGATTGTGGTTGGTAACGATGTGCTGGAGCAAGTGAATGAGTTTGTATATCTTGGATGCGCCTTCAGTAAGGATGGGAAATACACCGCTGACATAGAGAGAAGAGTGAGTGCAGGGAACAGAGTGAATGGTGCGATGGAAAAGCTACTCGGGAGCCGGCACTTAAGCCATAAGGCGCAGCTGGCCATACATAACGGAGTTCTTGTCCCAACGCTGTTATATGGTAGCGAGAGCTGGGTATGTAAGAAGGAGAATGAAAGTAGGATAAATGCGGTAGAAATGCGAGCTCTGCGGAAGATGTGCGGAGTGAAGCTGACCGACCGCATTAGCAACAGCATAGTAAGACAGCGAGTAGGTATGAAAGATAGTATCGGTGTAAAGATGAGAAAGGGCATGCTCCGTTGGTTCGGGCATATAGAAAGAATGCCAGAGGAAAGAATGACAAAACAGATATACAGTGTGAAAGTGGAAGGATGCAGGTACCAGGGAAGACCTAGACTATGCTACCACGACCAAATAAACCGAGTCTTATCTGATGGAAAAGTCAAGAGTCTCCGTAACCGGCGAGCGTGTATGAGACGAACTATGAGAGTCGAGGAAGCCAGAGAGGTATGTAAGGAAAGAACCTGTTGGAACTCTGCACTCTCTGCCTACCCCGCAAGGGATCTGGCGTGAGGTTATAGATAGATAGAGATAGATAGACAATAAATAAATTTCACTTTATTAAAACGACAACTTTTAAATCGATCTCCTGAAAATAACATAATTTGTTACTTATGACGTTGTTGCACCTGGTGTACGATATAAAGATAAACCAAAAATCTATTTTGTTTTGCTTTTAAATCATATACTGTTTCTAAATTGGCGTAATTATTTTAAAAACTGTAACTTTATAAAACCCTACTACTTAATTATGTAAATTGGAACGGTTCGCGTTTTAGTGATTGACACAATTTAATTGTAATAATCAATCAATTGTTTTTAAAATTTGACAACATTAATTGTCGATTTCTTTACGAATATTATTCTATGTATCCGACTGAAAGACATGGTATGCTCATAGCCAAGAAATAATTTAAAAAACGTGGCTGCGCCATTTAGACACATCAAAATAATCAGTTTCATAGATTTTTAAATAATAAAAGTGGCCGACGAATTAGACAGCAATTTGACAGAGAATTTTTTGACGAATCACTTGATTCGTAAATAATTTATGAAATTATTTTGTTTTGCCAGAGAGGTATGTAAGGAAAGAACCTGTTGGAACTCTGTACTCTCTGCCTACCCTGTAAGAGATCTGGCGTGATGATATAGATAGATAGATAGATTATTTTGTTTTGTTTTCTTGTTGTTCCTTAATTATTGTTAAAAAAAATCGGTTTCTTCTCTGTTATAAATTATCTCGATACAATATTCAATCGATTCTATTTTATTTAATTTTATAATCACCACATTTCTAGTAACGTCAAATGCTAAACGTCTCCGTACCCATGACAGGAAAAAGACTATTAGTTCTTTATAAAATCAATACAAAATATCTTAGGGCTTCACTAACTGCTCCAACACATACATGAACATTTGTTGGCTGTACAAGTTTTACAAAAACAACTTTATAATTCTTATTAATATTTTAAAAATTCAAACATTTAGACACGTGTTTTTGAATTTCAAATACTCTGACACTTTTAAGTTATCAGATTTTGAAATAAAAAGAGATTTGGTTTGGCTCAAAAATTGGGTTCGATATCATACTGTGCATTGGCACCTGACGTCGTTGGCGATATCTCTGCCCTGCTTGTGAAATATAGGCGTGACGATGTTTATTCTTCATTAATTTCTGTTTTTTTAAAGTAAATCTTAGCCTCATACTAGGAAAAATTCCTGTGTCGTTTACGAACCTAGACCTAATCCTAACCTAGACCGAATCAATCATTTGTGGGTAGCACAAAGATTCGTCCCGTACGGAGATCGAACGCTTGAGCCCTTAATCATTGGACCATGGCAACCGTCTATTATAGTATAAGAGCATTTGCATACAATATAAAACCCCTAAAACAAACACAAATAATCTCGCAGTCTATACCAAACCTAACCATGACTTTAGCAAGGTTGTCACAGGTTAATAAATATTATTAAATTAGTGTCAAAAAATAACTTTTCTACTAGATAATGCAATTATTTGCATATAGGGAGTGATATAAAAGGGGTGTGCAGTTAATATCATTTATCATTCTGTAATATCGTAGGTGAGTTGTAATTTTATTTTTGAATGTTCTTATTTTCAACGCGTTTTCGAGGTCTCAGGACCATTCGCCTCCTGTCTTCTCCCCTCGATATTTAATAACGTCTATTCACACCTTTTCACGGTACCCGTTCGCTTCTCGACACGGGGCGAACGGGTAACGGGATTATTTTTAATATTAAGCAAGCACAACGAGTGATTGCTTAATGTTAAAAATAATCGCCCATCGTGCGATGTTTCAAAATAAAAGTGTATTTTTATCTGTATTTTATTTTATTGCGCCTGCAGTTTATTTTGAGCTGGCTTTAAGTTTTTTTAAGAAACTATACTTTTGCATTTACTTTTAATGAGGGGCGACCAGGACCATTTTAAGTTCAAGGGGCAAACGGGTTCATTGGTACCATATCGGGGGTATCGCTACCGTTCCCACCCGTTTTGGTCCCTTGTTATTTAAAATCATCTTCCGTCCCTGTTTACGGTACCCATTCGTCCCTTAACACGGGGTGAACCTATTTGTAATATTTATGAAGTACCCGTTCGCCGGTACCGGAACAAATATTTGTGGATCACACAAAGCTTTGTCCCGTGCGGGGATCGAGTCTGTAGCCCTGTGCGACCGCGGTGTTCTTACCAATCACCAAGGTTAAGCAGTGTTTAACTCGATTGGCCTGAGATGGGTGACCGTTTGTGTCATTATTATATTCCTGCGTCTCCATGCTTCGGAAGGCACGTTAAGCCGTTGGTCTCGATTACCACTTAATGTCGTAGTCGTTAAGCCAAGTTGGAAGCCTTATAGGCGGCTTGATAAGTTCCAACAGCAGGTGACCACAAACCTGCCTCCACCATTCCCCACTGGGTCCGCGTGGTAGAGAATGACCTATTTCTCTCTCTCCTTGATTTGTGAGAGAAGGGCGTTGCCCATCAGTAGGCAGTATAGGATGATATTATTATTATATACAGCGTTATTCATTGGTAATTAATTAATAGCCTCTTAACGGCAACTTTTGTACATAAATATCTTATGTTCTGCGATATAGTCATGTATATATAATCACAACACACAAGTCCGTTTTCTTTGAATCTAAGCCTACTACAAACTCTCACCACTTATTTCTGTCAGGATTTGCCAGGACACCAAGGTTTGAACATCGGGGCGTTCCGGGGAGTGCTTTAATTATCTAGAAACCCACAACAAATTGATTTAGAAATAAATCACACTCAAATCCTGTCAGCATGGAATGGTGGCAAGAACGCTGGCTGCATTCCTTCGATAAATAACTAAACTAATTAACACACTTATATTAATAAAACACCCAAGAACTCGTCCACTCTAGGTGTTGTTATGTCTATAACTTCAGTAATATAATTTGTTTACTGAATCCAGAATGAATCCGACAATATTCTTTGTGGGATGTCCCTTGTTGGACTGGCGTCTGCCGCTCCAACCTCTGATGATGGCAAGCTCATCATCACCAAAGAATTCTTCCCTGAAGAACTGGTAAAATACACAGCCGAGCACGACATTGTCAACATGTTACTGCCACTAAACTCTCTCAACTTTGATGACGACGATGATAATTTAGACACTTACCTATTGTTCGTCGAAGCCGACACCACAGATGGCAAGAAGGATTTTACAAAGGTCTTTATATCCTGAAAACAAACTTCTTGACAACGGTAAATATTTCGCTGCGACCGTCGACAAATCTAAAACAGTGTATTTCGCCACAACAGATGGTATATAATACAAATACAAAACTAACAAAGCTGAGAAATACGATACCATCACTGATAGTCTCATCGGTATTGCTAAATACAACGGCAGTGACCTTATTTACGTTTTAACTGAAGACCATGTTCTTTACAAGGTGACTGAAGGTGGTACTAAGAAAGAGAAAGTTGAAGAAGTAGTTAATGCACAACAAATTATTTTGGATTATGAAAATAATCTTTATTATTATACTCCTGATAAACATGTCTATGTTTACAATGTTGGAGGAGTTAAGAAGATCGAAGGCCTACCCACGGCTACTTATGTCAACATCCTAAAACCTGCTTTTGTTATTGAAAACGGTGTTCCTGTCGTCCTTGATCATAAAGGCTACATTGTCTATGCTAATGGTACGAACGAATTCGGCGATTTCGAGCTTGTTGCTAAACCAACAGCCTATAGTATGGAAGGAACAATAGTCCAGTACTACGCTTACAACAAAAAGATTTACGAATATAACCTGTTGACTTTGGTAGTAGGTAAAAACTTGAAAGAGCTTGAGGAGTTCTTGGAGGGCAAGAAGGAGACAATTGAGAGGATTTCTACAATAAAGGGTAGCGTGTTAAGAAATGAAATCGTAACCAGGGACTAAAAACAAACAAATTCTGATTTAACAAAACAATGTTTTTAACAGATGTTCACTAAACTATATCATCTTTAATCAAGTTTGTTAATGTTATAACATTTTGATTGACTTTATTATGTTGATAATTTATATACCAATAATTGTAAAAATCATATTTCAAATACCTAATTCGTTTTTGTCGCCTTCAGGTAACGCAACGAGATCAGTTGATTTCAAAGATTGTAGAATCAGAATATATTATTTATATTCATGTATTATTTATTAGATTTTATAGCGGTCTCTTAGAATTGCCAAACTTATGTAGCAGTGGACGGGGCACATTGCTCGTAGATCTGCCGACCCTTGGGACATAAAGTTTCTCGAGTGGCGACCTTGTACCGGATGACGCAGAATGGGCATCACCCCACAAGGTGGGCCGATGACCTGGTAAAGGTCTCAGGTTAAATATGGATGCATACAGCACAAAGCCGTGTGTATTTAGGGGCAGTCCTTCAGTTGTCCTGCTGTGTACGTCTATTGATAAAGATGATATCGGTTTATTTTAGGTTTTTTAAGTTTCCAGCAATTTTAAACTTTATAGTCACACACGGGAGGGAATGATGTATTTGACGTCCAAAACTCATTGTTATTCTGTGGTACCTTCAACCTTCTTAAAAAAAAGTTCTATCTATCTATCCATTGCGAGGTAGACAGGGAGTACAGAGTACCGACAGGTTCTTTCCTTACAGACCCCTCTGGCTTCTTCCTCTCTTATAGTTCGTCTCATACACGCTCGCCGGTTACAAAGACTCTTGACTTGCCCTTCAGATAAGACACGGTCTATTTGGCATGATACCCGAATTCCAAAATCATAACTGGGCGTCTGTTGGAACTCGGTACTCGCTGCCTGCCCTGCAAGTAGTCTAACGCGATGATATAGATAGATAGATGTATGGGCGGCTAACATCAACAAAGAAATGTGGGTGCACACAGTACACCTCTGTCATCTCCATCTATAGAATGTAGTCTATTAAGAATTGGTCCGACAGGTTTGGTGTCACGGTGAATCCTACAAAGTGCCAAGGAAATCAATTAAAGCTCTAGTGTTTTTAAAGGCGTATTTTATGAGGATAAAGAGGCAGAAAGTATATGATTAACTTAGCTTATAGCTATTGAGGTTTAAGATGATTGATCTAAACATTTCCACCAAATAATTATTTATAATAAAAAGCGAATGCAAGGATTGTTATTGGTGACGAAGTGCTGGAGCGAGTGAATGAGTTTGCACATATTTTATTGGACGCACCAGTGAACGAGTTTGAATATCTTTGATGCTCCAATTGATGAAGGATAAGAAATACTCCGTTTATATTGATAGAAGAGTAAACGTAGGGAATAGGATGAATGGTGCAATGGGACAGCCACTTGGGAGCCGGCACTTAAATCAAAGGCGCAGCTGGCTATACATATTGGGCTCCACACACACATACACACACAGTGTTGGCGCTGTAATGGTACAGTGAGAATTAGGTATGTAAAAAAATGATATTTAGTATTAGGCCAATGTTTTGTAATTTATTTTGTAGCTCTACAAAATCTCTCAAGACTGTTTGTGCATAACCTCCTAGTGTGCCGTCATCAAGGTACCATGCATTAAATTTAGATTTCCTGCTTGTATGAAGAATGAGAAATGCGCTTTTCACAAAAAAAACACGCATGATGACATTTAAAATATACAATCATATTACGAAAAATATTAGAGAGCTTCCAAAAATTTAAAACCAGACTCAACTCGTGGCTAAAAAAAAAGCTTCTATATTTTACAAGAGTTCCTGAAATTTAAAATCTAGTTTCAGATATATATAGATTTGCATGTGCAACCTAAAAATTAGTCCTAAGGTCAGTAAGAAAAAAACATAATGCAATTTATTTTTAGATCTTGTCTGTCGAGATTTTCGCATGCCTACTAAAGGCGATATGTGTAGTAAAATTTTACCTAAACCTTCTATCCTATGTACCATATCTCAAGCGAATAAAGATTTCATTTCATTTCATACGTTAGGATGAATTGCGAGGCTAAAAATGACCGGCCCTAAGAGTTCAAGCGTTCAATCCCCGCACAGTGCACAGAACGCGCGGGAATCGAACGCTTGAACCCTTAACCATTGGACCAAGCCAATCGTCTATTATAGTATAAGAGCATTTGCATACAATATAAAACCCCGGAAAACAAACAATCTCGCAGTCTGTTTCAAACCTAACCATGACTTTAGCAAGGTTGTCACAAGTTAATAAACATTATTAAATTAGTGCCAAACAATAACTTTTCTACTAGATAATGCAATTATTTACCTATAGGGGGTGATATAAAAGGAGTGTGAATTTAATATCATTTATCATTCAGTAAACGGGATTGACATAGGTGAGTTGTGATTTTATTTTACAATGCTCTTATTTTCAACGCGTTTTCCAAGTCTCGGACCGATTCCCCTTGATATTTAAAAAAGCCTTTTCACCCCTTTTCACGGTACCCGTTCGCTTCTCGCCACAGGGCAAACAGGTACCGGGATTATTTTTTACATTTAAAAAGCACCCGTTGGCCCCTCGTTCGATGTTTCAAAATAAAAGTATATTTTAATCTGAATTTTATTTCACTGTGCCTACAGTTTATTTTGAGCCAGACCTAAGTTTATAAAGAAATTATACTTTGGCATAAACTTAAAATGAGGAGCGAACAGGACCATTTTCACTTTCAAGGGGCGAACGAGTTCATTTGTACCGTCGGGGGTGAAACATGCGAGGCGAACGGATGCGAGATTGTTTTTACGAATATTTTTGTTTCGTTCTAGAGGTTACACATAGTGTGGATTTCACATTTGTAAACGCACTCGTGACGCAGGATAATGTCTAGTATTGGCTTCCGTTTTTTTAAATGACTTAATTAACGAAAATATTACGCCTTCTTTCGCCAAATTGTGTTAAGAAGTCTGATAATTAAGGTCTCATTAATCTAATGATGCTTAATGCAGGTGATGACAGCGTCATGGATTCAATTTCTCAAATAACAGGCCCAATATAACATTGGGACCTAACGGCGAAAAGTGGATGTACACAGTACACCTCTGCCACCTCCGCTTATGGGCTATAGGCGTGACAATGTTGTAATAACTATAATATTTAAATAACATTAGTTTCATCACGTGATAGGTTATCTAAGAACGCCAAATAACTTTTAACCTTTTCTAATACGATAACTTCGTAATAATAACATTTTAATTTAAAAAGACTCAATCGGCATTCGGATAAATTTGCCTTGTTTTTAAAAGTGTATTCGAGCGAATCGACTAAAACAAAAAAAAATATAAATTTTAAAAGGTGGCGATTCGCACAATACGTGCGAGCAAAATTCGTGCGAATCAACATCTAACCCAGCATAGGTACTTATTTGTCTACTCCAGGGATTCCCAAACTATTTTGGGCAAGAGACCTCTTTTTTTAAAATGAACTGATATCGCCAAATTACTTTAAAAATCCTATCTCTAGTTTTTTCCTATTGATACAAAATAGTTACCAATTTAAAAACTTTGCGCTTGGTTAAGTGAATAAACTTTACATTATATTCTCATAAAAATTAAACAAAATAAATAGACATAAAATTTCGTAAATATAAAATTTATTAATAATTATTAATGAAAATTACGTAAAAATTCTTAAGTATGTCATAATTTTTAAAAAATAAAACATTAAAATCGCAAAGTAAAGATAAAAAAAATCAGTATGATGGATGAACGTGAGTTGTTGGTCTTAAGTCTTCGCGTTCGTTGATTTTCAAACGGTTTTTTTGTTTTGTCAAAATATTTGTAACCACGCTGAAGCCTTTTGTGACTAGGTATGATGATGGAAAAGCGATAAGGTATTTTTCAGCAATGTTCCACAATGCAGGATACTGTGTTTCAATGTTGCGTTGCAACCAGAGCTTCCGATAGCCTTGGTTGAACTTCTGCTTAAGCTCTTCGTCAGTGCTGATGGTAATCAACTTCCATTATCACATTGGCTTTTTCCATGACTGTGACATTGTACGGATTTATTACCTATTGAAGAATTTGTAAATTTAAGAGATCCTCAAACCTCTTAGTAAAATCCTTGTGTAATGTGTCCAAGTGAGTGGCATATTATAAAATAACACCGTCTTGAAGTATTTCTAGTAATTTTGACAAATGCGGAAACTGTGATATATAACCTTTTCTGCTTAAATGTTCTTTATGAAGGATGAGTTTACCTACAAATTATTGATATTATTGATTTTGTTTTAATTAAGTTATGATTGTCACCCTGCAGCTGCAAATAAACTTTGTTCAACATACCAAAGATATCAGTCAAGTAATAAATATGTTTTACAATTTCTCAGGTTTTCATTAAAATTCGGAACTTTTTCTTGTAAAAACTCCAACACTGATTCAAAAATAGTTAAAAATCTTTCTAAGCAAGAGCCGCTTGATAGCCAGCCAACTGCAGTGTGCAGAAGTAAAAAAAAAAAAAAAAACACCCTCACGCCCATATTCCCCAGTGGGGGTGGCAGAGGTGTACTGAGTACACCCACGTTTCGCCGACGATGTTAGGTCACATTTAATAGGGAGCGAGCCTATTGCCATATACTGGGCACAATTCCAGACTCCGGACTCATACTGGGAATTTTTCGTTAGAAAAGCTACATTTGTCCGGCCTAGGATTTGAACCCAGGACCTCGTGATCGCAAAGCGATGCGCTTTGAACAGAACAGTGTGCAGAAGTAACTGAGTAAAAATTCGTCGTTTTCCTCAAATAGCTGAGCAAATAACCGAGAGTTCAAAGAATTGCTTCGAATCTTGTTGACAACAAATATAACATATTGTAAAGACTGATGCAATCGAGGAGTCAAATTTTTTGCTACTAAATGCTGTCTGTGTATCATGCAGTGAATGGCAAGTACCTCAGGCAGTTGTCGCTTTAAGTGAGCTATAAAACCACGATGTGGCCAACCATAGACGGTGCACCATCAGTCGCAACAGAAACAATGTTCTTCCATGGGATAGCTTTGTCGGTAAAAAACATAACACGGCCTAAAAAATCGATTCTCCTCTGGTATCAGTCTCTAAATATGTAGCAAAAAAGTAGTTCTTGGCACAAATTTTCTTCATTAATATATCGAATCCTAACAACAGAGCCTCATTCCAGGGTAATGTAGACTTGTCCAACTGGAGAGAGAATCTGTTGGTCTGTAATAAATTGCATAAAATGTTTTCCATTTCGCGATCAATCTCGTCTATTGGTCTCTGAACGCTGTTCAAAGGGATTCTGCAATACAATTGTTGAGGATCTCCGCAACGGCTGGTAAAATAAGCTGCTCTCCAATTGTGTGGGTTTTCCCCGACTTATTAGTAATGATTAGTAGACACTATTAGTAAAGATATATTTTATAGGATGCTCGTAAACCAACGTCAACGTCTTGCATAGATGATGACGCAAACATCGATCTTATGGATAGCCTTTTCTCTAGTTTCTCTTTAAGTGCTTGAAAGAATGACAAGGGCTTACGTTTTTTCTTAGCATGTACCCTTGATAAGTGGCCTTCTTTTTTTTGAAGGCTTCATGGTATCGTTACTAAATACTTTCTCACATATGGGACACATCGACAAGTGTTGATTTGAGAGAGATGAAATAAATACAAACTTCAAGTAATCCAAACTGTATTGTCTGATTTTTTTTCGTGTCTGCTATCATAAAACTCGCAGTAAACCTGCAAATCTAAAAAAATATGTTTAAGAAACTACTTAAAAAAACAATAATAAAGCTGTTAAATTTACACTCGAGCTTATTTTTATCACACCTAGGTACTGGATGTTTTTAGGTATGCTTACGAACTTACTCATTGATAAACTTGGATATAGTCACTGTAATATACTTGGATATAGTAACTCAAATTTGTATAAGGGGTCCCTTATACAAATTAGCCTTAACAATCAGAGTAAAAAACGAAAACAAAGAAACCTGAATATTTATAATTTTAGGCAACAACTTACCTCAAGTAATTTAAAAAAATACTTAGATAAATATTAAAACGTTTTTTGGTACTTACTCTGTTACTTTTTCATAAACTCCACAAATGTATGGTTACGCTATTAACGCGCGTAGGTAACTAAGCATTTTTTAAATTATATCTCAATAACTTTATTTTAATTAACTTTATTTAACTACGTAATCACTTTGTTATCTCTTAAAATAAATTTGTAGATAAGTAATCATTTAAGCTCCAACGAATTTTAAAACGCAAATAAACTTTCCACAAAAATTGCAAGCTCATTATATAGTAAAATATTAGGAGCATGTTTGACTTGATCATGATTTCGTTCGTGTTAAATCACGTATATGCGTCAAATACAGAGCAAGTCAAAACGTGCCTGAAAGACTTAACGCTCGAACACATTATCTTGCACGAACCTGTCCACGCTTATTGACTTGCCGAGTTTTTATCTTATTCGAACTTGTGCACGCTTATCGACTTTTTGAGTTTTTTGAAAGTACAACAATGATACATCCTACTAAAATATTATTCATTCTTATAACAAGTTGGTACACGTAACACAAATTATACAGTATCTTGAAAGTTTCCCCCTAGAAAACCGACCCCTTGGGGTCGATATCAACATTTTGGGAATTCCTGGTCTAATCCGTGTGGTTTTATATTAGTGGTAAAACGTCACTCTCAAAAAATTGCTATTAAAGGACTTAGCATGAAAAGTTTGACGTGAGCGTGACTCTAGCGAGTAGCTGTATGTTACATTCATATTTATTTATTCAATTTTCAATGTGACAAGGATGGCAAATCAACTCGCCAGCGTCACACTAACCTCAAACTTTTCGTGCTAAGCCTTCTGATGTCAAAAATATTCTTCAGTTTCTTTAATATGTAGCGACCCCTATACATCGCTACATAGTTGCGACTACCTACCAATAGATGGTGCTGACGATTCGCCATACATGTCTAGAACGCGATATTAGAGTGCGCACGACGCGAAACATATATACAAGCCCCTGACAACAACTCTCGGGGCGAGTGGCAGGCCCCGCCAGACACACCACCCGTCTGGCTGGAAGATCTTCCCTTTGACAAATCCTACCACAACGTTCCTGCCACAAATATAACATGTCCGTCCACTTATAATTTTTAACTGCCTCGTTGGGCTAGTAGCAAAGCGCGTCGCATTGTGATCACGAGATCCTGGGTTCAAATCCTAGGTCTGACAAATGTAGTTTTTCTAACGAAAAATTTCCTGTATGAGCCCGGAGTCTGGAATTGTACTCGGTATATGGCGATAGGCTCGCCCTCTACTACATGGGACCTAACATCATCGGCGAAAAGTGAGTGTACTCAGTACACTTCTGCCACCCCAGCATGAGGAATATAGGTGTGACGGAGTTACTATTTTTTTTTAATATAAAAAACGTTGCTCAGGACTATGGGCCTCATAAGAATGCTCAAGGTCACCCAAATTCTCTGCGAGATCGAATCAGAAATGAGGAAATCCGCGGGAGAACTAATGTCCCAATATAGCTCTCAGAATTGCCAAACTTAAGTGGCAGTGGCACATCGGTCGTAGAACTGACGGCCGTTGCGGCAGAAAAGTTCTCAAGTGCCGACCACGTACCGAAAGACTTGGAGTGGGCAGGCCCTCCACAAGGTGGAGTGATGACCTGGTGAAGGTCGCAGTTAGAAGCTGGATGCGAACAGCACAAATTTGGTCGTTATGGCAAACTTTGGGGGAAGCCTTTGTCCTGCAGTGGACGTGTTTCGGCTGACGATAATGTTCAGCACAAAAAAATATTTCTTTTATTAAAAAAAGACGTAGCCCCACACCAGGAATTATTCCAATGTCGTGAGTGCGTTTACAAACATGAAATTCACATACACAAATACCCAGACCAGAACAAATATTTGTGTGTCACACAAAGATTAATCCCATGCGGAGATGAACCCGATTATTCAATCTAGTGGCCGAAGCGACTTAAGCTTTAGGCCGTCGAGAAATTCCTCCGTCTGGAGATAATCCTGAGTGTAGAACATAGTTAGGCATACCATAAAATGCATGCACTTCGACCTCGCCGGCGAGGTCGAAGAATCCCTTGCCCGCCGGCCGGTGTAGAGCACCACGGCGAGACACCTAGTATACGCCCTCCCCCATAGCCACTGCCCAAGCCGAGGCCGTTCCTCCTCGAGGCGCCCTTGAGCTAGTTGCCCCCTTGCCCTGCTGGCTCGAGCATAGTGGTTGCACGCTCGCCCTCTTGTCCGGTGAAACTATAAGAGACTGCGCGGGTATGGCACAGGGCGCGAGGGACGTTACACTCCACCCATATTTGTTGTATCTGTCATCTAACGGAGAATGACTAAAAAAAACTAAACCGTAGAAGGCATTCGTATTTTGACGGGAACGGACTTGAAATTTTAATTTCTCATTTTAATTTAACTCTTTGACTCAAAAAATGCCATTAATCATGCTAGTAAGTTCGTGGAGATAATTGCTGGGGCGGCTATTTTAAGCCAACGTTTGCCAAAAAAATAATATAATTAAAAAACTATAGCGAAATCGACTTTATGATAATGACGTGTTTTATTAAAGTGCAGCGTTGTAACGTATGAATTCATACGTTTCTGCACCAAGGGGAAATATTATAATTAATTTCGAATCCGGCCCAGTTGTTTTAATACTGCCTAAAACGACGACGAAAAAAAATACTTATAAGTGAAATGAGACACTATTTGGTTTACCATAAAGTCGATTCAAATATTTTTTTGCATGTTATGACGCAACATTTCCTATTTAATAGCTCTGCATGCTTGAGCGTCGTGAGAATAGAACGAGTAGCGATGCTTCGTGAACGAAACTAATTTTTTGAGCGAAGAACGAGTCAGCCCTCTTATTATCTGAGAAGAGGCCTAGTGCAGATATTATTATTGTCTATAAATCCCATATAACCTCTATCTCTGGAAACTTTTAAACGGCCTTCTTTTTCCATGTAAAATAACTATTACTACACACGCTGTAAGTTTTCCTAAAATAAATTTATAAAACTAAAATAATTTGTTTACAGAAACCAGAATGAATCCGACAGTATTCTTCGTGGAATGCCTCCTTGTTGGACTGGCGTCTGCCACTCCAGCTAAAATTTTATGCGCTGTAGGACTAGAAAAATACACAGGCAAGCACGTCATTGTCAACATGTTACTACCACTAAACTCTCTCACCTTTGACGACAACGATGAAAGTTCAAACACTTACCTATTCTTCATCGAAGCCGACACCGCAGATGGAAAGAAAGATTACAAAGGTCTTTACGTTCTGAAGAACGAAGTAGCAACCAAACTTCTTGACAACGGTAAAGTTTTCGCTGCGACGGTCGACAAATCTTAAACAGTGTATTTCGCCACAACAGATGGTATTTACGAATACAAATACGAAACTAACGAAGCTGAGAAATACGGTACCATCACTGATAGTCTCATCGGCATTGGTAAGTACAACGGTAATGACCTTATTTACGTTTTAACTGAAGACCATGTTCTTTACAAGGTGACTGAAGGTGGTACTAAGAAAGAGAAAATTGAAGAAGTAGTTAATGCACAACAAATTGTTTTGGATTATGAAAATAATCTTTATTATTATACTCCTGATAAACATATCTATGTTTACAATGCTGGAAGAGTTAAGAAGATCGAAAGCCTACCCACTGCTACATATTTCAACATCCTAAAACCTTTTTGGTATTGAAAACGGTGTACCTGTCGTCCTTGATCATAACTTCTACATTGTCTACGCAAATGGTACGAACGAATTAAGCAATTACGCGCTTGTTAATAAACCCACAGCCTATTATAGCAAAGGAACAAAAGTCCAGTACTTCGCTAACGACAAGACGATTTACAAAATTACGCAATGAGCTAACAAGAAACAAATTCTGATATAAAACCATGTTTTAAACAGATTGTCAATAAACTATATTATCCTTAATTATGTTTGTTATTTATACTTTGTTTGTCTTTATTATGTTGTTAATTTATATACCGATAAATGAATAAAGCATATTTTAAATGCCTAATTCGTTTTTATCTCCCTTCAGTTAACGCAACGAGTTCAGTTGATTTTAAAGTTTGTAGAATTAGAATATTTTTATTCATGTATTAATTTTTAGATTTTAAAGCTATTAAGCTCTCAGAATTGCCATACTTAAGTGGCAGTAGGCGGGGTACATTGCTCATAGATCTGCCGGCCATTGGGACAGAAAGTTTCTCGATTGGCGACCTCGTACCGGATGACGTGAAGTGGGCAGGCCCCCCACAAGTTGGGTTGATCACCTGGTGAACAGCACAAAGACGGGCAGTGTCGTCTTTAAGGGCAGTGCTTCAGTTGTCGTGCTGTGTACGACTGTTTATAAGATGTTCATCTCATGCTCATTTCAGGGAGAGTTTTAAATATTCTGCAGTCAAGATATGGAACGTCTTACCTCCCCCTTACGCAAAAGTATGTCCCAAACATCTATTAAGAAATATATCGCTAAAGAACTTTTATGTACGCAGAAATCAATGTTACCTTAGATGGGAGCTATGTCAATTGATCTCTAATTTAAGACTTTCAAAACAGCTTAATCACAAATTTAAATTTGTTTATTTTTTCCTTTAAATTATTGTCTTTGATTTTCAATTCAGTCGGACGCGTTAAGATGTTTTGCAAATGTCAGGGACGAGCTGAAAATCAGTGTTGTGTATATATGCACAGCGAATACTGAGCTGGCTACCTTGCCACACTTGTTTGATTATATTTTTTATCATTTATGAACTTCGACTCTTATGTGTAGTTTTTTATTATTATTTAATTTAATTGTAATGTGTGTGTGTTAGTGTGTGGCAAAATAAATTGTTTAATTGATACAAGCTTATTTTAGGTTTTTAAGTCACCAACAATTCAAGTGGGTTATAGTAATACTCATGGTCACGGAATGTACTAAGATATATGACGTCCAAAAGTTGTTGTTATTCCGGGTTTATATTACGGGTTCCGGGGTTATATTGAGTACATCCACTTTTCGCGATCCGACGATTTTAGGTCCCATGTGACAGGGGCGAGCAAATTGCCATATACTTGGCACAATTCCAGACTTCCAGACATTCCAGATTCCAGGTTAGAAGAACTACAATTGAACCCAGGACCTCGTGATTACAAAACGATGCTCTTTGCCACTAGACTCTACGAGGCAGTCTAAACTAGCATTTATAGTTTTAACTGGCGTATAAATGCTTCTGCTGCAGCTGAATGATAGCTATGATTTAAAAATGTATATGGAGTGGGCAAGCTCTCTACAAGGTGAACCGATGACCTGGTGAAGGTCGCCGGTAGAACCTGGATGCGAAGAGCACAAAGCAGGTCGTCGTGACGAACTTTGACAGATGCCTTTGTCCTGGAGTTGTCGTGTTACTGCAGAAGATATATAGATAACTAGTTTCTGCCAGCGACTTCGTCCTCTTACATCCTATTACGTCCTGTTGCTGAATAGCAGTTCCCCCCATTATTCCTATTCTTTTAAAGCCAATCAGCAATATATGCCCTTATAAGCCCCGGGTTTTCAAAAGTCAGTAATTAGTCATTTGGTTATTAGTTTTAATTGCTGCCCATCTACGGACCTGGTTTCTGCCTATCGGTTGGCTCAGTAGAAAACTAATCTACCAAAGGGGTCTGGATTCGGCGAAGACCTTATGGAGGTCTCGCGTGTGAGCGACAAAGTACCACGTTACCAGTGTAGTCGGTTATAATAATTGTGGAACAAATAATAAGTGTCTAACAATCTAGTTTTATAACAGTTGAATGCCCGTACTTAACATTCCACGTTGACTTTAGACATGCCTTACATTTTACCCGTAGAAAAAGTATCATTTGTATTAGTCCAGGTGATAAACTATTTGTGTGCCAAGTTTCATCTAAATCCGTTCACACGTTTTCGCGTGATTGAGTTACAAACATCCAAACATACAAACTTCCACATTCATAATATAGTAGGATTGCTAGATTGTTCCCCCATAGCCCACGCAATGTATACATAAATAATTGTGTAAATCTCATTTTTTAAAAAGTAACAGTGGAGTTTCTAGCCTTTCTTCTCCAAAGGAATGACACTCCGAACGGTGGTAGAGTCTTCTTCTTCTTCTTCTTTAAGTTATGGCTTCACACTATTTATAAGTGTATTTTGCCAGTGTCCAGTGAGATATATAATCATGTTTGTTTAAATTAATTCGACTCCCCGATGAATTATATGACAATGATGATAATGAAATTAATGAAGTACCCCACCCTGGACAGTAAAGCGGTGGATACTTTACATACCAATTGCAACGGCCGTCTTGAGGGAAGTTGAAAAGGCACGTTTTATTACTTTGTTACAATCACCTTCACTCATGCACATAGAAGAACACATAATGGTTAATATTCCACCAACATTACACATTATTAGTCGAAATAACACAAGTTTTCTAAATTAAAACAAATTGACACCATCACTCTTCGACTTCCCGCCAAAACCATGGGTCTTGGCGGGAGCAATCATTAATTTTTTTTTTGTTGATTATTCATAAGTTCTTTTTGGTCTACATGATTAAAAAACTTTTTGATTTGGCTGCAACTGTTGGCATCTATCTTTCTCTGCAGGGTAGGCAGAGAGTGAAGAATTCCAACAGCTATCCTTACGACCTCTCTGGTCCACTTTCATAGTTAGTCTCATACACGCTCGCCGGTTACAGACACTTGCCCTTTAGATAAGACACGGTCTATTTGGCATGATACCCGAATTCCGAAATCATATATTGGCGTCTGTTGGAACTCTGTACTCTCTGCCTACCCTGCAAAGGATCTGACGCAATGATACAGAGAGATATATGTATGGGCGTCTTACATCTCCGGCGAAATGTGGGTGCACGCAGTGCCTCTGTTATCTCCATCCTCACAATATTTTTTATCACAATATCAATTAATTTTCTCATAACTAATACTGAGGTCAAAAGATATCTCAATAAACGAGATAAACTAATTAACATAGTCGCTGTATAACCAACGTGGCGGGGTTATCATTCGTCATTTTGTCATCCGGCGCATTGAAGGTAAGTCGCTCTGTTAATTTAATAACATATTTATTGTATCATTACGCCAGATCGCTCAAATTGTACACACGGGTGTTCAAACTACACCTAAATTTCACCAGTCACAATTAATTTTGTTCGACAAGGAATTCCGAAATGACCGCCACAATTCGGAGTTTAGAGATTGCATCATAGGTGTTGGGGTACTGGGTTCGAATCTACGGCTGAACAAAGTGTAATTGATGTTTTTTTGTCGAAAAATATCTATATCATCACGCCAGATCCCTTGCGGGGTAGGCAGGAAGTACAGAGTTTCAACAGGTTCTTTCTTTACATACCTTTGGCTTACTCCACTCTCATAGTTAGGCCATATTCTCTCACTCCAGAGGCCAGGCTACGGAACATCAAGAGACCCACCCCATGCTGGCACGATCGCTCTGCGGTACCCCAGACCACAGAGCCATCGTGCCATCAGGACGATCACAGGTTTCACTGCCCCTTCGCTTAATCTTAACGGTAGAAAAATATAACTGAGTATTTTTCACCGCAGTCCTAAGTCTGGAATTGTGCCTAGTTTAGTGATACTTCCTCATTGGTCCAGTAGAGCATGAGCGGCTGGCGATCTATAGGCCCTGATTTCGAAGCCTACGTTGGAGACTATTATGGGACTTTTCTATCGAAAAATTTTGACTAGCAATGCCCATACATATTATGATTTTGTGGTATTCTGTATGTTACTGAAATTGATCTTCGTAGGGCGGCTGACAGAAATTGCATAAGAGTAGCCGAGGATCGTACTCAATGACGTCACATTGTTGAAGCTTATATTAATCAGTAGACTGCTATAGACGGATAAATCTATCTGTATCATCTCGCCAGATCTCTTGCGGTGTAAAAAGAAATTACAGAGTTCCTACAGGTTCTTTTGTTACAGACTTCTCTGGCTTCCTCCACACATACACTCTCGCTGGTTACTGAGATTCTTGAATTGCCCTTCAGATAATACACGGTCTACTTAGTCATGGTAAGATAGTGTAGGTTTTCTCCAGTAGTTTCCTTCCACTTTCGTATTGTATATCTGTTTTGTCATTCTCTCTTCCGACATTATTTCTACATGCCTGAACCACCGGAGCATACCCTCTCTCTTCACCCTCCCGATGCCCTTACTTCCCTTCTTTTGAATACGGATACCGCACACAGAATCAAACACCGACCTCGCCGGCGAGGTCGGAGAATCCCTGGCCCGCCAGCAGGTGCAGGCGTGTTAGCTAAAATCAGTCCTGGTCTTGCGGTCTTGGTCTTGAATTTGTGCAAGACCACGACCACCTAATTTTAGTAAACCAAGACTCTTGCGGTCTCGAACTTCCGTGAGTACATTTACAGTACTGAGTGAGTGAGTACATTACTCATTGGTACAGACAAAGGTTCTTCTCACCACTTTCTATCGATTTCGGTCCCTAGCGATCTCCTTCCATTTTTTTTCAAGAGCAGTCAACAAGACATCGGATGTTTTGTTAGGCGGTCGAGCGGCAAGTCGAGCGCAGGGCATTCCTCCCCCCCGCCGATTCCTTACCTCCTATCACCCAAACGGAGGTTGAAGATCTCATTATGGGTGCTTAAAACCAAGAAAGCCCCCGGCTCTGACGGCATTTCGAATCGCGTTCTGAAATGCCTGCCCGCCCAACTCATCTGCCTCTTAGCGGCCATATTTAACACCGCCATGACGAACTGCACCTTCCCCGCTAAGTGGAAGGAAGCAGACGTCATAGGCATTCCCAAGCCCGGCAAACCTCGTAATCTCCCCGCGAGCTACCGCCCTATCAGTCTTCTCAACTCCCTGGCTAAGGTCTACGAGCGCCTACTTCTGGCGCGGCTCAAAGACTTTGTAGTGTCCAGGGGTATCCTTATCGAAGAGCAGTTCGGCTTTCGAGCCAAACACTCCTGCGTCCACCAAGTGCACCGCATCACGGAGCACATCCTCTCCGGTCTTAACAGACCCAAACCCGTCTACACGGGCGCCCTCTTCTTCGATGTCGCGAAGGCATTCGACAAAGTCTGGCACAACGGCTTGATCTACAAGCTCTACCAAATGGGTGTGCCGGACAGAGTCGTGCTCATCATACGAGACTTCTTGTCAAATCGCGCCTTCCGATATCACGTCGAAATGTCGCGCTCCACCCCCCACTCCACCCGAGCTGGAGTCCCGCAGGGCTCAGCTCTCTCGCCCCTCCTGTTTAGCCTTTACACGAACGACATTCCTCGTTCGAGTAAGGCGCATCTAGCCCTATTCGCGGATGATACCACTCTCTACGTCTCGCATAGGAATAAGGGTTTCATTACCAGAAACCTTCAGGCATCCGCCAATTCCCTAGGGAATTGGTTCAGGAAGTGGCGTATTGAGGTGAACCCGGACAAGAGCGCTGCGGTGTTCTTCTCCAGAGGTTCCACCCCGCGCCACTCCCTGCGCCGCCCTAGAAGGCCCGCCCATCTCGGCCAAGTGACCATTTCGACCGACCCATTCCCTGGGTCAAAGAGGTCAAATATCTAGGGGTCACCCTAAACAGTACCATGTCCTTCGGCCCGCACATCAAGCGGGTCCGTCACCGAGCATCCTTTGTGCTCGGTCGTCTCCATTCGTTAATTTGCAAGCGGAGTAAAATGTCCCTTAGAAATAAGGTGACGCTTTACAAAACTTGCGTTCGAGCCATCATGACTTATGCGTGTGTTGTGTTCGGGCATTCGGCCCCCTCTCACATCGATAAACTCTAAGTGGTTCAAAACCGCTTCCTCCGTAAAGCCGTAGGAGCCCCCTGGTTCGTACGGAATGTCGATCTCCACTCCGATCTAGGTCTCGAACCTATTCGCGCCTATATTAAAAAGGCGACAACACGACACTTCGCGAACGCATCTACCCATGCGAATGCGTTAATCGTAGCCGCCGCCGACTACGATCCCCCCTCCGACCCCTGCCGCCACCGCCGGCCGCGACATGTTCTCTCCGATCCCCCCGATGCTTTGTCATCCATTCTTTCCGCTCAGAATGCGGACGACGACGACGTAGTCGTAGATCCCCTCCCATAGCCGGCGGTTGACCGGTGCACTTAGTAGTGCACCCCGTCCCCCCACAGCGACTGTCCCAACCGAGGGCGCCTCTTCAAGGCGCCCTCGAGTATGTCGCCTCTTGCCCTTCTGGCTCGAGCGTAGTGGTTGCACGCTCGCCCTTAAGTCCGGTGAAGCTGTAAAGGCCTCGCGGCCAACAGCGTACATCACTCACACACACTCACAACAGAGAAATACAATGTGATATTATCCTAAAATAGAGGCACAATTGGCGGCCTTATTGCTAAGAGCAATTTCTTCCAAACAACCCGTACGTTTAAAAAGCAACAGAAAAAATAGAGGGCCGTTGGTGGCGTACACTATAAAGATATATATGTTATACAATACTACATACATATTGATACACAACACTTGATATACAAAACATATAAATATAATCAATTTGTCAAATTATGACAGCAATTTTATTTCGTTATCCATCCAGGAAATAGTGATCTTTAACCATTCTTTAAAAGAATGCAACGACTTTGCACGTCGGACCGTAACAGGTAATGCATTCCACAAGCGTACAGCTTGACTAGTGAAGGATTTATGAAAGAAGTTTGTGGAATGCATTGGTGTTTTCAGCCTCAGATTCTCCGATGACCTTAGGAACCTCGAATGCGTTTCATGAAGGAATTTAAACCGTTTTTTGAGGTAAGAGGAAGTTGTCGGATTATATAGAATATTGTATAAAAGCAATAGTATGTTCGCATTCCGGCGATGGCGGATTGGCAACCACTTGAGTCTTACACGAAATTCAGAAACATGGTCATATTTGCGTAAACCAAATATAAACCTTATATAAAAAATTTGAAGGCGCTCAAGTTTATCAAGTTAGCTATCAGTAAGATCAAGATAGCTGGCGTCTGCATAATCTAATATAGGAAAAAGAAGGGGTTGTGCAAGTGAAATTTTAGTGGCAGTTGGCAGAAAATTGCGTAGCCTTCTGAAAGATCCTGCCGATGCAAAAATCTTGCGACTGAGTTCCTGCAGTTGTGGGCCCCAAGTAAGATTGGAGTCTATATAATCCCCAGATGTTGTACAATTTTGCTTATGGGTATTTTGACACCATCGACCATAATTTGCGGAAGCTGTGACCAACCAAGACGAGAACTAAGTCTGGAGCTACCTACAAGAATGACTTGCGTACAACAATGACCTTATTAATCCTTATAAACATAAAATAAAATAAAAAAAACGAATGAGGTCTAAAAAGACCTCAACAAAAGATTGCAACGAAAAATTGTTGCTAATTACACCTTTTATAGAATCTGAATCGACCCTCGTTATAACTTTTCGTAAGAACATATGTATAGAATGATAGAAAGTATTAAGTCAATTCAAGACTTTTGCGAGACTCTTGCTCAAGACCAAGACTGAGTGTGCAATACCAAGACCAAGACCAGGTGACTGATGCGAGACCAAGACCAGGGTCAGTCTCGTCTTGGTCTTGCATTTGGGCAACACTAGTGCAGAACACCAAGGCAAGATACCTATTATATGCCCGCGTTAAGTGTTTAATTGGTCATAAAGGCCTTTCTGATACTTTTGTCTGTATCTGAGCAGACAACTGAACAGTAATTTCAATCGATCATACACCGGCTCGTTGGTCTAGGGGTATGATTTTCGCTTAGGGTGCGAGAGGTCCCGGGTTCAAATCCCGGACGAGCCCAAGTTTTTGCAAAATTTATTATTTGCCGTTTTTAATTTTATACCGGGCAAATTCCCAGACTCTAGAGTGATACTGGATGGAAAAATTACAGTTTGGATGCGAAGGTAAGACCTCGTGATAGTTACACGGATTTAAAAAGAATAACGTAGCCTCACACAGGGAATTATTCCTGTAAAGTGTGTGTATTTAGAATTAGATATTGGCATACAAAATGATTTGGGTCACATAATTTATACCGTGCGGGAATCGAAACCGCCACTTTAGTTCTTAACCACTGGACCAAGCCGTCCGTCAGTTTATAGTTTTATTTCATACTAGCATTAGCTAGTATACATAACCACGCCTGCGCACGCGCCATAGCGACTGCCCCAGCGGAGGCCATTCCTCCTGAAGGCGCCTTGAGCTAGTTGCCCCCTTGCACTTCTGGCTCGAGCGTAGTGGTTGTACGCTCGCCCTCTTGTCTGGTGAAGCTGTAAAGGCCCCGCGGCCAACAGCGTAGGTCATTCACATACCATACACCAAGGCTGCGCACACGATCATTTTGTAATATCTTATAAATTACTAGCAGCTTCCCGCGGCTTCGCCTCCGGTCGACATTAGCGCCACCTACCGGGTCTACCTTACTTTGGATAATATAACTTTCTAACGGTGAAAGAATTATTAAAATGTGTTCATTAAATCTATTACAAACAAACACACTTCTCTTTTCTTTTTATAATATTAGTAATAATTAGTACAATAAGAAAGAAGGATGGGATCTGGAGTGTTCATAGATAGATAGAATAAGAAAGACAACGTTTATTCAGCGATACATACTTACACAGAAAAACCTATAACAAAATAAAATATAACTAACAAAATGATTAAAACAACTTTCTCATACCTTACAGATAACAGAATGAAGTTAATAATATACTTCTCAGCGTTACTCCTAGCTGGACTAGCTGCAGCTGCTCCGACGACTGACGATGATGGTGATGACCGAATCATCATCAACAAAGAATTCTTCCCCGAAGAACTAGTCAAGTACACTGCTAAACACGACATCGTGAACATTCTGCTACCCATTAACGCTCTTAACTTTGAAGATGACGATGACAAAGGAGATTCTGACACCTATCTATTCTTCGTGGAAGCAGACATAGATAACGGTCAAAAAATTGACAAAGGTCTCTACGTTATGAAAAACGATGACGTCACAAAGCTACTCGACAACGGAAGAGATATCGCAGGAACTATAGATGAGTCTAAATCTGTTTACTTCGCAGCCCAAGATGGCATATACGTTTACAACTATGTAAATAACAAAGCAGAGAAATATGGTACGATTAATGAAGACATAATAAGTATTGCTAAGGTTATGAAGAGAGATCTGATTTATATTCTAACTAAAGATCACGTTTTGTACAAAGTAACTGAGGAAGGTACTAAGAAAGAGAAAGTTGAAAGCGTAGTCAATGCACAGCAAATTATTCTTGATTACGAAAGCAATTTGTATTACTATACAGCTGATAAGCAAGTATACAATCTTGATCTAGAAGGTGCAGTTAAAAAGATTGAAGGTCTCCCCTCTACTTCTTATATCAAGATACTGAGGCCACCTTTTGTTCTTGAAAACGGTGTGCCTCTTGTACTTGATAATAAAGCATACATTGCTTATGCTAATGGAACTAGCGAATCCACTGATTTCGAATTCGTGGTCAAACCAACAGCTTACGAAATGGCAGCTACAATCATTCAATATTATGCGTACAACAAGAAGATTTACGAATACAATCTTGTATCTTTGGTGCTTAACGATGTACTTGAGGATGCTAAAGAGTTTTTGGATGACAAAAAAGATACGATTCAGTCACTTTCGACCAAGAAAAGGAGCGATTTCATATCGGTGGCTTCAACGAAGAAGACTAAATTGAACTGATCATGAAGAATATACTTTCTTAAGATTTCATAAAACTGTTTAAAAGCATATTTATGGTTTAATATATTTCTGTTGTTGTTAGCAATTATGTTTTTATAGTAATCATTGAATAATAAAAGCTACTTACCATGGAAATAGAAATAAGATACAGGAATTTGTATAATATCTTTATAATTACTTATTAAAGTATTCATTTGTATTTACCTACTTAAAGTAACAATAGAAAAATAAATAATATCTAAATACTTAGATTGAACTACTTATTACATAATACCTATTCTAGTTTAGTATGGTCCCGCTAACGCTAACATCATGCTTTCATCTAATGCAAGTCTTAAAAATATTTTTTAAAAAAGGGAAACCGACTTCATTAAACAAAAAACAAACATTTGAAGTCGGTGGCGGTTAGTGCAGTTGCTTACTTGACAAAGTTATTTATTTTGCAATTTAAGTCATGAGTGAAATAATTATTAATATTTATATACCTACATATTAGGTACATAGTTCTACAGTAAGGTACCTACATGATTGATATAATGACGGAATGTATACATTCTTTTCATAACGCAACTAGAAAATGAAATTTCGAATTGCAATGTAGTCGTAATATTGATCTAAAGCTATCATTCGGTAAGTACATATGTTTTTATACAAATCAAGGCTTTATAACTTTCCTATACCTAATATGTACAAAAATAAACCTCCAAAACATCACAGTCAATATAAATTATACCTTATAATTGCCGCTGATTACATTATACATGCGTCTAACGAGCACTGAAAATGATTGTAGGTCATTTTCTCTTTATTACAATAAGAAAGGACAATATAAATATTTAATTTTAATGTAACCATGTATCTATCTATCTATCTATCTATAACCTCACGCCAGATCCCTTGCGGGGTAGGCAGAGAGTACAGAGTTCCAACAGGTTCTTTCCTTACATACCTCTCTGGCTTCCTCGACTCTCATAGTTCGTCTCATACACGCTCGCCGGTTACGGAGACTCTTGACTTTTCCATCAGATAAGACTCGGTTTATTTGGTCGTGGTAAGATAGTCTAGGTCTTCCCCGGTACCTGCATCCTTCCACTTTCACATTGTATATCTGTTTTGTCATTCTTTCCTCTGGCATTCTTTCTATATGCCCGAACCAACGGAGCATGCCCTTTCTCATCTTTACACCGATACTATCTTTCATACCTACTCGCTGTCTTACTATGCTGTTGCTAATGCGGTCGGTCAGCTTCACTCCGCACATCTTCCGCAGAGCTCGCATTTCTACCGCATTTATCCTACTTTCATTCTCCTTCTTACATACCCAGCTCTCGCTACCATATAACAGCGTTGGGACAAGAACTCCGTTATGTATGGCCAGCTGCGCCTTATGGCTTAAGTGCCGGCTCCCGAGTAGCTTTCCCATCGCACCATTCACTCTGTTCCCTGCACTCGCTCTTCTCTCTATGTCAGCGGTGTATTTCCCATCCTTACTGAAGGCGCATCCAAGATATACAAACTCATTCACTTGCTCCAGCACATCGTTACCAACCACAATCCTTACATTCGTTCTGGTTTCTTCCCTTTCAAAAACCATAATCTTGGTTTTCTTCACATTCAAGTGTAAGCCATTGATCATGCAGTCGTCTTTCATAACTGTGACTAGTGTTTGCAGATCAGTGGCTGTTGGCGCTATTAAAACCGCGTCATCTGCATAAAGTAGATGGTTTACCACTAAGTCACCCATTTGTACACCTTCATTCATCGCTTTCAGTCTTTGAAGACTTTTGTCCAGATATATTATAAACAGTCTAGCGGACAACACGCAACCCTGCTTGACGCCGATTTTAACGTCAAACCAGGGTGACCTGTTACCACCCACCCGTACGCATGCCTTGCAGTCCACATAAGTGGACTGGACGGCTCGCAACAGAGTGCCATCTATACCATACTCTGGCAAAATGTCCCAAAGTCTCTTTCGCACAACTCTGTCAAATGCCTTCTCCAGATCTACAAAACCGCAGAAAACCTTCCGGCCCACTGCCAGATGCTTCTCTACGATGTTGCGGAGTGAGAAGACTTGATCCGAACATCCTCTTCCAGACCTGAAACCCCCTTGTGCCTCGCACAACATTCCATCGGACTTCACGCGCATTCTCCGTTCAATAATGTAACCATGTAAAATTCTATAAGACTTAAATTCAAAACGTAATAGAAACAATACAATGTCAATTAAATTTTTGTGTTTTAAAATGTCCAATATCACCGCTATTGATGCACCAACTTACAATTTAAGAAATCCAAAAGTAGTTTCTCTTGCTGTATCAATAATGGACATGATAATCTGAGTTATATCTCTCGGCCATGCTGTACCTACACCAAACATAGACTTTAACAAAAGCTCCATAACATTATACTCATATATTCTCCCATTCAAAGCAGCAACTAAATACAAAGCTGTATCAACACTAAAAGCAGTGGGTTTTTCACGTAAAGCAAAATCTTTCCTGTCACTACTGCCATTAGAATATAAGATATACAAAACACCATCACCAAAGAAAGGTATACAATTATCCATTATAAAAGCAGGTCTTAAGAGTTGTATCTCTTTAAAATCTTCAAGTACACTTGCAGTTAAACTTAGAATGCTACCATCAGCTTTAATTATATGAGGCATATGATCCTCACAAGCAAGGTAATATATATTATTGGAAGTATCCAAAACAAATTCAGTAGCGCACGAAACGCTTTTAACTTTAGTTTTAATAGTACCATTATTTTCTATTTTATAAAGTTTATTTTCTGTATTAAGAATATATATTTCATCTGAACCATTTGCTTTTTGTATTTGTTTTATATCGTCTTTGAATTTTCCGTATCTTTTAGCGGATAGTGTATCTGGATAGTATTTATAAATTCCGTCTTTCGCTCCAAAGTATATGGTATTATCGTAACTGTAATCTGCTGTTGAATCTCTTCCACCTTCCAAAATTTCATAAGCTGCTAGTCCTTCTAAAACATAAATACAGCTGCCTCCTTCTAGATTTGGATCAGACATAGTGAAGAATATTGATGGCATATCATTAGATTCTGATTGTAATGATTTGCTTCCATCTGCTGGAACCAGAAGCTTTGTGATTGGATACTCTGACGTGAAAATGATCTGGTCTTCTTGGAATATTGAGTTGGATTTTGGCGTCTTACATAATATGCAAGTTATGAACCACATAATCAGGATTGGGGACTTCATTTTGAACTTCAGTTTAGATCTGAAAGTAAAAATTGTTTGGTGAATTAGTATTTAGAGGACGATTTAGTCCAGTGTTCGGAGCGTAGGTTCCGCTTACTGGATCGAATATTATATTGTTTACCCCGCACAAATCTTGTATAGCCCACAAATGATTGCGTATTCTTTGTTTGTGTATGTGAATTTCATATTTAATCGCGCATCCACGAAACAGGAATAATGCTATTTTTTAAATGCTTGCCGGATGTAAGAAATACCATTATACCTGTTTCGTATTGCCGTAGCAAGAGGTGTTTGTATGAAGTACTAACACGTACTATCACTTGTTTTAGGTTTTGCCTACCTCAGTATATGTTTGTTTTAACATATTGGTGAGGTCGTAAGGTTCAGTTTGGCTTGTGCCGGCGGATCAGTTAGAGAAACACGTCTTTCCTTCGTAAATGTATATTGGCAACTACTGCTTAATCGTAAAGTTAATTGAGACTACGTTTTTAGGTTCAAAATCGCAAAACAGAATCACCATAAGCCGCCCACCAAAGGACTACTGAAGTCCTTTCAAAATAAGTAAAATCAACAAAATTTATAGGTAATCACATGGTTTAAGTTTGCTTCTACAACAATCATTAAGGTATCGGCATATGGTGCGGTCAGAAAGAATTTATACAAAGAACAATAGTAAAATAATAAATGTTAACAACTATATAGCACTAATCTATTTCGATGGGCAACGCACATAGTTTGGTTACGCATCGCTTTGTTATATGATCACCACTCTTTACACTATAGACTCTGGTAAGACCGACAGGGCCAGGATGCTTGTTGGTTATTCGTCCCATAAGCCACCTTCCTGGTGGAAAATTCGGTCCTGTTTTATGAGGACAATGTTTCCTATCTTGAATTCGTCTTCGCGTTTTAACCATTTCGGTCTTTGTTGCAGCCGCGTCAAGTATTCTTTTTGCCATCTTGACCAGAAATCGTTCAGCAGTCTTTGCGTGTATTGCCAACGTGTCAGGTTGCTTATTTTAGCGTCTTCCAGGTTCAAATCAGGCACAGTTACAGGGGCTTCAGTTATCAAAAAATGACCCGGAGTTAATGATTCCAACGTGCTGTCTTCCTGCGGGCAAAGCGGTCTCGAGTTCAAGCACGCTTCAATTCCACAGAGAACCGTCGTAATCTCTTCATAGGTAAGGTTAGTGTTAAGGATTCTTCGTAGATGGTGCTTAATAGATTTCACACCCGTCTCCCATAAATTTCCAAAATTTGGGGAGTAGACCGCGATGAAGTGCCATTGTGTTCCATCATTAGCAAGTAATTCACTAATTTCTCCATCAAATTGTAGGTGAGCTTCCTTCCAGGCTTCAACCAGCTCTTTGTTAGCACCAACAAAGTTTCTTCCCTGATCACTCCACATGTTTGTACATCTGCCTCTTCGTGCGCAAAATCGTTTAAAGGCACCAATGAATGCAGCTGAAGTCAGATCACCAACCAACTCCAAGTGGATCGCCTTCGTGGACATACATACAAAAATAGCTATGTACGCCTTGCCAGTTTGGGCTCCTCTGCCCTTTTTTACTAAAATTTGAATTGGCCCCGCAAAGTCGACACCGGAGTTAAGGAATGGCCGAGCTGGTTTTACCCGAAAACTTGGTAAGTCTCCCATCAATTGTGTTTTTACCCTAGCCCCATGTCTAGCACATATCAAGCATCGATGGATACACTGCTTTACTAGGGACTTCGCGCGGAGTATCCAGTATTTCGATCGCAGGTAAGTGAGCATCAATTGCATTCCTCCATGCAGCGTCTTCAAATGTGCTTCTGCGACCACTAAATAGGTAAGTCTACTTGCATGACCTAAAATAATTGGGTGCTTCACTTCATTAGCCAGTTCAGAGTTCCTGAGCCGACCGCCCACCTTCAGGATTCCATCTTCGTCAAGGTAAGGATCTAGTGCTTTTAGTTTGCTTGTTTTCTTAACTCTCTTTTTTGTTTTTAACGATTCTATATCTTCTGTAAATTCTTCTTCTTGTGCTCTTTTTATACAGGTTTGCATCGATACGTGTAGTTCTTCAGTTGTGATTTTGCTATCTATTCTGTATTTTAATGTTTTTTGTTTCAGGAATCTTCGGCAGTATGTGATTGTTCTAAGTAGCTCTAATAGTATCAAATTCTTCAAATTGTGTAAGTAGTCTCTTCTCTTGTTCATTTTTGTTGTAAGTTATTTTTAAATATTGTATTTTATAATATTTTTCCTTTCAATCTCTGTTTGCATAATGTTTGGTTTAGTGAACTGTATCTTCGATTGTTGTAACCAGTCTTGCCCATGCCACCATAATTCACACTTTTTTAGATTTTCTACTAACATCCCCCTGGAACCAACATCAGCTGGATTATCTTGAGTTTGGACGTGATGCCACTGACTGCAGGATACATTGGTTGTAATCTCAACAACTCTGTTTGCAACAAACACCTTTCAGTTGTTTGGATCTCCAACAACCACGACAGGACAATAGACGAATCTGTCCAAGCATAAATTTGAGTTGTAGGTATTCTCATTGCTTGACCAACTTGCTTAAGCAATCTTGAGAGTATCAACGCGCCGCAGAGCTCCAAGCGAGGTAAGGATATTGTTTTCAACGGAGCCACTCTTGTTCTTGCTGCGATAAGCGTCGTTTTGTTCGTACCGTCTGGGTAAGTCACTCTGCAATATACTACAGCGCTATATGCGTGGATGGGTGCATCGCTGAATCCATGGAGTTCTATGGACTCTCTGTTGGCGCACGTCGTACCTACCCATCTTTCTATGTAGATTCCATTCACATGTTCAAGGTCAGATCGCAATGTGATCCACTTGCTGGCTATTTTAGAATTCAATGCATCGTCCCAGGTTATCTTTTCAAGCCATAGTTCTTGCATTAATATCTTTGTCAGAACGATGCTAGGCGCAATCCAGCCGAGTGGGTCTAACAACTTTTGGATGTCAGACAGAATGCTTCGCTTCGTGATCACTCCATTGATTGAAGGTAAGTTGTACTTGAATCTGTCTTTTCCTAAATTCCATTGTACGCCAAGTGCCTTTATTGTTCCATCAATCTTCAATTCCAGATTAGCATTAGACGATCTATCGCTAGGATCAACTGTTTCCAAGAATTCTCGGCTGTTGGATGACCATTTCTTTAGTTCGAATCCACCCAAATGAAGAAGCGCTCTAAGATCTTGACTATTCTTTATTGCTTGTTGCAGACTGTCACTTCCAAACATTGCGTCATCTACGTAAAAATCTTCACGCAATATCTTAGCAGCTTCTGGATACCGGTCGCCTTCATCTTCTGCCAATTTCATAAGGGTTCTTACGGCGAGATAGGGAGCAGAAGCTGTTCCAAATGTAATAGTCAACAATCTGTAGTCTTTGACTTCTTCAGATTGGTCGTTTCTCCACAAAATTCTTTGATAATCTGTGTCTTCTCGGTCAACCCATATCATACGGTACATTTTCTGGATATCAGCAGCAAAGCAAACGGCGTGAGTTCTCCACCTCATTTTCAGTTTTCTCAGATCGGTTTGCAGTACAGGACCCGTCAACAGTTCGTCATTGAGAGAGACACCGTTGGAGCCCTTGCACGAGGCGTCAAATACGACACGAGTCTTCGTGGTTTCTTTATCATTGCGGATCACGGCGTGGTGAGGTAAGTAGACTGATTTATTATTTATTTCTTCTGTAGGTATTTCTTCGATATGTTTTAGATCTATGTAGTCTTCAATTACCTTCTTGTATTCTTGCTTTAATTCTTTATTTTGATTGAACCTTCTTTCTAATAGCATTAGTCTCTTCATTGCTATTGCTCTCGTATTTCCTTCTGTTGATTTAGGTTCTTCAATGTTGAATGGTAATTTGACAACATATCTTCCACCTTCATCTCGCTTCTGTGTCTTAGTGTATATATCTTCCCATAACTGTTCCCTTTGTGTTAGGTTTCTTTTCGTATCTTCATCAACTTCCCATATTGTTTTCAGTAAATCTTCTATATCAACTTCTTGTTTCATGACCGTTAAGGATTGCTCATGCTTCCTGACCTTGATGTCAATTCCACCCATAAGAATCCATCCCAGGCATGTATCTTGTGCGCATGGTGTACTTGGTGGACCTTTGATCAATCCCTTCTTCATAATGTTTACATACTCATTGACACCCAACAGCAGATCGATGTTCCAGGAGGCGGAAAATGTTTCGTCTGTCAGTTGAATGCCAGCAAGGTGCGGCCAATCTCTTCTTATTATTGTGCCTGAATGTATGTTAGAGGTCAAGGGCTTCGTCATCACGTAGGCGTAAAATGAAATTTTGCCATCGTGATAATACATTTACATTTACTTCATGCCTGACTCTAACCTTCGTGGATTCAAGTCCAGCCACGATAAGATCTACTGCTGTCTTGTGTAGTTTCAGGATCTGAGTTGCCTTCTCACTTATAAAACATGCTTGAGATCCTGAGTCTATCAGCGCCTTCAATGCAGTAGTGTGACCACGTTCATTCTTTAAAATTACTTTTGCTGTGGCTAATAGTGAAATTGTCTGTTTTCGCCCTGCGTGATAGTGTGACGCAACCATTGCTTGAACTTCCCCTTCTTCTACATTTGCTTGATTGGATGACATCGGTTGATTAGCTACAACATGAGAAGCCGATGCCTCCCCGTAGTTAGATAGGTATAGAAAAGTGTGGTGACGTCTCTTACATACACGACATGATGTTGGCAAACGGCACCTAAACACCGAATGTCCAACTCTGAGGCAGTTGAAACAGAGCTTGTTTGTTTTGACATGTTTTCTACGTTTGTTTGGTGACATCTTAGTGAATACGTTACAATGGCATAACGTGTGCGCATCTGTACATAAAGCACAACTTCTTTGCTTTGGTCTTTCCGTGGCTATAACGTGAAGGACTCGTTCCTTGCCAAGCTTCGTAGTAGTGGGGGGGTTGACTAATTCCAATGTTCTGATGTCCTGGGAATTCTCTGAGTAGGAACTTTGTTCCCACTCCTTCTGGGATTCTGGGTCCAACTTCTGTGCAACCAGAAATATGACTACTGGATCCCAAGAATCCGTCGACACCTCCAGATTTTCTAGACTCTGTAATACTTCGTTGGTGGTGTCGAGTAGAGATTTCAGTTGGGTTGCGGCTTGGCTGGTACATTTCTTCTGGGCAAAAAGTCGCTTCAACAATGCGTTCACTATTAGACGCTTGTTCCCATATCGATGGTTCAGCGTTCCCCATGCTTGAATGTAGTTAGCGCTTGTTACTGGAATGTGCTTCAATAAAGTCGCTGCTTCACCTGCCACACTGGTTTTTAAGTAATGGAGTTTTTCGACGTCACTTAGTGTCGTGCAATTGTGGACAAGTCATGAAAACAAATCTTTAAAACTAGGCCAGAGTTCGTACTCGCCCGAAAACAGAGGTAAATGTATAGTCGGGAGGTGAACTTTCTTATTTTGCAGGTCTTCTGGCGGCGATTGTTTACTTTTGGCAAACTCGACTGCCGCCAACATGTCTTTCAAGTCTCCCAACATACACAAGTACAAATCTTCTTGTCCAAAAAATTCCTCATTCTCGAAATATGGCAGCAATCTACGCTCCTCACGAGTGGTACAGGTCAATAATTTTTTATGGGCTTCTTTGAAGATCATCCAGTATTCTTCAATTGTTTTAATTCTGGTTTATAAGTAGCCCACTTTAGCCAGTCGTTGTTTGGGGCATTTTGATAAATTGAGCTGGGTTTTATTTAATAGTAGGGCTGTATTTTCCAGTATACTGATTGCTTGTTCGGTTTCCGTGGCCATATTTCACACGTAACAGTCGAATTCCACACACTAAAACTTGTAAATATTGATGCGTCGGCGCGAATATACCTAATTGTCTTTATAATTGCACTAAGCTTCAACCCGGTGCTCGCTTATCGCTCAGGAATGCAGTTCTTTTGTTCTCCCGGTAGCCGGTCCCCGATGCAATGTTGAACTTCTGTGCGGCTCGAAGTCGACCATATGGTGAGGTCGTAAGTTCAGTTTGGCTTGTGCCGGCGGATCAGTTAGACAAACACGTCTTTCCTTCGTAAATGTATATTGGCAACTACTGCTTAATCGTAAAGTTAATTGAGACTACGTTTTTAGGTTCAAAATCGCAAAACAGAATCACCACATATTTTTGTGAAAATAGCTTAGAGCAAATCGGCAGGTGCCCACAAACGAAGCCGGATACCTATCACCCATCTTTAAACGAAAGACACTCATTTTTAACCGACTTCAAAAAGGAGGAGGTTCTATGTTCGGTTGTATGTATGCTTTTTTTTTTTTTTTTTTTTTTTTTTATGTATGTTCAGCGATATTTCCGTCAATTGTGGACCGATTTTGATATTTTTTTTTGCATTGGGTTCAGTATATCTCCAAGGTGGTCCCATATTAATTTTATTGACATTGGACCTTGGACTTAGAAGATACACCAGGGAACTCCTTAACGACAAACAATAGGAATGTGTAAATTGAGATATTATGGTTATTACGTCAATCCTATAGGTACCCCACTATAGAATAATTCACTGGTCACTTAAAATTGTAAAATAAAAACCTTTTATAAAAAAAGGTAAACCGACTTCAAAAAGCAAAAAAATAAATATTTGAAGTCGGTGCCAAGTAACCGACTGCACCAACCAGCACCGACTTCAAATATTTATTTTTTTGCTTTTTGAAGTCGGTTTACCTTTTTTTATAAAAGATTTTTTGTGCTGTGCTGTCGACTAGCTTTGTGATGTATGCATCCAAATTTTATCAGGAATTACAATTTTAGAAATTACACCTTTAGTGTCCGACGAAACCTTTGGCTTGGGCCACCTTGGCAAAAATACCACCTCCGGCTTCAGCCAAAATGGGCTGAAGTTTTGGCCCAAGCCGAAGATTTCTAGAAAGCACCGAAATTGAACAATCTACAACTTTCGAATGCGCGAGAGCGCCTCGGAAGAGGTGACGCACGGGAGGCAGGGGTCACATTGCGTTGCGCCAGTGGGCCGCCATTACCAGTAAATAGTTAAATCAAAACAAAACAAGTTTGTTAATACAGTTACAATAACTTTTTAAAAATTTATTAATCATGATCCAGATTTCTTAGGGCTATTAAACCTTCGGCAGAAGGTTCGGGCTATGGTCTATTAATCGGCTTCGGAAAAATCGACCTTCGGTCGGACACTATACCTTATACAGTTACATAGTTGGATATGCCGCAAAAAATTAGCCAATACATGAGTCCACACAGTACCGAAACATTTTGTGATAATGTGGCGAAAAATTCACTTGGCTATAGTACGACTTTTAGTACGAGTATCTTCACATTACGATTTCTATTATCTATCTATCTATCTATCTATCTATAACCTCACGCCAGATCCCTTGCGGGGTAGGCAGAGAGTACAGAGTTCCAACAGGTTCTTTCCTTACATACCTCTCTGGCTTCCTCGACTCTCATAGTTCGTCTCATACACGCTCGCCGGTTACGGAGACTCTTGACTTTTCCATCAGATAAGACTCGGTTTATTTGGTCGTGGTAAGATAGTCTAGGTCTTCCCCGGTACCTGCATCCTTCCACTTTCACATTGTATATCTGTTTTGTCATTCTTTCCTCTGGCATTCTTTCTATATGCCCGAACCAACGGAGCATGCCCTTTCTCATCTTTACACCGATACTATCTTTCATACCTACTCGCTGTCTTACTATGCTGTTGCTAATGCGGTCGGTCAGCTTCACTCCGCACATCTTCCGCAGAGCTCGCATTTCTATTATCTATCTATAGCATATGTATTATCACGTCATACCCCTTACGGGGTAGGCAGAGAGTACAGAGTTCCAACAGGTTCTTTACTTACAGATTTCTCTGGGGTTCTTGACTCTCATACTTCGTGATAGTGATAGATTAGCACGAAAAGACTGACGTTAGCGTAACGCTAGCTAGATATGCCATCCTTGTCACACTACAAATAAACTAAATAAACATGAATGTGACAGCACGATTACTCGCTACCGCCACGCTAACATGAAATATGTTGTGCTAAGCCCTCCGAAGATTTGTTTGCCATTTATTTACTTCAACCCTGACATTTTACAGTACTTCATACGCAGTTTCCCCTCACCTGGGTACTGTTTGTGTTATATAACATATTAATTACCACGCAACGATTAGCCAACGGTGCGTGGAGTTCAGTTCGTTTCCATTGTCCATACGTACATTTAGCCGAAAGACGTCCATTGCGATCTCAATCATAAATTATAAATGCCGTGCCTGCTGTGTTTCTCGTCAGGTCTTCTCAGTGGACGCCAGCTTCTTATCCGGTGGTAGATTAGTAGGAAGATAAAATGGAGAATAAAATATCCATTTAAAACTGACAATTAGTAAGTTTCTACATTAATTATTTGATAGAAGAGTAGAAAAAGCCAGTAAAGTCTGTATAACTTGTTGAAACTCTGTACACTCTGACTCCTCCGCAAGGGATCTCGCTCTGGCAAGATACATATAATACATAAGAATCCTTTCGTCAATATGAAAAATGCGACGATCCGCTTTTTCGCGAACGCATCCCACCCTTGAAACCCCCTTATTATAACCACCGCCGACTACATACCAGACCACCCCTCAATCAGTCAATCTGTTATCGCCTTCCGCGGTACATCTATTGACCCTCTCGGTGACCTTACTCCCCTTCTTTCGAATATAGATACCACACATAACAGACACCAACTTCGTCGGCGCCATCAATAAATCCCTTGGCCGCCGGCCGGTGCAGAGCACCAAGGCGAGACACCTAGTATATGCCCTCCCCATAGCGACAACTCAAGCCGAGACCGTTCCTCCTTGAGGCGCCCTTGAACTAGTTGCCCCCTTGCCCTTCCGGCTGGAAAGTAGTTGTTGCACACTCTCTTTTTTATCCGGCAGAGCTGTAAAAGTCCGTCAGCCAACAGCGTAGTCACACACCAAAAGACGTCCACTGCTCTTCGATGTATTATGTCACAGAGAAGACACCTCAACTATTCTTTTTGTAGCAAAAGTTAAAGTGCATATACTCTAGCTTACTTTGTGTGAGGTGCTTGCCGTAACGTGACACGTTCCAGGGCTAAAGGATTCGCCACATAGCCCACGCAGCGTGACGGGAGCGCGACGGTGACTTGGCGCGGCAAACGTCACCACCGAACGTAGCCGAGCGCTTCCGTCGCGCTGCGTCGGCTATGTGACCAAGCCTTAAGTTTTATTTCAAAAATATGTTCATGGCACTGAGATACTGTTTAACCAACTTTAGAAACATAAGATTTTTTTATTTATGAAAACACAAACATCCCCGTTAACGCTGCGGATATCAAGTTACCCGACAATTTTTGTTTGAAGTAGCTTTTCTAGTACGTCGTACATAACTCAGTGCCACTGCAGAAAAAAGTCTTACCTAAAGATCATCACGGTGACTGGTTTTATTCTGCCTGCATCCAGCTTTGAACATGATACCTTTCCACATCGATAAATTATAGATAGATGCACGCTCGCCGCGAACTTCACACACCTTCGAGAAACTCTTAGGCATGCAGGTTTCCTCACGACGTTTTCTGCACCGTTAAAGGAAATGATAGTTAATTAGTGATAGTGCCCCCTCTCAGTTTAAAAGGAGGCCCGTGCCCAAAGGTGGGACAGCTTCTTAATAGGGCTAATATTATTATTATTTACATGCTCGCCGCACGAAATGTGGCACCACCAAAATTGGACGGTACTAAAAAATTAACAGGCTTCCGCTTCTTTGCAAATACAACTTTAAATGATACGAGTAGGGTACAATATGCTCTAATTTATGTTTATATCATAACTGTAACTATTTACGTGGATTTGATGACGTTTTTTAGTGTAACTTTTGAACGAGACCTTTTTTTTGGAACTTGTAACGAAAAAAAAAAACACCGTCACGCCTATATTCCCCAAGCGGGGGTGGCAGAGGTGTACTGAGTACACCCACGTTTCGCCGACGATGTGAGGTCCCATGTAATAGGGGGCGAGCCTATTGCCATATACCGGGCACAATTCCAGACTCCGTACTGGGAAGTTTTAGCTAGAAAATCTACATTTGTCCGACCTAGCATTTGAACCCAGGACCTCGTGATCACAAAGCTATGCGCTGTGCCACTAGACCAACGAGGCAGTCAAGTCAAGTTATGATATATATATGCCTTTTGATGACTTGTGTACCCTACACAATCGCACTGCTCCAATGTTAGTTTTACAAATAGAGAGGGCCAATAGAAGTTCCATTCATAGCCCTATTAAGAAACTGTCCCAACATTGGGCACGGGCCTCCTCTCAAACTGAGAGGGTTTAGGCCATAGTCCACCACGCTGGCCCAGTGCGGGTTGGCGAACTTCACACACCTTCGAGAAACTCTTAGCCATGCAGGTTTCCTCACGATGTTTTCCTTCACCGTTAAAGCAAGTGATAATTAATATTAAATCCGCACATGCTTTCGAAAAGACGAAGGTGCGTGCCTGGGTTTGAACCCGAGACCTTTGACTTTGCAGTCCAACGGTCTAACCACTAGGCTATCACGAGGGGGTTGCTACTATTAAATAATTCACACTTTACGCTAATATTCCCTAAGCCTGTATAGTAGAGGTGTACTAAAAACACTAACATTTCATAGATTATTCCCAAATCGATTGACCCACGACACACAGGAATACTTTCTATTATCTTTTTTCTATTACTAGTGGTCGCCCATAGATCGATATTCGACATACTCTTTCATCGTTTGCTGGTTATGTTTGACATTCAGTAAGACTATAGACAAATAATATTAAAGACAAACATCAATTTGACGTGTATTGTGTCAAATACATGGTAGTATGTGTAATGTTTTTTTCATTGATTTAATGTATGTTTTATGCATAATTTAAAAAAAATATTAGCATTCTGCACTCCTTCTCTATATAAACTATAAGCGTGGGAAATTTCATACTCCTCCCTCCGCGTAATTTTCGTAAAAAGGTGTACAAAGTTTTTGCTTCACGTATATAGATTTATTACTAAAATACATACAATTTATTTTCATAATTTTAGCGGTGTTTAAAAGTAACCTTTTGATAAAACATGGATGATACACTTCCCTGACTATCAACAATGAAAACGCACACAATTCTCTTCCGCACTCCACCGGTTATAAGGCCGTTAATCGTCTGTAAACTCTCCATTTAAAAACAAAACACAAACAAACAGACGCGCGGAAAGAATTATATTAATGTAACAAACCTTTGTATACAAATTTTATTGTATCAATTCACTTTCTAACTTTAGTGTTGTGAAATTGTGACTTTAGTACTGATAATTATACTTTTCCGAGGCATTTGTTAAGTGAAGGTGACATCTGTGTATTCTTGAGGCGCTAATAGTACTGCGTGACCACGGTGTTCTTCGTGATCACCAAGGTTAAGCAGCGTTCGCCTCGGTCAGTCTGAGATGGGTGGCCGTTTGTGTCATTTTCATATTACAGCATCTCCATGCTTGCTTTGAAAGGCGTCACTAGTCCAGCTTACCATTTAATGTAATAATCGTCAAACCAAGTTGTAAGCATTATGGGCGGCTTGATAAGTTCCAACAGCAGGTGGCCACAAATCTACCTTCAGTAATCTTTACTGGGTCCTCGTAGGGGACTATAACCTAATCTCTCTCAACACGATTTGTGAGAGAAGTTTTCCCAGCAGTGGGATAATAGAGTTGTTTTATTTATGGTAATGTGTTATTAAGGTCAAAAAGGTCGCTGGGACAGCCTGGATGCGGAAGGCGGAGGACCGTGTGCAATGGCGCGGGTTAGGAGAGGCCTATGTCCAGTGGACTGCGATAGGCTGATTGATTGATTGAATGTGTTATTAAAATAACTCAAAACCTCTAGTTGGTTCAAAATTGAGAGTAGAATCTATCTTTATTATCACACCAAATCTGTTGGGGGGTAGGCAAAGAGTACAACGTTCCAAGGAAACTGTACTAAGGAAAGATTACAGATCTCTCTCACTTCCTCATGATTCGTCTCATACACGCTCGCCGGTTACGGAAATTCTCTTCTTTATAAAACTACTTACGAAATATATTTTATTTTTGGCCAAGGAGAGAGATATGTAAGGAAAGAACCTGTTGGAACTCTGTCCTCTCTGCCTACCCCGCAAACGATATGGCGTGATGATATAGCTAGATAGATTTTTGAACAAACATATCTTTGTCCAAGTCTTTTAGACCGACAAGGCAGAAGGTACATATAAATTGGTTGTATTTCTTAGAACGTTGTTGTATTTAAGCATATTTTCACATGCTTTTATTTAACTTGCAATGTTCGGGTCTGTCTGTCTTTCAGCTTCAAATCTTGTGATCAATTATTCAATCACTTGCGGGTATCCGATTGTTTTGAAATTTGGCATACGTATGTAAGTTCGGTGACAATGCAATAATATAGTACCATGAAGCTGGTCTAATAATGGAGTCGAAAGGTGGCCATACGAACACATGGATTAAACAACATAACCCCCTCGTGTTTAGAATTGTTAGATTGGTATTGTACTCCTCCTCCTTGCGTCGGTTTCCTCATTACTGAGGGTCGTGGTCATATGTTAGAGAGCAGTTTTCTGCGGATGTTGAGTCGCCATCCACTCCTATCTGCAGCCGAGTGCAGAGCATCGTGAAACGTGGTATCAAGAGCTGTGTGAATCTCATCCGTCCGGCGTGTTGGGCTCCTTCCTCGTGGTCGCTTGCCTTCAATTTTACCGGTGACCATCATTTTTTCGAGGTTGTCACTGTCTTTCCTAGCAATGTGGCCAACAAACTCTAGAGCCCTGCGCAGGCAAGTAGGGGACAGTCGAGTTTGGATCTTGAGTTCTATACAACCAGATATTGTACTATACAACCAGATAGTGTTCAGGGTCTGATGATGAAGCCGAAAGGTAGCTAATGGAACCACCCAACTACTCAACACAACCCCGCCATATTTGGACTCGTTGGATTTGTCTTGACAAGTACTTTAGACCCGGATGGTGTCCAAAGTCTGACGATGGAGCCGGAAGAAGCCATAGGAACTCCTCATCTAAACAAGATATCTTCGTTGTTGTTGTTAAAAAAGATTGCTTTTAATAAGGTCTTATTGGATGACTGCCTCATTCGATGCAAGGTCCTGGGTTCCAATTCTAGATCGGACAAATGAAGTTTTTCTAATGAAAACTTCCTAGTATGAGGCCGGAGTTTGGAATTGTGCCCGGTATATTGCAATAGGCTCGCCCCCTATTACATGGGGCCTAACATCGTCGGCGAAAAGTGGGTATACTCAGTGCCACCCCCGCTTAGGGAATATAGGCGTGACGGTGTGTCGTATTAGATTAAAATATTAAGCCTCGTATTCATTAGGGAACAAATGTCCCGTGACACGTGTAGTAAGATGTCGGGGGAAAGTCGAGCGACGTCATCCGACAAATGTCATATGTCGACTACACTTGTTAAGTCGGCTGCAGCATGCCGCCCGAAGAGGTTTCATACTAGACATGTCGATTCATTTATGTGAGCATTACATACCTGGAATGAGCCATACCCCGTCTCCCGACCTATTGCCGCGCTGCAGAGGGCTTAGCACGAACTAGGCATGTCGATTTAAAGAAAAATTGATCTTTGGATCGATCCGTATCGAACGCGTAAGAATCAAATCACTATTAAATTGGAGATCAAAAGATCGATTCTCAATTAATCGATTCGAAGTCGATTCTTAATAATTTGCCGATTGAATGAGCTTTTTTTGGATTTCTTCTTGATACGTTTAATTGAGAGATTACTAAAAAGACAACTGACTTAAAAGAAACTCATGTTTGGTACATAGTATTTTTAACAATAAACGCGCCAAAATTTATATTCCTGATTTACACAACCTACTTGATCATATATTCGATTACCATTTTTTTATGATTGAATCGTGAATTGATACGATTCGACGGCTTCCGGAATAGATCTACTGAATCGATTCAGTGGTTCAGATCGTCCTAAAAAATCGATTATTCGATTTTAAATCGACATGCCTATTTCATATATCATTCGTCTATATTGGGGCGCAATACATGTCAACACTCTGTGACTTTTGTTCTTAAAACACAGCAAGGCGGTGACTAGGAACAGATCGCTGGATCTCTCCAAAATTGAGACACTAACTCCGATAATATCAAATTTTTCCTTTCTATCATCATCAGCCCAAAGACGTCCACTGCAGGACAAAGGCCTCCCCCAAAGACCGCCACAACGACCGGCTTTGTGCTGTACGCATCCAGCTTATACCCGCGACCTTCACCAGGTCATCGCTCCACCTTGTGGGGGGCCTGCCCCTTCGTTTCTATCATCATCATCATCATCATCATCATCTCAGCCTATATTTGTCCACTGCTGAACATAGGCCTCCCCAATCGCTTTCCAGCGTAACCGGTCCGATGCCACCTGCATCCAACGACTTCCTGCGATTGTCACAAGATCGTCGGTCCATCTGGCAGGCGGTCGTCCCACGCTGCGCTTGCCAATACGTGGTCTCCACTCTGGAATCTTTCTGCCCCAACGCCCGTCCGATCTACGCGCTATGTGGCCCGCCCATTGCCACTTCAGCTTGCTAATCTTAACGGCTATGTCGGTGACCTTGGTTCTTCTACGAATCTCCTCATTCCTGATTCGATCGCGTAGAGAAACGCCGAGCATAGCTCTCGTTTCTATAATGGTACTAAAATATTATTCGACGGACGGGTTGGTCCAGTAGTTAAAAGCTAAATCCGCTCCGCCCACTGTGTCTAATAGTAGCGGCTTCGATTCCCGCAGGGAACAAATCTTTGTGTGACCCGCAATTATTTGTTTCGGTCTGGGTATTTGTGTATGTGAGTTTTCATGTTTGTAAACGCACCCACGACACAGGAATAAATCCTAGTATGGGGCTACGTTTTTTTTTAATATTTCTTTTTTTTGGTACAGGGGAAGATCTAGACTATCTTACCATGACCAAATAGACCGAGGCTTATCTGAAGGATAAGTCAAGAGTCTCCGTAACCTGCGAGCGTGTATGAGACGAACTGTGAGAGTTGAGGAAGCCAGAGAGGCATGTAAGGAAAGAACCTGTTGGAACCCTGTACTCTCTGCCTACCCCGCAAGGGTTCTGGCGTGATGTTATAGATAGATCTCTTTTTTTGCCCGACTTCGCGCGACATCTCGCCCTACACGTGTCGCGGGCATTTGTCACCTAATAAAGAGGAGAGATCACAGTTCATTGACACTGCTCTACATCATATCAAATTTTTCGGTTATAATATATTTGCTTGTCCCATTTCGATATAGGTGCATTCAACTTGAAGAATAGGACACTGATAGCTCAAGTTACAGTTGATAACTTAATACAAACATAGCCATAGTTCAGTGTTTAATTGACGCGTAAATAGTACACTTGTGATTGCAATTATAATTAAAATGTAAGTATTAATTATATAATTATATAATTGAGGCGCACGTAGCGCTGTGCGACCGCGGTGTTCGTACCAATCACCTAGGTTAAACAGCGTTCGACTCGGTTGGCCTGAGATGGGTGAACGTTTGTGGCATTTTCATATTCGAGCGTCTCCGTGCTTCGGAAGGTACGTTAAGCCGTTGGTCCCGGTTACAACTTAATGTGTTAGTCGTTAAGCCGCGTTGGAAGCCTTAAAGGCGGCTTGATAAGTTCCAACAGCAGGTGGCCACAAACCTGCCTCCACCAATCCGTACTGGGTCCGCGTGGTGGAGTATGACCTTATTTCTCTCACCTCGATTTGTGAGAGACGGCCTTTGCCCAGCAGTGGGACAATATTGGCTGATTTATTCATTTTATTTCATATTAATTTATTTATTCCGGTCAAAGTCGTCATATACCTATAGTTTTTGATAGAAAAACCACACTTTCGCGGGCCTAGTATTTGCACCCAGGTCCTTGCTTACACCATAGGCCACTAGACCAACGAGTCAATCTATGTTATTAGTGTTTTTGTAACTTTAATATAACTAAGTCCACCCGAGTTCTATTATGAGTATGTAGGAAGCCAGAGGGGTCTGTAACGATAGACCCAATTGGAACTCTGTTATATCAGCTTACCAAGCAAGGGATCTGGCGTGATGATATAGATAGATAGATATAAAATTGAGTATTATGATATTCTAAAGAATGCCAGAGGTCTATAAGGAAAGAACCTGTTGGTACTCTGTGCTTTGTATGTATGTCTAAATGATCTACGCTGTTGGCCTTTACAGCTTCACCGGGTAAGAGGGCGAGCGTGCAACCACTACGCTCAAGCCATAAGGGCAAGGGAACAACTAGCTCAAGGACTCTCTGCCTACCCCGCAAGGGATTTGACGTGATGATATAGATAGGAGTTCACCCGAATAGTTACCCACTTCATAAGAAATATTTATTTATTCCTGTTCTTACAATTTATTAAGGTATAACAAATAGGTATTTTATATGATATTTTACCGTAAGAAAACTGTGTTTATCTTACGTTGATACGAGAACAAAATAAAATTATTCCTCGTATCATTTGTACCAAGCTGATAACCTATATGATCGTGGTCATAACTCAACAATAAACAGACAGTTTATTAGAACTTTAAATAGATATGGTATGTTCTAGATTATCATTATACCGTATTTTCTAGGTATCTATCTATATCAACATGCCGGTTTGCTTGCGGGTTTGTCAGATAGTACAGAGTTTCAACAGGTTATTTCCTTACAGCGCTCTCTGGCTTCCTCCACTCTCATAGTACGTCTCATACACGCTCGCCGGTTACGAAGACTCTTGTCTTGCCCTTCAGATAAGACACGCTCTATTTGGTAACGGTAAGATATTCTAAGTCTTTCTCGCTACCTATGTCCCTTCACTTTTTCATTTTATATCTCTTTCTTATCTTTGCCGATTATTGTAAAAGGTGAACCTTTGTATGAAAAAGGATCATCTGCTATCGCAAACATAGGCCTAGTATGAATTGGGATTACATTATCACGAGTTGAAAGACCTTAGTGAAATAATAAAAAATCTTAACATCCATGTCTTCATGATCTTGATTTAGAAAATAAAACCTAATCTCTTTACTGTTACAGATCAAAATGCTGCCACTTCTACTAATACTTCTAGCCGTCCCAGCATTCTCCGAAAACTGCTCATACATCTACAATGGTCAACCGTATTCCAGAACCTCAGTCCTCACAATCAGAGGACTACCAACCAACTTAGTCTTCAACCCAATCACAAGAGACCTTCTTTTCACTTTAATAGATCTAGAAACTTTACAAGATGATGATGTCCAAACTAAAATGGAACAATACATACTTAAAGATGGAGTTCCAATTAAAATTGATAATGTGAATGGACAAGCAGCTGCAGTAGATGAGAAAACAGGGAAAGTATATATAGCATCCGATGACGGACTCCACGTACTAGATGCGACTAATCAAGCTAACTTCCTAAGCTTTAAAGACGAAGACATCGTCCAATTATTCAAACCTAATCACACAGATTTGTTATATGCTACAACATTCCCTGATAATGAACTGTACATTATAGATTTGTATAACAATGAGAAGCGGAGAGTTAAAAATGTTCCTTGCGCTTTTATTTTTGCTGTCGACGATGCTGATAATGTATTTTACGAGTGTGATTCTAAGTATGTCAAAATGCTTTTGAAAGGATTTGAAGAACCAATTGAGTTTGTTGGAATTGGAAAGAATTCGGCTAGAGCTATCAATTCTGATTGGAATTCCAGAATAGTTTTAGCAACTAACGATGGTATGTATCATCTTAGAAATGATAACATGATTCCTGTTAAGCTTATGGACTTGGATATTGTACCATCCGGTTTGGTTTTTGATGAAGAAAACTTTTATTTATCAACTAACGGTGTTATTTTTAAGTATAGCAATGATGGATGTTTAGGTTTAAATAAAATTGAATAGAATTATGTGTTTTACATTATTTCATTATCCTTTAAAAGTGTCACACAACAAATTTTGAGATTATTTTCATAGTTTCAGGTTACTTAATAATGCCATATTATAGAACTTCAACAACTATAATCACATACTAAAAATACAACATCGGCCATTAGGCCGAGCAGTATTAGGTGAAGCAGTAACGTAACGCATTAACGTTACGTTACTGCTTCACCTGCTAATAACATTTAAGAACAATGAGAAATCTTATAAATCCTTTGATTTATAATTTGTGCAGCTACTGTTTTTGTGGAAATGGATCTTAGTATATTTTTAAACTAAATATCTACGTGATTTTGTTTCGGATTTTGTTATATCATGTATATAGTTTGTCTTAACTTTAAAATTATTTAAGGGTAAACATAGGCTTTGAGGAGGTTAACATTCATTAGTTCGACGAAAATACCTATTTAGTTGAATTCGGTAATAATCTGGCTAAGTGGTAATCGAACTATGAGAGTGGGGGAAGCCAGAGAGGTATGTTGGAGCTCTGTACTCTTTGCCTACCCCGCAAGGGATATGACGTGATGGTGTAAACAGATAGATAGATTCAGCTAAATCTACCCACCCATCACCACTAGACCAAGATGTTAGTCAACTGTTCGAATAAAATAAATATAAAATATACTTACCAAAGTCTCAAGTGCTTCTAAACCACCGATCCCTTCCAAAGGTCCTGCTGAAATGATTGTTATAACATCTAAAACCTTATTTACTTTCATTGTATTATGAGATTCTTCTCGTAGTAGTTCACCTTACGTCATACATCATCTAATATGATTTGTTTCATACTATTGTAGTGTACAGGATGTTTCTCATCTTATCATTAATTTAACTTGTTATCATTAAATATTTTAAAAATATCTAGGGATAATTCCTGTGTCATGGTTGCGTTATATGACATTCCTGTACTCAAGAATCAGACCGACAGAAGCATTTATGGGTCTCACAGAGTTTTTTTGGGTCCGTGATCATGATGTTATGAAGATTGGTAATAAATTACGCCTAAACGCATGGACTAATGAAGCTTAAATTTGGCAGAAATATAGTAAAAGAAGATGGGATAACACAGGCACAGTAAACTCGCCGCAGATGTTATGCCACTGGCGATTCTCGCGGCAGGGCCATTAAGGCAGGAGACGGACGCCGGGGGGATTTAGTGAGTGCAAGCCCTGCATAACTGCCACATCACCAAAGCCTGCGATGTGGCAGTATGCGCTAGGCATTTCCCACCGTAAAAAAGCACAGTAAACTCAAAACCTATATAAATTCGGTTATGGTAAGGTGATGTACTGAACTTGATCTTCATCATGATCAGCTTAGAAACTTCCACTGCAGGAAAAAGGTCTACCGCGAAACAAGACGTATTTTGTACTCCATCCACTTTAAGAAGCTTATGGATTAGATTATTAATATTTTGGAATATGATTTTTGACTATATTTTAGAATCTGGTAAAAGGAATACACGATTAAATGAAATTTTCCCGATAGAAAAAAATCTAAAGCCATCTCTATTGCTTTTCATTTGCTGATTCCAACGCGAAATGCTTAAGAGCTCATCAATAGAAATGACTTAAAATATAGCAAATAACTATAGCAAAGTGCTTGGCAAGCAGTTTTTTTACGACATAGTGTAGTGTTTTTAGAAAATGATAAAAAAAAAATTTGCATATTGGTAAGTCGTTTATTTCCGAGCGCGCTCTCAATATATCCGTCCCTTATTATTCTTTTGTGAAGTAATTGCATCACTGTCACTCTCCTGGTCGATGAATAGTCTAGTATCCTATATCCCTATCCAGCATTAACCCATCGGTCGATCTTGTGAAGGAACTGGGCATTCCACATTAAACATAACCTCTATAATATTTCATTGGGTCCACCAAGAAATACCCGGCCGCGTTTGCATATAGTTACCCATCTATACTCGTAGCTAACAACTGTAAAAATAGACAGAAATAGATGTTAACTAATCCGAAACCAACACGTCCAGGGAACGGTGGCGATCACTTCCTGCAGTACTATTTGTTTGGGCGTGTTCACACTAACGGGTCGCCTATAGCCAAGTTGACAATCTACAGTCGTTAACGCTAATAGAAAGCGGAAAAATGTATGGTAATGACATTTTGCAACGAAAAGTCACGTGGTCAAAACAGTGGGCTATCGATTGCGACAAGAGAAACAAAACGCTTGCTACTTGTCTAGGCCCTCTGCGTGCGATCATATGGAGATACTGATCGCCACCGCGGACGCCAACTTGGACACTTGTGTCCTCGTTTTTCGGCCCGTTTGTCACTTTTTAATACAAATAAAATATAGATAGGGCCCACGTATCACCTACCTGTATATAGTCCGAATGTAAACAGACAGTTTGGTTTACAAACACCAAAGTCATATGATACAATGGGTAATGTTTTATAAAGAGGGAAGCACTGCGTTACGATTCGATCATAACAGAGCAGACTGTTCAAGTGGACGAATCTCATTCAGGTACGTCTATAGTTGATATAATTATAACAAATGACGGACGATTGGACGGAAATTGACGGACGATTTGGCGCAGTGTATAAGAGCTTAAGCCGCTCCGCCCACTGGTTCGAATAGTCGCGGGTTCGAGTCCCGCACTGGACAAATCTTTGTGTGACCCACAATTATTTGTTTCGGTCAGGGTATTTGTGTATGTAAATTTTTATGTTTGTAAACGCATCCACAATACAGGCATAAATCCTAGTGTGGGGCTACGTTATTTTAAAGAAGCGAAGAAAAACTAAGTCTAGGATAAGGTTGGAAGGAAAGTTATAAGGTGCTTTAAGAATCTTCGTATTTAATTCTTAACTTTTGTTCTTTCGTAATTTTTGTTCTTTCACAATTCGTGTGCTTTCTCTTGCCACCTAACTGTAGACAAGCATGTAACCCAATAGATAAGAGACAACATTTATTTTTCTCTTCTCTATTACCATTAACACCTACTTTCGTTATCATATTCATTGTAAATTTAGTATCTTGACACATGCTGTCTTGCGTTCTTTAACTTGAGTTCTCCTTACTTACGGTATACTCTTATTTCTCTTCCTTTTTGAACTCAGTAGAGTTTTTTTTTCTCCATAACTTATGATTCTCTTACCACTTACCAATAAGCGCATTTTTACTGAAGACGTGAAATATCTCTGCTCTAATGGTAATCCATATCCCTACTTCCATATTAATATCATATATTCGAAAGTAACTCTGTCTGTCTGTTTCTCTGTTACTTTTTCACGCCCAAACCGCTGAACAGATTGTAATCAAATTCGGTAAGGACATAGTTTTTATCCAGAAGAAGGACATGTCCATGTCCAAATGTGTAGGAATAAAGTGCATATATTGACAATAGGGCTCCTCTCTTTGTCCACGATAAATAGTTTCTGGCAATCGAACAGTTTCCCTCAGACGCTTATTGCTTACATTTTTTTTTCTAAACCGATATTGATAATTCATGACAAGTCGCCGACAATTAAATACAAATTTGAGAGCTGGAGGAATTTTTATTACAGCTACAAAACAGCGACTTGATGGTTGACAGGTGATTCTTCTACCAGTAAATGTATCTGCAAAAAAGGTCTTATTAAACTAAAATAGCTCACCGGTTTTGCAAGCATGCTGATTACAAAATAGTTCTTAAATTTTCAGGCCCTCGCGACGCTGAAATGAACCCAAAATGTTCTCAATAAGTGATATCACCAAACTCCTTCCGATACTCATCATCTTAATCCACAAATACAACACAGAGAAATGTGACAGAACCAAAATCGGCAACGAATTCTACAAACGACAACTTATCGCCACCATCGATGGATACCCAACCGGAATGGTCATAGACTCTCGAACTGATCACATATTCTTCATCCTTCATAAAAGAAATTATACTAAAGGTATACACGTCTTAAAACACGGTTCTTTAGGCATAAAGGAGCTTCCATTTTCCGACGATCTTTTCGGACAATGCGTGGCTGTCGACGTTGCCAATAATGTAATATATATAGGGACAAATCAAGGCTTAGTTACTTATGATTATTCCAGAAACGAGATCACTGCTGATCGTCCTATAGGAGATGACGATGTTAGAAATATATTTATAGATAAAACTGATAACCAGATGTACATAGCTACTGGATCTAATCATGAAATATTTAAGTTTATGAATGGTTCAGCAGCTGTTAAAAGATACGAAAGGATACCTAAAGCGTATAGCTTCATTTTAGATGGCAAAGGAAACGCGTACTATGAATATGTCGATGGAAGATTGTATTTCTTTTCAGTAGATCTGTATGAGCCTATACAGTATAAAGGTTTTACGAGAGAATTGAAATATATACTGAAACTTAATAATAATGATGAAGCAATAGTTGCCGTGAAGGGTTCCCTTTTCAGACTGTTTACAAAGAGTATTCTGCCTGTAAAGATTGGTCAGTTAGGTTTTAAAATCACTGGAATGACGTTTGATCATAAGAATAATATTATTATAGGTACTAAAGGTAAGATCTACAGATATAAGCCGATAGATACAAATGATCCATGCCCCGCCGATGATTATTTCATGTCTAGTATTTAGTGAGACTTACGTAATTATGTTTTTAGATCATTTGATTGCTTTATTATTGTTTTTAGCATTGAGATAAGTGAATAAAATCGTTTTGTATTGTATTGTGGTTTTATTTTTAGTAATATCTTTCTAGACTATCTTACCGTAACAAAACAGACTCTATCCTATCTAACAGGCCAGTCAAGAGAAACGGTGACCGGCAAGCGTATATGACACGAACTGTGAGAGTGGAAGAAGTCAGAGAGGCCTGTAAGGAAAAAACCTGTTGGAGCCTTGCCACTCACACACTTGGCTACCGCGCATGGGATCTGACGAAATGATATATAATAATAATAATAATAGCCTTTATTCAGATCAACTTAATCTATTAAAATTATTCTAAAACAAATATAAAACAAAACTTATTCTAGTATTTCCTGCTTTTTTATTTTCTGTAGATCTGTTTGCCAATCGGCAAAGGCCTCCTCCAACCTCTTCCACTCTGATCTTTCTTGAGCCACTCTGTTCCACATAGCTCCTGCCACTTCTCTGATATCGTCATCCCACCTTTTCTGTGGTCGACCTATTTTCCTTTTACCTTCCCTGGGATACCACCTTGTCACCTTTTTACTCCATTTGTCATGACGAAATGATATATATAGATATAATTGAGCCCCTGGTCTTTGCCCAGCTGTGGAACAGTGTGGGCTGATTCGTTCGGTACCAATATAATAAAGCCAGTCTGACACAAAAATTTAATATGTTTATCAGCGCCATCTAGTTCTTTTTGCAAAGATATAAAAATAGGGTCATCTATATAATAACGACATCTAGTGGCGAACAGCTAAACCTTTTCTAATCAATAATAGATATCTCTATGGCAAATATAGATGGCGCCACTGAATCTAATTCTAATCTTTATTTTGTCCCCACAAGGGATCTGGCGTAATAATATAGTTAGATAGTAAAAAACATAACATTAAATTCCACTACAACGGACACACACACATTGACGGACGATTTAGCGCAGTGGTTAAGAGCTTGAGCTGCTCCGCCCACTGTGTCGAATAGTCGCGGGTTCGATTCCCGCACGGGACAAATCTTTGTGTGATCCACAATTATTTGTTCCGGTCTGGGTATTTGTTTGTGAATTTTCATGTTTGTAAACGCACCCACGACACAGGAATAAATCCTAGTGTGGGGCTACGTTTAAAAAAAAAAAAAAAAAAAAAAAAAAAAAAAAATAAAAAATAAAAAAAAAAAAATCCTTTCGAGAGATCTGGCGTGATGTTATTCATAAATAAGGACAATTACAACTCTTCTAACCTTAAACACCTTTTTTACAAACAAAATACGTATTTTAGTGTTCTTTTTGGTAATCATCTGTAATATAATAACTATTTAATACAAATTTTATTCAAAACTAAATACCTAACCAGTGGTCTGTAAGGAAAGAATCTGTTGGAAATCTGTACTCTCTGCCGACCCCGCAAGGAATCTGACGGGATGATTTAGATAGATAAATACCTAAACTCTTATTAAAAACATGCAAAAAAGATTTGGGCTCGTCCGGGATTTGAACCCGGGACCTCTCGCACCCTAAGCGAAAATCATACCCCTAGACCAACGAGCCGGTGCTATATGTATCGAAATTACTATTTACTTTCTGTAACGTGTTACGTATGCTAATTAAGAATTTATAAATATCAACCTACATTTAAATTTTTTTGATAACTAACAAGTCAGGTGGAATTGAGTGATTTGGCCTCCGAATTCCGCGAATATCAATATTTCCGATGTCGGTAAGTTTTGTTTTTTCCCGGATTATGATATTTTGAACAGTCTCTTAGCGATATACCTAACATAACTCGCTCTATAGCTTTTTGTCTCACAGATAATTTATTTAAGTTGTATTAGGTGAACGTCCAGGTTTCTGCTCTATATACTCGTACCATACCGGGCAGGACACGCTGTACGCATACAGCTTACCCAACATGCCCCCTTTTCATTTTTTTTTTAAATGTAGGATTTATTTTAGATCGTGAGTGCGTTCACAAACATGAAAATTCACATACACAAATACCCAGACCGAAACAAATAATTGTGGGTCACACAAAGATTTGACCCGTACGGGAATCGAACCCGCGACCATTAGCCACAGTGGGCGGAGCTGCTTAAGCTCTTAACTGCGCTAAATCGTCCGTCATTTTCGTCCGTTATTTGTCCTAAAACAATGCATTTAAATTTTGATTCCTGTCCGCTGAAGCTGTAAAGATCCCGCGGCCAACAGCGTAGATCATTCACACACACACACAGACGATTCTGATGAAACATCGACTATCGTACTTTTTATCGACTTTTGCGATCCCGAAGTTCTAAGTTCGAATCCTAGGTAAGATAAAGTTTCCATCAAAAAAATCTTATTATCAGTCCGGACATAATTCAAGACTCCGGACTCCTAATGACAAACGTATACTACATATTCCCTGGTCAGCAACGGGTACCAATGCATCTATTCTTAAGGAGCTAAGGATCAAAACGAGGCTTTTTATCGTATGCCTAAAGCGGATATTCAACTATTTTAGCCACATAGCCAGGCGAGATGAAGATAGTCTTGAAAAGCTTGTAGCAGTAGGTGAAGTGGTCGGAAGATAGCCTTAAGGCCGTTCACCAACACGGTGGTCCGACCAAATACTGACAGGAATGTCTTTCAACACCGTTCTACGATATGCCGAAAATAGAGAAGAATGGAGAAGACTTCACACACATGTGAGATGGTATATACAAGCTGTAACATAATAAACGCAAGACCTGAAAGTAGTTTGTTCTAAATCGGTAACTGAATTGATTCCAACTATTTTTAATATATCTTACATTTTTTTTTAAATTTGCAAAAAATGCTTTTACTCCTTCAGTGCGCTATAACAAACTAAATTTATTCTTGATTAATAGCAATAAGGAGATAACAAATGCATTCCTAATTCTTAATTATATATTTCCGTATTTCTCAAAATGCACACATATACGCACAAGTTTCATTGTTAATTGGGGTATAAAAGTGCTTAAAAAAGGGGTAAAAACCTTTAAATTTGGATTTTGGTTGCTTTATAATACAATACGAAAGTATTGTATTATAAAGCAATTCTTTAATCGGGGTGTCTGAGGTCTTGCGTTTATTATGTTACACCTTGTATATATCCTCTTATCCTCTTGATATTGACACGATCCTCAGCTATGAGTAAACGACCAAGAAGAGACCTAATGACAAATATAGGCTCACCTCTAATACCTATTACAACTACATACATAGGTGTACACAGTACACCTCTGCCACTCCCGCTTGGGGAATATATTTATCCGGGATAAAAAGTATAATATGTGTTAATCTATCTAGCTATATCATCACGCCGGATCCCTTGCAGGGTAGGCAGAGAGTACAGAGTTCCAATAGGTTCTTTCCTTACATACCTCTATGGCTTCCTCTACTCTCATAGTTTGTCTCATACACGCACGCCGGTTACGGAGACTCCTGACTTATCCTTCAGATAAGACCCGGTCTATTGTTTATGTTTATTACTTCTATCTATCTATCTATATCATCACGCCAGATCCCTTTCACGGTATGCAGAGAATACATAGTTCCAACAGATTCTTTCCTTACAGACCTCTCTGGCTTATACCGCTCGCATAGTCCTAGTATGAGAATAGTCATGTTAATATCAGTACAATATTCCTAGGTTGAAACACAATAAAAAAAATAATTCATTTAAAAATTGCGTAACCGAATATTAATCTCTGTATTCCACGTAACTAATTATACAATATTTATAAAAAATAAAAAAGCATCCATTAAATATGTAACTAATTGTGTTATAATTATTCAAATTAAAAAACACACAAACAACGGTTGCTTTGCACTAAGGCGTAACACAAAATAATATACATCCTAGAAGGAACTGTCAAAGACATTCGGACTCCGGAACAAATAACTCGTTTTGTAAAGGCGAAGGCTCGAATCACAGCTTGCACCTCTGTTCGGGTACCTATTTTATTAATCTATGCATCAATTTATATAGTGATTGTTGCCTGATAACCTTAAAGGAAATAATTATCAGATATATAGAACTTGCGAAAGTGGAAGGACCTTACCAAATAGACCGAGTCTTATCTGAAGGACAAGTCAAGAGTCTCCGTAACCGGCGAGCGTGTATGAGACGAACTATGAGAGTGGAGGAAGCCAGAGAGGTATGTAAGGATAGAACCTGTTGGAACTCTGTACTCTCTGCCTACCCCGCAAGGGATCTGGCGTGATGATATAGCTAGATATATAGAACTACTATGAAGAATCCTATATACTGCCATTTTCCCAACAAAATATTGATTATTATATAGTACGTCAGAAGCCATAAAGAAAATTAACAATATAGAACAATCATCAAGTTGCCAATTGTCTTAACATCTTATACAAAAATAACAACATTTAGTCAAGAGTCTCTGTAACCGGTGAGCGCGCATATGACGAACTTTAAGCGTGGAGGAAGCCAGCGAGGTCTGTAAGGAAAGAACCGATTGGAACTCTGTACTCTCTGCTTACCCCGAAAGAGAGTTAGCGTAGTAGATAGATAGAACAACTTATAGCAATGATATAGTTGACAATTACCTTAAACCTCTAACAAAACGAGTTCCCATTGTTAGCAATTTAACTCATTTTAGTTTTCATTGTTTTTAAAAAGTGAAATTAAATTCTCATGGGGTTAAGAAGCAGATTGTGATCGACCGAGCCTTTGTTGCGGTAACGGCCAAGCGTGAGTTGTGCCGTGGGAAGTGTTAAGGAGAAACCATTACATAATATAATTATTTAAGTTTTTAAAGATTAACATCAACTGGAGTACAAAGGTCTCCCCAAAAGATCACCATGCCTGTCGTCATGGTCATCTTTGGACTTTGTGCTGTAAACATTTAGCTTTTATCACCGATCGGCGATTCGGCAACTGCATCTGTATCGTGTTTTGGTGACTCGCTGCATTTAATACATTATCAAAACCATGGTAGCATAGAGTTCAGTCGCTATAACGAGCGTCCAAAATGCGATATGATAGCCAAGACTGTAGGTCGATGTGTACGTGTGCGGCTGAAAACGTTCGGACACGGCTACGAGCCTGTGATTGAACTTAAAAAAGCAACAAAATCTCCAGTCGACGACGTTAAATATAGCAAGTCTTCTGATGCTAAAAATGGCAAGGTCTGATGCTAAAAATAGCAAGTCTTTTGATACTAAAGAAGCAAATCTTTTGAAGCTAAAAATAGCAAGTGTTCTGATGCCAAAAATAGCAAATTTAGAATGTACTAAGACAAGGATCCATTAGTAGTTTCACCCTTAACTGTTTATCTATTACCACTTTACATAAAACGACTGCACCTTTATCGATGTACAAAGACCTCTGTCAATACACCAATTAACGATTGTTTGAAACTGCAGCAAATAATGTGGGAAATAGAGGCGTGACGGCATCAATATGGTTGCCATGGAAACCATTTTTTCCTTAGATAACTTGGCTTATTTTAATCTTTTTATTATCATATCAGTCCAGTGGACCAAGTCCTTAAATTCATCAGACAAGTGTGTGTTAATGAGCTACGCTATTGACCGTCAGATGTTTACAGCTTCATCGGACAAGAGGGCGATCGTGCAACAATTACGCTCCGGCCGGAAGGGCAAGGGGGCAACTAGCTCAAGGGCGCTTCAAGGAGGAGCGACCTCGGCTTGGGCAGTCGCTATAGGGAAGGGCTCATACTCGGTGTCTCGCCGTGATTCTCTGTACCGGCCTGCGGGCAAGGATTTTTCGAACTCGCCGGCAAGATCGGTGTCTGATCAGGCCAAATGCGAGTATGGCTCGCGCTCTGACGGTCCCATGGGCTACTAGATGGTGCTATTAATATTTCATGGTTTCGGGGACCTCCTTTGGTTATAATCAAAAATTCACAATATTTACAATTCTTCCTTTCCTTCCAAATTTCAGGATTCTAGATTACTGGGAAGTACCCTATATAGATTTGGAATATCTCTTGCCATTTCTGCGAGAAGAGGATCTTAACCACGAAGCAAATACGAAGTGGAGATGGCCTTTTTTTTAACTGGGGAAAGCTCGCGGGGCGTGTCGGATTCCTACCGACTAAAATCCCAGGGTGGCCGACATCAGCACTTTGGAGGGGCTCCGGGATCTCCGTATGGAACGCACCGGGCCCCTCTTGTGCCTCGCTCTGACGAGCCCGCCGTCGGAGGGAGACTTGATGACATGCTCCCCCCCCCGCACCGACGCGGTGCTCACGGCGACACGGGCCACTACCACGCCGCCGTCCTCCTCGGGGTTGCTCGTGAAGGATGAGCGTCCGCGACCCCGAAGGCCCCCCTGCTGATGTTGTAGCATGTCCCCCGCCAGATATTACGGCGGGGGACGCGAGTTATCCCGTATTCTTAAGCCCCGGGCTATTGGGCTGAAGTGGTGATGGCCTAAGTTAACGAGCCTGTGGAATTCCTAAAAGTCGTAACGTCATCGCGATGAGCGTGTCTTACCTTAGTTTTTCATCGCTAATCGTTCCATTCACACGACGCTCATGGTAATCCAAATAGTATCTCATTTCACTTATAAGTATTTTTTTCGTAATTTATTGAATTAATTCTAGAAAAGTCTATCTATGTCATGTCTCCAAATTAGTAACATTAAAAAAACAGTACTATTATTCGACACTAGGTGGCGGTTACGTTCTTTATCACGTAAACACTAAAAACGATGTAAAGAGCATTTATGAGTTTAAAATTCTACATTATATTTCTTTTAATTATATATTATAGTTCGTTTTTGTTGGTAAAAAAATATCTATTAATCGTTTTTATCACTATTAAATTACAACGCGGCTTGATGTGCCCGCCATCTACTATGAAGTAGGCAGTATTAAAAAAACTGGGCCGGCTTCGAAATTTATGATAATATTTCCCCTTGGTGCAGAAACGTATGAATTCATACGTTTCGCGCCCTGTGCCACCCCCCGCAGTCGTATGCTTTTGTATAGAAAAATCTGATTACGCCATCTCCACTTCGTACTTGCTTCGGGATCTTAACTCCCCGCAGCGACTGTCCCAACCGAAGCCGCCTCTTCAAGGCGCCTCGAGTATGTCGCCTCTTGCCCTTCTGGCTCGAGCGTAGTGGTTGCACGCTCGCCCTTAAGTGCGGTGAAGCTGTAAAGGCCTCGCAGCCAACAGCGTACATCACTCACACACACACACACACGGGATCTTAACCGTCAAACAAAGAGGCGTACCAACAACAAAGTGATCCTATAAGGGTTCCAATTTTGTCCCAAATCCTATAAGGGTTCCAAGTTTGTGTTACGAATTGACTAAGATTGGTAACGAAGGGAATTAGTACATTTAACATGCTCGCTAAAAGGTCTATACTTGCAGTGGCTATTTGTTGCGGGTCACTTCCTTCCCTCTAATATGGCCGAGGGAGGTGATGGCTGCTCAAGTAGTCGTACACGTGAACGGCTGCTGCTTGTGGAGACTGTTCCACCCAGAATCCTCTCACCGTCACGCCTATATTCCCCAGAGGGGGTGGCAGAGGTGTACTGAGTACACCCACGTTTCGCCGACGATGTTACGTCCCATGTAATAGGGGGCGAGCCTATTGCCATATACCGGGCACAATTCCAGACTCCGGACTCACACTGGGAATTTTTCGTTAGAAAAACTACATTTGTCCGACCTAGGATTTGAACCCAGGACCTCGTAATCACACAGCGATGCGCTTTGCCACCAGACCAACGAGGCAGTCCATCCTCTCGCTTTTCATTATACCATATATTTAAAAACAGTCTTATATCTCAGTCGTAAGGCACCACACTGGAGCTGGATCGCATTAATGATTTTGTATTATATAAAGATTTTTATACCTATACAAAAAATTAAGAAAAAAATGAATGGAGAACTAGACAATAAAGACAAGCCTGCTGAGTTTCTCGCCGGATCTTCTTAGTGGAGGCCGCGTGCCGATCCGGTGATGGATTACTAAGTTAAAAAAAAATGTAAATATGACACTTTGTCAACACCTCCGGGGTTTATGCAAAATAAACAATTTGAATGTAACATTTTAAACACAAGAAGAATTGGCTGATAAATCCATTCCGGAAAAGGCAAAGAGAACAGTTCCAACAGGTTCTTTCCTTTATTTACTTTATTTTCATAGACCTCTCTAGCTTCATTTACTCTCACAGTTCGTTTCATACATGCTCGCCGATTACTGACTCTTGACTTAATTGTAGATATATTGCAAATGAAATAATTATTAAGGTCTATTTGATAAATTTAATAGAGGCTCATAACAATCAATATTTAATAATGGCAATTCCCGATAAGACGAAAAACTTAAAACTATTAAGGAACAATCACTTTTATAACATTCTCACCGCTTACATTGCTTCTTTTAAACTAACGTAATTAAAAATATTCGAAACAAAAACTGCAGTGTATCATCTGCATTGTAGACCGAACATTAATTCCCCGTAGTTAAATACACTGCGACACAAACATTTTACCACAACTATAGATATATTTAAAATACATTGCGGCCTTAGAACCCATTGACAAACCAATACATCACATAAAACCAGCAATGTAGTTTACACATAACGATAGAAAAGACATTATACACTCCGAATCGTGTTCAATCCACCACCACTCACGAGGTCGACGGTTTAAAACGAAAAACATACCTCCAAACAGCCAGTACTATTTTTACTGCAGGATGAATACAAATTATCTGTGCATATACATTGTGTAGAATTAAAAAATAAACATTTGTTTTTATTGTGAATCTGTGAGCGGGATATTTTAATTTAGAAACGAGTTCGTTTTGTTTTATAATTGGATTATTTTATTGACTATGTAAGTATTTTGAAGTGGAATGTCTATTTTTACATTGGCAGAATCAGTGGTTAACGCAATAAATATTCCATTCCAATTATTTGGGTCCAATAATTGGAATGGAATATTTATTTTTATTATAAGATCTAATTTAAATTATGCGTGTACCTAAATAATTATTATACTGATAAAAAATATGCTACATCGCAATGGCGAAAAGAAAATATTTTTACTTGACCGTATCGAAATATTTTTTTTTATTGTTGACAGCACTTAACCTAATTGGTCGATCGCAGGTCTGCCTGCGACAGATGGCAGGAAGGCCTGCGATAAGGCCTGCCATCGACCTATTAAGTAATCAGCCTATAAGCTCAGGTTAGAGTTCGTAAACACTATGTTTGATATATTCGGATATAATATCATGCATACAAAAGTTGTTCAAATTTCACTTTAAAAGTACCATTAATATGCTAAAATTGTTACCTAAGGCAGAGTTTTATTCATTACAAAGTAAAAAAAGCACTTTTACGTATCTTATGTAAGAAAAACGGTTTCTTTTAAATCATGTGAAATAATGAACAGATTAGATGGATTTTTTTGGCGGAAGTAGAAGAGTGAAGTTGTTAATTTAGTTTTAATGTCCAAAACTTGTGTTATTTCGAATAATAATGTGCAATGTTGGTGGATTAAACATTGGTGGTATTACATTATGTATTCTTATATGTGCATGAGTGAAGGTAATTGGAACAAAATGATATAACGTGCCTTTTCGATTTCCCTCAAAACGCCCGTCGTAATTGGTATGTAAAGTATCCATCGCTTTACTATCCAGGGTGGGGTACTTCATCAATTTCATTATCATCGTTGTCATCAAGTTCATCGGGGAGTTGAATTAATTTAAACAAATATAAGACTTGGCAGTATGGCATTGTACCTTCGCCTTTCCGTAAAGGACGGAAAAAAATGCATGGAGTTTTGGCGGGAAATAGAAAAGTGATAAAAATAAAACAATTTTTTAGATTTTATCTCGGTTATTTTATATCAGTCATTTACCTCAGTCTTCCGTGACTTATATTTTTTTGAATAGTAATGTGAATTGTCGGTGGAATTAATCATTATTATTCTTTATTATGTGCATAAATAAATGTTAATAATAACAAAGTAAAGAAACCTCTTTACGAGCTTATATATTATAGCAGTATAAATTTGGCTTGAGATAATAATAATTTTGGGGAAAAAAATGTTATAGGGACTATTAAAATCGTGACGTATAATTCCCATGGCGATCACGAGATCATCAAATCTTAGTTTGAACAAATTATAGTTTATCTCCTGAAAAATTCCCAGTACCTGTCCTCAAGTCTGGAATTGTGTCCTGCATAATCGCAACCAGCTCGCCCCCTATTAAATTTAATACAGACACAAGTTAAATTAAAAATTAACAAATAAGCAATTTGCATAAAATTTATCTTAAGTTTAACATTAATGAGGCGCTCGTAGCGCTGTGCGACCACGGTGTTCTTACTGATCACCATGGTTAAGCAGCGTTCGACTCGGTCGGCCTGAGATGGGTGACCGTTTGTGGCATTTTCATATTCGAGCGTCTCCGTGCTTCGGAAGGCACGTTAAGCCGTTGGTCCCGGCTACCACTTAATGTGGTGGAGTATGACCTAATCTCTCTCACCTCGATTTATGAGAGAAGGCCTTTGCCCAGCAGTGGGCAGTATAGGCTGATATTATTATTACGAGCTTAGATGAATTGATAACAAGCTTTTATTTAACTTGCAATGTTCGTATGTCTCTCTGTCTGTCTTTCCGATTCAAATCTTGTGATCCATTTTTCAAGCACTTGCGGGTACCCTATTGAACTGAAATTTGGCATAAGTATGTAAGGTAGGTGACAAAGCTATTGCTTTGTGGTCTCCAAGGTATTGGAGCTGGTTTCATGCTGGAATCCGAAGGTGGCCATAGGAACATGTGAACTGTACAACGCTACCCCCTCATGTTTAGTTTTGTTAGACTGATATTGACAAGTACTATATAAACAGATTGTGTTCAGGGTCTAAGGATGAAGCCGGAAGGGGTCAATGGAACCACCCAACTATTCAATATAACCCTGCCGTGTTTGGGGTCGTTGGATTTGTCTTGACGAGTAGATTAGACCCGGATGATATCCAAGGTCTAACGATGGAGGCGAAAGGAAGCCAAAGGAACTCCTGAACTAAGCAAGATATCTTCGTTGTGTTTTGGCTATAAAAGTTTTTAAAAAGGTCTTTTGAAATTTAAATTATCGTCAATTTTTTCCAAAATGCCGGTTGTAATTGGTCAGTAAAGTATATACTTTACTGGTATCTGGTAATAGGGGTATTTCATCAATATATATATCATCGTTATCAAAATTTTTATCATGGAGTAAAATAACTGTTATTCTGTACCTCAGAGGTATACTATACACAATATTAAATCCATTTTTTCGAAATCTTATTTTTTTACATTAATAAATTCGTGGAGACCCACTGCATTCCATGTGACAATATTAATCCTCAATTATTGCGGGCATCTTCTGATATTTTTCTACCAAAGTCTGGATATCAAGGAAGATCAGTGTACTAGACAAGAACCTAGTGTTATTTCAAGATTTCCACGTTCGGCCACCATTCGGACGACTATCAAAACGAAGATAATCCACCTTTCACCGTTACCAGCTCGGCCATCGAAATAGCCATCCCGAAAACATAAGCGGCGATATATATAATATAAATAGTATAGACTGATTTATAATTTTCATTTTATGATTTATAATTTTTACATCTCGATCATGTCGGTAGTCTGTATACCGATGTATACAAATGATCACTTTTTTATTTATTTGCTGAAAGGATCTATTTAATATATCAAAAAAGAACTCGGAATATAAATATATTTACAATAATAATGTGGAATATAAAAAAACGAACTATCAACCTATTTTGAATAAATAAAAACTAAATAAAATGTAGCAAAATATAATACACTATTTACAACTGTGCCAAATCGCTGAGAGCTTAGAGAGTTCCTCAAAGATATAATGGACACTTGAATTCCATGGGCCCAAAATCTCCACACCAAACAGCTCAAATAAGCATCCTTTATCCAGGTTGCTGTATTTGCGCCATTTACGGCACTTTGAATCAATGGTTTAACGGAGACCCTCGAATATGACATGAACGACCATCTCAGGCTGACCGATCCGAACCGACCTTACTCTTGGAATGGTTTTGAACACTGCTATGAGCCAAATACTTCAGTGAAACTTGAATGCACTTTATACACTTATTCCTCCAACGGGATGTGACAACATCTTATAGTGATATAACTGCATATAAAAAAGATAAACTAAATGTATTTGTTTCAAATCTATTACTTAAGGTTATTTACATAATTCGTGGTGTTATTTTCAGGTCAGTTACAGAGAAACTAGACTCGATTGAATGTCGGCCACTGATAAAATATTGGTTCATAAAGATGGTCGAAGATATCGACGACGGCTTGGTCCGGTGGGTAATAGCTTCAACCACACACTGGATCGAGTTGTCGTGGGTTCGATCTCCGCACGGGACAAATCTTTGTGTCACCCACAAATGTTTGTTTCAGTTTTAGACCAGTATTACAGAACGTAAATCAGTCGTGAAACTTTAAAAACTGATTTTGTACTCTCTGCCTACCCCGCAAGGGATCTGCCGTGATGATATAGTTATAAATAGATTTTTGTAAAAAGGGTACGGCCAAACCAACGCGGGGGCGTCCCCGGCGGCGATCAGTATCTCCCTATGATTGCCGGTGCAGACGCCGCCCAGATAGCGCGTGCAGAACGCCGGATGCGTTGGTGTGAACATTTCCATATAAATATTACTGCAGAAGCTGATCGCCACTGTGCACGCCACCGCCGCCGCGGCTGAACGCGTTAGTTCGGCCGTACCTTAAAACGTTCGTTTTAAAACGGACCTTAGTGTTGGCTCTGAATTTCATATGTGTAAACGGACCCACTACACAGGAAAGATTACTAGGGTGGGGCTAAGTTTCCTGTTAAAAAAAAATATAGATAATATAAACCCTTTTTTTACTAATTAAACGGTCATTAGCTCGTTAAATGAGTCGTGTAACGACGATCCGTGTTATATGTAACATTCTGCATTATCAAATTAACTGTCAATGTTCGCAAGACAAATGCGTTTTTAGCTTACCTAATTAAAGATTTAGTAATTATCTTTACAAGCTTTCATCCCGGTTCAAATTTAGTGATCCGTTTTTCAAGCGCTTATAAGCAATGTTATCATATCATACAAAATCGTTTTTATCAAGGTAGGAATTGAGTCATACGTGTAACAGAATGTTATTGAGACTGACTGACAGGGATAACTGACATTTAGGTTTCGCGGTATTTTTAATTGTTAGGTAGTGTTGCATAGAGGACTAAAGTCAGAAACTCCACCTTGAAACGCTAAAAAAGGACGAAAAATATTTGTAATCATGAAAAAAATAATAATATGTAAGTTAGCTTTAAGGAAGTATTACAACATAAAAATGTTATTTTTATTGCAAAGCGTACAGACTGGACTAGAATGTTACAAGTAGGTAGATCTGTAGTAGTTTTCACATATGATGGGTATTGAAATTTCTAATTGCCAAACGAAATAAATATTTAATTCAATGATGTTAAGGCATGAAAATATAAGTATAGAAACGGATCATGCCTCTTATTGCCATTAAATAACGTATTATTTCGTTTGGAAATTAGAACTGTCACTACCCATCCTATGTGAAAAATACTTTACCAATTTCCATATTGTGGTCTACCAATTTGTATTAATATTTAGTACTTCATCTACAATTTTCTAAAATTAGGGTTGGCAACACTGCTGGCCTGTAGGCCAGGTCAGTTTGTTTTAATTTCCAAAACTTGTGTTACTTCGAATAATAATGTGTAATGTTGGTGGTATAATAACCATTTTGTATTCTCATATGTGCATGAGTAATAAAATGTGCCTTTTCGATTTCTCTCAAAACGGCCGTCGCAATTGGTATGTAAAGTATCCATCGCTTTACTATCCAGGGTGCGGTACTTCAGCAAATTCATTATCATCGTTGTCATCAAGTTCATTGGGGAGTTGAATTATTTTAGAAATTAAATCTTTTTTTACTTTGGTTTCCCTTACTTTGGACAATGGCATAATGTAAACACAATTGCCCAGAAAAAAGAATTTTGTAATAAATAGGTGACTTCCACGTGACTTCGTTAACAATTCAATTAAAAAAATAGTATAGAGCTGGTTTTTTTTTTTTTTTATTTTTTTTTTTTTTTATTTTTTTTTTTTATCTTTTTTAAAAAAAACGTAGCCCCACACTAGGACTTACTCCTGTGTCGTGGGTGCGTTTACAAACATGAATATTCACATACACAAATACCCAGACCGGAACAAATAATTGTGGATCACACAAAGATTTGTCCCGTGCGGGAATCGAACCCGCGACTATTAGACGCAGTGGGCGGAGCGGCTTAAGCTCTTAACCACTGCGCTAAATCGTCCAAAAAAATGGTTTGATGATAGAGCCGGAAGGCCACATGGCAACAAAAGATAACCCTGTCGAGTTTAGGCTTATTAAATTTGTACTGACAACTACTTTAGCCCTGGGTGGTGTCCAAGCCTAATGATGAAGCCTAGAGATGGCCAAGCATCGTGTTTGGGGCTGTTGGATTTGCCTTGACCATTTCCTTGCCTTGATCACTTGCGAGGTAGACAGAGAGAACAAAGTTTCAACAGGTTCTTTACTTACATACATCCATACCTACCATGAGAGTCGAGGAAACCAGCTTCCTCCACTCTCATAGTTTGTCTAATACACGCTTGCCGATTATGGAGACTCTTGACTTGCCCTTCAGATAAGACACGGTCTATTTCGTCATGGTAAGAGAGTCTAGGTCTTCCCTGGTATCTACCTCCCATGACAATTTCTATTAACCATAGTGGTACCACAGTCTGGTGATGAAACTGAAAGGTGGCCATGGAACTCCTTAACTAAGCAAGATACTTATGTCGAGTTTGTGCTATAAAAAATATTTTAATTTGTAGTCACTTATAACTTTTACCCCCCATATCCATTCTAGTATTCTTATTTTACGACAGCTAGGTATCAAGACACTGTGGTATTAACTTAAGGTTATATTATGTATCAGATCGTTAAGGTAGTAATTAAGTAATTTCAACAACCTTATGTTAACGAGTTGAAATCACGAAGGTGATCAACTTTCGCTCGTAAAATTATTCGCGCGGCACATCCTTAAGGCGTCCACACACTTCAGTACTTCGGTCACTGTGATGCCCTTACCTTCCTTTCGAATACCGATACCGCACAAAGTCAGCCACCGACCTTTCGGGTGAGCTCCAAGAATCTCTTGCCCGCCGGTCAGTGTAGAGTACCACAGCGAAACACCTAGTCTATGCCCTCTCCCATAATGAAAGGACAAGCCGAGGCCGTTCCTCTTTGAGGAGTACTTGAACTAGTTGTCCCCTTACCCTCCCCTTTGGAGCGTAGTTGTTGCACTGTCAAGTGAAGCTAGAAGGGCCCCTTTGTGTGTGTGTGAGTGATCTACGCCGTTGGCCGCTGTCCCTTTACAGCTTCACCGGACAAGAGGCTTTGCGGAGGAAACGGGATTGAACCGTTTGGAGTCTATCGATGAGAGAGCGGACAGCGTGCCCGAACACCCCACAAGCGTACGTCATGATAGGCCGTACACAAATTTTGTAAAGTGTCACCTTATTCCTAAGGGACATTTTACTCCGCTTGCAGATCATCGGGTAAAGACGAGCGCGCACAAAGACTAGGAAAGTCCTCGCGGCCAATCGCTTAGACCATTTACACACATAAACGATCCTTCTGGAAACGGTACAATACGGTACGATTTAACTTGGCCAGTTGGAAGGTTGGTTCTCCGAGTAGTTGCGCTTGCATACTTCAAGGCCTTCATCACAAAAAAACTCCAGGCCGCCGCCAGTACTCTAGGGGACTGGTTCAGGAAGTGGCGAATCGAGGTGAACCCAGACAAAAGCGCTGCGGTGTTCTTCTCCAGAGGTGCCACGCCGCGCCCCTCCCTGATCCTCTCCAGAAAGAATCTCGGTCAAGTGACCATGTTCGACCGACCCATGCCCTGGGTCAAAGAAGGCAAATATCTAGGGGTCACCCTAAACAATATCATGTCCTTCGGCCCGCACATCAAGCGAGCCTTTCACCGAGCATCAAAGGATGCTCGGTGAAAGGCTGGCACAAAGGTGCTCGGCCGTCTCTATCCGCTAATATGCAAGCGGAGTAAAATGTCCCTTAGAAATAAGGTGACACTTTACAAAACTTGCGTACGACCCATCACGACGTACGCGGGCACGCAGCCCACTCTCACATCGATAGACTTCAAGCGGTTCAGTCCCGCTTCCTCCGCAAAGCCGTAGGAGCCCCTTGGTTCGTACGAAATGTCGACCTCCACTCCGACCTCGGTCTCGAATCCATTCGTGTCTATATTAAAAAGGCGACAACTCGACACTTCACGAACGCATCTTCCCATGCGAATCCCCTAATCGTAGCCGCCGCCGACTACGAACCCGACCCCTGCCGCTACCGCCGGCCGCGACATGTTCTCACCGATCCCCCCGATGCTTTGACATCGCTTCTTTCCGCTCCGGATACGGACGACGACGACGAAGTCGTAGATCCCCTAGCCCGCCGACCGGTGCACTAATTACACCCCCTCCCCCCGTAGCGACTGTCCAAACCGAGGCGGTTCCTCCTTGAGGCGCCCTCGAGTATGTCGCCCCTAGCCCTTCTGGCTCGAGCGTAGTGGTTGCACGCTCGCCCTTAAGTCCGGTGAAGCTGTAAAGGCCTCCGAACACACCGATCATTTCGACGGTCCCATAGAACAAAGGCGCATATGCCAAACAAAATAAATAGCATTTGCAACTTTTCGTGCCCGACGATAAGATACAATTTTGCAAAGAATATAATCATCAGCCCAAAAACGACCACTGCAGGACAAGGCCCTCCCCTAAAGATCACCACGACGACTGGCTTTGTATTAAAGATATTATTATGAACAAACCGAACAACTCATGTTATAATATATATTTTTTTACAATCTTCCCTTTTCCATTGTTTGCTGTTCTTGATTTATATCAACATAACACACACATCCTCTCACACTAACCCACTCGTTCACACATAACTCACAGAGAGGTCACACTACTCACTTTTGACGATATAATATGTAGATTGTTCTAAGATACCTACTCAACCTACTCGAGAAATGGCTAATTTTATTTTGTAAATTAAATTTTGGAAGAGCTTATGTCTGCAATACAGGTTTGAAATCTAGTTCAGACTTAGTTTACTTAAAATGTAATGCTATATATAAAAGCCATACCTATATTTTGTAACTTTGAACTTTGTAATGTTTTTCATTAAAATAAATAAAATTATACGCCTTCAGCATTTACCTGTGACCTTCACCAGGACATCGGACCACCTTGCGACCTGTTGACCAGATAGCTGTAAAAGTAAGCTATATACTGACGCCCTTAAGGTTCGGTTTGTAGAGCAGGTAGCGACATTATCAATGTTTACAAATTTCGCAAATTAGAAATAATATTTCTGCCTCGATTGTCTAGTTGTGTATGGTGGGTACTGCGTTCCAATCCTAGGACGGACAGTGTAATTGAGGATTTCTATCAAGAATTATCAATAACAATACTGTGTCTGGAATTGTGCTCGGTATAATGGGTTACTCCCTATTGTACTGGCACTAAACATCGGTAGAAAAATGTGAGTGTAACCGACACACTTCTGCCATCCTCATTTGAGAAATGCCTAAAAAACACACATAAAAGTAAATTTCCCCCAAACCAAGATTGGTCTCGCACCCATTCGCCCCGTATGTTTCGCCTCTGATAAACTGACTGAACCCGTTTCTCCCTTAAAAGTTAAAATGGTCCCGTTCGCCCCTCTTGTAGTCTGTGTCAACAACAAACAACAAAAAAGTTTTGTTTTCATACAGTTTTAGAAAAACTTTTAAAGCCATCAACTGAAAATAAATGGTGGTCACAGTCAAATAAAAATCAGAATACAATACACATTTATTTTGAAATAATAATGTTTTATTGAACAAAGGGCGAACGGGTACTTCACAAATTATAAAATTAAGTTTGCCCCATGCTGAGGGGGAACGAGTACCGTAAAAAGGGGCTAAAGATGCTTTTGAATTACAGGAGGCGAAAAAAGGAGGCGAATGGGTGCGAGACCCCAAGATTTTATTTTTTTCGTCATCACCCGAAAGATGTCCATTGGGAGATAAAAAAATCTCCCCAAAGATCACCACGGTGACTGAATTTGTGTTGAAACGCATACAGCTTTTACCTGTAACCTTCAGCAGGTCATTGGCCCACCTTGTGGCACGCAGCATGTGTCTAGAAGCTGTAAAAATAAGGTATATGCGGATGCCCTTAGGGTTCGGTTTGATATAGAGCGGGTAGCGACATTATCAACATTTACAATTACCGCAATTTTTGTTTTTTTAAAACGTAGCCTCACACTAGGATTTATTCCTGTGTCGTGGGTGCGTTTACAAACATGAAATTCACATACACATATACCCAGACCGAACCAAATAATTGTGAGTCACACAAATATTTGTCCCGTGCGGGAATCTAACCCGCGACTATTAGACACAATGGGCTTAAGCTCTTAAGCACCGCGGTAAATTGTCCGTCAAATTAATAATTATGTATCTGCGTCGTTAGTCAAGTAGCGTCAGGTGGAGCCGAAGATCCTGAGTTCAAATCCTACTGGGATTTTTCTATTAAGCACAAAATTATCAATATCCGAAATCTTGAGCCTTACGTCGTATAATAGATATTGTACTGGCACTGAACATCGTTGGAAAAATGTAAGCGTACACGCTACATCTCTGCCACTCCCGCTTAGAAAAAATAGGCGAAATTATGTTTATTTTTTTTTACAATTTTTCTCTTGTTTACCTATATATTTATACGTTTCAGAAGTCAAAATTTTAAATACCTGCATTGAAAATACGCCATCAAAAGAACCCCAACAAATATGTTACAAGGCTACAAGTGAAATGTCATCGCATTATACTTGTTATAAAAGTTTAATGTTTTGCTGTTAATTTACCTGAATATAAACGTTTAATTATTTTACTTGTACAAAAAGCTTGCCAAGGTAATTCGGTGCATTCTTATTCAATATAGTAAAGCCACCAAAGAGTACGCACTTCTTTTTCTTTTATTTATAGATAAATCAAATTTGACGTTAGCCATCGGCCCTCTTTTTATAATGAAACTTTGGTTATTTAGGAACATGAAAAAATGCACACAAGCTAACTAACAGTCACAGAAAATAAAAAAGAATAGATTTGTAGAACTCGCCCCGTGCGCACTCTTAGGATGCTGAGTGGCAAAGAGTACGCGTGGGGAACCTTTTATATAGGCTAAGAGTACGACAAAATATTAGAAAACAATGAGATCTTCAGCCCCGACAATAGTCACAACTGGAAACCCCAAGTCCGATGTAGTCAAATTCAAACGTTTCAAATTCAAACATTTTTGTATGGTATGCTTGTTAATATTTCGGATTTCTTACGTTTCAAAATTTTCTTTGTTAGATAGTAGTAGCCTTTGGTAGCGGTCGAATATCGGATGGCTTAATAAATCCCGAAGTGGAAGGAGCTTGCTGTTGATGCGTCTGCCGACACACGTGACGATTGTGTTCCAGAAACTTGTCTAGAATCTGTTGTGGTTGATGAATTTTTATTAACTTGAATATCAGGTGTTCCAGAAACAGCAGTTATTTCTACTGAACTTACATTTACTGATTTGCTTAAGGAGTGCAAAGGCAAAGAGTGGCTTCCGTTTGTCTTAGTAGGTAAATAGGGTTGATCAGTTACGTCCGCGCGTGCTAAATCTTCATCTGTAAATAGTTGGTCATTAAATGGCCAGATACCGCAGGATTCAAAAGATTCCGAAGCTCGTTTCACTGAAGCAATCTTTGATTATGCTGATCCAAATAACCGAGCTACTAGAACTTGTGTAATAGCACGTCTGGGGTTTGATACTTGCCAGTTATCACAAGCAATAGCATAGGCCTTTTTTAATGGCCCAAAGAAGCCTGTATCCAATGATCGCTTGTGTGTGGTGGCAAACTCAAGAGAACAACTCCACTATCTCGTGCTAATTCTATCGCAGCTAAACTCAAATGTGAGGAGTGGTTGTCCAAAATTTTCTTTCTGTTCTTCATTTTTTAAGCTTTTAATCGTTTTCTTAAAGTGCCTTCTGGAATGTTCAATGATTCTGCAATTCATCTCTTACTTTGCTGTTTTGCTACTTTTTCTTTGACGTCTTTCAGGATTTCTTCCGTAAAAAAACAAGTTTCTGTCTGATTTTCTTGTATATTTGCCCATGTTACTAGTCATCCTCACACCTGTCAATAAGCAAGCGAAAAAGCACATATAACACAAGCAATCAGTTAATATTTGCTACAAACAAGCTAAGAATACGCATGCGTACTCTTTGGGTGCGTACTCTTACCAAATACGGATATGTAGCTAAATTCAATACAATCTTTAAAAACAAGTAAAATGGCGACATAACCGGTTAATAAAAATTAAATTAGAAACATGTATTTCGAGTAAAATAACATTCCTTGGGTGCAAATTAATCACAAACCTTACAAAACGTGTTTAAAATATTAGAAAAATAAGATCAGATGCAGAAAAAATCGATTATTAGTTATAAACTTGTAAATACATATCGCAACGAAAAAAATACCATCCAACACTTTGACCTGACTTAACACTACTGACAGATGAGATAATTTTGCAAATACAACAAAAAATGCTACCAATTTCCATCACTGCGTACTCTTTGGTAATGCGTACTCTTTGGTAGCTTTACCCTACTTTTGTAATAAAAGTGTTATATTCTGCACTCACATGTGCACACACATATCAATCAGCCTATACTGTCCGAATCATGAAGCTTCGTCGTCCCAATGCCGGGGATAATCTCCCACATATCGAGGTGAGAAAGGTCATACTCGACCACGCGGTGCCAGTGCGGTGTGGTTGCCAAGGCAGGTTTGTGGCCACCTTCTGTTGGAATTTATCAAGCCTATAAGGTTTTAAGTGGAGACGGTGCCGTAATAACGGAAAGGCTTAAAAATTGAAATGCCACAAATGGCCACCCATCTCAAACTAACGAAGGGCACTATATCGGGGTGAAAGACTTTTGTGTTACGCGACATTTTATGGGGTTTATGTAGAATAATATTAAATTGACAATAATACCGATAATTGAAGGAAGGAACCGAGAAAGATACTGAAATCTCGAGATGTTGCCCTTATTTTTAATAACGTAGCCCCACACTAGGATTTATTCCTGTGTCGTGGGTGCGTTTACAAACATGAAAATTCACATACACTAATACCCAAACCGGAATAAATAATTTTGGATCACACAAAGATTTGTCCCGTGAATCGAACCCGCGACTATTAGACACAGTGCGGAGCGGCTTAAGCTCTTAACCACTGCGCTAAGTCGTCCGTCATAAAGTTCAAATCTCTCTCTATATCTATCTATATCATCACGCCAGATCCCTTACGGGGTAGGCAGATAGTACAGAGTTCCGACAGGTTCTTTCGTTACATCCCTCTCTGGCCGAGTTCAAATAGCTCCACTAATTCTTTTTTAAAGTAAGTATTTTATTTGTAGTGGAAATCTTGTTTTAATTAACTTTCGACCGCCATGGCAAGGACTGTTTATTCTGTTTGGCTGCTGGGTGCGATCGCAAAGGGTTTTTCCTAATATTAAATTAAAATATAAGAATTTTACAAACACTGTTTAAACTTTGTGATCACCAAAGACACCGCAGTCACGAACACCTTACAAGCCCCTCCTAGCACCCAAAAGATCATCAAAACTAACGTAATCTTCGTTCTCTAATCAATATTCTCGAAGTGAACTCGATAAAGACCTGCTTGTAATACGGTACTGAGAGAAAACTCCTAAGGTCACCGGAAGTGGTCCGTCACCGTTGCGTCACTTCCGGTTGCGTAACGACGCGTGTCTGCCGCGGTTTTTATGCGGAAGGTAGGGTTGTCGAGTCCATTATTTATAGTTTTATTAAATAAATCAACATTTACTGTTCCACGTTCTACAGACCTCTCTGGCTTCCACTCTCATAGTTTGTCTCATGTTTTATCGCTGAAATAATCCAAAATACTGCAATACCTACTAATAATTTTGTCACCCTTAAAATAAAACTATTTTTGAGATTTTATCGCGGTTTATTTTTTGATTTTTAAGTTTGAAGGTACCCCAGAACAACTATGCCATTTGGACGTCTAACACCTGAGTCCTACCCGTAACCATGGGTGCTGCGAAGCACTCGAAACGTCGGGAACTTAAAAATCAAAAAGTAAACCGCGATAAAATCCGAAAAATAGTTTTATTTCATGTGTAATATTCGCGTCAAACTCAGAACTCAGTATTTGTCACACTTTTTAAACTTATTGCTATTGTTTTGGAATTCTTTGAATAGTTTGTTATAGAAGCGTATTCATTGCCCCATGAGAGAATTAGAAATACTGTGGAGATGTATAATGTAAACACAGATGAACTTAAATCCTTATATATTAAAGTCACGTATATTTCAATTATATTTTGATCTATGTGTCACACACTATTTATTCGCTAAAGGTTAAAAATGTAATACAATATCTAATTTAATGGCTAACTTACAGCATTGAAATTTTATGAATAATTTAGGCCAATGTTTGGTCTAGTGATCAGGACATGGGTCGTTTAGGTCATTGATTCGAGTGGTTATTTATATGTAATTTGAAATGATTATAAAGAGAATTGAAAGAACCTGATTTGTATTTTCTGCCATCTTTGCAAGGGATCTGGCGTGATGATATATCGATCGATAGTTATAAAGAACTTGGTATTACTAAGGTAGTTTCTTGTCTATTTTATCGGTTACTAGTTTGTGTCCCTGAGTTCGTCTGCGTTGACTTCAGACAGTAACTTCACATTTTTACGGGATAAAAAGTATCCTATATGTTAATCCGGATAATTATCTGTCTGTGTGCCATTTTATCTATATCCGTTCATCCGTTTTTTGCGTGATTGAGTAACAACCATCCAAACATACAAACTTTCGCATAGATAATATTATTAGGATTTGACCAGCCTAAATTTTGTTAGGGACAACTTTATCACACATTAATGCCACTTATTTTAGGATTAATTAAGCCTAGCGCAAAGTTGGACACGTACAGCACTCGTGACCACCTTGGGTAGACGCTTTTGTTTCGTTGTGGACGTTTTTTACCTGATGATGTGTGTCTAGGACCAACAATATCACAACCACCTACTATACCAAGTTTAAGCAGCGTTAGACTCTGTTGACCTGTGTTGGGCGACCGTTTATGGCATTCCATATTCGAGCGTCTCCGTGCTTCGGAAGTCACGTTAAGCCGTTGGTCCCGGTTACCACTTAATTTAGTGGTCGTTATGCCTTATAGGGGCTTGATAAGTCCCAACAGCAGGTAGCCACAAACCTGCCTCCGCCGATCCGCACTGGGTCCGCGTGGTGGAGTATGACCTAATCTCTCTCACCTCGATTTGTGAGAGAAAGCCTGTTCCAGCAGTGGGGTAGGGTAGGCTCATATTCTACCAAGAGTGATATTTTAAAAATTATGGAAGTATAACAGTACCTAAAGTTACAAAAAACTTTACCATCAGGTGTTGTATGTACCGCAGAAATAACAAATGTGTATATAAAGTCCCGCCTAAAAAGGATATATAATATATATTTGGAAAATAAAAAAGGTATAGAGCAGTGATATCATAGTGGTTAGACCGTTGGACTGCAAAGTCAGAGGTCTCGGGTTCAAACCCAGGCACGCACCTCTGTCTTGTCGAAAACATGTGCGTATTAAAATATGAAGGTGTGTGAAGTTCGCCAACGCGCCCTGGGCCAGCGTGGTGGACTATGGCCTAAGGGCTCTCAGTTTGAGAGGAGGCCCGTACCCTACGGTGAGACAGTTTCTTAACAGGGCTAATATTATTATTAAAAAAGGTATAATATAACATTTTCAAAACGTTACATTCCAAAGTAGTTTTATATCATTATTTTGTTGATTCATAACCGTTTTAATAATAGTTGACTTGAATAAACATATTTTAACTTTCGTAATTACTTATTCATTCCGAATCTGACAAGAGACAACCCTACCAAAGCCGGACTAAAGTAATTCTTTTGAATATCATCACGACACGCTCTCGTGGGGTAATCACCGTGAATCTAGGTTTATATGTTGTATGTGACGTTAGATTACACTTCATAGATCGTTATCTATTTAAAATGTATGTTGAATTGCTTATCGCTAATATATTTTCAAGAATAGTTTATAAAACAACAAATTTGAAACGTTGTATTGTTTATCTTGATAACTTGTTTTTTGACATTTGTTTATGAGACACCAAATTTAATAACATATTCATTGTGAAATGGTTCAGAAATAAAACAAAAAAAAACGCTTTATTTTCCAGGAAAAATTAAATTAGAAGACATATAGACATAGTCTGTCTATGGCGCATACTAGGTGGGTCCGAATTATTCCACCTCCATTTCGATCTCGGCCTCGAACCTATTCGCGCCTTCATTAAAAAGGCGACAACCCGATATTTCACAAACTCGTCCAATCATAGGAATCCGCTAATCGTAGCCGCCGCCGACTACGAAACTAACTCCCCTCCTATCAATCGCTACCTCCGTCCGCGGTATGTTCTCGATCCTCCCTATGCCCTTACTTCCCTTCTTTCAGATACAGATACCGCACACAGGATTAAGCACCGACCTCGCCGGCGAGGTCGAAGCATCCCTTACCCTCCGGTCGGTGCAGAGCACCACGGCAAGACGCCTAGTATATAACCTCCCCCATAGCGACTGCCCAAGCCGAGGCTGTTGGTCCTTAAGGCGCCCTTGATCTAGTTGCCTTCTTGCCGTTCTGGCTCGAGCGTAGTGGTTGCATGCTCACCTTCTCGTCCGGTGAAACTGTAAAGGCCCTGCGGCCACCAGCGTAAATCATTCATACACATACACAAAAATCGAGTTATTCCTCTCCGATCCCCTGCTGTTTATTATTATTTAATTCCTGTCTGATCCCCAAAAAATATATTTGTTGTTTTTGAAGACGGGGCGGGTCGCTAGTTTAAAATAAAACTGATCCCCTAGCGGATCAAAATTGGGGGATCCGACCGGAATAGCTATTCCAATCCTAGGTTCAGATAATGTATTCTTGAGGCTGTTCTGACTAAACATTCTCTGCAATTTCTAAGTCTGTGATTGTGTCCGGTATAATGGCAAAAGCCTCGCAACACTTTTAAGTGTGACATTCTATTATTTTTTTATCAAAAAGTAAATAACACGCATATACCATCACGCTTCATAATAAAACTTTGGCAGACCCAAGATTCGAACACATCGTGGTCGCTAGCTGAACCATACGCCACTAGGCCAGGGTTAGTCACGAGTAAACACGCCTGACCCTCCCAATGCCCTTACTTTTCTCCTTTCAGACACAAATAATAGATACCGCACACAGGATCAGACACCGAACTCGCCGGCGAGCTCGAAGTAATCTGCCGACCGATGTAGAGCACCACGATAAGGCACCTAGTACATGCCCTTCCCCATAGCGACAGTCCAAGCCGTGGCCGTTCCTCCTTGTGACCCCTATGAGCTAGTTGCCCCCTTGCCCTTCCAGCTCGAGCGTAGCGTGTAGCAACAAGCTCGTCCTCTTGCCCGTTGAAGCTTCAAAGGTCCCTCGGCCAACAGCGTAGGTCATTCACACACACAAAAAAGTAAACACGATTTATGAATAAATAACTCGCGGTTGTAATCTACATCTTCACGGTACTGAATAAAAATTTTAATTGCTTGCATAATTACCGTGGATAAATTCGCATGATAGGTTTAAGATAAAAACTTTGACTTTATGACCTTGCGTTAGACCTCCACTCTACCTAGTTATAATAAATAAGTCATATAATTAAAATCAAGCAATGATAGCCTAGTGGTTAGCCTGTTGGACTGCAAAGTCAAAGGTCTGAGGTTCAAACCCAGGCACGCACCTTAGTCTTTTCGAAAGCATGTGCGTATTAAAAATTAACTATCACTTTCTTTGACGGGGAAGGAAAACATCGTGGGAGAACCTGCCTGCCTAATAGTTTCTCGAAGGTGTGTGAAGTTCGCCAACCTGCACTGGGCCAGCGTGGTGGACTATGGCCTTAACCCTCCCAGTTTGAGAGGAGGCCCGTGCCCAACGGTGGGACAGCTCTTAACAGGGCTAATATTATTATTATTATATAAATAAGTTCAAATCGAAAACTGAGGACCGCTTAACAAGGTTGCTGTATCCATCTTGACTTTATAAGAGACATACTAAAATCTTCTCTCACTAGCTGAGGTCGGTCGACCCAGTCCGGATTGGTAGAAGCAGGTGGCCACCTGCTGTTAGAACTTCTAAAGCCGCCTATAATGCTTCCAATGGACGATTTAGCGCAGTGGTTAAAGCTTAAGCCGCTCCGCCCACTGTGTCTAATAGTTGCAGGTTCGATTCCCGCTCGGGAGAAATCTGTGTGTGACCCACAATTATTTGTTCCGGTCTTGGTATTTGTGTATGTGAGTTTTCATGTTTGTAAACGCACTCACGACACAGGGACAAATCCTAGTGTGGGGCTTAGTTTCGTAAAAAAATAAAAAAGAATAAGGAAACTTGCTAAAGTGGCAATGGGCTGGTCAAATCTGCAGAAGGACCGACGGCCGATGGAGCAAGCGTGTCCTAGAGTGGAGACCGCGACTTGGTAAGCTTAAGGTAGGACGGCCCCCAGCTAGATGGACCGACGACCTCAAAAAGGTCGCTGGGACAGACTGGATGCGGAAGGCGGAGGACCGTGTGCAATGGCGCGTGTTAGGAGAGGCCTATGTCCAGCAGTGGACTGCGATAGGCTGATTGATTGATTGATTGAAGGAAACTTGACATAACGACTATAGCATAAAGTGGTAACAGACCTTCCGAAGTACGGGGACACTACACGCTCTAATATAAAAATGCCACGAACGGAGACCTGGCTTAGACCGGCTGTGTGATTAAAGCATAATCGATAAATCGGGTAGTTGCGAGTTCGACCCCCGGGACAAATCTTTATGGAACGTACAGACATTGGTTTCGGTCTGGGTGCCTGTGAATGTGAATTTCAGGTTCGTTAAGTTTTTAAAAAAAAAAAACGTGTTTCGAAGTCACCTGAAACTCACCTGATACTACATTGTTCTTCCATACCCCACAACGAAATGTAGATGGAAAAAATTGTGAAAATACTATTTTAAAAGGGTAACCATAGAGTTTCCTGCCCTTCTTCTCCACAGGAATGACATTTCGAAGTGGTGGTAGTCTTTGTTACTATTCTGACGATTCATAAATACTGTAATGGTTTACATGAATAAAAAATATTCTGATTCTAATTCATCGGGAAGTACCACAGCTTTGATAAGTGAATTTAAATGTCCAATATCTTTTAATTGCATTGATTTAGAAGCTTCAATTTCTTACACCATCAAGGAACCATAGACTTTTATATTTGACATAAATTTTAGAACTTGATACCTGTACCTGATCCTGAGAAAAAGGGTCTTAACCGGACAGACAGGCAGACATACACAGAAGTAGGTTAACAAACGTACCTATTAGGGTTCCTTTTACGAGGTATGGAAGTCTAGAAAGAAACAATACAAACCCAGACCCAGAACCTCTCACTAATTAGATATCCAATTTTTTATCAACACTACAAAACTTAAACGATTATTCACGGAACGGCAAATGAAATCGAAATTATAGTCCACAAGCCGGAAGAGCGGCCATTTTAGATTGTATAACTAATATGACAATAGATTTGCTCAATCACCCTTTGTAATGTAATATATAATAGTAAAATAATACAATAGATCCTTAGTACAGTATAAAAGACACGTGTAAAGTGGCCAGAGGCGTTTAATAACACTGAAAATATGAGAGACGACAGGTGGAAAACTGAAAAAACGAAAATTTCAGCAATCATGCCGCTAAGTGAATCCGTAACGTTCGGCATGTTTATTTATTTATTTATTTATTTATTTGGACAACAAAACAGATTACAATCAGTATATAATTTACAAATTACACATAAATATAGTTGTAGTCTAGAATGTAATCCTTATATGTTGACACATCTTGGCAAAACAGTACTAATCATTACAAGAGCTACAAGTGGTATGTTTAACAAATAAGTAATAAATTATAATAAATCAATAGATGACTTTAAATATGTTATATTATAATATTATAATACGTTTGACAGAAGATCTAAAGGTGCATTGTCTTGTAGTGTTTATATCAAGATCAGGATGGTTTAATGATGATTCATTATAAAGACGACACATTCTCGTTATTGGGTTGTAGTAAGATGTGTTGTTTTTACATATTTGTAAGTTAAACGTCCTCATATGTTTCCGTGGATTGCGCCTGGTGTTAAAATTTACTAGACTCAATAAATAGGGTGAATCGAATTGGTTATGGAGAAGTTTGTATAAGTGTAAAAGGTCATGTTGCTTGCGTCGTATATAAAGTGGGGTTACTTTAAATTTTATTAATCTTTCTTTATAACTACTCAGTGCCCGTCCATATCCACATTTGTAGCTGAGTATTTTTAGACATTTTCTTTGTACACGTTCAAGATCTTTAGAATGGACAGCATAGCACGGTGACCATATAACACAAGCGTATTCTAGGACGCTTCGCACGAGACTACAATAGAGAATAAGGAAACTATTTGGTGTTTTGAAGTCTCTCGTACTTCTACTTATAAATCCAAGTAATTGGTATCCTTTTTTTGCTATGTGGGCATAGTGATTTCGAAATGTAAGCTTTTGGTCAAACAGTACACCGAGATCTTTCGCCATACATTTTGACTGAAGTAATTGACCCTCTAGCTTGTAAATGTGATTTGTTTTAAATCTTTTATTCGTAAAAGTTATAGTAAAACATTTATTTACATTAAGAAACATGTAATTTTCGCAACACCAAGCAGAAATAGTGTCAATGTCACGTTGAAGGTCGGAGCAATCTGATAAACTAGAAATAGACCTAAAGACTTTTAAATCATCGGCATATAGAAGGCATGGACATCTGAGTTTAGTAACTAAATCATTTATAAAAGCAATGAAGAATAGGGGCCCCAAGTGTGTCCCCTGGGGTACTCCGGACCCGATAGTTACAGGGGATGATGTAAAACCCTTAAGTGTAACGAGTTGGCTCCTACTATTAAGGTATGACTTGACCCAGCGTAACAAACTTCCATGAATTCCATAATAAGCAAGTTTCTTGCAGAGTAAAGTGTGATTAACTTTGTCGAAAGCCTTCTTAAAATCTGTATACACAGCATCGACCTGGCCACCCTTAGCAAAAGCTTCGCATAGAAAATGTTTATATTCTAATAAATTCGTAACGGTAGATCGGTTTTTTACGAACCCATGTTGTTGATTAGAAATATACGGTTTTATTTGACTATATAGTTGCTCATACGCCGACAACTCAAATAACTTCGCTACAGTTGAGAGGATACTGATTGGCCGATAGTTTTCACAACTGGATTTATCGCCTGATTTATGAATAGGTACAATATGTGCTACCTTCCAGAGTGATGGAAACAAGCCCATTTTAAGTGACTTATTAAATAAGATAGTCAATGGAAAGCATAGTTCATGTGCACAGTTTAAAAGAAATTTTGCTGGTATACCATCGTGGCCAGGGCCTTTTCGTGGATCGAGTTGCTTTAACAGATGAAGAACTCTATCTCTGTCAATGTTAATGCTTGAAAGAACACTGTTAGTATTCGAGCTTAGATTGAATTCAGTGGCTTCCTCTATCAAAGCAGGGTCCTCAAAGACTGAGCTGAAATACCGTGAGAAAAGCTCGCATATGTCCTTTGAATTCGAAGCGGATTCTCCCCCAAAGGTCATCGTTTGAGGCATGGTATTATTATTGCCCCTTTTATTATTAATGAAACTCCAGAAGGTTTTAATATTGTTAGGTATAGTGCTCTCAACTTGAGACAAATAAGACGAATAAGCAGCATCGGTGAGTTTTTTACATCTCTTGCGTAATAATGAGAAAGTATCGTAGTCACGAGGGTTGTTAAACTTTTTAAAACGTCGGTGATATTTATTTTTTTCCTTAAGAGCTTTTATCAGCGGTGGAGTATACCATATTGGATATTTATTACCATTATTTTTGACAACTGGAGTGTATTTAGATATGAGATCGTTTATAGTACTATAGAAATTTGCAACAGCTTTATCTACATCTGGGGCTGATATTAAAGATAACCAATCAATATTTTTTAATTGCGGTTTCAAATTAGTATAATCACATTTATCAAAATTATAGCGTTTTACTGCGGCTCGTTTAATATTCTTATAAGTGGCGCAGTCCGTAAGAGCTATTTTTAAGGAGGGATGGTGTGAATCGGAACGTGTGATGCCATCTGTAGCAGCGACCTGAACCATATTATCAGCGTTACATAAAACAAGATCAAGCAGCCGATCATTAGCATTCCTTATGTTATTAAATTGATTAAGGTTACATAAGGTAAGTGATTCTATGAGAAGGCCTGCTTTTAGGTCTGATGATATACCTGGTGTCATAATACAATTATTAGGGTTGGCTAACCAAGGCAAGTGGGGCGTATTAAAATCACCAACAATCAAAAAAATATCGTCACATTTGCAGCGAAGTATATTTTGTTGAGTGCTAGTGTAGAATTTCTGTAAGTTTTCGCGTGAAATATCAGGAGGTAGATAGCATAAACAGATATGAAGCCTTGGGATAAGTGAATGTTTAGGTAAAATAGTAATCCAGAGGTCTTCTATCGTACTCTCCCAACTCGTCTGTCTTATCACATTATACGAATTTTTAATTGCAATTAATACTCCGCCACCATCCCGCTTTGGGATACAGGTAGTACAGCGATCTCTTCTGAAGACGTTAAACTTAGGATCGAATAATTCAGAGTCAAAAACACCTGGGTGTAAATTAGTTTCTGTCAAACATATTACGTCAAAATTACAATTCACAGTATTTAAATATATATCTGTAACTTTAGTTCTAATTCCATTTACGTTTTGGTAGTAAATATCCATAATTAAAAAATATAAGTTTAAATCAGCATATTTCTATATATAGTTTTATACAGAAAATAAAAAGAATGAGACAAAAAAGAAAATAAAATATAAAAAAAAAAATTAAACATTAGAATTTATAATTATATTTAGCCGCTACTTTTGCACAAGTTTGGCCAATACACTAAGGTTTTTGACATGAATAGCTTGAGAATTGTCATTCTTCCTCATGTGGACTCGTCCGTATTTCACCCAAACATATTTGTAGGATAGTTGTTTAGCGGTGGTTCTAGCTGAAGCATGAAGCTGTTTGACGTCAGGGGGCAGATGCTCGCCTATGTAAACATTTCGTTTGTCGCTGGTCAAGCCTAGATGTTGCGTGTTCAGGTGATTCACTTTGTTGAACCTTGTGTAGGCCGATATGAAATTGTCCCGAATACGCTCAGATGATAATGAAACTATAATTCCTCGGGGACGATCACTTGCTTTGTTTATTTTTGCAACTCTTTTTATCGATCGGATATCTGTGTCATTTAAGGGGACTTTAATTTCAGTAAGTATGTTTCTAACCATTTGTAGCAGATCTTCGTTAGGTTTTTCGGGCACTGCTTGTATTTCAATATTGCAATTTCTAGATATTTTTTCTAGTGTAGATAATCGGCGTTCCAATTGCAATATATTTGATTCCATCTTATTTTTTTCGAATTCTAGTGAATAAATTCTTTGAGTAGCTTGCTCTAGATTCTTTTTTATATCAGACTGCTCACTGGCCAAAAAATCAGTCGTTTCAGTGAATTCTGATTTGAGTTTATTTATGGCAGAGTTGATGTCTTCCTTTGTTGCGCGGAGTTACCGCACGAGGAGGTGGATCTATCCCAATCATACCGATTCGGAACGCGGTCTGACTTATATGGCTATTACTGATTCAGGGACTTACATCTTCAGCTCCATCGTTACTTTCCATCAGTTGAGACCAATTATTTTCCTTATGTCCTCAATAAAAATAAAATTGGCCCAGCTTGCTCATGTTGGGACTCATAAGAAGCCTCTAGGTCCCTCCAAAAGGTAATGGAGGGAAATATGCTCGAAGTTTCTCTTCAAGATCGAATCAAAAACGATCACTCAGATTTGCTAAACTTAAGTGACAGTGGGCGGGGCACATCGCTCGTAGAACTGACAGCTGTTGGGACAGAAAAGTTCTCGAGTGGCAACTACATACTGGAAAACATGGAGTGAACAAGTTTCCAACAAAATGCGCTGAAGACCTAATGAAGGTTGCGGGTGGAAGTTGGATACGTACTGCACAAAGCCGCGATGATCTTTGGGGAAGCCTTTATCCTGTAGCGGATATGATACTGATAAATCAGCCTATTCTGACCTACTGCTTAGCAAAAGCCTTATCCCAATAATCGAAGCCCAGTGCGCATTAGTGGAACGAGGTGGTAGCTACCTACTGTTAGAACTTCTCAGAATATCAGAATGTTTTTAATTCATGTAAACCATTATAGAATCTATAAATCGTCAGAAAAGTAACTCTCTACCCCCACTTCGGAATTTTATTCCTATGGAGAAGATAGGCAAGAAACTCTACGGTTACTCTTTGAAAAATAGTATTTATACAATTTTTTCCTTATACATTTTGTTGTAGGGTATGGGAGAATAATGTAGGCTCACCATTAAGCGCATAAGGCATCTAACTTAGCTAAACGGAACGAACGGTCTATTGCTTGACCTTCAGAAGCTGAACGCTCCTTAATCAAAGCCTAATTCATCATCTCAGCCTATAAACATCCATTGTTGAACATAGGCTCTCCAGCGCAGCCGGTCCGATGCATCCAACGACTTCCTGCGATCCTCACAAGATCGTCGGTCGATCTGGTAGGCGGCCGTCCCACGCTAATTATTATTAAACAAATATGTATGAGGATATTTATATCGGTTTAAGTATCTACCAGTCATAAGCTTTGACCTAGAGACCTTTACGGCCCACTCCACAAATTAGATGCAATTTACCATGCAGTTATTCAAAGATCGTGCTTACGTTCACTTCGGGTAAAGGACGATTAGATACCTTTATAACTACAGTTTTATCATAACTATAGTCATTAGAACCACGCCATAGAAAATATTCTATGATCTCTACAGTCGCATCTATATAAATTTAATTTCATGTTCGAAATTCATTACAAAAATAACTTTTGACATTTCTCAATTATAAAATAAAAATGATGTGCTAAGGAAATACCTGAGTAAAGGTATGTACGAGACGGTATTTACGTACGTAGATACGGGATATCTTCAAAACTATAGTTGTATTATAGCTATTGTTGTTTCAACCGCGTCGTGGAAAATATTCCATGGCACTTGGATTCCATGGATTTTCATAAAAGATTAAGATTTCCGTGTCCTTATCACCACAACATCATATGAAGACAAACAATGTTAAAAGACACAACATTACCCCTACATTTTTCTAATTAGAATATACTATGATTCTCAAGCAGATATGGCAGGGGTGCACTATGTACATCCACAATTCGTCGACGATGTTTGGTCCCAACGTAAGAGGGACCGAACCTATTACAATTCTTAGACTCTAGACCAGGGATTCTCAAAGTGAAAAGTTTCAAGATACTGTATAAAGACCTCTCGAATATGACACGAACGACCATCTCAGACTGACCAATTCGAACGCTGCTTACCCGTGGGATCGTTTTGAACACTGCGCCCACACAATGCTTTGAGCCAAATACTGCAGTAAAACTTGGTTGTACTTTGTACACCTATTTCTCCAACTGTGAACATCGTATAGTGCAGGGATTCCCAAAATGTTCGGTTGCCCAGGGGTCTACATAAACGAAATCTGAATTTGGGGGTCGACGAGGTCTAAAAATCAACCTTCTTATTTGAAACTTTCAAGATACTGTATAAGTTGTGTTACGTGTACCAACTTGTTATAAGAATGACTAATATTTTAGTAGGCAGTATCATTGTTGTACTTTACTCACTTAACCAACCGCAAAGTATTTTGTATCAATAGGAAAAAAACTAGAGATAGGATATTTAAAGTAATTTGGCTATGGAGGTCTAAGGTATCAGTTCATTTTGAAAAAGGGTCTCTTGCCCAAAATAGTTTGGGAATCCCTGCTCTAGACAGTCACTGAGTTTTTCAAACTCATAGATAGATAGATAAATGTTATACCTATGTAGATATACATACGGTAACGCTAAACGATCTATTTTCTAAAAAAAAATTTGTATTTTATAATCGATTATTTTAAATTATATCAAAAAACTAATTATAAACATAATAATATCAGCCTACACTGCCCACTATTGGCCAAAGGCATTCTCCCACGAATCCAGGTGAGAAAAATTAGGTCATACTCCACTACGCGGACCCAGTGCGGTGCAGTGGAGGCAGATTTGTGGCCACCCGCTATTGGAACTGATCAAGCCGCCTATAAGGCGTAACGACTACCACATTAAATGGTAACTGGGACCAACAGCTTAATGTGACTTCCGAAGCACGGAGACGCTTGAATATGAAAATGCCACAAATGCTCACCCATCTTAGGCCGAGTCGAACGCTGCTTAACCTTGGTGATCGGTAAGAACACCGCGGTCGCACAGTGCTACAAGCTCCTCATATACTATAAATATATGTCACATAAATAAAGTAAAATGTAACAATACGGAAGGCACCTTAAACCGTTAATCTCGGTTACCACATAATGTGATAATCGTTAAGCCAAGTTGGAGGCCATATCTTAAAGACTTGATGAGTTCCACCAGCAGGTGACCACAAACTTGCCTCCACCGCGCAGCACTGGTCCGCGTAGTGGACTATGACGTAATATCTCACCTCGATTAATAAGAGAAGACCTTTGCCCAGAGGTGGGACAATGCCTATAGTTGTAATTTTAGATAGATGGATAGATTTTAGCCTGACACTTAGGAAATAACTTTGCTTTATATAACTTAATATGTCACCAGCAGGTGGCCACAAACTTGCCTCCACCACGCAGCATTGGTCCGCGTAGTGGACTATGACGTAATATCTCACCTCGATTAATAAGAGAAGGCCTTTTCCCAGAGGTGGGACAATGCCTATAGTTGTAATTTTAGACAGATGGATATCTTTTAGCCTGACATCTAGGAAATAACTTTGCTTTATATAACTTAATGGGCAAACTTAATAATTTTTCACAGGCACGAACACCCATATTGGTTTCGGTATATTTGTGGGTCATAAGTATGGTTTAACTAGTGCGGAGACAAACCAGCGACTACTCGGGAACATGGAAACCACTTTACTATGCATAAGCAAGAAATACTTAAGATAAACTCAAAGTGCAAATATTGCATACCAAATAGTTCCGGCTCGACGCTTATTTGCATAAAAATAATATTGAATTTCATTACCTTGCGATTGCGAGGTAAGCAGAGGGTACAGGTTCTGTTCAGATTCAACAAGTTTTTTCCTACAGACCTCTCTGGCTTCCTCCACTGACATAGTTCGTCTCATGCACGCTCGTCGGTTACTAAGGCACTTGACTTGCCCTTCGTAAAAGACACCGTTTTTGGCGATGGCAGCAGTGACTCACGGCCGGCATGATGATGTCTGTTAGCCTTGTTGGTCTAATGGCGCAATGTGCGGTAGGCGATCACGAGATCTCGGATTCAAATCCTAGGTGCAGATCCAGGTATCTTCTTATCGTTTCGACGGCAGACATTTTAAATTTATATAGAAGCAACCCAGGACGCGGCAACTACGACCGCATTAACGGTGGCATTTATTAAGTCCTGGTGTGTGCAGGTGTTGGGAAATGCAGAGCACGATGTAAACTGGGCCATCGTTAAGGTTACAACGCACAAACACCTCAGATTGGTATTGTTTATGAGTATTTATCTGACCATGTTTTCTTTGCTCCGGCCACCCGAGTCCGAAGTCTATTTAAAGACTTACAGATCGGCCTTAGTAATTTATGTCCAGGTAGGAGACTCTCAGCAGGTGGTACAAAAGGATTCGGAAGGGACACTCCATCCCTCCAAAGGTTGCACCTCGCTTTAAATCCAAGTATAATTGCAACAGATTCCATTCGAGCCTCAACGTTACCGATCGCATTTGATTGATGTATTTTGGAATCTAACATTTTTTTTTTTTTTTAAAAACGTTGCCCCACACTAGGATTAATTCCTGTGTCGTGGGTGCGTTTACAAACATGAAAATTCACGTACACAAATACCCAGACCGGAACAAATAATTGTGGATCACACAAAGATTTGTCCCGTGCGGGAATCGAACCCGCGACTATTAGACACAGTGGGCGGGGCGGGCTAAGCCCTTAACCACTGCGCTAAATCGTCCGTCAAAATGTCCGTCATTGTCCGTCAAAATGTCCGTCATTGTTGTCGAAATGTAGATACTCTACACACATGCAAATGCCTCTAAAACGCCATTATTGGAATGTTTTATAAATCTATCTACCTATCATATTATACTAGCGACCCGCCCCGGCTTCGCACGGGTGCATTACACACATAAACCTTCCTCTTAAATCACTCCGTCCATTGGTGAAAACTGCATGATAACCTGTTCGGTAGTTAGTTTATCGCGTTCAGACAGACAGACGCGGCAGGGAGACTTTATTTTATAAAATGTCGTCATGTTAAAACGCTCCAAACGACTCCAGAATCCTTAGAAATTTATCTATTAGGTTAATGAACTCGGGTATAATTGGGTAAGAAAAGTTTAAAGTTGTTGTAAATAGCGATTCTCGGCGATAACGCTACAAAATATAACAATGGCGGAAAAATAAACCTGATACAATCGCGCACACATTCTCACGATGTTACTTTCAATTTTGAAATTACGTAATCGAGTGCAACATCTTTGCTTAGAGTTTTTTGTATGCTAGAATGGAATGAATTAATTAAAAAGTGAATAAGTTAATAGCTACTTCTTTGGTCTGGTATATGCAGGAGGTGGGCTGGCTATGTCGAGGTTCGAATCTTAAGGTGTTATTAAAGTTTTCTTGCGTTTACGTTAGGATCTAAGGACGTTAGCAAAATTTTATGTTCTGTTTTGTTTTTTGTTTTGTTACAATCGTTACTCAAAACCATTATCACGCGCTTATATCCCCAAGTGAGGGGTGGCAGAGGTGTACACCTACTTTTCGCCAATTATGTTAGGGTCCCATTTAATAAAGGGCGAGCCTATTGACATATACAGGGCACCATTTCAGACTTCGAATACCCCAGTATTCGCTCAAATATGAAAATGCCACAAACGCTCACCTATCTCAGGCCGACCGAGTCGAAGGCTGCTAAGGTGATCGGTAGTTTTCCAAATTTTTCTATAGGAAAACTACATTTTAGTCCGACCTTGGATTTGGAGCCAGGACCTCATGATCTTTACGCGCATTATTCATCACTGGTTCAACGAGGCAGACCTTCCTCAATATTTACTAACATAATCTTTTTATAATGACATGACCAGTAAACGGGATTAAATAATGTTTAACATAAAAAATAAACACCTATTGTAAGCTATCAAGTAGGTATTTATATTAACATTAAATCGATATGTATTGCTCTACCGGACGAGAACGAAAACATACAGAAAGTAATTATGTACGGTCCCGTCTTTTACGAAACCGCACTTCTCGGAATATCTATCTTTATAAAATCTGTAGCAAACCCACAGATGACGCCGAATATAAAATAGACAACAATTCTCCATACAAGTCTAGAACGCGATATCAGAATTCGCACAACGCGTGACATATACTATATACGTGATATATACTCGCCTGTAACAACAACTCTCAGGGGAAGTGACAGGCTCAGCTACACCCATGGATCTTTCATTTTACAAATCTTGCCACAACGTTTCTCCCAAAAATCGTTAACTTCACGAAGAAGTGCCCAATCTATTGCATATCAAAGGAATGTGCCATCTTCGACTGGTGCAATAATAATAATAATAAGTCATTTAATCCAGGCAACTAAAATTTTACAAAAATATTTTGTTAAACTTACGGGCCCATAGAATACATACCTTACAGACTAACATACATATAATATATAAAAAAAACTTATAATCCAAGTAACATGTGTTGCCGGCAACATGTTGCGCTGTACGGGGGTGTCTCAGTCACCCACGAAATCTTCTAAAAACGACACCCCTCGGCCAGAAGTCCTCGCTCATGAAGGTCTTCGACTTGGCAGTGAGAACTCGCACAACAAAGGAATTAAAAGCCGCATTGTGTTGCGAATTCAGCTTCTCGACCCTCAGAGTATACAAAGACTTCTTGCGGGTATACTCCACTATGTCATCGGCTTTGGTGGTGTAGTGTAGCCGTGACACGTACAGCAGCGTCGTCGGTACTGCTGTACGCAGGATTGCGCCATCGTCGACCGGTGCAGACCCACACCGGTTTCTTCGAGGAGGCATTTTCTTCTTCTTTTCCACCTTGATGAAGCTATCCTCATCAACTTGACCCTTCGTGGTGGTTCGAGTCAACTTACGTGTCTTCCCAGTTGTCCTCTCAACCCAGCAATCCCACGCCGTTTTCGACTAGTTGGTTTCTTCCTCTTCCCTATCTTGATGTAGTTTTCCTATTATGTTATTGCCTATATTAACGTTAATCTTAACGCCCAAATCAAAATGCGCTTTTAACAAGACGCTAAAAAGTAGCACGTTGCTGCATCTCAATTAACGCATTAACCATTTGTGTTTACGTTAGAGTGTTAAATTTTTTTTTACTTCTTTTTTTTAGAAACGTTGACCCACACTAGGATTAATTCCTGTGTCGTGGGTGCATTTACAAACATAAAAATTCACATACACAAATACCTAGACCGGAACAAATAATTGTGGATCACACAAAGATTTGTCCCGTGCGGGAATCGAACCCGCGACTATTAGACACAGTGGGCGGAGCGGCTTTAGCTCTTAACCACTGCGCTAAAAATTAAATGAATTATGCGCTAAATTAATGGATCTCAACAAAGGTGGAGCTAACACATTAGCGTGTTAATTCTACCGATCCACTTATCTTTACGTTACCGTTACAGTTGTACGACGAACGATAGTACTAACTACCATTTTCTTATTGGATTAAACGATTTGAATAACCCACATGTTATACCATTGGGGGTCTGTCCAAGAGCGTGCTCGTCGCGACCCCTGCCAGTCATTATGGCTGCAATCTTGGACCGAAGACGTACCGGAGTGCGGGCTAGGGCGTCCCCCCGAGGCGACGTGTACCGGCCCGCCCCCTTCGGTACGAATATAGGTGGAAGCGGCGATGCGGGCCGCCACCCATCACGCCGGGCCCGAACTGGCGAGTCGTGGGGTGCAGAGTGCCGAATAGGCACTTGGAATGTAAGAGGTGGTATGGAAGATAAGATGCATGTGGTGATTGATGTGATGAAAGAGAGACGCCTGGATGCTCTGTGTGTAACAGAGACTAAGCAGAGGGGCAGTGAAACCTGTGATCTTTCTGATGGAACGATGGCTCTGTGGTCTGGGGTACCGCAGAGCAGTCGTGCCAGCATGGGGGTGGGTATCTTGTTGTCCCGTCGCCTGGCCTCTGGAGTGAGAGATTATGGCCTGTGCGATGTGAGACTTCTCTGGGTCCGTTTAAAACTGGGTGTCACTAGAGTATTTTTGGTCGCAGCACATGCTCCCGTAAGCTCGTCGACACCCCAGGACCCTGAGAAGTTTTGGGATAATGTCAGGGAAGTTCTGGATTTGGCTGAGGCTAACGAAAAGGTGATTTTGTGTGGCGATCTGAACGGATGGGTAGGAACCAGGCGGCAAACTTGCGACGCTGCTCTGGGTCCTTATGGTGATAAGAGAGTGAACGATGCAGGTAAGCTCATTGTAGATGTTTGTTTGGAAAGGGGTCTCCTTGTGTCTAACACGATATTCCAGCACAAGGACATACATATGTATACGTGGAGAAGGAATGAACAAAAAAGCATGATAGATCTGATCCTGGTTGATAACCGTCTCCGAAGCAAACTACAAGATACGCGTGCGTATAGAGGCCCCACTCTGGAATCAGACCACTATCTCGTAGTTGCGCGGTTTAGTGGTCTGTTCAGGAAGTGGAGGCACTGGCGAGAGCGTATCCCCTTCGAAGACCTTGAAAGATTAAAGGTTGAAAAGTTGCAAGATGAGAGCGTGAGGAGAATGTATGAAGACAGAGTCCGGGACAAGCTTTTGACAGCAGGCTCTTCGGACTCAAATGTAGATGAATGCTGGAATAGCCTGAAAGAGAGTTTGGTGGAATCCGCGAAAGAAGTATGTGGTTGCTCAAAGAAGCATATTACAGCAAAAAGGTGATGCATTGTGGGATGCGGAGTTGCAAAGCTCCGTAGAAAGTAAGAAGAAAGCGTGGCAGGACTATGTATCTTCTTTGAACCTGAATGCCAGTATGACAGAGATGAGGAAAGAAATATACCGGCAATGCAAGAATGCCACTAAAACTTTAGTGAAAGAAAAGCGTGAAAGAGCCAGTATGATTGAGGAGGAGAGGCTGGCGAAGAACTTCGAGAACAACACCAAACTCTTTTGGAGCAAGGTGAGAAAGGCTCGAGGTGATTCGTCAGGCTCCAGAATGGAAAGGATAAAATCTAAAGATGGTGACATTCTTGCAGACACACAAGCTGTGCTAAACCGGTGGAGTGAATATTTTGGAGAAATGTATGGAGATGACCCGGATGCTGATGCCGCAGACGTGCCCAAAGGCGAGATTGCGGCACCAGAATCAACGGAGGACATCACTATGGAAGAAGTTGAATGGGCGATAGGAAGTATGAAAAACGGTAAAGCTGCGGGAGTAGACATGATATCTCCCGAGATGATCAAATATGGTGGAACTTGCGTCCGGGACGCTTTCCGGGACCTTGCAAACCTTTGCTGGAGGTCCGGTAGAGTCCCTACAGATTGGCGCCGCGCAGTCATGGTACCCTTGTATAAAGGCAAGGGTTCACAATATGACTGCGCCAATTACAGAGCCATCAGTTTGATCAGCTTGGCAGCCAAGGTGTACGGTAAAATTATTGAACGGAGAATGCGCGTGAAGTCCGATGGAATGCTGTGCGAGGCACAAGAGGGTTTCAGGTCTGGAAGAGGATGTTCGGATCAACTCTTCTCACTCCGCAACATCGTAGAGAAGCATCTAACAGTGGGGCGGAAGGTTTTCTGCGGTTTTGTAGATCGGGAGAAGGCATTTGACAGAGTTGGGCGAAAGAGACTTTGGGACATTTTGCCAGAGTATGGTATAGATGGCACTCTGTTGCGAGCCGTCCAGTCCACTTATGTGGACTGCAAGGCAAGCGTACGGGTAGGTGGTAACAGGTTACCCTGGTTTGACGTTAAAATCGGCGTCAAGCAGGTTTGCGTGTCTTCAAAGACTGAAAGCAATGAATGAAGGTGTACAAATGGGTGACTTAGTGGTAAACCATCTACTTTATGCAGATGACGCGGTTTTAATAGCGCCAACAGCCACTGATCTGCAAACACTAGTCACAGTTATGAAAGACGACTGCATGATCAATGGCTTACACTTGAATGTGAAGAAAACCAAGATTATGGTTTTTGAAAGGGAAGAAACCAGAACGAATGTAAGGATTGTGGTTGGTAACGATGTGCTGGAGCAAGTGAATGAGTTTGTATATCTTGGATGCGCCTTCAGTAAGGATGGGAAATACACCGCTGACATAGAGAGAAGAGTGAGTGCAGGGAACAGAGTGAATGGTGCGATGGGAAAGCTACTCGGGAGCCGGCACTTAAGTTTTTCGTCGGCACAGAGTTCTTTTCCCAACGCTGTTATATGGTAGCGAGAGCTAGGTATGTAAGAAGGAGAATGAAAGTAGGATAAATGCGGTAGAAATGCGAGCTCTGCGGAAGATGTGCGGAGTGAAGCTGACCGACCGCATTAGCAACAGCATAGTAAGACAGCGAGTAGGTATGAAAGATAGTATCGGTGTAAAGATGAGAAAGGGCATGCTCCGTTGGTTCGGGCATATAGAAAGAATGCCAGAGGAAAGAATGACAAAACAGATATACAATGTGAAAGTGGAAGGATGCAGGTACCGGGGAAGACCTAGACTATCTTACTACGACCAAATAAACCGAGTTTTATCTGATGGAAAAGTCAAGAGTCTCCGTAACCGGCGAGCGTGTATGAGACGAACTATGAAAGTCGAGGAAGCCAGAGAGGTATGTAAGGAAAGAACCTGTTGGAACTCTGTACTCTCTGCCTACCCCACACGGGATCTGGCGTGAGGTTATAGATAGATAGATAGATAGATTATACCATCTAAACCTCATTGATTCTTCACTAAAATTATTTTAACAACCTACATAATAGTGTTTTGCTAAATAGGCAAATTACTTTAAACACCTTATATAGTATCCACATGATCAAACAAACGCAACAGATTCTACTCCTCGATAGGTGATAACTATGCGGGTATCAGAAACCCTGAGGAGATGAGAGTATATTAAGAAATACGCGTCGTCACGCTTTTAATTCCCAAGTGGGGCTGTCTTACAATTTAATTGCTCTTATACTGAGCACGATCGCAAATCCAAAACATTTTGTTTTACCTAGGATTCGAACCGAAGATCTCATGATCGCTAGCTGCACCATACTATACCAATGAGGTAGTTAGAGCAAATTAATATAATAAATAAATCGCACGCGATTAATACCAGTATGTTTATAAGAATGCACATAAGGATAATATTCGTGAACAACTAAAAAATAATTTTATAATATGAATTCCAATAAGCAATAAAAAAGTTGTGTAAAAAAGTGAGCAACTTTTGCAATAAAATTAAAATTTACCAACACGGTCTTTCCAGAATACGGGGTTTTTTTAATATTTTTAAATTATCCTTCCGTTTAAACATTTAAAAGCTACGTGAGATTTTTATGACACACCCTTGAACCTAATAATAATATAAAGCTATAGAGATACTTATATGGTTTCCATTTCAAGTATCTGTCTAACTCGCGCCTAATATCGTCAATGCCTTTAAATTTTCACTGTAAGATCAATCAAACAGTTTGCACTAAATTCAATAGAAATATATTGTACATACCCGCAAGGCAGCATGCCGAAAGATCTTTCAAAATGCAATGGTAATAAAGATGTATAAACATCAGACGGAGGAATTCCACTGCAGATAAAGATCTCCCCTGAAGATCGCATCAACGACCAGCTTTGTGCTGTACTCATCCAGGTTTCACCCGCAACAGCCGTCAGGTCATCAGACCTTCTTCCATTGCGTAGTTACCGTCCGCCGTCAGTTAAATGCGCGATGTACCCTGCCCTAAATTCTTAGCAGTTCTAAGCGCTATGTTATGGACTTTAGTTGTCCTGCGGATCTCCTCGTTTCTTTTTCGATCTAGCAGGGAAACTCCGAGCTCTCCTGATTGCCATTTACAACACCTTGGACCGCCCTATGAGGATTGTCATGATCAACCATATCCCAGCGTTTTAAATCACCAGAACAGCTAAGTCAACGACCATTTTCGAAGAATGCTTGTTACAAAGATACATATTTCACTAAATAGATATGATTAAACAATTTATATAGAGCCTTATGCTGCTTGAGTTGTATAATATATCTCTATTTATATCATATCTTTAGATTAATTATTATCTATCTATCTGTCTATATCGTCATCGTATCACGCCATATCCCTTGCGGGGCAGGTAAAGAGTAGAGTTCCAACAGGTTGTTTCCTTATAGACCTCTCTGGCTGCCTCCACTCTTATAGTCATATATGCTCGCCATTTATCAATCCATTATTATTTATAGTTATACAAGTTTTTATCCTTACACCGACTTATATGATACTAACAAATTCCCGCGACTCCGTACCCGGTCGACAACAGCGTTACGTACCAGGTCTCAACACCAATTTTTTTTATTCATGTAGAGCAAAAAGCACTTATGAATAGTAAAAAGGAGAAGAATAGTCAAAATATTGAATACTTAAGACTTTACCACCCGTTCGGAAAGTCATTCCTTTGGAGAAGAAGGGCAAGAAACTCCACGGATACTCTTTTTAAAAATGAAAGTTTTACGATTCTCTTTGTATACATTGCATTCATAGAGTATGGGAGTACAGTGCGCGCAAACTAGCTAAATATATGTGCTTAAGTATAGATTAAAGATAAGTTTACTTAGATTCATGGTATCAGTCGATGTCTATATAGTCCTCATATTTACAAAAAAGAGACTTTATAAAAAGAAGAGTATATAAGAATTTATTCTTTTTAGGGCTACTATAAAACATGTAAAGAGTGTGTACAAAAAAAATGGGTATAGCTCCAGTGTGATGCCGAACGAGACAACATTTAACATTACTACGGTACATGTTTAATCAGTCAAAGGATAGAGGACGAACCAGTCCCCACCAGCAGCACCCGTTCACGAGTATGGCTTGAAAAGCAGCCATCACTCTCTTCGACTATATTAGAGGGAAGAGAGTGACTCCTACGAAGGAAGTAAAAACTTTTTTAAGCGTATAAATTGGTAATACAAGTTTATGTTTATATCTGGTGTCTATGTTAAATAGTTCATATTACTTGTGGCTAACGTAGCTTTCTAATGATGAAAGAATCATTAAAATCGATTCAGTAGTTTCAGAGTTTATGCATTACAAACAAACAAACATATCTTTTCTCTTTATGATATTAGTTTAGATTTACAAAGGGAAGCTATTCGTACAGGTCATAACACTGTCACGGAAAATATCAACTTTCGAAAAGCATAAACTTAGCATATTCCTTGTTCGTTCGCTTTCCGTATAACCAAACTCGGAACGGACGGATGCCGGACTAGTTTACATGGTATATACATAGTAAATGCACATAGCATAATATGTTGAACCAAGTGGGATGTAAGTAAAAGTAACCTCAGTGTCATTGAGCTTTGGTACTAGCGGGCGGAGACGGTATATGCGACTGTATATTTTTATAGCTCAAATAAATTATTATTTCAACTGAGGGTCAAGTTTATTGAAAGTAATATTATGTTATTATTAATGAGTAATATAATCGCAATTAAAAATTAATTACATAAGTTACGGCTGAAATAGAAGTAATTATCTTGAAATAGTATTTCAAGTACAGATATGATTTTAAGATATTTAAAAAACATTCTACTACTGGTGCATGGTGCGGCTGACGTTCCCGAATTCCTGGGTTTAAATCCGTAATTGGACAAAGCGTTATTTATTTTTGAATACATACTTTCCCGCCTTTTTTAAATATATTTTTTAAATAACCTTAGAATAGGCCAAGCCAACATTCTATACTCAGCCTATTGGACATCTATTCTACTACATCGGAATGTAGACGTTTTCCACCTGGCATAGTGTTCCGAACGTCACTGACCAACCTGGTCGTTGTAATACGTCGATAGTAATAATAGGTATAAAATAATTACATAGTTAAAATATACTAATTATAATAATCTTAATAAAATCTGAACATTGAAATTAAAAAATATAATTACCTGAATTTATGTCACGGCATTCAACATATTCCTAAACAAATAAAAAAATCATTCATAATGCCATTCAACATTCAACTTATACCCTTCAACATAATAGGCTATTGTTAACACTTTTCTCACCAAATGTACTCACGAACTTAAATAGCTTATATTTAAATAACGTATCAACCTAAAGAAATGCACGCTAATTTGAACTCTAACATCCTTCGTCAAAATTAATTCTTCAACAATATTGAGATTTGCATAAGACCTTATTACATGGACATGAGGAAATATTATTTTATTTTAAATAATCTTATGCGAGCTTATAAGCAAAAACGACTCAAGTGAAATCGATAACACATTCTTATCTCTAACTTAAATTACCAGCATTAAGGTTCATTATATATAATAGGTATATGACGTTTGTTACATAATTGCATATTTTTGTAGTTCATTGCGTTGGAATTCAGCCGGGTAATAGGTATAATCAATCATATTCGACGGACGATTTAGCGCAGTGGTTACGAGCTTAAGCCGCTCTGCCCACTGCGTCTAATTGTCGCGGGTTCGAGTCCCGCACGGGACAAATCTTTGTGTGATCCACAATTATATGTTCCGGTCTGGGTATTTGTGTATGTGAATTTTCATGTTTGTAAACGCACCCACGACACAGGAATTAATCCTAGTGTGGGGCTACGTTTTTATAAAAGAAAAAATATAAAAAAAGTATATAATGTTTTATAAATAATTTATTATTATAAATTTATAGACTGCTCATACATATAGTAGCGCATAGCGAGGCTGTAGATCACGAGATCCTAGGTACGAATCCTAGGTCAGATGAACCGTTCTTGAGTTTTTTCTGTGGAAAAAAATATCTCAGTGGCAGTCCGAAGACTGGAATTATACCCGGCATAATGTTAATAGGCACGCCCCCTATTACGTTGAGACTCAACACACCTGCAAATGATCGAATCACATCTATTAAAAATTGTGCCTGCCTCGGCAAATAATGCGCGTAGCGATCACGAGATCCCAGGGTCGAATCTAGAAAAAAAAAACAATTTAACGATAAAATAAAATCTAATACTTGCCCGGAATTATATAATGGCTATAAGCTTACCTTCTATTACATGGAACCTTACACTGTCGGCGAAAAATGGTATAGTATACACCTCCGCCTCTCGTATTTTTATGAATAACATTAGCGCCTATGTTTGAGGGATAATCTATTCATCAATTAAGTTCTGTGCATCGATAATATGATATAATATTAGCCCTGTTAAAAAACTGTCCCAGCGTTGGGCAAGGGCCTCCTCTCAAACTGAGAGGGTTTAGGCCATAGTCCACGACGCTGGCTCAGTGCGGGTTAGCGAACTTCACACACCTTCGAGAAACTCTTAGGCATGCAGGTTACCTCACGATGTTTTCCTTCGCCATTAAAGCAAATGATAGTTAATTTTTAAAACGCACATCCTTTTGAAAGGCGAGTGCCTGGGCTTGAACCCGAGACCTCTGACTTTGCAGTCCAACGGTCTAACCACTAGGTGATCACTGCGTTCGTGGTGTATTGGATACATCAATGTTTATATCGTTCATTCCTATTTCGTGAGCCAAATTGAAGAAACTGTTTTATTAATACATACTAACCTAGTTATTTTTGTATTTTAAACTAATATTTTATACATTATATTAACCCAAAAACCTAACACCTATATTATATAATATCATATTATAATATATAATTCGAATACCTTAAATTATGTTGTCTAATCAAACTTTCAATTTAGAAAGTTTTATGTATAATCTTAGACATTCGTGGTTTTCTTAAAATCCCACTCTGGATCTTATCTCAGTAGAGTTAAGATTTTGTCTATAACGGTTGTAAAGTGTAAAAGCCAGATGCATACAAAGTCGTTATAACAATCTTTGGGAAGCCTTTTTACTCTCACATATTGAGGTGAGAGAGAATACTCCATCACGCGGACCCACTGCCACTTAATCTCGTATATTTAATTTGAATACAACAGTCAAATTCAACTCGCATTTTCTTTCCAGATAAAAATGTCACACGCAACAATGAAAACGACAATCCTACTACTAGTCCTGCACACAACAGTCACAAGCCCAGCCAAAAACAGCGCCAGTCCAGTCTTCGAAGTAATTAATGAACAAGCCAGAGTCGACGATAAGAAACATTTACTGTACGTCAACCCATTAGCGGGAAATTCAAATGCAAAACTCCACGCAGAACACCAACAAGCAATGTTCAATGCAGAACGGTATAGACAACACAGAGCACAGATTCAGAGATGGATGAAAGTACCGCAGATAGATAGCTATATGAAAGCGTATCAAGAATCACAAGAGAACCACCAACTAGCCCTAGAACAGATGCAGTCTAATTTAAACAAACGCCCAACAAAAACAAGGCAAGATAAGAAGACGTTACAAGCGAAAGAAGTTAAAGAGATCCAAGTTCCTGAACTAACAAAGATAACTCGCGCAGATGCCGTTCTAACTGAGAAAAATAGAAATCATAGATCATACGGTTCTGTACATTTCAGTCCGCTGAAAAAGAGAAAAATTAACATAACCCCTGGACCTAATTATGAACAAGGTGTGACTATAAAACCTAATGGAAACATTGGACTGAATAATATAGAAGAACAAAGTAAGTTATATACTGAAGTTGTTGCTAGTAAGCCGAGATATGTATACCCTAAATTGTATAGTCAAATGCATGGTTATCGATCAGCTGAAGATATACAAGCTCTTAATTATTTACTAAGCAAACCAGCCCAAGAACAACTAACAGAATTCAATGCTTTAATTAATCAAGAAAATGAAGAGTCTTTAGATAAACCTATGGATATATATTTCTATTTGAAAGATCCATCGGTACTAAAATCTGAAGGTGTCCATTTTGCGCCGTATGCCTCTAATTACGTCACTGATTATAAAGACGAAAAGCCTATTACTGAAGTAGTAGACGATATTGAAGATCCAAATCAATTTACTAAACCTTATGTACAAGGAATTCTGACGCCAATTAATGATGTAGAAACGACTACGATGAATAATAATTATTATAAGATAGAAGTGGAACAAACTATCAGTGGAAATAAGCCTAAAGAAACCGAGTATACACAGTATGCAGTATTACAAGACAAACCGACTTATGAAGCACTGACGTATGAAAAACCGCTAGCATATTATCCAACGGAAGAGAGCAAGAAATATATTCATCACGAGCAAACGGGAGTTCAGCATTTAAGTCAAGATGGGACTGGAGTATCAGCATATGGAGACGATGATGTAAGTAAAGAACATATTAGGAAAAAACGTGATTTAGATACCAACCCATTCTTATTAGGCAACGAAACTGTACCTTCTGATACAATTGCAACTGTATTAGATAAAATTCCGTTCTTAACTGGCGATAAAATAATAACAAAAGTTTATAATAACACTACTGTCCCGAAAAATGACACATACATATATATTTTAACTAATAAAACTTTACACGAGTATGACATTGAAACGAATGAAAAATTACCAAGACCAGAAGAGTTAAAACGCTATAGAGTTTTGGAAGATCCAGAATATGATGATGATTATAGTAAATATGATTACTCTTTCGACGACGATTACGAATTAAGCAGTCCAGATATTGGACCAGGCAATTATGGAACACCTGATCCATATTTGGACATTCCTGAAGTTAAACCTACCGACACTTACGGTAGTTTTTCTAATCGATATAGCAGTTTTAGGAAACCAAAGTTTCATTACGGTCTGTCCGATTTTCAACCTTATCATGAGGCTGGTTGGGTGGATTCTTTAGAACCCGTATATATGTTGACTGAGAGTCAGTTGAAAAGTCTGATAGGTCATCATAATTTGAACATGCATCATTTAGATTTGTATCAATTGCATAGACCAAAACGTTGGTATCCAAGGAAATACAATAGATTTAGCAAAGGACCAAGAAATTTGAGAAAATTAAAAAAGTTGCATAAGTTTGTTAGAATTTAAGTTATACCTAAGTTATTAGGAATAGTGTTTGCATCTCTAGGTATTTATAATTTCTGACGTACAAATCAGTATATTTATTTATCTTAAATTATTTCTGAGTATAAATAGTATATCATGTAATAATGTATGTCTAAATAAAATCTAAGTTACATAATCATGTTATACTTATCACAAATTAAGTAAGTAACACAGAAGTAAGTAGTAAGTGCATGCCATTATTGCCATTTTAATGATATTTTAGAGAGTGTAAGTTACATAATTAACTTGACAAAAAACATAAGTCATCGTTAACCCGTGAGGTATGTGCCTATGCCAAGAGAGTGTATTAATGACAGACGAATGACAGTTGGTGAGAAAAAAGAAATTTGTTATTAGTATCAGAGAAACTATTTCTTGGATAACTGTAATTGGTACCTATGCCATCCACAATGTTTATTAAAAAAAATAGAAAGAAGCTTTTATAGAAAAAACACAACGAAGAAATCTTGCTTAGGGTTTTTTGGCGGGAAATCGAAGAGCGATGTCGTCAATTTGTTTTAATTTCCAAAACTTGCGTTATTTCGAAAAATAATGTTGGTGGAATAATAACCATTATGTATTCTTATACATATAAGAATACATACTTTGTTACAATTACCTTCACTAATGCACACATGAGTGAAGGTAATTGTAACAAAGTGATAAAACGTGCCTTTTCGATTTCCCTCAAAACGGCCGTCGCAATCGGTATGTAAAGTATCCATCGCTTTACTATCCAGGGTGGGGCACTTCATCAATTTCATATTCATTGTTGTCATCAAGGTCATCGGGAGTTAAATTAATTTAGAAATGAATAGTTATATTCTTAAAACTTGACATTAGCAAAATACGCGTAGTCGTGACGCCATAAACAAAAAAATATCAATATTTCTTTGTTGAGTAGTTCCTATAGCTTCTCGCCGTCTCCATCCTTAGACCCTGGGCTAAATATCAAGATAAATCCATCAAGCCTCAAACACGGCGGGGTATATAAGTAGTTGGGTGGTTCCATTGGCTTCCTTTCGGGTTCATCATTACACCCTGAACACTATCTAGTTGTATAGTACTTGTCAATACCATTCTAACAAGCCTTAACACGAGAGGGTTACGTTGTATGTTATGTACGGGTCACATGTTCCTATGACCACATTCCGACTCCATCATTAGACCAAGCAAGTTAAATAAAAGCTTGCAATAATCACAAATTACATAAGTAGATGGATGTGGATACCGGAGAATACCTAGACTATCTTACCACGACCGAATAGACCATTTATCTGAAGAGCCAGTGAAGAGTCGTAACAGGCGAGCGTGTATGTGACAAACTATGAGAATGGAGGAAGCCAGAGAGGTGTGTAAGGAAAGAACCTGTCGGAACTCTGTACTCTCTGCCTACTCCGCAAGGGAAATGACGTGATGATATAAATAGATAGATAATCACCGATCGTCAGAAGAATATAAAGTCGGCCCCTATTACATTGGGACGTAACATAGTCGGCGATAAATGGGCGTGCGTTGTACACCTTTGCAACTCCAACTTGAGGAGGCGTAACGGTATTTTTTACAAGCTTTTATTTAACTTGCAATGTTCGCATGTCTGTCTGTCTTTCCGGTTCAAATATTGTGATCCATTTTTCAAGCACTTGCCGGTATCCGATTGAGCTGAAATTTGACAATGCAGGAATGCTAGTTGGATTTGTCTTGACGACTTTAAACTCGGATGGTGTCTAAGTTCTTGTGAACTGGAAGGAAGCCACAGGAATTCCTCAACTAAACAAGATATCTTCGTTGTGGTTTTGCTTGTTTTAAAAAAGGTCTTTTTAAATTATTTAATTCAGATGATTTCATACAATGATCCACAGAACAAAGGTCTACTATTATTACGTGCAATTACCTATTATCATGGATCATCTATCCCTGTTATCAACCGTCTGTAAATTAACAAGCGATAGTTTGAATTGCCAGATAAATTAGGCACTTTTACCAAACAAGTACATAAAAACGAGGAGGAAAAATTTAAAGATAGCAAATAAAGACATACGACATATAAAATATATTTTACCATTACAGTAGCACGCTTGATAAATTGTGGTTCCCATTGATATTGAAATGAAATCATCGCATATTTAATAATCAAACCCCAATAAAATTGTCGGACCTAAGATTCGAACCCAGGACCTTGTCCATACCTCACTACACCAACGAGGCAGTCAATCGTGAGCTCAACTCATACTCGTGAACGGGTGCTGCTTCTGGGGACTGGTCCATCTGGATTCCTTTAAACACTCTTTACAAATTACATCATTAGATTCATATCTCGATCGTAAGGCATCACACTGGAGCCAGATCGTAAACTATTTAAGTGTAACCTAAACATTGTATCCACACAATGTTATTAAAAAAAAATAGAGAAGAAAAAAGAGAAAGAGAATTAAAATAAAAATGAGTTGTTTCTTCGCCGCATCTTCTCAGTAGAGGCCGTGTTCCGATCCGGTGGTAGATTAGTAGTTAAATTTGATTTAATAAACATTAAATTGACTATTTGTAAGAGCCCCCACAGGGCCTATAAAAAATAAATTATTTGAGTTTGAGATTATTATACTGAAGTTTATATGTAACATTTTAAATCGACATCAGCGTTACGTATCGGGTCCAACTATAGCTAAATACCACCCAGGTGATCCCATAATATCAGCCTATACTGCCCACTGCTGGGCAAAGGCCTTCTCTCTCAAATCGAGGTGAGAGAGATTAGGTCATACTCCACCACGCGGACCCAGTGCGGATTGGTGGAGGCAGGTTTGTGGCCACCTGCTGTTGGAACTTATCAACCCGCATTTAAGGCTTCCAACTCGGCTTAACGTCTACCACACGTCTACCACTTAGGTAACCGAGACCAAGGGCTGAACGTGCCTTCCGAAGCACGGAGACGCTCGAATATGAAAATGTCACAAACGGTCACCCATCTCAGGCCGACCAAGTCGAACGCTGCTTAACCTTGGTGATCGGTAAGAACACCGCAGTCGCACAGCGCTACGAGCGCCTCTGATCCCATAAATACACAAAAAGTGGAAATCTTATTTTAAAAGAGTAACCGTGGTCCTGGTGGTAGAGTCTTCGTTACTTTTCTGACGATTCATCCTACTAATCCTACTCATATTATAAATGTAAAAGTTTGTATGTTCAGAAGTTTGGATGTTTATATGTTTGGGTGTTTGTTACTCAATCACGCAAAAACCGCTAAACGGATTTGGATGAAATTTGGCATACAGATAGTTTATTACCTGGATGTTGTACCTGTGTTAATAAAGGATACTTTTTCGATCGTAAAAATGTTAGGTTCCTGTCTAAAGTCAAGGGTAGAAACTATTAAATACTATATTCTTATATCTGAAATAAAACTAATTTTTCGGATTTTATCGCGGTTTAATTTTTATTTTTAAGTTCCCGACGTTTCGAGTGCTTTGCAGCACCCATGGTCACGGGAGGGACTGAGGTGTTAGACGTCCAAAAGGCATAGTTGTTCCGGGGTACCCTCAAACTTCTTAATTATTATTGTTGGTCCGATCTACGCAGAATGAGCTCACGGTGTCTTGAGGTCTTGCAGTGTTATGCTTGGTTTTGGATTTGATTATATTAATTACCGGATCCCAAGTCGATGGAAGCATTAAACCGCGATAAAATCCGAAAAATTAGTTTTATTTCATTTGTATATATGCGCGTAAATCTAAGAACTCAGTATATTCTTATATCGTTCATTCTGGTCTGACCTGATTCTCGAGCTGGTGGTCATCAATTCGCACTGGGTCCGCGTGATAGACTATGCTTTATTCACTCTCACCTTACGAGAGAAAGTACTTTAACTTGGTGATCTAGATCGCTTCTGCGGACCACATACTTAAAATAATTTATTATTTCCAGATCCATTATGCAGCAAATTACGAATTCGGGTACCGAGTAAGGGATCATAAGAGCGGGAACGACTTCGGACACATTGAACAGAAAGCTGGAGACAAAACCCGAGGACAGTACCACGTTCTGCTTCCAGATGGAAGGATGCAGCAGGTCAAGTATTCTGCTGGACCTGGAGGCTTCCACGCCGATATTTCTTATGACCACTTGCAATGAAGACTTATTTATTTAATATGGCAATACTAAATTAACTTTACAGATTTTTAGGCTTGCAATTGCATGGGCCGGTGGCAATAAAAAAATATGTGAGTGCATTTTTTATTTTCGCGGTAACAATAGGTATTGCCAACGTAGAGATTTATTGTTTTTTTGACAATTTCAAGGCAAAAGTATTTCCAGTGTGAGAGGATTATACAGGGGTCCCTTTATTTGTCTAAAGTTTAGAAAAGGGGGATGAAGGCCTTCGCCCAACGGTAGTAGAGTAACGCCTCGTAATAATAATAAAGGAATCATGTACTTTAGTCGATAAACCCGAGTTTGTAGTTTTCAATGATTACAGCAGTTAAGTAATGTACATAATAATATGACTCCAGTTATTTATTAGGTGTTAAGTTTTGTAAATAACTTAAAATAGTTAAGTCTAAAATTATTTTATAAAAAAAATAAAACACAAACCACTAATGTGATATTTATTAAAACTACATATAATTAGAAACTTATTTGTTAGATAAATAATAGGTAGAGAAACAAAATCAAGTACTTTTAAAATTAAAAAGGTGCAGAACATTAGCCGCATAAAACGGCAAGGTGCACATGCAAGGAAATGTCACAAAATCTATCTTTAATGTCCGCTAGTAAATAAGAAAAAATAAAATTAGGATTACCTACTAACTAAATATTTTTTACACATAACTAATTATTATTTTACAATTACGTAATAGCATACATATATTAAACACCTGTTTAATAATTAATAGTGATTCCTGTCGGAAAAAAAGACATTGCTTCGTTGGAAATCGTTATAATAACATGACGTCAGGTTTCAAACTATGTAAATAAATTTCTCGCGCTAAAGTGCTAAACACCTTTTATTAAGAATTATTCTAAACTGTTTTAATTTAGATCTCCTAACATTACATAAGACACAAATACCATTAACTCACTAGGTAAAAGATAACATTAAATCTTTCACTAATGGCCGGTTTCAATATTCAACTCAAGGATATAAACCGGCAGTAAGAAAGGATGTTTCAGAATACAAATAAAAGCCGGAAACAACTAAAACATAAGCGGTCGAAATGGCGGAAATACACGTAGTCTTTGTTTCAAAACATTTTATATCGACATATCTTTGGCTTATGAAAATAATGCAACAATTACTATCAAATAAAAACAGAAAAAATTAAGATTTTTAGTTCCTAAAATCAGGTTCTTATACAAATTTTCGTTTTTTCACACTTGGCCAACGTATCTAAAATTCCACATATTCACACACAACTTTTTTTTAATGGTACGCACTCTGACCAACGACTAAAACCAAAATGGCGGGAATGAAAAACGCCAAGCTTATTTTATAGCATCTGGCGAGAAAACGCGATAGAACAAAAAGTTATAATGATATAAGTCAAGTGAAAATAGAAAGTGGACATAATAATGTCTTTTATGGCGTGTCATTGCTTGTATGCGAGATTGTGCGACATTTCCGAATAGTTATATAATGTAAGAGGAAGAATGCAACTGCATATAAATCATATTCCGGTAATTAACATTTGTTTTTAAATGTGTGCGATGATATCGCACGGAAGTAGGTTGAATTTGTTTTTAATTAAGTGTTGTTTCGGTCTGGGTGTTTGTATATGTAAATTTCGTGTTTTTAAACGCACACGTGACAGGAATTTAAATTATTAGTGTGGAGCTTCAATCGTTTGACTTCACGTAGTTATATGTATTTTAAACATTATGTATGTGTGTAAATCAAGTTCGTTAAAATATCGTAGTTTTTAAAAGACCCATACAGTGGTTACTTTTACAAAATCCTAGAGCGTCTACATTTTAACGAAGTTGACTGTGCAACACAAAAACTTAATAATAAATAATATAATTAATAACGTTATTTCATTAAAATTTCAACTTTAATTAGAAGTTAATATTCAATTTTTAAACGTCTTAAACCTAGAATTCCTCAAAATGGAGACTTCTCCTGATCGAAATATCTCACGATACAATTAAGATAGTTATAATCTGATCAACAATATCTGATTAAAATTATAAATATGATGGTGTCAACAAGTTCCACAGCGAAAATTCAAATAAACTGTTTAAAATAATAGTTATAAGCGAAAACAGAATATAAGGACCTCGAAGTTAGACATGTTTAATTACAATATTACTAGTGTAAAAAAATCGGTTGTGAACTTTATTATTTTTCAAAACAGTCAAGTTGTTCAAAGGTTACATTTTATTAGTTTTTAAGTACCTCAGTGATTTTTAATGTAAAAGCTGAAAATTATCTGTGAAATTTTGTGCAATATTGTTTTGTTTAGAAAAAAAAATAAAAAGAGATCGTTAAATTGAAAACCATGATAAGCGACAAAGCGTGTTAAACCATAATGTTATTTCCCAAAAACATATTTCCCATGATCATTTTGCCGCATGCTTTTTTATATAAAAGTGCATCTTTATGCATCCTGCTATGTGTTACAACACATCAAAATGGTTGTTAAGTAACTTATGTGAACGCAACCTGCATTTTTGTAAATAAACATATTATTATACATTGCAACACATTTTTTTTACCTTTCACTATCTCTAAAGTAACCGACCAACCTGTGTCCTAATGACCGACGGAAAGTGTAAACGCGTTTCGATACAGGGTTTTTATTCGCTATGACCTACAAAACACGTAACATTTTACGAGAACTTTGTAAAATGATCGTTTAAGTTTTTTGAGTTCTTTAGATAAAAAATCTCTTTATCAACTAGAGGAACATCACGTAGAGGAACTCCGAGCATAGCCCTTTCCATTGACCCTACGGCTGCACTCCTTGGAAGTAGTCCAGGAACTCGACTCTGACCATCGACCTGTAGTCATGAGACTCGGTTCCCCCCCTTCCGCCCCTCAGCGACCCAAAAAGACGGTGGTGGATTGGCATGCGCTAAGCACGGCCTTGGCGGATGCCGACCCTCCCCCCCTGCCTCTCAGCTCGGACTCCATCCCGTCCCCTCAGGACACCGATCAGGCCGTAGATGCCTTCACCGAGCACATCCGATCGGCTGTCAGTCGATCGTCCAAGCAAGTCGAGGCGGAAGATCTCTACCTCAACCGCTTTCGACTGCCGGACGATGTTAGGGATCTCATTTGTTCAAAGAATGCTTCTATCCGAGCGTACGACTCCTACCCCACCGAAGCCAATCGGGCCCGGATGCGCGCTCTACAACGAGAGGTAAAGCGTCGTGTCGCGGAGGTCCGGGAGGAACGGTGGGGTGTCCTCCTAGAGGGCATCGCGCCGTCGCATCTGGCCTACTGGCAGCTGGCGCGTAGCCTCAAATCCGACTCCACGACTGACATACCCCCGCTGTCCCGCCCTTCAGGCGCACCCCCAGCCTTCGACGACGACGAAAAGGCCGATCTTCTCGCCGACTCCCTCGAGAGCCAGTGCGCCCCCAGCTCTCAATCCGTCGACCAGTCCCACATCGACGCGGTCGACAGGGAAGTCGAGCGCAGGGCATCCCTCCCCCCCGTCGATTCTTTACCTCCTATCACCCAAACGGAGGTCGAAGATCTAATTATGGGTCTCAAAACTAAAAAAGCCCCCGGCTCTGACAGCATTTCGAATCGCGTTCTGAAATGCCTGCCCGCCCAACTCATCTGCCTCTTAGTGGCCATATTGAACGCCGCCATGGCGAACTGCACCTTCCCCGCTAAGTGGAAGGAGGCGGACGTCATAGGCATTCCCAAGCCCGGCAAACCTCGCAATCTCCCCGCGAGCTACCGCCCTATCAGTCTCCTTAACTCCCTGGCCAAGATATACGAGCGCCTACTTCTGGCGAGGCTCAAAGACTTCGTAACGTCCAGGGGTATCCTTATCGACGAGCAGTTTGGCTTTCGAGCCAAACACTCTTGCGTCCACTCAGTGCACCGCATCACGGAGCACATCCTCTCCGGTCTCAATAGACCCAAACCCATCTACACGGGCGCCCTCTTCCTAGATGTCGCGAAGGCATTCGACAAAGTCTGGCACAACGGCTTGGTCTACAAGCTCTACCAATTGGGTGTGCCGGACAGACTCGTGCTCATCTTACGAGACTTCTTGTCGAATCGCACCTTCCGTTATCGCGTCGAAATGACGCGCTCCACTTCCCACTCCATCAGTGCTGGAGTCCCACAGGGCTCAGTTCTCTCTCCGCTCCTGTTTAGCCTTTACACGAACGACATTCCTCGTTCGAGTAAGGCGCATCTAGCCCTATTCGCGGATGATACCGCTCTCTACGTCTCGCATAGGAATAAGGGTTTCATTACCAGACACCTTCAGGTATCCGCCAATTCCCTAGGGAATTGGTTCAGGAAGTGGCGTATTGAGGTGACCCCGGACAAGAGCGCTGCGGTGTTCTTCTCCAGAGGTGCCACCCCGCGCCACTCCCTGCGCCGCCCTAGAAGTAATCTCGGCCAAGTGACCATGTTCGACCGACCCATTCCCTGGGTCAAAGAGGTCAAATATCTAGGGGTCACCCTAAACAGTACCATGTCCTTCGGCCCGCACATCAAGCGGGTCCGTCACCGAGCATCATTTGTGCTCGGTCGTCTCCATTCGTTAATCTGCAAGCGGAGTAAAATGTCCCTTAGAAATAAGGTGACACTTTACAAAACTTGCGTTCGACCCATCATGACTTATGCGTGTGTTGCGTTCGGGCATTCGGCCCCCTCTCACATCGATAAACTCCAAGTGGTTCAAAACCGCTTCCTCCGTAAAGCCGTAGGAGCCCCCTGGTTCGTACGGAACGTCGACCTCCACTCCGATCTAGGTCTCGAACCTATTCGCGCCTTTATTAAAAAGGCGTCAACACGTCACTTCGCGAACGCATCTACCCATGCGAATCCGTTAATCGTAGCCACCGCCGACTACGATCTCCCCCCCGACCCCTGCCGCCACCGCCGGCCGCGACATGTTCTCACCGACCCCCCCGATGCTTTGTCATCCCTTCTTTCCGCTCAGAATACGGGCGACGACGACGACGTAGTAGTAAATCCCCTCCCATAGCCGGCGGTTGACCGGTGCACTTAGTAGTGCACCCGTCCCCCTACAGCGACTGTCCCAACCGAGGGCGCCCTCGAGTATGTCGCCTCTTGCCCTTCTGGCTGGCTAGAGCGTAGTGGTTGCACGCTCGCCTTTTAGTCCGGTGAAGCTGTAAAGGCCTCGCGGCCAACAGCGTACATCATTCACACACACACACACCCTTTCCATAGCTCGCTGCTCGACTCTGAGTTTTTAATGAGACCTATTTTAAGAGACTACGTCTCTGATCCACATGTCACCACTAGCAATACACATTAACTAAAAAAAATTTAGTCTTAAGGTACAGGTATTTTGGATGAGAAGACGTTGCGCAGATTGACCTCTCTCAAAGTTGGACCTCATTCATCGTTGTCATCAAGTTCATCGAGGAGTTGAATTAATTTAAAAATGAGTTGTTAATGAGTTATATTCGTAATACTTGACATTGGCAAAATACGCGTCGTAGTGATGCCATAAATTAAATAAATAAAAAAAAATAGGAAGCTGAAGCGTCATCGATTTGTTTTAATTTTCAAAGTCGTGTTATTTCGAAATTCCGTTTCGTATAATAATGTGTAATTTTGGTGGAATATTAAGCATTATGTATTTTTATAAGTGCATGATTAAAGGCAATAAACTATCCAGGGTGGGGTACATCATCAATTTCATTATCATCGTTGTCAGGTAGTTCATTGGGGAGTTGACAAATTTTACGAATACGATTATGCATTTCAACCGGACTTTGGCAAAATACACTTAAAATTAGTAAAATAATTAATAATATTAGCCCTGTTAAGAAATTGTCCCACCGCTGGTCACGGGCCTCCTCTCAGACTGAGAGGTTTTAGGCCATAGTCCACCATGCTGGCCCAGTGCAGGTTGGCGAATTTCACACACCTTGGAGAAACTCTCAGGCATGCAGGTTTTTTCACAATGTTTTCCTTCACCGTTAAAGCAAGTGATAGATTTTTTTTTAATACGCACATGCTTTCGAAAAGACAGAGGTGCGTTCCTGGGTTTGAACTCGAGACCTTTGACTTTGCGGCTGATGATGATGATGATGATGAAATAACCGTCACGACTCACTAAGGGGCAGAGTTGGGCAAAAATTGATTGCGAATAAATTAAGTTGTAATTAAAATATTTCGAATTTCGTCGCGGATAATTTTTAGTTTTTAAGTTCCAGACGTTTCCAGCGCTCTACACCACCCATGGTCACGGGAGGAACTGAGGCGTTTGTCGTCCAAATCATTGTTATTTCTGAGTACTTTAGGGGGATTAATTTAATTACGATTAGAATTTCATCTGATTAATGTTAAAGAAAACCGAAAGGAAGAAACAAAAACGGTTAATGTGGTACATAACAAGGAAAACAAAAAATAACAATGGCGCTTAATTTAATATAATGTGTTACATAACGATCTATAAATCATACTGCCATCAAGCACGTCTATTTAGGTATGGGTACCACATAAGGCCCCGCCTCAGCATTATACTGGTTGAAGCAACCAGCACTGGTATTCTGGTTAGGCCCTTGGAGTGGCCACGGGCTGTCACGTTAAATACACTCCTAAAATTATTATAATATACAAAAAAAAAGAGTAAAACAGACAAAAATATGACACAAAACTGAATTTGACAGAGAAGTGAAATTAATTTCAACACACAAGGATGATTGAATTGAAGATGCTTTCGGTAATTACACTGGCAACCAGAAACAAAATAATAATAATAAACAATAGAATAAGATATAAAAAGATAATAAGAACTCTAGTGGCATAGGTAGTAGTGTAAGAGGGTGATTGAAGGTTACAATTAGAAAATGCTCAACACTGCCAAGGGGTTATGGCACAGGTTGTGCACTTCTATTTCCCCGATGATGTTAATTCCCATTGTAATAAAGAGCGAAGCTGTAATAATCAAAAGATTTTTTTTAATGTAGACCAAGTACTTATGAATAATGGAGAAAGAAGAAGTTATAAAATAAATTAATTAACACCGTCACGCCTATATTCCCCAAGCGGGGGTGGCAAAGGTGTATAGAGTACACCCACTTTTCGCCGACGATGTTAGGTCCTATGTAATACACCTTTGTCCGACCTAGGATTTGAACCCAGGACCTCGTGATCACAAAGCGATGCGCTTTGCCACTAGACCAACGAGGCAGTCAAAGAAAAAGTTAATGATTATGTTATGATGTCATACCTGTGAAGGAAAAGAAACTCCACGGTTACTCTTTTAAAATGAGAGTTTTACAATTCTTTTTGTACACATTGCGGTTATGGGGTATGGGAGAACAATGTAGAATACGTAACGTGGATGGGCTTGAGTATAGATTAAAGGTAAATAATAATAATAATAATAATGATTTATTTCAAAGAATAGAACATTACATTACCTTAATTACTTTGTGCAATACAATCTTGTGTAAATCTGCTCAAATTTGCGGAAACATTTGTGTCTGGACTAGATAACATAATATTATCTGTATCCCAGACACAATGCTCTTCCCTAGACAACAACATAGAGCTCAGCATAACATGGACAATACAACAATAAGCAATTTTCCATTAATATAAATAACAATTTCTATTTGGATATCAATTATAATAATGTATTAATTGATTATTATTAATTTTAATTAAAAAAAAAAAAAAAAAAAAGAATTAATATTAAGGTTGTGTATTTGTGGCCTCTTTGTGTGTTGAGTGAATGTGAGTGTGTGGGTGTAAGAGGGTGTGTTATGCAATAACATTTCAGGTGGGCTGGGGACAGGGACGTAATTTTTGTTCATGTTAACAGGAGTAGGAGTTTTTCAGTTTCATCATAATTTAGGTGAAGTAAATATTCCTTTAATACGGATTTGCATTGAGTTTGGTTTAGGGCATAAATGTTCAGAGTTTTGTTAAGCTTATTATATAAAAATGGCCCTAGAAACGGGAAGTATTTATTAACATAAGCATGTTTCATAACATAACCGTCAGTGCATACTATATCTTTTCTCCTTTTAGACGTAATTAAGGATTTATTATAGGGTAAGGACGAATGTTTTTTTACTATAGTGTGCAGAATATGTAACTGACGAACAGTTAATACTTCCCACGACTGGTAAAGTTCAAGGGTCGGGAATGTAAAGGGGCGAGATGTGCTAACTTTTAGCAGTCCTCGTTGTGCTACCTCTAAAGGTTTTATAACAGTTTTAGGGGCACCTCCCAGGCACACCACAGAGATACAATACTCTATAATAGACTGTCCCAATGCTAGGTATACCTGTTTTATTAGTTTGAAGTTGGCAACATTTCTTAAATTTCTGAAGACGGCCATTAGTTTCCTTAATCTAGAGCTAATTGATTCTATATGGCCTCGAAAGGAAAGGTTATTGTCTAATACAATACCTAGATATTTAAACGTTTCAGTTTTTTTGGATTATTGTACAGGCGCAATGGTTATCGTTACAACAGCTGTGGGCAATCAAATTATAAGAATTTGGGGGTGGATTTGAGTTCCTCATAGAAAAAGTAATATATTGGGTTTTTGCAGGATTTAGTGTTAACACATTTTCGCTTAACCAGTGCATTACGATATCTAATCCTAATTGAGCACAATTATAGACTTTCTCCCATGAATCATCTGAGAAAAGCAGAACGGTGTCATCTGCATAAGATATAATTTTTCCATTCGGAATATTAAGGTTGCAGAGGTCATTTAAATAGACCAAAAATAGGCTCGGCCCTGCTATACTGCCTTGTGGGACACCGAAGGAGATAGGGAGATCGTCACTTAAATAGTTGTCTATTTTCACACTTTGGGACCGATTCGATAGATAATCTTCTAGAAGTTTAAGCTGGGTTCCTCTTATACCCAGCGCTTCCAGCTTTCGTAAAAGCAATGGTGTAGAGACTGTGTCAAAAGCCCTGGCCAGGTCTAGGAATATGCCAATAGTTTTCTTCCCTTTATCAACATTCCTAACCACATAGTCAACAAGCTCATGGACAGCGTCATTTGTAGACTTACCGCCTCTAAAGCCAAATTGGTTCTGAGAAAAATAAGAATTCTTTTCTAGAAACTGTACCAGCCGACTGTTAATCATACGTTCCAGAAGCTTGGAGACCGATGGCAGGATAGAGATAGGTCTATAGTTCTTGACAGAGTTATCATCACCAGCTTTATAGATCGGGTGAACTATTGATCTTTTTAAAATTCTAGGGAATGTACCACTTAAGAGACAAAGGTTAAAAATATGAGTTAAAGGTTTAACGAGAAAGTGCTTATATTCTTTAAGAAAGGAATTTGGAATACCATCCCACCCGACAGTACAAGTGTTTTTTAGCCCCATGATAAGTCGTTCTACTTCCTTCTCATCGGTTTTTAGCATGACGAAGGAATCACTAAAACTATGTTTTTTTTTCTTAGTATATATAATGTGTTCTGGGTTCTTACATTTTACTGTTTTATCAGCTAAAACTTTACCAATATTAACAAAAAAATGATTGACATGGTCCACAGATTTTTTTGGGTTATCAGGGTTCAATAATTTAGTATTGGCAATTTTACGTTTTGTCGTATTGGTTAAAAGTTTTATGGCCTCCCAAATCTTTTTATTATTTTTGCCTGCTTCCTGCAACATTTTCTTGTCGTATGCTCTTTTTACTTTTTTTACCAAATTATTGCAGAAGTTCCGGTATCTAGTATAGGTTAATTTCAGTATATAATTTGTTGGTGATTGTCTGCACCGTTTATGCAGCTTATCTCTATGTTTCATACAACGAAGCAAACCAGGTGTGATCCAGGGTTTAATAATTTTGTTCCGTTTAGATAATTTAATTAAAACAGTATTAGAGAGCATGACCCGTTGTATTGTATTTACGAAAAGATCCATACATTTGGTCGCATCGTCGGAGGTAAGGATTGGTTTCCAGTCTATTTGTGCCATATCTAATTTCAGACTATCGTGGTTAATTGTACTTCTTGTAGCATGAGAGAAAGTGTGGGAGAGTTTATAATTTAATGAAAGAAGAACAGCTTTATGATCAGTTATATCAGTTTCTAGGACTAATACCATCGCTGATAGTTTTGTTTTTAACATAATATGGTCTAAGCAAGATTTATTGCCCCTAGTAGGCAGTGTATGTCCCTGTAGTAGTCCGTGGAATGAACAAAGATTAAGGTAATCTTGGGATTTATTATCCAGATCACCCGGGTTAATATTAATGTTGATGTCTCCAATAATGATGACATTTTTAAATATTGAGTTCTTAGATTTACGCGAATATTACACATGAAATAAAACTATTTTACGGATTTTATCGCGGTTTATTTTTCTATTTTTAGTTCCCGACGTTTCGAGTGCTTTGCAGCACCCATGGTCACGGGAGGGACTGAGGTGTTAGACGTCCAATAGGCATAGTTGTTCCGGGGTACCCTCAAACTTCTTAATTATTTTTATTGTTGTTGGTCCGATCTACGCAGAATGAGCTCACGGTGTCTTGAGGTCTTGCAGTGTTATGCTTGGTTTTGGATTTGATTATATTAATTACCGGATCCCAAGACGATGGAAGCACCCAGCCATCTTCTCTATTGAAATTAGGATGTTTTTTAATTTCAATAGCCTCGCGAACCATCCTTGGTAGGAATCGGTGTTCTTTCACGAGGATTTGTGGTCTATCAAATCTGATGTTATGGCGGGTGCGGTCAAGGACATGTTCACAGACTGCAGACTTCTTTGAGCGACGGTGTTTTAGGTCAGCTATGTGTTCTTTAATCCGAGTTTTTACCGGTCTTTTTGTTTGTCCTATATAAGAGAGACCACATTCACAATCAAGCTTGTAAACTCCTGCATCTTGTAGAGGGATCTGACACTTGACAGATGGTAAAAATTGACTGATCTTCTTCGGCGGCTTAAAAAATGTTTTAATCGAAGCACGCTTCAAGATGTAGCCAATCTTGTCCGTGACTCCTCTCATGTAAGGTAGTACAGCAGGGAGACGCTCAACTGTGGCTGGTTTCACTCGGTCACTGTGACGTTGGCGTGGGACTCGAAGCTTATTGTCGTGCAGGACTTGCTTGACATGTTGAAGCTCGGCAGCCAGATGTTTCTTGTCACAGATCCCTTGTGCTCTCTGAAACAAAGATTTACCCACGGTAGCTAACTGTGTTGGATGGTGGTGAGATTCACCGTTTAAGTACCTATCAGTATGGGTCTTTTTACGATAAACCGTATGGCTTAAGGTGTTGTTGGGGTTACGGATTACTAACACATCTAGGAAAGCTAGGGAATTATTTGCCTCCAACTCCATTGTAAACTGAATTTTAGGGTTAATGGAGTTAAGATGATTTAGGAATACATGAATTTTGTCAGATGGTAATATTGTGAAAGTATCATCTACGTACCGCTTGTAGAAACTTGGCTTTACAGGTGAGGTACGAAGGGCTGTCTCCTCAAAGTCTTCCATGAATATATCGGCAACAATGGGAGATACAGGGGAGCCCATCGCCACGCCATCTACTTGCTTGTAGAACTGCTCCTTCCACAATAAGTAGCCAGATGTAAGGCAGTGTCTCAATAGTTCTAAGTATTCCGCTGGCATGTTGTTCTCCGCTAGTTTCCTTTCTACAATTTCGACACAGTCTTGTACAGGTAGGCATGTGAATAGTGACTGGACATCGAAACTGACCATAGTTTCATTGTCAGTAAGATGTAGATTTTTGATCTCACTAACAAAATGGTATGAATCCTTAACATGTGCTCTGGTGTGTCCTTTGAGTGCCGAGAGCACTTTCGCTATGTGCTGAGCCAATCTGTAGGTTGGTGTGTCGATTTGGCTAACGATTGGACGTAGGGGAGCATTCGGTTTATGTATTTTTGGGAGCCCATACAACTGTGGCGGTTTTGCGCACGAAGGTATTAGCGATTTGACGTCCAGATTCAATGTTTCGGAGTACTTCTTTATTAAATCACTCGTTTGTTTTAATATATTGGTGGTTGGGTCTGTCTTGACCTTTTTGTATGACCTCAAGACACCGTGAGCTCATTCTGCGTAGATCGGACCAACAACAATAAAAATAATTAAGAAGTTTGAGGGTACCCCGGAACAACTATGCCTATTGGACGTCTAACACCTCAGTCCCTCCCGTGACCATGGGTGCTGCAAAGCACTCGAAACGTCGGGAACTAAAAATAGAAAAATAAACCGCGATAAAATCCGTAAAATAGTTTTATTTCATGTGTAATATTCGCGTAAATCTAAGAACTCAATATGTGAACCAGTACGGACTGGAAATTGCTAATAAAGTACGCCGGTTAGAAGATCTCAAGACTAAGCGCGCAAGATTTACAACATCCTTAAATTTCTTGAAGAGATGCAGAGACCACAATCTCATTCCTACGTGTGTCAAGATATCCACCAAGAAAGGCATACGAGGAAGCGCTAAGATCCTAAACCAGGCAAGTAAAAAGTTGTTACGGACGGTGATTCATCAAACCCGTTCCGATCTACACCACCTCAGCAGAAATATAGAAATTTCATCCAATGAACTAAAGACAGTGTTAACTACATTTGATTTTAATAAATGCATTGATATCTTAAATAAGCGTGAAACATCTAAATATAATGAATGCAAAAATAAACACATAATAAAATATAATAAATTAACAACTAAATCAAATGTCAAGAACAAATCATTACGGTGTAACGAAACGCAACCGTGCACCATAGACAACGAATCACGCGCAGTCATCAATCTGTCAAAACAAACATTGGATGAAAACATCGTAAAGGTCCTATCTAAAGGTTTAAATTATGCTGTAACACCTCGAAGGATACCGTATGAGGAAATTATCAGCGCCGTTGAAGACGTCCTATCCAAAAATAGCATAGGAAGGGAAGATTCGGAGGCAATACGTCAGGATGTCTCATCCATGTTACGTCGAAGTTCAGTGCCCAAACTAAATCTTCCTAAAAATCAATATTTAGCGTTGAAAACCTTACGCAATAGAAAGGATATTACTGTTCTCCGCGCGGATAAAGGAAATGCTACGGTCATTATGGATACGTCAGATTACAATGTCAAAATACAAGAACTTTTATCGGATGAAAATACATACAAAAAGGTCAAGACAGACCCAACCACCAATATATTAAAACAAACGAGTGATTTAATAAAGAAGTACTCCGAAACATTGAATCTGGACGTCAAATCGCTAATACCTTCGTGCGCAAAACCGCCACAGTTGTATGGGCTCCCAAAAATACATAAACCGAATGCTCCCCTACGTCCAATCGTTAGCCAAATCGACACACCAACCTACAGATTGGCTCAGCACATAGCGAAAGTGCTCTCGGCACTCAAAGGACACACCAGAGCACATGTTAAGGATTCATACCATTTTGTTAGTGAGATCAAAAATCTACATCTTACTGACAATGAAACTATGGTCAGTTTCGATGTCCAGTCACTATTCACATGCCTACCTGTACAAGACTGTGTCGAAATTGTAGAAAGGAAACTAGCGGAGAACAACATGCCAGCGGAATACTTAGAACTATTGAGACACTGCCTTACATCTGGCTACTTATTGTGGAAGGAGCAGTTCTACAAGCAAGTAGATGGCGTGGCGATGGGCTCCCCTGTATCTCCCATTGTTGCCGATATATTCATGGAAGACTTTGAGGAGACAGCCCTTCGTACCTCACCTGTAAAGCCAAGTTTCTACAAGCGGTACGTAGATGATACTTTCACAATATTACCATCTGACAAAATTCATGTATTCCTAAATCATCTTAACTCCATTAACCCTAAAATTCAGTTTACAATGGAGTTGGAGGCAAATAATTCCCTAGCTTTCCTAGATGTGTTAGTAATCCGTAACCCCAACAACACCTTAAGCCATACGGTTTATCGTAAAAAGACCCATACTGATAGGTACTTAAACGGTGAATCTCACCACCATCCAACACAGTTAGCTACCGTGGGTAAATCTTTGTTTCAGAGAGCACAAGGGATCTGTGACAAGAAACATCTGGCTGCCGAGCTTCAACATGTCAAGCAAGTCCTGCACGACAATAAGCTTCGAGTCCCACGCCAACGTCACAGTGACCGAGTGAAACCAGCCACAGTTGAGCGTCTCCCTGCTGTACTACCTTACATGAGAGGAGTCACGGACAAGATTGGCTACATCTTGAAGCGTGCTTCGATTAAAACATTTTTTAAGCCGCCGAAGAAGATCAGTCAATTTTTACCATCTGTCAAGTGTCAGATCCCTCTACAAGATGCAGGAGTTTACAAGCTTGATTGTGAATGTGGTCTCTCTTATATAGGACAAACAAAAAGACCGGTAAAAACTCGGGTTAAAGAACACATAGCTGACCTAAAACACCGTCGCTCAAAGAAGTCTGCAGTCTGTGAACATGTCCTTGACCGCACCCGCCATAACATCAGATTTGATAGACCACAAATCCTCGTGAAAGAACACCGATTCCTACCAAGGATGGTTCGCGAGGCTATTGAAATTAAAAAACATCCTAATTTCAATAGAGAAGATGGCTGGGTGCTTCCATCGTCTTGGGATCCGGTAATTAATATAATCAAATCCAAAACCAAGCATAACACTGCAAGACCTCAAGACACCGTGAGCTCATTCTGCGTAGATCGGACCAACAACAATAAAAATAATTAAGAAGTTTGAGGGTACCCCGGAACAACTATGCCTATTGGACGTCTAACACCTCAGTCCCTCCCGTGACCATGGGTGCTGCAAAGCACTCGAAACGTCGGGAACTAAAAATAGAAAAATAAACCGCGATAAAATCCGTAAAATAGTTTTATTTCATGACATTTTTAAAGTTCGAAAGCTTCGTCAAAATATTATCTAACGATTGGAAGAATTGTTCTAGGTTTCTATTTGAAGGAGATCTATAAACAGCTACCAAAGCAGTGTCAGCGCCAAATCTGATAATCAGACAGTTACAATGCGAGCAAATTGGTTCTTCGAATTGTAAATTCAGGGTGTTTTTGTAATAAACTACTACTCCGTCATTCTGGTTCATAAAATGTTTCGTTGCGATGTAATTATAATTATTCAAAATCGGAATCACACTGTTGCATGACAGCCAGCACTCAGTAAAGACAACCAGGTCACAGAAGATATTAAGCTGGCTTAATACCACAGTGAAAGTATCAAAATTTCGTGAGATACTACGTATGTTTTGAGTCAAGATAGTTAAACACTTTTCAGACCTTGGTAGGGTATTTTTACAGTTAAATGTACTTACACTCATGGTATCAGTGTCTACACAATCCTCTCATGGCTAGCTGCAGTTATTATATAGTGGGCACAATTCCAGACTTCCAAGAACCGCTTTGTCCACCCGAGGATTCGAACAAATAAACTTGAAGTGTCTGTTTGTAATGTCAATATAACAGCTGTTTATGCATATAGAAGTTTATACGGTACTTATGACATAAATTATTTTCTTTTTATTTTTGTCTGTCTGTTTGTTCGGGCTAATCTCCGAAACGGCTGTACCGATTCAACGTGACGTTCACTGGAACATGAAGAGATGTTATAAGGAGTAACTTAGGCTACTTTTATTTTAGAAAAAGTATTTTGTAAATTCCACGCGGGCGAAGTCTCGGGCAGCTCTTTACATATCTAATTCCGGTATGAGTATGTTCGTGATTCTTCTCCTCCTAAACGATTTTTATGATTTATTTATTCTTAATTATGAGGTTTCATGGATGGTATAGGTAAAATACAATTTCAAAAAGAAAAAAAAATGGTTATCTTCTGATAACCAAAAAATTAAATTAAAACACTAGCCCGCTGAGTTTCTCGCCGGATCTTCTCAGTGGAGGCCGCGTTCCGATCTGGTGGTAGATGTAAAAAATGTAATAATTTTGACGTTATTGAGTGCTATTGTATTGTATAATTGGACCCGATAGGTGGCGTAGTTGTCGACCTGGGGCGAAGCCGCGGGAAACAGCTAATTATAAATAAAACATCATATCCATAATATTTTATAATTTATTATCTAATGACAGAGTATTAATAAGTATAATACTTTTAAAAATATACCCTTAAACTACGTCCATTTATTCACAAAACGACTGTTAGTACTGTTACAATTAATTTTTAATTTCGTAGTAAACACAAATACCACAAGACTTCATTTTTTTTATAAAATTAACGCGGCGCGTTGGTATATCTCGTGTACGAAGTACCATTAAAAGACCATTTCACGAAGTCGAAGAAGAACGAAAGCCCTGTGGATTATAATTTACTATTTGCTATTCAGTTCAAAAACCATCATACAGCGTGTTATTTAAATAACTCAAAACCTCAGACACCAGCTAATTTTTAATATAACAAATTGATATGACTAGTTATTGTTTATTTTTATGCATAATTGTAAAAGATACTAGTAATTTTTGGTGTCATACCGTGATCTATTCCATTCGACGAATCGATTCATAGCTCTATACTATAAATAACATAATTAGTCTCATATCTCGATCTTTAGGTATACCACTGGAGCTAGATCGTAAACTATTTCATTGTAACCCAAACATTGTATCCACAAAATTTAATTGAAAAAAAATGAAATTAATAAAGAGAAAGAGAATTACTAAGTTCTTAGATTTACGCGAATATAACACATTAAATAAAACTATTTTACGGATTTTATCGCGGTTTATTTTTTGATTTTTAGTTCCCGACCTTTCGAGTGCTTTGCAGCACCCATGGTCACGGGAGGGACTCCCGTGACGTAAAATAGTTTTATTTAAAGAAAGAGAATTAAATAAAAAGCAAGCCACATAAGTTTTTACGCCGGATTTTCTCAGTGGAAGCCGCGTTCCGATCCGTTAGTAGATTAGTTAGTTAAATTAGACTTAAAAACATATAAATTGATAAAATGCAGTGATAGCCTAGTGGTAAGACCGTTGGACTGCAAAGTCAGAGGTCTCGGGTTAAAATCCAGGCACGCACCTCTGTCTTTTCGAAAGCATGTGCGTTTAAAAATTAACTATCACTAGCTTTAACGGCGAAGAAAAACATCGTGAGGAAACCTGCACGCCTAAGAGTTTTCTCGAAGGTGTGTGAAGTTTGCCAACCCGCACTGGGCCAGCGTAGTGGACTATGGCCTAAGCCCTCTCAGTTTGAGAGGAGCCCCGTGCCCAACGGTGGGACAGTTTCTTAACAGGGCTATTATTGTTATTATTGGTTATGTGTTACGGATTCTCAGCTATTTAGCTGGCAAATTAATTATGGCTACGGGTCGAAACCAAGTAACCATCATTTATGTGGGTTTGTAGTGGTGTATCATCGCTCTGCGTCTTTCTTACAGTACGGCAAGTATTCAGGATGGCGGCTGTTTGTATGCTAATGTATATGTTGGGTAATAGGTCCAAAAGTGTTAGGCTATGGTGCAAGTGTTTAAGGACTACTCCTATTGTGGATATGACTATGGGAACTATATATACTTGGTTAAGTTTCCATATTCTTTACATTTCTTCCTTACACACTGTCACGCCTATATTCCCCAAGCGGGGTTGGCAGAGGTGTACTAAGTACACCCACGTTTCGCCGACGATGTTAGGTCCCATGTAATAGGGGGCGAACCTATTGTCATATACCGGGCACAATTCCAGACTCCGGACTCGGACTGGGAAGTTTTCTTTAGAAAAACTACACTTGTCCGACCTAGGATTTGAACCCAGGACCTCGTGATCACAAAGCAACGAGCCAGTTCTTCCTTAAGCTCGGTATATTTATTTATTTTTTCTGTAATAGTTTTGAGTATGTTATGGGTGTTTGGTACGGCAATATCGACTATACAAGGTGTAACATAATAAACGCAAGACCTCAGATACCCCGATTAGAGAATTGCTTCAAAAATTCAAAACGAAAACCAAATGTTCAAATTATAAGGTTTTTACCCTTTTTTAAGCACTTTTATACCGCAATTAACAATGAAACTTGTACGTGAATGTGTGCGTTTTGAGAAATTATTTTTAGGAATGCATTTAAATTCTCCGTATTGCTTTAAATCAAGAATTAAATTAAGTTTGTTATAGCGCACTGAAGGAGTAACAGCATTTTTTGCATACATTAAAAATAGGTGGAATCAATTCAGTTACCGATTTAGAACAAACTACTTTCACGTCTTGCGTTTATTTTGTTACAGCTTGTATATGCTATTTTATTAACTTTATTTTGTATTATGAGATCCGGCCTATTGAAATTAATGGTTTTATTATTATAAACGTATTTAACGACGAACCTGGGACGAAATCGGACGACGTCAACCAACATCGCCCGACAATCTGACGACAATGCGCGACCTATTCCTTGCCGCCGCGCCGCTATTATTGAGAAGTAACTGACCGTATAACGCGACAAGGATTTTTTGACCCATGACGACATTGACAGAGGGGCGATTGTGTGAAAATAGGGTTACCATTTAGCAAAATTTTTCAACTTCCAAGAAGATATTTCCATAAATTTAAAGTTACTCAGCAAGCTATGGAAAGGGCTATGCTTGAAGTTTCTCCGAAGGATAGAATCCGGAACGAAGTCATTCGATAGAGACCAATATTATCGTCATAGCTCACCTGATTAGTAAGCTGAAGTGGCAATATGCCGGTCACATTAGCCGAACAACCGATGACCACTGAGACAAAAAAGTTCTTGGTGGAGACCACGGACTGGCAAACGTAATGCAGGACGCCCTCAGGCTAGGTGGAGCGATGACCTTCGTAGGGCGGCTGGCAGGAACTGGATGAGAGTAGCCGAGGATCGTACCCAGTGGCGTGCACTTGGAGAGGCCTATGTCCAGCAGTTGACTGCTATAGGCTGATGATGATGATGATGATGATGAAGGAGATAGTTTAACAGGCGGGTTCGTATGATTACTAATTAAAAAATAACTTTCTTTCGGCCGGCACAGGTCGTCGACGTCGCCCGACTTGGCCCGACATCTCAAGCGACATCTGTCTTATTTGTATGTGTGAGTTATCTATGATGTTGGCCGCTGGGCCTTTATAGCTTCACCGCTCAAGAGGGCGAGCGTGCAACCACTACACTCGAGCCAGAAGGGCAAGGGGGCAACTAGCTCAAGGGCGCCTCAAGGAGGAACGGCCTCGGCTTGGGCAGTCGCTATGGGGGAGGCGTATACTAGGTGTCTCGGCGTGGTGCTCTACACCGGCCGGCGCGGAAGGGATTTTTCGACCTCGCCGGCGAGGTCGGGGTCTGATCCTGTGTGCGGTATCTGTATCCGAAAGAAGGGATGTAAGGGCATCGGGAGGGTCGGTGAGAACATGCCGCGGACGGCGGTAGCGGCTGATAGGAGTGGAGCGACATGTGTCGCGGGACATTTGTCGCTTAATGAATACAAGGCGAGGATGTGTTCTGTTTCCTTGGTCATCGCTCAGTCAAACACAGTCGCGCACAGCGTCTTATGAAATTTTAAGAATTGGAAACATACTAACATTTTTTCTTAAAACATAAATAGTGGGTCTGTCCAAGAGCGTGCTCGTCGCGACCCCTGCCAGTCATTATGGCTGCAATCTTGGACCGAAGACGTACCGCAGTCTAGGGCGTCCCCCCGAGGCGACGCGTACCGGCCCGCCCCCGTCGGTACGAATATAGGTGGAAGCGGCGATGGGGGCCGCCACCCATCACGCCGGGCCCGAACTGGCGAGTCGTGGGGTGCAGAGTGCCGAATAGGCACTTGGAATGTAAGAGGTGGTATGGAAGATAAGATGCATGAGGTGATTGATGTAATGAAAGAGAGACGCCTGGATGCTCTGTGTGTAACAGAGACTAAGCGGAGGGGCAGTGAATCCTGTGATCTTCCTGATGGAACGATGGCTCTGTGGTCTGGGGTACCGCAGAGCAGTCGTACCAGCATGGGGGTGGGTATCTTGCTGTCCCGTCGCCTGGCCTCTGGAGTGAGAGATTATGGCCTGTGCGATGCGAGACTTCTCTGGGTCCGTTTAAAACTGGGTGCCACTAGAGTATTTTTGGTCGCAGCGTATGCTCCCGTAAGCTCGTCGACACCCCAGGACCTTGAGAAGTTTTGGGATAATGTCAGGGAAGTTCTGGATTTGGCTGAGGCTAACGAAAAGGTGATTCTGTGTGGCGATCTGAACGGATGGGTAGGAACCAGGCGGCAAACTTGCGACGCTGCTCTGGGTCCTTATGGTGATAGTGAACGATGCAGGTAAGCTCATTGTAGATGTTTGTTTGGAAAGGGGTCTCCTTGTGTCTAATACGATATTCCAGCATAAGGACATACATATGTATACGTGGAGAAGGAATGAACAAAAAAGCATGATAGATCTGATCCTGGTTGATAACCGTCTCCGAAGCAAACTCTAAGACACGCGTGCGTATAGAGGCCCCACTCTGGAATCAGACCACTATCTCGTAGTTGCGCGGTTTAGTGGTCTGTTCAGAAAGTGGAGGCACTGGCGAGAGCGTATCCCCTTCGGAGACCTTAAAAGATTAAAGGTTGAAAAGTTGCAAGATGAGAGCGTGAGGAGAATGTATGAAGACAGAGTCCGGGACAAGCTTTTGACAGCAGGCTCTTCGGACTCAAATGTAGATGAATGCTGGAATAGCCTGAAAGAGAGTTTGGTGGAATCCGCGAAAGAAGTATGTGGTTGCTCAAAGAAGCATATTACAGCAAAAGGTGATGCATGGTGGGATGCAGAGTTGCAAAGCTCCGTAGAAAGTAAGAAGAAAGCGTGGCAGGACTATGTATCTTCTTTGAACCTGAATGCCAGTATGACAGAGATGAGGAAAGAAATATACCGGCAATGCAAGAATGCCACTAAAACTTTAGTGAAAGAAAAGCGTGAAAGAGCCAGTATGATTGAGGAGGAGAGGCTGGCGAAGAACTTCGAGAACAACACCAAACTCTTTTGGAGCAAGGTGAGAAAGGCTCGAGGTGATTCGTCAGACTCCAGAATGGAAAGGATAAAATCTAAAGATGGTGACATTCTTGCAGACACACAAGCTGTGCTAAACCGGTGGAGTGAATATTTTGGAGAAATGTATGGAGATGACCCGGATGCTGATGCCGCAGACGTGCCTAAAGGCGAGATTGCGGCACCAGAATCAACGGAGGACATCACTATGGAAGAAGTTGAATGGGCGATAGGAAGTATGAAAAACGGTAAAGCTGCGGGAGTAGACATGATATCTGCCGAGATGATCAAATATAGTGGAACTTGCGTCCGGGACGCTTTCCGGGCCCTTGCAAACCTTTGCTGGAGGACCGGTAGAGTCCCTACAGATTGGCGCCGCGCAGTCATTGTACCCTTGTATAAAGGCAAGGGTTCACAATATGACTGCGCCAATTACAGAGCCATCAGTTTGATCAGCTTGGCAGCCAAGGTGTACGGTAAAATTATTGAACGGAGAATGCGCGTGAAGTCCGATGGAATGTTGTGCGAGGCACAAGGGGGTTTCAGGTCTGGAAGAGGATGTTCGGATCAAGTCTTCTCACTCCGCAACATCGTAGAGAAGCATCTGGCAGTGGGCCGGATTGTCCGCTAGACTGTTTATAATATATCTGGACAAAAGTCTTCAAAGACTGAAAGCGATGAATGAAGGTGTACAAATGTGTGACTTAGTGGTAAACCATCTACTTTATGCAGATGACGTGGTTTTAATAGCGCCAACAGCCACTGATCTGCAAACACTAGTCACAGTTATGAAAGACGACTGCATGATCAATGGCTTACACTTGAATGTGAAGAAAACCAAGATTATGGTTTTTGAAAGCGAAGAAACCAGAACGAATGTAAGGAGTGTGGTTGGTAACGATGTGCTGGAGCAAGTGAATGAGTTTGTATATCTTGGATGCGCCTTCAGTAAGGATGGGAAATACACCGCTGACATAGAGAGAAGAGTGAGTGCAGGGAACAGAGTAAATGGTGCGATGGGAAAGCTACTCGGGAGCGGGCACTTAAGCCATAAGGCGCAGCTGGCCATACATAACGGAGTTCTTGTCCCAACGCTGTTATATGGTAGCGAGAGCTGGGTATGTAAGAAGGAGAATGAAAGTAGGATAAATGCGGTAGAAATGCGAGCTCTGCGGAAGATGTGCGGAGTGAAGCTGACCGATCGCATTAGCAACAGCATAGTAAGACAGCGAGTAGGTATGAAAGATAGTATCGGTGTAAAGATGAGAAAGGGCATGCTCCGTTGGTTCGGGCATATAGAAAGAATGCCAGAGGAAAGAATGACAAAACAGATATACAATGTGAAAGTGGAAGGATGCAGGTACCGGGGAAGACCTAGAATATCTTACCACGACCAAATAAACCGAGTCTTATCTGATGGAAAAGTCAAGAGTCTCCGTAACCGGCGAGCGTGTATGAGACGAACTATGAGAGTCGAGGAAGCCAGAGAGGTATGTAAGGAAAGAACCTGTTGGAACTCTGTACTCTCTGCCTACCCCGCAAGGGACCTGGCGTGAGGTTATAGATAGATAGATAGATAGATAAATAGTGTGACGACAAGGCTCTTTTGGCCCCTGGATGACATTGATAGGCGTTGGTGTTTTTAAACCGGAATTAACGTTTAGAAAGAATTTCCTACTTCCAAGAAGATATTTCAACAGGTCCGCACGGTTACTAATTGAAAAAGAACTTTGATAAATTTCTTAGCAAACAGCAACTCTGCGAGTCATGTAGTGACATTTGACTTGATGACAGCGTTATTTCCGATTTTGGCCACGGGCAAAGAGATCCTTGTCGGACTATAGGTTGTCTTTTACCAAACTTAAACTCAGATAATTTATTTTGTATAAGCCCTGCCCCATTTAGTTAATTTACATTTTTTTTTAATCTAATTTAACTATTAGTCTATCACGCATCGGAACGCAGCCTCAACTAATAATAATAATAATAAATTCTTTATTTGCCAATAAAAATACATACAAATGAGGTTACCGTCGGTCCCAAACTAGGCTAAGCCTGTATCTTGGGCACCGTGCTTCATATACATATAGTGGGTTGTCATAACAAGTTATCTGAGATTATAGAACATTCTTACAGCTAAAAACAATAAAAAAAAAGAAAGAGAGTATAAAGAAAATTATTAAAATATACAGAAACATGTAGCGTAAATACACAATTTTGCCTGTGTGTGTGTGCGTGTTTGTGTGTGTTTGCGTGTTTGTGTGTGTGTGTGTGTGTGCTTGTGTGTGCATGTGTGTGTACAAAACCCAAGTGATAGATTTATCTACTTATGGTTAACAAATTTTCTGTTTGTGTGTAGGTCAAAGTAATAAGCCATTTTTTGAGTATATGTTTTATTTGATAGTTTGTAGCGTTCCTGATGTTGTGGTTTTTGTTTATTATGTTGTAAATATGTGAGTGAAGGAAACTTGGATGACGTTGAGCAAAAGTAGAGTTAACAGCTACAGTCGGTACCCTAAAATTTCGCTTACTTTTTAGCATTTCTAGGTCGTCTCTTTGTGAAGTCTTTATATGAATCTTAGTAGTGACATTAGTAATGTATATTTTGCGGACACTAAGAATAGACGCCTCTGCATATAGCTCATCAGTTGGAAAGCGATAAGGTTTGTGCAGCATAACTTTTAAAACTGCTCGTTGTGCTCTCTCTAGATCTAACATGTAGGTTTTTGCTGCCCCACCCCATGTAACAATACAATATTGTAAAATGGATTGACACAGAGTTAAGTACACCAGTTTTCTTGTGTTTACAGGTGCACTTTCGCGAAGCAGTTTCATTACGTAGATGAACTTTCGAACTATGAAGATCCGGCGAAGAAATTCGGCGGGCTTGCCTTTTTTTCTTTAATTCTCTTTCTCTTTTTCCTTTCCATTTTTTTTAAATCATATTGTGTGGGGACAATGTAAATTACAATTAAATAGTTTCCCATCGAGCTCCAGTGTGATGCCGTAGGACCGAGATATGAGCCTAATGATGTTATTTATAAAGTATCTAAAGGATTCCAGATAGACCAGTCTCCCCAAGCCCTCACAGCCAAATAAAAATAAATAATGAAAAAAATCGTGTAATGAATTCTACTTTCGATTCTAAAGGAACTAATTCAGGTTTTGAGTTATTTAAATAACATATTGTATAAACACTATAGCTAATAATAATAAAACAATATTGAATTGTTTATTTTTTATAATATTGAAACTTTCAGTGCTAAGTATTATGTAACTTGAATTCACAATAAGTAATATACAGTGTTGATTACTACTATTGTTGATTAATGATTATAACATAATATAAATGAAAAAACAAACTAAAATTTCTATAATAATAATGATATTAGCCCTGTTAAGACTCTGTCCCACCGTTGGGCACGGGCCTCCTCTCAAACTGAGAGGGTTTAGGCCATAGTCCACCACGCTGGCCCAGTGCGGGTTGGCGAACTTCACACACCTTCGAGAAACTCTAAGGCATAATTTCTAAATGTTAAAAAAAAATCAACGCAGAAAATATATCTGAATGAAATAATTTTGTCGACTATTAATGATTTTAATATCAATCTCTATAGTCTTTTTCGTATAAGGTGGGTATTGTGACAGTTATATCAAAGAAAATTATAATTTATTCAATGGCAATAAGAGGCATGACTGGTTTTTATACTTCTGGTTTTATGCCATAACACCATTGAATTAAATATTAATTTCGTTTGGCAATTAGAACTGTCACTACCCTTCTTATGTGAAGAATATTTTAGTCGATTATTTTAAGGCATCGAATCAAATTAAACTCGTTGCATTATATTATGATGGCGTTATTGGCTAACCATCCCACTAATATCATAAACGAGAAAGTGTGTGAAGATTTTTTTTAAACGTAGCCACACTGAGATTTATCGCTGTGTCGTAGGTGCGTTTACAAACATGAAAATTCATATGCACAAATACCCAGACCGGAACAAATAGCTGTGGATCACACAAAGACAAAGATTTGTCCCGTGCGGGAATCGAACCCGCGACTATTAGACACGGGCGGAGCGGCTTAAGCTCTTAATCACTGCGCTAAATCGTCCGAGATATATATATGTTTGTTCCTCTTTCACTCAAAAACTACTCAACAGATTTTAAAGAAACTGTACAGTATCTTAGCTTACACTTCAGCATAACACATGGGCTATCATAAAAACGGTCACGCCTATATTCCCCAAGCGGAGAGGTAAGCAGCAGAGGTGTACTGAGTACACCCACTTTTAGCCGACGATATTAGGTCCCATGTAACAGGTGGCGAGCCTATTGCCATATACCCGGCACGATTCCAGACTCCGGGCTCATACTGGGAAGTTTTCGTTAGAAAAACTTCATTTTCCGACCTAGGATTTAAACTCAAGATCTCGTAATCACCAAGCGATGCGCTTTACTACGAGACCAACGAGGCAGTCATTTAAAAAAAAAGGCATTTAAAAAGAGAAAGTCGCAGGAGACCACTAGTAGTCTATCTAAACCATCACGCCAGATCCCTTGCGGGGTTGGCAGAGAGTACACAGCTCCTTGACTCCCATGCAATCGTATGATGCCACTAATTTAGTAACGAATGATTATTTTCTAATAGTTCAAATATAGACTACATTTTAAAAATCAATGACGTTTTTGTGAAGAAATCGATAAACAAAATATAGTATACTAGCTTCTGGCCGCGATTTCGTCCGCATTGACTATAAACCGAAATCTATTTGACTGGATAAAAGACAACAATAATATCAGCCCTATACTGCCCACTGCTGGACAAAGGCGTTCTCTCACAAATCGAGGTGAGGTGACAAACCCAGTGCGGATTGGTGGAGACAGGTTTGTGGCCACCTGCTGTTGGAACTTATCAAGCCGCCTTTAAGGCTTCCAACTCGGCTTAACGACTAGCACATTAAGTGGTAACCGGGGCCAACGGCTTAACGTGCCTTCCGAAGCACGGAGACGCTCGAATATGAAAATGCCACAAACGGTCACCCATCTCAGGCCGACCGAGTCGAACGCTGCTTAACCTTGGTGATCGGTAAGAACACCGCGGTCGCACAGCGCTACGAGCGCCTCAAAAACATCCTATTTTTTAAATCCAGGTGATAAACTAGCTGTGTGCCAAATTTCATCCGTGCAGCCGTCGCCATCAAATCTGTTCAGCCGTTTTGGCGTGATTGACATACAAACATACCAACTTTCACATTTATAATATAAGTATTCGTACTGTTTGTGTTATTTATTGGCTACCTTATATATACACATTTAATAGTAATTAATCTTAATTTCTATTTAAGAGAATAACATTTCTTGACAGAAAGATAACTATTTAAATCTAACCGATATTATAATCGACTAATAACCCCGTTATACATAATTGTTAAATACACCATTTTAACATACATGATATTATTATATATCTGGATATTTAAACATAAATGATTGTGTAAGTATGAAGACTATTCTTAATAATTTCAAACATACCATATTCAGTCATAGCCATCATAATCGATGTTTTTAGTCGATTTTCGATACTTTAATTAGTAATTAGTATACATTTAGTCGATATTCAGCTACGTCTAAATTTAGTAATAATTGTTTTAATTTTATAATTTACATACTTAACAGAATTACCAACGAAAAATGGAAGCTAAAGAAGACATTAGGCGGAATTGGACATATTTTTTTATTATTTAACAATATTCACGGATTATACAAGTGCATTGAAAAAGTGTAAAACAACCGTAAAACCAAGAATTTTTGACCAATTTTGAGTTTCAGGTGGTTACATTGTTCTCCCATACGGCACCATAAAATTTAGATGAAAAAAGCGTGATTTTTTTTGTTTTAAAAGAGTAGCCATGGCGGTTTTACCCTTCTTCTCCGAGGAATGACATTCCTAAGTGGTGGTAGAGTATTTGTTACTTTTCTGATAATTCATAAATACTATAATGGATTCTTCCATTTAATTTTTTAACATTACTGAATCATGAATTTTTTTCAATATTATATACTAAACTTATATTATAAACAGAACTTTTGATTTTTTGTATGTTTGTTTGTGTAAACAAACATACAAAAATAATGGATAAACTCATAAACCACTTAACCGATTTTTTAAATTCTTTCACCTATAAAAAGCTACGTTTTCAGCGAACAACATGAAGTACGCGGGGATAGGTAGTCTTTTATAAGACCGTCGCTATTGGCGCCTTTTCGAGGCACTTTTTATGTCACAAAGCGTAGCGTCTTTTTAAAGTCTATATACGCAATAGTTTATTATAATTCGTGATAATTTTGTTAATAAAACATAAATCAATAGTTTTAATTCCTCTAAAATATCGCACCTCGGCTCAAATAGCGTCATAACTCAAAAAATGTTTCTTTTTGTTTATTTTAAATATCCCTAATATTGCTCATCACTAAAAAACTATTTTTACAATTACGGCGTTTAGTAGCGTATTCGCGTGTTTTCGAAACTTGCAGGTTAAGTAACTTATAGCAAATAAAATCAGCATAGTTCTACCGTACATAGTCTTTTGTAAACATCCTCCACTATTATCCTAAAGCCGGTTTATTGTATCCTTCCATATATACTATTTACAATTGCAATCAAAATGCAAAAATATTCCTTACATTTAGTTATCTATCACAACATATAAAACACAACGTATATTGCTTCTATATTGTTGTTACATTAACACCAATTAGCTATCTCTCTATATCATCACGCCAGATCCCTTGCGGTCAAAAGTACAGTTCCAAGTTCTTTCCTTACTGACCTCTCTGGTCCACCACTCCCATAATTATAATTAATGCTTAAATAGTAAACCCAGCTAATTTTAATCGATTTTAAATCATTTTTATTTTTTAATTATAGCAACACTGGAAAAGCTGATAATTGGCCGCTTAATTCAAACTGAACAATTTTAGCCTCAGCGAAAATAGTTTCAAATTTAATTTATATGTTGCCAATACCAGTCTAACATATAAGGAGACCATACAAGACTCAATTCTATTACCCTGACAATAGAGTATTTTGAAACTATCAACGGCTCTTAGATTAAGAAGCATTACCTACAGGTAGAAAGAGAACGAAAAATGTTCATACACACTGATTAATCTCAAATATTGAGATAATATAGTGTGAATTCTTTCAGTGTGATAATAAGATGTAATATTACTTGAAGAAGGTAAGAATATCCATAAAGCAGGCATATATTGAAAACGCAATTCTGAACTTCAATACAAATTATTCATAGTAGTCATATTAATATTAATATTAGACAACTAACATTTTTTTGTAAAACATTGATTCTAAACACCGGTATCAATTACAGACGTACAAAAAAAAAACTTTTTCTACAATTTCTACTACACAAATAAATCAATAACTACCATTCCGGTAGTATCTCCAGAAACTTGCAACCCCACAAAACCATTCAACCGTCACAACTCTATATACACTTTACATCTATTGTGATAGAACTCAAAATCCAAAAACTGGGAACCTCACATTTTAAACGTACCATTCGCCAACTCAATTTTACACTTAACAAACATCGGAATAAAGCTCAAAATCCCTAATCAATCTTCTGCTTCTTAGTATCAGGTACGCTCAAATCCATAGCTGATAAACTAATTGGGCGTTTCAACTTACTTTCAAAGTTCTTAGAAAGGTTGCTAAGGTGTCGAATCTCGTTGGTGATTCCCCTTATTTTGGCAATTGTGGACTGGGTTTTGGCCCGGGGACTTTGAGCCTTGTCCGTGGAGGTCGATGGGACTGGACTGACCCGGTCGTCATTAGTTTTCTGGAGTTTGGGAGGCGGTTCAGAATCATCTTCGGACAAACTTGGGAGTTTGATCATCGGTTTTCGTGGCTTCATGTTTGGTAGCACTGAAAGAGATAAAGATATCCATTTATTTGTAACGGCATAGCGTATTCTAGGCAGTAAACTTTGTGTAACGTAGCCTAAGTATAGTACGTAGTTCCAAAACTTGTATTATTTCGACTAATAATGTGTAATGTTGGTGGAATATTAACCATTATGTGTTCTTCTATGTGCAGGAGTGAAGGTGATTGTAACAAAGTGATAAAACGTGCCTTTTCGACTTCTATCAAAACGGCCGTTGCAATTGGTATGTAAAGTATCCACCGCCTTACTATCCAGGATGGGGTACTTCATTAATTTCATTATCATCGTTGTCATCAAATTCATCAGGGAGTCGAATTAATTTAAACAAAGACGATTATATATCTCACTGGACACTGGCAAAATACACTTATAATTAGTGTGAAGCCATAACTTGAAGAAGAAGAAGAAGACTACACAAGTCTTCGTGTATAGCGGTAAGCAGAGCTCTGGAGAATACCACCGGAGAATACACGCATTGTCACCTCCTTTACCAGTCCACCTGACCGATGCGATGGGATCAATTTAACGTGATACTGTGACACCTTGAACTTGTTTCAAAATTCAGTGAAAAATGGCTACAGTATCAGGAGAAACGCCAGCACCCAACAGTGACGAGTCAGTCATCGGCAGAGTTGGCAGCAATCACATTGACCTCGCAGATTTCCGAATTTTGGGTGGACACTACGGGTGTATGGTTCTTCAAGATAAAGGTGATACGGTGATACTTGCGGGGTAGGCAGAGTAGTACCTCTCTGGCTTCCTCCACTCTCATAGTTCGTCTCATATACGCTCCCCGGTTACGGTGACTCTTGACTTGTCCTTCGGACAAGAGTAGGTCTATTTGGTCATGGTAAGATAGTCTAGGTCTTCCCGGTACCTACTTTTGTCATTCTTTCTTCTGACTAGCGCATCGGGAATTATCAGACTCCACCAGATTCGACATAGTGGATTCCAAGTTAACAAAAGAAGCTATTCAGCAAGTCACAGATCTGACGGAACTGCCAGCTACAGAAAAATTATTAGCATTGAAGACACGCCTTCTAGCTATTTATGAAAATCTAAGAAATGACAGCCTCAGAAGCTGATATTGGTGACATTCATTGTTCTCTCCCAGGGTTTGTTCTCTGTCCCATTGTTCTCTCTCTCACCTACATATTTATGAAACAAAACTATTCTTCTTGTATTTTAAAAAGGTTTGTGTGTATTTTTAACCGACTTCAAAAAGGAGGAGGTTCTATGTTCGGTTGTATGTATGCTTTTTTTTATGTATGTTCAGCGATATTTCCGTCAATTGTGGACGGATTTTGATATTTTTTTTTGCATTGGGTTCAGTATATCTCCAAGATGGTCCCATATTAATTTTATGGACATTAGACCTTGGACTTAGAAGATACACCAGGGAACTCCTTAACGACAAACAATAGGCATGTGTAAATTGAGATATTATGGGTATTACGCCATTCCTATAGGTGGTACCCTACTATAGAATAATTCACTGGTCACTTAAAATTGTAAAATATTTTTTTTTTATAAAAAAAGGTAAACCGATTTCAAAAAGCAAAAAAATAAATATTTGAAGTCGGTGCTGGTTGGTGCAGTCGGTTACTTGGCACCGACTTCAAGTCTACGACTACTTTTGAAGTCCGTTTACCTTTTTTTATAATTAAAATGTAAAATCATAAGATTTACAATCAGCATTATTATTTTATAAATATGAGGGTATTTTTGTCTCAGAATTTCAGAAACCACAAGTTATTCTTTTTCTTTCTAAAAAAAAATAAATTTGGAACTGTATTTGTTGGATTGTTGAAGTTAATTTTTTTAATTTTTGTTTGAACAATATTCTTTGAGGCTAGTACCACTGGACCGAGCCGTCCGTCCTGTTTCGGTAGTAGAAATTGAGCCCAAGAGTGGGACAAAAGAGGATGTTTATTAAAATAACATACGTTTCTGGTTTCTCTTGGACGTGCCGATGGGTAGCACAGACAGGTCCAGCTTGATCTGGCTCGAGAAGTGACGAAGCGGCTGGGAAGATGTCGTCGCCACTTCGCCTGCTGCAGTTGCTGAGCAAAGTAAAGTAATTTTAATGTAAAAAGATCTTTTTAAAACAAACTTTTATAGCAAAAAAAATATACCATAAGGTTGTTGTGTCTAGGGAAGTTCGCAAAACCTATTTTGTAATAAAGGAAAAAACATGACAGATGTGATGGTGAACATATACAAGGTGTAACATATAAAAAGCAAGACCTCAGACCCCCCAATTAGATTATTGCTTTGAATGCAATACGAACATCAAACATCAAATTTTGGGGAGTGTTCTAACATTTTTTTGGTACCCAAATTAACCATAAAATTTAATTTTTTTTTTTTTTTTATTGTATATGTTTAATAACCTTTATTATTTACATTATAACTTATAATAAAAACACTCACTTTAAACTAAAATATAAAATAAAACAAAAAAAAGACCTTAATCAAAAAGACCGCATCCGCGTGGAATGGTGGCAAGAATGCTGGCTGCGTTTCCCCGCTGAATAGACAGACCAATCTTTTGAGCAAGGAACGAGCCAGCCCTCTTGTCACCCGAGGAGGTGATCAGCGTAGGTGTTATTTTATTGATAAATTGTTTTGAAGCCGAACTCCATGGGCCCAATGTTTCTACGGCAAACGGCACAAATATATAATTGTTGCTAATAGCAGCATATTTGCGCCGTTTGCCCAGGTCCGCCTTCTCAGCCGCAGCTCCCGCCCTAGATATTGATTCCCTGAGATGGGACGGAGCCAATGTATCGACGCACGTCGCGTCCCATACAAGGGCCCGCCCCCGTTCCCAAGGGATCAAGGACATCCCATCGGGTCTCTTGCCATCATCACGGAAAATCCCCGCCGGTTCTAACACCGAAGGAACGTTGATGGTAGCAAGAGTCCTTTTGATTATGTCATTGAGCGAGCCGTGGCGAGAAAACCTGCCGGCACTTTTGCGGCAAGAGAGCCCATGGAGTCCGGATCGATCCACCTCCGCTCCACACGGACACCTGTGTTCTTCACAAATCGGTGCCCCTAAGCGAATACCTATCGCGATCCGGAAACTTTCACTATCCAGCAGTGTGCCAAGGTTGGATGCAGGGATTGAATGAAGCCAATGACCCGATTCCTTTTGACCCAACGCTAGTAAACGAGCACGGTCGCGGTCACTGACGATAATTTCGGCCAAATAGTCCTTCGCTATTTGCACCAATGGCATATCCCAAAGTTTTTGCACGTTAACTTCCTTTGGAATATAGTCATTGGGGCAAATCCTTTTCCAGGCCTCCAAAGCCTCCGCGGCGCCGGCTACTAATTCTGTGTTGGAAAGTATTTTTGAACACAGTTCCTGGACACTATAAACGGAGGCTAGGAAAGCCGGTAGAGCAATACTAGCAATTTTTCGCACGCCGATACCACCATGTCTAATAGGTAACGTTGCTTGGGTCCAGGATGCTACATTTAAGGATAAATTTAGAATTTTCTCAAGGTTATCTTTGAGGGCGGTATCCATTTGGTCGATAAGGGCCGAGAATTTCCAGATTGGGCTTGCGCGAGTGGCGTATGTTAGTTTTGGAACGAAAATACAGTATTTTAATATAGTATATGCAATATGGCGATTTAGAACTCCCAATCTGAAAGAATTATCCTGAAATTGTTTAATCTTAGATTCCAAGAAAGGTTTGACTCCGTCGTCAAATAGAGGGGCACCAAGAAGGCAAATTAATAAATAAAAAAAATAATAATAATAAAATATAATAATAATAAAAACTGACTACAAGCACCGGCATGACCAAGTAAACTGACTACAAGCACCGGCATGACCAAGTGGCAGCAATAATACACCAAAGATTAGCGCACCAACACCAATTTATAAATAAAAAGGAACCGTACTACAAATACAAACCCAATCTGGTACTCGAGAACAGAGACGTCAAAATCTACTGGGATCGAACCATCATCACAGATAAAACGATTCATTATAATAGACCAGATATAACAGTTCATATAAAAAGCAGTAATACAATATATCTTATTGACATAGCCATCCCAAACACTCATAACATTCAATCCACAATATCCGAAAAACTCACAAAATACCAAGACCTTGCAATAGAATTGAAAACACAGTGGAAAGCAAATACAGTCCATATAATACCCATAGTAATATCATCAACAGGTATAATTCCAAACAGTCTCTTACAAAGCCTTAATTTATTAGGTACACCAGAATCCACATCATATTTGCTACAGAAGGCCACCATTCTAAATACTTGTCGCATCACCCGAAAATTCTTAAGGTCATCATCCATATCATCTTCTACTTTTACTATTTAATCTATCACGCTTGGCCAAGGCCCGCATGATAGAGAAAACCCCTGTAAAATGGGAGAAAAACAACAAACTCTCTATAATAATAATAATAATAAGCCCGCAGGGCAGCTTGTGGCGAGCTGTTGGTGAGTAACGACACCACGGACCCGAGTGCTTCAGAGAGTCGGTCAGGGCCCCCAACTCGGCGTGTCTTCGTCGGTCGAGTGGAAACCGAAGGGTGCCCGCAGGACTCTCGGCTCTGGCTAGCCTTAATTGGCCGTCCAGAGAGGAGCCGTGAGAGCTATATCGACGTAGGAAGATAATGCGTTCCTACATCGATGTACTCCAGGGGTGGAAGTGTTAAAGGGCATAACGCCGCGAGTAACTTCGGAGAAAGCGTAGCACACCTCTCTACACCCCTGAGCCGCTCACACCGGTGTTGCCCTCAGTTGTCCTAGGACGACCGTTTGAGGGCCCATCTAGTAAGCGGCGAGTCACCGCCGGCCACGGGTAATTAGGTATCACTAATTATAGCCGGTGTCCGTCCCCTTTGAAATAGTCCAGTTTTTGTCCATCAAACCTCATTTGCATAGCCCTTGTTTTCTTTCCATAATTTACAATAGTCCTTGCACCTGCCGGGGTCAGTTCGCTGGTTATGTTTCTTCATTTTCAGCAAGTGATCTCAGCAGGTGGCTTACATAACATTAACTTCTCGCAAAGGGCCTCTACGTGTTGGACCCATGTCCCCATGCAAGCCTTTCAAAGGTCCGGGTAAAGCCCGTGAATCTCAGCGAGATACAAATAATAATAAAAATAATTAATTAATAATTTAATAAATAATTAACTTTTGAATGCGTATTGAGGTGTGTGTAATAGAAATACTTTTAAAATAGCCGGAATGCTTTGAATAATTATTAAATTTTGTTTATTACAGCGAACAAATGAGTTACATCATTATTTGAAAACTAAAAAAAAATATTTTTTTAAATAGTTGGAATCGATTCAGTTGCCGATTTAGAATAAACTTTTTTCAGGTCTTGCGTTAATTATGTCACTTATTTTATTTTATTTGGGAGGCTTACAGCTAATATAACAAAGTAGGTATAGATAAATAAAGTCAGAGAGCCATTAACAAGCCTCCGCATCTAGTAATGAGGTATATAAACAAGATGCTTAAGTAGGTAAGTTGACAATAATTCTAAATAGCAAAAGAAGTGTTAGAGAGATGAGAAGTATTCTTTAACACAGTGCTCAGGGTTGACAAATTACTTGTAAATAAATCAATTCTAGAGTTAGGATGCTCTGACCGCATAATTGAATTACACATAATACTCGTACGCACGAGATAAGAATTACGACGAAACATAGTGCGTGAGAATGGAGTGTGGAGTAAGTCTCTAGCCCTAGATTGTCTTGGTGGCACGTTTAAATATATTTTGGAGGCTAGTTCGGGGCAGTCAACCCTAGATTGTGCAACCTTGAACAAATACCGCATGTCAGAGATTATCCTGCGGACATATAATGGAAGTAAATGGAGGCGAGTACAACGGTTTTTATAATTAAGTAAAAGTATTTTGTATTTATAATTTAAAAATCTTGTAAATTTCTTTTGTACCCTCTCTAATCTATCAGAGTGCATTGTATAACGCTGTCTTACACCTTGTATAACGCTATTCGAACGAGTGACTCGAAATTTTGTTAACAATTTTACATATAGTGCGACAAGACTATTTTGTCCCGTGGCCATGCCATTGACAGAGGGGGCGTTGGTGTGAAATTAGGGGTTATCATAACTTAAAGAACTTGAGTAAAGGACAATGTCGAAAATTGCCCCAGAACCAACAAACATTTGACCCATGCCATCATTATTTATCTGTTTTATTAAAATAATGGCAAGTATCTGTATCTATCGGACAATTTGCAGTTTAAAACAAATTTTTCAATAATAATACTATAATGAGCCCATCCCGCGGGCGAATCAAGTGAAGGACTTGGGTGTGATTCTCGATGATAGGTGCTCTTTTGAGGCTCACATAGATTACATAACCGGTAAAGCATACAAGTCGCTCGGTTTTATTTTACGCACGATTCAACCATTTAAAGACTCGCAATGCTCTAAAGCATTATATTACTGCTACGTTAGAAGCATTTTAGAATTTGCAAGTATCATATGGCGACCTTATTACAAAAAATACATAGATAAAATAGAAAAAATTCAACACATTTTCATAAAGCACCTTAATTATAAAGCCAATAATATTGATCAGGACTACCTGAATTCATGCACCAGTTTTAAAATTAACACTTTAGAAGAAAGACGGGAACTTTTAGACATGATGTTTTTACATGACATTCTTAATAACAAACTGTCCACAATTGCTAGACAAAATTAATTTCAATACTCCCCTTAAAAGAACCAGGAATACTCCACTGCTTTCAACCCCCCAAGCATCAAATAATTATACAAAATTCTCACCTTTTAATAGATTACCAGCATTGTACAACAATAAATTTTAATCACTTGACCTATTTAATTCTTCTCGCAACACTTTTAAAACAAACATCATAAGAATATTATCAGATAATAAATAATTGTTCACCATCATCATGCCAAAATTCTACCTCTAAAAGACACCCACACACACACACACACACACACACACCCACCCACCCACCCACCCACCCACACACACACACACACACACACACACACACACACACACACACACACACACACACACACACACACACACACACACACACACACACACACACACACACACACACACACACACACACACACACACACACACACACACACACACACACACACACACACACACACACACACACACACACACACACACACACACACACACACACACACACACACACACACACACACACACACACACACACACACACACACACACACACACACACACACACACACACACACACACACACACACACACACACACACACACACACACACACACACACACACACACACACACACACACACACACACACACACACACACACACACACACACACACACACACACACACACACACACACACACACACACACACACACACACACACACACACACACACACACACACACACACACACACACACACACACACACACACACACACACACACACACACACACACACACACACACACACACACACACACACACACACACACACACACACACACACACACACACACACACACACACACACACACACACACACACACACACACACACACACACACACACACACACACACACACACACACACACACACACACACACACACACACACACACACACACACACACACACACACACACACACACACACACACACACACACACACACACACACACACACACACACACACACACACACACACACACACACACACACACACACACACACACACACACACACACACACACACACACACACACACACACACACACACACACACACACACACACACACACACACACACACACACACACACACACACACACACACACACACACACACACACACACACACACACACACACACACACACACACACACACACACACACACACACACACACACACACACACACACACACACACACACACACACACACACACACACACACACACACACACACACACACACACACACACACACACAAAAATATACACACACGCATGCACATCTATGCTATTCAATTCTAATCCTTTGTCTGAAGATTTATGTCTACCTTTGTAATTTATTGCTAATTTGCAAACTTCGTCATTGGCGTTTCTTTTTATGTATATCATTGTACCTTATTAGTTGTAAGCTGTGAAGTTTCTTAAATAATTAAATAAATAAGTACTTATATCGATGTCGCCGACATTTTTTCTGAATGTCAACACACAATGTAACCTCAAATGTATTAATGGCTACTGAATTATAACCTCAAAATCTAATACTTTTCTGCAATATCGCGATTCCCCCGCTTGTCCGTTTAATAATAATGCCTTATGAGAATTTATGGGTGTTTTAAAATCAAATCATACAAGTATTTTTTCATTGCTGTTGGTTCTGGGGCAAATGATGTATGGGCGCAGAACAATGTCCTTTCATAAGCCAACGGCAACTCTGTGCCTATCATATAACATAACATTTCAATGAATGTCAGCGATAATTCTGATTCTGGCCGCGGGCGAAAAGATCCTTGTCGGACCGTAATTAATCCCAAAACGGCACCGGCGACAGGTAACTCCGTGGACGGTTGTTGCATAAAACAAGCAAGTTCTCTGTACAGATAAACTAGTCTGGTCCTGCAGTCTCGACGTAGATAGCGATCGCCATCTTTCCGATTTCAGTCGAAAGTCTTAACGAATTAATTTTAACAATAACGAATCGACGCGACGACATGGAAATAAGGTACTACAGGCGGCGGTAAATAATGCACATCGGCTAAAGAGGGAGATATTCGGGTACTTTCGGTTTCGTAGAGCGTCGTCTCTATCACCCACTACATTATATAGCGGTTTGTCGCTGTTATTGCTCCGTGCAACAGAGACGACGTTCTACGAGGCTGAAAGTATCCAATTTTTGGGTTTAAAAAAAAAATAACTGTAATAAATGGAAAGATTACATATACCTTTTCTAACAAAACTATTTTTAGTTTACTTTTCGCTCTAATTAACAAGTTATATTAAATTAAAAATAAATTTTAAAAATTACCGAAAACACGCCGACTTATCCCGAACAAACCCGAGCTCGTGTGACGTCACAATGTTAATTTCTACTCATCGTAGCCCACAGCTGATACAGTGTTTTAACTTTAAATCAAACAAATCTTGTTAATATCGTCAATATATTAAAATTGTACGTATCTTATAAATCCTTTATCACACAAGACTAAATAAAATTACGGACGATTTAGCGCAGCTTGAGCTGCTCCGCCCACTGTGTCGAATAGTCGCGGGTTCGATTCCCGCACGGGACAAATCTTTGTGTGATCCACAATTATTTGTTCCGGTCTGGGTATATGTTTGTGAATTTTCATGTTTGTAAACGCACCCACGACACAGGAATAAATCCTAGTGTGGGGCTACGTTTTTAAAAAAAAAAAAAAAATTAGCTATTATAAATAATTTTATTGCACTAAATTTCGGATATTTTTAGTGAATTAACATGTAGAAGCCGTTGACACTGTGCTATCGAGAAATTCCTTTAACATTATGACGTTACAAACATGGCGACCAATCGTGACGCATTCGTAATCACGTGATTCTTTTTAAAATTTTATCAATTTTATATAGTTTTGAATCAATCAATCAATCAGCCTATCGTAGTCCACTGCTGGGCATAGGCCTCTCCTAACACGCGCCATTGCACACGGTCCTCCGCCTTCCGCATCCAGTCTGTCCCAGCGACCTTTTTGAGGTCGTCGGTACATCTAGCTGGGGGCCGTCCTACCTTACGCTTACCAAGTCGCGGTCTCCACTCTAGGACACGCTTGCTCCATCGGCCGTCGGTCCTTCTGCAGATGTGACCAGCCCATTGCCACTTTAGCTTACTGAGTCTGCGAGCTATGTCGGTAACTTTGGTTCTTTGTCGGATTACATCGTTACGAATTTTATCCTACAAAGAGACGCCGAGCATAGCTCGCTCCATAGCCCGCTGTGCGACTTCGACTTTGTGGACTAGTCCCACTGTGAGTGTCCACGTCTCGGCCCCGTAAGTCATAACAGGTAGGACACATTGGTTAAAGACTTTAGTCTACAGGCATTGCGGTATAGGCGAAGCGAAAACGTGACGTAGTTTGCCAAATGCTGCCCAACCCAATTGGATCCTGCGGTTGATTTCTTTCTCGAAGTTGTTTCTACCAAATTGGACAACTTGTCCAAGGTAGACATACTCCCGAACAACTTCGAGCATCGAATCATCGACGTAGATCGGTCCCGGCGTGACATGCTCATTAAACATGATCTTGGTTTTATCCAAGTTCATGCCGAGACCGACACCTTGAGAGGCTCCATTTAGGCTATGCAGCATTTCGCTTAACTGTTCCAGTGACTCTGCCACGATGACGATATCATCGGCAAACCGAAGGTGTGAGATGTATTCGCCGTTGATGTTAATGCCTCGCCCAGTCCAGTCCAGCGCCTTGAAGACGTCTTCGAGTGCATTGGTGAAGAGCTTGGGGGATATTAAATCCCCCTTTCTTACCCCTCGACGCAGCTCGATCGGGTTGGTCTTTTGGTCCTAGAGCTGGACGGTCATTGTGGCGGTATCATACAGACATCTCAACACCTCGATATAGCGCCAATTGATGCCACATCGCTGCAGAGCATCCAAAACCGCCCAGGTTTCGATGGAGTCGAAGGCTTTCTCGTAGTCCACGAAAGCCATACACAGCGGATGATTGTACTCTTCGGTCTTCTGTACAATCTGCCGAACAGTATGCATGTGGTCTACGGTGCTGTAGCCTTTTCGAAACCCGGCTTGTTCCGGTGGCTGGAACTCGTCAAGTCTTCTGGCGAGGCGGTTTGTGAGTACTCTCGAGAACAACTTGTAGACGTGGCTCAGGAGTGAATAAAGAATTTAAAAAAAAAAAAGAGTTTTTTGCATCGACTATTATTATAATTTATGATAAAGTTTTAAAATACATAAAAAATTGATTTTCATTTTTCAAAAACCCTTTGATCTCCCTCTATAGCCGATGTGCATTGTTTACAGCCGCTTACCGTACTGTTAATTAGTCGTAAATCTCAGTCGTAAGACAGCACTGGAGCTGGATCGCATAAATGATTTTGTATTATATAAAAATGTATATACAGAAAATAATTCAACAAAACTCATGGAAAATGAGACAAAAAAGACAAGCCCGCTGAGTTTCTCGCCGGATTTTCGCATTGGAGGCCGCGTTCCGATCCGGTGGTAAATCAGTAAGTTAAGTTAAAAAAATGTATATATGACTATTTGTAAGCACCCCGGTTTACACAAAATAAATCATTTGAGTTTGAGTTTTTTTATTACTCTCTTGGAAATTAATTGCCTAGTGTTATAAAACTTACCAGCAATCACCTTCCCACCAACAGCTTGATTAGTGTGCGTTAGTTCGCTGTACTTAATGTCGCATTCTTCAATACGCTTCTTCAAATCAGCTGAAATGAAGATAATATTTTAAATACCATTGAGTTATTTTGTAAAAATGAAAAAATGCTGCTCGAGCTGCTATGCTACGTTAAAATGTCTGATTTTTCCTGCACAAGAATTCCTCCATAAACTGATATTGGACCCAGGTTCGTCTCCTCACGAGAAACTCTTCGGTAGTTAAAACCACTCACCCGAAATTGAGCATACACGTTTGATTTAAACACTCAAACATGATTTCAAACATGAACCGATGATTCATTAAGAATTGTCTCTTCTGGAGAGAACTCTTTAACGATGAATGGCCTGGACACGAAACTTTTTATATTAATTTATTTGAAATATCTAAACATGATTTTGATCATGAACATGAACCCCATATTTTTGCGAGAAGACACGACGTACTGACAAAATTTTGCTACATACTTAGCTCGCCATTACGATCGTTACTTATTCTAAATATTATTACGCCCGATTCCTATCCTTGCCAGGGTAGGTAGAGAAGGTTTAAATCAGCTATTTTACCAATAATTGTATAATAAGTAGATAAACTGGTTATCCTTCTCAAAAAGAAAGTACCCAGGCATTGTATATGTTTTTTTCATAAGACAGCGTTAACGTTAAATAAGATCGCGCTTTAGAGTCCTACCTACCTGTGAAACCACAAAACAAACGCGTGCGCAGCCACAGGCAACAACTAGTAGATAGTAAAATTTTATGTTTCTGGAGTTGTTTCAACAGTGCTCATGAAGGTATGTTTTTGAAATAAAAACTAACACTCGAACGTTGCGGCAAGCGTCTGGCACTTAATGAGCTCTAGCTCATAAATGCACTTTTACTTTCTCTACAAAAAAAATTCGCTCCCCCCATCTTTTTCCGGAAATGTAGAATTTGGCTAGATACCAAATAGAACAGGGATTCCCAAAGTGGGACCCCAAGGGGTCGATATCGGTTGCCAGGGGTCGACATAAACAAAAACTGATTTTGGGGGTCGACGAGGTCTAAAAATTGACCCCTATTAATTAACACAAGTTCTTATTTGAAACTTTCAAGATACTGTATAAGTTGTGTTACGTGTACCAACTTGTTTTAAGAATGACTAATATTTTAGTAGGAAGTATCATTGTTGTATTTTACTCACTTAATCAACCGGAAAGTTTTTAAATTGGTAAGTATTTTGTATTGTTCAGATTTCAATACACCCCAATATCTCGTAAACCCCTTATCGGGGAATGTTAATTTTAAAATGCATTACACACACTTAGGTAAGTATTTGTTCACGTATAAATAGGTATGTAATAATAATACTGCTTTATGGGCCGCGCCGGCTATTGTTCGATGTACTTCTATCGATGTACTGAGAGGGTTCGCGTCCGTTCTAGAACTTTCATACGAGTATAAAAAGAACACAGAGCGCGGGGATGCACACAGTCTCTTCTCGGAAGCGATAGTGATCAAATCGGAAAACAAGCGATCTAAGTGGAATTCACTGGCGACCTTAGCAACGATATACGGATACTACGAGTGACTTAGCGACTTGGAAGCAGTATTTGGGTACTAACGAGAGTAGTATTAGTTTTGTGATTGTGTGTACTTGCATTCGACGTACTGTTTGGTGTGTACAGCGCCTAATAAAGTACTTCGCACGTTATTCGGCATTTAATTACCCCGCAAGCGTAACAGTATCAATAGGAAAAAATCTAGAGATAGGATTGTTAAAGTAATTTGGCTATGGGGGTCTGAGGTATCAGTTCATTATGGAAAAGGGGTATCTTGCCAAAAATAGTTTGGGAATCCTTGCACAAGAAAAATGTAGAATATAAATTAAAATTTGTTCTATTAAATTAGTAAGTAGAACAAAGCGGAAAATTATCCTATTAGTGGAACAAAATTGTAGAGCAAATCAGAATACACTGTTTTGTATCTATGGGAGCATCCATTAATTACGTGAGTTGCCACTTCCTCCCCATTGGTGAGATTCGGTGGGACCCTTCCCCCTTACGTGAGATTTACGCTCTAGTTGCTAAAATACTAAAATCTCGAAGTAAATGTTTTTAATAGCTATGAGTTTTTTTAACGTACAAAATGGGATACTTTAAGAAAAGTCACAGTTTTTTTTATTATGCGTATAATAATTTGAGTTTTTCACAAGTTGACGTTAGATTTTCATTTACATTTTACCGAACCCCCCGCCCCGCCCTCCCCATTTTAAGCTCACGTAATAAATGGACGCCCCATTCCCTTGTCGCAATGGAAAGCGCAGTGTTCTGACCACTTTTCCTGGTAAAATGTCATTCCCCTACATTTTTTCGTTTTTTATTTGCGTTAACGACTGAAGAAATTCCACTTGGCTAGGGCCCTCAAGTTATATTTATGGGAAACTAGACTAACAAGATAAAGTAAGTATAAATGTTCGCATACCAATAGCGGCGTCCTGGTCCTTCTGCCTTTTGGTCATATCTCTGATGGTCTTCTGCTGTCGCCACGCCACCTTCTTGTACTCCATCATCTGAGGAACATGGGGCAATAAAAACAAATTGTTCCGTGACGATTGTTCCATCTCTTCAATTGGATATAATTAAACTAAATCCAACCTACTGGGATCTGAAACAAATTTTAGTACATGGCCGTAGAGTTATTTTTTCAGTGTTGGCGTATTTTGGATCGGATTCCTTCAGTTTAAGTAAATCCAATTAGATACTTAACAAAAAACAAATGCTAAGTACATGGCCATAGAGTTTATTTCTCACTGTTGGGGTCTTGTAGATTGGACCTTTTAGTGTAAGTAAATCTAATCAGATTCTTAATCGCAGCGATTAGTTTTTAAAAATAAACAGCGTCACGATTATCACGCCTATATTCCCAAGCGGGGATGACAGACGTATACTCTGTATAGTTGGGTAATTATGGCCGACGACGTTAGATCTCAAGGGGGCGAGTAAATTGCCATCATATTGGGGACAATTCCAGACTCCGGACTGATATTGAAAATTTTTCTATTGAAATTTGGTCCGACCTAGGATTTGAGCCCAAGACCTTGTCATCGATACGCACATTATTCGCCAGTAGACCAACGAGACACTCATATCTAGTGTCTTATTATTATGATTTCTATGATCTAATCCGTATGGAGAACTTCTTGATATTTAGAACAGGTATGGGCTAAGGGAATGGTTCTAATCACCAAGCACATATAAAGAGGAGTCAGTCTATGCATCTGTGCACTGTGTCTCCCAACTAGGTCCTGACGTCATTGCGGTGGGCGGGGTGTACGTCCTCTTTATCCCACGCCACCCCGTACAGTGATATACTTGATCTTTTAAAAAAGAACGTAGTCCCACACTAAAAGTTATTCCTGTGTCGTGAGTGCGTTTACAAATATGAAATTCACACACCCAGACCGAAAGAAATAATTGTGGGTCACACAATGATTTGTCCAGTGCGGAAATCGAACCTACGACTTGTCGAACCAGTGGGCGGAAAGTTCTTCACCACTGGACAAGCCGTCCGTCAAATTTGTATAGGAAAATCTCATAATGCCATCTGCTTTTATATTTGCTTCGTGGTTACAATGGTCATAAAGGTCATTGTCGAAAATTGCCCCAGAACCAACAAACATTTGACCCATGCCATCATTACTTATTACAATATATTTTTTTTTTTTTTTATATTATAACCTCGAAATTTAATACTTTTTGTGCAATATTGCGATTCCCCCGCTTGTCCGTTGAATAATAAATGCCTTAAAAGAATTTATGGGTGATATGAAATCATACAAATATTTTTTCATTGCTGTTGGTTTTAGGGCAAATCATGTAATGTCCTTTAATTTCCTCCCAAATACAGAGGTACAAAGAGAACTAACCCGTTTGTAGAACTTCTTGTACTGTGCGGCGAGGTAGAGAGACAGTTTCGCGTTCATTATCGAGCAACGGCGGAGGTGTATCATCTCTTGACGCATCGCCAGAGGAGCCAGGACGGCTGCGGACAAAACAAATAAGCTGCTAAGAGATAAATAGATAGATAAAAACTCTTTATTGTAAACTAAAACATTTACATTGAATCTATCTATCTGTATCCCTTACATACCTCTCTGGGTTCCTCCACTCTCATAGATCGGCCCATACACACTCGTCGGTTACAGCGACTCTTGACTTGCCCTTCAGATAAGACACGATCTATTTGGTCATGGTAAGATAGTCTAGGTCTTCCCCGGTACCTACATCCTTCCACTTTCGTATTGTATCTGTTTTGTCATTTTTTCTTCCGACATTCTTTCTATATACCCGAACCAAATGAGCACACCCTTTCTCATCTTTACACCGATACTATCTTTCATACCTACACGCTTTCTTACTATACGGTCGGTCAGCTTGACTCCGCACATCTTCCGCATGGCTCGCATTCCGACCACATTTATCCTGCTTTCATTCTCCTTCTTACATACCCAGCTCTCACTGCTATGACAGCGTATATTTACTTTGAAAAGATTAAAATAAAAGACAAAGGTACAATTTGCGGACAACCAAAATTTATCATCATCATCATCATCTCAGCCTATACTTGTCCACTGCTTAACATAGGCCTCCCCAATCGCTTTCCAGCGTAACCGGTCCGATGCCACCTGCATCCAACGACTTCCTGCGATTTTCACAAGATCGTCGGTCCATCTGGCAGGCGGTCGTCACTCTAGAATCTTTCTGCCCCAACGCCCGTCCGATCTTCGCGCTATATGGCCCATTGCCACTTCAGCTTGCTAATCAAAAAACCAAAATAAAGAAAACAAACTATACGAAAATAGAGAGCAGTTGGTAGCGTACATTTCGACGTGTCAAACGAAGTCCTATAATCCAGTATTTATATTTGACATACATAACCTTATCGACGGGCACGAGAGTTGCAAATACCGTTTATTTTGTTTGGTATATGTATCAAAAGTCTTCAAAGACTGAAAGCGATGAATGAAGGTGTACAAATGGGTGACTTAGTGGTAAACCATCTACTTTATGCAGATGACGCGGTTTTAATAGCGCCAACAGCCACTGATCTGCAAACACTAGTCACAGTTATGAAAAACGACTGTATGATCAATGGCTTACACTTAAATGTGAAGAAAACCAAGATTATGGTTTTTGAAAGGGAAGAAACCAGAACGAATGTAAGGATTGTGGTTGGTAACGATGTGCTGGAGCAAGTGAATGAGTTTGTATATCTTGGATGCGCCTTCAGTAAGGATGGGAAATACACCGCTGACATAGAGAGAAGAGTGAGTGCAGGGAACAGAGTGAATGGTGCGATGGGAAAGCTACTCGGGAGCCGGCACTTAAGCCATAAGGCGCAGCTGGCCATACATAACGGAGTTCTTGTCCCAACGCTGTTATATGGTAGCGAGAGCTGGGTATGTAAGAAGGAGAATGAAAGTAGGATAAATGCGGTAGAAATGCGAGCTCTGCGGAAGATGTGCGGAGTGAAGCTGACCGACCGCATTAGCATCAGCATAGTAATGTCTTACTTACATAGTAATGTCTTGTCGCTGTCGCGAGTAGGTATGAAAGATAGTATCGGTGTAAAGATGAGAAAGGGCATGCTCCGTTGGTTCGGGCATATAGAAAGAATGCCAGAGGAAAGAATGACAAAACAGATATACAATGTGAAAGTGGAAGGATGCAGGTACTGGGGAAGACCTAGACTATCTTACCACGACCAAATAAACAGAGTCTTATCTGATGGAAAAGTCAAGAGTCTCCGTAACCGGCGATCGTGTATGAGACGAACTATGAGAGTCGAGGAAGCCAGAGAGGTATGTAAGGAAAGAACCTGTTGGAACTCTGTACTCTCTGCCTACCCCGCAGGGGATCTGGCGTGAGGTTATAGATAGATAGATAGATAGATAGGTATATGTATCTTTGTTCAATGGGACTGTCGATTTATTGGTTAAATTTATATTCTGTAAAAATATATGGTCATATATGCTTTTAAATATACGATGTCTCTATATAGGAAGAATCCTAACCTCTCAACCTCCCAACCTAAAACTCGTAACCGGCGAGCGTGTATGAGACGAACTATGAGAGTGGAGAAAGCCAGAGAGGTATGTAAGGAAAGAACCTGTTGAACTCTATACTTTCTGCCTACCCCGCAAGGGATCAGGCGTGATGATATAGATAGATAGAAATATACGATACATGACAATATATAAATATATAGTAAAACAGGTATAAAGACGAAGAGAAACGGCATGAGAGTAGGTAACTTGGAGAATATACTTTTAAAAATAGTCAATGATTGCGCGCGTCTTACTGATACAATGTATTCCACAGACGAACAGCGAGGATTGAGAAGGAATAAACAAAAAAAATTTAGAGATATAATACTATTAGTCCTATCTAGACTTCTTACCATGACCAAATACAGTGGGTCAAGGACAAGTCAAGACTCTCCGTAACCGGCGAGCGAGTATGAGTCGAACAATGGAAGTGGGCGAAGCCAGAGAGGTATGTCAGGTAACAACCTGTTGGAACTCTGTATTCTCTGCCTACCCCGCAAGGGATCTGGCGTGATGATATAGATAGAGAGATAGAATATTAATAATTAGTTTATTGCCAAAACAACACATTACAAAGGTATAAAACAGGCAAAACACGCCACACTAGGCAGAGCCTATCTTGTGGTGTTTTTTTTTGGACATAACAAAAGATGGATCGCTGTCTTCTTCTTCTTCAAATTATGGCTTCACACTAATTATAAGTGTATTTTACCAGTGTCCAGTGAGATATATAATCGTGTTTGTTTAAATTAATTCAACTCCCCGATGAATTTGATGACAACGATGATAATGAAATTAATGAAGTACCCCACCCTGGATAGTAAAGCGGTGGATACTTTACATACCAATTGCAACGGCCGTTTTGAGGGAACTCGAAAAGACACGTTTTATCACTTTGTTATAATTACCTTCACTCATGCACATATAAGAACACATAATGGTTAATATTCCACCAACATTACACATTATTCGTCGAAAAACACAAGTTAAAACACAAATTAAAACAAATTGACAACATCACTCTTCGACTTCCCGCCAAAACTCCGGATCGCTGTCGATCACGGGATAAGAAAACAATAATAAAAAATATACCATAAAAAAACAAAGCTATAGAATTATGAAGTCAGAAATAATTATTGGTTTTGGTTTAGTAACTAATATCATTATCTATAGAGTATTAAAATTATTATCTGTCAATTTTCTTCTGTAACTTGGTAGGACTAATTCTGTTATTCTGCCGTAATATTATTTTTAGCGTGAAAGTAACTCAAGCCGAAGATTTTATTAGATTTATTGAATTTAATATATAAGGTGAATTGAGACTAACTAACTTTTTAAATTTATTTATATATAAAATAAATAATTATAGCCCTGTTAAGAAACTGTCCCACTGTTGGGCACGGGCCTCCTCTCAAACTGAGAGGGTTTAGGCCATAGTCCACCACGCTGGCCCAGTGCGGGTTGGCGAACTTCACACACCTTTGAGAAACTCTAAGGCGTGCAGGTTTCCTCACGATGTTTTTCCTTCACCGTTAAAGCAAGTGATAATTAATTTTAAATACGCACATGCTTTCGAAAAGACAGAGGTGCGTGCCTGGGTTTGAACCCGAGACCTCTGACTTTGCAGTCCAACGGTCTAACCACTAGGCTATCACTGCTGTGTGCTATTTATATTGCTTACTAAAAAAATTAAAAACAAAGTTTTCGTGTTCAAATGTTTAAACATTATAAGAATTAGACTAGAGTTGTACATGTGATAGTGAAACTATCTATCGATAATAAAAAAATATATACAATATTTATTTCAACCGTATACAGTAACTTCATTTGAAAACGAAGGTTGGAACCTCCTTTTAAGTATAAGAAATACGTGTGCTAGGATCTCAAGTGTCTAAATATTAATACGTGAAGCAAAAACTTTGTACACCTTTTTACGAAAATTGCGGACGGATGTGCGGACGGAGGAGTATGAAATTTCCCACACTTATAGTTTATATAGAGGAGTGCAGAATGCTAATATTTTTTTGTAAAATTATGCATAACTCATACAATAAATCAATGAAAAAAACATTACACACACTACCATGTATTTGACACAATACACGTCAAATCGATGTTTGTCTTTAATATTATTTGTCTATAGTCTTACTGAATGTCAAACATAACCAGCAAGCGATGAAAGAGTAGGTCGACCTATGCGCGACCACTAGTTATAAGAATTAGACTAGAGTTGTACACCAATAGTGAAAGTATCGATAATTTATAGATTAGATATAAAAAAGAATAAGACAATTAAATAAAAAAGACAAGCCGGTGGAGGCCGCGCTCCGATGCGGTGGTAGATTAGATAAAAAAATGGAAATTGCGATTTTGTAAGTAGCCGCGCAGGATTTATACAAAATAAATTATTTTAGTTTGTACTATTTCCACAGATCCACTATCGACAATAAAACTACTCATCGTTATGTTCAACTCTAAATTAGTCGATTTTCAAATGGACGTTCTGCCATATAGAAGTTTCAATAGATTAACTCTACTCACCATGCGAAGGTCTAGGCGTGGGTTGCGCGACTCCCTCCTGCAGTCTCTTCCTGAAAGCTGGTGATATTTTATCATCAAAATGCTCTATCGCCATGCTGGATATATCTCTGAGTTCTTGCAACACCTCGTGCGCCCGCGGCGGTGTCGTAGAAGTCTCTACTATTGTGAGTACCCGTTTAATTTCGTCTATAACCTGAGAAATAAATAAGTAAATGAGGGCAAATTTAACTCATTCAATCTTCCATCATTGTAAACGCACCTACGACGAAAAATGAAAAGATTGATTGTCTCCTCCAATCAGCACTAAGTTCGCGAAGTGATGTTTGACCCATTCTCTCCCCCATGGAAGAATAAAAACGAAGGAAGCACTCTTGAGTAGTGTCTGACCGAATATTCGCCTTCGGCCACCTTCGGCTAAAAATACAATCTATATCTATCTATATCATCACGCCCGATTTCTTGCGGGGTAGGCAGAGAGTACAGAGTTCCAACAGGTTCTTTCCTTACATACCTTTGTGGCTTCCTCCACTCTCATAGTTCGTCTCATACACGCTCGCCGGTTACGGAGACTCCTGACTTGTCCTTCAGATAAGACCCGGTCTATTTGGTCATGGTAAGATAGTCTAGGTCTTCCCCGGTACCTACATCCTTCCACTTTCGCATTGTATATCAGTTTTGTCATGATTTCTTCGGACATTCTTTCTATATGCCCGAACCAACGGAGCATGCCCTTTCTCATCTTAATGCCGATATTATCTTTCATACCTACTCGCTTTCTTATTACGCTGTTGCGAATACGGTCGGTTAGCTTCACTCCGCACATCTTCCGCAGAGCTCGCATTTCCACCGCATTTATCCTACTTTCATTCTCCTTCTTACATACCCAGCTCTCGCTACCATATAACAGCGTTGGCACAAGAACTACGTTATGTATGGCCAGCTGCGCCTTTTGGCTTAAGTAGCTTTCCCATCGCACCATTCACTCTGTTCCCTGCACTCACTCTTCTCTCTATGTCAGCGGTGTATTTCCCATCCTTACTGAAGGCGCATCCAAGATATACAAACTCATTCACTTGCTCCAGCACATCGTTACCAACCACAATACTTGCATTCGTTCCGGTTTCTTCCAGTGCAAAAACCATTAAAAAAAATACAACTCTTGACCGAAACTTCGGCTGCGGACTAAATGGGCCGAAGTTTTGGCCGAAAATGACCAAAGTTTTGGCCGAAACCGAGGTTTCTAGTAAGCACCGATATTGAACGATCTATTACGATTTACGAATGCGCGAGAGCACGGCAGAAGAGGCGATGCGCGGGTTCAGGTGTCACAATGCGTTGCGCCTGCCGGCCGCCATTGTGAGTAAATTATCATAATAATATAAAATAATATTAGCCCTGTTAAGAAACTGTCCTACTGCTGGGCACGGGCCTCCTCTCCAACTGAGAGGGTTTAGGCCATAGTCCACCACGCTGGCCCAGTGCGGGTTGGCGAACTTCACACACCTTCGAGAAACTCTTAGGCATGCAGGTTTCCTCACGATGTTTTCCTTCACCGTTAAAGCAAGTGATAATTAATTTTAAATACGCACATGCTTTCGAAAAGACAGAGGTGCGTGCCTGGGTTTGAACCCGAGACCTCTGACTTTGCAGTCCAACGGTCTAACCACTAGGCTATCACTGCTTATTGCAATTATCATATCAAATCAAAATAAGTTCGTTAGTTTCGGACGATTTAGCGCAGTGGTCAAGAGCTTAAGTCGCTCCGCCCACTGTGTCTAATAGTCGCGGGTTCGAATCCCGCACGGAACAAATCTTTGTGTGACCCACAATTATTTGTTTCGGTCTGGGTACTTGTGTATGTGATTTTTTATGTTTGTAAACTCATCCACGACACAGGAATAAATTCTAGTGTGGGGCTACGTTTAAAAAAAATACCGTCAAGATAACTTTTTAAAAATTTAACCAATCATGAACCAAATTTCGGCTTCGGCCGAAGGTTTTGGCGATGGCCTATTAATCGGCTTCAATTTGGGCTTCGGCCAAACATCGACCTACGCTCGGACACTACCCTTAAGTTACCTCAGCACGGGAACGAGTAAACACAAACTCATACAATCACACATTACACATATATTTTTCAATAACTTATTCAATATATGTTTTAATAACTTTTATCTTCTAGCCATAAGGCGCAGCTGGCCATACATAACGGAGTTCTTGTCCCAACGCTGTTATATGGTAGCAAGAGCTGGGTATGTAAGAAGGAGAATGAAAGTAGGATAAATGCGGTAGAAATGCGAGCTCTGCGGAAGATGTGCGGAGTGAAGCTGACCGACCGCATTAGCAACAGCATAGTAAGACAGCGAGTAGGTATGAAAGATAGTATCGGTGTAAAGATGAGAAAGGGCATGCTCCGTTGGTTCGGGCATATAGAAAGAATGCCAGAGGAAAGAATGACAAAACAGATATACAATGTGAAAGTGGAAGGATGCAGGTACCGGGGAAGACCTAGACTATCTTACCACGACCAAATAAACCGAGTCTTATCTGATGGAAAAGTCAAGAGTCTCCGTAACCGGCGAGCGTGTATGAGACGAACTATGAGAGTCGAGGAAGCCAGAGAGGTATGTAAGGAAAGAACCTGTTGGAACTCTGTACTCTCTGCCTACCCCGCAAGGGATCTGGCGTGAGGTTATAGATAGATAGATAGATAGATCTTCTAGACTGCTTCGTTGGTCTAGTGGCAAAGCGCATCGCTTTGTGAGCACGAGGTCCTGGGTTCAAATCCTAGGTCGGACAAGTGTAGTTTTTCTAACGAAACCTTCCCAGTACATTCCGGAGACTGGAATTGTACCCGGTATATGGCAATACGCTCGCCCTCTATTACATGGGACCTAACATCGTCGGCAAAACGTGGGTGTACTAAGTATACCTCTGCCACCCCCGCTTGGGGAATATAGGCGTGACGGTGTATTATCTTCTTATAATATGGCTCATTAGGCATAATTCCATATTGTCTGTTTACGTAAATGTCTTTGCCTGTGACATAAAGATGGGAAGCTGTGTGCCTTTTAAATAGAACCGCAGAAATTTTGATAGTTTCAATATAATTCCGTGCCTTTAGTTACAACGGTTGCGACGAGAAGAAAAAACAAATTATACAAAAAAAAAAGAAAGAACGCGCTCCGGTTGGAGACGACGTTTGATTGGCCGATCGTGCCGCACCACCGTACCGCAGGCCTAGATTGGCTGATGACGCCAATGATGCGCCCTGATTGGTGCATCAACTGTGAAAATGCCGCGTGTTAGCGGGTAAGTAACCGCCATTGAGCCTGGCTAAGCTACTGCCATGCAGTAGCAGCTCTCTTGTTTTTTTCTCCCGTACTTTTAATTCCTTTTGTAAGAGAAGACCTTTGCCCCTGATGGAACAGTTAACTGATTCATAACTTTTGAGTATACCAACCAACCTTGCCAGGTATGAAGCAACATAAACCATTATCAATGAACTTGGAATACGTCATGTTCAACATGGAAATCCGCGTCTCTATTGATGTAAGGATGTCGCAATGACGGGAAAGCGGATGGTATCTGAAACAGAAAGAATATATACACTCATCATATTAACATTATATTATTTTCAATCCTTTTTGAGTCAAGAAAATCGATTTTAAAACCGATGATGGATCGATCCCGCGAATCAACTTCAAACGTTCAAAAAACGAGTACTATTTTTGTTTTCTGTTTCGGTACGTATGCAACCACATAAATATTTACAATTATCAATATTTTAGTGTTTCATATAAAAGCTAAAAAGAAAGATTCATAATGAAAATAAATAAAGCGAAGTCTAGAAGATCGATACCGAAAATCGCTTGTAGATTATTCCTAATGATATTTGCATGCATAAAGGCAGAATATGGCGTAAGACCAATGTAATTTGAACATCCACTGTAAGCCATTTTCGCAAATAAATTGATTTGATTACATTTTTCTGAATCGTTTATTTAGTTTTCAGTACAAATTGATTTAAAAATCGATCTTTTTTAGGACTTATCGCCGTCCCAACGTTGATACCGTATCTTACCAGTAAAGGCGCATCCTCTATATCAATATACTTATTGAAAATCAGCGCTGTAACTTGGCTCATAACCGTGTTACAGCTTTCAGCTGAGTGGAGGTCTCGATGTGATGTGTACATGAGTCCATAGTTTGACGGCATAGTACTTCGAAGGCAAACGTCTTATAATTATGTTCGAATCCGTTAATCGTAGCCACCGCCGACTACGATCTCCCCCCCGACCCCTGCCGCCACCGCCGGCCGCGATATGTTCTCACCGACCCCCCCGATGCTTTGTCATCCCTTCTTTCCGCTCAGAATACGGGCGACGACGACGACGTAGTAGTAGATCCCCTCCCATAGCCGGCGGTTGACCGGTGCACTTAGTAGTGCACCCGTCCCCCTACAGCGACTGTCCCAACCGAGGGCGCCTCTTCGAGGCGCCCTCCAGTATGTCGCCTTTGGCGCTTCTGGCTGGCTAGAGCGTAGTGGTTGCACGCTCGCCTTTAAGTCCGGTGAAGCTGTAAAGGCCTCGCGGCCAACAGCGTACATCATTCACACACACACTTATAATTATGTATGTAGCTCAGAACACGGTCACATTGACGGCATTGTCGTAATTATTCATTGAATTTTGTTGCTTTTGCGGGTGTTAAGGCCAACAGAGCACTATACACGATGCAAATATTATCGTCTTAGAGCGAAAGCCAAGCCAATGTTATCCACCGCCTGTTCATTGGTAGTAAAAAATGAAAAAAAGAACATTTCAATAAACAACATTTCCATAACAATATTAATTTAGTGCATTAAACAAACACCTATATAGAGCGCAAAATGACATTGAGTGTTAAGGTTTTAAACCCCAGCTATGATATTCGAATAGGTCAGTAGGTGTATGTTACTAATGAAGTGCCCTTCATTTATTTTTTTATTACCAGTGTACAGTAAGAATTGCCTCAATCAATTGCAATTAAATAAATCCCCCCTAAGGAACTTGAAAACTAAAAATGAACAGCGATAAAATCCGAAATATTTTAACTTTTTTTGGCTACCTCCGTCGAATAGATTAGTTGGGCTTTCGCTCCAGGACGACAAAAGTGACACCGTGTATAATGTGAGACATTGTTTGGGTTACACTGCACAAACAGCCCACTGATTGTACTGCTTGACTTAATTGTGTGTGCGTGTTTGTAGGTGCTGATTGATTGGACTTTTAAACATATACTATGCTAAGTTAACGTGTAATGTAAGTGGCGTTGTGGCTACTTAGTTATAATCAACGGTGACGTCCGTAGAGAGAGTCAGCTGTTCCGATAAGGGCCATAGCAAACAAGATACTTTTACCGGCAATCGGCGATTTTGTATCACATTTTGGCAACTTACTGCGTTCAATCGCAGTATCAAAATAGCGCAACATAGCACCTGAATCGATGCCACAGAGCTTTCTGGCGACTTTCTGCATTCAAACTCAAACTCAAATAATTTATTTTGTTTAAAACCTGCGGGGGTACTTCCAAATTGTTTGCAAGCAGCACCCGTTCACGAGTATGACTACTGGAAAAGCCATCACTCCCCTCGACCATTTTAGAGGTAAGAGAGTGATCCGCACCAGACAGATAGTGGTATCAAAAAAGCGCGTCTTAGTGATCGCATCAATGCTGCATCGCGTTTTGGCGGCTAACTGCGGTGGATCGTGGTATCAAATTCACGGTACATTCAGTCGGTGCATCTAGCATCCAAAAAGCGACATGATCGCCGCGACCAGACTGTGTGTGTAGATGGATGCGTTCAAACGCTGCACCGAGCTTCCAAAAAGCAACTAAATGGCCAGTCACCGATGCTAAAGTAGCTCGTCTGCTGGCCCATAAGCTTTACCAGAGACCAGTATAAGTGAATAGACTTAAATTGCCATACAAAATATCGTAATCCGTTTTCACCATGGCATCTGCTGATAAATACATTCTTTTTCATGAAACATGGGTAGGGTGACGTTTGATCATAATTCATTTCACGTATATTATCTAAGAATATTTAAAATATTGAATAAAAAATAACCAAGAATATAATATTATTTTTATATTCTCATATCATAAATCTACTTTAATTTTCATTTAGATCATACATTGTTCATAAATTTATCACTCATAATTTGAGAAACAGAAATAAACTTGGGCTTATAAATATACGAACCAATTACGGAAAGAAGTCAATAACGTTTGAAGGACTACAGCTGTATAATACCCTACCAAATGATATAAAGGATTGCAGTGATATTAATTTTATTTATTTATTTATATTTACTAGTGGTCGCCCATTGGTCGAAATTCGACCTACTCTTTCATCGTTTGCTGGTTATGTTTGACATTCAGTAAGACTATAGACAAATAATATTAAAGACAAACAATTTTAATCTATTCCCAATTTGACCACAGACTTTAACACAAGAGTATATATGCGTGTGTGTGTCAAATACATGGTAGTGTGTGTAATGTTTTTAAAGTGAAACTTTTATTAGATCGTTACAAACTTTTTGGTCTGTGTGTTGCATGTCGCGTGACGGTCGGTGGCCGACCGTCACGCGACATGCAACGCGCTCGCCAGAGCAGCCAAGGCCAATATGTTTCACTTTTACCGTGGTTTCATAAAACCACACAAGGATTTTTTTTTATTGATGTAATGTATTTTTTATGTATAATTTTAAAAAATATTAGCATTCTGCACTCCTTCTCTGCATAAACCATAAGTGTGGGAAATTTAATACTCCTACGTCCGCGCAATTTTCGTAAAAAGGGGTACAAAGTTTTTGCTTCACGTATTAATATAATAATGTATTTTTACATACATACAAAAGGAAACTTAAAACATACGTCCAGACCCTGTGAATTAGTCAAGTAATCTTATCTAAATCTAACACAAAAAAAAAATCATTGCCTACTTATGAAAATTGTATCTCATTATTAAAGAACTTAATGTGTTTATGAGAATAAATTCTTTAAACCCAAATTTGCGTAATTATTAAAAGAAACCTTAAACCGTGGGTCTCAAAGATGACGAAGATATTGAGAGGGAGCGGAGGGCGTTATCAGTCAGAGCTAATATGATAGCCCGCAGGTTTGCACGTTGTTCCATACCGGTAAAAATAACACTTTTCAGAGCATTTTGTACATCCTTTTACACGTGCAGCCTGTGGGTGAATTACACTCAAAGAGCATATCGAGCTCTCCGAGTCCAATATAATAACGCTTTCAGGGCGCTGATGGGTTTGCCACGATATTGCAGTGCTTCGGGCATGTTTGCAAACGTGCGTGTCTGACTTGCGTGACTGCTTTCATACAATTATGCGTAAGCGAGCCACGTCGCTAATCCGCAAAGTTCGAGGCAGTTCCAACAGGTTGCTGGAAATGATAGCGGGCAGATATGACTGCCCCTATGTTACACACTGTTGTGCATTACATGTTCGCCTGCTGTAGTGAATATAAAACTGTAAATACTAACACTAGCATAAGAAAATTGTAATTACTAACAACTGGGCCTAGATGCCTTCAATAAAATGAATTATTATTATTATAAAACTTAATGAAACTCAATTATGTAAATTGGAGCGGTTCGCGTTTTAGAGAATGACACAATGAAATCGTTATTATAGATTGTTTTTTTAAATGTACAATTTCGATTTCCGATTTCTTTACGAATATACTCTAAGTGTCCGATTGAGAGTCATAGTATACTTATGGGCAAGAGATTAATAAAAAAACGTAAATGCGTCATACTGACATATTAAAATTTCGGACGATTTAGCGCAGTGGTTAAGAGCTTAAGCCGCTCTGCCCACTGCGTCTAATAGTCGCGGGTTCGAGTCCCGCACGGGACAAATCTTTGTGTGATCCACAATTATTTGTTCCGGTCTGGGTATTTGTGTATGTGAATTTTCATATTTGTAAACGCACCCACGACACAGGAATAAATCCTAGTGTGGGGCTACGTTTAAAAAAAAAAAAAAAAAATAGTTTCGTGAGGCGCTCGTAGCGCTGTGCGACCGCGGTGTTCTTACCGATCACCAAGATTTTAGCTGCGTTCGACTCGGTCCGCCTATGATGGGTGACCGTTTGTGGCATTTTCATATTCGAGCGTCTCCGTGCTTCGAAAGGCACGTTAAACCGTTGGTCCCGGTTACCACTTAATGTGGTAGCCGAGTTGGAAGCCTTAAAGGCGGCTTGATAAGTTCCAACAGCAGGTGGCCACAAAACCTGCCTCCACCAATCCGCACTGGGTCCGCGTGGTGGAGTATGACCTAATCTCTCTCACCTCGATTTGTGAGAGAAGGCCTTTGCCCAGCAGTGGGCAGTATAGGCTGATATTATTATCTATCTATCTATCTATATCAGCACGCCAGATCCCTTACGGGGTAGGCAGAGAGTACAGAGTTTCAACAGGCTCTTTCCTTACATACCTCTCTGGCTTACTCTACTCTCATAGTTCGTCTCATATACGCTCGCCGGTTACGGAGACTCCTGACTTGTCCTTCAGATAAGACCCGGTCTATTTGATCATGGTAAAATAGTCTAGGTCTTCCCCGGTACCAACATTCTTCCACTTTCGCATTGTATATCAGTTTTGTCATTCTTTCTTCGGACATTCTTTCTATATGCCCAAACCTACGGAGCATACCCTTTCTCATCTTTACACCGATACTCTCTTTCATACCTATTTGCTTTCTTACTACGCTGTTGCGAATACGGTCGGTCAGCTTCACTCCGCACATCTTCCGCAGAGCTCGCATTTCCACCGCATTTATCCTACTTTCATTCTCCTTCTTACATACCCAGCTCTCGCTGCCTTATAACAGCGTTGGGACAAGAACTCCGTTATGTATGGCCAGCTGCGCCTTTCGGCTTAAGTGCCGGCTCCCAAGTAGCTTTCCCATCGCGCCATTCACTCTGTTCCCTGCACTCACTCTTCTCTCTATGTCAGCGGTGTATTTCCCATCCTTACTGTATGCACATCCAAGATATACAAACTTATTCACTTGCTCCAGCACTTCGTTCCCAACCACAATCCTTGCATTATTATTATTATTATAAAATAGTTTCATGGACTTTTAAATTATTTTGTTTTCAGACCCATCGCTTCATTCGTAAATAAATAATGAAATTCTTGTATTTTATTTTCTTTTTGCTCCTAAATTATTGTGATTAATATCGATTCATTCCTCGTTATAAATTGGCTGGATACGAGTTTCAATCGATTCTATTTCATTCGATATTATTATCACATTTCTAGAAATGTGAAAAACGTGGTCGTAGCCTTGTCTCTTGAAAAAGAATTTAATGTTGATAATTCGACGGATGACTTAGACCTTAAATCGCTCCGTCCACTGGATCGAGTCAAATCTCTCTTTGACCCACAATTATTACAAGGTCTGGGTGTTTGTGTATGTGAATTTCATGTATGTAAACGCACCCACGACACAGGAATAATTCCTAATGTGGTACGTTTTAATAAATAATAATATTAGCCCTGTTAAGAAAATGTCCCATTGCTGGGCACGGGCCTCCTGACACACTGAGAGGGTTTAGGCCATAGTCCACCACGCTGGCTCAGTGCGGGTTGGCGAACTTCACACACCTTCAAGAAACTCTTAGGCATGCAGGTTTCCTCACGATGTTTTCCTTCACTGTTAAAGCAAGTGATAGTTAATTTTTAATACGCACATGCTTTCGAATAGACAGAAATGCGTCCAACGGTCTAACAACTAGGCTATCACTGCTCGTGGTACGTTTTATATTAATAATAATTTTAATATATGACTGCCTCGTTGATCTAGTGGCGAATAATGCGCGTAGCGATCACGAGGGTTCAAATCCTAGGTCGGACGAAATGTAGTTTCTCTATATAAAAAAATCCCAGTATCAGTCCGGAGTCTGGTATTATGCCCGGTATATGACAATAGGCTCGTCCCCTATCAAATGGGATTTAAGATCGTCGGCGAAAAGTGGGTATACACCGTACACCTCTGCCACACCCGTATGGGGAATATAGGCGTGACGGTGTTCATATATTCTTTTTATCACTACATATTATAAAACGAAGTACCCCGCCCGTCTGTCTGTCTGAATGCGATAAACTCATTAACTACCGAACGGATTTTGATACGGTTTTCACCAATGGACTGAGTGATTCAAGAGGAAGGTTTGTGTATAATTCACCAGTGCGATGCCTGGGTGGACCGCTAGTTATTTTATAATTTTAATAATCATAAGAGCCAAGCTTCTGGGTGGGCACGACCCTCAGACCTGAGGAATACGACTTGAGGAAGCTACGGAGAAGGATTTATTGTATGGCGATTGGCAGTCTATTAATTTAAACTCGTCTATGGCTGTACTTACCTGCGCTCTGACTCTCTCCTGGGAAGCTGTGTCTTCACACTCTTCAATGCAAGAGCATGTCGCCGCTCTATCATCACGAAGCCACGGTTCAACATCCGCATACATATCTCGTTAAATGCTCTGGACACCTGGAAGAAGAAATTAAAGCTCCAAAATATTGCCTGCCTCATTAACCTAGTGGCGTCCAAATGAAGAGGTCAAACAAGCAAGACGGAACAAACAATTCCCATTCCGATCTCGGTCTCGACCCTATTCGCGCCTATATTAAAAAGGCGACAAACCGCTACTTCGCGAACGCGTTGAACCCCGTAATCGTAGCCGCCGCCGCTACGGGACACTCGCTATACGCCCTCCCCCATAGCGACAGCCCAAGCCGAGGCCGTTCCTCCGTCAGGCGCCCTTGAGCTAATTGCCCCCTAGCCCTTCTGGGTAGAGTGTAGTGGTTGCACGCTCGCCCTTGTCTGGTGAAGCTGTAAAGGCCCCGCGCCCAACAGCGGCCGGCGGCCGGTGTGCAGGGATCCCTGGACCTCGCCGGCGAGGTCTGTGTCTGATCCTGTGTGCAGCATCTGTATCCGAAAGAAGGGATGTAAGGGCATCGGAAGAGTAGTAATCACAAGCTTATCCTAGAACAGACAAAGTGTAATTTTACGATAGATAAAATTCAAACCACAAATCTTCCTCCACCGCACCGCACTGGGTCCGCGTGGTGGAGTATGACCTAATTTCTCTCACCTCGATTTGTGGGAGAAGACCTTCGCCCAGCAGTAAGACAGTATAGGCTGATATTATCTCGCCCACTGTGTCTAATAGTCGCGTTCGATTCCCGCACGGGACAAATCTCTCTGGGTATTTGTGTATGTGAATTTTCATGTTTGTAAACGCACGATTGATTGTAAACAATGAGGCAATGCTGTGACGGTGACGGGTCGCGTCCCACCATTTGGGAAACGCTGATCTACACTGTTGGCCGCGGACCCTTTACAGCTTCACCGAACAAAGACGGCGAGGTCTATGACCAGTGATTAGAATTCTAGAGAGAACCTCATATTATTAGTCCCACTGCTAGGAAAAGGCCTCCTCTACTTTTTCCAATCACTTTTGTTAAGTACCATCTCTGGCCAGTCCTTCAAAAATGTATGTCTCTTGATTTATAGATCTATTCTTATGCAAATAACAAAAAAATAAGATATCATTATTCACATTTCAGTTCACTTCTGTACAACAGAATCAATAAAAGTCATTTATATGACTTTCTGGAAATTAAAAGAAGCAAATAACTATGTGTTTAAACAATATGTTGTCAGAATGTGTCGACATAATAAGTTATATTTACATTGTGAAACACCATATCATTAACCTTCGGGTATCTTTAAAATCAAGAGTAAAACAAAATACTTTTCTTCATTTGTTAAACTGCCAAGTAATTTTTATCTTTAATAATAGGGAATATGCGTGTAATTCAAATAAGAGTCAAATACTTTTTTTTTACAAACTTTATCGCATTAGAATCATGTATATTACAAATATTTTTTTATAACATTACTTTTTTATTAAGAAAATAATTATTGAAAGTACAAAAAATGAGTGGGAAATTTAAAGTAGCGGGAACGCCACGCTATTGGTCAGATCGAATATGACGTCAAAGTCTACAATACAAATGTCAACAAGTGCATATTTGTTGGATGTTTGCTATTGAGTTAGTTTTATTGTTATTTTTTGTTGTGGATTTACACAAAGACATAATTTTAGTTTAAATTATTTGAGTTAATTCTTACGTTAAAGTGATCTTCGCAGCAATATAACCAAGTTAATGGAGATACCATGTCTCTTTTTCTGATTTTACACCACTTTCTCCTTATGTTCGCACCTATCGGGTGCATTTCTTATTGTATTTTTACACCTAGGCACAACACAGTGTTGTTCCATTGTATAATAGTCGCAAAATACAAAATAAAAATAAATTACAGAATAAAATACTGCTACAGCTGTTCACTAATTGATTGTTATTATAGACTTTGACGACACGCCAAACGCGCCAAAATGCGGCGGGCGTTTAAAATGCTCTTATCTGTTTGCTATCTTCAAAATTTTTTTTTACCCTTTACATTTTGTTTTAGGCACCTAATTTTTTTTTGCAGTTATGTATTGATGTAATCTATTGTATATAAATATAAAAAAAATACACGCATACTCCCTATTGGCAAATTTGGTTATTTTTCCTTCTTCCCTATGTATAACCAAAGCTCGTTATAACGAATCTAAGATTCCTTAAAAAGAGTTTACACTGTAATTGAGATGTGTTATACTATCTGAAAATATTAATAACAACATTTACAGGGTTTCCTGAAAGATAAGGTTAAAAGAGTCAAGAGTCTCCGGCGAGCGTGTATGAGACAAACTATGAGAGTCGAGGAAGCCAGAGAGGTATGTAAGGAAAGAACCTGTTGGAACTCTGTACTCTCTGCCTACCCCGCAAGGGATCTGGCGTGAGGTTATAGATAAGGTTATAAAAGGTTAAGATTATTACTATTATATGACTCAAAAACAAATGTGTATGACATCATGTTTAAGCTGTGTGATAGTTATTTAAACTATTTTGTTTATTTTACTGTAGGTTATAGGTTTAATGGTTATATTATTTGCAGTATAATTATTAATTGATTACTATCATTAGTATTTATTAAATATACAGAAAGAATAGGCATATGGAATGGGGAGATTTGTAGAATAACCAAGATCACCAACATTACCCACAGGATTAGCAAGCTAAAGTGGCAATGGGCAGGCCACATAGCGCAAATAACGGAGGGGCATTGGGGCACAAAGATTCTAGAGTGGAGACCACATATTAGCATGTGCAACGTGGCGTGGAGTCATTGGATGCAGGTGGCATTAGACCTGTTGCGCTGGACAGTAATTGGGGAGGCCTGTGTTCAGCACTGGATGGGTATAGGCTGAGATGATGATGATAATGAATAGGTATATAATAAAAATGTAATAAAATGTGTTTCAATGATCTGTTACTTAATTTAAATACATTATTTTGTATACAAACATCATCAATTTAATTGTTGTAAGCCAGATTATTGCAAGAAAACCAATTAGAGAACATAAAACTCCAAAATTGAATACAATAACATGAAAAGTTAACAGAAAAACGGCACTATTTTAAGTCCTGACATTTTAGCAACCGGAAGAACATCTTCCTGCGAAAACTATTTACATTACGAACTAGTTATAAATAGAAATAGTTATTTTTATGCTCATACATGAATCTACTAGAAGTTTTCTTGTTACGTGACTGTTTTAACTTGGAATCTAGTGAAGGCCCATAAACGAGTGGTATCGGTTAATTAGCGAGATCATATCTATAAATAAAATTACGTTATATGTAACTCACCAGTCTGTTCTTTGCAATTTCATCGTATGATAAATACGAAAAAATATTTTCAATCATAACCACTGGAAGATTTAAAAGATCCATCTTCGTTTGCCGTGTATATCTTGCTGATTAACAATAACTATATTTAGCACACGTGAATTCCGACATAAACTCAATGTTTACACATTTAAATTTAAACAAAGTGGTTAGTTTTCGCGACTATTCTTTAGGATCCATCATGATGCAGCGCGTCTATCTCTTACGCACTAATGAGACATGCTGGTGTGAGAAAGAGATAGAAGTTACCACGCCAATTTGACGATTTTGACATACGCCACAAATTAAAAAGCTTGACGCAGGCTCAGATACAAAAACACACAGACGCCAGTAGCGTCATCTATATTTATAACGGAATCGCCTAAGTGAGTGGTACATACTTGCGGTTTATATATTAAAATTTATATTATTCGAAACGGCAGGATTGGTAGGTAGAGTTAGATAGATATTTCTTAACACCAATATTATATATATTATTCTTATTCAAATAACAAGTTAACGGTTTCCCTAAATTGAAAGATACATTTAGCAGGCGCGGTTCCAGGAGGAGGTCGTGAAGGTCAAACAGCATGAAATCTCAGAAAACAGAGAAACATCGAATTTTAAATTACTCTCATTTATTTAAGTATCGATAAATCTCCTTTTTTAGAGGCAATCGTAAGGCTTAATTACTTACTTCGAGAGTCAATTTACGCCGTGTGAAAGTCATTCAGTCAGTGTTGAGCGAATGTTCAGAGTACAAAATCACTAGGTTTTACGCATGTTGAGACTTATGACCGGGTTCGATTCTCGAATGGCGTACGAATCGCCATTATCATTATCAGCAGCCGAAACAGTTTACTGCAAGACAAAGGCCTCCACAGAGGTCGCCACATGAATATTTTTTTTTGAAAGCAGTTTTTCTTTACTAAAATCTATACATAACATGGTTCTTAAAAACCACACCTTAATTTAAACATTATACTTCTAAGTTCTACATCCAATTATTGACGAAATTAAACAAAAAACGATCATAACACCAAATATTTTAATCATTAATTAAAAAAACAATTAACATCTAACTGAAAGTAGGAAGATCACAATGTTTTTTTCTTACATGAAACCTTAGTGATGTGTTATACTTCGTTGCGAATGGACACACTTCACACTTAAACCTCTTTTCTGTTGAATGTTTGTACTTATGCTGAACTAAATTAGCTGGAAGAATTGTTGCATAGTCACATTGATCACACATATATCTTTTCTTACCGGTTTCATGGGCTTCTTCGTGGTATTTAAGTATGTATTTGTTCATAGTTTGAAACGGACACTGTGTACATTGAAGTTTTACACCTAAATCAGCATGTTTTCTTTTATGTCTATCCATAGCACCTTCATAAAACGTCTTGTACTTACAACCTGCATAATCACAATTCATCGTAGTAGCATTCTTATGCCTCAAAGTATGCTGTGTTAATGAAACTTTCACGTTCGTTTTAAACTCACAATATCTACACTGCATTTCGGTGTCCATATGAATACTTTTAATATGTTTCTGTAGCTCATTTCCAGGCATGATTTCACCACACATCTGGCATTGTGTGTCTTCTATATTATGGTGGTTTAGTTCATAGTGCAACTTAAGTTGTTCCCAAGTTACATATATTTCTGGACACTTTGTACACTGGAAAGTGTCTTTAATATCTTCTTCTTTCTTAATTTGAAGCTTCGGTGGATCTTCACCGTTGCGATGAACTAAATTAAAATGGCGGGACAATTCAAATTCATCTTTGAATGTTTCTGTACATTGTTCGCATTTCTGCAATTGAGCATTAAATGGGTTTGCATTTGGATGCTTAAATAATATATGCCTACGATAACTCTCCTTGGCTTTAAACACCTTTTTACAATATCTACAAGTGTATGAAACTTTTAGATGGACTTTCATGAAGTGAGGTTTTAACTGCCTTTTATCATGGAACCCTTCATTACATAGGGTGCAAAACACAGTTTTCGGACTATCAATTTTGTGTGTGCACCTCAAATGTTTTGCTAAACCACCTTGAGAAGCGAATATCAGTCCACAAAGATGACATTCCCTGATAACTTTAGCATGAGAATGGTTTAAATAAGTCTCTCTTGAATCAAACTGTTTGTTGCACACTTCACAATGGGATCCTTTATCATGTTTTCTCCTCACATGTCTTTTAAGACTCTCAATTTTATCATAAGATAGATTGCAAATCCTGCACTTCAATCTAAAATCATCTCTTAATGCATTATGCTTTCTTCTCATGTGCAATTTCAAGAAATTAACTGATGAAAAGACTAGTGGGCATTCTTTACAAGTTATTTCTCCAGTTTCCTCATTTTTACAGCTTTGTAAATAGTCATCAGTAAGTTTTTCTTCCTTTATTTCGTCTTCAGAGACTTTGTGTTTCCTTTGGACATGTCTCGCATAAGTTTCACGTTTTGTAAATATTTTTGGACAAAATGGACAATTGAACCATTGGCTTACTTCTGGTTTCTTATGATTAGAGTGTTTCCGTTGTATATGGACGATTAAACTTCTGTATTTATCATATGTAAGACCACATTCTTCACATACATGTTTGAAGGACTCCTCAAAGTAACCATGTTTTCTTCTCATATGCATTCGCAACCGGGTCATCCCTTTGAAGACTAGAGCACAGATTTCACAAGTTCTTTCTTCTCTATCGTCTGGCATGGAGTCTGGTCCGTGTTTTCTCTTAATATGAGCTACTAAACTGTTCTTCATTTCATATGACATGCCACAGTAATCGCATATATGTTTGAATGATTTTCTGAATACCTTGTGTTTCCTTTTCTGGTGCATTCGTAATGTTTTGGTCGATTGGAATACTAAGTGGCACACTTTGCAGACATGTGTTGTGGCTTGTTCAAGAGGCAGTTCCTCCTTGATGTCATACATTGCTTTCTCATTGATAACACTTTCGAAAGTGAGAAGGACTGCCTCGTGATTCTGTTCTTCAATCTTTACGGCTGGTTCTTGACTGTCTTCGCTGTTTGGACCTTCGACCATGAGCCCTGTGTTGTCTGAAAACTGGAAATGTAATTGTGTTCACTTTTGTACTAATTACAGGTGTACATATTATATTGGCAACATAATACTAGATTTATTTCATATGCCATGAGGAATATGTAGAATGATGGAAACCAGTTTGTGACTGTTGGAACCTTTCAAACCACCTATAGGGCTACCTAGTCTTAACTACTACCACATTAAGTGGATGCTTTTAGTAGTTGTATATGATGTGTAACATCTGATATGTTATCCTACTATGAAATTGAGATGACTCATTGGTCAAATCAAATAGCGCGCGCTCATTAGTCAAATCAAATAGGGCGCGCTCATTGGTCAAATCAAATAGCGCGCGCTTCCCCGGTTCCACCGCGCGCGCTCTTGGTCAAATCAAATAGCGCGCGCTCATTGGTCAAATCAAATAGCGCGCGCTCATTGGTTAAATCAAATAGCGCGCGCTCATTGGACAAATCAAATAGCTTTCCCGGTTTCCTGTAACACATTTCAATGACTTTTCCAAAATCACTCCCACAAAAAATATCCAGCAACCAAGAGGAAAAATGTTACACATCAAAAACTTAAAATGCCTTTCTAAGCATGGAAACTCTCAAATATAGAATTCCAGAAATGGTCATTCATCTCAGACTGACCAAACCGAATGTTGCTTAACTTTGATAATCATTATCACAGCATAGCCTCTGGTCAATAAGTGCTATTATACTATACATGATAATGCCAATAAATGTCATAACACAACTCTCTGCCTAACCTACAAGAAATCATGATTATATAGATAGAGAGATAACATGTATGCTTACGTCATTAAAATCCAATTCTACTTCAATATTCTCCACCTTGATATTGACCTCAGGGTCCAAAGTAATCATAACCGGTTGAGACAAATACATCTTATCGTCAATATCTTTAAACGGGTCCTCTTGGTGTTTCTTCTTTTTTTTCTTTTTCTTTGATTTAATCTCATAACACATTGGCTCTTCCGGTAGAAAGGAGGTAGGGTCCTTCCTTTGTGGTTCACTTTCTTTTTTAATTTCTGTCTTGATTTCTGTTTTTATGTCTGCCATTTTTTTATTATTATAATTAAACCTGAAATGTAAGGAAAAAATCATGTTACATTTAATGAAATACTTTTTAAAAGTTTTCAGATATAAAACCATTATAACTTTTTCTGTTACCAAAAACAATATAACTTTTCTTTTATTGGTTGGTCTTGTTGATGTAAAAACAATGAACCAAAAAGTGCTTGAGTAAAAAATTTAGATATTTTAAGCATGAATTCATGTTGCTTTCGGATTAATGAGGCTGACTACTTAACAACAAATGTCCTATATCTTGTCTGTCCCCCATCTGAATTCTTTTCTTTACATTACGAATAATAGCAGTATTAAAATATAACCTATTGAAACTCTTGTGTTATCTACCTACCCCATACGGGATCTGGCGTGCTGGTACAAATATAATTAAAATGTATGAAAGATTTCTTAAAAGAACCAAAACACTACTTTCTATTCAAGAAACTATTTTATTGTTGGAAAGAGTTATTTTAAAACAAAGATTAAGTTATGATACGGGTTTGTAGAGTTTTTCTCAACACAAATTAATTACAAAGGTTGAACAGTCAATGATATAGATATACACGTCATTTGATCGTAAAACTTACCTACTTATCATCAAATATTATACATGTATCACCAAAAATTCACAACTTAAGTTACAATGGCCGTTAATTTAATGTAACATTAAATAAGTAGAAGCTAAGTTATAACTATATTTACAACTGTACATTCTGAACCGACACCTTTGTGCTAAAAATCAATATTTTTTATTATAAATCATTAAAATTTAATGACCAAAATGGCCTTTTATTATTGACGTTTTTCAAGATTATTTGACATTTAATAATCGGTGTTATCATACCACATGTTATTAATTTTATAGTAGGTCTCATAATGTTATTTCGTCATTTAAATATTTTAAATCAACATCTGCATATAAAAATTTAATAAAAACAGCATTGCATAAATTACAAAATAACTAAAAAATGTAAGTATGTGTAATATAAAATATCTTCATAATTTTTTGGGCATTTTTGTTTTTTTTTTCAATTAACCATTCTATGCAGAATGCTACTTCAGCGTTTGTAATATCTAGGCAATGGCAACACTCAAAAAGAGAAAAGTTTCGATAGTAACTGTACATTAATTAAATTTTAAATACATCCTCGTAGAACCTATTTATAATATCTATATGCAGCCAATAAATTTCTGTTACCAACTGTAATTGTCAAAATTAACCTAAAACTAGATTTAACTTAGGGGTAACGCTGATAGCACAGTGTCACTAAGGGTGCGTTCCACTTGTAGCCCACGCCGACCACGCTCCCAATTGAGACAGACACAAATTGCCGTTCCACAAGGTTGTCAGCGCCGCAATCGTTCACGCAAGTGGAACGTACCATGGGACCATAGTGATCGATTTGTCAAATACAAAGGGCGGGATTTTAGAATATTGTTCCTCTAAGTATAGTTTTTGTTACAGTAGTAAATAACCATATATATTAAAAAAAAAACGGTATATTGTAAAATACCTGTAAGGCATTTCATATATGATTATAATTTCAGTGAATCTAAATTGCAAAAAAAAGGAACTAGTCATAACATTTAATCAATTGTAATTATAAAAATTCATTTTAGCAACCTGTTCATTTTACCCTTGCAATGTAATAATCGTGGTCATTTATGCATTAGCTAATTTTATTAACATAATACAAATAATAAAGTATTACTTACTGACTACCTCGTTGGTCTAGTGGCGTGGCTGGATACAAATCCTAGGTTGGAAAATTGTAGTCGTTCTAACAAAAACTTCCCAGTATGAGTCCGGAGTCTGGAATAGTGCCTGGTATATGGCAATAGGCTCGCCCCCTATTATATAGGATCTGACATCGTCGGCAATAAGTAGGTGTACACAGTAAACCTCTGCCACCCCCGCTTGGAGAATAAAGGCGTGACGGTGTTTATTTTTTTATTTATAACTTATAAACTTAATTACTATGAGACAATTGTGAAATTACAAAGATAATGTTCATTTGATAGCTTCTTCGATACCTGTATACTTCCAGATTTTTAATTCACATTGGCTATTCATGACTTTCTATTTTGTACATCTATTATTATTATTCTAAGGTACATCTCCCCGTTTTTATTCAATCTTTCTCTTAAATAGATGTAAGTAACAGTTGTTATAATAGGTAAACTCTGATATCAAAATGAGTTTGTTTATTAATTCAGTAATTATTAATTAAATACTATTTCCTCATCTATCTTTCTAGGTCTCTGACCCTCTCCTCTGGGGTAACAGTTGTGATAGTATGTTTTACATATTTGTAAGTATTTGCTGAAATAACTAATTGAATGCCAATCAATATCAGGATTATGAGTTAGTTTGCTGAATGGATAGACACCACACATTTATTGGTAGAAACATACAAAGAAAATTGAGCATAAAAACAACAAAAAGTAAAGGCAAAATAGGCAAAACAACTATCATTGTAAGGCCAAACACTTGTAAGTTATTGCATATATTTACATTGAATATCACATTAAACAATGTTTACTTATTTAACTAATATCAAGTGAACTAATATCATGATATTTTATAGTTTCTATGTATGTTGATATATCTGAGAATACAAGTGTAAAAAAATATTTTAAGTACAATCTATCTACTATATCATCATGCCAGATCCCTTGCAAGAGAGGCAGAGAGTACATTTATAAATAATACAACTAAATATGTGTGCTCATTTTAATAACGTAAGGTGTAGTTACTACTACACATTCCCTACTGGGAATGTAGTATCAAATACCTATATTAAATACTGCTGCTAACGTAATATTATTTAATAAGGTACCTCGATTTACTTGTTGCTTACCGAAACATCGTGTGTCCCTAAAGTTCGTATTATTATCCTCCGATGATTATCTACCCGTGTCGAGTTATTTTTACACAATTGCGTTTCTTCTATACTTTTCGTTTCACCCTTTTACAGCTCATTACGCGGTTTTTCAAATCAAAGTATATGTTTGATACCTATAATTTATAAAAATAGCCTTGTTAAACTTAAGATAAAAATTCTATAATTATTTTTCAAAGTTTAATATTTACCGCCTATTTTGACACTGACAGCACATTGACAGCGCCCACCGTGACCCACCTCTTGAGGTGGGTCACCGTGAGCGTCTTGTGAGCGAAATCCATCACGTCATCTATGACGTCTCGATGCGATCACATCGATCGCGGGCGCCAAGTAGAACGCCTGAAATGGCGAAAATTTCGACGTTTATACCAAGTGGAACGTACTCTAAGTGTATCCGAATATTTCGACAATCTGTAGTGAGGCGACACGCTTTACTGTTTAATTAGTAAAATCTAGGGGTAAAGTCAAATAAAATTCTAATGGTAGTTCAAAAGACCAAAGCTTTAAGAACTACAAATTCATGCAGGTCATTCACAGACCAGTAATAAAACATTGCAATATGTTCCAACTTATTATAAGAAAATTTCCCACGACTTAGGTACTTCATTCAAAATAAGAAAAACCTGTTAAATATTGTTGCAACCACGTTAAAACTCTGTACTCTCTGCCTATCTGGCGAGGGATCTGGCGTGTTGATTTAGTTAGTCAAATTTAAAAGCATTTGGTTCACGGCTATTATAACCTGTATTTGTATAATGATAAGTTGAGAACATAGCACAGTATGTATAAGCGTGGTAGTATTCTATGTACCCTACGAAGGTAAAGTGATTCTGGCTCGAGCGTAGTGGTTGCACGCTCGCCCTCTTGTCCGGTGAAGATGTAAAGGCCCGGCCACCGCCCACTCTCACATCGACGGACTTCCAGTCCATTCAGTCCCGATACTTCCGCAAAGCGTTCGCAGCAATATGGTTCATGCGGAACGTCGATCTCCATTCCAAATAATTTGCGCCTATATTAAAAAGGTGACAGCCCGATACTTCACGAACGCGTCCAATAAACGAAACCTCGTAATCATAGCCGCCGCTGACTACGAACCTAACTCCCCTCCTATCAGGTGCGGCATGTTCTCACCAACACTTCCGATGCTCTTAAATCCCTTCTTTGGGATACAGATACCGCGCACAGCGCCAGACACCGAGCTCGCCCGAGGTAGAAGGAACCCTTGCCCACCGGCCAGTGCAGAGTACCACGGCGAGACACCTAGTATACGCCCTTCCCTATAGCGACTGCCCAAGTCAAGGTCTCTTTGTGGCGCCCTTGAGCTAGTTGCTCCCTTGCTCTTTTCACCTCAAGCGTAGTGGTTGCACGCTCGCCCTTTAATTCGGTGAAGATGTAAAGGCCCGGGGCGAACAGCGTAGATCTTTCGTACACACAAGTTGTATAGACCCCGCGGCCAACAGCGTTAATCACTCACACACAAAAAAAGGTAGAAGCTGAATGCGTACAACACAAATTCGGTATTTGTGGCGATCTTTGGGGAAGCCTTTGTCTTGCAGTAGACGTCTTTCGGCTGATGGGAATGCGCCATTTAATCAAAAACAAGGCAGCAACTTATTTTTTTTTCCTTAAAAGATGTATATCTTTTATTTATACCAAATAGACCGGGTCTTATCTGAAGGACAAGTCAGGAGTCTCCGTAACCGGCGAGCGTGTATGAGACGAACTATGAGAGTGGAGGAAGCCAGAGAGGTATGTAAGGAAAGAACCTGTTGGTACTCTGTACTCTCTGCCTACCCCGCAAGGGATCCGGTGTGATGATATAGATAGATAGATATAGATCTTTTATTTACATTGTCGGTAGTATAAAGGATGAGATAATTGCAAAATAATGTAAAAAAGAAATTATCAATTTTACCATAAAATCCACACATATTTTAAAATAATCGTCTTACATTATCGGTCACAGCACAACCCTAAATCTATCACTGTCAAAAAGTTTATAACCATAAAATAAACAATTTCATATAATTTCTACTTTAACCATTATATGTGTACGATTTAAACAATAATATATAATGTTTCAATCAATACTAAGAAATTTTATTGCTGGGAACAAGTTAAAGTCCATAAACTCGTCATATAGTTTAAGAAAACGAGCATTTCACGTGACATCAAGTGGGTCTAAATTATTACTTTTATTTACAAACAGATATTTTCTTTCAGTAAGTAAATAGATGTTTTTTGTTATCACAGGTCTAAAGCACGGTGAATATGAGTGGCAGGACCCTAAATCAGAAGACGAGGTGTAAGTTTTGTGTTTCCAATCTGTTGTGAAATTCAATTACTGAAAATAAGTAATAAGACGTTTTTACAGTTAGTTTGTCAAGTACAAAGTTGTAATGTTCTTGAATAGATAAATTAAGCTGTAGAAATTGCAATTTCTATATTAAGTTTAACAACTGTTTCTCTTTAATCATCATCATCATCATAGCCTATACTTGTCTACTGCTGAACATAGGCCTCCCCAATCGCTTTCCAGCGTAACCGGTCCGATGCCACCTGCATCCAACGACTTCCTGCGATTTTCACAAGATCATCAGTCCATCTGGCAGGCGGTCATCGCATGCTGCGCTTGCCACTCTAGAATCTTTCTGCCCCAACGCCGGTCCGATCTTCACGTTATGCCCACACATTGCCACTTCAATCAAATCCTCATTTATTTGAACATTACACTAGGAAGCGCCATATGGATAAATTAAGCATTAGAAGCTCCATAATAAGACTCCTACATAGTAGTACATTTTGCATGATTCCAAAAATATATTACAAGATTCCATCACATTTATGAAACGAAAATAACTACAATTTATTTAAGAAAAAGTTATACATGCTACTTCTTGGAAAAGCATATTACTCAGTTACCGAATACATGGAACATCCTGCTTAATTAACCATAAAATAATTTCCCATTATGACTACTTGCGACTTTTGTTTTATTATATATATATATATATATCTCTTTTTTTTTCTTGGCAATTGCGTTTACATTATGCCATTGTACAAAGTTTACGAATATTCATTTTTAAATTAATTCAACTCCCCAATGACCTTGATAACAAAGATGATAATGAAATTGATGAAGTGCTCCACCCTGGATAGTAAAGTGATGGATACTTTACATACCAATTGCGACAGCCGTTTTGAGGGAAATTGAAAAGGCACATTTTATCACTTTGTACAATTACCTTCACTCATGCAGATATAGGAATACATAATGGTTAATGTTCCACCAACATTACACATTATATTTCGAAATAACACAAGTTTTGGAAATTAAAACAAATTGACAACTCTTCGATTTCCTGCCAAAACTCCTATAATATATTTTGAATAATTGATTTATTTTGACATTTCTATTTGACATTGAACTTATGACATTAGTTGTATTGTATATTATTTATGAAACCAATTGTAATGTATTTAATTAATAGTCATACATTTTGTTAAATTTTGCATGCTTAAAGGCTGAATATGGTGAAACAAAACTAAAATGTACTTTCCATGTGTTGTAATTGAATTGAATTGAAACTTTTTTAGTTATGTAAAAAACTGGGCTATATATTTTGGGTCAACTTTTGAATACCTACCATGCTAAGTCTATTATTAATGGAATATTACTTTTAGTATTAGCTCAATGCAGCTATTAGTAAATTATATTCGTATTTTTTTGTACCAAGGCTGAGTTGCACCAGTTAATATTAATATCAAATAGTCTGTTATAATAATGGAAACACTATCATACTTATATTCCCTGATGTGTCAGAGGTGTACCAGGTACACCTGGGATTTGAGTTATATAATACGTCTTGACATAGTAGAAGTTGACATAGGGCCAATGCTGCCAGCGTTCTAGGTACACTAAGGGCCAATGCTGCCAGCGTTCTAGGTACACTACCAACTGACAGCGGTGTGGAACTATTTGGCCCTATGTAAATATGTATATATTTTTTTTTTCTGTTTTTTGTTATTATTTTTATATAATTGTACATATTGTCTATAATTCAAGAGTTATGACCATTAACTATAACAGGTTATGACTGTGGCTCAGTCTTCAAATCCATTTTAAAAACATATTTTAATTAAATAATACCGAATAAATCATTAAATTTCTTTGTTGTCCTGTATCATTTGCCAAAAGAGATTGTACAGGTTAACATAATATATGAGGCCAACACACGGACGTAATATATATGGACATGCCCTAACTACGTAAATAACATGCCAGTATTGGGCCCAATTGAGCGGTTAAAATGGCGATTGGTCATACAAATTCATATCGTTTTTGACCAAACATAACTAAGATACAGAATACTGGTAACACATTAACTGGTGTTGTAAAAATAAGCACTGAAGTCGAGCGTTTAGCGCTGAGTCGACGCTCACGAGTGTAAAAACACGTAGAAGACGTGAGTGTTTTAAGCGCCGACTCGAGCACTCGCTCGTTTGTACATCACTAATCTAAGGGCCTAGACAAGTTGCAAGCGTTTTGTTTCTATTCTCTTGTCGCAATCGATAGCGCATTGTTTTGACCACGTGACTTTTTGTTGCAAAATGTCATTCTCATACATTTTTCCGCTTTCTATTAGCGTTAACGACTGTAGATTGTCAACTTGGCTACAGGCGCTGAACAGTTAAAATAGTGGACCGACCACAAGTTAATTATTCTCCAGCGACCAACACTTCATATCCGTCATTGGGCTAACAATATTGTTTTTTTTTTTTAGAGTAAACATAGTGTACATAGACAAAGATGGGAACAAAGTTCAAGTGAGAGGCAAAGTTGGTGACAATATTCTGTATTTGGCACATAGATATGAAATTCCTATGGAAGGTAAGAATAATTGTAATCAAGTGATATTATGTGGTCATGATTACCAATCCCCTCTTAAATCTAATAGGTCAACACGAAGTACTGAATAAGAGCTGAGATGGTGCAAGGCAAATAGCTCATGAGTTTTCAATAAGGTCATGTTGTCACAGGTACCCTGTACCTGTGACCTCGAATTTTAGTTTCGGCAAATCCATCTTCGCAAGTGGTTCTATTAAGTTTTAGTAATTTCGAAATGTTAAATTGTTTTAACAATGATTTCGTTGTTTAAATACTTTTTTTGGGTGTAAATATTGCTCATGTTCAAATTTTAACATATTGATGCCATAACATTTCGTGTTTAGGTTCTCAAATTTATATTTTAACTTAAATTTTTTTTTTTTCGTTAACAGGCGCGATTGTCGGGATCTTAAAAACCAAAAATAAAACCGAGATAAAATCTGGAATATTTTAATTGCAATGTAGTCTCTTTCGCAATTATTTTTTGCCAAACTGACTATGAGGGTGGAGGAACTTGGAACTCTGCACTTTGCTAGTAGGCACGGAGTACCGTAAGGGATCTACTCTGATTATATAGATAGATCGAGATCATTAATATTGCTATAATTATGCAGAGGTGTTCTAACAGATCCAATTTTTGCAGGTGCGTGTGAGGCATCCTTAGCATGCACTACATGTCATGTATACATTCCACATGATTTCTTGGACCGACTACCACCGTCAGAGGAGAAAGAAGACGATTTGTTAGATATGGCGCCATTTTTAAAAGAGAATTCTAGATTAGGTCAGTATTATATGCAATGTACAGAACAGGTGGTCGTAGCCCTACAGAACCATGTTCTTCTTAGCTGCTTAGCTTAAGCAGCGTTTGGCTCGGTGGGTCTAAGATGGATGGCAATTACATAATCGAGTGTCTCCTTGCTAATCCATACTAAAATTATAAATTCGAAACTAACTCCCTCTGTCCGTCTGTCTATCTGTTACCTTTTCACACCCAAAACTCGTGTGTGTGTGTGTGTGAATATCTACGCTGGTGGCCGCGGGGCCTTTAATACTTCAACGGACAAGAAGGCGAGCGTGCAACCACTACGCTCGTGCCAGATGGGCAAGAGGGCAACTAGCTCAAGGGCGCCTCAAGGTGGAACGGCCTCGGCTTGGGCAGTCGCTATGGGGAGGGCGTATACTAGATGTCTCGCCGCGAGGCTCTGCACTGGCCGGCGGGCAAGGGATTCTTCGACCTCGCCGGCGAGGTCGGTATCTGATCCTGTGTGCGGTATCTATATCCGAAAGAAGGAATGTAAGGGCATCGACTGGGTCGGTGAGAACATGCCACGGACGGCGGTAGCGGCTTATAGGACGGGAGTTAGGTTCGTAGTCGGCGGCAGCTACGAATAGCGGATTCTTATGATTGCACGCGTTCGCGAAATATCGGGTTGTCGCCGTTTTAATAAAGGCACGAATGGGTTCGAGAGAATGGAGATCGACGTTGCGTATGAACCACGGGGCTCCGACGGCTTTGCGAAGGAAACGGGACTGAACCGTTTGGAGTCTATCGATATGAGAGCGGACGGCGTGTCCGAACACCTCACAAGCGTACGTCATGATGGGCCGTATACAAGTTTTGTAAAGTGTCACCTTATTCCTAAGGGACATTTTACTCCGCTTGCCGGGATCGGGTATACCCAAACTGCTGAGCAGATTTTGATTCATTTCGGCAAGGACAGATTTTATTAAAGGGAAGGACATAGGAAATATACGCCTGAAAATAACGGGAACAAAGTTACGGGCACAGCTAGTAACAATATATTACATATACAGGTCAAACGCTCGTAGCCCTGCAAGCACCTTTGACTTTCCCCTCCTATCAGCCGCTACCGTCGCCCGCGGCATATCCTCACCGACCTTGCCTTTACTTCCCTTCTTTTGAATACCGATATCGCACACAGGATCGAACAGATACCTCGCCGGCGAGGTCTAAGAATCCTTGTCCACCGGCCGCTGCAGAGCACCACGGCGAGACTTAATATATGTCATAGCGACCCCAAACCGAGGCCGTTTCTCCTTGGGGCGCCTTTGAGCCAGCTGCCCTCTGGCCCTTCGGGCTCGAGCGTATTGGTTGCACTCATGTCCGGTGTAGCTGTAAAGGTCCCGCGGCCAACAGCGTAGATTAGTCTGAGATGGGTGACCGCTCGCGGCAAGTCCATTTTCGAGCATCGACTTGCATCGAAAAGCACGTTAAGTTGTTGGTCGTAAAGCCGAGTTGGATGCTTCGGATGATTTCGCTTTCGTTGCTATCAATCCAATTTACCACAAGATCGAAATGCGGCCTGGACTGAAAATATCCTCTGCGAATTCCGTTGAAAACGACAACAGTTTTGTCGCTAGATCTTCTTAGTGGAGTCCACGAACCCGCTGGCTTATGATTTAGTTAGTATTTTATGATCATTTAACTTAATTACCTATCATTTTGTGGATGGATTTTTTTTATATTCCAGGATGTCAAATAGTCCTTACCAAAGAACTGGAAGGCATGGAGGTGCAGCTACCACAGGCAACTAGAAACTTCTATGTAGACGGACACCAACCAAAACCACACTGAGTTGATACAATAACTAGTTATACGGAGCTTTAAGCTTATACGCTGCATACAAGGTACGATTTACATCGAACGGTTTAGGTCGGCATACGACGGCGCGCATTATACAATGCGGTAAAGGAAATGAGTGTTTGTACAGTTTTTAAAGGCCATATTTGCATGAACTTTCATCATTATTATTAATTCTGAATATATGTAATGAAGAAAATAAGTATAAAGATTGGAACTGAGTCGGTTTCCGACGGAGCCGACCGGCTTCGTTCTGGTTGCTGTGGCGTCCGCTTCATCAGTGCCATTACCGGCCCGGGCACTATTATTAATGTAATAAAACATTATGGATAAATTACACGTCAACTGTGTAGATATTCAATGTAATGAGTGCAACTTGGCACCGTTACTAGTTGCATAAGACGGGAGCATACGGGATTCTATGGCATTCGTTTGAACGCGGTCGGCTGCCCATACGCGCGCATTAGTTACGCCCTTTCGACGCGGCCGTTTCGTGTAAATCGTACCTAAGAGTAGCCCTGTGCTATTTCGAATAAAATTAAAATAATTTGGACACGCATGACATGTACGGAGTTCTTAGATTTACGCGAATATTACACACGAAATAAAACTATTTTACGGATTTTATCTCAAAGAAGTCTTTTATCGCTCAAAGAAGTCTGCAGTCTGTGAACATGTCCTTGACCGCACCCGCCATAACATCAGATTTGCCCTCCCGATGCCCTTACATCCCTTCTTTCGGATACAAATACCGCACACAGGATCAGACCCCGACCTCGCCGGCGAGGTCGAAAAATCCCTTCCCCGCCGGCCGGTGTAGAGCACCACGGCGAGACACCTAGTATACGCCCTCCCCCATAGCGACTGCTCAAGCCGAGGCCGTTCCTCCTTGAGGCGCCCTTGAGCTAGTTGCCCCCTTGCCCTTCTGGCTCGAGCGTAGTGGTTGCACGCTCGCCCTCTTGTCCGGTGAAGCTGTAAAGGCCCCGCGGCCAACAGCGTAGATCATTTACACACACAAACACACACACACACACACACAACATCATATTTGATAGAGCACAAATCCTCGTGAAAGAACACCGATTCCTACCAAAGATGGTTCGCGCGGCTATTGAAATTAAAAAACATCCTAATTTCAATAGAGAAGATGACTGGGTGCTTCCATCGACTTGGGATCCGGTAATTAATATAATCAAATCCAAAACCAAGCTTAACACTGCAATACCTCAAGACACCGTGAGCTCACTCTGCGTAGATCGACCAACAAAAATAATTAAGAAGTTTGAGGGTACCCCGAATCAACTATGCGTTTTGGACGTCTAACACCTTAGTCTTTTCCGTGACCATGGGTGCTGCAAAGCACTCGAAACGTCGGGAACTAAAAATCAAAAAATAAACCACGATAAAATCTATACTGAGTTCATAGATTTACGCGAATATTACACATGTAATAAAACTATATTTTTCTTCATTTTTTTTTTCTTTCCCTATATCGGACCAACAAAAACAAAATTTTTTTTTTTTTTTTTAAACGTAGCCCCACGCTAGGATTTATTCCTGTGTCGTGGGTGCGTTTACAAACATGAAAATTCACACACAAATACCCAGACCGGAACAAATAATTGTGGATCACACAAAGATTTGTCCCGTGCGGGAATCGAACCCGCGACTATTAAACACAGTAGGTGGAGCGACCTAAGCTCTTAACCACTGCGCTAAATCGTCCGTCTAAATAATAAAAAAATAATTAAGAAGTTTGAGGGTACCCCGGAACAACTATGCCTTTTGGACGTCTAACACCTCAGTCCTTCCCGTGACCATGGGTGCTGCAATGCAAAGCACTCGAAACGTCGAGAACAAAAACAAAAAAAAAATAGTTTTATTTCACGATATAATCTGTTAGGGTCCCAGGGACGTAAATAAAAGTGGACTGTATTTCTGTTGGTTTATTCACCGTTAAATGCAACAGTTGGATAAAATAAAATCCCGAATAAATATTAAGGGTATCGTCCGTCGCCGGCAAGGATGTAAAGGAGTTTTTGTCCTGTGGCGGGGCGATCCTTTCACCGCGCTTGAGGATGTGGTAGGGCTGCTCACGCGCGCCACCACCCGTCCGTATGCTGTGCGTGTGTGTGTAGGTGTGTGGGGCCGCAACAAAATCCGTAAAATAGTTTTATTTCACGTATGACATGTCCAAATTATTAAATCTGGTACTCAGTGTAATGGTAATGCACTCGTCCTCTATTACATTATGACCTAAAATCGTTGGCGAAAAGTGGGCGTAGTGTACACCATTGCCACTCCTCGTGGAATATAGGCGTGACTGTATTTTTTTCCTTTAATACCTTGCTGAATTGTCCTCGGACATTAATAGGAATAATAATAAAGGACATTCATAAATATTATGATGGACAAAAGGAATGAAATTAATTCCTCAAACGGGTGTGGTAGCGATGTACTGTGTACCTCCTCCCCCTTGCGTCGGTTTCCTCATTACTGAGGGTCGTGGTCATATGTTAGAGAGCAGTTTTCTGCGGATGATGAGTCGCCATTCACTCCTATCGGCAGCCGAGTGCAGAGCATCGTGAAACGTGGTATCAAGAGCTGTGCGTCCGGCGTGTTGGGCTCCTTCCTCGTGGTCGCTTGCCTTCAATTTTACCGGTGACCATCAGTTTTTCGAGGTTGTCACTGTCTTTCCTAGCAATGTGACCAAAATACTCTAAAACCCTGCGCAGGCAAGTAGTGGACATTCGAGTTAAGATCCTGAGTTCAGCTAGGATTGACACATTAGTGCGGTGTGCTGTCCATGGTATACCTAGCATCCTTCTCCAGCACCACATCTTAAAGGCATCAATGCGGTAGCGGTCAGCCTTCTTGAGGGTCCATGTCTCGGCACCGTACATATGGAGAACACCAATGCTCGGACTAAGTTGCTCTTGGTGTTGGTAGAGATGTTTCTGTCTTTCCATATCTTATCCAGCTGTGAAATGGCGCTTTTTGCCATCCCGATCCTTCTGCTAATTTCCATCTCACAAGAGCCATTGTTGCTTATGTTTGAGCCCAAGTATACAAAGTTGTTTGTAAATTTCAAATTGAGTGTCCCACTGAGCTTCAGCTTGCCTGAGCGATCAACGATCTGTGTACCAGAGATGGGCAAAATGTAATCAGATTAATGATTAACCACCCCCGCATGGGGAATATAGGCGTGATGGTGTATTAATGATTAACGATTACAACTACATTTTGTAATCTTCAACAATTAAGATTACACTTTTAATCTTGAAACATTATTAAAATAAATGTTTAACGGACGATTTAGCGCAGTGGTTAAGAGCTTAAGGCGCTCCGTTCAGTGTCTAATAGTCGCGGGTTCGATTCCTGCACGGGACAAAACTTTGTGTGACCCACAAGTATTTGTTCCGGTCTGGGTATTTGTGTATGTAAATTTTCATGTTTGTAAACGCACCCACGATACAGTAATAAATAAAAGTGTGGGGCAACGTATTTAAAAAAAATACATAATGCAATTGTAATCATTAATCTGATTATATTTTGCCCATCTCTGCTGTGTACACACTCATTTTGCCGACAATGTTTAGGTTTTAATGTCATAGGGCATAGAAACATTAACAACACTTTGCCTAGTGTTGTAAAACGCTCGAGTCAATCCTTAAACGCTCGCGTCTTCTACTTGCTTCAATACTCGTAAGCGTTGACTCAGCGCTAAACGCTCGACTTCAGCGCTCATTTTTACAATACTAACTTTGCCCGACTTAGTATTCGAATCACCACTATAAATGAACATTGCAATGGATATTTTAGCTCCATGAAATAAATAATTATATTATGGACTTGAACGCGAAGCGAAGACTTTTCTAGCAGTGTACTTTTTTATGATTGAAATATCTAGCTTATTGTTGTCACACTCAACTGTAAATAAGACATTTATTTAAGTTACGTTTAATTTGTTTGTAATGTACAAAGAGTTGTATAGAAATAAAACAATTTTTAATGTTTACAATTTGTTTTATTCTCAGTCTTAAATTGTTTAATCAGTTGTCGAGATTACTTGTTTTAAAGGTGTGTACAGATGTAACGGTATATTTGGTATGTAAATACCGCTAGATATTGAAACAATAGACAGTGGCTGGCACAATAGAGTGTGGATAGTGCTACTTTAACCGCCAAAGAGTAAACTACGAAACGACTTAATTTGTAGAGTAATTGTCTCATATATTCAGATATACTGTTATAAAGGTGTATAGGTGTAACGGTGTAAGTAGGTAAATATAAACAAATTATAAACCTTAACAAGGCGACAATAATAACACTAGTATAATAGTCAGCTCAGATACACAAAAGAATATGAACCACAGAAGAATTTCTCTTTCGTGAATTCAAATTATGGATTAGGCTTCCGCCATCTGTATTCTTGGAGAGGTATAACTTGGATATTAAAGATATAATTTCGAGCAAATAGATAATTACTAAATCAGCGAGCCACATTAACGGCCCCATCGTCATTACCAATATTCCTCTCCTATCAGCCACTAACGCCGCTCGCAGCATGTTCTCACCGACACTCCCGATGCCCTTACTTCCCTTCTTTCGGATACAGATACTGCACACATGATCAGACATTGACCTAGCCGGCGTAGTCGAAGTATCCCTTGCCGGCCGATGCAAAGCACCACGGCGAGACTCCTAGTAGCCCTCTCCCATAGCGACTGCCCAAGCCGTGGCCGTTTCTCCTTGAGGGGCCCTTGAGCTAGTTGCCCCCTTGCCCTTCTGGCTCGAGCGTAGTGTTGCACGCTCGCCCGCTTATTCGGTGAAGCTCTATACGCCTCGCAGCCAACAGCTTAGGTTATTCACACACAACAACACTTACTACAAGGTGTGATAAGACTCAAATCGCTTATCAGACATTTTCAATATTGTAAGTCTTCTGTGTGAGGTCTTGTAAATCGTCAGAGATATAAGCCCTTTTTATACATACATGGCATTTCAGTCTCTTTTTCATATATTCTGTGGTAAAATGTTTTTTAAATATTTTTAATTGCCAGTGTTTAGATTTTGTATGGTAATGTAATGTTTGTCCCTTTGAATAAGTAGTCACAGTTTTTACACAATAATCTTCCAGAATTGTTGATTGACTTGATAAAGGTTGTAAATTATATATTTAGTTGAAAAACCACTCTTTAGACAATTTAGAAATTATACATTGTCTAATAACTAGCAAATGTGTATGAGATAAACTATGAGAGTGGAGGAAGCCAGAGAGGTCTGTAAGGAAAGAACTTGTTGGAACTCTGTACCCTCTGCCTATCCAGGATGGGATCGGGCGTGATATAATAGAAATAGATAGACACTTTCTATTTTTTTTTTTTAATATAAACGTAGCCCCACACTAGGATTTATACTTGTCGTGGGTGCGTTTACAAAAATGCAAATTCACATACACAAATACCCAGACCGGAACAAATAATTGTGGATCACACAAAGATTTGTCCCGTGCGAGAATCGAACCCCCGACTATTAGACACAGTGTGTGGAGCGGCTTAAGCTCTTAACCACTGCGCTAAATCGTCCGTCATAATTATACTGTGTGAAATATCTTTGTAAGTTTGTACAATACTCTTTATAGTATAGGTTATGTAAAGGATAGTATGTATTGTATTAATTCATTAATAGATCAACATATTCAAATGTTTGTAACTGATTGTGTTATCATGCCCCTCTTATACTGCTATAAATCTATTTAATATTACAATGAAGGACAAGTCTTAGAGTCTCCATAACCAGTGAGTGTATATGAGACAAACTATGAGAGTGGAGGAAGCCAGAGAGGTATGTAAGGAAAAACCTGTTGGAGCTCTGTATTATTTATTAATTTATTTATTCTTTATGCACTTATGTACATAGGCGGACTTAATGCCAGAGGCATTTTCTGCCAGTCTACCTTGAGGTGATGTGAAAACAGCTGTGGTAGGTGTGAAAAATTATGAGTTATACAAAAGGAGAGAAAAAAAATTACTAAAAACACAATAACAATTAAAAAAAAGGAAATTAAAATATTTAAAAACAAAAACTAATTACATACATACAACAAAAGCAGTCTGCAATCTGCCTACCCCGCATGGGATCTGGCTTCAGGATATAGATAGATAATCTTATGATTATATTAAAAGAAACTTTAAATATCTATATGAATTGCATGAGTTATCTGCTACTTATTTTAAATAATAAAATTTTATATATTCCAGGCACCCTGCCAGCAGTAAATAGGAAGCAAAATGAATATCTATATACATTTAGGAATCTTAACCCACTGCTAACAATTAGACGTCATAAGTCTGTGCAAAAATTACAGGTGATGATGTATTTATGGCGAAATGCCAGCACTGGTCAATCACTTCTGTAGTAGCGTAGGGCGCGAAAAAAATAGTACACAATGTCCTGACACAACCATTAGTTGTGTTGTCACCTAAAAGTAAGTGGTGAATCATGAATACGACATAAATAACCCTTTACTTCACAAAAATTCGTAACTTATAAGACATTTTAAATGCAAAATTAATAAATTTTTAATCGAAAAATGATGAGTTATTGCTTGGAGACTAAAAATAAATTAATAATAATCATTTCACCTGATGTTTTTCATTTAGAACATCGATAAATTTAGGAAAATCGGGGTTTTTATTATAATTTTCTATAGAGGTGTTTCCTTTATGATTTTCACCTAATGGATCCACATCAAATGTCTCGTTATATTCAATTTTTATTTCTGCTTCTTCATAATCATTAATCATGGCATGGCCTTAAAATCCCAAATAATTTAATTATTTTTCTTTAATGAATAACACGCCGAGAAACCGGTGACAATATTTTGACATTTCGTTTGTGACGGGTGAACATCTTAAAAGGCAAAAAAACTACCTAAACACTTTATTATTTCTGGATTATTTAACACGTATGTCTTATAAACTATACAGACGTTTTCTTTGCTTTTGGGTAAACAGTTTCCTATTCATAATTTTTAATAGGTTTTTTGTGGAAAAAATAATAAATAACTTCTATTTTAGTAGTATTTTACCCGCCATAGCAAGTTTAGTTCTGCGCGTCTTCGCTCTACCGCTCCCAACTCATTCGCGACTCAATACATTTCCATTCATTCAATCAGTCTGCTCGCGATCGTCGTCGGAAGAGGTATCGCCGCTTTCGTTTTAACAGAACGCGTTACGGTGTGATTTGTGTTTTGTTTTGTGGTGCACGATGGCTTACAACGGTAGTAGTGCGAAGAGACTGTGTACAGGAACGGAGTTGGACGTCGAAAGGGTAAGTGACAATATTTTGATAAACTATTGTCAAACATATATCTACGTAGACCCGACGAAAATGGCCGTGTTTTGTACATTTCCCGTTTCGTGTTAGCGTTTCAGTCACGAATCGCTTTTGTAATAGTTCCCGTAATCATCTGATAAATGATAATGATCGTTTGTTGTTCGATACGGCGTTTATTTTACGCTTCTTGTCATGATCACGTTAGGTTGTTGATTCGCGTTTTGAGGTTACGTTTTGTTGACACATGATTGAAGTTTTCGATTTTTTAGAGTGTCTCTATTTCTTTTTTAATATTCGAATGGTTTTAGTCAGTAGCGCGGGATTTTTTTCTGTTCACGTTGCTACATTAACGAAATATACGAAAATAACATCGTACGCAGACGCTGTCAATTAATGTGATTGACATCGCTCGGTCATTAGGACTTCGGTTGCGCTTGTTCGTGGGAACGTAGGTATTTTCCGTTTTCTAGGTTAGCATTGTTAGTTTCTATAGCAAGTAAAATGATTTCTTCATTTAAAAAATAAACGGATTACATTTGCCTTCAGAGTTAGGTATATTTTTTTAAACTCTTAATGGCCGCCTTTGGCCACATTAGACAAACCTTAAAAAACCTACATAATTTTTTCATCACATTTTTGAAGAAGGACATTCAGGACCACATACACATTTTACTTGAAATTACACATAGCTCATGTATAAGATGATGGGAGTTTTATCATGATGATAAGCTGTTTGATAGATGTTAAACAATGATTAAAACTTTTATCGTATTTTTAAGATATCCACCGAAAAGGCGGAAAAAATCCGCATTTACCACACACCAATATTTTATCTATTAAATTACCTAATTTTAATTATTTAATAAAAAAATACAGTATATGTACACGAAATTGCACATTACAGTACTTTAAAATGCATTTTCTAAAACAAAATTATTATGCTATCATGATTTGATTGATTTTCATTGTTACTAAGTTTCGTATAAGAGATGTTATTGTTATCAGTAACGGCTATTTATTTATTTATTTAAAATGAAATAAATAAATAAATAAATAAATAAACGGCTATATCAATTTCATTATGGAATTAGAGTATATCAATTTGATTTTGTATTAAAAAAACCTATTATATATTGCTTACATCGTAACATTTTATTTTGCTTGACAATTTTTTTTTTTTCAATTGATGCAAAATTATAAGTCCGGCGCTAAAGCGCTGTACAGCGCTTTCAAAATAATGTGCTGTTGGATATTTATTTTACCCCAGCGCTTTATTAACGCGCATTGAAAAAGCGCTCGTGCGAATATAGGGTAAATGCAATTTTTCTCGCCTTCCATACGAGTCCTTAAAGCGTTATAAAGTGTTAAATCTGAATATTTTATAGTATTATAGTTATTGTTGCGTTTTATGATATAAACAATGTAATATTGTAAAACAGTAAATAATTTACTCATCTTTAACATTGTGACTTGCAAATTATGCGGATAGGTATAATATTTTTAAGGTCATTATGCCCTTGTTACACGTTAGGAGGTTCGTCATCGATTTTGCTATTAGGTGTGTATTTACGCGATGTATCATCAGAGTTTTATTCTCTATGACCTAATGCGGTGCGTTATGATAACTTCGTGAAAAGTTCGTGTAATGACAGACCGCTTGGTCTAGTAATGCTTAAAGCAAGTCTGCTGGCCCATAAGTTTTATCAGAGACCAGTATACGTGAATAGACTTTTAATGCCATATAAAATATCGTAACCCGTTTTCCCACGTCATCTGCTGATAAACACATTAAAGATTATAATTCGACGGACGACTTAGTACAATGGTTAAGAGCTTAGGCCGCTCTGCCCACTGGATCGAATAGTCGTGGACTCGATTCCCGCAAGGGACTAATCTTTGTCCCCGTGGCGGATTTACACATTTGCCGCCAATAGGCTATTCAATTTTTGCCGCCCCTTCTAACCTTTGGAACTCAATACCCTAGTTCACAACCATATTAATTACATTTTCTTTGTCAATGAAATTGCAATTTTATGATTTGTGCTCTTTCGTCATGATTACATCAGCTTTTTACCGTTATTAGTATGATTGTGAACTAAGGGATTGTTGTGTCAATTCGTTCGATTTAGTGTAGTTTACACAAGAAATACTATTAATACTAATAAAAAAATTTAAGCCGAATTTGCCGCCACCCAATAATTTGCCGCTTTAGTCTCAGCCTGCTGGTAAATAATTAATTAATTTTTTTAATTTATTTTTAAAAACGAAGCCCCACACTAGGATTTATTCCTGTGTCGTGGGTGCGTTTACAAACATGAAAATTCACACACAAATACCCAGACCGGAACAAATAATTGTGGATCACACAAAGATTTGTCCCGTGCGGGAATCGAACCCGCGACTATTAAACACAGTCGGCGGAGCGGCTTAAGCTCTTAACCACTGCGCTTAATCGTCCGTCAAATGCGCCACTGGTGTGACCCACAAGTAAGTATTTGCTCCGGTCTGGGTGTGTATGTGACTTTCGTATTTGTAAGCGCATCGACAGTACAGGAATAATTCCTAAAGTGGGACACCGTCCTTTTTAAAAAAAAAACTATTATGTCTGCTACTGTTGTGCCATTAAACGGTAATTTCGCAAAGTAACCGTAACGTGCCGGATTTCGTTTTTTATTAGTCATATCGAATAAGGGCTCTGATTTTACGATTAGGTATGCATTGACGCGATGTATCATCAATCTCTTCATTATTGTGTCTTCAGCTATTACTATGTATTCGACATTTTCTGTCCCTTTTATTCATATGCAGAGAGTATACTAAAAATGGGATGGCATGTTTAATCGAATACCATTGTCGAAACAAATAATATTTCCATTATCATCATATATATGGCCATGTACCTTTAAAAATATGACTTGCGTTCAAAATTTTATGCCAGAGTGGAGAAGCCATTGTTTAGCCTCTGGTGTCAGCCGCCGCCGAATTTCCTAGTGGGGCAGTCCTCCACGATGTGCTGGATAGTCTGCACTGAGTCTCCACGAACACATCAAGGAGATATATTTCCATAATGATCTATCTATATCATCACGCCACATCCCTTGCGGAGTGGGCAGAGATTAGAGTTCAAACAGGTTCTTTCCTCACAGACCTCTGGCTTCTTTCACTCTCAGTTCCCCTCATACAAGCTCGCCGGTCACGGAGACTCTTATTTTGCCATTCAGAAAAGACACTGTTTATTTGATAATGATGCCCCACTAAACTCGTCATTCGCTTGTTGAAATTAAGATTAAAGATGATTTTTATATTTATGTGACATGGCGTCTTATTAACGGCTTATCCTTAACTAGATCATTCTGTTTGTCGTCTTAAAACGCCATAAAAGTCGGATGAATCGCCGGTGATGTAAGATTAACCAAAACCAATTAGGGCTCGTAGTCGGTATCGCCAAACGCCACGTGTTACGATAGCTTAGTGATATGATCTGAAAGGACTGAGTATCATCAGAACATGTTCCCCTATAGATACAAGAAAAAGGATTTGTTTGCCATACCTAGCTTTTTAGCTGGTCAGTGGTACTGACCTACATTTTGGAACACAAAAATATAAATATAAAATTGTGTTAGTGCGGTAGACATTTTTATTTTTCGACTAGCTTCTACCCGTGACTTCGTCCGCGTTGACTTTACACAGGAACGTATCCTATGTGTTAATGCAGTTAATAAACTATCTGTGTGCCAAACTTTATCCTCATTCGTTTTGCCGTTATTGCGTGATTGGGTAACAAACATACAAACTTTTATATTTATAATATTAGTCGTGCGAACCGATTATATCATAAGCTTATATCTTTTGACAGCTAAAAAATAGTTGTATCATCAATCTATAAAATTAAGTAACACGGTTAGGTGTCCACTCGTATTTCTGAAATCAGCAGATTTACCATTTACCTGTGTATTTATTAGATTACCTTAGTTGGTCGAGTAGTGTATAGTGCGGGATGCGATCATCAGTTCATTTCGAGCACCGCACTAGGAATAGTTCCTGTGTCGTGGGTGCGTTTATGAACATGAAATTCACATACACGCACACCCAGACCTTAACAAATATTTGTGGGCCAAAAATGTATCCCATGCGGGATCGATTTAAGCTCTTAAACACTGAACTAAGGCGTCCGTAGAATATTTTGTATAGAGAAAGCACTTTGTTTTACCTAGGAATCGAATATACATGTCACTCGACAGACATACATGTCACGGTAACGAGGCAGTGCACACGATTCCCTCTTAAAAAACCTGCTAAAATTAGCGTCAAAACAAAGCCCATTTATTCACAGACACGTCAAAACCTATTTAGACCGACTAATTATACTTATCGTACCATGATCAAATAGACCGAGTCTTATCTGAAGGACAAGTCAAGAGTCTCCGTAACCGGCGAGCGTGTATGAGACGAACTATGAGAGTGGAGGAAGCCAGAGAGGTATGTAAGGAAAGAACCTGTTGGAATTCTGTACTCTCTGCCTACGCCGCAAGGGATCTGACAGGATACTGTATAGTAGTAATTGTACCTATAATACCCACACTGTTGTATAAATATGAAATTTAACTCGTTTGATTGCGAACAGCAGTTAAATCCAGTGATTTATATCCGAATATCAGATCTAGCTTCAAAGATTCGCGTACATCGAAGATCCTAATCAAATTATGATGAAATTTAGTGTGTCTCCTTTGTCATTTAGATTCGTCGCCATTAATGTTATTCTCAAAGAGTTATTGTGACTATTAATGGGGATTATGAGTCGAATTATTGGATTAGTAACCTTTTTGTGATATTGTAAATGTCAGATGTTTTATCGCTGTAAATTTGGCGTCCTATATAGGATTCTTGTATTATGACTGCCTTGTTGGTCTGGTGGCGTGCGTATAGGTGACGGTCACGAAGTCCTAGGTTCGATCTGTCCGAACTACGATTAAGAATTTTTCCATAGTGTATATATACTTCATTGATAGCCTAGTGGTTAGACCGTTGGACTGCAAAGTCAGAGGTCTCGGGTTCAAACCTAGGCACGCACCACAGTCTTTCCGAAAGCATGTGCGTATTTAAAATTAATTATCTATCTATCTATCTATCTATCTATAACCTCACGCCAGATCCCTTGCGGGGTAGGCAGAGAGTACAGAGTTCCAACAGGTTCTTTCCTTACATACCTCTCTGGCTTCCTCGACTCTCATAGTTCGTCTCATACACGCTCGCCGGTTACGGAGACTTTTAACTTTTCCATCAGATAAGACTCGGTTTATTTTAAAATTAATTATCACTTGCTTTAAAGGTGAAGGAAAACATCGTGAGGAAACCTGCATGTCTAAGAGTTTCTCGAAGGTGTGTGAAGTTCGCCAACCCGCACTGGGCCAGCGTGGTGGACCATGGCCTAAACCCTCTCAGTTTGAGTGGAGGCCCGTGCCCAACGGTGGGACAGTTTCTTAACAGGGCTAATATTATTATATATACTTCAGTATAATGGTAGTAGGGTATGAGACCCTGTTACATTGGGACCTAAAATCGTCGGCGATATGTGGGTGCACAGTACATCTCTACCACTCCCCCTTGGGGAATGTAAGGATGACGACGTTTATTTAATAAAATTCTTTGACAGATTGCTCTTTAAGTCATTCTTGTCTACCTACTAATATTATAAATTTGAAATTTTTGTTACTCTATCACGCACGTTAGCTTAAGCCGCTCCGCCCACTGTGACTAATAGTTGCAGGTTCGATTCCCGCACGGGACAAATCTTTGTGTGACCAACAATTATTTGTTTCGGTCTGGGTATTTGTGTATGTGGATTTTCATGTTTGTAAATGCACCCACGACACAGGAATAAATCCAGGTGTGGGGATACGTTTTATTTAAAAAGAATAAGCGGACTAAATGGATATATTTTATTACCCTGATTAACGTACGATACTTTTATCCCCGAAAAATGTTAGTTTCCTGGCTAATGTCAACGCGGACGAAGTGGCGGGCAGAAACTAGTTCAGTCATGAGTCTGATCAATGCTTTTATCTACTACTATTACTATTATATCATCACGCCAGATCCCTTACGGGGTAGGCAGAGAGTACAGAGTTCCAACAGGCTCTTTCCTTACATACCTCTCTGGCTTCCTCTACTCTCATAGTCCGTCTCATACACGCTCGCCGGTTACGGAGACTCCTGACTTGTTCTTCAGATAAGACCCGGTCTATCTGGTCATGGTAAGATAGTCTAGGTCTTTCCCGGTACCTACATCCTTCCACTTTCGCATTGTATATCAGTTTTGTCATTCTTTCTTCGGACATTCTTTCTATATGCCCGAACCAACGGAGCATACCCTTTCTCATCTTTACACCGATACTCTCTTTCATACCTATTTGCTTTCTTACTACGCTGTTGCGAATACGGTCGGTCAGCTTTACTCCGCACATCTTCCGCAACTCGCATTTCATTCTCCTTCTTACATACCCAGCTCTCGCTGCCATATAGCAGCGTTGGGACAAGCACTCCATTATGTATGGCCAGCTGCGCCTTTCGGCTTAAGTGCCGGCTCCCAAGTAGCTTTCCCGTCGCGCCATTCACTCTGTTCCCTGCACTCACTCTTCTGTCTATGTCAGTGGTGTATTTTCTATCCTTACTGATTGCGCATCCAAGATATACAAACTCATTCACTTGCTCCAGCACATCGTTCCCAACCACAATCCTTTCATTCGTTCTGGTTTCATCCCGTTCAAAATGCTTTTATCTATTAGTTAAAATTAAGATACGGTTTTAGAAGATTGTTGTTAGTATAATTAAGACCCAGGTTATACCTAAACTAGCATTTTGACGCGACTTCGTACCCGGTCGACAATAGCGCCACCTACCGGGTCTATGTTATACAGCCTATGTTACTTCTGGATAAGATAGCTTTCCAATGGTGAAAGAATCATTATAATCGGTTCAGTAGTACCGGAGATTACCCCGAACATCTAAACTCACAAACTTTACCTCTTTATAATATTAGTATAGATGGCGCTTATAGTATTTAATTTAAATGAGAACTGCTATATACGAGTTTTGAATAGTTAATTCAAGGATATATTTGCCTGCTACCAATAGAATTTGACAGAAATATTATGTGGAATATCTGTCAAAATACTATTGATAGGAAGCAAATCTATCAGTTAATTATTGCAATACTAGTTTCTGCCCGCGACCTTGTCCGCGTTGACTTTAGACAAGAACTTAACATTTTCCAGGGATAAAAAGTGTTTATCTCTGTGTTTATCTAACTATTCTGTGCCAAAGGACATTGTTCTGCTCATACATGATTTGCCCCAGAACCAACAGCTATGAAAAAATACTTATTGTATTTCAAATCACCCATAAATTATCTTAAGGCATTTATTATTAAGCGGACAAGCAGGGGAATCGCAATATTGCACAAAAAGTATTAGATTTTGAGGTTATAATTCAGTAGCCATTGATACATATGAGGTTATATTGTGTGTCATTCAGTAAAGATGTCGGCAACTTCGATATAAGTACTTACAATACACCGTCACGCCTATATTCCCCAAGCGGGGGTGGCAGAGGTGTACTGAGTACACCCACGTTTCGCCGACGATGTTAGGCCCCATGTAATAGGGGGCGAGCCTATTGTCATATACCGGGCACAATTCCAGACTCCGGACTCGTACTGGGAAGTTTTTCGTCAGAAAAACTACACATGTCCGACCTAGGATTTGAACCCAGGATCTCGTGATTACAAAGCGATGCGCTTTGCCACTAGACCAACGAGGCAGTACTTACAATACTTTGAAATATTCGTTTTTTTATTGCAAATTGTCCGTTAGATACGGATATTTGCCATTATTTTGATAAAATAGATAAATAATGATTGCATGGATCAAATGTTTGTTGGTTCTGGGGCAATTTTCGACAATGTCCTTTCACCCAAATCTGTTTGCGCCCGTTTTTTTCGTGATTGAGTAAAAAAACATACAAACTTGCGCATTTATAATATTAGTAAGATCAGTTAGGTAAAACGCAAACAACTCGTCAATCGTCTGTGACCGGACAATACAATATTTAAAAATAAAACAATCTTTTCATTTTCTCATTTGGCAACCGCGAATCGAATAAAATTATGGTATGCAATTATAAAGTTGTTGAATTGAATACCTGCTTAATTTGTGTTTTCACTCTCGTTATGCCGATTTATTGAGGTTAAAGCAATGTTATAATTTCAATTCGGACTGATTTAACATTTGCAGTCGACGCGATTGATGTTGCCAATTTAAAATTGAATAAAATAAAAAAGTTGTTTGTTTTATAATTCATAATATTGTAGAACTAATGTTGGTAAACATTCACCAGTTCCTCGACTGTCTTGTCTCTACAATAGACTTACATCTAAAAATGAGAATATTGATATATTTAATAACTCACAATCAAAATTCAAAAAAGAAATATTAAAGAGTTGTTGAACCTAAAGCATTATTATTTTTATTTTTCTTTTATTTAAACTTTCTAATTATAAAATATATTTTGGTACATGCTGTGATTACCTATTATCAGAGTTGCAATGAGAATAAGGTTTTATATATATATATATATATATAATGAATAATTGTAATTTAATATTGTAAACTCAGTTGGTAGTCCTTAAATAAATAAATAATTGTTTATAGTATTAATTCATTGTTAATTATATAAACTACAGAGTAAGTTGATAAATATTGTGGTAATGATGGCATGGTCTTTTAGTACAAAGTAAGGTTTCACCGTAAGGTCTTACCGTATCCATGCGTATACAAGATGTAACATAATCAACGCAAGACCTGAAAGTAGTTTGTTCTAAATCGCTTCCAATAATTTTTACTGTATCTTACATTTTTGTTTTAATTTGAAAATAATGCTTTTACCCCTTCAATGCGATATAAAAACAAAATTTATTCTTGATTCATAGCAATCTGGAGATTTTAAATGCATTTCTAAAACGTATTTCTGAATACGCACACATACACATACAAGTTTCATTGTTAATTGGGGTATAAAAGTGCTAAAAAAAGGGTAAAAAACTTTAAATTTGAAAATTCGATTTAGTTTTGAATTCATGAAGCAATTATCTAATCGGGGGTCTGAGGTCTTGCGTTATTTACGTTACACCGTGTATAATTATATACTGTCCCACTACTTATTCTCACGAAAATCGAGATTATAGGAATTAGGTTATACTCTCTAGGTGACTGCCTCGTTGGTCTAGTGGCAAAGCGCATCGCTTTGTGATCACGAGGTCCGGGGTTGAAATCCTAGGTCGGACAAGTGTAGTTTTTCTAACGAAAGAGTGTGGAATGTGCCCAGTACATGGCAATAGGCTCGCCCCCTATTACATGTTACCTAACATCGTCGGCGAAACGTGGGTGTACTCAGTACACCTCTGCCACCCCTGCTTGGGGAATATAGGCGTGACGGTGTATGTGTTTTTATTTTATACGCCACCGCGAGAACACAATGCGGATTGGTAAAGGCATAGATGTGCCTTTACCAACCTGCTCTTCTGCTTTTGGAAATTATGAAGGCGTCTATAAAGCATCCATCTTTGCTTAACGACTACCACATTAGTGGCAGTAACCAACCGCTTAACGTGTCTTCCGAAGAGACTCTTAAATGTGGAATTGCCACAAACGGTCACCTTGGTGATTGCTAAGATCTAAGCGTGTCTCGTATTCATTTCCACGTCCTTCTACGCTATTAGGTTACAGATAGTTTGTCTGGTATTGATTACATTATAAAAAACGGAGGTCACCTTTTAAAAGCATAATGGTTTTTATCGCTTCTGTTAATTATGTTATTCTTTGTATAATAATGTTTATATTTTGATAACATTGAAAGTCTAGTGTTCTTCAATCAAAGTTTTATCTATGTATACTGTTGGTATATCTACAATAATATTATATCGAGATTTATCATTAGTTACTAAAATACGTTGTTACACTTCAGTTATTCATTCCATTATTATAAAATGCCATAAGCTTAATCGCCCATGGTCCAAATTCTGCTAACAAAAGTGCTAATATCGAATCTTAACCGCTGATTAAGTGTTTATCTAAAAAATAATAAACATCGTCACGCCTATATTCCCCAGGCGGGGGTGGCAGAGGTGTACTGAGTACACCCACTTTTCGCCGACGTTAGGTCCCATGTAATAGGGGGCGAGCCTGTTGCCATTTACCGGGCACAATTCCTTGTTGTGTCCGGGCACAATTCTTTTGTGAATTTTCATGTTTGTAAACGCACTTACGACACAGGAATAAATCCTAGTGTGGGGCTACGTTTTTAAAAAGAAAATTAAAAAAAATGAAGTTTTTGTTAGAAAAACTTCATTTGTCCGACCTACGATTTGAACCCAGGACCTCGTGATCACCAAGCGATGCGCTTTGCCAATAGACCAACGCGGCAGTCTGTCATGTCTGTTTTAATTATATTTATTATATTAATGTTAGTTATATTATGTTTATTATAATAGTGACGACCACCACCAGTGAGGCGCTCGTAGCGCTGTGCGACCTCTGTGTTCTTACCGATCACCAAGGTTAAACAGCGTTCGACTCGGTCGGCCCGAGATGGGTGACCATTTGTGGCATTTAAATATTTGAGCGTCTCCGTGGCTCGGAAGGCACGTTAAGCCGTTGGTCCCGGTTAGCACTTAATGTGGTAGTCGTTAAGCCTAGTTGGAAGCCTTAAAGGCAGCTTGATAAGTTCCAACAGCAGGTTGTCACAAACCTGCCTCGACCAATCCGCACTGGGTCCGCGTGGTGGAGTGAGACCTAACCTCTCTCACTTTTGTGAGAGAAGGCCTTTGCCCAGCAGTGGGCAGTATAGGCTGATATTATTTTAGTGACAATTAAAATAACATATAAAACTGTATATCCATGAATACGGCATATTTACTATAATTAATTGCAATTAGAGACGGGAAGCGATCGTCCAAGTTAGTTTCGCTAATGACAACCGATAACAGACAGTAGTAAGTTACGATTGGTAATTGGCAGCGCATCTAGAAATCTAAGATGCGGATTCCATTTAAATTGCGTTCATTAGACTAGCTATGTAGGCTAAATAAACCCCAATTATCTATCTATCTATATCGCCGTACCACTGCCTATAGCCAAGTTGACAATCTACAGTCGTTAACGCTAATAGAAAGCGGAAAAATGTATGGGAATGACATTTTGCAACGAAAAGTCACGTGGTCAAAACAATGCGCTATCGATTGCGACAAGAGAATAGAAACGGAGTTTTTGGCGGGAAGTCGAAGAGTGATGTTGACAATTTGTTTTAATTTCCAAAACTTGTGTTATTTCGACTAATAATGTGTAATGTTGGTGGAATATTAACCATTATGTGTTCTTATATGTGCATAATGGAAGGTAATTGTAACAAAGTGATAAAACGTGCCTTTTCGACTTCTCTCAAAACGGCCGTTGCAATTGGTATGTAAAGTATCCACCGCTTTACTATCCAGAGTGGGGTACTTCATTATCATCGTTGTCATCAAATTCATCAGGGAGTCGAATTAATTTAAACAAACACGATTATATATCTCACTGGACACTGGCAGAATACACTTATAATTAGTGTGAAGCCATAACTTGAAGAAGAAGAAGAATAGAAACAAAACGCTTGCAACTTGCCTAGGCCCTCAGATCCCGTTAGTGTTGTAAAAATGAGCGCTGAGGTCGAGCGTTTAACGCTGCGTCGACGCTTACGAGCGGTGAAGCACGTAGAAGACGCGACCATTTTAATCGCCAACTCGAGCGTTTTTACAACATTAGATCCCGTGCGGGATAAGCAGACAGTACATATTTATTGCAGGTTCTTTTCTTACAGACCTCTCTGGCTTCCTCTACTTTCATATTTCGTCTCATACACGCTCGCCGGTTAAATAAAATCCTAATTAAACCTGCAGGTGTACTTATATTAATCATCAATTTTACAATCCTCTACTAACCACCGATTCAGAACGTGGTCTTCATTGAGAAGATTCCGAATCTTCTGCTTCGAGGTCATAATCCGCGAGGATTAGTCTGCTTTTATTTGATTCGCTCTATATTCTATCTATATCATTACGCCAGATCGCTTGCGGGGTAAGTAGAGAGTACAGGGCTCCAAAATTATTTTTTTTCCTACTTCCTTAGAGGGCTTTCTCCACTCTCATAGTTTGTCTCATACACCTGGTTTTTACATACGCGTTACGACCGGAACGAATAAAGCTATTCGATTATTATTATAATTTGTCGCGGCGAAACACTACGCCGCTCCGCGCGATCGCCGTAACTTTCTTAACTTTCCCTCGTATAAATAATATATATTGTTTTATACCGATTTACTATAAAAACGCGTTAATTGTTTGATGTACGTGACAATCTGGCTTTGTTTATTTGACGGAAAAATGATTGAGCGTGTGAAAGGTAATGGATGTGATTGCCTCCGATCACATAGGTAGTGTAAGAACATAACTGTGTGACAATGTTTGAACAAATAATATTGTGTTTCGCCTCGATTTTTGAGAGGTCTTTGGTAATAATAATATAATAATATTAGCCCTGTTAAGAAACTGCCCCACCGTTGGGCACGAGCTTCCTCTCAAACTGAGAGGGCTTAGGCCATAGTCCACCACGCTGGCCCAGTGAGGGTTGGCAAACTTTACACACCTTCGAGAACCTCAGGCATGCAGGTTCCCTTACGATGTTTTCCTTCCCGTTATAGCAAGTGATAGTTTTTTTTTTAATACGCACATGCTATCGAAAAGAGGCAATGAGTCCGAGGTTGACTTTGCAGTCCAAATGTCCAATGTGGTCTTTTATGATCGAAAAACAAACTATTTGTTATCTTGAAGTTCGTCCGAATTTGTGGTCCCTAACTGAAACCACCTCCGCACCAGGTCATTAAATAATCGTCAGTGTGACCTAGTAATTAAAGCGTTTAGTCATTATGTCCGCCTGTCTGTGTTTCTCACTTCGCTAGTTTGACATTTCCGAATGAATCATGCGCACGCATTTTTCCAAGGGGGCGTGGCAGACAGTGGTCTGCGAGCCAGAAAGTGCGTCGACGCTATTGGACGGTCACCGTTTTAGTGCAGTTACGCCCTTTTCGACGAACAACGCAGGTTTTTAAGGACGTAGTTTATGATATGGATCTTAAGATTTTCTAATACAAATCTCGTCGGATTCCTAGTCCATTCTGATGTTAATTGATGGGTATTCTACACGATTTTTTAAACCTAGCCGCTCATTAGGATTTATTTCTGTGTCGTGGATGTGTTCACAAACCTGAAATTCAGCTACACAGACACCCAGACCGAAAAAAATATTTGTGGACCACAAAAATATTATTATTACCTGTTGGAATTCTGTACGCTCTGCCTACACCGCAAGGGATCTGGCGTGATGATATAGAAAGATAGATAGACAAATAGTGCCGTGCGAGAATCGAACCCACTACAGAGCGACTTAAGCTCTTGACCACTGGACATACTGCTCTGAAAGAACATTATGAATAAATATGTGAATATTTGGTTGTCTATTTTGCACGTGTATGCTTTCATGCAAGAATATTATGGTAAGTATATCATTATATTAATACTTGAAGCAAAAACTTTGTACCCCTTTTTACAAAAATTGCGCGGACGGAGGACTTATGAAATTTCCCACACTTATAGTTTATATAGAGAAGAAGTGGGGAAAGCTAATATTTTTTTTTTTTTAAATTATGCCTAAAAAATGCATTAAATCAATAATAAAACATTACACATACACAACGTTACAAATACGTGGTAGTACCACGTATTTGACACAATACACGTCAAATTGTTGTTTGTCTTTAATATTATTTGTCTATAGTCTTACTGAATGTCAAACATAACCAGCAAACGATGAAAGAGTAGGTCGAATATCGACCTATGGGCGACCACTAGTTAAAATAAATATTTGACTATCGTGTGTTAAGTTTACTCTGGTCAGTTTTCAATGCGAGATGATCTTCTTATTGTTTCGACGGCAGACATGTTGAATCTATACGGAAGCGGCCCAGAACTTCATTTCAACGAAAGGCCACTTCAACCGCATTGTCGGTGGCATTCATCAAATCCTGCCGCGTGCAGGTGTTGGGGCTTGAGATGATTATAGCGAGATGATTATAGTTACCATTTAATTGAGTGTGGCTTGAGAGATTAATCTGTAAAATTGCTAGGAGGTACTAAATAAGATTGTACTGAAATTCTTAAATTCTAAAGTAACAGGTCATTAGTGTACTAAAATATTTATGCAATACTTTCCTTATTGTTCCGTATTTGCTGTAAGATTTCTCAAATAAAAAAAGAAAAAAAATATCCTTTGTTGTCAAAAAAAGTGCTTACACAAAAACACTAAATACTTCAATCATTTTTACTTATAAAAAAAGAAAACGTCAATTTTAAATTTCTACTGCCACGGATAGGCGCCAAAAACAAATTTTTCTTTTGTTACATACGGCTGCGTTCCGGTGCCAATATTTTGAATCACGTTCGTTGGAACGCATCCTGGGCGTCGCGGGGTATGCCGGCGAAAATTATTTGTCTGGTAAAAACTAGCGTGAATCATTTGGAACTGTATTTCGTTGTAGTCTAGTTCCCATCGAAAACGGGCCGCGAGAAAAAGGGGATGTTATACTTTTGCGAAACGACAATGGAAGTCATGGTAATTTTACTAGGTCTTGCACTAAAACTGCATGTGTTCCCGGTTAGTAATATCACCGTAAATTTTTTTAAATATGATTACATTGCAAACATTATTTTTAATATAACATGAATGACAAGTAAGTGACATTGACGGGCGACAAGTTCCCCCCCGACCCCTGCCGCTACCGCCGGCCGCGACATGTTCTCACCGACCCCCCCGATGCTTTGTCATCCCTTCTTTCCGCTCAGAATACGGGCGACGACGACGACGTAGTAGTAGATCCCCTCCCATAGCCGGCGGTTGACCGGTGCACATAGTAGTGCACCCGTCCCCCTACAGCGACTGTCCCAACCGAGGGCGCCCTCGAGTATGTCGCCTCTTGCCCTTCTGGCTGGCTAGAGCGTAGTGGTTGCACGCTCGCCTTTAAGTCCGGTGAAGCTGTAAAGGCCTCGCGGCCAACAGCGTACATCATTCACACACACACACACACGGGCGACAAGTGACAGTGTGACAAAGTTGTCTATGATTAATGAAATAGTAACCACCTTCACCCAAGTTATCAATTGCCATTATACCGGCCACAATTCCAGACTCCGGACCATTACTGAGATGTTATGATAACATTTTGTCCGATTTAGGATTCGAATTCAAACTCGATACCTCGTAATCAACAGACGCACCATATTTTTTTCCAAATTATCTACCGGTTTCATAAAAGCCTCTTACCCAAAATTCTAAAGTAAGTTTTTGATTCAGAGAAACCTGTTTATGCGGCATTATATTAAGATTTGTAGTTGCAGATCTCTGACCACCTCTCCAATAAAACCACACAGGCCAATAGTATTTGTATTCAAATTTCCAAAAAATGTCATCACCCAAGATTGTGTCGGTGTAAAGTAGTTACATTTTGCTAGTTTAACGAGAACAAAGGCAATAGTCGTTCCCTTTTACGGGTTTACGACATCCTTACGAGATTAGATGGCTCATACTCTATTTTCTTTATACGTACTCGGCATACATTTGTATATGCCCATTGTGGCATTTTGTAATCTATTTTAGTATAAAAAAGCAGCGTTCGACCCGGTCGCTCTTTGATGGTTGACCGTTTATGCTATATCCATATAAAGAATTTTCGGGTATTACCCTGTACCCATTTGTATTACAGGGACCTAATATTTGCCACTACGCATATATGGAACATAGCTGTGACGATGTTAATTTTTTTTACTCATAATCTGTCTATCTACATCATCACTCCAGATCCCTTGCGGGGTAGGCAGAGAGTAAAGAGTTCCAACAGGTTCTTTCCTTACATACCTCTCTGGCTTCCTCCACTCTCATAGTTCGTCTGATACACGCTTGGTTATGGACACTCTTGACTTGTCCTTCAGATAAGACTCAGCCTATTTGGTCGTGTTAAGATAGTCTAGGTCTTCTCCGGTACCTTCATCCTTTCACTTCGCATTGTATATCTGTTTTGTCATTCTTTCCTCTGACATTTTTTCTATATGCCCGAACTAACGGAGCATACCGTTTGTCATCTTTACACCGATACTATATTTCATACCTACTCTCTTTCTTACTACGCTGTTGCTACTACGGTCGGTCAGCTACTCATAATCATCATTCATTATCAACACATAGCCACCAATTGCGGAGTGTAGTTCTCTTCCATGGCACTTCATTCCCTTCGGACTTGCGTTTTCCGTATCTATTCCATTCAAGCAACCAGGTGTTCAATCCACCTTGCTGGTGGTCTCCCTACATTTGGGTTACTAGTTCAAAATCCAAACTGAAGCACCATTTCCCCCATCTGCATTTCATCAACGGCGTAGTATGTGTCCTGCCCGTCTCCATTTTCTTTCCGTATTTGTTTGAGACATGCCAATAAGTTTACTAATAAGTATACTAAGAGTACTCGGCAATCGTACTGTAGCATACAATTGGGGGGGATATATGTCTGGCAGTGGACTGCTACAGGCTGATCTGAATATTTGTACCATATTTTTTTCTCTGGCCATGGTAATTTCTACAAAATTAATTAATAGCCATCGCAAATCAGTCCCGCCCCACCAAACTAGAACATTTGATCAATAGACCAGCCTTGAAACGTCGTTGTGCCACAGAAATCAAATTTCATTTCAAATAAATCGATTACGTATCGAGGTTGTAAGTAGGGTTGTCTGCGGATACAAGAGGATTTACATTTTTTACTAAAATTCTGTGTCCCACTGCTGTGCAAAGGTCTTCCTCCCCTTCTTCTATTAATTCTTATTATTAGCTAATGTTGGCCATTCGTCGAGGCCACCACTTTTACTTAAAAAAATGAAATAAACACTGTCATGCTTATATTCCCCGAGGAAGGGTGGTACAGGTGTACTGTGTACACCTACTTATAATCGTGTAATAAAGGGCAAGTCGATTGCTATTACACCGGGACGAATTCCTGTCTTTTTCCATACAATATATTTATTTATATCTCTTGCGGTGTCGATAGAGAGTCCAGAATCAAACAGGTTCATCCTTTTTCTTTTTGGATATAAAAAGCATCTTTAGTTCGACCTAGGAGTCGAAATTCAGGACGTGGTAATTGCCACTCGTTGTATGTGTCATTAAATCAACGAGGCGAGCCCCAGTGATATAACGATAGCCATCATTTATTATAATAGCAATGTTTTCAGGATTGGCCATGCACCAGACGTTAACCCATCTTAGAAAATATTAGTAACCTGAGAAACTGCAGATGACATTCTAAAGCTTATTAACCTGCTTTGAACAACACGCGTCATCTATTTGTTTTTTTATCAAAATTATCCCACACTAGGAATAATTTCTTTGGCATGAGGTATTAAAGTGAATTTCACACAAATACACACTCCAAAACAGAAAATTTTGGGTTACCCAAAAATTTAGTCCATGCAGGATCGAACTAGCGACTACTCTGGCTAGAAATTCGTTTCAAACCTAGCAACCTTAGTATTGCCGTGTAGTCTGGCTATAAAGCATGGAACTGAAATTATTCATGCACGACCGATCGATTAAGCGATGCCGTAAATAACATGCCTCGATACTAGCTCATCTGTAACTGTATATTTACATGACTGTATTCCAAGCATATAAATTTAATCTTTAGCTGAAAATCATCTAATGTAAGACACAGGTCTCACGCAACGATTGGAACGACCACCGGCTTCGTGACAGTCCGGCTTTTACCCCAAACTTCACCAGTACATCTTGTGAGGAGGCTTGTCCACCCCTCGTCTTCCAGAACATGGTAACCTCAAAGCCCTTTTTACCTTAACGACCCTCAGTTCTGTGAGCGTTGTGCTTCGACCTCTGTTACTTAAGTTTGGAAATTCGGAGCGCTATGTCGGTTTCCGATCTAATCTAGTAGGAAACTGAGCATAGCTCTCTCTATTGAGATCTTCTACAGGTCGCAATCGCGCAGGAAAACTCTAAGGATAGCTCTCTCCATTAGAATCTACAGATCCCGTAGATAAACTCAGAGTATAGGTCTCTTCATTGGAATCTTCTACAGATCTCTTCGTTTTTGACTCGATATTGCAGGGAAACTCCGAGCATAGCTCTCTCCATTGGGATCTTCTACAGATCTCCAAGTGTAGCTCTTTTCTTCAGATGACCTCCTTATGAGGCCCATAGTAAGCGAAAATAAATAGCATTGTTAAATTTAACATAAAAAAGCTTTCAGAATGTTAGCACGAAAAATCTGGCTATAACCCCTCGCTTAGATCCCTTACATATTACTACACTGACAAAGCATATTTGCCAACACCCCTGTTAAATATTAGATCGAACACCCCCTTTTAAATGGAGGCTAATATTATAAGTCATGGTGGTGGTGAAAGATCAGTACCGTTTAAACTGCTTTCTTGGTTACAGAGATTCAGGCTTACTGCGGCCACAGTCAGGCTGTGTTGTGCATTAGTCAATCATTTTAGATACTCCGGATACAATGACTTTTGGACGTCATTTTTGGTCACGTTTGGTCAGTCGCCTCAGTCCCTCCCGTGACCTGCTGTACAGCACTCGACACGTCGGGAACTCCAAAACCAAAAACAAACCGCGATAGAATCCGAAATTCTTTAACTGCAATTATAGATTTTCACAATTAATTTTTGCCCAACACCGAAGTCAGGTATCTTGGGAGCTTAAAGTAACGCTTAAACGCATAGCGCAGAAGTCCACATTCAAGTTCGGGCAGGGTTTTTGGAGTTTTTTTGTTACATATTATTGACAGTCTGTGGTCTAAAATTGTGTGGACCTCCTGAGGAACATAATATGCGAGACGATGTTTTTTTGTTACTTTTTCGTTTATCGATAAATTGATAGTAGCCGCCCGGAATCTGGAATTATGGCCGTTAGGTATATATATTGGCTCGTACACTGTTATATCGTCAGCGAAATGTAAGTGTATACTGTACCTCTGCCACTGTGACAACCCCCTAAAGGGCAAAGGCGTGAGGATTTTAATTTTTTTTGTTTTTATTATGTTGGTCTTAAATTTTCCCGCCACGAAATAGGTGGGGCGGTGCGCAATAACACTAGGGCCTAACAGGGTCGGCGAAAATAATTGTATAAAAAATAACACTCTCTTACTTATCAAAGTTAGTGATTTACCAAAATTTGTGGAATTAGTGTGGGAAAGGAATATTTTTTCGAAAAAGCTAAGACAGCTTATGAAATAGAAATAATCTCCACCGCCATTTGTGTAAATATTCAATTACTTTGGTAGTATTTGTCCTAAATGCCTCACTCCGTCTAACAATGCCAATATTCTGAATGTCCAAAAATACAGAAATATTTAACAAAATAACATTTGAACTCACTGTCTCTAGCAATAGAGTGTATTTTCACAAATTATTCGAATACCATTCCAATAAAATTCCTCCGCAGATTAAACACGATCTTTCACCATGACAACATCGAAGAATTTAATATACAGTAAGATAAGTACATTCCATAGTATATACCCTATACGTCTGTTAAGGCGTAGGTGTAAAAAGTGCACCCGCGTTTCACTGAAGTAATTTGGATCCAATGTGACTGGTGGTGAACTTCTTGACATTATTGGTGTACACTATTGCACATGACATTCAAGCTTGTTAGGTTCTTTGGAACGTAGTTTTACTGCACTGGTCTTAACTAAACAGGCTTCCATGGTCTACTAGACCACGGCTGATGCTGATGTCGAATACGATGCTGATCATCGGCGGATTCTGATATTCGCAACAACCTTGGTGTAGACACCTAGCGTATGATGGAGAGATCCCGCAGTGGGATGGTAGTCTGTGACTCCACGTCACTGTGAGTACCGTGAAGTCGTTTAGAGGGAGGCACGGAATTCCCAACATGAGCGAGGTCGCTCAAATCAGCGAGGTTCGAGTAAAGGTCACCGGTGCGTTTAATTTAAAGATTTCGGAATGATGGAAGCCATCACATTGGTTTTTCAATGTGGGAACAGTGGAACAAAAAAATGGAAAAATAGTTAGTTTTGAACATAGACGTTACCTTTAATGCTAATATATTAACTAATTCATGTATGTCTTATCTCTATCTATATCATTACGCGAGATCTGGGTAGGGAGACTGTATAAAGTTTTATAGGTTCTTTTTTATAGACCTCTGTTAAGAGAGATCCTATTCGCGTATAGTTTTAGTAAAATCCAAAATCGTATTTGGACTTGGTGATGATAAGGCAAACTTCGACAAGCAGGTTACCGCCGCTTATTTAATAAACACCGAAACAAAATATTGTGTATACTCCCAGTATTATGTAAAATTGTTCAAGACTCATTTCAATGCGAATCTTCGGGTCGAAGCACCCTTGCCTTTCCACCGGTGCTTCCCTTACAAATTTCACACTTACAATCCGCGACTTTGGGTCGAAATTCGTTTGTCCCCGCTGCATTGTTTTCAAGGAGAAATATTGCTACTTTAAGAATACTTAAGTTCCGGTTGTCAGGACGGGTATATTTTTTAAATTCTGAAGTATTTTGTTCTAGTACTGTTTTGCAAGTCAATTGGTGTAAGAAAGAAAGGATTATAGGTCGCTAGAAGATGTTCCATGGAAATAATATTGGGTCAGGAGTCTTTAGGTGGAGTATTGGTATATAATCGTTACTAAACACCGTTCCTAAAGCTGGTGTGGCAGAGAGGTGTGTCAAATGAAGTTGGCAAAGTGTGACTGTTGCTCTAATAGCAACGCTGATGCGTACAGTATACACCAGCATACCGATCTACGGTCTTAGACCTTTACAAGGGACGAACCTTTTGCCGTTGTACGGGCTCAGTTCTATATTCCAAACTGCCACTTAGGTTTTTTTTAAGAAAAACCCCAATAACGTTGTTTGAATTCAGTCGAATCAGAGACCTTATTATGGCCAACCGTCTCATGCGCCACTGGAATAATAAGATGATTGGCTTATTTAAGGCTAAGATTTACCAGTCAATTGCCTCTGTAACCAGTAAGGGTGTATGAGACGAACTATGAGAGTGGAGGAAGCCAGAGAGGTATGTAAGGAAAGAATCTGTTCGAACTCTGTACTCTATGCCTAGATAGAAGTTGTACCAGTTAAACTTAATGTTTACGGTTAAGTCTAATTTCTCTATCATCATTATCATAGGCCTAAATTAGTCCACTGCTGGACATAGGCCTCCCAATGTGCGCCATAGACCTCGATCCTCGGCTTTATGCATCTAGTTCTTGTCGACCTAAGCCGTCACTCCATCTTGCGGAGGGCGCCCTACTTTACGTTTCTTTATATACGTACTTAGATTACTCTTTATTGTACACCAATACATTTACATAGAGAAAAAAACAAAGGAGGTACAATTAGCGGTCTTATCGCTAATAGCGATCTCTTTCAGACAACCAAAACTGAAAGAAAAAAAATATATACAAAAAATAGAGGGCAGTAGGTGGCGTACATTTATTAGGTAATTTTATTTTAACCAGTACAGGTTCATGTGCTTATAAATATATATGATGCATAACAATATATAAATATAATAAAGGTAGGTATAAAGAAACGGCATGATAGTAGGTGACTTATTAGAGAATAGTCGAAAGAAAGTGGTCCTTAACCATTCTTTTAAAAATAGCCAATGACTTTTCGCGTCTTACTGATACAGGCAATGCATTCCATAGATGAACAGCTTGGACTGAGAAGGACTTATCAAGAAATATCTTGGAATGCATTGGTGTTTCCAGTCTGAGATTTTCCGACGACCTGAAGAACCTTGAATGTGACTCACGGAGGAACTTTAATTGTTTTTTGAGGTATAAAGAAGTATTAGGATCAAACAGAATGCTGTATAGAAGCGATAGTATGTGAGCATTCCGGCGAAAGCAAATTGGTAGCCACTTGAGCTTAGCACGAAATTCAGACACATGATCATATTTTAAATTACTTTTGATATACTTTCTCTATATCAAAAGTAATTTATACTCAGTTACCAATATTTTTACAGACAATTTACGGAAACTGGTGTACCTCTTGTCTGTACTATCATAAATAACATTAAATGCACTAATCCAAGAGACCAGCTCTCATCGAATACTGCGTCCACGAATTTGTGGCACATTAACATGATGAACACACCAGGTAATGACTCATTAATGGTATGCGTGTTAAATATAACCATTCCGTGACGTAAGAGCACTGTACTGGCAAAGATCAGACGCTCTTGGACTGGGGAAGTCTTTGATCTGATCGTTTTGTTGTCGATTGTATTGGGATTCAGTTCAGATCAGTTTAAGATTCAGACATTAGAAAGAACGATAAAACATAAAATGCGAACGAGGGAGGAGGTAGATACCGTGGAGGATATAGGCTTCCTTACCATGACTAAATAGACAGTGTCTCATCTATGAGCTATGTTTTATTAGGAACTTTTGGTTTTTTTATCACCGGGAAATCCTCATGGACTTTCGCCAGCCTCGGGGAAGCTGGCGGGGCATTTCGGACCTTTACCGACTAAATCCCCACGGTGGCCGGCATCGACACTTCAAGGAAGGGCTCCGGGATCTTCGTTGGGAACGCACCCTATATGTCGTGCTCCGAAGAGCTCGCCTTCGAGGGGGGGGGGGGCATATAAACCCGTTTCCCCTTGCACCGTCGCAGTGCTCACTGTGGCATATTGGGAACTTGGCATAGTGCTTGCACAATAAAATATGTACCATAACTTAAATCTTATTAAAACTTTCGAACCAAAAATTAATTAAATCATACTACATACAAATTACTGTAAAATGGAGAAAAGCATCCAGTGATACGAAAGCGTGCCAATTTTTAACGGTGACTGCTTTGTTAATCTATTTCACGCTTTATATCCTTGAGATACGGTGCCAAATGACTTGATAACCTGCCTGTGTTACTAGGTTTTTATTCTATGCTTAAGCAATTACTATTCATTAAGCCAAGTCTAAATAATTTATAAATGTAATTTCATGTATGTAGGTACTGCTGTATTTATACGTACATACTTATAAAATTGTAAAGAGTTTGTGTCTGTATACTACTAATATTATAAATGTAAACTTTGTATGTTTGTTGTTCTATCACGCAAAAACGGCTAAACTGCTTTAGATGGGGATAACACTTTTGATAGTTCGGGCATATAGAAAGAATGCCAGAAGAAAGAATGACAAAACATATATACAATGCGAAAGTGGAAAGATGTAGGTACCGGGGAAGAGCTAGACTATCTTACCATGACCAAATAGACCGTGTCTTAGCTGAAGGGCAAGTCAAGAGTCTCCGTAACCGGCGAGTGTGTATGAGACGAACTAAGTGAGTGGAGGAAGCCAGAGAGGTATGTAAGGAAAGAACCTGTTAAAACTCTGTACTCTCTGCTTACTTCGTGAGGGAGCTGGCGTGATGATATAGATAGAACAAATATGATACTTTTTATCCCGGAAAAATGTTAGTTTCCCAGATTAACGCACAGGATATTTTTTATCCCGGAAAATGTTAGGTTCCTGTCTAAACTCAACGCGGACGAAGTCACGGGCAGAAGTTAGTCCGACTAATGTTATAAATATGAAAGTTTGTTTGTTTAGATGTTCGAATGTTTGTTACTCAATCACGCAAAAACTGCTAAACCGATTCAAAATAGATAAATACATATTTTCAAATAGAAAGTTTACTTTTTACCCTGAAATCATGTAAGATTGCTCTGTAAAATCAAGTCATGTTGGATACATTCAGCAAAAACCCTGTCGTCGTAGCGATCTTTAGGCCTTTGTCCGTATTAGACGTATTTCGGCTGAAGAAGAAGAATCTGAAATATGTTTTAAATATATATATCTTTAAAAAACCTTTACCACCATCAGCTAAAGGACATCTAATGCAAGACAGAGGCCACGACAAAGATAGTCACGACGACCTAAACTTATTTTACCTTTTGTGTGTGAATGATCTACGCTGTTGGCCGCGGGGCCTTCACAGCTTCACCGGACAAGAGGGCGAGCGTGCAACCACTACGCTCGAGTCAGAACGGCAAGGGGGAAACTAGCTCAAAGACGCCTCAAGGAGGAACGGCCTTGGCTTGGGCAGTCGCTATGGGGGAGGGCGTATACTAGGTGTCTCGCCGTGGTGCTGTGCACCGGCCGGCGGGCAAGGGATTATTCGACCTCGCCGGCGAGGTCGGTGTCTGATCTTGTGTGCGGTATCTGCATCCGAAAGAGGGGATGTAAGGGCATGGGGAGGGTCTGTGAGAACATGCCGCGGATGGCGGTAGCTTTTTTAACTGCCTCGTTGATCTAATGGCGGTCAATTTGGGTTCTTCAGTTGTCTTGTTGCTGGCCGTAGTCTGAAAATGTGCCCGGTAGATGGCAATAGGTTCCCTCCTTATAACTTACTAACATGGTTAAGAAAAACCGAATGTACACTCTACATCGTTGCCACCTCTAGATTGGATTGTAAGTTGACGGTGTTTATTTATTTTTACCTATCTTGCCTTCTATATTCTTATAGTTCGTCTGATTCGTTCGTCCGACTCGTATTTCGTACTTTTTTCAATTTTGCGAGCACGTCCAATCATTCATACCCCCTTATCGTAGTCGCCGCCGGCTACGCACCTAACTCCGATTCTGTCAGCTATCGCTGACCGCGGCATATTCCTACTTGACCGACCTTCTTGTTGCCCTTACTTTCCTTCTTACGGATACAGACACCGCACACGGTATCAGAAACCGACTTGGCCGGCAGGGTCGAAGAATCCCTTACCCGCTGGCCGGTACAGAGCATCACGGCGAGAAACCTAGTTGGTAAACGCCCTTCCCTATAGCGACTGCCTAAGCCGAGGGCGTTCCTCCTTGAGGCGCCGTTAAACTGGTTGCCTCTTTACCTTATGGTTTGAGCGTAGTTGCTTGCTCCCTTGTCCAGTGTAGCTGAAGGCGACTAACAGCATAGAACATTCATACACACAAAAACACGCTTGTAGATTTCTGCTTTAATTTTAATTGCTTTTACTGTCCTAAAACATTTTTTCTAGCCATAGCTACTAGCCACAATTTGCTAGCAATATTTTTTTAATATTGTTTGTGAAAGTTGAAAAAGTATTGATGGACGTGTTTGTGAGTGACGCGGAATTTTTGGCTTCAATAGTAACGGACGTCATCACTCCAAAATTTTACATTCATACTGCGGCAAGCGCACAAAATATGAATGGATGCAAACATTGGATATTTGTATTTTCTTGATCCCGTGATCGTGTTTATTGTTTCCTGTAACGTGTTTATAGCGAGAGAATTTCAAGGGAATTGGGGGGAATTTACCTATTTATTTTTTTGGAGCACCTAAGAAATTTAACTTCACGTTCTTCGGAATAAAATAGCTAGTATTTTGTATGATCGTGTTTATTATTTCCTATTAAGTACGTAAATTTGTTAATAAAAGGAAAATTTCAAGGAATTGGGGAATTCGTTTCGGATAACATAAGATCTAACCTTACTTTCTCTAGAATATATTGGTTGTATTGGGTATGGCAAAGCCTTGTTAGTTTAGTAGCGTACAGTTTGGCTGGCGATCATAAAGTTCTGGCTTCGAATCCTAGGTCGGACAAAGTCTGGTGTCTCGAAATATTCTGAATTACATGCTGGAATTAAGTATGGCATAATAACAATGAACTCTCCTCCAATTCAATTGGGAGCTTAATTCCTTTCTGGGTTCACGATACCAGCCAGAGTTGTTTGTGCGCTGTAACCCGAACGATGGCCCACCTTTTATCGTGTTCTGCATGCCCCAACACCTGACCACAGCAGGACCTAATGACTGCCGTCGACAATGCAGTCGAAGTGGCTGTTGTCTTGGCCGCTTCGATATAAATTCAACTTGCCGTCAATTCACAAGGACTTGGGAGCTAACATCCTCGGCGATGTGTGTGCACAGTACACTTCTGCTACACCACTTGGGTATATAAGCGTAGTGGTATTTTTGTGTTTTATTATGGTAACTGATAGAGAAAAATATGATATAATTTCCTACAGCTGAAGAACTACAAAAATGATATAGCAAAATTGATTCAAAATGAAACAGTTGTAAATTCTTTTAAATGAATCATAAATCATTAAAACAATAAAATCTTAGTTGTTAATGTCAAATGTTGATTAAACATTGTCGACGATGGGTACTCGAAACATAACATCTGTTAGTCGCTATTTGACAAGTGTTGCCATTAGTTTTAAATGTAGGGATGTCTAGTTTTTATTGTCGTTAACACTAGTCTGAAATCTTACAGCTGTACCTTTTTTTTAATTAATTGCTACATAATTTGTGTGACATATTTCAATAAGTCAACCAATCTTTGTTTTTTTAAATTGTGATCTTTGGTATTCTTATTAGAACTTAAAAACTATTAATAAATTGTTTAATATTTAACACGACGTGGTATACCATTTATATAAAAAATAAAATCAGAATGAAAGGAATGGTTACAATACTATAAATATTAAGCAAGGATATTATTTATAAGTAACCTATCTGAGAAGTATATAATACGTCTTGATTCTGAAGAATTTTTGGCCCCAATATGATAGACAGTCAGCTTTCACTGGATTCCTTGTAATATTTTTATATTATAAGCAAGGGACGATATAACGAACGTTACAAACCAGGATAGAAGATCTGAACTCGTAAAAATAAGGAGAGCGGTGTTTTCGACCATTAGGCTAATTAAAGCTTCAATAAGTTGCTTATTGAAGTAAAATCATATTTTTAAATGTTGGGTTTCTTTTGCCATTTTACTGCATAGTAATGACATTTTGAAAGGCGATTGAGTTGTTCCTTTTTTCTTTTGTTTTTGGATCTGCTTCATTTATTGAAAAGTGTTTTAGGCATTTAGCTAACTTCAATCCGGCCAAGTTATATCGCGCATACTTTACGTTTTTTTAATAGATTATCGCCCTATATATCGACTACAGGCCTACAGCTCGGCAAAAGCCTTCCCTCGACGACTCCACATAAATCGATCCTGGGCCAGTAGTATCCATGTCTTTCCCGTAAAAGTGTCCCAGTCATCACGTCATCTTCGTCTCGGTCGACCACGACAAGACCAACAGTCAAGTCTATAAGCATTACATAAATAAAGTACTTAACTTCCGCAGAACTGAGCTCCGAGTTTCATAAATTGCGAAACATGTTGGCATCCCTAATTTTAATGGGTGAAGTCTAAAAGCGGCTCAATGCATGTCCAAAGTAAACATTGAACCGCTGTTAACATCGTATTGCAAATTATGATAAATGGTCCGAAACGAATGCCAGAATATACCAGGTCGGATTCCGCGGTAGACCCGATTTAACTCCGCTAATATTTTCAGTCTAAACACACCTTAAGGTCTTATAATATACTGGGAGCAGCCCACATGGATTATAGACATCTCTGGTTATAGAGGGGTCTCAATGAAAGAGTGATCCCGACTGGAACGCGGTTTGGACCGCGAGGATACGAGGAAGTGATGTTTTGGTTCCTCTAAGAGGCGTTCAAATAAATTCAGTACCGGTGCATTCCGAATGGAGATCCAAGAGCTTGTCATGTTTAAAAGAGCGATCGCTGTGTTACTTTCTTTTTGGTGTAAAGAGTGTCCTATGTCTCAATTTTTCCTACAGGACTTTCTGTAGATTTTCCCGCGCAAAACTAAAAATAAACTAGGCTAGGTTGTGGCAGACATTCCAACATATATCAAGTTTTGGAAGCCTGCGCACTACACACGAAATTGTGACTGCAGCTAGCCCAAAATGCTAGCCTTGTGTTATAACTGACTATCCAAATAGTTTCGGCTGCTGTAGCCTGATTTTTAATTTCAATTCATTAGATGACGACATCAAGTTGTAAGAAAAAACTCTGTAAAGACTTCATGTATTATAGAGTCACGTTTGGTCCCGATGGTCGATAATAAGCCGGTCGTCGATCTTTCGGGAAGGCCTTTGTTCTGAAGTGGGCGTGTTCCGGCTGAAGATAGACGAAAGTAACTGCTAAAAACTTTCATCTACAGTATTACACAATCAGTAATTGCTGCATCCAGTTTATGGCCCTCCCAGGCGTGGCCGCAAGCCAACTTCCCAGAAAAACAATTACGTGCACCCAAGATTCATAAATCAGAAATCTCCATTAGACAAATCACACGTGACCCAAATCACAGCTTATTGGGGAGCTGGGTCTTACAGACTATAACCTGCAAATAAGTTGGACAAAAGAGATCCAAGATGTTGCTCAAGTTTTTCGGGTCTTACAACTGCAGTATCTTTAAAGTATAGAAACACCGCTTATATTTTATTTCCCATAGTGAAAGCCTAAGACGAGGTACTAGAGCTTTGTGCTAGTTGTCTCCTACCCTTTCGGTTAGCTATGTTACTTGTTTAATGTTTCATTAGTATGGAAGCAACCAAAGACCAAATAGAGCGTGTCTTATCTGAAGGGCAAGTCAAGAGTCTCCGTAACCGGCGAGCGTGTATAAGATGAACTATAAGAGTGGAGGAAGCCAGAGAGTTCTGTAAGGAAAGCACCTGTTGGAACTCTGTACTCTCTGCCTACCCCGCAAGGGATTATTAGAATGAAAGTGACTTGTTCCAACCAGAACGCAATGTAATTAGCAATCAAAAAAGTTTCCAAATATGGAGACCAACTGTAAAAGTAACAGCCCCATCCGAACAATATACTCCATATTTTCGTTAACCGCTCGCGTGACTATGCCGATGGAACTAAATAAATTATTATCTTATTCGGTAGAACTAGGGTTGCCACCGAATAGTTCCAACCGAGCGGTAAGAACTAGAAAGCTAAATTAACTTAATTAGGTACTTTCGGACAAAAGAGATGCAAGATGTTGCTCAAGTTTTTTCGGGCATTATAACTGCAGTATCTTTAAAGTATAGAAACACAGCTTATGTGTTATTTCCCATAGTGAAAGCCCAAGACGAGGTATTTGAACTTTGTACTAGTTGCCTCCTGCCCTTTCAAGTAGAGAGTGGTTGATGCGCGTTCGCGCTCTCGTCTGGTTAACCTAAATTTGAAATTTTTCGATATAGCTTGCACACATGGCATGTACCCATCGCCAGCACGAGATGAAAAGCTTAACGACCACCACAAGACGGGATAATTACAGGGACCACAACGCTTGAACAAGTCTTTCGAGGCACAAAGTCCTGTGAGACCACCCATCACAACCTGACCTTGCGCCTTGAGGCGCACTAACTAGACAATGAGCTAAATATTGCAGATGCTCTCTATTACGATGGTACATAGCATCTTTCTGTGCCTGATAGTCGCTTCGAGCGTTGCTAGAGCCGAATATCATGCACATAAAGAAGTATGAAGAGAGCTCGCTGTTTTGATACGCTGTACTACTCAGGCTTGATCAGTACCGTTCAATAGCAATAATCGTCAAATGAAGGATGTATAGCGATCTTATTGAGACATTGGCCCGAATACAGTAGGAATTCGGTTGTTTGAAGCGTTGTGTTGAGAGCTCGGGAGTTGCATTCCTTCGTATAAACCTGAGTTATAGCTGATTTACGGGAGGTATAGTGTTACGTCGTCGTGTTACTTTGTTCGTATATCTGCATGTATTTCCGGTTCAAATTTTGTGATCGATTTTCAAGTTCTTCTGGTATCTGTTTAAGCCAAAATTTGCTATACTATGTACTGTTTTCTCAGTCATACTAATATGGAAGCATTGGGATCTCATGATGGAGCCTGAAGGTGACATGTCAAATACTGAACATTATCCTATCATGTGTAGGTTCGTTGGATTTCTCTTGAGAAGTACTATAAACATAGATGGTGGCAGAGTAGAGATGGGTTGTATTAGGTAAATCAGGTACTAAGTACACCTGTTCCTAGTCCTGCATAAATACCTAATCCAAATACCTATTCCACCTAATCTCAATGATCTCATACACATACCGTTACTTAGTGATCTCAATCCGCCTATTCTATATCAAATCCTGATATCGAATTATCGATATTTGAATTAATTTAATGTTAAATTGTTTTGTTATATTGAGTCATAATAACATTTTTAAGAAAATGGAAGTTTCAAAATGGAATCAAACATTTTTTTTTTTATTAGATTTCGCACGAAATTGTTTGAATAAACTAATACTTGTTTTCTATTTAATCATTTAATGATATATTAGTGATGCATTGGTATCTTCCCTTCATACTTTTTACAGGCTTAGGACTGTTAACTTACGAATGTATGAAGTTTTGAGTCTTGCGATATTAAATATTCCGCAAAAGTTTAGCGTTTGCAAGATGGCGTATTTAAAAGATTTCAATTCATTATATTTACATTTGTTTTATATCAATACGCGTTGTATAGCGCTGTCTCGCTCCCTTACACGTAAGCGGGATAGCAAAGCGATAAGCATATGAGTGAGTGAGAGAGCACGGGAACAGGTGTGAGTGAGCGCGCTAAACGGCTAAACATTAGTTTAGTTTTTATTGAATATGAATATTAGGTGGATTAGGTATCGTCAGAATTGGATTAGGTGCCGCCTATTCTCGTAAAATACCTGTTCTTTGGATCTGTTCTAATAAATACGACTCATCTCTATGGCAGAGTCTGATCTGGGTCGGAAGGAACTGTTCGAATAAGCAAGATATCCCGTGTTTTAGCTTTAGAAGTTAGTTTTTACGAAAGATTTTTTAAAATTATAATGTAGTGTTAACTCGCTCTCTTGTTTGTCTGCTTGTCTTTTAGGTATTAATTTTGCATTTAATTTTAAACTAACTGCCCGATGAGCTAGAGACTTGAAATTTTAAGAAATACGATACAAAAAAGCGAAAACAATCATTAAAATAAACTGACTAAAAAGTGTAAAACAATTTAAAATGAAAATAGTGAAGCGCAATTTGAGGCAAATTATAATATCATTCAAATAAAAAAAAAATTCGTTAGTTCTTTTCGGACATTGCACTGGCGACCACTCGATCTAGTACATTAAATTTGCTCAGCTCAAATACAGTTCCAAGGGTTTACAAGTGACACACTTAGGATTTTTTTAGTAAGGCACGAAATAGTTCTTGAAATCCGAGTACACACTAATAGGATTTCTCGTATATTTGGTTTAGAAATCGTTTCCGAATCCGACATGTGGATTACTTTTAGGGAGGAGTACCTCTAGCGAACAAGGGGGACTCCCCCTGCCCTTACTAGGCCCTTTTATCTCCCTTATACAATTATTGTAACTGATAGCTGTAAAATGAAAATGTAATTGCCAGTGCCATGCCCAGTGTTGGCATTATTCAATTAATTTCAATTGCAATTAAATTATTCCCCCTAAGGTACTCCGGAATTACAAAGACTTTTGGACGTTAAACGCCTCAGTCCCTCCCGTGACCATGGGTGCTGTAGAGCACTCGAAACATTAGAAACTTAAAAATAAAAATAAACCGCGACAAATCCGGAATGTATTAATTGGAATTTAATGTTTTCACAATACATTTTTGGCAAACTCTTGGAGAACCATCAAACGATTATTTCACCAAGTTGTCGTAACGCGTCGTTTTATGTGTTCTATTGGTCCATAGCGATTAAGACCAGCCCCATTCGAAACATAATCTAGACCCAGGTCTGGATTATGTTTCGAATATCTTAGACCACGATTTCAAAGGTATATCAAGATATGAAGTACATTTTTGGAACATTTTGACAAATGGCAGATCCGAGTTTGCTATCAGATACTGAGGTGAGAAAAATTACAGTGTAATATGGACAAATCGTGTACGTCTGAGATAGATGGAAATCATTTGTGTTTTTTTTATTTGTTAAAAGCGTGTGTGAACACTGTATTCTGAGTTTTTAGCTGTAAATTCTATGTCACTAAGGAAACAGGGGATGAATATTTTTTATTGAAATTTGGCCCGTCCCCCCTTTAGCCTTAGTAACACAGATTTTTTTTACTTAATACAAAATAATTATCTTAAAAATACAACAATAAGTATACGACATCAGAATTAGATCTGACCATAATTACATTTTATAATAATATCACAATACAGTCTTATAGAAAATACATTAGCATAATATATAGACTTTTCTTGGTCAGACTCCTTTCTGACATGAAAATGGGCTTATTAGTTGTTCAATTAAAAATTGCGCTACTAAAATAAATATGGATTATCTAAATTATTATTAAAAACAGAAAAAAAAAAACACCGACACGCCTATATTCCCCAGAGGGGGTGGCAGAGGTGTACTGAGTACACCCACGTTTCGCCGACGATGTTAGGTCCCATGTAATAGGGGGCGAGCCTATTGCAATATACCGGGCACAATTCCAGACTCCGGACTCATACTGAAAATTTTTCTTTAGAAAAACTACATTTGTCCGACCTAGGATTTGAACCCAGGACCTCGTGATCACAAAGCGGTGCGCTTTGCCACCAGACCAACGAGGCAGTCATATTAAGGCATAATGAAGTTCACAGGAACAGCTTAGTGAGTACTAAAAATAATGTTAACTGCTCGCCTGCTCACATCGACTTTTACCACTGCTTCGGAATGTCATTCCTCTGGAGAAGAACGGTCTAATATAAAAAGATACATGTTTTCAGCCTGCATTTTGTCCCGGGGTATGACAACAATGTAGGCTGATCTATTAGATGGGTCCAACATAAAACAACCAATTATACTGCTCATGAAAATGTCTAGACGAGCCCTCGTTAACTGAAAAGGAAACAAAAACAAAATAATGTGACTTGTTCAAAACACAACCGAATGTAATTGGGAATCAAAAAAAGCCTCAAAACACGACGATCACAATACAGAGACCCGACTGTAAAAAGTAAAAGCCCCATCCGAACAATAAACTCCATATTTTCATTAACCGCTCGCGTGACTATGCCTATGGAACTAAATAAATTATTATCTTATTCGGTAGAACTAGGATTGCCACAAAATAGTTTTAACTGAGAGATAAGAACGGGTTTTGGAGTGGAGACCACGAACTGGAAAACGTAGTGTATGATGACTTAATTCGGTAATTTGAAGTAACTAGATGCATAAAGTCGAGGCTCGGGCTCTGTAGCGCACCTTGGAAAAGGCCTATGTCCAGCAGTATTGGGCTGATAATAATGATGATGAGCGGTAAGAATTAAAATTCTAACAATATGCTTTTTCATATCAAGTGTGATTTTACCAGCCATTGCGCATAAATATCAGGTACAATAAATGAAAAAAAAAAACATGATTATCCCAGGTTACTTGTTTAATGTTTCATTAAAATTTCATTCATTCATTCGTTGGTCCGGAAGAGGATGTTCGGATCAAGTTTTCTCCCTTCGCAACATCGTAGAGAAGCATCTGGCAGTGGGCCGGAAGGTTTTTTGCGGTTTTGTGGATCTGGAGAAGGCGTTTGATAGAGTTGTGCGAAAGAGACTTTGGGACATTTTGCCTGAGTATGGTATAAATGGCACTCTGCTGCGGGCCGTCCAGTCCACCTATGTGGAGTGCAAGGCATGCGTACGGGTGGGTGGTAACATGACACCCTGGTTTGACGTTGAAATCGGCGTCAAGCAGGGTTGCGTGTTGTCCGCTAGACTGTTTATAATATATTTGGATAAGTCTTCAAAGACTGAAAGCGATGAATGAAGGTGTACAAATGAGTGATCTAGTGGTAAATCATCTACTATATGCAGATGATAGCGCGAACAGCCACTGATCTGTAATCACTAGTCACAGTTATGAAAGACGACTGCATGAAAAATGGCTTACATTTGAATGTGAAGAAAACAAAAATTATGGTTTTTGAACGGGAAGAAACCAGAACGAATGCAAGGATTGTGGTTGGGAACGATGTGCTGGATGGAGCAAGTGAATGAGTTTGTATATCTTGGATGCGCATTCAGTAAGGATGGAAAATACACCGCTGACATAGAGAGAAGAGTGAGTGCAGGGAACAGAGTGAATGGCGCGATGGGAAAGCTACTTGGGAGCCGGCACTTAAGCCGAAAGGCGCAGCTGGCCATACATAATGGAGTGCTTGTCCCAACGCTGTTATATGGCAGCGAGAGCTGGGTATGTAAGAAGGAGAATGAAAGTGGGATAAATGCGGTGGAAATGCGAGCTCTGCGGAAGATGTGCGGTGTGAAGCTGACCGACCGTAATCGCAACAGCGTAGTAGAAAGCAAATAGGTATGAAAGAGAATATCGGTGTGAAGATGAGTAAGGGTATGCTCCGTTGGTTCGGGCATATAGAAAGAATGTCCGAAGAAAGAATGACAAAACAGATATACAATGCGAAAGTGGAAGGATGTAGGTACCGGGGAAGACCTAAACTATCTTACCATGACCAAATAGACCGGGTCTTATCTGAAGGACAAGTCAGGAGTCTTCGTAACCGGCGAGCGTGTATAAGACGAACTATGAGAGTAGAGGAAGCCAGAGAGGTATGTAAGGAAAGAGCCTGTTGGAACTCTGTACTCTTTGCTTACCCCGCAAGGGATTGATAGAATGCAAGCGACTTGTTCACACCAGATCACAATGTAATTGGCAATCAAAAAATTTCAAAATATGGAGACCGACTGTAAAAGTAAAAGCCCCATCCGAACAATAAACTCCATATATTCAGTACCCGGTCGCGTGCCTACGCTGATTAAACTAAATAAATTATTATCTTATTCGGTAGAACTAGGGTTGCCACCGAATAGTTCTAACCGAGCGGTAAGAACTAGAATGCTAAATTAACTTAATTAGGTAGTTTGGGACAGTGGTTTTCATTACGTTAAATCGTTTTCGAGAATTTGCTTTCTCAGCTTTATAGGACAAGAATAGATAGAATATTTTACTTAATTGTTCTTTTTATTTTCATGGTACCATTAAGTACTTCGTTTTGCAGAGTCCACCCAAAAAAAATCTGTATACAGCTGTTATATAACGCCAAAGCATGAGATCTTTGTTCTTGTCCGGTAAAACTATTAAGTCACCGCGGCCAACAACGTAGATCATTCACACACACAAAATGAGATCTTTGTTCAGCTTTGGGCAAGATCATCATCAGCCGGAAGATGTCCACTGCACTACAAAGGTCTCCCCAAAGTTCGTCACCACGACCGGCTTTCGACAGTACGCATCCAATTTTTACCTGCCAGTTTCGGGCAGACGGACGATTTAGAGCAGTGGTTAAGAGCTTAATCCACTCTGCCGTGTGGGGATACGTTTAAAAAAAAAAGAACGAGAAAGAGTTTCATCTGGTCATTGGTCTACTATGGGGGCCCTGCCCATGTGCCACAGTACCATTAGTGGGTCAAAGCCGTTGGGGCTATGAGTAAAGTAGATACAGAATCCCGCCTGCCTATTTACAGGCCGTTGGTCGTTCAGTCGGTTTCTATCATCATCTTTCTGCAACCCATTGTAGAGCATAAGCCTCCTCCCTCTTGTGCCATTCTTCGCGGTCCTGTGCCAATCTACCTCAAGTTCTTCCTCCAACTCTTGATATATCTTCTACCCATCGGTTGCCATACAAGAAGAAATAGAAAGTTTTACCAGCCAACTTCAATCAGTTCTACGAGTTCTATCGATGCCAACCCTAGTTAAAACGATCCGGCGTTTTGTGAATACGGGCGTTTGTCGCGGGAAGTCCGACATTACAGTTACAATACCCTCGGAGCACGATATTCCGTCACGCCAACATCTTTCCGACGACATACAATTCTTTTTCTAAATAGTGACATAACTAAAAGAGCGAGAACATGAAAATCACTCTTTCTGTGTGTTAAATTAGAGTACATATTTGAATGAAAAAGTTTTTGAGTTACGACATTACTGCATTTGGTAGTGGATTGTCCACGAGTACTAAGCTTTCAACTCCACGAGTACTAAGCTTTCAACACGTACAATGTGTGAGCTATTGAATGGAGAGTTCGAATAAAGCGGAATTCATGAAATTATTTCTGAAGTTGCCTTAACAAGACGCTCAACATTCTCAGATTTTCAGATGGCATGCAAACTTTTGTTTCGCATCAAATCCATTATTGTTTGTTGATAGCAAACATTCATTATATAAATTGGTTTTTACAATGACATTGAAAACTAAAATGACTGCCTCGTTGGTCCAGAGGCAAGGTTGTCATCACGTGGTCCTGGGTTCAAATGTAGATTTCTAACGAAAACGTATGAGTCCGGAGTTTGTCTCCCTTTACATGGAACCTAACATCGTCGGCGAAAAGTGGATATACTCAGTACACCTCTGCTACACCCGCTTGGGGAATATAGGCTGGTCACTCTCAGCTGCAGTCAGGAGTCTGGTATTGTGCCCGATATAATAGCAACAGATTTAGATTCGGAACCAAAATCATCGGGAAAATGTGACTGTACACAGTATACCTCTGCCACCCCCGCATGCCTCTGCCACCGTTACGCTTATATACAGGCGTAACGGTCGTTATATATTTTTTTACACTGTTCCACTTAAGGAACTCGGGACCTTCTGATCGCTAGTCGCATTTTACGCAGAACAACTAGGTGGTATGAAAGAGAGTATCGGTGTAAAGATGAGAAAGGGTATGCTCTGTTGGTTTGGGCATATAGGAAGAATGTCAGAAGAAAGGATGTAGTTACCGGGGAAGAACTAAACTATCTTACCATGACCAAATAGACCGGGTCTTATCTGAAGGACAAGTCAGGAGTCTCCGTAACCGGCGAGCGTGTATGAGACGAACAATAAGAGTAGAGGAAGCCAGAGAAGTATGTAAGGAAAGAACCTGTTGGAACTCTGTACTCTCTGCCTACCCCGTAAGGGATCTGGCGTGATGATATAGACTACTAGGTGGTCTAAGTGCTGGCACATATCCGGCGGGCCGGTGCGGCGTCGCTACGATCTTTGAATCGATTCGAATGGAACGAACTGCTATCGACGTTTTAAATCGATTCCAAGTCGATTCTAACGAATGTGCTGATTGAATGAAAATTTTTCTTTTGTATCTCTCCATTTGTACCATTTCTGGATGCGTTTGATTTAGAGATTATAAAAAGGCATGAAAGTTTTAAAAATATTATGTTACGTACTTCGTATTTTTTTTAATACACGTTTTTTGTGATTATTTAGGTCCTTGACGTTGAAATCTTGAATGAGATTGCCGATTACCACTTTTTTACTATAGAAAAATGAATCAGACCGATTCGAGATACTTTAGAATCGATTTACTAAATCGGTCCAGTGTTTTAGGTAAAAATCGGTGTGCCTTAGAAAAAAGGATTTCTGTTTATACGATTTTTAAAAGAGATTCCTAGTTGTGTTAACTACCTACCCACATCCTGTCGGGGATGGCGTCGCCGTTCCGCCCAGTCTGATATAAGCCCAATCCTTAAATATCCTATATTCGCAAAAAATAATAATAATTTGAATGTTCTAGTTTCATTATTAAAACAACACAGTCCATAACTCCCTAGCTCGTAACTAATCTATATCGATTAAACGATTTGGGTAACGACTGTCTGAAATATTCAGCCGATGGATTGATTAATAACACAGTTTTTACCGTTCATGCGCCATGTTTTGATAGCAGAACAATTTCGTACCCGTCGTAGAAGTATTAATTCATTTATGTATATGATCACACCAGAGCGCTTAGCACGAAAAGATTGACGTAAGGGTCACCGTAGCGACTTTAAACTTGAACTCAAACTATTTATTTTGTATAAATCCTGCGAGGGTACTTACAAATGGTCATATTTATTTATTTTCTTAACTTACTAGTCTACCACCGGATCGGAACGCGGACTCCACTTAGAAGATCTGGCGAGAAACTCAGCGGGCTTGTCTTTTTTGTCTAATTCTCTATTAATTTTTATTTTCATCAATTTCTGTGTAGATATACACATTTTTATATTATACAAACCTCCCCGGTTACCCCGGAACAACTATGCCTTTTGGACGTCTAACACCTCAGTCTCTCCCGTGACCATGGGTGCTGCACTCGAAACGTCGGGAACATAAAAATCTAAAATAAACCGCGATAAAATCCGAAAAATAGTTTTATTTCTATTTTTTACGTTTTTGAACACCCAAAATACCTACATAGCCTACATAAGTTTACATGACATTTCCATAACTAGGTATAATAGCGTGCAGACTAGCAGGTGGTCGCTTGGAACCGGTTCTAGATCCACACGGCTCGTCCGATGACCTAAATGCTTAAACTTACGTATGTGTAAATAATGTGGTTTATATATTTTTTCTACTGTTTAACTAATCACTGTCACAATATGTCAATATGAAAGTATGAAATGTACCAAACGAGGAGGCTGGGAGACAAAAGCCTTCTTCATAGATCGTCACGAGCACCGGTTTTGTCCGCATCCGTGTTTAACCTAGACCAGTTTCGTTTCCAATAGATTTCATCATCATCATCATCATCATCATAGGCCATAGAACATAGGCCTCCCCAATCGCTTTCCAGCGTAATCGGTTCGATGTCACCTGCATCCAAAGACTTCCTGCGATTTTCACAAGATTTCACGACTTCAGCTTGCTAATCCTGAGTGCTATGTCGGTGACCTTGGTTCTTCTACGAATCTCCTCATTCCTGATTCGTCACGGAGAGAAACGCTGAGCTCTTTCCATCACTCGCTGAGCAACACTGAGCTTTTTCATGAGACCTGTTGTAAGAGACCTTTAACTTGTGTGTGTGTGAATAATTTGATCGATATTTTTCACACACCGTCGCGCCAATATACTCCAAGCGGGTGTGGCAGAGGTGGGCTGGGTAGGTACACCCACTTTCCGTCGACGATTTTAGGTCCTATGTAATAGGGGGCGAGCCTATTACTATATACCAGGAACTATTCCAGACCCCGGACTAATACTGGGAGATTTTTTTCGATAGAAAAACTACATATGTCCGACTTAGGATTTACACCCAGGACCTCATGATAGCAAAGCAACTTATTCGCCATAAGACTAAGGAGACAGGCGGAGGATGTTTTTACTGTGTAACTAATGACTGTCGCAGCATGTCAATATGAATTTATGAAGAATCGAATACTTTTTATTCATGTAAACCATTACAGTATGAATCGTCGGAAAAGAATGTCAAATGTCATTCCTGTGGAAAAGAAGCGAAGTGTTCTTAACGAGGGAACTGGGAACCCAAATAGGTAATCGGCTTAGTGTTGTACATGTGTACAACTTTTACCAGGATACCTAATCCAAATCAGTTTTCAATAGTTTTTATCGTTGACTGCCTCGTTGGTCTAGTGGCAATCCGCATCGCTTTGTGATCACGACGTCCTGGGTTCAAATGCTAGGTCGGACAAACGTAGTTTTTCTAACGAAAACTTTCCGGTATCAATCCGGAGTCTGGAATTGTGCGCGGTATATGACAAGAGGCTCGCCCCTATTACATGGGACCTAACATCGTCGGCGAAAAGTAGGTGTACTCAGCACACCTCTGCCACCCCCGCTTGGGGAATATAGGCGACGCGGGTTCGATTTACGACTTAATTAAAGACGTCGCCGAAAATAAAACGGAAATAATCTATCTAAACATTCAAACAGACAATTTGATGCAAGATTGATGGTTCCGACTAAATAATGGAGTTATTTATTTTAGGGGCAGAAGCTTGTCGTTAGTCCGCCCTACCCCCCTTTCTGGAGGGGGAGGACATTAACTATTGTATACTATGACAGTCGTCACAAATGGGGGATGGACATATTTTCGGTTTGTTATTATTTCGCGTGAATGGTTTATTGTTCAAACTAAATATGAGTATTGGTGGGTATATACGTGTTCTCTCGTAAAAAAGCCCAGAGTTCCTCAGCGAGCTTTGCTCTGCGTTTCTCTACATGATCAAATCAGGAATGAAGAGATTCGTAGAAGAACCAAGGTCACCGTTATAGCCCATAGAATTAGTATGCTGATGTGGCAATGGGCGTGCCACATAGCGCGAATGTCGGACGGGAGTGGAGATCACGTATTGGCAAGCGCAGCGTGGGACGGCCGTCTACCAGATGGACTGACGATCTTGTGAAGATTCTAGGATGTCGTTGGAAGCAGTTGCCATCGGACCGGCTGCGCTGGAGAGTAATTAGGGAGGCCTATGTTCAGCAGTGGGCAAGTATAGGCTGAGATGATGTGTATTGGAATAGATCTTGCTGTGGGGAATGGCATATCGCTGGTCCGATTCAATAATGACAACTCAAAAACTTACTAGAAGGAATAATTTCCTCTGTTCTACTTGTATCATAATTTCTTCCCCACTCAGTATTGACTGGCGATAAGCTTGCTCTGCTTGTTTTAGGACCGAAAAAACCGCGCAATATAACGTTACAAATGTCTATGAACCCTTTCTAAATCCTAGATGTACTATGACCTTAATGCGATTGTCAGTATGAGATGGCTGCAATAGAGTGAAAGAGACTACAAAACAATCACCGGGCATGTCCACCAGAGTGTCGACTGTGCATTTCCCAAGTGATAAATCAAACTGTGACAAGTTGGGACGCTGACAGCGTCTGATTGATGTCCGAACAATTTGCACGGGCGATGGAAATAGAACTAACTGTAATTAACTTGATTTTTAGACACACACGTTTAATAGAACTACTCTACGAATGATGCGGCAGAAATGCGAATAAGATATAGATACGTGATGGGCAAAGTCTTTCTCTCATTTAAGGGCCTATCGCGATCGAACATTTATCTACGGTAGAGTGACAGTGATGAAATTACTTTATAATAGAATAATATGGGACACATGTATAAAGCGCGCGTTGGAAATGCAATGAAAATGCACATACCCAGACTGAAGCAAATAATTGTGGATCACGCGAAGAATTGTCCCGTGCGGGAATCGGATCCGCGACTATTCGACCCAGTTGGTGGGAGCGACTTAAGCTCACAATTACTACGCTAAATCGTCCGTCAATGTTCCAACGTATTTACCTTACGAAACGAAACAGAATTTACCAACTCACAATATGAATAACAAAACTGAAATCCTTTCTTTTTATACCGACGTTTGGGAATTTCGACGTTTCCAAATATACGCTTTGGCAATATCTCTGGGCACTAAAGCCGGCAGATCAAACGGCACAAATAAATCGGCAAGCTTTTAATAAAACACAACTGGAAGATGTGCACGCGTGAATAATGCGGGGAGTCACTGGAAACAGTGTTGCCCTTTTATCTGCCCACGTGGGATACTAAAGAAATTAATGAAGTGAGGGGTGAATGAGGATTTCACATAAATAATCACTGTTTAGTCTTTATTTGTCATATTTCGCCGTCGACGTTAGATCTTAATGTAATAGGGAGCAAGTCTACTGTACTGATCACTTGATTTGTTGTAATAAAAAACATTGTTAAACTTTGTCGAAACTAGAACTTTGTTATCGGAAGCCGCTTGGGACTAAAAACGAGGCTGGGTATGAATGGCAGAGAGTAGGATGGAGACGTCATTTATATCAATCAATCAATCAGCCTATCGTAGTCCACTGCTGGACATAGGCCTCTCCTAACACGCGCCATTGCACACGGTCCTCCGCCTTCCGCATCCAGCCTGTCCCAGCGACCTTTTTGAGGTCGTCGGTCCATCTAGCCGGGGGCCGTCCTACCTTACGCTTACCAAGTCGCGGTCTCCACTCTAGGACACGCTTGCTCAATCGGCCGTCGGTCCTTCTGCAGATGTGACCAGCCCATTGCCACTTTAGCTTACTGAGTCTGCGAGCCATGTCGGTAACTTTGGTCATTAATATGGATCAACAAAAAATTGTTGAGAAGAGAACTAATTATAACTCTCTCAAAGTCAGTCAAACCATTTTTTTTTGTATAGGCCAACAAGAGCGCTTACAAACGTCAAAAATTATTACATTCCTTACAATTACCACCCAAATGTCTTAAGATCCAGCGCAGTGTTAGTTGTTGGGAACACGTTACTATCTATTCCTACAATACTTTGAAGTCAAACCCTTCCAGTTAGCTAAAGCTGGACCGCTAAAGGAATCATTCTGAAAATCCTCAGTTTTCAATGGCTCATTCTTCCCCTGGGATGTACGCGTAACTTACTCGGAAATCCTTATAAAATATCTTGTTCTATTAGCCTTCCATTTGAATTATAAACACTTTAACAATAAAGAAATATTGATAAATATAACTTCTTTGCTATTTTATTGTCCTCTCCATACCCAAAATGGAAATTACTCCCAAACGTAAAGACTTCCAGTTACCATTTCTTTATTGCGGCGCAATTGTAGCCTATAAAAGATTAGTAGGTACAGATGTTTTGAGAAAACTTTTCCTTTAGAACTGTACTAACAAGACATACTTATTGATTTTTCCGTGTAGCAACTTCCTTCTGTACTTATTTGCAGGAAACTCCGAGAGATATTTTCAACGTCTTCGGCAATAATTATTTTTATATAAATCGAACAGGATGCTTGAGTTAAATGTTGTTTATTTCTTTTTGTTACCTATTTTGTCTTTTTGCTTTGATGTTACACACGGGCATCCTCCATAATTTACCAATTAGATCATGGATTATACATAAAATTTAATTACATACCGATAAACCAGTAGCATTCTTATTAAAAACAGTGTCACGCCTTAGTTCTCCATACGGGGGAAAGTTCTGTGTGCCTTGTGAGTCCACTTTTCCTCGATCATGATAGGTCTCATGTAATAGAGTGTGAGCAGAGATGTACTGTGTACACCTACTTTCCTCTGAAGGTGTCATGTAATAGGGGGCGAGTCTATTGCGCCATTCCACACTGACACTGTGAATTTTCGATAGCAAATATGATATATACGCGTTTCTTTACAATAAAAACATTAAAATCGCGCATCCGTCGCTTGAATACATTTAATGGCCCAAATGAAATTGCTGACCAAAAATATTGGCAATAATGTTGCGCCATTAAGCCGATGTTTGTCTCATCATAAAACCTGCGCCCACGCACACAAACGGCTTCGTATTTACACAAATATTTACATACCGACGTGATCCAGATATAGAAAGGATCATAATGTGATAGAATTTGTAATTGGAAATGTGTCATTAAGGATTAACTGCCGGATTAGTACAGAACCGAGCCAGTCGTTGTGGCGATCTTTGGAGGAGCTCCTTGTTCTACAGTGGATGTCTTTCGGCTGATGATAGAGTATAGCATCATTATCGGACAAATGTATCGCGATGTGTCGCTGGTGATGTCAGGTGACGTCGCTCAACAAGTCTAGCAACTGCGCGCGGCCTGTTCCTTGTTGCCGCGTCGCTTGTTGGGCAACAGAAGTAACAGTGTAAACATTTTGCGCATCAATATGGACGAACGATGTATCCTCGGCGACATGCAGCAAATGTAGACAAAACGGGTCGGGGGCAAGATGTTGGGTGACATCGCCCAGTGTTACTTCACTTCGCACGACATCACAAGCGACACGTGTCGTGAGACATATGCTCTACACATAATAAATACAAGGCTTTAAGAGGTAGGGCCCCAATTCTACTTAAAAAAATCCGCGAAAGTCAGATGTTAACCGTCGTTGATCAACAGTAGTCAACTGATATCGTATTTATCGAATACGAAAACTTTGAAAGGCGAGGGTAAGTTTGAAAAATTTGTTACGAATATATTAATTACCGGTCGTATTCCCTATGTCTCGGATTCTCACGTCGCCCAATTTTAACGTCAGGAATTTAATAATGTTTGTTTCTTGCTTATGTGAAGGAGCAAATCATAAGAAAAATATAACAAAGACTTGAACAATGAATATTCGTGATTTATTGATATTCTGTACCTTGACAGATATTTCGCGGATATCATGCACCACTCCTAGTATTATTCCTGTATTGTGAATGCCAATCGTACCATCCAAAATCTCTACGTAGTAGTCGAACTCATTACCTCATGGTTGCCAGCCGCACTAGACCAACGAGGACTTCAAAATAAAAATATTTGCCTTCCTTTAAACAGACTGGCAAATCCAATTTGAACATTGTCTTTCCTTGGCATTATGAGGCGTCTGGCTTCCAAAATGTTGGTTGCAGATAGCGGGCGACTTGTCACGTCGTGTCCTTTAATTAAGCCGTCTAATTTAGCCTGTAAACTTCTATAATGAGCACTAACTTATTAATAAGAGGATTAGGAAAACAGCTGTGTTAAGTTGGACTATTGGTTTTATGTTTCTGTAGAGAGAAAATTGAGGTTGTACACACAACTTAATAATCATTGTCTCGTCTACACTGCTGAAGTGCTGATGGCATAGGTGTATGTACGCCCACCAAGAAGACGACGATGTTACGTCTCAATGTGGCAGGGCAAGCCTATTGCCATAAACCGGTTATAAGGATATAATATTCTGGTTGCTACCAAACATTTTTTTGGTAAAATAAAAACAATTCCCCTTCAATCGACTTCGGACCTCGTGATCGAAAGCCTTATCCATATCTTCATAAAGAGAGAGAAAGAGCCCGAAGTATCGTATTTCTTAAATTTACCTTTAAAACGCCGCTGTTCTAATATTCACGAGATAGAGCGTACCTTTTAATGGCCCTCTATGACCGTAACTCAGTTACTTAGATTTTTGAGTTAAGTCTATACCGTTCTGGAGGTGCGATATATGTAATAGCTAAGAAAGTTGACTTAGTCCAGTATTTGAGAGTTTGAGCCGCTCCGCCCACAGTTTGATTCCCGTACGGCACAAATCTTTGTGAGACCCACAAATATTTTGATCGATCTGGTGCTTAACTCTGCTATTTTAAATTGAATGTAGTCCATTGACATTCAAGTTGTTGATTTTTGGCAGATTTGGTAATGCTGTAACTAAATGGTATCACTACGGGTTTCAATAGGCATATCACTTGAAAAAAAAAAAGATTTTATTTGGTAATCTGGTAAACACTATGATTGTTTGTTTATCCGGTACTCTATTATTTTGACGGTTTTTTGGCAACTTAAATGCAATGATCGTCTTTTTCACACGATCAAATGGTAATCGTAAACTTTTGGCACAATATCAACTCAATGGTTATTGCAACCTGTAATAATGACTAATTACGTTAAAATAGCAGAGTAAGGCCCTGGGCGTTTATGTGAATTGCATGTTTGTAAACACGAACAATACAGGATTTTGTGGTTGTGTGTGTGTGAATGACCTGTGCTGTTGACCGCGGGGCCATTACAGCTTCACCGGACACGAGGGCGAGCGTGCAACCACTACGCTCGAGCCAGTAGGGCAAGGGGGCAACTAGCTCAAGGGCGCCTCAAGGAGGAACGGCCTTGGCTTGGGCAGTCGCTATCGAGGAGGGCGTATACTAGGTGTCTCGCCGTGGTGCTCTGCACCGGCCGGCGGGCAAGGGATTCTTCGACCTCGCCGGCGAGGTCGGTGTCTGATGCTATCATTATGGGGCTACGTTTATTTTTTCTAAAACAATCTACCCTGCATGTGATCTGGCGTGAAAACAAATAGTTTTATAAAGAACTGTAAGCAGCAAACTCATTCTTCATACTAGCCAATATAATCTTACATATCATACCTTTTTAGTACATGTAATTTTTCTATCTCCTTCAGGCAGCCCTTGAGTTAGGTTTATATTTTGTGTCTATAAATCTAGGCTATTAACCCTGGAGCTGTTGGCGTTACACACCGCTTTCAGACAGTGATATGTGTAAATAGTTGAGCATTATTTTGTGTTATAACAAAGATATGATATACAATGCGAAAGTGGAACGGTGTAGGTACCGGGGAAGACCTTATCTTACCACGACTAAATAGACCGACTCTTATCTGAAGGACAAGTCGGGAGTCTCCGTAACCGGCGAGCGTGTATGAGACGAACTATGAGAGTGGAGGAAGCCAGAGAGGTATGTAAGGAATGAAACTGTTGGAACTCTGTACTTTCTGCCTACCCTGCAATGGACCTGGCGTGATGATATAGATAGATAGATAGAGATATGATATGTGTCTTAGGGCCCTTATTTAGTATAATCAAAACTGGGCGTAACAATGAAATGATCGTGTACTAGTTATAATGTATGCCACTGGTGTATCATTAAACAATCATTTCGCGGTGTTATCGTAACACGCTGCGTTAAGTATTTAATCGATGATATCGAAAACGGACCCACGGGAGTTACCACTACTTCTTTATTAAACCTTGTAATCCTATCTTTTTTTTAACGGGGGGAAATGCCTAGTACATACTGCCACATCGCGGGCTTTGCTGATGTGACAGTTATGTGAGGCTCGCACCCACTAAAACCTCCCGGCGTCCGTCTTTTGCCCGAGTGCCCTGCCGCAACATCTGCGACGCGAGCCTTGTCTGTTTCGTACAGACCTCGTCTTCAGCGCCTCAACCGGCGAGTGTGTATAAGACGAATTATGAGAGTAGAGGAAGCTAAAGAGGTGTAAGGAAAGAACCTGTTAGAACTCTATACTTTCCGCCTACCCCGCAAGGGATTTGGCGTGATGATATAGACCGTTGGACTGCAAAGTCAAAGGTCTCGGGTTCAAACCCAGGCACGCACCTCTGTCTTTTCGAAAACATGTGCGTATTAAAAAATTAATTATCACTTGCTTTAACGGTGAAGGAAAACATCGTGAGGAAACCTGCATGCCTAAGAGTTTCTCGAAGGTGTGTGAAGTTCGCCAATCCGCACTGGGCCAGCGTGGTGGACTATGGCCTAAACCCTCTCAGTTTGAGAGGAGGCCCGTGCCCAACAGTGGGACAGTTTCTTAACAGGGCTAATATTATATTTATTTATTATATAGATATATAGCGATTTTTTTTCAAGCTTGGTCAGCGATTAACCCCTACCTCACCTGATAGGAAGTGACAATGAGGCCGCAGATGTGGCTCCCTAACTCAGTAATAGCCTATTCACTCTCAAATAGGCTGAGGGGACGAAAGTTAGATTGAATTCCGAATCGGCAGGATTGGGCTAGACCTGCCTCCGTGTGTGACATCTTCGCGTAACTTGACGAAACACAACTGGGTCGCTTGGTGACTTGACTGCTAGAATGGTGGTGGCCGGCCACGGTCGTAGCCTACCGCCGGTGAAGATGCTGCTCGTCTATCACTACCCAGGAACCACGTGTAGGGAATCAAGGGTAAGAGACCTAAGGACTCGGGCAGCTTAGGCCTCCAAAGTGTCCGAGGAGTATATAAAGAAAGCCAGATAGGTCTGTAAGGAAATAACTTGTTGGAGCTTTGTACTCTGCCTTCGCCGCAAGGAATCTGGCGTGATGATATACATAGTATAAGAAAACAGTTCAATTAATCAATCAGCCTATCGTAGTCCAATGCTGGACATAGGCCTTTCCTAACACGCGCCATTGCACACGGTCCTCCGCCTTCCACATCCAGTCTGTCCCAGCGACCTTTTTGAGGTCGTCGGTCCATAGTCCATAGCTGGGGGCCGTCCTACCTTACGCTTACCAAGTCGCGGTCTCCACTCTAGGACACGCTTGCTCCATCGGCCGTCGGTCCTTCAAGAAAACAGTTACACTTTGTTGATTTGGTAGCGGATCAGACTCGCTTTAGAAGAATTATATCAATTGACTAGGAAGCGAGTGAGAATCCTGCTGCAAATAAGGAATTCGGAAACCCATTTTTTTACGATTATTTTTGTTGCATATTTGAAGTTCTTGGCGTTTTATTTTATGTGCTGTGGTTTACATTGTTAGAAAGGCTGTCTTTTCCTAAGTTTCGTATGTCTAATAATAGCTCGATTAGTGATTAAACATTTGGTTTCTGCGTTATCAATCACAAGATTTACGTCCGTCGGTGTGCCAAATATGTACGAGATCCAGAGACAGTTAGTCTGATCCAGGTTTAGTCACTCATGAGTCAGGAAAAGACAGTGAAACACAACAAGCAAGAGCCAACTTCCCTCTTCTCTGAGGACATTTGCATTACCTACCAGTTTACTGAATGTCTTAGACAACCGCATTCGTGATTAGGATGGTTAACGGTCTTTTAATTTGTCTAGATTCTAGTCCTATACATCCACAGAATACAAATTATGCAACTGTAAGCACTTGACTTCGTTAACTCGTGATTATTTCGTGCTAAGTCAGTGGAGAAACACAAATTCTTTAAAAAAATTATATTAATCTTATTTTGCCATAAAAGAAACGATGCCACAATCTGCGTATATCCACATCTCTTTCTCACAGCAAATTAAGATTATAGTAACATCTATATTAACACGCCAGATCCCTTGCGGGGTAGGCAGATAGTACAGAGTTCCAACTAGTTCTTTCGTTACAGACCTCTCTGGCTTCCTCCACTCTCATAGGTCGTCTCGTATACGCACGCCGGTTACGAAGACTCTTTACTTGCCCTTCAGAAGAGACACGGTCTATTCGGTGACCAAATAGACCGTGAGCCGGGGAAGCCTGGTACCTACATCGTTTCACTTTCGCATTGTATATCTATTTTGTCATTCTCTCTTCCTACATTCTTTCTGTATGCCCGAACCAGCGGAGCATACCCTTTCTTATCTTTACACCGATACTGTCTTTCATACCAACTCGCTTTCTTCCTACGCTTTTGCGAATACAGTCGGTCAGCTTGACTCCGCACATCCGCACATTATAGTAACATTTTATTATAAAGGACTGGCCAGCGATAGACCTTTATCTCACCCAATGGAAAGTGACGACGGGGCCAAAGATATGGCTCGCTGACTCAGTAATAGCATATGCACATTGAAATAGGCTGAGAAGACGGAAGTAAGACAGAGTTCAAAATCGGTATGATCGGGCTAGACCCTCCTCCTCGTAAGGCAAATCCGTGAAGCATGCCGAAACACGACTGAGTCGCTTGCCGACAAGCGACTCAGTCGTCATGACTACTGGGAGGATGGTGACCAGCGAAGGTTGCAGCCTACCACCTAATTTTGATGTTACATATATCAATTAAAGGGAATATTTTCTGTTGGTTCGTATCTTATTACTCAAAGAGCGCTTTAAGAAGTGAATGGAGACAAATCTTTGTGTAACCCGCAAATTGTGTCTGTGAATTGCACGCTTGTAAACGCAGCTACGACCCAGGAGTAACTCCTAGTGTGGGGTTACGTTCTTAGTTATTAAAAAGAAAAAAAATGAGATTATGGTAGGCGCCTAGATCAGCTGTTTCCCAATGCCTCGTCTGTCAGTAATTAATCAGTCGACTTGTCCGCCGACCTGCTGTTTTTATAATTAGTGACGTGACGGTACGTGATAAACGCCACAATGTCGGTAGTTTGACAAATGCTCGACGCCAGGGTTTCAAGAACTGCGAAATTGTTGCCTGTTAAAAAAAATACTTTGAAAATTTAGAACGCAATTGTTTTTAGGACGGAATTGTTTGATTTTCTTCTTTTGAATTTTGTTTTGTCAATTTTGTGGCAAATATTAAATATTGATAGCGAATAATATTTTGTTTTGAATGTCAAATGAAACCTTTCGCATATCTTGATTTGTATAAGATATATAATCAGCATTTTATAAGTTTTTCAGTCGGTAAGCCGCTCCACTAACTGGATCTAAAATTTGCGAGTTCGATACCTGCAAGGGACAAATCCCATGTGACTTACAAATCTTTTTTTTTTCTCTTTTTATTTAAAAACATAGCCCCACACTAGGATTTATTCCTGTATCGTGGGTGCGTTTACAAACATGAAAATTCACATACACAAATACTCAGACCGAAACAAATAATTGTGGATCACACAAACATTTGTCCCGCGCGGGAATCGAACCCGCGACTATTAGACACAGTGGGCGCAGCGGTTTAAGCTGTTAACCACTGCGCTAAATCGTCCGTCATTATTATTCGTTTCACAAGGATATTGTGATATAGGAATAATTTAAGCGTACGTTTTTCCTTAAGAGTTGATAAATAAAGGTTATTTTTTCTTTGTTAAAAAACAGCCCTACATATTTCGGTTCGGGTTCCTATTTATCGTACCAAATTTAGGGTAAACCGGTACACGGCAATGAGCAGACGGTAAACAGACCTGATAAGGCTTCGTGCAAATGAGCCACCGTGGCTGTCGCGCGTCACCTCTTTTGGTACCGTTCAAACTAAGGTGATCGGTGGCTGCAACTATGTGTATGTGAACAGCAGAAAGAGTGATCACTGTCTCTGCTACACGTTTTGTGGAGTGACCGCCACCGGTGGTGTGTCGCGGGCACTTTAGTCGCGTGTGGTAGACACTAAGTTGCGAGTAGCCCTCACTCGCTACATGTTGCGGACGATTTAGCGCAGTGATTTAGAGCTTAAGCTGCTTCGCCCCCTGTGTCTAATAGTCGCGGATTAGATCCCCGCACGGGACAAATCTTTGTGTGATCCACAATTATTTGTTCCGGTCTGGGTATTTGTGTATGTGATATTTCATGTTTGTAAACGCCACGACACAGGAACTAATCCTAGTGTAGGGCTACATTTAAAAAAAAATGTGTGTGGCGAGTCCATACGAAAGTGCAGAGCACCACGGCGAGACACTTGGTATACGCCCTTTCCCATAGCGACAGCCCAAGCCGAGGCCGTTCTTCCTTTAGGCGCCCGTGAGCTAGTTGCCCCTTGCCCTTCCGCGTGGAGCGTAGTGGTTGCGCGCTCGCCCTCTTGTCCGGTGAATCGTAAAAGGCCTCGCGGTCAACAGCGTATATCATTTACTCGCACATACACACAAAAAGAATTCATACGAAACGTGTGTGTGTGAATGATCTACGATGTTGGCCGCGGGACATTTACAGCGTCACCGGATAAGATTCATACAAAACGTATGAAAAATCAAGTGAACTGCTCCTCGCTAGCCACCAGTGGCTGTCTGTGGTTGGTGGCTTATTTGTGAGGTGCCTAAATGGTGGTAAACAGACTGGATAAAGGGTAAACAAATTAGTGCAGATGAGATTTTTTGCGGTGTTCACGCTTGTGTGGCTTATAGAACGATTTATGCTCTCAAATGACCTATGAATAATATTTTTGGGGTTAATTAATCTGTTTTGAATAACAGTATCGGGAGTTTAATATTCCAGGTTTCATTTTTTAGGTACTTTACATGAAGGAGAAAGAATGACAAAACAGATATTCAAGGCGAAAGTGAGAGGATGTAGGTACTGGGGAAGACCTAGACTATCTTACCATGACAAAATAAATGTCTTATCTGAAGGACAAGTCAAGAGTCTCCGTAACCGGCACGCGTGTATGAGACGAATTATGAGAGTTGAGGAAGTCAGAGAGGTATGTAAGGAAAGAACCTGTTGGATCTCTACTCACTGCCTACCCCGCAAGGGATCTTGCGTGATGATACAGATAGATAAAATTAAAATAGTAAAAAAAGTTTACTTGAATGGGTAGTTGAGGTGTTCATAGTACATCCGCATTTCGCCACATTTTTATTTTAGCTTGGAAATTTATTCGCCTTTTAAATTTCATATGCGTATATGTTTCTATGCTTTGACAAACTATTGTTACATAAATTGAGGTTAATAGTTTCAATTTATTATTGACAATGCTTATTCGGCTATGGATATCAATTTTGAAGTATTTTCGGGGGACAGTTGACCTTTGCTCCTTTAAGCGTCGCGAATTAAATTATCCATTTAAACGATTGTCAAGTTATTTTAGATACATCTCTATAACCTTGGTTCAAATTAATTCCTATTAAACGACACAAAAAGTGGCTTAATTAAAATAACCAGTGCTACTTTTTGGGACCACCCGATTCACACTTCTATGTGCCTACGACTAGACTGCATTAATTCACTTCAGCCTTACTCACTTGAGGAATATAGGCGTGACGGTTTTGCAATTTTTACGCAATTACGCTAAGCCTCGTTGGTGGCAAAGCGCAGCGCTTTGTGGTCACGAGGCTCTGGGTTCAAATCCTAGGTCGGACAAGTGTAGTTTTTCTAACGAAAACTTCCCAGTACGAGTCTGGAGTCTGGAATTGTACCCGGTATATGTCAATAGGCTCGCCCCCTATTACATGGGACCTTACATCGTCGGCGAAACGTGGGTGTACTCAGTACACCTCTGCAACCCCCGCTTGGTGAATATAGGCGTCACGGTGTTTATTACGCTAAGCGTAATGGCTCCTTTCAAAATATATCAAATTATATATTTCTATCTATCTATCTATATCATCACGCCAGATCCCTTTCGGGGTAGGCAGAGAGTACAGAGTTCCAACAGATTCTTTCCTTACATACTTATCGCTTCTAAACCTAGTACTTTGTAAATATATATCCACCACACATTCAAATAACATTCAAATTATTTCTTACGTCTCAAATTCAACCCTTTATTTCTCAATCTATCCTGAACAAATTCTCATCTATTAGTTCAGTTAATAAAACCCCCTTTTTCCCATTTGCCCCCAGAAAAATACCCGAATAACGTCTCTAAGTATATAACAATAGAAACTTTCATAAGAGTAGGTTTTACAAAAACTAATTTGTACTTACTGTTAAATAGTGATGTAATTTCATCAACCTGTTATTGTACCGTTACTGTTATTGTTACGAAACCTGTTATGGTAACAGTTCCTTGACCTGTTATAATGATGTGTATTTTTGCTATACCAATAATATTAAGTATTTGAATAAATTTATAAAATATGTCACAGTTCAACGTCGGCTAATTTATACTAAGTCAATATTATTAATTTGTGTAGGTAAATTAATAATGTTATTTTTACATTTCAATTAGAATATTCGTTTACTAAAGCATTTATTGAAATGTCACTTGACAGACAACAATTTTATAGCGATTATAAACAAATTGAAGACAATATTTAAAACACTGTTTACTAAATGTGTACTACGTAAGATCCATACTTTCAAGATCCACATAGCATTGCACAAAAAATTAAAAATAAAAATCTTATTTTATATGGACCGAAAAAGTACTTCTTCAGCAACTGCAGGAAAAAAGCACTTATCTACAAATTTCAAAATTATTACATCTTCAACGCCGGATCAGTACATTCCTGCCACTTAGTACATGCTGTGTCTTGCCGAATTTAGTATCTTTCTATCTATCTATATGTGTGTACTACTATTTTTCGGAATTGGCTTTTATTTATTTTTGGTTTTAAGATCTCAGCCAAAAATAAACCGCGGGAAAATCCAAATGAATAGTTTTATTACATGTGAAATATTCGCGTAAATTTTAGAACCCAATGAATGATATTTGTTATTCTTTTGCAATGCAATGGACGTCCTTCGGATGAATAAAAACATTTGTTATTGTTTATCTGTTATTTAAAAGTATCGTAGTCTACTGCGACGTCCCAACACTATTACAAAAGTAATTTATAGATTACATACCCAAAAGGGTCACAAAATGTATCACTGTGGGATTACACGGGTTCTGTCCCATATGAGCTAAGTTTTAACGAGATCAACCTCCTATTTTGGAAGCTGAGGTGATGTAAGATTACACTGATATGCGGGGTGATTCGGTAAAGTACTTTTTAATTATCATTTGCGAAGGTTAAAGTAAATCTTTTGAGTATTTATAATACTCTTGGTATGGGTGCCACTGTTACGCTGTACCCACCGTCTTGTGTTACCGGAGAGGTATAATTTGGGTATCTTTAAATTCAAAGTGAATACGTTATTACTGAGTCAGCGAGCCATATCTCATTGTCACTTTCCATGAGGTGAGACAAGAGTTAACCGCTGACCAATCCTCAATAATTTTTTTTATTGTTCCGACTTCAATACACCCCGATATCTCATGAACCCTTTATCGGGGTATGTTAATTTTAAAACGCATTACACGCCCGTAGGTCCCCTATCAATCCGTCAAGAAAGCTCTAAAATCCGCGTTTAAGTGCTTAAACATCTAGAAGGATGCCCTTTAATTATCGCGCGGTAGCGGTAAAGAAGTGCCTACTTGTTCACGTACAAATAGGTATGTAATAATAATACCGTTGGTGGGGCGCGCTGACCATTGTTCGATGTTCTTTTCTATCGATGTACTTAGAGGGTTCGCGTTCTAGAACTTTCATAGGAGTATAAAAGGAAAACTGAGCGCGGCGACGCACACAGTCTCTTTTCGGAAGCGACAAAGATCAAATCGAGAACAAGCGATTTGAGTGGAATACACCGGCGACCTAAGTAACGTTATACGGATACTACGATTGTCTCAGCGGCTCCGAAGCACTAATTAGGTACTATTGAGAGTAGTACTAGTGTGTGTTTAGTGCTTCTGTTTACTTGCATTCAACGTACTGTTTTGTGCATACAGCACCTAATACAGTACTTCGCAAGTTATTCGGCATTTATTTACCCAGCAATCGTAACACTATCACCATAATCATCAGGCGAAAGACGTGCATGGCAGGACAAAGGCCACCCCAAAAACTGCCGCTTTGTGCTGTCTGCATCCAGCTCTTACCTGCGACCAGTTATCAGTTCAGCTTGTGGGGCCCACTCCACGTCTTCCGAGGTCGCCGCAACTTCTATAGAATTACAGTGTATACTCTTTTTAACGAATCTTAAGGGACTGAGCATTTCCGCTATGAACAGTATTGTTATACAGAAGGAAGAAAAAAAAAACCAATTTCACCAACTACAATAATTTCTAATTTTATATCTTTCAATAAGTATACTGAGTTCTTAGATTTACGCGAATATTACACATGAAATAAAACTATTTTTTCGGATTTTATCGCGGTTTATTTTGATTTTAAGTTCCCGACGTTTCCATGGGTGCTGCAAAGCACTCGAAACGTCGGGAACTTAAAATCAAAATAAACCGCGATAAAATCCGAAAAAATAGTTTTATTTCATGTTTCAATAAGTAATTAATTTATTCCAAACATATATATTCTAAGTTCTTAGATTTACGCGAATATTACACATGAAATAAAACTATTTTACGGATTTTATCGCGATTAATTTTTAGTTACCGACGTTTCGAGTGCTTTGCAGCACTCATGGTCACGAGAGGGACTGAGGTGTTAGACGTCCAAAAAGCATAGTTGTTCCGGGGTACCCTCAAACTTCTTAATTAATCGTTGAAATTACTAGTATTAGGTACTTTGAAAGAAATAATAATAATAATATTATAGCCCTGTTAAGAAACTGTCCCACAGTTGGGCACGGGCCTCCTCTCAAAATGAGAGGGTTTTAGGCCATAGTCCACCACGCTGGCCTAGGGCGGGTTGGCTAACTTCACACACCTATGAGAAACTCTTAAGCATGCAGGTTTCCTCACGATGTTTTCCTTCACCGTTAAAGCAAGTGATAGTAATGTTTTTAATACGCACATGTTGACTGACTTTGCAGTCCAACGGTCTAACCACTAGGCTATCACTGCTTTGAAAGAATGACTTCTCGAAAAAACAACCCTTCCTCTACATTTCACCCCATAGTTTGATGTCGTAAGCAAAGATATCTTTCCGTCAATCTTCACAAATCTTTCGATAAACCTGCAAGACCCGCTCAAAAGGGATTTGGTAGGCTGGAATCATTTTTTTCGCTAAACCTTTCTTCCGTTTAATGCTATTCGATAAAAGATGAGCATATTTAACTTTATTACTATCATCCCTTACTGTCTTGTTGGTCTAGTGGCAAGCGCATCGCTTTGTGATCACCAGGTCCTAGGTTTGAATCCTAGGTCGGACAAATGTAGTTTTTCTAACAAAAAATTCCCAGTATGAGTCCAGTTTGGAATTGTGCCCGGTATATGGTAGTAGGTTCGCCCCCTAGTACATGGGACCTAACATCGTCGGCGAAAAGTGGGTGTACTCAGTACGCCTCTGCCACCCCAGTTTGGGGAATATAGGCGTAACGGTGTTTATCCCTTACGCTTGTTATCGTAATAGACAGGCAAAGAAGTACTTTGTACACCCGCATTTCATTGAGAGGCTTCTCTTCCAAATCGAGTTGAGACAATAGGTCATACTGCACCACGCGAACCCAGTGAAAATTCATGCCGACATGCTAACTTGCCCTGGAATGACTACCACATGATGTAGCAGCCGGTCACCCATCTTAACCGACTGAGCTGAACTTAAATTTGTTGACCGCTAAGAACGTCTGCGTACCTTAGAGCTACGAGTGTCTTATAGAGTCATATTTTGCTTTAGTTAGACTGCCTCAGTCTAGTCGCAAATATTTCTCTTGCGATCACGAGGATTCAACTCTAGCTTGGACAAATGTAGTTTTTCGTTGAATTCCCAGCATCAGTCCGGAATCTGAAATTGTGTCCCGGTATATGGCAATAGGCTCTCTCCTATTACATGAGACCCAACATCGTCGGCGAAAAATGGGTGTACACAGTACACCTCTTTCGCCGCTTGGAGAATATAAGCGTGACGGTATTTTTTTATTTTATTTTTCCATAGTTTAGTGCAAATAGTTTCACTATCTTATTTTCCCAAGCATACAGACCGCGGCAACACTTTATCATCCCGATCCCTACTAACACTTACATAAAACGGGCAAAACTTGTTATCTCGTCCGTACACCCGCACATAATGCAGTTACGTTAAGAGTCAGAAGGAAAAGAGAAGCTTTATAAAATTTTGGATGAGCGACTTGGTCTAGTGGTCAGAGCGCTCACTGAATCGAGGTAGTTTGATACCGCATGGGTAAAGTTCTTTGTACTAGCGACGTTAGTAATGTTGTTATATTTACGACGCCAATCATTACCTTGGTGTGGGCAGAGACAATGGCCGACCAATATAGAATCGATTTTTTCGAGAGAAATAATGGATTTATCTCAACGATTTGATAGATAGATATGAATCGATTAACACACTTCTCGAATCGGACCGATTTACGTTTTAATAAAAAGGAAGTGGTTATCGACAATACGACTTCTTGATGTTGTGTACTACACCTATTCGAATAACTATAAGACACTTTTATTATTTAAAATACTATAATAATATTAATATCAGCCAATACTGCTGGTTAAAGGCCTTCTCTCACAAATAGAGGTGAGAGAGATTAGGTCATACTCCACTGCGCGGACCCAGTGCGGTGCGGTGGAGGCAGGTTTGTGGCCACCTGCTGTTGGAACTTATCAAGCCGCCTTTGAGGCTTCCAACTCGGCTTAAGGACTACCACATTAAGTGGTAGCCGGGACTAACGGCTTAACGTGCCTTCAGAAGCGCGGAGACGCTCGAATATGAAAATGCCAGAAACGGTCACCCATCTCGGGCCGACCGAGTCAGACGCTGCTTAACCTTGGTAATCGGCAAGAACACCGCGGTCGCACAGCGCTACGAGCGCTTTAAAATACTAAGTACTACTATAATATCAGTTGATTTTATAATCATTAAAAGTCTGTTGTTAAACTATACAAATAAATAAAATTACAGTGTCTTATTGTTATGTCAAAATAATAGCTTTTTTTTTCAAAATGTATAAGAAAGTATACAACGTATTTATAACAAAAAAAATCTTCGTTTGTGCTCGCTAATCTCCGTAACGGCTGGACAGTTTTTGACGGGACTTTCACTGGCCGATAGCTGATGTTATAAGGAGTGACTTAGGTTACTATTATTTTGGAAAAAGATTTTTTGTTAAATTTCACGCGGGCGAAGTCGCAAGTAAATCTAGTCTTTAAGTTTTATTTAAATTATAATATTTAAGGCACAAAACTGATTAAAAATAAATAATTTATTTAACCCGTTTCAAAAAGATCAACTTCGATTCGGTTAATCGAGAGTCAGCCGATCTTAATGCTCAATTTAGATTTAAATCGAGTATTTATTTCGAACGAATTGAGCATACACGATACATAGCTATTTTAGTAGCCCTTATATAAATCTAAATACACCAATTATATCAAAGCAAACCTGCTGTTTGAACAATACTGCCACTAAATATACATTAAGACTGCACGTTAAAAAGACTTATAGTGGCAAATGGGCGGCAGGAATAACTCGTAAATATGATTACGGGAGATCTAAGCGACGTTTATTAACCAGCTTCTGTATTTACGTGCTATTGTTAGGACGACAAAAGGATATAAATTGATCTATGTTTATGAGTCAGTTAAATTAATAATGATAAATGAACAAAAAAATAATAAAACACCTGCCTAAAAATAATAAAATGATTGATTGAATGACCTGGTCTATCTATCTATATCATTACGCCAGATCCCTTGCGGGGTAGATAGAGAGTACAGAGTTCCAACAGGTTCTTTCCTTACATACCTCTCTGGCTTCCTCCACTCTCATAGTTCGTCTCATACACGCTCGCCGGTTACGGAGACTCTTGACTTGTCCTTCATATAAGACACGGTCTATTTGGGCGAATGATTAGTGAAATAATAATGTTTAATTTAGTGCAGTTTGTGTCTAACCCTTTATATTTTCCTCTTTTTTTATAAAACAACCCCCCAGAAAAACCCCATTTGAAAGAGTAACGTGTGCGTTTAAAAACATGAAATTCATTTACACAAACACCCAGACCGATGCAAACCTTTGTGGGTCACATAAAGATTGTCCTGTGCGGGAATCGAACCCGCGACTGTTCGATGCAGTAGGCAGAGCGGCCTACCCTCTAACTAGTTGTACTAGTCAAATAAAACTATTTTCGGATTTTATCGCGGTTGATTTTTAAGTTCCCGACGTTCCCGAGGTATAACACTGCAAGGCTTCAAGACACCGTGAGCTCATTCTGCGTAGATCGGACCAACAAAAATAATTAAGAAGTTTGAGGGTACCCCGGAACAACTATGCCGTTTGGAGGTCTAACACCTCAGACCTTCCCGTGACCATGGGTGCTGCAAAACACTCGAAATATCGGGAACGTAAAAATCAAAAATAAACTGCGATAAAATCCGCAAAATAGTTTTATTTCATGTGTAATATTCGCGTAAATCTAAGAACTCAGTAGTTGTACTAGCTTTGCCCGCAGCTTGGCTCGCGGTTATTTTGTACTTTGGTTTTTTTTATCACAATAAGGATTCAGGAATTGTAGCTTCTTGCCAGTGGAAGAATTTTCAGAATCGGGTCATAGTTCCATACGGAGATGGGCAAAATGTAACCAGATTAATGATTACAATTGCATTTTGTATATTCAATCATGATTCAAGATACCCTACCCCGCGAGGGAGCTGGCGTGATGATATAGATAGATAGATGATTCAAGATTGAAAGTGTAATCGTTATCGTTGAAGATAACAAAATGTAATTGTACTCGTTAAGCATTAACACACCATTACGCCTATATTCCCCAAGCGGGGGTGTTTAATCATTAACCTGATTAAATTTTGGCCATTTCTGGTTCCATAGATTATATCCTACATACATAAATTCTTTTTAATATTATTATAGATGGATTTAACCTATGCAAAATTATGTTTAAGTCTTATTATTAACTGCCTCGTTCGTCTAGTGGCAAAGCGCATTGCTTTGTGATCACGAGGTCCTGGGTTGGACAAATGTAGTTTTTCTAATGATAAATTCCCAGTATCAGAGTCTGGAATTGTGACCTGTATATGGCAATAGGCTCGCCCCCTATTACATGGGACCTAACATCGTCGGCGAAAACTGGGTGTACACATCTGCCACACCCCCACTAGGGGAATATAGGCGTGGCGGTATTAAGGTTTTTTTTTCTATAATAATTAAATTTGAACTTTGATTTGATTGAAAATTCTAGGTCGGACAAATGTAGTTTTTCCAACGAAAAACTTCCAGTATGAGTCCGGAGTCTGGAATTGTGCCCGGTATATGGCAATAGGCTCGCCCCCTATTACATGGGACATAACATCGTCGGCGAAACGTGGGTGTACTCAGTACACCTCTGCCACCCCCTCTAGGGAATATGGGCGTGACGGTGTGTTTTTTTGATTATTAAATTTCTCAACTCAACAAGTGCCGCATATATATTAATTTTACCGCGAAATAATCAGTAAAAAAAATCATTGAAGGAGAAACTACGAACCATTAATATACTGGTACGTCCAAACATTAATAAATAACTGAAAATAGTGGTTTCACATTATTTATACTTGTTGCATTATGATTAATGGAGTTGAGGAAATTTTACGGATATAAGCGCGGTCGAATTGATTGGTATTACGTAGTAGCCGGTAGATATTGAAAATTTTATTTAAGATAGTTTCCCTGCCAGATCGAATCAGAAATGAGGAGATTCGCAAGAGAACCAAAGTCACCGATATAGGCTTCAGAATTGCCAACTCATGGCCGGCTCCTATATTTAACTCAAGGATATACTTGCTTGCTGTCAGTAGGATTTTGACAGCTTTTCCATACAAAATATGTCAAAATTCTATCCGTAGTATGCAAATCTATCCATGAGTTGAATATAGGAAACGACCGTTAGGGGGCTTCCGCGATCGACCATTTATCGACCGGGAGAATGACAGTGATGTAATTACTTAACCAAATAATAATAAGGGACGGATATATATAGCGCGCGCTCGAAAATAAACGACGTATGTAAAACTAATGTTATAATTTTTTTTTAAAAACTACACCTCTATCTCTATCTATATCATCACGCCAGATCCCTTACGGGGTAGGCAGAGAGTACAGAGTTCCAACAGGCTCTTTTCTTACATACCTCTCTGGCTTCCTCTACTCTCATAGTCGTCTCATACACGCTCGCCGGTTACGGAGACTCCTGACTTGTCCTTCAGATAAGACCCGGTCTAATGTAACTAATGTCATAATTTTCTAAAAAAACTACACCATGAATAAAAAACCCGTTTTACAAGTACTTTGCTTTAATTATTTGCTATGTTTCTAAGTAAATTATATTGATTTGTTCTTAAGCATTTCGCGTTGGAATCAGACAATGTAAAGCAATAGAGTTGACTCTATTTTTTTTTCTATCGAGAAAAATTTCGTTTAATCGTGTATTCCTTTTCCAGATTCTTAAATATCCTGTCAAAAATCATATTTCGAAATATTAAGTCTGTAATCTTGAAGTTCATGCAGTACACAAACACGTTTTATTCGCGATTGCAGTGGGTGGGACCCATAGCTCGTGGAACTGGTGGCCTTTGAGGCAGTTGAGTGGCGACCTCGTAAGGAAAGACTTCGAGTGGGCAAGCCCCAACCAGGTGGCCCGATGACCTGGTAAAGGTTGCAGATAAAAACTATGGGGGGAGTCCTGCAGTGGACTTCGCTAATGATAATGTTGGTTTTAAAGGTTTCGCCACATAGCCGACGCAGCGCGACGGGAGCGCGACGGTGGCGCGGCTTAGGGAGCGCACAGCACAGCCCCGCTCGGCGCGACGGCAAATGTCACAACGAACGTAGCCGAGTGCTTTCGTCGCGCTCTCGTCGCGCTCCGTCGGCTATTTGAGCAAACCTTAAGATAAAAACGTAACACTACAAGTTTCTATGTCGCGGGTTCGAATTAAATTAAATTCACAAACAGACACACCCAGACGGAAACAAGAATTTTGTCGGTCACCCTAAGATTGATTGCCTCGTTGCTCTAGTAGGGAATAATGCGCTTTGCGATTATGAGATCCTGGCCTCCTGGGTTCAAATCCCAGGTCGGACAGACATAGTTTTTCTATCGAATAATTCCCAGTATCAGTCCGGAATCTGGAATTGGGCTCGGTGTATGACAATAGGCTCGCCCCCTGTTACATATAATCGTCGAAAAGTTAGTGTACACATCTGCAACCCCGCTTGCGGAATGTTAGCGTGATAGTGTTTATTTCTATTTTTGTAAAGATTGTCCCGTGCGGGTTCGAATCTGCGTCTACTCAATCCAGTGGGCGAGTCAACTGCAACTGCGAGCAAGCAACTCTAGTGATTAATAGCATAACATTTGTTACCGGTGTCCGCTGTTCTAAGCTTATAATCTCTACAAATCCTTTAGAATCTGCTTCATTTTTCTTTCTTATTCATTCCACTAGCAGTGTCCCGCGTCTTTGCGTCTGCTCAACAACGGCGCCACCTACCGGGTCTGTTAGTTCTGGATAATTATGAAAATCGGTTCATTAGCTTCGAAGTTTATCAATTACAAAAAACAAACTCTCTCTCTCTCTCTCCCTCTGTCTCTCTTCAATCGTTCCCTCATGAATGAGGATCGTGAAACCGTTGTTAGACATTTTTGATAATTTCTCTCCGTCTGCTGCAATCACTTGCCAGGTAGAGCGCCGTACTGACTGGTATCTCGAGCTGTTTGGATATCTGACCCGACCATCGCTTAGGGCTGCGTCGTCTTGGCCTCTTCCCCTCTATTTTGCCTTTCACCAGGAATCTCTATCTATCGACCAAAGTACTGTAGGGTCTCCGTGCTTCGGAAGGCACGTTAAGCCGTTGGTCCTGGCAACCACTTAATGTGGTAGTCGTTAAGCCGAGTTGGAAGCCTTAAAGGCGGCTTGATACGTTTCAACAGTAGGTGGCCACAAACCTGCCTCCACCGCACCGCACTGGGTCCGCGGGTGGAGTATGCGTTAACCCCCCTCACCTCGATTTTTGTGAGAGGTCTTTGCCGAGCCGTGGGCAGTATAGGCTGATATTATTATTAAAGTACCAATGACAGAAATAATTCCTAGCGACACTGCTGTACTCGCAACTTCGTTCGCGCTATTTTCAGGCGTGTAATTGAAACCCTTAAGCTTTATTTTGGAGACGAAAGGTAGCCCACGTCCTTCCCCTGGCTAAAATCTATTTCCTTGCCGAATTTGATCAAAATCTGTTCAGTGGTTTGAGCGTAAATTGGTAACAGACAAGAGTTATTTTCGAATTATGATAATATAATATGAGTAGGGATTAATAGTGTTATCTTAAATTTTAATATTCTCTAGGATATGCTAGAATGCGAAATACCACTAAAAGTAGATCTCAAAAATGCCAAAGGTACAAATTGGGATTCAAACTCTGTACCTTATTATCGAAACGCTAGCATTCTACTAACAAGCTGTTACTATCATTCATACCTACATATAATTCGTTAAAATATCTCTCAACACGCTTTCTTAAAAGAAAAACAATAAATAACATCATTGATGCTTCCTTTTACTATGCAGTCATTATTCATTAAGCACTACGTTTGAGGAACACACGAAAATAAACCTTATGCGTAGGACAATAACGTGCACTAATATTTCGCATAATAAAATTTTATAACCCGAAGTCTGCCATCAACAATATCTAAAATTGGCGGTGAGTCAATGAAACGAGCAATAATATGTTAACCAATATCAATCTCATAATCTGATTTGAACTCTATATGTAATGTAGTTAAAGTTGTACTTTTAATAGAGTATTGTTAATGTTTGAAATGTTCTTTTAATGGGTGGTATTTAAAATTGTATCAGAGAGCTATTTTCGGAACGTCTTGAAATCGTTGGGAATTTCAAATTAAGAACGAAAGAAGACAAACCTTCGCTCAAAAAAATCACAGGCTGTATTGTCCCACTGGGGCCTACGCAAGGGCCTCCGCCTACTAATCCAGATGCCACCATGCCGCCCCGTTCGAACTTATCAGGTCGCCTATAAGGCTTTCAACGTACGACTACCACGTCGAATGGTATTCGGGACTTACGGTTTTTTTTTGGGTGTGAATGATCTACTCTGTTGGCCGCGGGGCCTTTACAGCTTCACCGAACAAGAGGGCGAGTGTGCCACCACTACGCTCGAGCCAGAAGGGCAAGGGGGCAACTGACTCAAGGGTGCCTCAAGGAGGAACGGCGTCGGCTTGGGCAGTCGCTATGGGGGAAGGCGTATACTAGGTGTCTCGCCGTGGTGCTCTGCACCGGCTGGCGGGCAAGGGATTCTTCGACCTCGCCCGCGAGGTCGGTGTCTGATCCTGTGGCGATCTGTATCCGAAAGAAGGGATGTAAGGGCATCGGGGGGGTCGGTGAGAACATGCCGCGGACGGCGGTAGCGGCTGAAAGGAGGGGAGTTAGCTTCGTAGTCGGCGGCGGCTACGATTAGCGGATTTCTATGATAGGACGCGTTCGCAAAATATCGGGTTGTCGTCCGGGACTTACGGTTTAACATGTCTTCCGAAGCTATTGTTTAAAGTATTGTACGTTATTTAGGGTAACTATACTTTATGAGAACTATAAAATACTAACTATACTAATGAACTATACATTAATTTTACATAATCATTAAAAAAAGTTGATTGCAAATTTACGTATAACGGCTGAGTGACTTAACTGGAGTATTTGCAAAATCCGAATGTAAGGCAACTAGATTTAAGAAAAATTAATTTCATTTCTTTATGCTGATGTTGTGAAGCTGTTTAGCAGTTATAAAAGTATAAAATAATAGAAAATATGGTTTTAAACAAAATAGTAAAGTGAAATAAATAATACTTTATTTTGAAAAAATTGTACTTTTTTTGCCTACCTTTAAAAACCAATTTTCTTTATTTTCTCAAATAAAAGGTCAAAGTCACAAACGGTGCCCCATCTCGGACTGATCCAGCCGAACGATGCTTAATGTAGGTGATCGCTACATAGCGTTACGATCCTCCGCCATGTTTATTTGTATAACAATATGTTTATTAATTTTCATCAAACCTATAAATCTTCAATACGAATATCAATCTCTCAATATCCAACGTGATTATAACAAAAATATACATCAGTAAATTTGTTGAGAACATTTCACTCGTCCGTTAAGTTTTGATCGCTTCAGATGTTAGAACAGGAAATGGCGTGGAGATTTTATTTGTTTATATATCTATATTTTGATTTATATTAGTTGGACTTACCTCTTTAGTTTTTTAGCGTATAATGCGGCCGGCGATCACGATTCTGATTTCGGAGAAAGTGTGTTTTTTCTATAGAAAATTTCTCAGTTTACATATACGTTTTAGTTGGATGGTGGTTTTATATTGGGATCCTGGAGATACGAATACTACGCCTGGAGAAGTTATTTACTTCTGTGCCTTAGAACAGAGATGCAGGCAAAAAATAATAAATGATTATAATTGCATTTTGTAATATTGATTCATGATACGAGATTAAAAGTCTTATCGTAATTATTGAAAATCACAAAATGTATTTGAAATTGTTAATCATTAATACACCATCACGCCTATATTCCCCAAGCGGGTGTGGTTAATCATTAATCTGATAAAATTTTGCCCTTTTCTGCTTTAGAATTATGTTGTCTGCGACGTGTGATCACGAAATTATAGAAAACCGCCACTCCTTACTGGGAATATGGTGCAATATGTCTGAAAAAGTAAAAATATATGTGTACAACAATCACTATCGAGCAAGTTGTAATATCAATAACCAATCTGATTATAAAAGAAAACGTACAAATTTGTTGAGAACATTTCTCGTCGTTCGTGAAGTTTTGATCACTTTAGATGTTCAGAACAGGAAATTGCGTGGAGATATTGTCTGTTTATATATTTATTTTATGATTTATATTAGTCGTATGATGGTTTTATGTTCAAGTGTATGAGTAACTATGATTGCATCTGAAATGGTTATCTATCTACCTGCGTATTCAATTATGAAAAAAAAACATGTATGAATTTGTTATGAAAATTTTACTCGCCTGTAAAGTTTTGATGGATTTAGTTCAGAACAGGAAATGGCGTAGAGATTGTTAGTTTAAACATTTATATTTGAGTTATGATAGTTGGGTGATGTTTCTATGTTCCGATGCTTGAGATATTATGATTGGATTTGGAAAGCTTATCTATTTACCTTCGTATTTTATTTTGTATATATATTCGTATTATTTTAAAAATACAAACTTAAGAATTTGTTGCGAAAATTTTCGTCTGTGAAGTTTCGATCGCTTCAGTTCAGAACAGGAAATGGCGTAGAGATTGTTTATATATTTATTTTTGATTTATGTTAGTTGAATGGTGGTTATATGTTGTATGAGATATTATCATGTTTGCATCTGGAGAGGTAGTCTACCTTTCATTATGAAAAATAAAAACATGTATGAGATTATTGAAACATGTTTACTCATCTGCGAAGCTTTGATCGTTTCTACTTAGAACAGGAAATGGCTAGGAGATACAGTTTGTTTATATGTTTATATTTGATTTATGTCAGTTTGATGGTGGTTTCATGCCTCGCTGATTGAGATTTGATGATTCAATTTGGAAAGGTTATTTACCTTTGTGTTTTCTATATTTGGCACGCTTGATTCCAGAGTAGTTTCACTCATTTTTATCTTACAAAAACAGTACCTACCAAACTATTTAACATCAAAAAACTTGCAACAACAGTTTATCTTCTCATTTATTCCTGCAGTATTGTTTAGAGAAGTGGACATCAAAATGGCCGTAAACATGTAAAAATTATATAACATCATATTTTATTTTTATATTCCTTATTGCTGCGGCTAAACTCTCATACTGGTCAGGTTCATGACCATTTCTTTTCTCTGCTTGAAAAGTACAATTACATATGTATATTAACTTAGCCGTAGATATTGAGTTCTGAGATTTCCTGAAATAATCTCGGTTTAGTTTTGATTTTATGTTCCTAACTTTACGAGTGCTTTACAGCGTTCATGGTCACGGGAAGGTCTCAGGTATTTGACGTCTATATGTCATAGTTCTGGCCACCTCTAAACTAGCCGTAAGGTATGTTATATAGGCTAGTCCCCTATTTCAGTGGGACTTATCATTAGCGATATGTGGTTGTTTACAGTAGATCTTTAGACTCCCACTTAAGGAATATAGGCGTAACGTTGTGTTTTACAAACCTCCAAACGGAGGCGGTTCTATATTCGTCCGCATGTATGTTTTATTAAAAAAATCTACATTCGCTTCAGTCTTAAAGAATGAATGGCACGGACTGAACGATAAGGATAGTGTTGCGTCATCCAATAAGTATCTTTTCGTACATACAGCGTCTGTAGCGAAACAACCGAGGCAGGCCGTAATAAATCTCTACAAATTAGGGTTGTTGCTTTTGAGATAGTAAAAGATTTGCTTCTGTTTTTGATGATGGAAATCTCCTAAGAAAAAGAAGCAGTATGGTGTGCCGTGAACCGTGTCGGGGGTAGCATAGTATTAAAATAAGGATGTAAATATAAACACCCTCACTATATACATCGAAATATCTCTATGACAGAGAAAGCTAGGAGGACAAGAAGGAAAATTCCTGTTGGAACTCTTTACTATCTACCTACCCCGCAAGAGATCTGGTGGGATGACATACATAGGCAGATTGGTAGACATATCTCTAACGATGTTTGGTCCAATAAAGGAATCAATGAAAGCTCCTAACTTTTAATCTATTTAAAGAAGTTCTACAAGCAATGGGATAGAAAAATAAACTTTGTTATTGCCTTGTTTAGGACGTAAATAGGTGACGTTCGAAGGGGGGAACTGCCCCGAACTATCAAACTGTCACAACAGTAGCCTAAAGCCGTCGTGGCGATGTTTAGGGGAGGCCTTCGTTCTGCATTGGACGTCTTTCCGCTGATGATGATAATGAAGGAACTAAAATTTCGAATCTTTAATCTAAAAAAATTGGTATATCTATCAAAAGATTCTTGTTAGTAATCCGGAGTCTGAAATTCTCGGTTAGTTATCCGGAGTCTGAAGTCGGTATATTGACAATGAAGTTGTTTCCTATTACCTTCTAACGTAATGTCGGCGAAATCGATATACCTCTGCCACCGGCACGGTGGGAATATAAGCGTTTTTTTTTATTTGGTCATGATAGGTAAACGAATTGTTCATTCATCACCAACCCTACAGATCCTAAACGATCGAGTGAGACAGACTGCGACCTTTCCAAACATACAGGTATTCGACCCGTATCGAATATTTTTAGCTTCGCTGAAAAATCTCGCGCAACCAGCGTGCGTGTTTTGGCAGTTTCTCCCATCTAAATTATGGGCCAGACTAAACTTTGGCAGGTCCGCTTTTAAGGTTATGATAATAATGTACAATATGTCGGTACGGTGTTTATGGGTGAGTTTATGCATTAGATGTTTGGTGTATTTGAAATGGCACGTTGCGACGGGAGTGGTGAAATCCAAACCTGATGATCATGAGTCAAAAATATTGCCTTAAATATGTAACGGAAGATCCACGTACCCGAAGACGTGGAGTGGGTAGGCCCCCTACAAGATGGACCGATGACCTGGTGAAGGTCGCGGGTAGAAGTTGGATGCGTACAGCACAAAGGGGAGGCCTTTGTCCTGCAGTGGACGTCTTTCGGCTGAAGAAGAAGAAGAAGAAATATGTAATCCAGTTATAAGCGGTTTGTGTAAAAACCAAAAGGCCTAAGAAGGCGGGATATCTGAAGTGCGTCATGGCTAACCAGCAGGGTGCGTAAAATGCATCATTCAGTTAATATTTGTCCCACTACTAAAAATACTAAGGTAAAAGAAATCACAAATCGAAGTGAATAAAGTAGGCCGTTCTCCACCACGGTGACCTAGTGCGGATTAGGAATTAACTTATTTTATACCTTTTAAGCTTCTAAATTATCATCATTATCTGCCTTACCATACATATCCATTTAAAGACAAAAAAAAAATAATAATAACCAAGATCTATAATCTCCGTAATATGTTAAAAAAAATATTTCTTTGAAATTATTTTTCTGCTTAAGTTTTCCGTTTCTGTCTGTGCGTGGTTTTTTTAAACATCGTCTTTTAAACTTAGTCTTGTCCTGTTTTGACTAAACTACATCAAGTGTCTATCATTCAGACTGTGAACACCAGCTGAACATTTTCCTAATTTCTCCTTTATTACCTGTATTATTACCGATTCTTTTATTATCTGTCTGAAAGTCGACTAATGAAGATTTATTGTTTCTTGTAGCGAATTCTGATTTTCTTTCGTTCGTTTTTCACCTAACATTATCCAAGAGACGGCCATCAAACAAATATGGTGGCTTCGACTCTCAGATTCATAATGGTTGTTATTAATCCATCTTCCATTTATGTTTCTAAGGTAAGTTTACGATTTTTTGTGACTTGTATTTATTTCACGAAATCTAGCTTAAGTATTTAGAGACGGTGAATGAAAATTGTTATCGAAAGACTATGAATTATTTGTAGAAAATATGAAGATGTTTACATTCAGACACAAATAACTGATAAGATCCGGCGAAGAAACTCAGCGGGCTTGTCTTTTTTATTTACTTCTCTTTCTCTTTTTTCTTTTCTTTTTTTTCGAACATATTGTGTGGATACAATGTTTAGGTTACAATTAAATAGTTTACGATCTAGCTCCAGTGGGATGCCTAAAGATCGAGATAAGAATCTAATGATGTTATCTGTAAAGAGTGTCTAAAGGATTCCAGATTGACCAGTCCCCACAAGCAGCACCCCTTCACGAGTATGACTCCTGAATTAGCCATCACTCCCCTTGACCATATTGGAGGGAAGGGAGTGACCCGCGCCAGACAGCCACCGCAACCAAAGACATAGTAAGCATGCCCAAACCAGAACTGCAAAGTACATACACACAGTTTCTAAACAGTAGCAGCCCGGAGTATGTAATTGGGACTCAATATAAGGCCAATAAATTAAGACCTAACATCGTCGTTTATATGTAAGTTTACATAGTACATCTTCGCCACTCACACTCTATACGGTAAAACAGGCTAGCATGTCTAGAAAAAACATTTCCCATATCACTGACCAGTACACTTTCAATACTAAAAGAAATGTACCGTTCGACCTAAATAATAACTTTTCCTGTCAAAATATCTTTGTCACAGCCCCAGTAGCTTGTATGTGACATATTAATATATTTTGTTCCTTTCTTCATATCAGCTCCATTCTTTTCCATTAGCGTTAGATTGATTGGCCGAGGCCATTTTGTCATCTATAACGTTGTCTGCCAGGATATAATATCTTTTATCTATATGTTGATACATAATGTTCTTGTCTGATTATATTTCTTTCGTTGGTTTCCTATTTATTTCTTCATGTGTTATAGGTATTGGCTTACTTATTATTTCGATTGTCGTATGTATTTATTACCAGTTGTTTTTTTTGTAGTATTCGTTCCTGTTGTGTTGCTGGGAATATGGCTCCTTCCATCTTTTAGATCCTACTCTGTTCGTGGTTTTTGAGGACTAATAGCTTCTAAAGGTCGTCCCGGAGGCCCAGCCTGGGTTTGCCGCGGTGATGTTTAAAATTAAGGGGAAACTCTTTGGTGATATTATGTTTGCCCAAGGTTTCTATTTGGCGGCTTTTTGTCATCTACCATGACACAAATATTGTGTCATGGTGGCAGTCTATTGATGAAGTAAACACTATTTTACACCAATTAAGTTTCTTGTGATCTTGAAATAGTTTGATTAATTTCGGCGTTTAATTTGGGTGAGTCAATATTAGGTTTAGTTATTTCGGCGTGTTGACGGAATAGACATATACTGCTTTTTATCGATATCTGTAGTCTTTTTTTGGTATAAATTATATGACGTACTTTTCCATGTATAGGACAAGGATATGTTGGCCCGCAGGTGACATTGACCCTGGGTCGTTAGTGTGAAATTAGGGTTATCATTTAGTAAAAATTTTCTACTTCCAGAAATATTTCAACAGTTAGGTCCGACGCCTACTAATTAAAAAAAGAACTTTAGTAAATTTCATAGCAAACGGCTACTCTGTGACTGTCATATAGTGATTTTCATTTGATGACAGCGCTAGTTTCGAATTTAGCCTCCAAAAGATGTATATTCATTCTTTCTTCCGTCTTGCAGTCTACTGCCTTCTTCCCATTACGTCAATGCTATCCTCTTATGAATGAGCCAGTGTTTATGGAAATGGATAATACTCCGCTCGTTTCAGTGTTAACACCTCATCCATTTAGACCGACGTTATATGTATAAATTTAGGTATACAAACTATCTTCATGACGTGATGCCTGTGCTGGAACACTAATTTAGTACTCTGGTTATGTTCTATTTCTGTTGCCTAGATGCTTTCAGTAATAAATGGATACGATACACAATCGGCTTTTAAACGTGATAGAAATTTCAATGAGCATTTGAGGCCATTAGAAATAGAATGATCTAACATTTGAAAACAAACAAATTTGACCTGAAAAGCATTACTGATATGGTCTTTTTCTAAACGGCTTAGGTTTGTTTTGTTAATAGGGTTCTGGCCTCATATCTTTATCTATTTATGTTTCACACGAGATCTTAAAACTAGGAACTAGGTTTCAAGATTTGTATTGGCTTTTAGACAAGTCTATTTTGACTTACATGAAAGACTCAAATCACGGGCCGACAAAATTTTGTTTTCATGTATACCAAAAAGAACTTATGAATAGTCAAAAAGAGAAAATTATTGATTACTTAAGACTCTACCACCCGTTCGGAAAGTCATTCCTTTGCCGCTCATGCTAGCCATGCTGTAGCGGTATTACCAAAAAAGTTAAAGTTATATGTCAGTATTTTACAACTGCCTTGATAAGGAATGCGTTTAAACAGAAAAATCACGGACAACTACTTCCCACGTAACGACTTATTGAAAAAGTTGGAAATAAAATTGACGTCATACGAAAGAAATTTCGGTGACATCAAGATGGTTCGCCTGTATTAGATTAGGATATCGTAAAAAAAATTGGGTGTACATACATAGTACTTCTTCCAGTACCGCTACTGATGTAGATGTGATAGTATATTTCTTGTTTTCTATTCTATATAGATGATGAGTTGGGCACTACGAACCACACTTACGAGCCATTGTGATGTGGTTCAAGATCGATTGAAATAATAATCCGTAGGTATTTTTGGTCTGTGGTGATTTTGACACCAAAACCATCAGAAATTATCCACGCAAGAGAGACCCTATTGCTTTGACATGCGGGTTTATAAAACACATACCGCCATTTCTATATTCCTTAAGCGGCGGTGGTAAGCCAAAAGTGTACTGTGAATGCCCACATATCGCTGACCATGTAAGATCCTAATGCATAGCATCAATGCTGTATTATGAATAAGCTTTTCGCCTTTGTTTAAGTATGATTACTTTAGTATTCTCGGTTGTGTTACCTTCTTTTATGATAACTTTGATGATGATTTTTACCACATATGTACATTGTACATATGATATTCATAAACTGGTCAGAAAGAACATCTTGAACAGAAAGGAAATCCTCATATTCGTTTTTACTCTGAGGTATAAAAAGGTTCAACACGAACGATGCGATCGAATCACGACGCCATAAAAATGTTTTAGACATTTTATTGCAGCACCAAAGTCTTTCAAAACCGGTTAGTTTAGGACATCGACACCAGACCTAAGATCGGTTAACCGATGAAGGTGCCAAGGAAATTTGTAAAGTCAAAACTTGTCGACCGTTGTCTGGCGGTCGATTCTACTAACAAAATTCCATAAAAATTGCTTAACCCCAGCTGATCCATGGCGTTCAGCTGTTATCTATCATATAGATCTATCACATAGAAAACGCTGTTGATTAGCGGCAGTTATGATTCGGTTTTTGTGGAATTTCATTAGTAAAATTGTGCACCTGGCACTGCAGTCTAGACATAGATAACGATCGCTATCAGTGCGATTTCGGTCGAAACGTCATTACGAATTCATTTTTTCAAAATTTCGCGCAGTTGGTATTCTTTACTGTTAAGTTTATCCAATTAGTCTGTATCATAAATCGATAGCTTTGACAGAAGAGAGACTAATATATGTCGTAATAATAAATTCGTTAGGACTTGTGGAACGAAATCGGTAATTGAACGATCGTTATTTGAGACTGCAAGGCCTGGTCTGAGCGTGCGCCGATCAGCTGACTGCATCAATAGGTTACATGTAATAAAACTACTTCTTCGGATTATATCGCGGTTTATTTTTGAATATTAAGTTACAGACGTTTCGAGTGCTTTGCAGCACCCATGGTCACGGGAAGGACTGAGGTGTTAAACGACCAAAAGGCATGTTTGTTTCGGGGTACCCTGAAACTTCTTAATTATTTTTGTCGGTCCGGTCCGAATGAGCTCAAAAGGGGTCAAATATTTTTATATATTTGTTTCAGTCGGAATATTATTTTTAGTATGAATGATTTTTTTATAAGTCTACCCATTCATGGCAGCAACGATTCCTTTATGTAGTTCGACGTTAAAAACGGAGAAACCTTATGAGTTTCATTTTCTTTTAGTTTCGTATGTAATGGCAGCTATAACTTTGCCGAGGGCACGACCGCCGGCATTTTGTGGTGCGGGGCATCTCAAATATGTATAAATATTAGGCCGCGCTTGCGTTGGTGGATGGTATAGTCCGGCAGTCATACCGCCAGCATAGTTTATTGCAGCCATAAGAGAATTTAGCTGAAATTTCAAATTCTAAACAGTGTTTAATAGCCCGTTATAATCCCAATGTGTATTCTAATTTGAACGGATTCCCCGATTTATATTAGTAATAGCGTCATTTATAACCCTTGACGTAGCATTAGATAGAATTGTTCAGATAGTAAGACTATGGTTAGTAACGTAGATTAAATAATTAATGTCTTTGTGCTTATCTTATTTATTTTATTTATTTATACAAGGAACGCCAACGAGTAATACACATTCAATTACACATTAATTCTCACATAAACATCCTGTCACGTGCTCCCTCAATTAAAGGCAATCACAGCTAACAATTAAGTAATAAACATCAAAATCTTATATTAAATAGTTATAATAAAAATGTTAGAAAAAGAAAAAAAGATTAAGAAATGAAAGAAATAATGTCTCCAATTCCAATAATCAATCAACAACCAAGACACATAATTTATAATACTATTTGTGAAAAACAATACGAGATGATAATGTCAAAAATAATGTTAAAAATAATATCTTGCCAGATATAAGCTAGGCGTATATTATCACATCATCCAAGTACTTTGTAACCGTGACTTGAGTTGTAAAATATTTATTGGATATTGCTTATAGACACTTCCCAACGTATTAAAAAAGTAGGTGATTAGAGATGTTCCTAACACTTAATTTTTCTATTATCTGTGTTCTGCGCAATATATCTTAACCTTTGCAAGGCCTTAGTGGTTTGGTGTTGTTATTACCAGACATCAACTCGTCTCAGAATTTTTGGAGTAGCCTAACTGACTAGGTTTTTAGATCCCATATCATCATTATAAGTGTTGTCTGAGTTTTGACAACACCCAGCCCATATAAGTTTAGACATTTTTGCATGTGAAATGTCGAATATAAAAGTGGAGAAAACCAGCGAGGTCGGTAAGGAAAGAACCTGTTGGAACAAGGGATCTGGCGTGATGATAGAGATAGAATGAATGTCTGTGTACAAACGCACCGTGTGACGTCATACAGATGTTATTCCAAAAAATAACAAATAACTTTGTAGTTCCTGCGAGCTATCTGTAGGGATGATGTAGAAAGAGAACAATCTCTTTGCCAATAGTATAGCAACTAAAATAGCGACCATATGATTGAATGTCTAAGAAAATATCTTACTTTTAGCGATTTTATGATTCCACGGTGCAATAAACTTTATTGTAATCTGTTTACACTTTCGAACACTAATGCAACCGTGTGTAATACTGTAAATTTTATTTTTGTGCGTGTGATCAGTATTAGTCAGTTCAGTTGGTTTGTAAGATATATTTATTGTTAACTGTAAGAATCGAATTATTACTTTGTTGCGGAAATGTGTTTATAAAACGACCAAGTTTAAAAGACAGGTTTGTCTTAGAATTAGCGAATATGTTCATTTGCATAGAATATAGTTAACACAGATGTTCGGTGTGTCATTAAATATTATTTATAAAAATATGGTTCCTCTAACCAAGAAAAACGAATGGATAGCTTTAAAAGTAAAACGAATGCTCTAAGCTACTAAAATTAATACACCCGATAAAATAATAAAATTCAAAGGTGAAATCGTAGTTATGTGGAAGCCAAGTTTAAAATATACCACCATTTAAGTTTAAGAGCTTTCGGTTTGTAATATTCCAAACGTGAGAGAGAAATAGTTCGCGGCCCAACTTTGACTTGTTTTAGCTGTCTAGACTGGCTTTCAAACATAGTGGATTCTATTCCGGTGTCGGGCTAGAATAACTTATTAATCTCGGTGTCTGGATTCTTTGTGCTAGTGACGGATATAGGTGAGAAACAGGTGACTTAATTTCATATGTTTGTATGTCAAAGATGTTTTGTGGTGTTATAAAGTCTTATTGCTACTAGTTTGTTCTGTGACTGAACATTGATACAATTTGTGCTATGAAATCGAGCATGCACTAACTTTTCTTTATGTATTGTAAAAACACACGGCCACGCCGATATTCCCTAAGCGAGGATGGCCGAGTGTACTGTAAACACATAAATCCACAACTATGTTAGGTCAGTCAATGTAAAAGGGACGAGTTTATTACTAATATATTGGGTTTATATAATTCATGACTACTGGCAGCGACTGAGAATTTTTCGATATCAAATCAGACTATTCAACCCAGGATGTCATGATCGCCACTCGCACGATGCGTCACTATACCAACAAAGGTAGTTTCTGAGAAAGCGGTTCTTTTTATCCGATTTGTATTCTTATAATGGCCTAAGATTAGAAGCAATCAACTATGGTTGCCTATTCTTACCAAGACAATAAATAGTTATCTGAATATATTTGATCACTCTTGATTTGATCTTTGGATATTTTCAAATCAATGTCAATTCCAACTTGGGAGATATCTATTTCTCTAAAGTACTGGCCGGTTAAATAAAAAACAGTCATGCTTGTATGTAAACCTTCGTCTAAGACACAACCGAGCAATATAAAACAAATTTGTACAATCCAATGTTAACGTCATTCCAACACCAAAATCCATTTACGTATTTAGACGACCTACTTATATCGTCAGGTGGTTCGTAACTCAGTTCGCTTGTGACAGTTTTAAATCATTTTAATGGTTGCATTGGAATCTTTGACGTGCTTCACTATGAATGGGGAATGTTATCCGTTTACTGCCAAGGTCGTAAGACGCGGCCAAAGTAAACAATCTCATTGATGAATTGCGAGAAAAAGTTCAAAAATGTCACGTAACCTCCTCTGTTGCGATCATTGTATTAATATTAGATTTTTGATTCATCGCGGTAATTGTTTGGCAATTTCCGTGATGAATTGTTGAATTCTTGGACGTGTGTAGTTTAAGTGAAAGTACGACGAAGATAAATTATTCGACGGTGCGTTGACACTCTTTTTTTCTATTCGCACGATGAAATGAAATTGCTTCTGTAATTTGTGTAATGCATGTCGTTTCAATAATTATCATGATAATAACGCCAAAACCTTCCAGGCATTTTGCCATAAATTGGCTAGAATCAACGTAAAGACCTTAGTATATATGTATAAAGGTTGTATAGTCACAGTTCTTCAAGACACGGCGATCGTTATTATTACTTTATCAATATTGCCAGTTCGAACCTTAGGCACTCTTATTAGAATATCTCCTGAATTCATTTTGAAGGTATCCAGACCTTTCGAGAAATCGGTTCAAGGCATAGACACTTTTCCTATCCCGTCTAGCACTTAAGAATAATCCATTCAATCAGATCGCTCGATTTACATTCCAGGGATTGATTGATCCTTTCATTACGATACGGTGGAAGATTAAGATAACATCGACCATGTTCTGAATGGATAGGGATGACGATTCTCGCCATACACATTATTTTTTATATCAAATCGAATCAAAATACGTCGAGATCTAAAATAATCTTACTCTAACAATATATATTCTATAATGGGAACAATTTTAACGGTTTAGTCTTTTACTAAAAAAAGAATTCTTAAGGCTTCGCTGCCCATTATGGTCATTGTCAATTAAAAAGTGTAATTTCTTTACTTTTTAAATCTTTTTGAATATTTTATAATTATAATTGCGTTTTACATAACAGACAGCACTTTAATTGTTCGGATTTCATTTTTTTTTTGTTTTGCGGCGGTTTTGCCAACTTTTGTATTGCCCCACTCTTAAGTTAAGGCTTTGTATTTCCATAACTATTGATCTATTACTTTGGCTCGTGTACCTTCTTAAAAATGTTTCTTTGATGATCATATCCCATATCGCCATCCCTACTTCTGGCATTGATTCTCAATTAGAATGCTATTTAGGATAATCCAGTGACTTGAAATCGTTAGTGCGCGGCGCGTTTTACGTGGGTGTAACACAAAACGCTTGTATCGACGAGTGAATATATACCAGCTCCTTTGTCTTGTTCGATTTGCGTTTATTTGCGGAGTCTAATCGCAATTGCGCGATTTGTTTATACGTTGCTAGCCAGAGAAACGCTAAAATGGTTTGGTATTTCTATGCTCCGATAATTCTAGTGGTGTTGTTTGATAAACTGATCGGAATTTGCAAAGTATTATGTTATTAAGGCACCGGTAGTGTTGCATGGTTGCAGTGTTCTTAGCGATGAATGAGGTTAAGCGGCGTTGTGACGAGGAAAAGTCATCTTTATGAAATTACAAGTTCCTGCACGCGACTTCGTCCGTTGAATTAAGACCGAACCCTAACATTTTTCCGGGATAAAAGTATCCTTTGTTTTTCTTCAGGTAACAAACTGTTATCTTGTTGTGTGCACTGTAACTGTAATTGTAATGTTAAGTATCTGTAACTGTAACTTGATCCCCACGATACAGGCTCAGCCTAGTGTGGGGGTCCATGGTTAATTGTTTCTCTGTGTATTACGTTTCTATTTAATAAAGATTATTATTATCTGTGTGCGAAATTTCATCCAAATCCGTTCAGTCGTTATAGCTTGATTGAGTTACAAAAGTCTAAACATTCAATCATCCATACATACAAACTTTCACATTAATAATATTAGTAGAATATATATTCGTTTTACATCAATGTTCTGTTCTAGTCTGTTTCTTCTTTGTTATCATTCCTAATATTTGATATTTTTTTTTTTTATCCCAATTGGATATGCGAAAGCAATCTAACTGCTACTTAAGTAATTTATGTTAAGAAACAGAGCTAATATTTTTATTATTTAAGTAATTTATGTTGTTTCTTATCGAAATAAACATCAAAATCACTTCGGGTATTACTACTCAAGGGATCTGGCGTATAGATATACTTCATATCATCATTTCTTTTTCTAGATTTCTTGAAGTCTATCTGATTATTTCAGTAAAACTTAACGTTATCAGCTTGGTCACTCTTCAAGTAGTACTCCGGTATTATGTGTGGCCGAAAGTCGTTCATATGTTACGAATGACTGTTTTATGTTCCAAGGCTCACAAGTTTGGCGGCAACAGGTGATATCTACTTCACATCTGGATAGTTTATTTTTGTTATATGAACGTTGTGATGATTCACTTTTCATAGAAGAAAAATAAGCGTTTTATACCTATTCTAGGTCTTTCGTACTTCATTTCGTTTACTGTTTGTTTCGATTTTTGCCACAAATACGTAATGTACCGGGAGTCAGACGAAATTTACTGGTTTACCGACTTTGTAATCAAGACATCAATCGTTGATTTTTACGACTCCCAAGAATCGTTTTATTCCAGACGATTCAATAAAAATAATAACAATCTTTTATTCTTATGCTTTAAAGCTCAAGTTCTCGTATTAAGACATTATTGTCTTTTTATTTGAATCACCAATATATGCTCATTTTACAACCAATCTCATTCATTACACTTGATCTTTCCTTTATTATTGTTCCTCGAAGAATAACCTCAGCTATTAAATCACATGAAAGCGAATTTTAATTCAAATCAGCTTAAATACTTGATCTATTTGTCAGCCATTTAAAGAACTACATCCTCTTTGAAGAATTTAAAGGCCATTTATCATAGCTATAAAATCTCGACTACATTAAAAAATTACTTTCAAAATGGCGGAAAAGAACAGCGACCTCACACGGTTACCGCCACTGTAGCCCGCTGGATTGCGTTTAAAAACACCAAATAATCCCTTTAGTCCAATATCTAATTGCAACATTAGAAGGAAGTTTTCGCTACAATGAACTTTACATTCCATAACTTATAGTTTCATTTTGAACGTAGGATTTCTAGCGGTTAATGCTCTTTTGCGTATTTCAATCGAGTTATGAATCAACAGTGGCTCTTCTAACATATGCACAGTATCAGAAATTTGGAACGCAGCCAGAGGTGATTTTTCAACATTAGGATGCGAACCGACTATCAACTTGCTCTTTTCTGATGGGGTTTCGACAGGGCAATCTTGTTTCGCAGTTTCATTATTTTTAAGTATGAAACTTGTAATTTCAATAGTAGACAATAAAGAATTGTTAACGTATTTTTTTTTGTATGTCAACTGCTGTTTGGTCTCATTGAACCTAGTTGAAATTTGTCGTTATTGATTGCCTTCACTCGGTGATATAATGTGATATGTTGAAGTAAATTGTTGCGTTTTATTGTTTTTTTTTTTTAATTTCACCCAGATCTGGTTCACGTGCAAAATATTAGGTCACGGCTATATTATTATTTACGTCATGAACTTCCAAAATGAGTCTTAAATTTACAACTGGTTTTACAGACTCCTTATTTATTTCCTTATTAGTTTGTAATAATAATATCAGCCTATACTGTGCCATTGCAAGACCAAGCCCTTCTCTTACAAGTCGAGGTGAGAGAGATTCGGTCGTATTCCACCACGTGCATTCAGTCTGGTGCGATGGAGCTCTGTTAGTTTAATGGCGCTAGATAAACTAGCAACCACGAGTGCTTGGCTTAAAATTCTAGATCGGCAAATGATTATTGTTTTATCTTCTATCGTTCGCGGTATATATTGGGACCTAACATCGTCGGTGAATTGTGAGTGTGCACTGTCCATTGGAAGAATTTAGGGAGATAGTGTTGTTGAACTAATTCCTATTTTAAACAAATGATTATAATTTCTACAGCCTCAAATGCTTTCTAAGTTGCACAATGTTTGATAATGTATTTGCAATACGCAAAAAATGTTTGATCATGCTTCATTTCGGTTTTCTTTTACACTGCCTTATCGTTTTTTAGTGATATTATTTTCCGATTCATTTTTTATTTGTACTATTATGTTCTTACGACAGTCAGGAATTGGTTGTTGAAATGTGAGGTTCCCTATTAGGTACTCTGTTTAAACCTGTGTTGCCAAGGTCCTATTAGTACTATGTGATATCATCCTAACTGCAAGTGATTTACCGTGATGGTATGTATGTATAATGTTTTTAAATTAAATATCGATCCTTATACAGAGATAATATTGTGCAGTTTTATGAGCTACTAGTTCAATTTTAATTCGTGTGTCCAAGTAAACTGGGATTTCTTATCTATAAACTATTAACCCCCCCAATTAATTCCATAATTATCGCCGATCATCGTGGTGATCTTGGAAGGTCTTTGTCCTGTAGTGGACTAAGTGGTTTCGGTGGTCTCGGCTAAGTAAGTAGTGAAATAATCATAATATATACATATTGTTAATCCTCTGGACAGCAGCTTTAAGGGATGATTTTTCTAAAAAAACCCATCTTAGTGCGTACCTACGTTATTTAAGGAATTCTAGTGGAAAATTCGATACTTCTAGAACCGTCAGTAAGCTGTGCGATGGAACCTACACTATGGTGTCTGACAACCAGTCATGGTTAAGTTGTTTGATATTGTAATGGTTCTGTAATATAAGCTTAAAGAACATTATGCCTCAAATCTTTGTCAAACGATAACAAGATTTAATATGCAAAGGTGTTTGTGTGGACAGAGCATTACACGTTTTGGGTGCATACGACGCGACAACTCAGATGGATTTAGCAAATCAATTACTTCACCTCCCACGGATGTGATGTTTAATAGTATCTCTCTGTTTTTCTCGTGACCGTGTGTCATGCCCTCTGCTCTCGGTGACATTGCCACACTGTTTTTAGCTTTTTTCTTATGCATATGCAAGATTTTGTCTTCACGAGCGAATTTATGTGAACGTTTTTAAACAGTTATGACTCTGTTTTGCATACATCTTTTTCTTTCGTGTTTTTATTGCTTTTTTCTCATGTTGGACAGTTGTATTGATTTTGTTTGGATTTTATTGGTTTACTGGATTGATCGATGAAGATTACGATACAGTTACATTAGGCGCACGCCCGCTTAAAAAAATAATTTATATTCTATCACACTTAATAAGATGTATTTTTTTTAATCCGGACCTTTTGTGGTTGTCTCTGGCAGACTTACTTCAATGGTTTCCTATTACTATCCGAATTTAGATACTACTAGTGGTCGGTGTAGGCGCTCGTAGCACTGTGCGACCGCGGTGTTCTTACCGATCACTAAGGTTAAGCAGCGTTCGATTCGGTCGGCCTGAGATGGGTGACCGTTTGTGGCATTTTCATATTCGAGCGTCTCCGTGCTTCGGAAGGCACGTTAAGCCGTTGGTCCCGGTTACCACTTAATGTGGTAGTCGTTAAGCCGAGTTGGAAGCCTTAAAGGCGGCTTGATAAGGTCCAACAGCAGGTGGCCACAAACCTGCCTCCACCAATCCGCACTGGGTCCGCGTGGTGGAGTATGACCTAATCTCTCTCACCACGATTTGTGAGAGAAGGCCTTTGCCCAGCAGTGGGCAGTATAGGCTGATATTATATAGTGGTCGCCCATTGGTCGAAATTCGACCATAATTAATTTAAATTATAAGTTTGAACATTATTAAGGTTCTATTGTCAAAGACTATACTTCTGTAATCACAGATTTCGCCAAGGCTACACTGTTAATTTGCCTATTTTTTTTCAAACAAATTATATGAAATTTAAATAAAAACAAAATGATTAAAATAAAGGCCACATCAATTTTAATTTTTTTTTATTGAAACCAAAAAATCCGAAAGGAATTTGCTGTCCATTGAACTTGACATACATATTTCGATAATTTAATTAATGATACAAAACTTCTCTGTAAACGATTATTTTTTGTAAAATCTCTTTCATCGTTTGACATTCAGTAAGACTATAGACAAATATTATTAAAAGACAAACAATATTAATCTATTCTCAATTTGAAGTGTATTGTGTCAAATACATGGTAGTGTGTGTAATGGTTTTTTTATTGATTTAATGTAGGTTTTATGCATAATTAAAAAAATATATAAGTATTCTGCACTCCTTCTCTATATAGACTATAAGTGTGGGAAATTTCATACTCCTCCGTCCGCGCAATTTTCGTAAAAAGGGGTACAAAGGTTTTGCTTCACGTATTAATATAATGATAAATAGGTACTATCTTGGTTTACTTTGGACTTATGCAAGATCTGTCTCAGTAAGATCTATAAATATGAACACTTCTGAATTTTTTAGATACATGCTCTTAAATTCTGAAAACTGTTTTCATTTGTTTCTTCTAAAAATTTCATGGGATTTGCTTCATATAAAATGCGTTAAATTTTAATTGCTTCTTTTTCGCATTTTCTTTGATCACTTCAATAGTATTAGGTAGGAGATGTGCGTGTAATTCTATTTCCCTCAGATATTTATCTCAATCATTGAAATAGGCAAACGTAGGTGGGACTTAACAACACGTGACAACTTCACTAAGCATCTATGTTCTAGCCAGTTCTATTCTTAACAGTTTTACTGATGTACTTATCCGATTCCTAGTAGAAACATAATTTGGCTTAGTTAAATGTGTTTACAAGAATACTAGTAATATTTCCGTTGACGATGAAGTCACGTATGATGGATACTTTGTTTGCAATAAATTCAGTTTAGCTAAAAGCTTTAGTCTGTTTAAAAGGGGTATTTAAATGTAACGTAAAACCTGGTTATCATGAAACAGCTTAGTAAGACCTGGTTAGTATAGTGGCAGGTGGCAATTACGAGGTTCTGGGTCCAAATACAAAGTGCCATTATGGTTTTACTATCGAAAATTTCTCTGTAGTTGTCCAGGGTCTGGAAATTGTGTCTAATATGGCAGCACTCTCGCTCTGTTACAGTTAGACCAAACATTGTCGGCAAAATGTAGGTGTACACAGTACACCTCTGCTATCCATGCCTACGGGAATATAGACGTTAAGATCTCTATATGATGGCCAAGAAATTATTGTGACTTCTAAAATCAAGAGAGTTAATGCTTTAGAGTCGATTCATTTTTGTTTCAAGATTTGCAGTTGCAGTATTTTAAATTCAAATTCAACTCAAGTGTGGCTTCGGTTTCGAAAGCGCTCTTTAAGAGAGTGGTTTAATTTATTTGAAACTGAAGTCCGACTTGGATTTATTATAGCTTTTTTAAGATATCGATAGAGAAATAATTGGTTCACCCTCTGTAATTTTTTTAGACGCAAGATCAGTTCAAAATGGTCTATTTCATTCTCGTTATGTAAAGTTAGGATTTGAATCCACATTTAATATTGGAAAGTTATTCCGAACTTCTTACCTATGTCACTGCCGAGACTCGTAAATTTACCGGAAAGTAAAATGCAGATGTTGAAAAGTTGACTCCTGAAGAATCATTTGACACCTATTAAAGCTTAAGACAGCAGAAGCCGCAGTTCCTATAAGTTACCTGTTTGAGATACTCTGCTGAGCCATGGAACCATCAATATTAGATCCAATCGACTCCCTTCTTCAACAATGATCGTGATAATGAGGCTGAACCAAAGTGCATTTAAAACGACCAATAGACAAATCATTAACTCGGAAATGACATTTACACCGCCGGTGCTTCAAGTCATATCCAACCATTTGCCCAATTTGTTATATCATTACTATAAGTATCCGCTATTGAAATTGCTACTTTATCACCAATTCTATAAAGTTCATTATCAAGTGCAGTCGTTTCATCATTTATTAAAATGACACACGTCAATGTAATTTGTGTCTTTTGATTCCGGTAATAAGGTCGATGCAATGTGTTTTTATAGCGTAGTAAATGTTTTCTTTGAAATATGTTTTAGTATAATTCGATTATGTCTGCGTTGACACTCGCGTCTGGTACTCGAATGATTTTATTCGATTCTGAATATTTGAATGCTTATTATATTTACAGATAGTATGATTAATCTGTCAAGCAGATCGTTATTTCATCTTTGTACCGGAATTTCTTTGAATTTGAATGTAGTGACGGTTAATTCTGTGGAACGTTTGGAATAGATATATGGGCTTGATGTATCGATTCCTGGTATTCTAATTGTTATAATATATCTATTTTTTTAAATCCTAAAGTGGATTATAATAAGTATGTTGTTAAATTATTGTAACGTTTGAGAAATATGTCTAAATGGCCAGCCAGCACGTACTAAGTAGTGATGTAACAAATATTCGCTTTCGCATTTTTTTTAGACATTCGTATTCGCATTCGTACAATTTATGCGAACGTTTTGCGAATATCAACGTCCGAAAGAAATATTATAAGATGTAAATAATATCATCATAAAATATTATAGGATGTAAAACATCAACATACAAAACGTAAAATAAGTATATATGCCACTAGAAACTGATTTACTCATGTTAAAAAATGACTAATCGTATTCTAACTTAATATTCACGTGTTTTAGTAACGATCTTTCGATAAGTAAACATACAATCATTGGACAACCTTTTTCGGATCATCGCGGCAATGCTCGGAATAAGATGCAAGCGATGGCAAATATGGGACTGGCGCGGCAAGTCAGTTGTTATAATAGAACTAAAGACAAATGGCGCCAAATTTAAAACAGTATACTCGTATTCGCATTCGCGAAAATCTTCGGAAGATATTCGCATTCGCGAATGCTTTAAAATTCATATTCGTTACATCACTAGTACTAAGCTTTTTTCTCGAGGAATTGGAATTGCACTGGGAAACCCCTGCTGTAGCCTCCTTCGACTTGATAGGGTAATGAATGGATGGATAGAAGGTATGCGGGTAGTAGAGTAGGAGGTGCAATAGCGGACGAGCTTATGTCAATCTACCGGGACCATTTCTGGACTTCAAACTGGTACTGAGGGTTGGAGAAACTATATTTGCATTTCTCTGTGTATGCTTCAGTGTGTGCGTGCGCGCTTATGTGCGTATGTGTAGGTACTGTAAATTCTTATTTCATGCATTTGTAAGTATTTTAATAGACGCACGAAAATAGCATACAATGGAATTAATAACTTATAAGTTTTCTTCCATTAGCCCGTTCCAAGAAACTCACACAGAACCTAAAATTTTCTCCTCTCAGTTATAATATCTCTTTGTATCTTCGGACTGGATACATATTTTCAAGGCGCGATTTGCTGGAATTATATCATATTGTGTGAGAATATTTATATGAGTTAAGTGCCTTTTTCTGTTTGATAGGGGAGAATTCGTTATGAAATCGTGCTATTTTATTAAGTTTTTTATTTATTATTAAAGGAAACCTATTTTGGGAACCAGACATGTCGTAACTACGGAATCTAAAAAAATTAACACTGTCACGCCCATTTCAGGACGGCAGTATCGTCCTAACGTCGTCGTCCTTACAATAAGTGCAGTAACTATGTTCAAAACTGGAAAATATTTATTACGCTTATCGTAAGGACGGCAGTATATTCTCCAAGCGGGTGTGGCAGAGATGAACTGTGTACAGATACACCTACTTGCCGACCCAGGTAGCTACCGTGGAACCTGACTTACAGGAGTTACAGTGGGTCTTGGATTATCATAGTTATAGTAGGTTCTAGTTTACAGGAGGTACAATGCTGTTAATATATGGCATTTAGTACCGTAGCAAATAATATATCAAATACTTCCCCACTAAGGACTGAGATTCTTTGAAATTTCATCCCCTGCGTAACTCATACATAGTGGTTAATTTTTCAAAAAAAGTGATTACCTCTATCTAAACAGTATTTTTTATGTTGACCTAACAAGGGAGATAGCTCTATGGTCTAACTAAAAAATCATTTCTACAGTAAAAAATGCACCTCATATCTTCACATCATCTCCTTCGCCCCTTCCATTTCTACACGTGGTAACTTACGCTTATCTTACTTAAGTGGCAATTCAAAAGAAACAGCAAATCTTAACTCCTACTAACAGCTGGTAAACCAAGCCCGTTAATAAATTAAACAAGTTTAAATTAACAATTACGGTTGGCGATACAAGTTCGATAATGAACGTCCATTGGAGATTTTGATCTCGAATGGGCGTCCTTTTACATATATTCGCTCGACGAGCATTTCGATGCTCTTGAATAGAGCAGCATTCCGATGCTTTGTCTAAGAGAATTCCGTATAGGACCGACCTGATGGAGAAAGCATCGGTATGCTCTGGGATAGAGCATCAGCTTGCTGTTGGATAGAGCATCCAAATGCTCTTAGAAATAGCATCGTAATGATCTTGGATAGAGCATAGCAATGCTCTTGGGTAGAGCATAAAAAAGCTCTTGAAGCTTACATGTATGTGTGCTCTTAGCGCTCGCCAGAGCGATTATTTTTTCACAAAGGAGCCTTTCGGCTACTCGAGCACAAAAGAACTCACTTCATGGCCCTTATTCGCTATATCCAATTAAACTTGAACGCGGAGCGTAACGATAATTTCGTGAAATGACCGTTTAATGCTACTGCAGGTCTCAGGGAATAAAGGCCTGGGCCTGTGGAGCCGGTCGTTTGCTTTGATGTTCCACACTTAAGTTCATTAGAACGGCTTTCATGCATCTTCATATCATAAACGATGTTAAGTAAAAATGAATCTTATTTCAATGATCTAAAACTCGTACTTGTACGTCGACAAAATGTAGTTTTTCTATCGAATAATTCTCATGTTTAACTCTGCCACCTCTCGTGGACGTAGGCAGAACATGCAGGCAATCATGTTAATTAATATCATGAAACATAGAACTGAAAATAATTAAAACATATGAAAGACAAGAACATTTACCGACTTGTTCGCACGTGAAATACGGTCTTAAATGTTTGTTCTGTAGGGTTGTCACGCGTTAATCACATTTACTAAGTTTTCTCTTCGAGAAACTTATAGTCGTCAATAGAAATGTTTGAGTTGATTTTGCGGATCGTATGTTGCGGATGTATGTCCTTGTATATTTAGGGATCAGCTTAAAGTTAAAGTTTAATGTTTGTGGGAATGTAGGGAAGGATACGTTTGACGGTTTGATTAACCCTGACATTATGGTCACTAAGCAAATGAAAGAACGCGATTTGAAATTTGTTCATGTGGTTTAATTTATAACCTTATGTATATTCACTTCACGTCAAATCTTCCAAAAGTTCCAACAGAATAGTTCCAACCTTTTAACAACGTAAGAGGTCCTGGATTCAAGTCCTAGGTTGGACAAAGAACGCCGTTTTTATTGAAAAATTTCAGCCCCAGGAGTTTGAAATTGCGCCCAGTATAATGGCAACAGGCTCCCCCCTTAAGACTTAATATTTGGGTGTACTGTATACTTCTGTCACCTTTGCTTAGGGAATAAAGTGACGAGTATATATTTTTATTTATTGAAGGCCTATATTATAACAATATAAGAGAACTCAGTCCCGTTCCAAAGTAACACTAAAACCGTCCCCAAATCCAAGTGAGCAATTATAGTTATGATATAAACATAACTTAGGGCATAAAGAACTTTACTCTTATCACTTAAAGTTAATAATAATCTGATCTAATCATCTTATCTGATGGAAAAGTCAAGAGTCTCCGTAACCAGCGTGTATGAGACGAACTATGAGAGTCGAGGAAGCCAGAGAGGTATGTAAGGAAAGAACCTGTTGGAACTCTGTACTCTCTGCCTACCCCGCAAGGGATCTGGCGTAAGGTTATAGATAGATAGATAGATAATCTATCTATAATCTCAGCGATATACATAATAATATACTTTATGGCACATAAAGTTGTATTTGCAAAAAGCGGAAGCCTGTTAATTTTTTAGTACCGTCCACTTTTGCTGCCTTTTGGTGCGGCGAGCGTGTATACACTTATATTTGATCGATGATTAAAGGTAATAATTTTGTGGCAACCCTAAGTATAAGCTGATTTCACACAGTATAAATTTAGCTGTTAGGGTTTTTATTTATGTTTGACTCACCCACCCATCACTGTGTAGATGTACGTAAGTACACGTTAAAATTAAGCCCCTCATTCATTTGCACGATAAAAGAGTACGTAAGCGAGTCATGACTCGCTTACAACTACCATTTGGGCATGACTATCTTTGCAATAAATCGATTGTATTTCGGTAAATTTTTATTTTAGAGAAAGTGTGCCTTTTTTGTAGTTAGGGGTCATTTATTAACCACGTGATAACGTAACTGATCAAACTATTTATTGAGGCGCTCGTAGTGCTGTGCGACCGCGGTGTTCTTACCAAGTTTAAGCAGCGTTCGTCTCGGTCGACCTGAGATGGGTGACCGTTTGTGGAATTTTCATATTCGAGCGTCTCCGTGCTTCGGAAGGCACGTTAACGGCACCGTTGGTCCCGGCTACCATGTAATGTGGTGGTCGTTAAGCTAAGTTGGAAGCCTTAAAGGCGGCTTAATACGTTCCAACAGCAAGCAAACCTGCCTCCACTAATCCGCACTGGGTCCGCGTATTAAACTATTAAGATTTTTTTATATACAAAAACCACGGATCCAGTATAAACCACAACCCGCGGATCCAGGTAAAATACCCCGTTCTTCCCCACTAGGGATCTTTGTAAGAATCTTTCTAGTGAAACAAAACAAAGAAAATATAATATAAACTGTTCACGTCGTATCATAAAAATACGTTATCAATGGTATAAACTGCTCTTATCGCTCTCACTACAGTTGAAATTAATTAAATGTGCATAGTTCGCAGCGACCGTACACCGGCCGGCTTTGTTTCTCACAAACTTGCACATTTGCAGGCTATATTCTTTGTGACTTGTGTCGAAAGGTGTACGCGGATAGCGGAATTGGATGGCTTTTAATTGGGTAAAATAAGCAAAAACATGTTAATCTCATCACCCCCAAGGGATCTGGCGTTATGATACAGACAGGGTAGATGTTAATCTCATTCAACGTATATATTTTTTCGTGTCAATGGTTCATATTTGTCCTGCTGAGTGGCTAGTTCGATCGCGCTGCCGTGGCCGAGCTCAGCTCTTCCGCTGTACAGGTGGTGGGGCGTAAAAGGCAGAGTAGCAAGTGCGACCTAGTCATTGAGGTAGCACCACAGTCGCAGGCAGGGTAAAGGCGAAATCAGTGCAGATTGGGAACAGTCAAACCCATGGAATCCAATTTCCAATTAAATAAAAGGGTGCCAATTACATTAAATCCAAATCCTCGAAACGCTTGTCGCTTGTCCCCAACTCCTGCGCAGTTGAAAACTTGAGAATCTTATTGTTCTTCCGAGTCGCGCCGACTTATTGGTATAAGTCCGAGTTTCTCAAATATGCCTATTGTATTTAACTATGGAGAAATTGTTGAGCAACTTATTCCCTACAGGAAATAAGAACTAATTGTTAAAGTTTTTGATATTGAAATAAGTTTAAGAGAGTGTGAAGTGGTTGACTCATTTAATGGAAGTGACTGGTTATACTTTTGTTTCAGGTTTTAAGTGCCGTCTTGTCTGTTTTAAAGACAAAATTAGCACTTAATTTGTTTTATTACAGGCCTTATAGACATCTCTCAGTTCTTCCACTCTCATAGTTCGTCTCATACACGCTCGCCAGTTACGGAGATTCTTGACTTGCCAATCAGATAAAACATATCAGATCTATGTATCTATATCATCACGCCAGATCCCTTGCGGAGTAGGCAGAGAGCACAGAGTTCCAACAGGATCTTTCCTTACATAACTCTCTGGTTTCCTCCACTCTCATAGTTCGTCTCATACACGCTCGCCGGTTACGGAGACTCTTGACTTGCCCTGCAGATAAGGCACAATAACACATCATCATCATCATCATCATCAGCCTATAACAGTCCACTGCTGGACATAGGCCTCTCCAAGTGCACGCCACTGGGTACGATCCTCGGCTACTCGCATCCAGTTTCTGCCAGCCGCCCTACGAAGGTCATCGCTCCACCTAGCCTGAGGGCGTCCTGCATTACGTTTGCCAGTCCGCGGTCTCCACTCAAGAACTCGTTTGTCCCAGCGGTTATCGGTTGTTCGGCTAATGTGACCGGCCCATTGCCACTTCAGCTTACTAATCCGGTGGGCTATGTCGATAACTTTGGTTCTCTGTCGAATGACTTCGTTCCGGATTCTATCCTTCAGAGAAACTCCGAGCATAGCCCTTTCCATAGCTCGCTGAGTGACTTTAAATTTATGAACCATTCCAACCGTGAGTGTCCACGTCTCGGCTCCATATGTCATAACGGGCAGGACGCACTGATTAAAGACTTTTGTCTTTAGGCTTTGTGGAATGGGCGATGTAAATACTCGACGTAATTTCCCAAAACACATCCACATTCACAATAACACATCAGATGGAATTCATAATTGCCTATCATAGAAATGTTATATATTTGTATACCTACTTTGTCTTCAGTTTGATTCGCCATCACAGGCATAGACTCACCGCCGACTATTTAAATTGTTTAAGGTAATTTTTATTGACTGTGGATGTTCGCAATACTTAGTGCTTCAAATAAAGAACTATGTGACCACCATTCTATTGTTATTCATTAGAAACTGTCTAGTTGGCTACGGTAAAATAATGTAGGTCTTCCCCAGTACCATCATCCTTTCATTGTCGCATTGTTGTCACTCTTGTTCTGATAACTAAAAAGCCAGATTTCTCTAGTATTTTTAAGGAGTCACTTTACCATTTCGCCAACTAACAACCTAGTTAAACAACATCTATAAAATATTTCGCATAAACCAGGAAGCTATAAAGATTTACTTTTCAATCGTAACTTCGTCCGATGCCCCGGGGCGGGTTCCGAAAGTTATAAAACGTTTCCGATGCCTTCACATAATGTTGTGAATCACCAACATGTCTTTCTTAACGTTCTGCAACAAGGTTTATTGAGGGAACTGGTTCATATTATGTTTTAAGAATATTTTGGTATAGGAAACTAAAAAGAAGGCTATTTTTAAGGTTATTTGTACCGAACTGGTACCGAAATTGTTCCACAACAAGTACGTCGTCGCCGAGGTAGGCCTAGAAAGCGGTGGCGCGATGACCTCGACGCGTATTGAACAGAATAGCCATTATTGACAGGGGATAGTGATTGTTGGAGGAAAGAGGGGGAGACTTTTGCCCAGCAATGGGACACATTAGGTTAATAAAAAAAAATAAAAAGGCAGTGGGCATAGCACAACCCACACACATCCACAATCAAGGATTGTACCCGATGTGAGGATAGAAGACTAGCCCACGTTTTTTTATATTTAATAAGGCGGGAATGAATATAAACTATTCACACATAAAAATCCTTTTCTGCTGAAGGTTTAAATAAGGAATCTCTCGCCAGACGAAAATATCTATTCATTTTAATATTTCACACTTGACTATATCTTCCTCCTATGACTCCATAACTTGATTTTCAAATAACACTTCATCACTGGTCCCCTAGGTACACACCCTTAGCACAGCGTAGAGATAGCGAGCTCAGATCTCAGAGTCGGCCGCACTGTAAATCGTTCTCTCTCTAGTGGACGGCCGTTATTTGTCGAGTCTACGTGTGTCTAAGCCTTATTTAGTGGTGTTCTGTAATGGAATAGTGGGAGTATTAGATGCTTACATTTAATGATATTGTCGGTTGCACATTATGTTCAGGACCCTCATACGTGTCAATAATATCGTAACGCACCGCGTTAGGTCATAAATGACCGTGTAGGTATGCCACTGGATGGAGTACCATTGAACGCTCATTTCACGAAGTTATCGTAACGTGCAGTAATAAGGGTCCAGTGCCCCAATTAACACAATAAACAAAAAAGGACAAGCCCGCTGAATATATCGCTGGATCTTTTTAGTGTAGGCCGTTTTCTAATCCGGTGGTAGAATAGTAAGTTAAAAAAGAAAGTTTATGTATCTATCCATCTATATCATCACGCCAAATCCCTTGCGGGGTAGGCAGAGAGTACAGAGTTCCCACAGGTTCTTTCTTTACATACCTCTCTGGCTTCCTCCACTCTCATAGTTCGTCTCATACACGCTCGCCGGTTATGGAGAGTCTTGACTATAAGAAAGGCTATGATTATTATTAATTAAGATTAGGTCTTTGTTTTTTAATATCTATGCCAAGGGACGATTAGGTTGGTTCAGATGTATGTGATGTGTACCTATGATGTATGATGAATGTATCTGGGACGATTGCGGTGGTCTGTGATTCTCTTGGAGTTTGAGTGATGAATGCTGATGTTGAATGAGCGACGTGAGTTTAAATAAGAAATGTAAGTGTAGTATAAATTTGTAGTAGTAATAGTAGTGTGTATTATTATTATATATACTGGACAATCTGTAGGTGCCCCCACTACAGGGTTTATACCAAAGAAATAGTTAGTTTTGATGTTATATTCCAACCTTACTTAGTTTATTTTCATACAAATTGTAGTGTTTTACAGATACACCGACACGCCTATATTCCCCAAGCGGGGATGGCAGAGGTGTACTGAGTACACCCACGATTCGCCGACGATGTTAGATAGATGTAATACGGGGCGAGCCTATTGCCATATACCGAGCACAATTCCAGACTTCGTACTTGTACTGGGAAGTTTTTGTTAGAAAAACTACACTTGTCCGACCTGGGAATTGAACCCAGGACCTCGTGATCATAAAGCGATGCGCTTTGCCACTAGACGACGAGGCATACTTTGTATAAATTACACCGATTACACATTTGCATAAATTATGAGGTTGTTACTAGGTGACAAATGGGAACACGACTGGTGGGTTAGAAATCTCTTTTATACCTACCTTACGTTAATGATCGGCTATACACTTGGTTATATAAACTTAACTAGGTATACTCTATTTACTAGACCAACGATTAAAGTGTAACTTTTTACCTTGAATCTCGTGAAAACCCGTTACAAATTCCAAAGTATTAGCACCAGAAGCAGGAAACAGTACATTAAAGAATAATTCTACGTAAAAAGACGTTGTCGACAATCAAATAACTTCTGCTGACAAAGACCCTTAATCCACATACGGCTACAAATGAAAGCGGCATTTAAAACACGATAAAATCGTCGATCGACGGAAAAAAAATCGTAAATTTCAAAAGGGTTCTCTTTTTTATTTGAATGCCGGTAAAAGCATTTTCATTTAAATATAAAGAGGCGATGGTTCTATTATAATTGTCTTTACAATCAAGCGTGTCACTGCGCGGGATGACGCCGGACGTAACACTCCGCCAACTTCTGTGTTTGCCATCTATCTGAGAGTGTTAGACTGACCGTTAACCACGCCTAACGAGATGACGTCAGGGCCTAGTTGAAAGACACAGTGCACAGTTGCTTGGGCTCACTCCTTATATGTGCTTCATGGGTAAAAGGGTGCTCATTTGCGCTCCTGAATAGACAAGTTTATGTCTACTGTTTGTGCCAATATACGGGAGGTTCCTGTGATATTGTCGTACACTTTTGTTGATTAGTAATTCTGTAGAATATACGGGTTTAAATCAACGGTCCTAATAGGGTTCTTGTTTGGGGAATATCAGGTTCAGGGCAATTTTTTGATTCGATAACTCGATGTACATGTTTTGTTAGAAATATCTGTAAATGGTTGGGAATTTCTTTTAAATATTGTTACCATTACAAGTTAGTAAAGTAAAACCCCGTCATGGTAGTAGTTGCCCAAAATCAGTCTTGGTTTGGGACCAAGACCACCTAATTTTAGCAAGACCAAGAGCGACCCTGCAAGACTAGACCAAGACTGATTCCGCGAGACTCTTGCGGTCTCGAAGTTCCGTGAATACCAGTCTTCAATTAATAACTTACGTGCTATTTTATATTAGTTCTGTATTTTTATTGTTTCGTATGTTTTTATGTGAGTGTGTTTTTGACCAAGTGAACAATTGGCTCCCGAGCCAGGCGGCGGCTGCGGATCCTCAAGGTTTTGGTGCTCACGAGTATGGTGAAATGCTGATGTGCTACGGAAAAGTACATGCAATGAGAATTATATGAATGCGAACAAAATTGCGTGAAGATTGTGCCCGAGACCTTAAACTTATGCCTCGGCTTCACACTGAAACTTGGTCGCCGTTTGGAGCTGCTTGGTACCACCAAGCTACTCGCAACGGCCCATACATACATCATATCCCTTAAACTCATAACCTTCAACCCATATCTTATAAGAGTTAAGAGAGATCAATCTATCTATTTATAACCTCACGCCAGATCCCTTGCGGGGTAGGCAGAGAGTACAGAGTTCCAACAGGTTCTTTCCTTACATACCTCTCTGGCTTTCTCGACTCTCATAATTCGTCTCATACACGCTCGCCGGTTACGGAGACTCTTGACTTTGAAAGGGAAGAAACCAGAACGAATGTAAGGATTGTGGTTGGTAACGATGTGCTGGAGCAAGTGAATGAGTTTGTATATCGTGGATGCGCCTTCAGTAAGGATGGGAAATACACCGCTGACATAGAGAGAAGAGTGAGTGCAGGGAACAGAGTGAATGGTGCGATGCGAAAGCTACTCGGGAGCCGGCACTTAAGCCATAAGGCGCAGCTGGCCATACATAACGGAGTTCTTGTCCCAACGCTGTTATATGGAAGCGAGAGCTGGGTATGTAAGAAGGAGAATGAAAGTAGGATAAATGCGGTAGAAATGCGAGCTCTGCGGAAGATGTGCGGAGTGAAGCTGACCGACCGCATTAGCAACAGCATAGTAAGACAGCGAGTAGGTATGAAAGATAGTATCGGTGTAAAGATGAGAAAGGGCATGCTCCGTTGGTTCGGGAATATAGAAAGAGAGATCAAGGTTAGTCAATTATTTGATACAGTAGGTAGGTTCTTAGAAGTAGGTACCTACCTAATTAATCTTTATAATAATAATAGCACTGTTAAGAAACTGTTACACCGTTGTGCACGGGCCTCCTCCCAAATTGAGAGGGTTTAGGCCATAGTCCACCACGATGGCCCGGTGCGGGTTGGCAAACTTCACACACCTTCGAGAGGCTCACACTCTCAGGCATGCAGGTTTTCTCACAGTGTTTTCCTTCACCGTTAAAGCAAGTGATAATTAATTTTTAATACGCACATGCTTTCGAAAAGGCAGAGGTGCGTGCCTGGGTTTGAACCCCTCTGACTTTGCAGTCCAACGGTCTAACCACTAGGCTATCACTGCTGTCTCTTTATATATAATCCTTATAAACCTAAAATTAAATAAAAATAGGGATGAGCTCTTTGTTTTGTTACTATGATAGTTTTTACATAAGATGGGTAGTGACAGTTTTAAATGCCTATGAAATTAATATTTCTTTCAATGGTATTAAGGCATAAAACCATAATTATAGAAACGGGTCATGCCTCTTATTGCTATTGAATAAAGTATAATTTTCTTTGACACTTCTAACTGTCACAGTACCCATCTTACATAAAAAATACTATAGTTCCATTTTATTAAAAAATCTCAGTCTCATTGTAGCTTTTTGTAAGAACATATGTATAAATTCATAAGAAACATTAGGTCAATGCAAGTCTTGCTGAAGGTGCTGAGAGAACCGTTACTGAATCCCTAAGATGTTCTCAACTCGAAAATGTACAAAAAAGAGACTAGAGAGTCCCGTTTCAGAACCGTCGAGTCCCCTACCCTTTTGAAGGAAGGGGATTTTTAGTGTGGTAAGTGTCACACTTTTAATTACGACTGCCGCGATGGTCTGGTCTTGGGTCTACAAATCTTGAGAAAAAAATCTAGTATCGGTCCGGTTTAATGGCAATACTTTCGCCCCCCATTACATGGGAGCCAAATTCGCCTGCAAAAAGTGGGTGTGCACAATACACCTCCACCTGCTTGGAGAATATAGGCGTGAGGGTGTATATTATAAATCTTCCTCAAAGACTCTTTTTACCCCGCAAAGACAAACTACAATAAAAAATTATTTAATACCTCCATTTGATGTCTGTCAAAAACTTTACCATATGAAACTATGCAATCAAACCCACAATTTATAACGACCTCGGAATCCTTCATCCGTTTCTGTCGCCCTGGTACTTTCAAAACTTTGACACTAAAACGTATGATTCACGGCACCGACTGATTTTATGCTTTTAGAATGGAAATCCAGTTATTTTTGGCTGCCATTCGACATGCGACGGTTTTGCATTTGATTTTAGAAATTTGTTGAAAGTAAGTTTTGCCTCTGCGGTGTGGATTCCGTATATTTGTAACTTTAATTATTTTTTTTGTAAATAAATCAGGTATCGCTGTCCGATTGCTGGACGAAATACCTTCTCTCACAGATCTAGAATATTTCATCATTTTTTTCTGGTTAATTAAAATATTTCTTCCTATTTTTCAAGCACTTGCTGGCATTAGAACAAACTATCTTAAAATAGGTCATGTAACTGGCATCCGAACAAAATAAAATGTGGTATGAATCTTTAGTGACAATGCAATAATGTGGTACTACGGAGTTGGTCTGGTTATGGAGTTAAAAGGTAGCCAAGAGAATTCTTTAACGACCAAAGATAACCCCATCGTGTTTGTGCTCGTTGGATTTGTATTGGAAAATAGCCTCAGGTGGTGCATAGGGTCTGATGGTAGAGCCAGTGACCGTAAATACTCTTCAACCGAACCGGAGAATCCCAAGTACTGAAGCCTCAAATGGTGATGTAGTATCTGATGATGGAACCGATACGTAGCTATAAAACTAAACAATAGAACTCTGATGTGTTTGGGTTCCTTTGAATAAAAAAAAAACATTGTCACGCCTATATTACCCAAGCGGGGGTGGCAGAGGCGTACTGAGTACACCCATGTTTCGCCGATGATGTTAGGTTCCATGTAATAGGGGGCGAGCCTATTGCCATTTACCGGGCACAATTCCGGACTCCGGACTCATACTGGGAATTTTGCGTTAGAAAAACTACACTTGTCTGACCTAGGATTTGAACCCAGGACCTCGTGATCAAAAAGCGATGTGCGTTGCCACCAGATCAACGAGGCAGTCCTCAAGGCAGTCGTCAGTTCCTTTGAATATGTCTCGAAAAGTCTTTTCACTTAAGTATTTTATAACTAAAGCTTGTTTTAAGATTTCTTATCATTAACTTATTTTACGGGCAAGTTTATCAAGTGGTTTCTGAAGTATTTGTCAATACTTCGTTTATTTAACCTTGATCGGAATTGCATTTCGACATTATCAAAATGGCTGGTTTTAAAATACTAACAACATGATTCGAAATACCTATACTCTTTTTTAGGTTTCGATTTTCCTTATCGTCGAATGTCATTGGGATGTTGGGTCCATTAATTAGTTACTTGATTTAATATAAACGGGTTATGGTTTTTTATTTATTATATTTGTTACAGTGTAACCACGATGTGGCCTTTGAAATAGTTTAGCTTGTTATTCTAAATGGACAGGGTGTAAAGGTTAAGAAAAGACGATGTTCGAAAGAAAGCTGGATTTCTTCGCACGGAGCCGGTCGTCGTGGCGATCTTTGGAGCAGGCTTTTGCAGGACAAAGGATGAATGACATAATCATGATGATTAAATAATAATAATAATATTAGCCCTGTTAAGAAACTGTCCCACCGTTGGCCACGGGCCTCGTTTCAAACTGGGTTTAGGCCATAGTCCACCACGCTGGCCTAGTGCGGGTTGGCGGAACTTCACACACCTTCAAGAAACTCTTAGGCGTGCAGGTTTCCTCGCGATGTTTTCCTTCACCGTTAAAGCAAGTGATAGTTAATTTTTAATACGCTCATGCTTTCGAAAAGACAGAGGTGCGTGCCTGGGTTTGAACCCGAGACGTCTGACTTTGCAGACCAAAGGTAGCCTAGCCACTAGGCTATCACTGCTTGAAAGATGAAAGAATAGAAGCGTAAAACTTGTAATAAGTGGTAGTACTTATCAATATAATACGTAAAATTTGACGGACAATTTGGCGCAGTGGTTAAGAACTTAAGCTGCTCCGCCCATTGGGTCGAATAGTCGCGGATTCGATTCCCGCACGAGTCAAATTTTTATATGAAACTGTTTTATTTTATTTATTGTAAACATATCAATTAGTTAGTACATTTCAAAATATGATTTAAAAAGGCGAACTTTTTCATTGAATTTCAGTTACTCGTCTTAGTTATAGTTGGTCATATTGATGAAGACTAAAACTAGTTTCAGATTTAGCGCACTTAATTTTTACACCCCTTTTAAGTTAGTTAGACTTTTTGTTTTTAAGCAAATAAGTCACACAAATATAACAAAGCGTGTGTGTGTGTGTGAGTGATGTACGCTGTTGGCCGCGAGGCCTTTACAGCTTCACCGGACTTAAGGGCAAGCGTGCAACCACTACGCTCGAGCCAGAAGGGCAAGGGGCGACATACTCGAGGTGCCCTCGGTTGGGACAGTCGCTGCAGGGGGACGGGTGCACTACTAAGTACACCGGTCAACCGCCGGCTATGGGAGGGGATCTACAACTACGTCGACTTCGCCCGTATTCTGAGCGGAAAGAATGGATGACAAAGCATCGGGGGGGGTCGGCGAGAACATGTCGCGGCCGGCGGTGGCGGCAATAACAAAGCCTTTCAGAGCATCTGTATAGTCTTACGATACTGTGCTCTTTGTCTACATACTCCGAAACACATCTAGCGTGATGGAACAAACTACTCCACGTTACTATATGCTTACGGAATCCTAAAAAGTAACGATCTCGCACAGCAATCCGTTTTCTAGTTGCAACGGGATCGCTTTCGTGCAAATGTACCACAGCCATGCATCCATTTTTATTGCGTATCTGTAACCTCTTAAACCCAGTTGTTATTTTTTTATCTTCGTGCTGCATTAGAAATATTGAACAGAAATCCATATAAACAAGTATCTAAAAAAACACACCGTCACGCCTATATTCCCCAGAGGGGGTGGCAGAGGTGTACTGAGTACACCCACGTTTCGCCGACGGTGTTAGGTCCCATGTAATAGGGGGCGAGCCTATTGCCATATATCGGGCACAATTCCAGACTCCGGACTCATACTGGGAATTTTTCGTTAGAAAAACTACATTTGTCCGACCTAGGATTTGAACCCAGGACCTCGTGATCACAAAGCGATGCGCTTTGCCACCGGACCAACGAGGCAGTACAAGTATCTTATCTTATTATTGGCTCATCGGACCGAGGAGACCTCAGGCGCACTTCGACCCGTTGGTATCTTTTGTGCTGTCCTTGCCCTAATGCTCTTACGTACCTGAAGGATCAAGTACTCCCTGTATCAGGCTGTAGATTCCAGCAGGGGGGCAGAGCCGTAGTTCCTCTGGGTTTGGATAGGCCACTCCCAGTAGCTTCATTCGCCGCGCAGCCAGAGCGTCGCATTGGCAGAGGACATACTTCATGGTCTCAGTTTCTGTACCACAGTTCCTGCATACCACGTCGCTGCATAGGTTCATCTTGTGTAGATGTTCTTACGTGCCATAGTGGCCTGTGAATGCTCCAGTTAGTTGCCTTAGCTGTAGTCTACTGTGTTTTAGTAGTCTCTTGCTGTCGCTCTCACACCATGCGGAGAGAAATTCCTTGGAGTGTCTTAGCCCTCTATTTGTTTTTATCCATAAAAACAAGTAACTGAAATTAGTTATTTTATTATTTATTAAGTCAAGTCAAATCTCCGTAACCGGCCAGCATGTATGAATTGAACTATGAGAGTGGAGAAAGCCAGACAGGTATGTAAGGAAAGAATCTGTTGGAACTCTGTACTCTCTGCCTACCCAGAAATGGCTCTGGCGTGATGATATAATAGATTAATTATGCGTGTGTTGTGGTCGCCCGGTCGGGCCGAACGAAGCATGGCTTACTGTTGGCCTTTTTCTAGTTAGGGTCCTAGTCTTCTTTCCCATTTATAGGTGTAACAAGAATGGTCTTATACTATCATGTAGACCTCGATTCGGCGCAGTGGAGGCAAGTTTCTGACCACCTGCTGTTTCAAATTATCAAGCCGCTTATAAAGATTCCAAGTAGGCTTAACGACTACTTCATTAAGTAAAAGTCGGGACCAGCTAGTGTTGTAAAACTGAGCGCTGAAGTCGAGCGTTTAACGCTGAGTCGACGCTCACGAGCGTTGAAACACGTAAAGACGCGAGCGTTTTAAGCGTCGACTCGAGCGTTTTTACAACACTAGGACCAGCTTGATGTGCCTTCTAAAGCACGGAAGCGATCAAAAATGACATCGCCATAAATGGTCACCCATCTCAAACTGACCGAGCTGATCGCCGCTTAACCTTGGTAAACGCTAAGTATCCCCCAACATATTTCCAGTTTTTTTACCAACATATTACTGTTTAAAGCGAGTTTTTATTAAAATATCTATTATTTTTTGTTACAGGTAAGAATATATCGTCGATTCGGAAACAACCGGTGATAAAACTCACCCCCCACGTTATACAAATAAAACCCCACCTCCCCATAGTAACGAGCGGCATACACAGAAACAAATATTTATGGGTACCCATAAATTCTACTGGGAAATGCTTCAACAGAAAATATTGTCTCGTCTCCTTGTCGCATATTATTTCGTGTGAGATGGTGGTCGTAAAGGGATTTCTTTTATGCGACAAATGCGATGATATAAGGAAGTATGTGTTTTTTTATTTATATGCATTTTGCAGGTTGATATTTTATGTATAGTGTAGTTGCGGGGTTAGAGATAGTGACGTCGGTGACGTTCTTTGATGAGAATTCTTCTCTCTACTAATATAATGAACGCGAAAGTTTGTGAAGATGGATTTTTATTTTAAACTTAGTCCCACACTAGTTTTTATTCCTGTCTCGTGGGTGCGTTTACAAAAATGAAAATTCACACACTCAGGTACCCAGACCGAAGTAAATAATTGTGAGTCACACAAAGAAAGATTTGTCTCGTGCGAGAATCGAACCCGCGACTTCTCCCAGTTGGCGGGACCGGCTTAAGCTCTTAACCACTGCGCCAAATCGTCCGTGTGGTTGGTGGTATTTCATCCAAAAATTACTAACGGCCTGTTTCGATATTGAAAACAAGGATAGATTTTCCTACTATAATAATAATAATTATACTAACCCTGTTAAGAAACTGTCCCACCGCTCCCCTCTGAGTTTGAGAGGGTTTAGGCCATAGTCCACCACGCTGGCTCAGTGCGGGTTGGCGAACTTCACAAAGTTCGCCAACCCTCAAAACCACCTTCAAAAAACTCTTAGGCATGCAGGTTTCCTTACGATGTTTTCCTTCACCGTTAAAGCAAGTGATAATTAATTTCTAATACGCACATGCTTTCGAAAAGACAGAGGTGCCTTGGTTTGAACCCGAGACCTTTGACTTTGCAGTCCAACGGTCTACCCACTAGGCGATTTTCCTACTACAGATAGAAATTTGACATATTTTGTATGAATAATCTGTCAAAATTCTACTGACAGTAAGGAGTATCTTTGAATTGAATATTGTAATTGGCCATTAATGTTTCGATGAAACTTTACAGTAAGAAGCTTATACATCAGAATAACGCAGGCAGTAATTTATAACGATATTACAAAATAAACGCATGCGCATATTCTTTTTTTTAATTAAAGAGTGGTCAGGTGTTGAAGAGTGGTGGAACCGAAGATATGGCTCGCTGACTCAGTAAGCTATTCACTCTGAAATAGGCTGGGATGATGGAAGTTAGACCCAGTTCCGGTGTGATCCGATTAGACACGCGTCATAGTATGGCAACTTCGTGCAACATGCTGGAACACGACTGGGCAGCTTGGTGGCTTGACTGCTGGAATGGTGGTAACCAGCCACGGCGGTAGCCTACCACCTGTGAAGGTGCTGCTCGTTTAGCACTTCCTAGTGACCACTAGGGAATCCTTAATAATTACTACGGACGCGAGCAGCTTTGGCCCCAAAAATCTAACTGAACCTTCGGGGACATACCCATACTACGTGACCCGTTCAGGCCCCCCTGAATAGGTCACGTAAATACCACGCTTGGTTACAGGGGGCAGGGGAGTGGCTTAGGTTTTCGCGACGTATTCAATATCCTCTAGGGAAATTGCGCGCATTTTCGAGGCATATAATTTTTTTGTAATTTTCGTTTGCAAATTTCGTTTTTTCTTTCTTTTCTTTTTCTAGTATGGGTACGTCCCCTTACTCAGTTAAACACTTTTTATTGAAGTACTCAACCTAGAACTACGTACCACATTATTACCTCGTAATAATCCGTCAACTGAACGTATGGTTATCAAAACCCGTAAACGCACGATTTAAAATGGGATAACTGAAAATTTTATAGTGAGCCGTAAAATTGCACTCTGCCCCACTACTTTTGAGTATTGCTTATATCTATATTTCCCTAATAGGAGTGACTTAGGTGTAACTTGTACGCGCAAATTTCGCAAACGCAAGTCTAAATATCATAGGGTAGAGTGTCAAATAGACCGTGCTTAATCTGAAAGGCAAGTCAATAGTCTCCGTGACCGGCGAGCGTGTATGAGACGAACTATGAGAGTGGAGGAAGCCAGAGAGGTCTGTAAAGAAATAATCTATCGGAACTCTGTACTCTTTGCCTACCCTGTAAGGGATCTGGCGTGATGATATAGATAGATAGAGAGCCTATGGAGGGCCATAGGCTCCCTATCTATTCTCTCTCTTTCGATGTTTGTGTATATAAATTCATCTTTGTAAATGCTTCCTTGACACAGGAATAACTCGTAGTTGTCTCGAAATCGGGGGGCTGCGTTAAAAAAACACTATCATTGAGAGGGAAACAAATATCTGTGGGTTAAACAAAGCGCGAACCCGCGACTACTCGTTGCAGTGAGCAGAGCTACTTAAGCACTGGACCAAACCGTTCGTATACTTTATTTTTTTTAAATATATGTTTTAAGAACTACGACCGCTCTTAATCGTTAACGAGCGAAATTATTTTCACTCGTCCGACCATACGACCGAGTTTACGATACCCCGTTAAACGATATGTTACGATCGCGTTTTATACGTTTATTTATCGTCCTATTATCGTTTATTTGTAGGTTATTAATGTTACATGAAATTGATTTTTGAGGAGAACACAGAAATCGTTATTAAACAATCTGTGACAATTCCCAAGCGAGGGCGGTACTAGGGTAGTGTAAACAGCCACTTTTTAAAGACGACGGTATCATCGATATACCGTTAGTATCTCAAAACGTGGCTGGAAATCATGTTATCCTGTATTCGAGCATTATGTCGATAGAAGACTGCCTCGTTGGTCTAGTGGCAAAGCGCATCGGTTTGTGATCACGAGGTCCTTGGATGAAATCTTCGGTCGGACAAATGTAGTTTTTCTAACGAAAAATTTCCAGTATGAGTCCGGAGTCTGGAATTGTGTTCGGTATATGGCAATAGGCTCGCCCCTATTACATGGGACCTAACATCGTTGGCGAAACGTGGGTGTACCTAGTACACCTCTGCCACCCCCGCTTGGGGAATATAGGCGTGACGGAGTTATTTTTTAAAATCGTAAGATACATAGTCCGTACGTAATATAGTTATGATATAAACATGAATAAGGGTTTATTGTACCTTACTCGTATTACTTAAAGTTGTATTTGGTGGTGCCATTTTTCGTGCGGCGAGCGTGTTTCTACGTATATTTGATTGGAGGGTTGAGTTTGACAATTCCAGTTCTATCTCACTCTCTTAGGGAATGTGAGAGTTCAAGAAACCACTGAAATCGTCTCGCAAAGAGTTATTTCACCAGCTTCGTAGCATCAGTAACGATTAAGACTCGTACCTTCTACTAACGTAACAGGAGACATTGCCCACTTAGGACCGCAGGTCTTTATGATACATTTTCGTAGCAGAAGTCTAGAGAGTATTCCAGACATAATTAACTAGTAAAAAAAAAACAGGATGTGTCCAAACCCGGCTGTTTTTGGTCTGTCATTAGTTATAATATCAGCCTATACTGCCCACTGCTGGGCAAAGGCCTTCTCTCACAAATCGAGGTGAAAGAGATTAGGTCATACTCCACTACGCGGACCCAGTGCGGGTTGGTGGAGGCAGGTTTGTGGCCACCTGCTGTTGGAACTTATCAAGCCGCCTTTAAGGCTTCCAACTCGGCTTAACGACTACCACATTAAGTGGTAACCGTAGTAACTGATCGTAGTCGACGGCGGCTACGTTTAACGGATTCGCATGGGTAGATGCGTTCGCGAAGTGTTGTCGCCTTTTTAATATAGGCGCGAATAGGTTCGAGACCTAGATCGGAGTTGAGATTACCGTGTTACTTCTGGTAGAACAATCTACGGGTAGTACCACGGACAATAAACGAATTTTTCAATATTTCATCTCACAGCATCAGACACGATAGATCAACGTTGTAAACACGAAAAACATGGCGCTATATTAAATTCCGAGCGGTAAAATATTGGTGTACTACACAGCGGTTTAAAATTGCCAAGCGCCAGGGTTAGCGATACGGAGATATGGGAATAGAAAGTGCGGTACGGGCTTGGAAAAATTATATACGAACTTTTAAAAATAGCTAGATTTTAATTGATATAACACCGTCACTACTTTATTCCCCAAGTAGGGGTGGCCGAGTTGCACTGCGAACACTCACTTTTCGCTGGCCATATTAGTTGCCAATATAAGTAGGAGTGAGTCCGCAACCATGATACAGGACACAGTTTTAAAAAAATGGACTGTAACTGAAAATCTTTGGTAGATTAACACGAATAACATGTTTTCTGGTCAAGGATTTGGACCGAAGACCTTGTGATTGCTGGACCATCGAGGCTATTTTCCAATATTTTAGCCTTCCCCTTCTTAATCAACGTTGTAAACACGAAAAATGGCGCTATATTAAATTCAGAGCGGTAAAATATCGCTGTACTACGAGTCGTGACGTTTGCCGTCACGCCGAGCGGGGCTGCGCTGTGTGTTGTCTCCCGTACATTACAACTCCCCAAGCCGCGCCGAGCAGGACTCTGCTGTGTTGCATCTCCCGTACATTACAGTACATTACAACTCCCTAAGCCGCGCCACCGTCGCACAAAACGGGACTGCGCTGTGTGGCGTCTCCTGTACATTTCTGTACATTACAACTCCCCAAGCCGCGTCACCGCCGCGCCAAACGGGGCTGCGCTGTGTGGCGTCTCCCGTACATTTTAGTACATAACAACTTCGCAAGCCGCACCACCGTCGCGCTCCCGTCGCGCTGCGTCGGCTATGCGGCGAAACCTTTACGTTTATAGAAAACCTTCGCGACTTTATAAATATAACATTCAATAACACTTCTTAGGAAGTAGGATTTAAAGTTATGACCAGGTCAGTCCAGACCGACGAGGTAGTAGAGGCATTTATTAGTTAATAGATTCTTATTTAATGCAATTATAAGGTTTGAGTACGAAGGCATAATCAATTTGTTTAATGATTGATTGCCTATATACTTGTCACGTTATATAATTATAGTGTAATTAAGCAGTTATTTAATTCTTACGGGTCTTTTCGAAACGCGCTGATTATTTTTATCGGTACATTAACAAATTTCTTATTATCTCATTCATTATAAATTACTGTTGGTTTATTTGGTAAATGGACTGTAAATTTATAGGTTGGGAAAGCAGTAGGGACTTACCTCCTCATCGCTCAACGCCGAAAATCGACGGTCACTGGTAAACACAATTTTGTCGACACATTTCGGCCACACAAACAGTTCCGCTAATTGTTCTGGCCGGCCAGTTTATAAATTGAAAATTATGATTGTATTTTAATAATCTTTGCTGTGAGCGCGTGAGCGAGGTGCTTGTTCGGAACCGGAATCGGGAACTGAACTTGGCGGGGATAGGAAGGTGAAGTGGATATTAGAGGTGGGAAAAGGAAAACGTAACAATGACTATTAAACAAAGGTGAGATTAAACTGGCTAAAGTGGCAATAGGCTGGTCACATCTGCAGAAGGACCGACGGCCGATGGAGCAAGAGTGTCCTAGAGTGGAGACCGCGACTTGGTAAGCGTAAGGTAGGACGGCCCCCAGCTAGATGGACCGACGACCTCAAAAAGGTCGCTGGGACAGACTGGATGCGGAAGGCGGAGGACCGTGTGCAATGGACATGGGTCCAGCAGTAGACTACGATAGGCTGATTGATTGATTGAGATAAAACTGAAGTTTTAACAAAAACTGTTATTGTACTGTGAAAAACGTTGAACGTCTCCCAAAATATTGACACAAAAATATCCCAAATTAAATGGGAATCTAACTTATCACGTATATTTCTCAAAAGTTAAGACACTTTCGCTTTCAGGTTACGCGTCAAAGAATCAAGTGTCGAGTCACGGATGGTTCTCACTAAACTTGTTACTCAATTCGTGACAACCCTGGTTCTGGTGCCGTATTGATGTGGGAGGTTAGCGGTGTATCTTGTTCTGCGACTACACTGGACTTTTTGCTCACATATGAAATAAAACTATTTTTCGGATTTTATCGCGGTTTATTTTTGATTTTTTAGTTCCCGACGTTTCGAGTGCTTTGCAGCACCCATGGTCACGGGAGGAACTGAGGTGTTAGACGTCCAAAAGGCATAGTTGTTCCGGGGTACCCTCAAACTTCTTAATTATTTTTGTTGGTCCGATCTACGCAGAATGTGAACATGTCCTTGACCGCACCCGCCATAACATCAGATTTGATAGACCACAAATTCTCGTGAAAGAACACCGATTCCTACCAAGGATGGTTCGCGAGGCTATTGAAATTAAAAAACATCCTAATTTCAATAGAGAAGATGGCTGGGTGCTTCTGTCGACTTGGGATCCGGTAATTAATATAATCAAATCCAAGACCAAGCATAACACTGCAAGACCTCAAGACACCGTGAGCTCATTCTGCGTAGATCGGACCAACAAAAATAATTAAGAAGTTTGAGGGTACCCCGGAACAACTATGCCTTTTGGACGTCTAACACCTCAGTCCCTCCCGTGACCATGGGTGCTGCAAAGCACTCGAAACGTCGGGAACTAAAAAATCAAAAATAAACCGCGATAAAATCCGAAAAATAGTTTTATTTCATGTGTAAAATTCGCGTAAATCTAAGAACTCAGTATTTTTGCTTACGTGTCGCGTTTTTAAATTGTGTCAGTACACTAATATATTTCGAAAATTCATAATTGTTAACGTACTCTCTGCCTATCCCACAATAGACTTGACGTGATAATATAGATAGATGGAGACGAACTGTAAAATAATCTCAATAAAACTACAAAAACAGTAATAAAATATCTTATATTTTATCAAGAGGCAAAACACGCTCGCTTTCAGGTCACGCGTGAAAGAAACAAGTGTCGAGTCACGGGATAGTTCTCGCTAAACTTGTCACTCAATTCGCGACAACCCTGGTTCTGGTGCCGTATCGATGTGGGTGGTTAGCGGTGGATCTTGCTCTTGGACTACACTGGACTTTTATTTGCTGTTTTTAACTAAATTCTAGTGATAGCATTTCGCATTTGGGCTCGTCAACTCCGCCGTGTTTGGGCTCGTTAGATGTCTTGACTTTAGACCTGGATAGTGTTCAGGGTTTAATCATAAAAGAAGCCATATAAACTCCTTAATTAAGATATCTTCCTCGTGTTTTTGGTGTGAAAGTTTTTGAAAAGGTCTTTTTAAATTCTTTCTTTCTTCCTTTTCTTTATTTTAAAAAACGTATCCCCACACTGGTATTTATTCCTGTGTCGTGGGTGCGGTTACAAACATGAAAATTCACAAACACAAATACCCAGACCGGAACAAATAATTGTGGATCACACAAAGATTTGTCCTGTGCGGGAATCGAACCCGCGACTATTAGACACTGTGGGCGGAGCAGCTCAAGCTCTTAACCACTGCGCTAAATCGTCTGTTAAAAATTATAATTATTACTATGGGAGAGAACCAGTCGGAACTCTGTCTACCGCGCAATGGATCTGGCGTGATCTGGATGATAAAGATAAATGTTACTACGGAAGTCAAAAACCGTAACTGCTCAATCTGGGGATCTAAGCGACCGTCATCCAAAACACACCTCTGGTACACCAAACGGTTATTAAAATCATTTATTATGTTTATGTAGAATCCAAAACATTACTTTTTTTATCATTGACACAAATGACCGCGACATGTTCTCTCCGATCCCCCCGATGCTTTGTCATCCATTCTTTCTGCTCAGAATACGGGCGATGACGACGTAGTCGTAGATCCCCTCACATAGCCGGCGGTTAACAGGTGCACTTAATAGTGCACCACGTCCCCCCACAGCGACTGTCCCAACCGAGTATGTCGCCCCTTGCCCTTCTGGCTCGAGCGTAGTGGTTGCACGCTCGCCCTTAAGTCCGGTGAAGCTGTAAAGGCCTCGCGGCCAACAGCGTACATCACTCACACACACGATGATATAGATAGATAGATATATAACGCTCAAATTTCATAATCGATCCCATGTCGTTGCCTTAGAAGTCTCGAGCATATAATTATGAACATTTGTATTGTATCCTTCTCTATCGCTCTCCGTTGTTACTTTTAAGTTTTTGGATTATTCCTAATGATATTTGCATGCTTAAAGGCAAAATATGGCGTACGGTCTAAGTAATTTTACCCCACTTTAACCCATTTTCGAAAATTATTAACGAGATTTGAATTTGATCCTATCTATCTATATCATCATGCTAGATCCCTTGCGAGGTAGGCAGAGAGTACAGAGTTCCAACAGGTTCTTTCCTTACAGACCTCTCTGGCTGTCTCCACTCTCATAGTTCGTCTCATACACCTCGCCGGTTATGGAGACTCTTGACTTGCCCTTTAAATAAGACACCGTCTATTTACGTATTTTATTTTAAATGTCGTGAGTGCGTTGCATTATATTCAAATATACAAAACCCAGACTAAATATTTGTGGGTCACACTAACATTTGTTTCATGCGGAGATCGAACCTGCAAATACTTGACTCAGTGAGAGGTGCTGCCTGCGCTCTAGTCAGTAGACCCTCAAATAAAAATCTGTAAACTAAAATAAAATGAGTAGAGCCCACCTAGAATAATCATAAAGAAATTTAGCTAATTCTAACATGACAAACACATCCTAAAACAATCAGTGTCATATTAACACCGCAGTTAACACGTCGTATGTTTGTACCTGTTGATACAAATTTCTAGATGATACAATACATATCTGTATCTAAGCCATTTTTCTTTTAACAACTCTAATTAGTTCCGAAACTGATGTATCAAAGTAATATTTTTTTTTATCTCGTTACTTACTACTTACTCCGTTGGTTCAGCGACCCAAAGTGAGTCTTGGCCTCCGAAACGAGATTCCGCCACTTCTCACGGTTCTGCGCGATTTACTGCCAGTCTTCGGCTTGGAGCTCACGCAGATCCGCCTCAACCATCTCCTTCCAGCGATACCTGGGACGACCAATCGGTCGGCCCAGATAGGCCTTCTTTACACTACGGTCTTCTCCCATTCTTTGAATGTGGCCAAGCCATCGGAGTCTGCATCGCTTTGTTCTCCCCTATGGTGATCTCTTTATCTCCCTTTTTATCTCGTTGGTTAGTAAATATTATTTTTTTGATAGAAAAACTACATTTTGTCTACCAGGTGTAAACACGCAATTGCTACGCACATTATTCGCCATACAAACGAGGTATGATAAGATTTTTTTTTCTATCTATCTATATAATCACGCCAGATCCCTTGCGGGGTAGGCAGAGAGTGCAGAATTCCAATAGGTTCTTTCCTTACATACCTCTCTGGCTTCCTCTACTCTCATAGTTGGTCTCATACACGCTCGCCGGTTACGAAGACTTTGACTTGTCCTTCAGATAAGACTCGGTCTATTTGGTCTTGGTACGATAGTTTAGGATATCGATTCACGATAATTCTTTTCTTAAATATAATAATACTAAAAACATAGCCCCACACTAGGATTTACTCCTGTGATAAATGCAGTTTTGGTTTATAATTCCTATCCCGCAAGATGTATAACGATATTTTTAATTTATTTTTTTTACTAGGAGTTATTTCTGTTCTGTCGAAAAATTCCCAGTATGAGTCCGGAGTTTGGAATTGTGCCCGGTAATATGCCCCCTATTACGTGGGATCTGACATCGTCGGCGAAACGTGGGTTTACTCAGTACACCTCTGCCACCCCCTCTGGGGAATATAGGCGTGACGGTGTTGTTTTTTTGTGTGTTTATTTCTGTTTCTTGGGTGCGTTTACAGACATGAAAATTCACATACACTAATACCCAGACCGATACAAATAATTGTGGATCGCACAATGATTTGTCCCGTGCGGGAATCGAACCCGCGAATATTCGACCCAGCGGAGCGGCTTAAGCTCCTAACCTCTGCGCCAAATCGTCCGACAATTAAAAACTAAACAGTAAAGTTTCGTGTAGGACCTCGCATTCACCAGCCATACTACCAGAGAGGCAGTAAAGTTCCAAAATGTCTGTTTAAAATGACGATATCAACTATACTAACATACTTTGAGTTCTGTTTGTTTATGCATTTTAATAAGTTCATGTCTCTTCGTCCATTGTTTTCTTTTACGCACATGTTTGTTCAGTGTGCTATAGAAATTTATGTAAAATATGCATGAAGGCCATTTTCCTTTAATACGGTATAAAATTCTGTAAGAACTTTAACAGAAATATTTTCAAAATATTTAGTTTAGATGATGTATTTACGAGTTTAAAACGATACAGTGGCACCTTGAAAGGTTATTTAAAACGAAAACCCTCACGCCTTACTCCTAGTGTGGGTGGCAGAGGTGTACTTTGTACACTAACATATCGCCAACGATGTCAGCTCATTGTAATAGGGGACTATTGCCATTATGCCGAGCACAATTTCAGACGCCGTATTGCGCTTGAGAACTTTTAGTTAAAAAAACGAACTTTGGACCTCGTGATTGGCACTCGCACTATGCGCCTGTGTTATGCTCGCCCCCTGTTACATTGAAACGCGCTATATAATGTGCTCGATCTTCACTTTGAGCCAAAAGTAGAAGTTTGAACCAAAAATGGCTGTGAATCGTGTGTGTGTGTGAGTAATGTACGCTGTTGGCCGCGAGGCCTTTACAGCTTCACCGGACTTAAGGGCGAGCGTGCAACCACTAACCTCGAGCCAGAAGGGCAAGGGGCGACATACTCGAGGGCGCCTTGAAGAGGCGCCCTCGGTTGGGACAGTCGCTGTGGGGGGACGGGTTGCACTACTATGTGCACCGGTCAACTGCCGGCTATGGGAGGGGATCTACGACTACGTCGTTGTCGCCCGTATTCTGAGCGGAAAGAATGGATGACAAAGCATCGGGGGGATCGGAGAGAACATGTCGCGGCCGGCGGTGGCGGCAGGGGTCGGGGGGGGGGGGGAATCGTAGTCGGCGGCGGCGTGCGATGCTCTCTTCTTCATGCCACTTTAAAGAATAACAATCGTGAACGATCGATCCGCTTTCGACGGACGTCTTAGGCCTGTGGTTAGAGCTTGGTGAGAGCTTCACCCGCTCAGTTTGTTGGGGCTATGGGACTCACAACTATTTGTTTCAGCCTGGGTGATGTGAATTTTGTGTTTATAAACGCACCCACGACACAAGAATTGTTCCTAGTGTGGGGCTACATTTTAATAAAAAAAAATCTAATTGCCTTAGACTTAGCAATAAAACACAATGCACAGACAAAGAAGTCCCAAAGATCGCCCTACGGACCAGCTTTGTGTTGATTGCAACCAGGTTTTAACCTTCGACCTTCCCCAGGACATCGGTCCACTTTGTGGGGTGCCTGCCACTCCACGTCTTCCATTATTTTGTCCCAATGGCTGTCAGTGCTGTGAGCAATGTGCCCGCCCACTGTCACTTATAGTATTTTTCATGTAAGGTACTGTCACAGTTCTAAGTGTCAAAGGAAATTACACTTTGTTCCATGGCAATAAGAGGCATGACCCGTTTCTATAATTAACTTTGGTTATACCCTAATACCATCGAATTAAAGATTAATTTCCTTTAACACTAAGTGCTGTCGCAGTACCAATGTTAAGTGAAAAATATTATAAGTAGGGCTTAAATAATAATATCAGCCGTTACTGTTCCACTGTGGTGCAAAGACCTTCTTTCACGAATCGAGGTGAGAGAAATAACTCAGGTGAGGTCATACTCCACCACGCAGACCGCTATTGCGGATTGTTGGTGGGGGGTTTGTGGTCACCTACTGTTGGAACTTATCAAGCCGCTAAGGCTTCCAACTCGGATTACGACTACCACATTAATTAGTACCAGGACCAACGGCCTAACGGACCTTCCGAAGCATGTAGACGTGCGAGTATGAAAATGCCACAAACTGTCACCCATATCAGACCAACCGAGCAGAACGCTGCTTAAACTTGGTAATCTCTAAGATCACCGCTACAAACGCGTCTTAAGTTTGGCTTAAAACAATTAAAACTAACGCAAGTTGTTTGTGTGAAGCAAGGCTACCACTCAGCTTAAGTACTGGTTTTCAAATATTTTGATTTTGAAACTTAACTAACTTTCGGCCGAATAGATTCTAACTATCTCCATTAGTCGGCTTAAATTAAGGCCTAGAAATAATTTAGTCTACCCCCACAATGTAATATTACAATAGCATTGTTTGTTTTTTATTAAAACTTATGAAAACTAATTTAATTAGTGAGGGAATGAGGGCCTGCGCGGAGTGGAGCCACAGATTAAATAAAGCAGATACTATTTGTCGACAAAACCGCAATATAACCGTCCCAAAAACGGTATAAGCGCGCCAAGTCGCTGGCGCACTTACGCCATTTCGGCAGGCGTATGTATAAGCGCTTCCAGCGATATTAGCGGGATTCGCACCACAGTCATACATATATTTATTGTTTTAGAAGGAAAATTTTGAAAGATCTCTTATCCTCTGCGGCATAGGTTTTTTAACCTTTCGGGGCTCAATCTACTCAAATAACCTCCCATGCCCCAATAGTCTCTTACCACACTAAAAAAATCACGTAAGCCTCCTTATAAACCGTTGATATCCAAAAATCTGCAAATGGAATGCACCGGTGCCCATTTCCGCTTAGCAGGTTTTTTTCAGGGGAGTAATAGTCGATGTCTCTTTCAACCCTCTGTTTGAGCACTCTCAAACAGAGTGGGATTGTATTATTATTCATATTATGTCACCAAAGGCACCATTGTATACCACATGTATTTTTACGTAAATAGAAACATATCGTAGACAGATTCTATTCGTAATTATGAAGTGGAGCAGCTGTTTTCATTTGTAGTGCAGTCTCTTTAATTTATTGCCCAAGTCTTTGGAAATACAATTTGTTTTAGGCGCCATATTGTCTCCGGGTTTCGCGTAAATGATTTAAAATTTGTACATTGAGGTACAGTTGGATTTTCAGGAATTAGCAATTAGTTAAGTATGAATATCGTTTAAAAAGGAATTCTGTAGCAGATGAGGCTGTAATATGTATTTTAACTGAAGGATACACGTTGTTTGGTTCAACTGTCTGTGATTTTGGCGTTGAGTTCATCTTGTCAAGGAATTGAAGCCGCAATTCTTGCACGGGACAAATCTTTTTGTGAGTCACAGATATCACGCATTCGCGATGAAGAAAAATTTATCTATCTATATCATCAGGCCAGTTCCCTTGCGGGGTAGGCAGAGAGTACAGTGTCACGCTCGCCCTTTAGTCCGGTGAAGATGTAAAGGCCTCGCGGCCAACAGCGTACATCACTCACACACACACACAGTACAGAGTTCCGACAGGTTGTTTCCTTACAGACCTCTCTGGCTTCCTCCACTTTCATACTTCGTCTCATACACGCTCGCCGGTTACAGAGACTCTTGATAATCTTATTTTCAAATAAGCAAATATTTCTTTTACTAGGGTAAATTTTAATAAAAACATACATAGATAGCCCCATGGTAGAAATTATTCGTGTGTTAACAATTAGTATGAAATTCACATACACAAACAACCAGACCGAAACAAAAATTGTGATTAAAATCAAACTTAAATAATTTATTTTGTATAAGCCCTGCCGGGGGGCTTATAATAGTCCATTTAATTATTTGTTTTTTTAAACGTAGCCCCACACTAGGATTTATTCCTGTGTCGTGGGTGCGTTTACAAACATGAAAATTCACAATCAAATACCCAGACCGGAACAAATAATTGTGGATCACACAAAGATTTGTCCCGTGCGGGAATCGAACCCGCGACTATTCGACACAGTGGGCGGAGCAGTTCAAGCTCTTAACCACTGCGCTAATTCGTCTGTCAAAATTTCTTTCTTTTAAGATCACCAACGTGACAAACATTATGCAATATAATATTAGTATACACTCTTGTTAACACACTATAATTAAATATAATATCAGCCTATACTGCCCAATGCTGGGCAAAGGCCTTCTCTCACAAATCAAGGTGAGAGAGATTAGGTCATACTCCACCACGCGGACACAGTGCGGATTGGTGGAGGCAGGTTTGTGGCCACCCGCTATTGGAACTTATCAAGCCGCCTTTAAGGCTTTTAACTCGGCTTAAAGACTACCACATTAAGTGGTTACCGGGACCAACGGCTAAGCGTGCCTTCCGAAGCACGGAGACGCTCGAATATGAAAATGCCACAAACGGTCACCCATCTCAGGCCGACCGAGTCGAACGCTGCTTAACCTTGGTGATCGGTAAGAACACCGCGGTCGCACAGCGCTACGAGCGCCTCTATATTAATATATTTAAATACTGCCACATTTATAGGCAACCACGACGTTCTTAAATAACTACAACTGTTACTCTGCTATGAAATTATACAACAAAAAAATGCTAAAATACAACAAAGTTTTAAAAACAAAAAAGGAAATTATGTTATTAAATAATTGTTTCTAATCTACCATCGGATCGGAACGCGGCACCCACTAAGAATATCCGGTGAAGAAACTTAGCGGGCTTGTTTTAAATTTTATGTAATTCTCTTCCTCTTTTTAACCGACTTCAAAAAGGAGGAGGTTCTATGCTCGGTTGTATGTTTTTCGGTTTAAATAACATTTCCGTCAATTGTGCCAAGTAACCGACTGCACCAACCAGCACCGACTTCAAATATTTATTTTTTGCTTTTTGAAGTCTGTTTACCTTTTTTTCCTTTGTATTTTTTTAATCATATTGTGTTGATACAATGTTTAGGTTACAATTAAATAGTTTACGATCTAGCTCCAGTGTGATGCCGTACGACCGAGATATGAAACTAATGATATTGTTTGTAAAGAGTGTCTAAAGGATTCCAGCTGGACCAGTCCCCACAAGCAGCTCCCGTTCACGAGTATGACTACTGGAACAGTCATCACGCAGTATCGGGAATTAAACCTTCGACGACCTCGATTTCCGGTGAGTGGAGCGGAATCCATTCTAACGACTTGACCAAGCCGTCGTCAAAACACCCTTATCTTATCATTACCAAACCCAAACTAACCACACCAATAAAATGCAATGTTTATATTCGAAGATTACTTCTCCCAAGGACCGCTTTAAACCAGGACAAACTATTACTAACTCCCCAGTGGGACCATATAGATCCGGGACGCAGAGGTCCCAGGGGTGGACTGGGGGCGACCACTCGCTCTGGGGAAAGCAGCGGGTTTTATGAGCCATCACTGAACATAATAAATTGGAGATGCGCCAAATGTCGGCACTGCAATGAATCATAACAATGTATTATAGAGCTTCTGGAAGTGCATTATTTTCTATTTATTTATATCATCACGCTCCTGCAGGGTAGTCAGAGAGTACAGAGTTTCGACATGTTCTTTCCTTACAGATCTCTCTGGCTTTCTCCACTCTCATAGTTTGTCTTATACATGCTCGCTGGTTACGGTACGGAAATCTAAATTAACGTCTGCGCAAGAGATCTGGCGTGATGATATAGAAGATAGATGGAGTTATTAGGATCAAATAGCTGATTTGTTATTGGAAGGGCAAGTCAAGTGCACGAGACAGAGATGAGATTACATTATGTAACATTTATAAGAATTGTAACACTTTCAATCATTCAAGGATAATTGACTTGTCCTTTGTTGAGTCTCCGTTACCGGCGAACGTGTATGAAACGAACTATGAGAGTGGAGGAAGGCAGAGAGGTAGATAAGGAAAGAACCTGTTGGAACTCTGTAATCTCTGCCTACCCCGCAAGGGATCTGGCGTGATGATATAGATAGATAATCATATTACATTTTTAACCTTCAGCCATGATTGAAGATTCCATATGTGTAATCGTAATCATTAATCTGATTACATTTTGCCCATCTCTGGTACGGACGAAGTATGAGAGTCGAGAAAACCTGATTATTCTATACCCAAAGAAGCTGTAGTTGCTCTGGAACTCTATACTTTTTACCTACTCCGCAAGGGATCTAGCGTGAGATAGATTTTTGATGTGTAACATCTTTCCTCTCGGTTGCTGGATTTTTTTTGTGGGAGTGATTTTGGAAAAGTGACGGAAATGTGTTATTATATATTCTGTATAGTGAGATGTAGTAAACACAGATGGGCAAAATGTAATCAGATTAATGATTAACCACCCCGTTTAGGTAATATAGGCGTGATGGTGTATTCATCATCATCAGCCTATAGTAGTCCACTGCTGGACATAGGCCTCTCCAAGTGCACGCCACTGGGTACGATCCTCGGCTACTCGCTTCCAGCCTCTGCCAGCCGCCCTACGAAGGTCATCGCTCAACCTAGCCTGAGGGCGTCCTGCATTACGTTTGCCAGTCCGTGGTCTCCACTCAAGAACTCGTTTGTCCCAGCGGTTATCGGTTGCTCGGCTAATGTGACCGGCCCATTGCCACTTCAGCTCACTATGGTGTATGAATGATTACAATTACATTTGGAATCTTCAACGATTGCGATTATACGTTTAATCTTGAATCATCAATCTGATTATATTTTGCCCATCTCTGGTAGTAAATCTTTGTTTTCTGTAGCTAGAAACAGTCCGATGTAATATTTAATTGCTTTGTCCCATCCAGTTATTTGTAGCTCGACTTTTCCCAGTTGGTTTGGACTAAATTAAAACGTGACCACTCAACTTTGATGTCTGTCCGAGAGCGCCAAGATGACCTTGCGGCAATTAAATTTGTTATTGAACTATTTTACCCAAGCTCTTGTGACTTTGGTCGTAATTATATACTGTTACATTTTTAAATCGACGTGAAAAAGTAGGAGGTTCTATTTTTATATGTACTCACCGATATTTTCGTTAATTGTGGCCCCGTCTTGAACATTCTTTTTCCGTTGGGTTTAGTATAGCTCGAAGGTGGTCCCCTTTGTTACCATTGGTATTGGACCTTATACTTTGAAGATACACCAAGGTATTTGTCTGATATGAATATGTGTGGTACAGTTATATTGTTTGTCGATTGTACAAATACAAAATATGTATTTGTTTTATACTTCTAAAATTTTAGTTAGTTTAAAATATTAAGACAGGTAAAAAAAATATATTTGAGAAAAATATTTAGGATCTGAATTTCTTGAAAATTCTTAAGTAGATTTGTTAGTTATATTCCAAATAAATTTGTCTATCACACTATTATCATCATCAGTTATGGCTAAATATTTTTAACGTACATACGTCGATAAGTTATATCTATTGATTTAGTTGTTAGCTCTATTGTTTTGTTGTGATATTTGAAGCTGCCGCGTGGCCGGTTTGAAACCGGTTAATTTTTCAAACCGGTTTGGGGTCAATGACCCAAAATGAAATGATTTTCGTTTCTGGTTAAAGGTTACCGTTTAAAACCTGTAAAATTGAGGTCACCGGTTCGTCTTTCAGTATCGGTTTTAGCGTCACTTTAACCGGTATTGAAACCTAAATTAACCGGTTAATTTGAGTTTACTTTCGCTCGTTGACTTTCTCAAGGCCATGATCGTATAGAATCGTTACAAATCAGAACATTTGTCCTTGAAAATTAAGGGCGGACGCCGCGCCGTCGAGAACGTCGTGGCCGTGTCTGAGTTTAACCGGTTTTTTCGATTTCGAATTTCAATATAAAGAATTAAAAAATTAAGTTCTTTGTAATAACCGGTAATCGAAATTAATGTCATTCAATTTGATAAGGTTTCTTCAATAACCGATTATTAAAAGAACGTAATTTTTAACCGGTTTCCGAACTACACGTTACATTAGTCACAATGACGCTCTTGCGTGTCTTCCCAATGACTTATGAATGGGCATGTAAATGATTGCTATTTTTAATTCAGTTTAATTTTATGAAATTTAAATATATTTTATCAATGATGATGATTTCACATGTTTTTAATTCGCTAAAAGCTATTGCTAACTAGAGTCTTGCTACTATTTGCTAGCCATTGTGAAGCCGGTCGTCGTGGCGTACATTGGGGATGCCCTTGTCCTGCTGCATGACTCCTGCAATGAACGTCTTTCGACCGATGATGTTGAACTTGTGTAATGTTTCATGACTAGTCTTTAGACTATTTTGAACTTGTTAAATTCACATCATTTCTGACCATTAAACTAATGCGGCTACATTTTATTTCATAGTCTATATTCACACGTTACATAAGTAATTTGATGCTCTTGCATCTCATCGTCTTCATAATGAGTTAGAAATAAGTATAGATAACGTTGCTACTTTTAAATAATTTTACACATGAAATTTCATTCTCAATCATTTTTCATTTGCTAACACCTAGTGTTGAGCAGCGTGGCGCTTGCTATCGTTTGCTGCTAAATTTCATATCAAGTGCCATGAAAAGCAGCATTAATAGCAGGTGTGACGAATAAAGAAGAAAATTTCATATGATGATCCGCATCTTGTCTAGTGACTGTCTGGTTTGAACTCGCTAAACTAAGTCATTTTCATGTTAACCACCAAACTAATGTAGTAACATTTTATTCCATAGCCTATAACATGTTACATAAGTCATTTTGACGCTCTCGCGTGTCTTCCCAATGAGTTACGACCAAAACAACACTCAGCTGAGTGATTTATCTTAGCAACATTGTTAGCAAAGCTGACTCTATTATTTTCATAGTCAAATGTTACATTGAAGAAGTAAAGATGGAAGTGCGATTTTAAACTTTGTTGTTTTTGTGATAAAGTCGGGATAAGCTTGTGATGTTTGAGAGGGATGTGAAAAATGATGCTGTATTTTGTATTTGTCTTTAGTACGTTCATTAGTTAGTGTTTATGGGTGGGATTGCCTCGTTGATCTGGAACGAATAATGCATATAATCATGAGGTCCTGAATGCATATCTCAGGTCCGGCGAAAATGTAACCTTTCGATAGAAAAAAATCCAGTCCTTAGTCCACCTGTGCCCGATGCTATAGCAATAGATACGGTTCCTATTATATGTACACTCTGCCACCCTCCTTTGAGAAATACAGGCATAGCGGTTATATTTTGTTAGTGGCAAGTGCTCGTGGCGTTGTGCGATGTTCTTAGTCATCATGAAGGTTAAGCAACGCTCGGCTCGGTCGTTTTGAGATGGGTGACCCTTTGTCACATTTCCATATTCGAGTTTCTCCGTGTTTTGGAAGGTACGTTAAGGTGATCCCGGTTACCACTGTTGTTAAGCCAAGTGGGAAGCCTTGCAGTCGGCTTGATAAGTTCCAGCAGCAGATGCCCACAAACCTGCCTCCACCGCACCACACTGGCTCCGCGTGCTGGATAATGACCTAATCTCTCTCACTTCAATTTGTGAGAGGAGGCCTTTGCCCAGCCGTGGGTCAGTACAAGCGGACTTGACTGACGATATAGCGCAGTTGTTAAGAGCTTCAGCCGCTCCGCCCACTGTGTCTAATAGTCGCGGGTTCGATTCCCGCACGGGAAAAATGTTTGTGTGATCCACAATTATTTGTCCCGGTCTGGGTATTTGTGCACGTGAATTTCAATGTTTGTAAACGCATCCAAGACACAGTAATATGTGCTAGTGTGGGGCTACGATTTAAAAAAAAAATTATTAAGTTAATTTATTATATTATCTAGGTGGATGATATAATGAATGAACTTATTTCTTTTTTTTACCTACCTATTATAGATATACAAGGTGTAACATAATAAACGCAAGACCTCAGACACCCCAATTAGAGAATTGCTTCATAAATTCAAAACGGAAACCAATTTCCAAATTTAAAGGTTTTTACCCTTTTTAAGCCCTTTTATACCCCAATTAACAATGAAACTTGTACGTGTATGTTTGCGTTTCGAGAAACACGTTATAGGAATACATTTGAAATATTCTCATTGCTATGAATCAAGAATAAATTTTTTATAGCGCACTGGAGGAGTAAAGGCATTTTTTTGCAAATTAAAAGAAATATAAGTTACATTAAAAATTGTTATAATCAATTCAGTTATCGATTTAGAACAAACTAATTTCAGGTCTTGCGTTTATTATGTTACAGCTTGTATATCAGTTTGAATTTTGCCCATGGTTTTAATGGGTCATCACGCCAGTTCACTTGCAGAGTAGACAAAAAGTTTACGTTCATTGCATGAAAAACTGATCCATGTTTATCTATATTCTTTGCGGGGTGCACAGGTGGAAAACTGATCATTTATAAAAAAATAGTCATTAGTACAATTGGGTCTTTTATCGATATTCTATATCAGAACCAATTAGCTAAGATTGAAAGTGCTATATTTCTGCCTATTCTTACTAATCTATAACAAACTAATTAGCTTTCCATTTTGCTAAAATCTGCCAAACTGTAACGAAACAAAATAATTGCAACGTTATCTACATACCCGTTGGGTTCTAAATAAAATGTCACAAGATTTAATTAAAAATATTTTAATTCTATTCAAACGTTTTTAAATCTCACTGGTAATGACAAAAACACCCATAATGTGATACTCTAATTGAGACTCTAAGTACTCCAAAATAAAGTTGGATTTAATTATAACAGATGGTCCACTCGTTTTCGTTTCCAGTGGGCGTAAAACACAGATGTTAATACAATCTGATTGAAACAATTTCTGTCAATTATACGATCGTAAAATTTTATCACAGTCAAACTTGAAACAGCTTTGTAAAATATGACTACCGGGTTTATTCTAGATCACGTCATATAATTCTAATATTATATATTATATAATTATCTTTAATTACCTCTGCCGCCATAACCACCTTGGGTGGGTGGCTGCGTAAGTTGCAGACCATTTATGTTTAATTTGTACTATTTATCTGTCTTTATCATCACGCCAACTCCCTTGCGGGTTAGGCAGAGAGTTCTAACAGGTTCTTTCCTTACAGACCTCTGGCTTCCTCCACTCTCATAGTTCGTCTCATACACGCTTGTCGGTTACGGAGACTCGTGACTTGCCATTCAGATAAGACTCGGTCTGTTTGGTCATGATAAGATAGTCTAGGTCTTCCCCGGTACCTAGATCCTCCCATTTTCGCATTGTATATCTGTTTTGTCATTCTTTCTTCCAAGATCCGATAATTTGTACTAATATAAAATACTAAGGAGAATGAAAGTTGGATAAATGCGGTAGAAATGCGAGCTCTGCGAAAGATGTGCGGAGTGAAGCTGACCGACCGCATTAGCAACAGCATAGTAAGACAGCGAGTAGGTATGAAAGATAGTATCAGTGTAAAGATGAGAAAGAGCATGCTCCGTTGGTTCGGGCATATAGAATGAATGCCAGAGGAAAGAATGACAAAACAGATATACAATGTGAAAGTGGAAGGATGCAGGTACAGGGAAAGACCTAGACTATCTTACCACGACCAAATAAACCGAGTCTTATCTTATGGAAAAGTCAAGAGTCTTCGTAACCGGCGAGCGTGTATGAGACGAACTATGAGAGTCGAGGAAGCCAGAGAGGTATGTAAGGAAAGAACCTGTTGGAACTCTGTACTCTCTGCCTACCCCGCAAGGGATCTGGCGTGAGGTTATAGATAAATGGATAAAATACTAAAGGCAAAGAAAAGCGAGCTTTTAGGTTTTGTAATTAGATTCCTATTTCAGCTAACCAACATTTTTGAATTGTCAATATGGTTTTAGTCATAGGTTTTTGTATTAGTGTATTTATTATGTATATGGAATTGTGCCTCCTTTTTTCAGTAAATTTCTAAAGGGCAAGTAATATATTTTTTTCTATGTAATACGAACAGTGTTAAGAACTCTCTGACCATCGATTTCTTGATCGTAATGTTATCTATAGTATATACAGTCCATTAAGTTAAAATGATGGAAACGTTATCTGTGAATTATCTATTTCATTGAAACTTCAAAACTTTTCACTCAACATAAAAAAAAGTTGATTTTTTGCTAACAGCATTTTTTTTCGGTGTCTTTGGAAATACTGTCGCCTTCATGTTTATTACACTTGTTAGAAATTGCAATCAAAACAGAAATATCTAAAAATGATGATGGTTTGTTTATGAAGTAGTATGTAATCTGCCATAGTGACGGACGATTTAGCGCAGTGGTTAAGAGCTTAAGCCGCTCCGCCCACTGTGTCTAATAGTCGCGGGTTCGATTCCCGCAAGGGACAAATCTCTGTGTGATCCACAGTTATTTGGTTCGGTCTGGATATTTGTGTATGTGAATTTTCATGTTTGTAAACGCACCTACGATACAGGAGTAAATCCTAGTGTGGGGCTACGTTTTAAAAAAAAAAAAAAATCTCCTCTCCCTCACACAGCACAAGTGCGAGCGAGAGACGAATAAAGCGACGTCAGTTACAAATTCACTCTAAAATTGCGCGGGTTGTCCACATAGATAAAGCTACATGTCAGTACGGCAATAGACTCGCCGTTTTATGAGTCGGGATCACATTTGGCATTAATACCGTTGAGGTGTGTATACAGTGATAAATATAAAATATTGTATTATTTACTGCTCGTCGTCCTATATATCTTTGGATAAAATAATGAATCAGAATCAGAATATTTTTTATTCGTGTAAACCATTACAGTATTTATGAATCGTCAGAAAAGTGACAAAGACTCTACCGCCACTTCGGAATGTCATTCCTGTGGAGAAGAAGGGCAAGAAACTCCACGGTTACTCTTTTAAAATAAGAAATTACAAACTTTTTCATCTACATTCTGTTGTGGGGTATGGGAGAACAATGTAGGTTGGTCATCAGGTGAGTCTAAGTTAAAAAAGCGAATAATACTATTTATGAGAATGGCTACATGGTTCCCTCATTTACAAAAAAAAGTACATATTGTGTTAAATTAATAGAAGGAAGAGAGGTAATGTTAACTAACAACAGTTGAATAGGTTGTCATGACTCAAGTGGAGCTGGAATAGCAATGTCCAACTGGTTTCAACAATCTAGCTTTCCGCTAATTTTGACATTCCACAATGCACACTCAATTCTGGCACTTTTAGTGAGTAATGAATGCTATAGTATATAGGGTTAAGGGAATCTGGATGTGGACATCGACTTTTGATGCTGACTATTTATTCCTCGGCTTAATCTGACGTTATCTATATTCTCCTTTCACTCTCTCTCCCTCAAAGCACAAATGCGGGCGAGATACAAATAAAGTGACGTTAATTACAATTTCACTCTAAAATTGCGCGGGTTGTCCATAGATCAGGCAATATGTCAGTACGGCAACTGACTCACTGTTTTATGGATCGTCATCACATTTGGCATTGATATCGTTGAGGTGTGTATAACGTGATAAATATGAAACATTGTATTTTTTACTGCTCGTCGTTCTATATATATTTTGATATAATAATGTCCAACTGTTTTCGACAATCTAGCATGACGCTAATTTTGACATTCTAAAATGTACATCCAATTCTGGCACTAGTCTTTCAATGAGTAAAGTACCTATGTTATTGTGGTTATCCACTTTTAGTGCTGACTGTACAGCCCTAGGGTTAATCTGACGTTATCTATATTCTCCTCTCTTTCCCACGAAACATAAGTGCGAGCGAGAGACGAATAAAACGACGGCAATTACAATTTCACTGTAAAATTGCGCGGGTTGTCCATAGTCAAGCAATATGTCAGTACGGCTATAGACTCCCTGTTTTATGGATCGTGTGGGATCACATTTGGCACTGATATCGTTGAAGTGTGTATAACTTGATAAAATATGAAATAGGTATTGTTTTATTTATTACTTATCGTATTATTGCTCGTAGCCAAGTAGCAAAAATGGAATTCAATCATGTCATAATATAAACTTATTTATCAACATTGCAGCTGTCCTGACATTGAAATTTACAAAGGAGAGTGGAAAAGTGGAGGGCGATCTTTGCCCAGTAGTAAGCTCGTGATAATAATATAATCAGAATCAGATTTTTTTTTTTATTCATGTTAACCATTAAAGTATTTAACAATCGTCAGAAATGTAACAAATAAGAGAACTAAATAATAAGAGAACTTGTTTTAAGAAAACTCGATCAATTTGCACTGAATCCTCCTTTCTTAATTTTTTCCGGGGGGAAATGCTTAGTGCATTCTGCCACATCGCGGGCTTTGGTGATGTGGCAGTTATGTGGGGCTCGCACCCACTAAAACCCCCCCGGCGTCCGTCTCCTGCCCGAGTGCCCTGCCGCAGGGATCGCGAGTGACATAACATCTGCGGCGCGGGCGGGCCTGGTCTGTTGTTCACAGACCTCGCCTATTTCCCGTGCTCTTCTTTGTGAGGACGCGCGAAGGACGCAGCGCGTTTCCTTCAAGGGCGTGTCACTGTTCGGGCGACGGGTTGCCCGCAGGCCTATGCTCATGGGGGGCGGATGTCGTATGCTCTACGTCTTCGCCCTCCGCGACTGAATCCTGGTGTAGTTGGACTCAAACTATCTCAACTTAATTTAACAGAGAATACTTTTGCCCAGCAGTGGCATAATGTAGGTGAAATATGTAAAAAAAATCTGTACTCATATTGAATCGAGTGTGTTTGTGCTTCGATGTTCCAATTTATTTCAACATTTTTTTTATATATTCACTAATATTTTAAATTTTATGTCACACAAAAATACATATGAAAGCGACCCATTGTAATATAATTTAGCAAAACTTCAAATAACTCAAATATATTTGTCAAACGCCACGTCGACCACAAGAAATTGGCGTTTTTTTTTCAACTGTGATACATTTGCTCGAGCGATTCTAATAAATTTATCATTTAATGTAGCAATTTTGGACATGACATTGGCGCAATAAATAAAATTATAGTGTAATTTCGAAATATTTGATAAAAAACATTTTTGCTTGTTTTGAGCTAAGTTTACTTATTGTATTTTTGTCACTAGTGTCTGTGTTTTTATTGTATTTTCGAGCTGCTAGTTCTATGGTCAAGATTTGCAAAATTAAAATTATTACATCAGCGTGTAATTGCTGAGATTTGTGATAAGCCATAGTCAAAAATCATTTATTTGTTTAGGCCCAATTACTACAAAAATGAGTCGTAAATAAATCTCCAACAAAGTATCACAATACTTAAACTGTAACTGAAATACAGTAAGCCATTACTGAACTGTAGTACGCCATTAATAAAATTAGCGTGGTGCGGGACATTCAATTACGAGCGGAGCGCCGTCATAAACGTGCGCATTTGGCGAGCGGCCGGCGCCAAATGACATATTTTATTAAACATTGTAATAAGGTAAACGTTGAGTTTGGGTATTTAGCGCTGTTGTGGATGTTAAACGCCACTTGTTTGTGTCTTAAACAGCTAAATAAATGAAAATTAACAATGTTACTATGAGAGTGGAGGTAGCCAGCGAGGTCTATAAGGAAATGACCTATTGGAACTTATCAGTCTTTGCCTACCCTGCAAGAGATTTGGCTTGATAAGAATATTATCTATTAGCTTGTCTCTGCAATAGGCTTACCCCCATATAGGGGCAGTTAGAAATCAACCCAACACTGTGATCCTAAAGATATACCAGTGGCTCGATAGTATCTCCATTTAAGAGTAAATAACGAATACTAAAATATCTACTCTTCAATAAAGCTACAACATAGTGATAACTATACTAAAACTAACTGAAATACAGTAAGCCGTTACTAAACTGTAGTACGCCATTAATAAAATTAGCGCGGTGCGGGACGTTCAATTACGAGCGGAGTGCCGTCGTAAACGTGCGCATTTGACGAGCGCTCGACGCGAAATGACATATTTTATTAAACATTGTAGTAAGGTAAGCATTGAGTGTTGCTGTACTTTGTATTATTTTTAATTTCTGACTGCCTCGTTGGTCTACTAGCAAAGCGCATCGCTTTGTGATCACGAGATCGTGGGTTCATATCCTAGCTCCGACAAATGTAGATTTTCTAACGAAAAACTCCCAGTATGAGTATGGAGTCTGGAAGTGTGCCCGGTATATGACAATAGGCTGCCCCCTATTACATGGAACGTAACATCCTCGGAAAAAAATGGGTGTACGCTGTACACCTCTGCATATAGGCGTGAAGGAGTAGTATATGTATGTTGCTTATTAAAAAATTGACTTATCTCTGATTGCTTCGTAATTCTGGTAGCGCATATGGGTGGCGATCACAAGGACCTGGTTTCAAATCCTAAGTCGGACAAAGTAGTTTTACGGTCAAAAAATCTTTAGTCTAATATTTTGCCCGGCATAATGGCAATGAGCTCGCCTTTATACGTCACATTCCACACAGCACACGTCTGCCTTCCTCACTTGAAGACAGGAAAGGAAAATCTCCTATCGCATTTTTGGTTGTGCCGCGGAGGACAAACGCAAAGATGTGACAGGGATTAATTCAATAGATGACCATTCAACAATATCAGCCTTTACTGCCCACTGTTGGGTAAAGACCTTCTCTCACATATCGAGGGGGTCATACTCCTCCACGCCGATCCAGTGCGGATTGGTGGAGGCAGGTTTGTGGTCACCTTCTGTTGCAACTTATCAAGCCGCCTATAAGGCTTCCAACTCGGCTTAACGACTACCACATTAAGTGGTAACCGGGACCAATGACTTAACGTACCTTCCGAAGCACGGAGACGCTCGAATACGAAAACGTTGAACGCTGCTTAACCATGGAGATCGATAAGAACACCGCACAGTGCTACGAGCGCCTTCGATGACCATTCACTTATATATAAATATTTTTTTATTAAAAAAGTCTTCGTCTCATTTATCTTTAGATAAATGAGACGAAGTATGAGAATGGAGGAAGTCAGAGAGGCCTGTAAGGAAAGAACCTGTTGGAACTGTGGGCTCTCTACCTACCCTGCAAGGGATCTGGCCTGATGATATAGTTAGAAAAAAAACTAAGACATTACAGATTAGGTCAACTCTTTTAGTTTCTATATAATCGTGAATATCAATACCCAATTTCTTTTTTCGTAAACAGAAAAAGCCACAAAAAAAAATGTTTTTTTTAATTAAATCCCTTCAAAGAATTTTTATTTATGGCTAGGCGAACCAAAAATATAATTCAATTTACTCTCCGTTCGTTAATAGTTCGTTCACAAACACGGGCTTGAAGAAAAAAAAACAAATTTTTATCGTAATTAAAATAGAGTTTTAGGACACCGAAGTAAGATTATTTATTGTTTGAGTTAAGTAACTCCACCAATTCTGCACTAGGCTCTTGCTTAGTGTAGTTGTACACAACCTCTGACGTCTTGTTTTCAAAGAGAGGTCTTGTCCAGCCGTGGCACAATTCTTGCTCGAGCGTAGTGGTCGTACGCTCGACCTCTTGTCCGGTGAAGCCTTAAAGGCCTAGCGGCCAACAGAGTAAATCATTCACACACACCCACTCCGTGGCACAACATAACATTGTTTTTCAATTTTACATATTTGGTATGCTGTGTATCAGCAGGGTATGCTCCGGTGGTTCGAGCGAATAGAAAGAATGACATATAATAGAAAAACAGCCTATCGACATTCCCTCTTTCGCACTCACTTGAGCTACTTAGCTGAGCGGCTGGGTTTGTCTAGTCTGTCAAAAATAAAGCGTCTCTCTCTTCATAAAGTAGGTATGTGAACCGACCCTTTGAGGTGGGTGAAAAATATGGCAAAAAATATATATTATTTACAGACTTTTAAGAAGCTGGTCTGACTGCTGCGTTGGTCCGGAGGCGCATAGTGCAGGTAGCGATCACGAGGTCCTGAATTTGAATTCTGAGTTGGATGAAGCGTTGTTTTTCTCTCGTAAAATTTCCAGTTCAAATAAATGAATGAAATAAACACCATCACGCCTATATCCTCCAGCGGGGGTGGCAGAGGTGTACTGTGTATAACCACTTTTCGCCGACCATGTGTGGTCCCATGTAATAGGGGGCCAGCCTATTGCAATATACCTAGATACCAGATACTAGATTTGTCTGACCTAGGATTGAACCTAGGACCTCGTGAGCGCAAAGCATAGAATTCACCACTAGACCAGCAAGGTAGTTATTAAATTTCCAGCATTTATTTTATTTATTAACAAAGACACCAACAGTATACACATTACACATTTCATGATAAAATTGGTAAAGTAGTTTGATATGTTTACCAATGACAGGTATGTACAACATTCGCATTTTATGGTAATTTGGTACATAAGTAATATCAAAAATAAATGGCTATAAGTTCAATAACTAAAACTAAAGAGAAATAAAAGAAAAGTATCATCAAGGTAAAATTTTGAAATTTAACATAAAGACAAACATTTGTATCTTAAATGCATTCTTAAGCCTAAATTTTCAATTATTATAATCATTATATTAATACGTGAAGCAAAAACTTTGTACCCCTGTTTACGAAAATTGCGCGGACGGAGGAGTATGAAATTTCCCACACTTATAGTTTATATGGAGAAGGAGTGCGGAATGCTAATATTTGTTTACAATTATGCATAAAACATACATTAAATCAATAAAAAAAACATTACACACACTACCATGTATTTGACACAATACACTTCAAATTATTTGTCTATAGTCTTACTGAATGACAAATATAACCAGCAGACTTTTTGGCGGGAAATCGAAGAGTGATGTTGTCAATTTGTTTTAATTTCCAAAACTTGTGTTATTTCGAATTATAATGTGTAATGTTGGTGGAATATTAACCATTATGTGTTCCTATATGTGCATGAGTGAAGGTAATTGTAACAAAGTGATAAAACGTGCCTTTTCGATTTCCCACAAAACGGCCGTCGCAATTGGTATGTAAAGTATCCATCACTTTACTATCCAGGGTGGGGCACTTCATCAATTTCATTATCATTTTCGTCATCAAGTTCATTGGGTAGTTGAACTAATTTAGAAATGAATATTCGTAAACTTTGTACAATGGCATAATGTAAACGCAAATGCCACGAAAAAAAAGAAAAAACAACCAGCAAACGATGAGAGTTTTTACAAATTTTCGTTTAAAGGCTGCATCTTCCCTATAGTCTAGGTCTTCCCCGGTACCTGCATCCTTCCACTTTCACATTGTATATCTGTTTTGTCATTCTTTCCTCTGGCATTCTTTCTATACGGCCGTCGCAATTGGTATGTAAAGTATCCATCACTTTACTATCCAGGGTGGGGCACTTCATCAATTTCATTATCATTTTCGTCATCAAGTTCATTGGGTAGTTGAACTAATTTAGAAATGAATATTCGTAAACTTTGTACAATGGCATAATGTAAACGCAAATGCCACGAAAAAAAAGAAAAAACAACCAGCAAACGATGAGAGTTTTTACAAATTTTCGTTTAAAGGCTGCATCTTCCCTATAGTCTAGGTCTTCCCCGGTACCTGCATCCTTCCACTTTCACATTGTATATCTGTTTTGTCATTCTTTCCTCTGGCATTCTTTCTATATGCCCGAACCAACGGAGCATGCCCTTTCTCATCTTTACACCGATACTATCTTTCATACCTACTCGCTGTCTTACTATGCTGTTGCTAATGCGGTCGGTCAGCTTCACTCCGCACATCTTTCGCAGAGCTCGCATTTCTACCGCATTTATCCTACTTTCATTCTCCTACCTCCTATCTTACCACGACCAAATAAACCGAGTCTTATCTGATGGAAAAGTCAAGAGTCTCCGTAACCGGCGAGCGTGTATGAGACGAACTATGAGAGTCGAGGAAGCCAGAGAGGTATGTAAGGAAAGAACCTGTTGGAACTCTGTACTCTCTGCCTACCCCGCAAGGGATCTGGCGTGAGGTTATAGATAGATAGATCTTCCCTATATTATGGAAAAAGGCCCAAGTGATACCTATTCATAAAAAAGGCTCCAGGTCTAAGATCGAAAACTATCGTCCCATTTCCATCCTTAATTCCCTTGCAAAATTATTTGAAAAACTTATATTTAGCAGAATCTATCCTTTTATTATACTAAACACATACCCCACGAACAACACGGTTTCATTAAGGGCCGATCTACAATGTCCAACTTAGCTTATTTCTCGAATTTTGTATTAAACCACATAGAAAATGGTGGGCAGGTTGATGTGGTCTACACAGATTTTGAGAAAGCATTTGATCGTGTAGACCACAATGTCCTTCTTCACAAACTTCAGGCTCTAGGAATTCATGGGGATCTCTTAAGATGGGTAAAGTCATACCTTTCTAACCGCTCTCAATCAGTCATACTAGGTGGTTTCAAATCTGACTTTATTAGTATACCCTCCGGAGTTCCCCAAGGCGCTCATTTGGCCCCTTTATTTTACAGCGCCTATATCTTCGATGTTGGTAACCACATCCGTTACGCTAAACATTTGATCTATGCTGATGATAAGAAAATTTTTATGTGTATACGCTCTAAAGACGACTGTATGTTATTGCAACAAAACCTAAACAATTTATTAGCTTTCTACATTTCAAACAATATAACTGTAAATATCGACAAATGTCAATGCATAAGCTTAACTCGAAAAAAAAATCCCATATGTTTTTCCTATGACTTCAATGGAGTCATAATCCAAAGAGTTAATGTCGTACGTGATCTAGGTGTTTTATTTGACTCAAAAATGAGCATGTCCTCTCATATTGATAGCATTGTCAGTCGATCTTATTGTAATCTCGGTTTTATCATGCGCACCTGTAAATGCTTCAACGATCTAACTAGCCTCAAAGTAATTTATTTTGCTTATGTTAGATGCATTCTGGAATATGCCAGCTCCATATGGACCCCCTATTATGCAGTACACATTAACCGTATTGAGCTAATACAAAAGAAATTTCTTTCCTATTTAAATAACAAATTGAAAAATGCGTCCTTGTCTTACGTTAAAAACTGTAAAAAATATAACATTCTTACACTAGAACACAGAAGAGAGCTATTAGATTTAGGACTGTTGTTTGACAATATAGGCGTTTTGTACGTGGCAATATAGACTGCTGTGAATTACTGGGCCAAATATCATTTTCCACACCAGGTCATCGTACCAGACATACGCCTTCATTCGACGTCCCCTCACATACGACCAATTATGGGAGTAATGCTGTTCTCACACGTATTGTTCGCTTGTACAATAATAAATTTAATAATATTGACCTTTTTATTGGCTCAAAAAACAGTTTTAAACAAAAATTAAACAACCTCCTACAACAAATCAGCTCCACCGCCACCTAATTTTAATTTTATTGCTTTTTATATATTTTTTAACTTCTGCTGTCTTGCAATGATACAAGACAGCATTTCCTTTATCGCATGGTTTTTTGTTACAATAAAAAAGGTATTCTATATTTTAATCATTTTTAATTTTTTTAAGTTAAATTTCGTATAATTTGTTTGAAAAAAAAATATGCAAATTAACAGTGTACCCTTGGCGAAATCTGTGATTATAAAAGTTTAGTCTTTGACAATAGTATCTTAGTAATGTTCAAACTTATAATTTAAATTAAGTATGGTCGAATTTCGACCAATAGGCGACCACTAGTTTATATAAATATATATATTCTTAGTAGTATCAGTCTGATATCTGGGATCCGCCCCCTATTATATTGGGACCTTACATCATTGGTTAACCTAACACAGTGTATATACTGCCCACCCCTGCTTTGGGATAGGTATTTCAGTCGTATCACGTATTACTTTATTTAACGCCCTCAGAAATGCAGTCTCGTATTCTAATTTTATCACCGTATTCATTGAATCTGTGTGCCCTACACGAGAGAGGAGCGTGAACTTTCCCTGTGAGACATATAAATTTCGACCTGTACGTTTGTGCATAACTAAAAAGAACCTTTTACCTCTCTAGGGGTTTTGCCTGCTTCAAGTCCGTCTAATAAAAAAAATACTAGAATACCTACATATATTTCCCAAAAGGAGGTCAGACACCTTGCGGGGTAGGCAGAGAGTACAAAGTTCCATCGCCGATGATGCTAGGCGAATTTATTCCCTTAAGGAAAAATTTAGAGAAATAAATATTCTAACTTGTTACCTCACAATATATATATGAAAATCTTCTATATGTTAAAAAAAATATTAGTAGCTTTGAACAATATAGCGACATTCATCATGTTAAAACACGGAACAAAGATGATCTTATTGTACATTCTACTCGTCTCCACAGCATTAGTAATTCTTTCATGGGGCAATGTATACGCTTCTACAACAAATTACCCATAGATATCCGAAACATGCCTATCAATAAATTTAAAAAGGTAATCAAAACTAGACTGTGTAAGAAAGGGTATTACAAAATTTCGGATTATCTTGACGACAAAACAGATTGGGTTTGAGCAGCTCCATAATCAGCAAAATTAAACAATGATGTATAAAACAATTTTGAAAAAAAAAAATGGTATTCAGAAAGACCAAACAAATTAAGTTAAAAGACTAGCCCGCTGAGTTTCTCGCCGGATCTTCTCAGTGAAGGCCGCGTTCCGATCCGGTGGTAGATGTAAAAAATGTAATATATTTGACGTTTGTAAGTGCTTATCTATTGGCTTAAACCAATAAATGATTTTTGATTTAGACTTTGACTTTATACGAGGCAAAAATCCAGACTATGACAGACGTGTGAAGTTTGCCAACCCGCACTGGGCCAGCGTGGTGGACTATGGCCTACTTCTACTTCAGCCAACCAAAATATCGCTAAAACTTAAGGATAGTCTCCTAAAACCATTTTTTTCTCTCATCCCAACATCCACCTTGAATAGTAAGATCAAATAGACATATCAGATATCCCACAATTAATCTATTTTCATGATCCCAAAACATTCGTTCTCGGTATTATAACAAGTACCAAGTTACACTCTAATTAATTGGTGTTTAATTTCAAAATATATTTGAGTTACTAAACAAATAAACCCTGAAAGCGGATCGGTAATAAATCCTTTATAATTTACGATATATTTACTTAAACTAGTGGTCGCCCATAGGTCGATATTCGACCTACTCTTTCATCGTTTGCTGGTTATGTTTGACATTCAGTAAGACTATAGACAAACAATATTAAAGACAAACATCAATTTGAAGTGTATTGTGTCAAATACATGGTAGTGTGTGTAATGTTTTTTTCATTGATTTAATGTATGTTTTATGCATAATTTTAAATGAAATATTAGCATTCTGCACTCCTTCTCTATATAAACTATAAGTGTGGGAAATTTCATACTCCTCCGTCCGCGCAATTTTCGTAAAAATGTGTACAAAGTTTTTGCTTCACGTATTAATATTTACTTAAATAAACTACAGGGGTTAGCACGAAATGATTGGACGGTAGCATCACGCTAGCGAGTTGATATACCACGCTTGTCATATTACAAATTTACTAAATAAACATGAATGTAACAGCACGATTGTTCGCTAACGTCAATCTTTTCGTGTTAAACTCTCTGCATTCATTTCTATTATCATCATCATCGTATGACGATGTACTATCAGACCCACGACCAAAAGTTTATCTATCTATCTATATCATTACGCCGGATCTCTTGCGGGGTAGGCAGAGAGTACAGAGTTCCAACAGGTTCTTTCCTTACATACCTCTCTGGCTTCCTCCACTCTCCTAGTTCGTCTTATACACGCTCGCCGGTTACGGAGACTCCTGACTTGTCCTTCAGATAAGACTCGGTTTTATTTAAGGTAAGATAGTCTAGGTCTTCCTCGGTACCTACATCCTTCCACTTTCGCATTGTATATCAGTTTTGTCAAAGGTTTATGTCAAAGTGGAGGAGCCATTGCTTACCCTCTGGTGTCAGCTGGTGGAGCCCCTCGAAGCCTCCGCCAAGTTTCCGACTAAGGCAGTCCTCCACGATGAGCTAGATACGAGTAGTCTGCACTAATTTTCCACAGTCACAACAATGTGACTCAGTGATGCCGTTCTGATTTTGTATTTTTTTTTAAACGTAGCCCTCACACTTTGATTTATTACGGTGTCGTAGGTGCCTTTACAAACATGAAAATTCACATACACAAATACCCAGACCGAAACAAATAATTGTGGGTCGCACAAAGATTTGTCCCGTGCGGGAATTGAACCCGCAACTATTAGACACAGTGGGTCGAGCGGCTTAAGCTCTTAACCACTGCGCTAAATTGTCCGTCCAGTTGATGGAGAAACAGCCGTTGCTCTTTAAAGCCCTATACTACAGATGAAGGGTCGACTTCATTTCTATTGGCTTAAAGTTACTCAAATATTACATGGACAAACTAATATTTATGGATTTTATTGCTGTTATTATATGTTACAGAGGTTTCAAGTATTTTATAGCAATCATAGGTCACGTGAAAGACTGAAACACTTGTTATTCATGTATCATTCAGCGTAGATTCGACCTGTAAATAATATTTAAATATTTTGACCAAATAGGCCGTGTGTTATCTGATGGACAAGTCAAGAGTCTCCGTAACCGGCGAGCTTGTGTGAGACGAACTATGAAAGTGTAGGAAGCTAGGTATGTAAGGAAAGAACCTGTTGGTACTCTGTACTCTCTGCCTAACCCGCAAGGGATCTAGCGTGATGATATAGATAGATAAATAAAAGTACCCCGGAATAACAAACACACACACACACACACACGCACGCACTCTGTCACGCCTTTATTCCCCAAGCGGGGGAGGTAGAGGTGTGCTGAGTACACCCACGTTTCGCCGACGATGCTAGGTCCCATGTAATAGAGGGCGAGCCTATTTCCACATACCGGGCATAATTCCAGACTCCGGACTCGTACTGGGAAGTTTTGGTTCGAAAAACAACACTTGTCCGACCTAGGAGTTAAACCCAGGTCCTCGTGATCACAAAGCGATGCGCTTTGCCATTAGACCAACGAGGCAGTCGGAAAAACAAAGACACCCCGGAATAACAATGACATATGTACAAATGACAGGTGCTGTCAGAATACCAGCGCTGCACCATAAGTGTTTATGGTGCAGCAATATGCTGAGGTAGTAGCCTGTTTAGCCCCACACAATCGCTGGCATATGCTGTATTTTGTATGTTTCTTGTATGCTGTATTATGTATATTTACCTTTTGTTTATAGTTTGTTGTGTGTGGTTAAATAAATAAATGTATTTTCTTTCTAAATGTATATGTGTGTGTATGTTTGTGTAAACATACCATACAGGTCTACCATTGGCATCATGTGCAGAGCCTTTACGTGGCTTCTCTCAGACAATTCAGGTGAAATATGGACGATTGAAGATACGAATGGGTTTACAAGTGTCTGATCAGCCTTTTAGGAATACAGGGCTCCAAGTCCGTTATTGCAATTTTGGTAAAATTGTTGATCATAGTTGTTAGTCTTGACAGTTTCCAATCTACTAATTCAATGGTTCCCAATTCTTATGGTACATATTAATAATTGTTATAGTTTTCCATAGGTTCCAGTTCAAACAATTGCCGAATTTTGGCGCAATTGTATTTGAACGACTTTTGTAGCATGTCATAATTATAAAACACGTAAAAAATATGACGGACGATTTAGCGCAGTGGTTACAAATACCTAGACAAATAATTGTGGACAGATTTGTCCCGTCCCATTGTACAAAGATTTGTCCCGTGCGGGAATCGAACCCGCAACTATTAGACACTGTGGGCGGAGCGGATTAAGTTCTTTAAAGTGTGTGACTCACAGTTATTTGTTTCGGTCTGGGTATTTGTGTATGTGAATTTTCATGTTTGTAAAAGCACCCACGACACAGGCGTAAATCCTAGGGCGGCGCTAGGTTTAAAGAAAAACCGCAGACTTGGGTTGCAAAGTGGCCCATTTTGAACCGACTTCTGAAAAGGAGGTTCTTAATTCGACTGTATGTTTTTTTGGTATGTATGTTACGCGATCATTCCGCCAATCATGAATTGATTTGATGATTCTTTTTGCTTTGGGTTCAGTAAAGCTTCAAGGTGGTCCCATTTTAATTTCATCGGTATTGGACCTTGGACTTGGAAGATGCACTAGGGAACTCCTTAACGACAAACAATACGAATGCGTAGAATGAGATATTATGGGTATTACTGCAATCCCCATAATATCTCATTCTAAATAAGTGCCCTGCCCTAGAACTAAGCAGAATATTAACCGACTTCAAAAAAGGAGGAGGTCGACAATTCGTCTGTGTTTTTTTATAACGTCTTATGAACTGATTTTGATTATTCTTTTTACGTTGGGTTTAGTTTCGAGGTGGTCCCATTTTAATGAAATCGGTATTGAACTTTGGACTTTGAAGATCCATCAGGGGACTCCTTAACGGCGAAAAGCACGAATGTTAAAATTTCGTTATTCTGGTTATTATATAAATCCTGTAGGTACCTCGTTGTATAACTCAGCAAAATAATATAATATAGGTATTATATTATTTTGCTGATTTTATTTGGGATGGGACAAAAAGTAAATATTAGTAAACAATTCACTTGTCATTTAAAATTGTAAAATATTTTTTTTAAAGTAAAACCGACTTCAAAAAGCAAAAAATAATACTTATAACTATACTTATAACTTATAACTTCAAAAAAGTCGGTGCCTAGTAACTGACTGCACTAACCGGTACCGACATCAAATATTTATTTTTTGCTGTTTGAAAACGGATTTATTTTAAAAAAAAGATTTTTAATTTTTGTCTACTTGCCTCAAAAAAAAAAATCTACTTACAAAGGTAAAACAACAATCTTACTAAAACCAACGGAGCTTTTAATTTCGCCAGTTCCCATTTAAGACTCACTCCCTGGCTTTGTGCACTCAATTAAGCCACTTCTTTATCACGAGTTACGCCGTTGTAGCTCTATATTTTTTTATTTTTCCTGAACTAACTTGAACAACTGAATTTCTTTTAAGACACCCGTGTTTACGTTGAGGGTAAATCTCTATATTATTTCCCTCAGGCATGATCAGAGCATTAGATTGGGTACAGACAGGGCGAGTGAAAGTAAATATTAGCTAGTTACTGGAAGTTAACAAAAAAATAATTACCTAAGGGTGAGCGACGCTATTGTGTAGATTGAGATAGAGCAGATTTTGTAATTGTAAATACCAACAGGCTGTGTGTATCACTGTTAGGATCAGACACCGACCTAGCTGGCGAGGTCGATGACCACGGTGAGAAACCTAGTATATACCCTTCCCCATAGCGACAGCCCAAGCCGAGGCCGTTCCTCCTTGACGAGCCCTTGAGCTAACTGTCCCTTTGCTTTACCTTTTACTTTGCGAAGTTGTTAACCAGTGAAGTCGTAAAGACCCCTCCACCAACAACATAGATCATTCACACACACGCACGTAAATTTGTATCTTTGTTTACATCGTCACGCCAGTTCTCTTACTGGATAGGTAGAGAGTACAGAGCTCCAACAGGTTCTTTTCTTTTAGATTTCTTTCTTTTCCTCCAATCTCATAGTATGTAGTCTACACGCTCGCAGGTTACGAAGATTTGCAGGGTTGGGGGAGAGTACAGAGTTAAAACAGGTTCCTTACAGACCTCTCTGACTTTCTCCACTCTCATAGTTACGAAGATTCTTGACTTATCAGATAAGAGACTGTCTATTTTGCTGTGTGGAAATGATGAAAGAAGTCTTAAAAACACTGGCGTTTGTCAAGTGCGATTCCGGTTAGTAAAATGTGAACGAAATCAAATATACGAGTTGAGCGGTCGCATTCGTCATATTCATAATAATATCAGCATAAGTTGTCCCACAAATCGAGGTTAGAGAGATTAGGTCATACTCCACCACGCGGACCCAGTGCCGTACGGTGAAGTCCAGTTTTTGACCACCTGCTGTTGGTACTTACCAAGCCGCCAAGGCTTACAACTTTGCTTACGATTACAACGTAACTGGGACCAACGGCTTAAAGCACCTTCCGAAGTACAGAGACGCCGGAATATAAAAATGCCACAAACGCTTTGTTGTATTCATAACTGAATAAAATAACCTTTCCGAACTTGACATTATATTTAATGCTTTCCAAGAGTAACTCGGCAAACATACCTCAACCCTACGGTGTGGAAGGTGGCTTTTTAACTACACCTCACGAGTCTATTGTGCCAGTGTTTATTTAGGATTCGGGGCCAAACGACCCCTGTCTGAGGGACGATCATGGGTTGGAAGAAATACTTTTCATTTCAACAAGGTCTTTTTTCGTTATCACCTATTAAACACGGAACGCGGTGCGTTACGATAACTTCGCGAAATCTTTGATCACTTCAGAGGCTTACAGAATACCATGTTTTTAGTCTATCTTTATCATCACGCCAGGTCCCTTACAGGGTAAGCAGAGAGTACCCAGTTCCAACAGGTTCTTTTCGCACAGACCTCTTTGGTTTCCTCCACTCTCATAGTTCGTCTCATACACGCTCGCCATTTACGGAGACTCTTGACTTGTCCTTTGATGCACGGTTTATTAGCTGTTTTAACAAATAAAAGCTTTGCCCGCACTTGGAATTATTCCTGTGTCGTGGGTGCGTTTACAGACACGAAAGGCCGCTCTACGCTGTTAAATCATTCACACACCCAAAGCAAGCTTTACATTTATTGAAATAGTTATTTATTAACAATAGTGTGTATTTGTGTAGGTTAAAGTATAGAGATATCAATAGTAGGTAATTTGTGAATATGAATGCTTAAATTTTATCATTTAGGAGATCTATTTAAATAATAAGATTTTTCAATTAAGAATGTCGAAACAATTCTATTAAAACCAGAGGTTCCCAGACTGTTTTTCTCATAGACCACTTTCAATATTTAGCTGGTTCCGGTGGACCCCCTGAAGCTACATTTCTACCATATTCCCAAAACTCGACAAAAAATGTGAAGATTAGATCCAACTATGGAAATTTGCGTTGCGACTGAGTTTCAACCACAAATTAATAGTTTTCGAAAAAAAAGGTGAGAATTGATTGGTTAATTAGTTAATTGATTGTGCTGTGAGTGGATGGCAAAAAAGTTAAGTTGGCCTTTTCTTTTCGAAATTCTGGTAACAAATGAGTAACGTTTGTCCTTGGCATTCGTATTTATATTGGTGAAGAATCAAACAAGTTCATGCAAGATTGCAAGCACACACACCACAAGTCGTATTTCGTCCCTTTGCACGTCTAAATAAGTTTTGCGGACGGCGGCGGCGGCAGTGGTGGCGCTTTGCAAGTCTCGCCATGTACTAAATATGGAATATGCAAGTTTTTACCAGGAACAGTCGCTGAGCTTCTTAAAATATTATCTGCCTACACTGATAGGTGAAGTCAAGCCAACATTTTAGTTCTTCACTATCGAAAGCAAATAAATTTTCGTGGACCCCCGCTTACGAATTGTGAACCCCCATTTTTTTTTGTCACGCCAACGTAGACCTCCATCGAGTCTCCCGTAAACCCCTGGGGGTCCACCTGGACCACTTTGGGAACTAAGAATTTAAACACTCTGTAGTTCTGATATACTTGCAAGTTGTTGTACATTCTTAGTGTCCGACCGAAGGTCCATTTTAGGCCGACATCGATTAATAGGCCATTGCCAAAACCTTCGGCTGAATCCGAAGTCTTAATAACTCTCAGAAATTTGGGTCATGATTAGTTAAATTTTTAAAAAGATTAAACTGTTTAAACTTAACGAGATTCAAATGACTTGAAACTAGTTAATTATTTATTTATAGGCATATCAGCAATGCAAACACAAACACGTCTTGACTACATTTCATTGAAGAGGAAATAACTAGTGTTTATATCCATTTTTTCTTCTTATTTTCTTTTTTAAAAAACGTGGCCCCACACCAGGATCTATTCCTGTATCGTGGGTGCGTTTACAAACATGAAAATTCACATGCACAAATACCCAGACCGGCACAAACAATTGTGGATCACACAAAGATTTGTCCCGTGCGGGAATCGAACCCGCGACTATTAGACACAGTAGGTGGAGTGGCTTAAGCTCTTAGCCACTGCGCTAAATCGTCCTTCAAAGATAGACATGCACAGAGAAAAAGAGAGATTATAAACAGCGAATGGTTCAGAAATGCTAAGACAATGACAATATTAGGATGTCAGAATACAAAATAACGAGAAAATACATTTATTAGTCTACAAGTATAACAAATAAAAATAAGCAAATTGGCTATGTCAAAATCAGCGAATTTCAGACTATATATAATTATTGTAATCAATGTTAGTTTATATTTAGAAACGTTTGAAAAGTAGATCAAAAATAAGTTAAAATAACAAATTATAATTAAATTAAACTAAAACTATAAAAAACCAATCTTTTTTTTTAATTAGCCCTGTTAAGAAACTGTACCACCGTTGGGGCCTCCTTTCAATCTGAGAGGGTTTTAGGCCATAGTCCACCGCGCTGGCCCAGTGCGGGTTGGCGAACTTCGCACACCTTCGAGAAACTCTTAGGCATGCAGGTTTCCTCACGATGTTTTCCTTCACCGATAAAGCAAGTGATAATTAACTTTTAATACCCACATGGTTTAGAAAAGACAGAGGTGCCTGGGTTTGAACCCGAGACCTCTGACTTTGCAGTCCAACGGTCTAACCACCGGGTGGATTTTCCTACTGCAGATAGAAATTTGACATATTTTGTATGGATAATCTGTCAAAATTCTACTGACAGTAAGGAGTATGTTTGAGTTGACTATTGAAATCGGCCATTAATGAGTTTTGATGAAACGTTACAGTAAGAAGCTTATACTATCACTAGGCTATCACTGCTTGTAAAAAACTATAAAAGTAGTTAAAAATACTAAATATTGACACTAAATTAATGTTATTTATAACATTTATTTGCTTAAAAGCATTGGTATGTAGTAAATTTTAATAGGTCATTCAATTTCGGTGCTTGCTGCAAACCTTCGGCTTCGGCTAAAACTTCGGCCCCTTTTGGCCGAAGGTGGCCGAAGCTTCGGTCGGACACTAATAGTTTTGAAGCCACTGTGAATATATTTATGCTGTGTAATGTTGTTTTACGAGGAGCTAAACATAATTTATCAGCTCTTCGCAAATTATTGCCTGTAACAAAATTTATTTTCATTGCCTTAACAAACATAGCTACTTCATGTTTGTGTAGTGATGGCATCGAAATGCTATTAAACGATCATTTCACGAAGATATCCTAACGCGCCGCGTTTTAGAATCACGAATAAGAGCCCCGCGAGTACAGACACTCTGTGACACTCTTGTCTATGTTATCTTGTTTTTTTTTCCTTTATTATTGTAAGAGTATGCTTTTGAAGTCGCCAATGTAATTTATTTTCATGGCACTGGCCTAGTTTGTGGAGGGTTAAATTAAATTTAGGTAACTCTTGAGTGAAATACGGGGTGAATCGGAATTTATTTTATTTTAGTTATTTTTATTTAAAAGAACGTTGCCCCACACTAAGACTTATTCCTGTATCATGAGTAAGTAAACATGAAAATTCACATACACAAATACATACTATAATGAAACAAATAATTGTGGGTCACACAAAGATTTGTCCCGTGCGAGAATCAAACCCGCGACTGTTTGACCCAGTGGGCGGAGCGGCTTAAGCTCTGCGCTAAATGGTCCGGAATTAGAAGTTTTCTGTCAAGAGTTTTAGCATTTATAAGACTGAGCAAGTTTATTTATTATCTATATAATCAAGCAAGATCCCTTGCGGGGTAGGTAGAGAGTACAGAGTTCCAACAGGTTCTTTCCTTACATACCTCTCTGGCTTCCTCCACTCTCATAGTTCGTCTCATACACGCTCGCCGGTTACGGAGCCTCTTGACTTGTCCTTCAGATAAGACTGTCTATTTGGTCATGGTAGGATAGTCTAGGTCTGTTTGCCTAAGTCTGTTTATTTAGTATTATTTATTCATTTCAGAAGAACAACACAGTGCACATTGTTAAATCATAGTCCCACGAAACTGTGCAACCATATTGACTGTGGGGTAAATAGAGTCTAAAAACTTAATATTGTGGTAATACTAACTCATGACAGACAGATATAATTATAAAAGCATTACCTAAGTAATGCTTTTATAATTATATTTCTTCATTTTTGCGTTTTTTGTACATTGAGAAAGGGTTCGGGCATATAGAAAGGATGTCGCAAGAAAGAATGACAAAATAGGTAAACAATGCGAATGTGGAAGGTACCGGGGAAGACCAAGATTATCTTACAACGACCAAATAGGCCGTGTCTTATCTGAAGGGCAAGTCAAGTGTCTCCGTAACCGGCAAGCGTGTATGAGACGAACTATCAGAATGGGGGATGCCAAAAAGGTCTGGAAAACTCTGTACTCTCTGCATACCGCGCAAGGGAATGGGGTGTGATGATGTAGAAAGATAGATAGATTGTTCTCAATTTTCCATATAAGTTCACTCGGCCAGTTGATCTATTGGTATTGAAAATTAGAAAACAATTTATTATTATTATAAGCCTATACTCTTCCACTGCAAAGGCTTCCCCACTCTTCTTCCACCTATCCCGGTCCAGTGTAAGCCGTTGCCAGTCCTTATCATAGGAGTCCAGCTCGTCGCGCCTTGGGTCTGCCGCGCTGTCGTTTCCCACCTGGTGGGACCCACTGTGTGCTTTTTTTTACTCCAAAACGCAACGGAAATGAGGCAGGTATGTCCGGCCCTTATTAGACAAACAATGGTTTTATTAGTAACATCACGATACATCTCTTGCGGAGTAACTAGGTAGTGTTAAGTTCTGACAGGTTTTATCCTTACTGATCTCTCTGGCTTCTTCCAGTCTACAGTTCTTACGGAGACTTTTGATTTACCCTTCAGATAATCACTGTTTATTTGGTCATGATAAGATAGTCCAGGTGTTCCCCGGTGGGGACCCCTTAGCGTCCTTCACGTGCACTTCGGAGCACGACAGAGAGGGTCGATGCCGGCTACCGTTGGGTTTTAGTCGGTAAGAATCCGATGTCCCGCCAGCTTCCCCCAAGGCTGGCGGAAATCGATGAGGATTTCCACATGTAAAAAAAGGTCTTCTTCGGTACTTACATCCTTCCACTTTCCCATTGTATATCTGTTTTATCATTCTTTCTTCCCGGATATTTTTATGTACGTATATTTTATATGATCAGAAGATCTTCAAGCTGAAGAAAATGTTTTGTTATACTTGGAGTGGCCATTATTATCATTGTAAGGGTAAGTATTTTAGATAATGGCTGTTGTTGTTTATTGTGGCTGTTTTGATGATTTTGTATTGTTACTTTCAATATAGGCCGTATTTATATGTGCCTTTGAAAATATATTATTATTTGACAAAAGGCTGCCTCGTTGGTCTTGTAGACAAAGGATTTTGTTTCGGTTGGCGATCACGAGCTGGGTTTTGAATCCTAGGTAGAACAGGGTGATTTTTTCGAACGAACGTGTGTTGAACAAAGTTTTGAGTCTGGAATGGTGCCCGGTATAATGGCAATAGCTTCGCCTCTCGTTCTTATTACATTGGTATCTATCATCAGCGAAATGTCGGAGACCATTGTTCACCTCCGCAACGTAAAGTACCGTATCCGTGGTTGGATCGATTGCCAAAACATCGACTACGCGTGTATTCGTAATGGATAGCCGTTCTCAGCCTTTTCGTGTTACGCCCACTTGTAATATTTTGATTAAGTTATATCAAAACAAAAGCATATTTGCGAACAACTATGCTAAAGCTTGCGTCTTATGATCATGAGGTCCAGAGCTCACATCCTGGCAGGAACTGAATATTTTTTCATCTATGTCATGTAGTTAAGAACGTAACTTATTGATATAAATGTTAGATGTAGAAAGATGGGAGGAGCTGGAGTCGTCGCGGGAGTCTTCGCAAGCCACAAACCATTTTTTTGCGGCATCTTCTGGATAACACTTTTCATCTCTATCTGGCAATAAGAGCGTCTGGAACTTGTCGACGATCTCTTTCTCTAAGGGTCTTAAATTTTTTTGCTATTCGCCGCGCGACTACAGCGTGGCTGAATTGTTACAGCCGTAAAGTTGTTGTTTTAGCTATCTACTATTAACAAACAGCATCCCTCAATTTGGAAATCAAATAAATCGCAATGAAACTTTGAGAACACTGCCCTTACAAAGATACATAAACAAAATGGATCATCTCAAGATTGAGCTTTAATGCTGACGCTATTGGAAATATGGCGCGATGACGCGCGATTCTCATCAGTCGCTGACTAATGTGCTCTACTTTATATGAAACGATACTTATTTAATAATAAACAATTTATACAAGTGTTAATTGATTGCGGGTTAGAAGCGGGATGATTTTATAAAACTTACGGTCTGTTTCTGATTTAAGAATTAAAGGCTGTTTAATCCAACATTTTCCCATTCAAAATTGTATAGTTCGCAACTTAAATAACTTCAAGAATTACTGCCTCGTTTGAAACACCACAGCCTTTATTGTTTTTTTGAAAAGCTAATCCAACCTAACTGGGGTCGGACACTAGACCTCATAATTGCAAGCTGAATCATACGCCGCTTGTCTATCAAAACAATATGATAATGATTAGTTTTTAATATATTTTTTATATAAATCGGTTGTCACGTCCAATGTTAGCTACATCAAAAACACTTACCAAACCTTTCAAATTGACAATTTCACCTTCAGTGTACTTAAATATGTATACCAGCTCGTCAAATAAATTCAGGCCCCGAATAGCCCACAAGCGCCCTCAATTTGTTCCACTTCCAATATCGAGTGAGTGTCAAGAGACAATAAATAAATATTAAGTTATCGAACGCACCAAGACCGTTGGACCGTTGGAGTGTTGAAATATGACTTTTAAATTTGATTTTCGATTTTATTTGTTTTGAATACTTTAAGTTAGACCGTAAGATTCATTTTAGATCGGAGTGTTGAATATGACGTTCGTATTTCTGTTTCAATTTTTGTTTCTTCAGAATCAGAATCCTTCAAAAAAGTAGGGGTCAGAATGTAAATCAGATCTTACGTTTTCGGAAAAATGCAGTGACGATATTTAACCACCCGGTAAACACCCATAGATAAAATTTATAATCTACTAACAAAATGAGTCTATTCATCCCACTCGTGAACTCATAACCTCTCGTTTCCTCCCAAGGATATTCAACCCTATGTAATATGTTTGTACCGTCGTCACGTGCATACTCATATCCGAGAATAATACGTCCGCACTAAGAATTTAATATAACGTGCTCTCTGACAATGTTATACAGTCGGGTCTTAAGATTCGCCGCAAGCAAGCAACACTGCTTTTGAAATGGGATCGATTCTGATGTAGAATCGTGTGACGTAACAGAGATTTCAGAAGTTATATCTGGCAGAATGTATTATTGACATTGATTCCTAATGAAATAAAACTATTTTACGGATTTTATCGCGGTTTATTTTTTTTTTATTTTCATTTTTAGTTCCCGACGTTTCGAGTGCTTTGCAGCACCCATGGTCACGGGACCTCCCGTGACCATGGGTGCTGCAAAGCACTCGAAACGTCGGGAACTAAAAATAAAAAAAAAATAAACCGCGATAAAATCCGTAAAATAGTTTTATTTCATGTGTAATATTCGCGTAAATTTAAGAACTCAATTGGTTCCTAATCTTATTTTAACAACTAAAAAGCTTCATTTCTCTTATGCTTGTTTTTGAGTTGAATCATTATTTCATTCAGCAGCAGCAATATCAACAAAATTGTAATGAAAGAACTGCTGGTTAGAAACGTTCGAAATATTCGTTAATATTACAATGTTGACATTTCCTCAAAAAAATCCCAAACAGCCATCTTCAAGCTTGCCAATCGACGTTAAAGGATTTTTGCTCCTAGATTTTGGTAGTTGTATATTAAAATTCTACTAATGACGTCCGTAAAATATGTGTATTTCGGAATGAATAAATAAAAAATATTACGAAGGGCACGATTGCTGCAGCAAAATTTGCTGCTGGGCTTTTTAATTTAGACCCACCGTTTAAATGGTTGCAGTTTATGCAATTCTGTTATTATGAAAACTGATTTTAGAAAACTTCATTGATAGTTCAACCAGGATTATGGTTGTTCTCATGACATGACGCTATTCTCCAAGTACATAACTGGTTCACATCCAACTATTTTCTGTTCAATAACAAGAACACTGAATGTATAACGTTTTCTTTACCAAATGTAAAAAGTACTGCATATGATATTATACTGAACAATGAGAAACTTGAGTTCATCAATGATACATTTTTCCTAGGGGTTACGTTTGACTCCAAGTTACAATGAGGTCCTCATATTAAGAATTCAGGTAAACGTCTTAGCTCCGCTGCCTTTGCCGTAAGGAAGATCAGACAACTAACTGATGTGGAAACCGCGAGGTGTCTATTTCAGCTACTTTCATAATGTCATGTCTTACGGTAAGCTACTGCAGGGTAGGGCAGCTAACATTGAGACTGTTTTTATTATGCAAAAAAGGGCTATTATGGCCATCTATAACTTGAGTAGTCGCGACTCTTTAAGAGAACTTTTCAAAGAAGCTAATATCATGACGCTACCATGTCAATACATTTATGAAAACACAATGTTTATTAGACAAAATTTTGATTTACTTTTATCAGCTATGGTGATAGGCATTGCTATAACACACGACATAGAAATAAATTAGATCAATCAATTTCTTCTGTCAAAAATTCAAACGTCTTTCATGGGGCACTGTGTCAGATTTAATAATAAAATTCCAATTGACGTCACTAAACTTAGTGAAATTACGTTCAAAGCTTGTGTAAAACGAACACTTCGTAAGCAAGCTTATTATGTAATAGATTAAAATGCTTGGATATATGATATTCTAGTTCCACTTGAGTCATAACAACCTATTTAACTGTTATTAGTTTATATTCCCTCTCTTCCTTCTATCAATTTAACATAATGATTTTTTATTGTGTAGTTTTTTTTTGTAAATGTAACCATGTAGCCATTCTCATAAATAGTAAAATTTGCTTTATTTACCTTAGATTCCCCTGATGACCAATCTAAATTGTTTTCCCATTCCCCACAAAAAAAAATGTAGATAATTTATTGTTTTTTATTTTTATTTTAAAAGAGTAATCGTGGAGTTTCTTGCCCTTCTTCTCCACAGAAATGACATTCCAAAGTGGTGGTAGAGTCTTTGTTACTTTTCTGACGATTTATACATTATGTAATGGTTTCCATGAAAAAAAAACATATTTTGATTCTGATTCTCGTGAAAACGGAAAGTCTTCTAAGACTTATTACGTGACACTGCGCGCTCAACCTTATCCTCTAAAGGACTGGTGCCATTTTGTTTCTGGTTTATGTGGGTCTGTGGTGTGAGGAACACGTGTCCTAACGGTCTAGTGGTCTGAGGTTAAGCTCTGTAAGCATTTCGTGGATGTCATAGGTCTGTATGTCTTTCGATTTAAAAATAAATACATTTTTCAGTCATTACCTGACATCCGATTCAGTTGAAATTTCGTATATTTATTTGGTTTATGCGACAATCATGGAGATGGAAGGTAGTCTTAGGAACTCATTAATATAACGTCGTCGTGTTCGGATTCGTTGGAATTGTATTGCTAAGTTCTATAGCCCTGGGGGGTGTGAAGCGTTTGATGATAGAGCTGGAACGTAGCTATAGGAGCTCCTCAACTGAATAAGTTAGCACTGTTTTGTTTGGCCTATAAAAACTTGTTGATGAGGCCGGCCATTTTTAAGTTAACTTTATTCAAGCGCTCGAACGGAGCAGACGTAGTAATCGAGTGACCAGGATTTGTTAAAAAGTGTATCCTGTACCCACACGGAATTAATGTTCGAGATTAAAGGTATTTTGATGACGATGTACTAAAGGTGTTTTATTTGTTTCTTCTCAATTGGTGGCCACAAACCTGCCTCCACTGCACTGCACTGGCTCCACGTGGTGAAGTATGATCTCTCTCAGCTTAATTTGTAAGGCCTTTGCCCAGCAGTGGGATAGTATAGGCTGATTTTTATTTATATTTATATCGAAATTGGGGGGGGGGGGGGGAATGAATTATCCCGTGTCGCTGAATGTACAGTATTTTTTCAAGTCATTTACTGCTTTTAATATAACAATAATTACGTACACGTACATTTAAAAATAATTTTACGATTGTTGTCGAGGCGTGTGCCAAACGGGCGGTGTGAGTACTCATGTGTTTCGGGCTACCCGCCGAATTAGCTTCGTCGTTGTTTGTAAACTATAGTGACTAACTCGGGACGGTTCGCGGTACAATGTTGCTGATTTTTGGATTGGATTTCATTATTTACTGAAGTTAATTTTGGTTTCTTATATCGCTGGCCAAAAGTAAAAATGACTTAACTAAAAATTTGGTAAGTTGAATTAGCACTCTAATTTCAATATCAGAAAGCTTGATTTTCCCTGTCCTATTTTTTAGTTGCGTCAATAACATCGTACCAACGACATGCTCTTCTCTACCTGCGTTAATGTTAACGCCTTCGTCAAAATTCGCTTTAAACAAGGCGTTAAAATAACCTGATGCCACAATTCAAACGCATTAAAGTATTACCCGTGCGGGGATTGAACCTTCCAGTACTCGATCCGGAGCAGCTAAAGCTTATAAACCACTTTTTCTAAGTGAGGAAATCCTCATGGATTTTCGCCAGCCTCGGGGGAAGCAGTCTAGGCATGTCGGTCTCTCACCGACTAAAACCCCACGGTGGCCGGCATCGACACTTCGGGGAAGGGCTCTGGGATCTCCGTATGGAACGCACTGGTGCCTCTCTTGCGCCGCGATCCCTCCTGTACCGACGCGGTGCTCACGGCGCGTGGGCGACAACCACGCTGACCTCCTCAGGGTCGCTCGTGGAGGACGCTCAGGGCCCCCGATGCTGCCGTGCGCAAGAATTTTAATTTCAACATTAGAAAATTGTATCTCCTTTGGCCGAATTTTTTTAATTCGACAATATTCCATTATCCACAATAACCCCCCTCTAAATGTTAAGTTTAATTAAAGCATGTAACTCGAGTTACAAAAGTGGAACGCGTAGTTGCCGTCGAGTCGGAGGCGTGGATCATGATGTAACGCTCTCGTACATGGCTGACAAATTGGACACAATGACGTCACAACCACACTGAATCCCTCAAAGGGAATAGTCGCCGTGTCAATTTTGTGGACGACATTGCACAGACAAGTACGCTTATATTGCTGGCCTAATCGAAAAATGACCTAACTCAAGCATATGGTTACTTGAATTTGCACTTTAATTTCATTGTTAGAGAAGTTAATTTTCCCTATTCGTTTTTTTAGTTGCGTCAATATTCCATTGTGAAAATGATGTCCTCTTGCTCCACCTGCGTCTACGTGAAAATGCGCTTTAAACAAGGGCTCTTTAGGGGCTACTGCGGAAAAAAACGTGTTTTTGTTATCCATGCACTTCAAGAAATAAATTTTTGATTTAATATTAATAGCTCAGCATCATAATTTAACGCTCTCATACATGACCGCCAAATTGGACACGATGGCGTCACAATCGCACTGAATCCCTCAAAGGGAATAGTCGCCGTGTCAATTTTTTAGACGACATTGCACAGGGAGTATCGCTTATACTATAGCTCCAGTAATAAAGACTAAACCCTAAGGTCTAGTAGCGTATGATGCTAGTAATTACGAGGTTTTGGCTTTGACTGTTTTAGGTGGGGGTTATATCTATAATAAAACTAAAACTATAAGAGTGAAGGACCCCAGAGAGGTCTGTACTCTCTGTCGTCCGCAAGTGATCTGGCGTGTTGATATAGATAGAGAGAAAATTCTCGGAAGAAGTTTCAAATCTGAAATTGCAATAGGTACATTATATTAGGATCTAACATCATCGGCGATCGTAGGGTGTTCACAGTACACCTTTGTCATCCCAGTTTGAGGAATATAGCCGGGACTGGTCAGATACGTTTATTTATTAAGTCGCAATTAAACGTAGCCCCACATTAGGAATTATTCCTGAGCCGTAATTGAGTTTATGTATAATATGAAATGATATATGATGATATCTATACTAACCACACTAAGATTATAAATTGTAAAGATACTCTGTCTGTCTGTTTATCTGACTGTCTGTTTGTTTGTTACCTTTTCATGCTCAGATTTTGACTAAATTTGGCATGTAAGTAGATTTTTTCCAGGGGAAGGACATATGCTACTTTTTGTCTCAGAAAAATTAAGGGTGTAGTATATACGCCCGAAAAGAACGCGAACGAAGTAGCGGGTTGAGTTAGTATGACATAAAATTCACATACACAAACACCCAGAACAGTAAACACTAGAATTTGTCCCTTACGGGTATCGAATCCACAAATACTCGATCCAATAAGCAGAGCGGCTGTAGCTCCTAACCACTTAACCAAGCCGTCTGTCTTGCACTGTACGTTATTAAGGGAGAGGGTTGGCGTATCTTGGTGAATTTAGCGATCTATGTAATGCATGTATTTCACAAGGTCGCCCTCCAGAGCCACTAATTGCGGGAGGGCTTCCTCCTTAATTAGAGAGGCCCTTTATGCCCGCGCTTGATTGGAGCCGCGTGGAAGGTGGCATAATTTCGATTTTTCTTGTGTATTTCCATACATACTTCACATTGCCTCGTTGGTCTAGTGGCGTATAATGCACGTAAAGATCACGAAGTGCAGGGTTTAAAGCACGTCTCGGTCGTGTTTTGAATCTTATCCTAGCTTATTGGTAGGAAGCGTTCTCTCTGACTTGAATTTAATAATAATAAAGTTAGGACGGTTGTGCTACATATTGTCTAATTTAGGAGTTAGGAATTAAATAATTCTATATCATCACGTCAGATCCCTTGCGGGGTAAGCAGAGAGTACGGAATTCCAACAGGTTCTTTCCTTGCAATCCACCCTGTCCTTCTCAACTCTCGAGTCTCATACACGCTTGCCGCAAGATGTTTTTAAATATTATATTTCCATTTTTAATGTTGACAGAATATTGCCAATTATTAGTTTTTCCATATCAACGTACTAAATTCAGTACCAATTCCCGCATTATCATAAAAACTGTGACATTGCCATAACAATATATTCTCCAGCATCCTTCTTTTAGATATATTTATGGGCCTCCATTCCAAAAGCGCGTTCGCAATAAAATTATAACAGAATCCATAATTACGTCTGAGCCATGGCCTCTTACGTGACATTTTTACTAAATGGAGATTAGTGTTGCCAGTTTTAAATTAAAAAAGGTAACAGATTAAAATAAAAATTGAATTATTTTCATGAAGTATGCTTTTGTTAAAAATTAATATTATTATAAGGGTCCCATATCGTCGGTGTCGCGTAAAAACCTCGTAAATCGTTTTTTTTTCCAAAATAGGATTTTTTTTATATACCTAAAAAGGACTGACTCTGTATAGTGGCAAAGCGCATTGCTTTGTGATCAAAAGGTCCTGGGATCAAATCCTAGACCGGACAAATGTAGTTTTCCTAACGAAAATTTTCCAGTATAAGTCCGGAGTTTGGAATTGTGCCCGATATATGGCAATAGGCTCGCCCCCTATTACATGGGACCTAACATCGCCGACGAAAAGTGGGTGGACTCAGACCAACGAAGCAGTCATAAATTGACATTCTAAATATCTATTCCATAAATTAACATAACAAATGTCATAGTAATTAATTTTAATCAATACGTTTATATAATGATGGTGTAATTTAATGATATTATGATACTAATGTTATGTATTTGCAGGCCTAAGAGCAGCTTTGTTTTTTTGTTTTTTTTTTTAAAAAACCTAGCTCCACACTAGGATTTGTTCCTGCGTCGTGGGTGCGTTTGCAAACATGAAAATTCACATACACAAACACCCAGACCGAAACAAATAATTGTGGGTCACACAAAGATTTGTCTCGTGCGGGAATCGAACCCGCGACTATTAGACACAGTGGGCGGAGCGGTTTAAGCTCTTAACCACTGCGCTTAATCGTAAAATTATGGCGTCACACCATCAATATGTAACATCTGTAACACCCATATTCGCAAATAAAATAATTGATTTGATTAAAAAAATATCTGGCAACCCCGAACACAGTTTTCCATTGAATTTATTATTAGTGATAGCAACGTCTATTTAGTATTTTTAGCCTTAACTAATGGCTATAGGCTTATTTTTCCGATATATTTATTATTATTAGCAGTCGCTTTGTATAAGACGCTTCTTAAATACAAAATGGAATCTAAATGGATATTTCTCTATGTAAAATATGACAGTACAGATATATTTGTTTGTTTATTCAGTAGGGATAAGGTTGATATTTGCTCGCAGATTACATCTGTTTAAGGAGTGAATGCATCTGATTAATGTTATTGGTATACAGATTGGTTTAATTCAGTATGCTTTGGTTTGTGTTTGGTTTAAATCAGGAGTATGCATGTTACAGAATATTAAAAAGCAAAGTATAGATATATACTATCACGCTAGATCCCTCGCGGGGTGGGCAGTTTCAACAGGTTCTTTCCTTGCAGACCTCTCTGGCTTCCTCCACTCTCATAGTTCGTTTCGTACACGCTCTCCAGTTACGAAGACTCTTAACTTGTTCATTAGTTAATCGTAAGATAGATCTTCACCTTTATCCTTTCACTTCCGCATTGTATATCTGTTTTGTCATTCTTTATTAAGCCAAAAGGCACAGCCGGCCATGCATAACGGAGTGCTGGTCCCAACGCTGTTATATGGCAGTGAGAGTTGGGTATGTAAGAAGGAGAACGAAAGCAGGATAAATGCGGTCGAAATGCAATCTCTGCGGAAGATGTGCGGAGTCACGCTGAGCGACTGTATTCGCAACAGCGTAGTAAGAAAGCGAGGCATGAAAGATAGCATCGGTGTAAAGATGAGAAAGGGTATGCTCCGTTGGTTCGGGCATATAGAAAGAATGTCAGAAGAAAGAATGACAAAACAGATATACAATGCGAAAGTGGAAGGATGTAGGTACCGGGAAAGACCTGGACTATCATACCATGACCAAATAGACCGAGTCTTATCTGAAGGACAAGTCAAGAGTCTCCGTAACCGGCGAGCGTGTATGAGACGAACTATGAGAGTGGAGGAAGCCAGAGAGGTATGTAAGGAAAGAACCTGTTGGAACTCTGTACTCTCTGCCTACCCCGTAAGGAATCTGGCGTGATGATATAGATAGAGAAAAACAAACATAACCAGAGGGCTTAGACAAGTTTTGTTTCTATTCTCTTGTCGCAATCCATAGCGCATTGTTTTGACCACGTGACTTTTCGTTGCAAAATGTAATTCCCATACATTTTTCCGCTTTCTATTAGCGTTAACGACTGTAGATTGTCAACTTGGCTATAGGCGCAGTTTTAAGTAGGGTAGTACTATCATGTACTCGGACTAAAGCTCGCACTCAACATAATAACATTTTTATTTGCAACAACAGCAACTATGAACACGTTACATGCAATGCATCATTACATACACATGTTACTCAGAGCTTATAATACTAGCTGTGTTAAGAAACTGTCCCACCGTTCGGCACGGGCCTCCTCCTAAACTGAGAGGACTTAGACCATAGTCTCAGTTAAGATTCAGATTTTCACTTGAAGTATATAAAAACAACACTTACTATTATAACCCTATCATCCGCATGTGTAGGCTATACAACGACGTAACTTCAAACCGCAATATAGATATCGACATCTTTAATTCACTCCGATCTAGGTCTCCACTCCGATCTAGGTCTCGAACCTATTCGCGCCTTTATTAAAAAGGCGACAACACGTCACTTCGCGAACGGATCTACCCATGCGAATCCGTTAATCGTAGCCACCGCCGACTACGATCTCCCCCCCGACCCCTGCCGCCACCGCCGGCCGCGACATGTTCTCACCGACCCCCCCGATGCTTTGTCATCCCTTCTTTCCGCTCAGAATACGGGCGACGACGACGACGTAGTAGTAGATCCCCTCCCATAGCCGGCGGTTCACGGGTGCACTTAGTAGTGCACCCGTCCCCCTACAGCGACTGTCCCAACCGAGGGCGCCTCGAAGAGGCGTATGTCGCCCCTTGCCCTTCTGGCTGGCTAGAGCGTAGTGGTTGCACGCTCGCCTTTAAGTCCGGTGAAGCTGTAAAGGCCTCGCGGCCAACAGCGTACATCATTCACACACACACACACACACACACATACACACACACACATACACACACACACACATACACACACATCTTTGAACCTTCATATATTTCTTTCAAGCGCAGTGAAAAATTTAAAATATTTTAATGGTCAAGAGTCTCCGTAACCGGCGAGCGTGCATGAGACGAACTATGAGAGTCGAGGAAGCCAGAGAGGTATGTAAGGAAAGAACCTGTTGGAACTCTGTACTCTCTGCCTACCCCGCAAGGGATCTGGCGTGAGGTTATAGATAGATAGATAGATAGATTAATGGTATTTATTACGGTTATTTCTTAGTACTTTCTGCTATCTTATTTTTAATTTTCTATTTTTATCTAGTCCAATCAATTGTTCTGTTTCTATTAATCTATTTAATTTGAGGTAATTTTATTTGCATGGTAGTCACTTGACTTAGTTTTACTATCTTTTACGGATTAACTATATTTTTCAAGACGCTCAATGTTACACTAAATACTTAGCTGTATTACAGTTACAGTTGATGTTCTGTTTCTTTGATTTCCTTATAATATTACTCATGTGTACATTATATAATATAATATCAGCCTATACTGCCCACTGCTGGACAAAGGCCTTCTCTAACAAATTGAGGTGAGAGAGATTAGGTCATACTCCACCACGCGGACCCAGTGCGGATTGGTGGAGACAGGTTTGTGGCCATCTGCTGTTGGAACTTATCAAGCCGCCTTTAAGGCTTCCATCTCGGCTTAACGACTACCACACTAAGTTGTAGCCGGGACCAACGGCTTAACGTGCCTTCCGAAGCACGGAGACGCTCGAATATGAAAATGCCACAAACAGTCACCCATCACGGGCCAACCGAGTCGAACGCTGCTTAACCTTGGTAATCGGTAAGAACACCGCGGTCGCACAGCGCCCCGAGCGCCTCCTCCTCATGTGTTCATTATCTTAGGGTTATTCCCTAGCTCATAATTGTTTATACTAAACCTAATATAATCATATCTTGGGTGTAACCTGTTTAAATACCAAATAAAATAAATAAATAAGAATAATACAAATAAAAGCTTAGAATAATGCAAATTAAATGTGAAATAACTGTGCCTAAACTAGGAATAGCCTTTGTTTCGGGACACAGTATGTTCCTTATAGCATGCGTATAAGCGAAATCTATGTTTCCCGTAAATTTCTGATACAAAACTGTCTGTAGTCTATATAGGCGATAAGTGTCTTTTCTAGTTTCTATATGAAATAGATATACCTCCAGTAACCCTTTAATTAAGCAGTGGGATCAAACCCGGGATGTCGTTATGGTAGAACAATGCCTTCCGTTGCGACGGTTATTAAGTTTGGGTGGATTACTTAGTGGTATCATATTCATACCATACCTAGTCCTCCAGCGAGATATTTTTGAACTCTTCATTGTATAAATATGTTTCTAATCCAGACTCCGTATAGTAGATGTTGGACTAGCTATCTACCCATATCATCACGCCAGATACCTTGTGGGTTAGGTAGAGAACTACAAAATTCCAACAGGTTCTTTCTTTACAGACCTCTGTGACTTAGGTTCTAAACTACAACTATTTACCTCAATCGACTCGTTGATCTAGTGGTGAATAATACGTGAAGCAATCCATAAGTCCTGGGTTCAAATCCGAGGTCGCACGAGTGTAACTTTTCTATAGAAAAATTCCTAGTATCTGTCCAAAGTCTGGCATTGTGCACGGTTTAATGCTGAAAGGCTGCTATTTCATTGAGATCAAATATCGTCGTTAAAATTAACCCCCAACGCAGTATGTAGTATACCTCTGCCACTCCACTTGGGGAATGTAAGTGTTAAGGTGGTAGATTTTTTAATAGTTTTTCCGTTATTATATATTTTCAAATGTGGTCGTTTAAAATAACACGATATGTTTCAAACTGATATTTCAGAGTATCCTTGCAAAGAATGCTTGTTCAACAATTCTTGCCACTGTTTTAGTATGCCGACCAAAATTCACGCAGAAATTTAGCAAAACAACTAAATCACGTTTTAATACACTCGTTATATAACTCGTAAACAACACCACGCAGTAATTTATATCTGAACAACCTCGTAAGAACTCCAACCGCTCGGAGGCCATTGTATACAAAAACTCCAAATAACATTTTGTTTTTCTTTCCAGGTAAGTGCACCAGTTATGTACCACGGAATATTCCATGATTTCGAGATGGGGTAAATATGAAATTAGAAAAATACGTGAATAAGATAGACACCGTCACGCCTATATTCCCCAGAAGGGGTGGCAGAGGTGTACTGAGTACACCCACGTTTCGCCGACGATGTTAGGTCCCATGTAATAGGGGGCCAGCCTATTGCCATATACCGGGCACAATTCCAGACTCCGGACTCATACTGGGAATTTTTCGTTAGAAAAACTACATTTGTCCGACCTAAGATTTGAACCCATGATCACAAAGCGATGCGCTTTGCCACCAGACCAACGAGGAAACGAGTCAAACGAATAAGAAAGAATGATAAAATATACCAAATGCGAAAGTAGAAGGATGTAGGTACCGGGGAAGACCTAGACTAGGGATTCCCAATGTGGTCGATTTCGAACTCTTGGGGTCGATTTCGGTTCCCCAGGGGTCGACATAAACGAAAACTGATTTTGGGGGTCGACCAGGTCTAAAAATCGACCCCTATTAATTAACATTTTAGGAACTAGTTCCTATTTGAAACTTTCAAAATACTCTATAAGTTGTGTTACGTGTACCAACTTGTTAGAACAATGACTAATATATTAGTAGGAAGTATCATTGTTGTACTTTACTCACTTAACTAACCGCAAAGCTTTTAAATTGATGAGTATTTTGTATCTATAGGAAAAAACTAGAGATAGGATTTTTAAAGTAATTTGGCTATGGGTGTCTGAGGTATCAGTTCAATTTGGAAAAGGGGTCTCTTGCCTAAAATAGTTTGGGAATCTCTGACCTAGACTATCTAACCAAGATCAAACAGACCATGACTTAACTGATGGGCAAATCAACACTTCGTAATCTGTGAAATACGTATACGAGTGGAAGACGTATAAGAGTGAAGGAAACGAAATAATCTTTTGTTTTTGAAAGTGGCCCCACATTTACAGTTGATGTGACAAATATGAAATTCACACAAACACCCAGACTGAAAAAACGTTTGTAGGTCACGCAAAAATTGTCCCACTATTTTTTGTGTGGCTGGAACTACTCGGATCCAATAAGCGGTCTAAGTTCTAACCACTAGACAAAGCCGTCTGTAAAGGAGAGAGTCAATTGGAACTCTGCTGACCCCGTAAAGGATCGTAAGTGACGACATAGAGAATTGGTGCAAAGCAACATCTTTATTTTGAAGTGCCAGGACACGTTACATTGATTATCTACGATTTTTACTTCCTTAGACGTTAATTTCTATATTTAACTACACGAAAAACATTCCCTCTAATAAACGGAGAAATGGGTTTCTCTTAAAAGTCAATATTGTCATGAAGACTTTCCATATCTTATGAGTAATCCTTGAAAAGGGCCTTTGTTATATCTGGAAGATATAACAAAGGCCCTGCAAAGTGGATAACACCGTTATTACATTGAAATTCAAAATTTTAAGCCGCCCAGACAATAGTGAGGCAATGTTGACTTAATGTTCGTACCTTCTGGGCATAGTGGTACAGAATTATCACACTCGTCATGAGTCGGATGTTGTACAACAATCGCGCCTCAATCAGCAATGCGAACTTCTACAAATATTATGAATTCGAAAGTAACTCGTGTCTGCCTATTTATGTATAACATTTTCACACCTAAACCGCTGAAAAGATTTTTATCAAATTAGGCAGGGAGATAGATTTTATTCGGGAGAAGGATATAAGCTATCTGTTGTTACAAAAAAAATACGCAGATGAAATTGCAGGTAACAGCTAGTCTAAAATTAAATAATGATGTGTAGAAAAAATATTTAATGCAATTGCCAATGGAATGACCTATTAAATTAAACTTAATTCAATTAAAAGATTGGTCCGCTAAAGTTATCGCCGGATCTTCTCTGTGGAGGCCGCGTTCCCATCCTGTCTCTGCTATTTTATACTATTCTGAAGTTTATATTGGCCATTTTTATGTATCTCCTTGCGGGGAGGCGGAGACTTAGCCCGCCCCGCCCACTGTGTCTAATAGTCGCGGGTTCGATTCCCGCACGGGACAAATCTTTGTGTGCTCCACAATTATTTGTTCCGGTCTGGGTATTTGTGTATGTGAATTTTCATGTTTGTAAACGCACCCACGACACAGGAATTAATCCTAGTGTGGGGAAACGTTTTTAAAAAAAAAAAAAAAATCAGGCTGTATCAGTTCACTTCTGGACATAGGCCTCATCCAAGGCACGCTCCTTCTTGTCCGGTGATGTTGTAAAGGCCCCGCGGCCAACCGCGTAGCCGCGTAGATCTTTCACACATACACACAAAAGGCACGCCACTTGAAAGTCGCTCAGCGAGCGTAGAAATAGCATAAAAAGAGTTACGCTTGGAGTTTCTCTGAAGGGTCGAATCCGGAATAATGTGATTCGGCATAGAAGCAAGGTCCTCGACATAGCTCACAGGATCAGTAAGCTGAAGAGCCGGCCATATTTGCCTAAGGACCGATAATCTTTGAGGAAATAAACATAATATCTTTCTTTTCTTTTTTAATAAAAACGTAGCCCAACACTAGGAATTATTTCTGTATCGTCGGTGCGTTTACAAACATGAAATACACAAACACCCAGACTGAGACTAATATACAAATATTCGAATCGGGAATCGAACCCGCGACTACTCGATCCAGTGGGCGGAGCGACTCAAGCTATTAACCACTGGACCAAGCCGTTCGTCGCTATCTTTATCATCACGCCAGATCCTTTGCGGGGTAGACAGAGAGCGCAGGGTTCCATCAGGTTCTTTCCTTACAGACCTCTCTGCTAAACATAATAACACATAGGGCTGCTCTGTAACAAATTTGATATTATACCATCGTTTCTGCGTCTAAGTGTTGTTAGACTTTAACAACACAAAATACTTTAAGGCCTTGGATATAGGGATTATTTAAGGTAAACAGTTTCGGGTTTAATTCTCTTATTGTTACCGGCGGAGGTAAGTTTACCGCCCGCGGCGGCGCTGATAAAGTTTATTTATAACAAGGACGATAACTGGTGTTCTCGCCCTGCGTTGTGTAACGGTGATTGTTTATGTATAATGATGTTTATATGACAAGTGTATTAAGTAAGGTATTAATATTTGCTTTGTACATATTTTAGACCATTGTTTTGTATTCTTAGGAAATTCATAGTAGTAGCTAGCTACACAGATACCGCACGAAGGATCAGTCAGGTTGAAGAATCCCTTGCCCGCCGGTCAGTGCAGAGCACCACGGCGAGACACCTAGTATACGCCCTCCCCCATAGCGACTGCCCAAGCCGAGACCGTTCCTCCTTGAGGCGCCCTTGAGCAAGTTGCTCCCTTGCCCTTATGGCTTGAGTGTAGTGGTTGCACGCTTGCCCTTTTATCCGGTGAAGCTGCAAAGGCCCCGCGGCCAACAGCCACACCCATAATACAAATTGATAAAACCATAAGGGTAAATTAGTTATTTCATCTATCTATCTATATATCACGCCAGATCCCTTGCGGGGTAGGCAGAGAGTACAGAGATCCAACAGGTTCTTTCCTTACATACCTGTCTGGCTTGCTCCTCTCTCAAAGTTGGTCACATACACGCTCGCCGGCTACGGAGACTCTTGACTTATTTATTATTTTATTATAATGATACATAATAAATTGTTGGTGCCTCATTGGTTAACTGTGTAAGGCAATAAATAGGCTTGCCACTTGTTACATAGGACCTAACATCTTCGGCGAAAAGTGGGTGTACCTTTTTTTCGGTTGGAAATTCCTGGCGCATACAGCCTCATCTTGGACTTTGGTGATATAGCAGTTATGTGGGGCATGTACTAAAACCCCCTTTCGTCTGTCTCTTGCCCGAGTGCCCTGCCGCAGAAATCGCGAGTGGCATATCATCAGCGGCGCGGGCAGGCCTGGTCTCTTCCGCACTGACCTCGTTTTTATCCCGTACTCTCCTTTGTTAGGGCGCGCAGGACGCAGCGTGTTTCCTTTACGGGCCTGTCACAGTTCGGGCGACGGGTTGCTCTTGCCTGGCGCCCGCAGGCCTATTTTCATGGAGGGCGGAAGTCATTTGCAGCGTATGCCCTACGCCTTCCTCCGTCGCGGCTTCTGCGAGCAGGATTGGAGGAGGTCTCCTCCCGCTCTCGCTCCTCTTTTTGCGTCAAAACGGCCTACAAAAGGCGACGACAGCCGCCCAGTGTGGGTGTACTCCATACCTCAGCACCCGCTATTTGGGGAACATAGGTGTGACGGTGTTTTATTTCTTTATTTTTATATATACTTTTTTTATGAATTACGTAGGATTACTCCCTGTGTCCTAGGTTCGGTTACAAACATGAAAATTCATCTACACAAATACCTAGATCGACACAAATAATTGTGGGTCACTCAAAGATTTGTCCCGTGCGGGAATCGAACCCGCGACTATTTGACCCAGCGGCTTAAGCTCTTAACCACTGCGCCAAATCGTCCGCCAAACGTCGAAGTCTGTTTTATTGATGACACATTCGCCACCTGACATGTGTGTTGGGCGTGTCCTCAAAAGATAATGCCATAAGGTTTAAGGATCACAATAAAGTTCTTAAAGTCAGCAGAATACCGGATAATCCGCTTTCGTTAGCGGAACAGCGGATTGCCCAATGGAACACGGAATTGAGTTACGCCCCCGATGTCCGAAACTGGAGCTGTTTGTTCCAATCCTGCTCCAGTTTGTTCAGATCCTGTTCCATTTAAGCTTTTAATGCTGACTGTTAGTAGTTAGCTTGTAGTGATTATAAGACTTTGATGTTGTCTGACCGTTTCAACAAAAGAAATTATTTGTGTCTCTTACTGCCTCGTTAGCATAGTGTTAAATCATGTGCTACGCGATCACGAGATCCTAGGTTCAAATCCTAAATCGGGCAAATGTAGTTTTTCTATCGATAATTTCCCAGTATCAGTCCGGAGTCTGAAATTGGGCCCGATATATGACAATAGGTTCACCCCCTATTACATGAGACCTAACATCGTCGGCGAACAGTGGGAGTACACAATACGCCTTTGCCACCCTCGCTTGAGGCATATAGACGTATGTGCCTTATTTTTTTTTCCTGGGTACAATACTGCTTAGGATTTCCTGGAGCCTCGGAGGAAGCTCGCGGGGCGTGTCGGGTTCCTACCGACTAAAAACCCCAGGGTGGCCGACATCAGCACTTTGGAGGGGCTCCGTCCTCGGGGTTGCACGTGAAGGACTCTCAGGGCCCCCGCCCCTAACTTCCAAGACGTATGAACTAATTGAACGATTTCATAATTCATTCATCATCAGCACATAAAAGTCCACTGCTGGAGAAAGGCCTTCTCTAAAGTCGTCACGACGACAGGCTTAGTGCTGTATGCATCCAGCTTAAACCTGTCACCTTCACAGGTGATCTTTTACTAGAATTTATTTAGTACTAGCTTCTCGCCGCGACCTTGTCCGCGTCGAATTTATACAGGAACCTTAATTTTTTCCGGGATAAAAAGTATACTATGTGATAATCCAGGTGATAAACTATGTGTGTGCCAATTTTCACCCAAATCCGTAGTGTCAAACATCCAAACATCTAAACTTTTACATTTATAATATTAGTAGGATACAGGGTGGATTTTTGAGACGGCCAGCTACCTCAACTGTTGCAGCTACAGGAAAACAGTCTTAGGAGACTAACTTTTTGAGATATCTTAAGCTGCCTTGCAGATAAAGAAAAAAAATACAGTCCGCAAAAAAATCGGCAATTTATATATAAACTTGCCAATCGATCCTGTTTATTTTAAGGATTAAAAGCCAATAAAGGCTTTTAATCGAGGTTGGAACACTAGGCAAGTCAGAAATCGCAAAAAACTTTTCCTATACATTTTCTAGGAAATCACCGTGGTTTCAATAACTCTTAACAATTGGATTGAATTTTCGATAAAAAACGACAATAAAAGCTAAGAATAGAACTCGGGACTTCATGGTCGCTCTACCCAAAACTCAATTTTGAATGAACAAAGAACAAAAAATGAACAAAATTTGCCAGCCAGAGAGATCTGTAAAAACCTGCTTGACACACACACAGTACTCTACCTCGCAAGAGATCTACTGTGATGATATATATAGATCAAAATTTGCTTTGCTTTCCGAACCGTTCTATGCGAACTTATGCTTACTATTTATGCGCCCGTAGTCAGAGTTATCATCCCCACGATCTCTGGTCGCGTTAAGTTTATCTCAGTACATTATTATTATTATTATTGTTACATGTTTGCGCCTTGAATGGTAATGACCTTAAGGTTTCATGACATAGCTGACGTAGCGCGACAAAGGCGCGACGCCGGCGGACAGCAGCGCGGCGGGCCCATCAGACTACAGGCGCGACGTCGCGCCGCCCGGGCAACCCCTATGTTGTTGTCAACGTCTAAAATTCAGGCAATAACACTAGCGTCCCGCTCGCACGCGTATTGGCGTCTCGTTCTCGCTGTGCTTCGTTTGTAATCTGAATTTGTTAAATTCTTGGTTTAAATACAATCTCTTAACCGTTAACACTGAAAAAACCGCATACATGATATTCTCAGCAAAGAATAAAAAGATACCACAACATCTACCGCTGAAGATAAATAATGATATAATAAACAGATCAAGTCAGGAAAAATACTTAGGGCTTATACTAGATGAGCGGTTAACATGGAAAGGGCACATACAACATGTAAAAGCAAAAATCGTGCCTTTGACAGGAGCCCTATATAAAATGATTAATTGTATTCCCTATAAACTTCGTCACACCATATACAATACACTAATTAAGCCACATCTAGATTATTTAATCGAAAAATGGGGTTGTGCCACTAAATCAAATATAAGTGAACTGCAAAGAACACAAAACAAAATGATTAAAATATTATATAACTATTTAATGCCAACACGCCAGGTCTATAGTAAAACTAAATTTATGAACGTAAAGCAATTATATATATATAATACATGTATTCTAGTCAAAAAATTATGCACGAAGGACATTCATTCAAACATCAATTTAAAAAAGAAAACGGTTAAATATCACCTCCGGAATAGGGATACAATTGAAACCCGCGCTCCTAGGACTGAATATGGCAAAAGAAACATCTTTTTCGAGGGAGTGCAACTGTTTAATAATTTACCTGGAAATATTAGGAATGAATGCTGCATCAATGAATATTTACAAAAAACTTCTAAAAACACACGTTTCTGAACAATATAATGTGGATTAAAATAAAGCCTCGATCATTAATGTTTTAGTATTAAGTTAATTAAGTTTTCCTTAAGTGAAGTGTAAATTTCTTTGGAAATAAATGTCTTTGAACCGTAATCGCGTTGGGCGCGGCGGCGGCGGGTTGTGACGTTTGCCGTCGCGCCGATCGTGGCAGATCTGTGTGGCCTCTCCCGTTCATTTCAGTACATTACAACTCCTCAGGTCGCGCCACCGTCCCGCCCCCGTCGCGCTGCGTTGGTTATGTGGCGAAAGCTTTATACTCATCGTGTTAGAGAAATCACATTTTTACGTAGAATTCGAACCCAGGACTTTATTGTATGCCACTGAACTAACGAGGCAGTCCCCAAACTAAAACTCTACTTTAAATAGGATCAAAATTTGCCAGGCCAAAACGCGTATTGGAACTCATTCTTTGCATACCCCGCAAGGGATCTGGCGTGATGATATAGATAGAGAGAAAATTTGAGTTGTTTTCCAAGCCGTTCTATTTGAACCTATACTCAGATCCGCCATTAGTCGAAGTTAACATACCTACGATCTCTACTCGTTAGGTTTATCTCAGTACTGCAAGACACGATTATTATGATTACATGTTTGCGTCTTGAACGGTTATGACCTTATACTGTTATGCGATAATGACACTTGTGTACTTGGGATAGCCATTAGATTGGAGTATCTTTAATACGTATTCTGGGTGGAATAGATAGTGAGCTAAATCCGAAAGTGGTAATTACTTATCACGCCAGCACCCTTGCAGGCCGAGAGTACAGAGTTCAAACGGGTTTTTTCCCTACATACCTCACTGACTTCCTCCACTCTCTTAGTTCGGCTCATGCACGCTCGCTGGTTATGGAGTTGACTTGCCCTTCAGATAGGTTTAAAGAAGATTTTCGCTATAGAAAATGTTATTCGAATTAGATATGGCAAAAGTGTCTCATTGTTTAGATCAATGGTATCTGAAACAGTGCAAAGATTCGAATCCCAATACCTCTCATTTGGAACATTTAAATCAGCTTTAGCTGATTTGTCGGACTGCTTTTATTTATTTAAGCACCGTCGTCCCACCGTCCGACATCGCCTCGCGGATTTGTCCGTTCTATGAGACGGCAAGTTTAGTGAATATAAGATCGAGATTCAGTTTCAGATTGGAATGAACTATGAAGCATTTTGTTTGTTCTGTAAGATTTGCGCCTTTGTATACTGACTGGTGAATATAAGATCGAGATTCAGATACAAATGAGGCATTTTTTCTGTACAGCAGTGTCGAATCTCGTAGTCCTCGTTCATGTTTCATATCATATCAGTACAGATTCGACAGCGAAGTCTCCTTAATTTTAAGTTATACTATTCTAGAGTTAGTACGGAATCACGTAAAACAACTACAAAACAAATCATAAACATATCTTCTCTTATACCAAACCTTTCTGTCCCCTTCGAACGCGTGAACCGTGATGATGCGTCATAAAATTGACAATAGGATCTGATATGAAAATCTGTAGAAAACATTTTATTGGCATTCCGCACTCCCTCTCCACATAAATACTAAACGGTTTTTACACAGGACGACACGATTTCTTATAGAATTATTGGTATTTGAAAAATTTTTTAAGACTATTTTTAGCAAGAACGTTAAAAGCGACACCAAGTTTAGTCAATAGACATTTATTCATAGATAGAAAAGTCTCGTATGTTGACTTGTCGCTTATGATGTATTTCCCGTGTCTTGGCTCGGTGTGTTGATTTTATTAAAAAGAATATTACTTCTCTATCTGTTTCATATCGAATTATAGCTTGCTATAAACATTAAGTATCTATTCTTCTGTATAGCTTTTAGTCCTTTCTAGTATCCAGTGAAGTAAATCATCGATGCTTCTTCTGTTTTTATATAATAAAAAAATATTAAAAATATTTAAGCTACTTTCATCAAGATTTTAAACAGTTGTTTTTGTAGTGAAATTTAGGAATAGGCTAAGACGGCTACGACTAGGTCAGACAAATATATTTTTCTATCTATCTATATCAGCACGCCAGATCCCTTGCGGGGCAGGCAGATAGTACAGCCTTGCAACAGGTTCTTTCCTTACAGAAATGTAGACCATTGATCCCAATATATCTAAACATCTATTTATGTGTTTGTAAACCTATGTTGAGAGAGTTTCATAAAACATATTATATAATATTGTTGGTGGTACACATTTACTGAAAGAAATATAAAAAAAAATGATTGTTAGTTCAACATAATGTTATGAGATTCTTCACGGCCTTTCACTTACACTAAAAATAAACAATAACATTTACCATAAAAATCTTCAGTAAACATTTTATTCGTGAATTGCTTCTCAGACAAACAGTGAGTCGTTGAAGTTTACGATAACGCAGTCCTGTCTACACGGAACGACCCGACATGGACACGATTTTCGTAATCCAATTTTACGACGACTACGGATTGTGTTCGCCACTAATAATAATGACGTTATAACATCAAATATAATCTTATGGCAATGTGTGCTTTAGTAGTTTGCTGATTTTAAACGTTCTGGTAGGGTTCGCAATATTTAAAGACAGTATTGTTGTCCGTATAATATTTTCTTAGCTTACGTAATCGGTCTAAAATGAAAGAAATTCCTGGAAATTGAATTATACAAACTTCTCATTTAAGTAAGTCGTTTCAAGTCTTTTACATGAAATGTTTAGGAAAGCATTTGTATATGAACGATTAGGAATGAATCATTAGGTACATATTTTCAATTATAAAATCTCATTTTACGTAGGCCTTTGTAATTTATTCTTTCCTAGTTTCTGCCCGCGACTTCGTCTGCGTTGACTTTCGAGAGAAACCTTACAATTTTTTGGGATAAAAAGTATATTATGTGTTAATCAAAGTAATAAACTATGTGTGTGGCAGATTTCATCCAAATCCGTTGCGCCGTTTTTGCATGATTAAGTATCAAACACCTTAACAAACAAACTTTTACATTTATAATATGTATGTTTTTTTTTAATGTTCTGAATAAAAATTAGATTTACAAGTATACAATTTTGAACTTTGCATGCCTCCATTTTTTCATCATCTAGGACAAAGCAGTCTTGCAAAAATTGCCATAATGACGAGCTTTAAATTATGCATCTAGCTTTTACTTCTTGTGTCTCTTTACATTCAGCTTCTCTCGTATCTTCCACATCATCTTCTTGCGATCTTCTTCCCTTTGCTTCAGACGTAAACGAAATTTCTTAGTTCTTAATAGTGTAAAAGTCGGACAGTCTAAAGGAAAACTTACCCTATGTTATCTCTCAAGTCGTGTGGATCTGGAGCACCCACGTGTCCCGCGCCTCTCTGATATACTCCTGAATATATTAAATTGTAACTTTGTTTGTTTTGCTCTTCTGCTTGCGTATCTTGGGCTAGTTCAGTCCCTAATACTTTGTGAAACAAAGGGTTATTTATTACTCATGTATACTTTTATCTATATTATCTATCTATCTATCTATATCATCACGCCAGCTCCCTCGCGGGGTAGGCAGAGAGTACAGAGTTCCAACAGGTTCTTTCCTTACATACCTCTCTGGCTTCCTCCACTCTCATAGTTCGTCTCATACATACTCGCCGGTTACGGAGACTCTTGACTTGCCCTTCACATAAGACACGGACTATTTTGGTCATGGTAAGACAGTCTAGGTCTTCTCCGGTGTCTATTTTCTTCCACTTTCGCATCGTAGATGTTTTGTCATTGTTTCTTCTCTTTCTACGTGCTCGAAGCACTTATATGTCATACCTATATTTCCCAAGCGAGGGTAGTATATATGTTATACTGTGTATACCTCCTCATGTAGTTGACGCTGTTTGGCCAAATAGGGGCGAGACTATTATACCGGACATGTAAAGCTCCGAAATGCTTTGAGTATACAGCGGTCCGAAATTTGTCCTCTATTTATTTTGGGACCTAACGCAGTCGGTGATAGGCATGTGAGCGTACACAGCACACCTAAGGCACCCTAACCATTTATATCATCACGCCAGATCCCTTGCAGGGTAGGTAGAGGGTACAGAGTCCGACAGGTTCTTTTCTTACAGACTTCAGCCAAATAAAACCAGTGACGACGATGTCTATTTTTTGTAGATATTATAAAATATATACATATACATAGAACAACAGATCGCTCTATAATCATAATTTCCATCGATATTCGGCAGACATAGATCCTTTAAATATAAAGATCGTGTCTGCGATATCTCAATTACATTATGTCTGGCAAATAATGGGCGTATTACGAACGATCTAACAATGATCTAGAGGGATATTAACTGAACGACTTGGGGAGCTTACAGACGAGCGACATTTCATGTGCACTATTGTCGCCCTATTAAGTTCTTATTTATGTGTGTGAATGATCTACGCTGTTGGCCGAGGGGCTTTTACAGTTTCACCGGACGAGAGGGAGAGCGTGCAACAACTACGCTCCAGCCAAAAAAAAATACACATTTCGGTATTCTATCGTGGTTTATTTACGAAATTGATATTCACTATATTACAAATCTCACTTCCGCCTAAATGTCGACGGTGCGGTCTAGTGAGTAGAGCCTAGGCCGTTCCGCTTTTTAGATTGAATATTCATGGGTTTGATGCCCGCCCGTGTCCAAACTTTTTGCGACAATCAAATGTTGGTTTTAGTCTCGTTTTCGTATTTGAATTGCATAATTTTAAACGCAAAGACCCAAGTGTAATTGCTAATGTGGGTCAAAAAAATGAAAAGAAAGGAAGAGATAATGCCATTAGTAAAAGAAAGCGTTTAGGCCCAATTGGACCAAACAACATTTAATAATAAATGTGTAAAATGTACTCTCTTTGGTCCCATTCAGCAATTTCAAAACTTTAGTTATAAAATACAAATACCTAACACAGTTCTGTTTCCTATGACAAAAGATAGAGCGACGACGATCGCCGACACGTTGAGGCAGCGATCATCGGGCAACGTTCGCCATCATAAAGTCGCTCGTCTGTAAAGTCCCTTACGGATTAGAGATTATCCGTTAAATAGAGCTTACCAATGTATGTTATATCTAAGTTATAAATCATGAAATTTGGGAAGAGTATTTGATTTCTTTTCTTTGTAATAGATAAAACGTAGCCCCACACTAAGAATTATAACTGTTTCGTGGGTGTGTTCACAAATATAAAATTGACATACACAAACACCCAGACCCGGAAGAAATATTTGTGAGTCTCGCAAAGATTTGACCCATCCGGTGTTCGAACTCGCGACTACTTAAAGCAGTGCGCGTGGGCTCAAGCTTGTAACTACCGTATTAAGCCGTCCGTCAATTTTAAAGACCTGTAGCAAAAATTCCTTGTGTTATACTACGGAACCATTGGATGAATACTATGTGCTGTATAAACTCTTTGTTGGTTTAAATATGGAAGAAGTATTTTACAAATGTAATGTCGGGGTTTTGGCGGAATGTCGAAGAGTGATGTTGTCAATTTGTTTTAATTTCCAAAACTTGTGTTATTTCGACTAATAATGTGTAATGTTTGTGGGATATTAACCATTATGTGTTCTTATATGTGCATGAGTGAAGGTAATTGTAACAAAGTGATAAAACGTGCCTTTTTGACATCCCTCAAAACGGCCGTCGCAATTGGTATGTAAAGTATCCACCGCTTTACTATCCGGTGGGTACATCATTAATTTCATTATCATCGTTGTCATCAAGTTCATCGGGGAGTTGACTTAATTTAAACAAACACGATTATATATCTCGCTGGGCACTGGCAAAATACACTTGAAGCCGTAACTTAAAGAAGAAGAAATGTAATGTCTTTTGTTTGCTTTTTCTGTCGGTTTGCTGTTCGGGATCGATTAAAATGGACGCTGCTGCTATCCTTATGATTTTCTTTTACCCATTCCGCTTCTAAGGGATTAAAACTTGCATCCATTTATTTGTTAAACCTCGTTGGTCTAGTGGTGCACGTAGCGATCACGAAGTCGTGGGTTCGAATCCTAGGATTCGAGCCTCGAGACAGCCCGACAAAAAAGTAATTTTTCAATAGAAAAAATTCTAGTATCATTCCGGAGTCTAGAATTGTGGCCGGTATAATGGCTGTAAGTACGCCTCCTGTTGCATTGGGCCCTCGCATCGTCCGCGAAATGTGGGTGTACACAGTACACCTCTGCCAACTCCACTTGGGAAATATAGGCGTGACGGTGTTTATTTCTTTGTTATAAACTGTCCTTCAATGCGCAAAATATGGTATATGAACAATTCGACATGCCCATCGGACAAAGTCCTATAATCCAGTATTAATATTTGACAAAAGTAACCTTATCGACGGGCAAGAAAGTTGCAAATACCATTTACTTTGTTTGGCATATGTAACTTTGTTCCATAAGACCGTCGAAATGATTGTATGCCGGTGTCAATGTTTGTGTAGCCTTTTTCGTGGTGTACTCAAGAGTGCGCTTGCACATCCTTGCAAATATTGTTTTTTTTTACGACTAAGTCCATTGGGACCTTTATTCTGTTTAAAAAGGAATTTACGTATCTCTTTAAACTCAAACACACACACATATACTATATAAACGTAGCCCCACACTAGGATATATTCCTGTGCCGTGGGTGCGTTTACAAACATGAAAATTCACATACACAAATACCCAGACCGAAACAAATAATTGTGGGTCACACAAATATTTGTACCGAGCGGGAATCGAACCCGCGAATCTTCGATCCACTTAACCACTGCACCAAATCGTCCGTCAAATGTATGACTCCAGTTTGAAATACAATGTTTTCTGCTAGGGAGGTTCCCATAGCAGACGTAATTCTTCTCTTGAAAGTCTTAACTATTTTTTTCTGGGGAAAATACTATAGGACTTCCGCGAGCTTGCTCGCGCGGCGTGTCGGATTCCTACCGACTAAAACCCCCAGGGTAGCCGACATCAGCTCTTTGGAGGGGCTCCGGGATCTCCGTATGGAACGCACCGGTGCCCCCCTTGTGCCGCGCACTGAAGAGCCCGCCATTGGCGGGAGACTTGATGATACGCTCCCCCCGCACCGACGCGATGCTTACGGCGACGTGGGGCACACCACGCTGCCATCCTCCTCGGGGTCGCTCGTGAAGGTCGCTCAGGGCCCCCTCTCTTGTGTGCGCGACCCCGAAGGTCCCCCTGCTGATGTTGCTGCAGGGGGTCCCCCGCCAGATATTAAGGCGGGGGACGCCCGTTAGCCCGTATTCTTAAGCCTCGGGCTATTGGGCTGGGGGGCCTGGGCGGGCTGTGCCTCCGCCCCGGTGCCGTCGCCTTCGTAAGACTTGACTGCTTAACTAGGCGCTGTTGTCGGTCGACTGGTCGCGAAGCCGCGGGAAACTGTTAGTCAATAAATATATTTTAAACCACCTGAAACCACACCAATTCGCATTATTGTCCTGCCTATACAAGTAACGTTAATGAAAACCGTTAACACTTACCCAAGTAAAAGCATATTAAACTATATCCAATTAACCTTACACGTTAACTCAAACAAATTTCAACTTTACCGCCTACAACATTGGTTAGTTTTCCAAGTAATGTGTTGATATAATTGATGGGTTTATAGTATTTAAAAGTAAATGCAGACTGATTTAAGTCCGGTGAAGCTGTAAAGGCCTCGCGCCCAACAGCGTACATCATTCACACACACACGCAGACTGTAACGGATGGCCCGCAGCAAATATAACCGCATAATTTGATGGGACTGCACGGATTACGGTCTGTGGTTATTTTAAAACTTAATTACTGTGAAAAATCGTTTGTGGCCTGTGGAGTTATTACAGTCATTCAAGGATCTTTTGGCTCGCGGCCTAAATCGGGACTAACGCTGTCAATGTCATCATGTGAAATGACAGTCGCAGAATTGCCGTTTGTTAGGAAATTTACCCGTTTTCTTTTAAATAGTAACCGTGCAGACGGACCCACCTGTTAAAATATCTCCTTGGAAGAAGGAATATGTTACTAAATGTTACTCTAATTTCGCACCACCGACCTCCCCCCCGCTCCTGCCTATGTCATTGACAGGCCAAAAGATCCTTGTCGTACTACGTACTACAGAAGACACCTCAAAAGTTATGGCATACACTCTCGCTCACTTTGTGCCAGATGCTTCCCGAAACGTGACACGTTCAAATGCTAAGTTTAACGTAAATTCTGTTTAAGCAACTCGAAAAATGTATCATGTACCGAAAAATGTACCACCGCGAAGTTTTCATAGATAATAAGTGATCAAACGAACTTACCTGAAGTGAAGTTCGATCATTATTATACGAAGTCCTTCGTTCGAAGATATAAACTATATTAGCAGCTCTCTCGAGTCGCTTGGCAACCGCGCGTCATTCAGAGAATTAAAAAGTCAACGCCGCCTCTATGGTATCTGTGGACATAACCTCTGCAAGCATTCCTTTTAGAAGTAGTACATTTCAACTTTACCAACGGGCAGGGCGGGTTGGGTACTTATATCTTCGAACGAAGGACTTCGTATAATAATGATCGAACTTCACTTCAGGTAAGTTCGTTTGATCACTTATTATACTGTGTCCTTCGTTCTCGATATAAACTATATTAGCAGCTGTTTAGAGCTATAAGGGTAAAGTTGAAGTATACCACATAAAGGTTTTTTTTTTTTTTTTGAGCGTGACCTCTAAAAATAACATATCATTAGTATATTTGTACTATAACACATTCCCGTTCTTTGTTTTGCCATACAACACCAACACAACAAATATATACACATATATTGTTTCTTACAACCAGTCTGTCTAACTTATTTAAAATAAATTTATATAATCAAATTCTATAACATATTATGTTATGTAGTGTAGATCCATCCCAACAAAACCTTTAAAGCACCTGTTATATACCTTTATACCACAACTGTTGTCCAAAATTCATTAATACCGGGTAATATTAATCAATCATCACTTATCAGATATCAGTGCAGTCTCTATCTGTTGTCTTCTATAGAGATCTTTCTTCTATAGATATCTTCTATATAACAAGAGTTGAGGAATTGCCCATCTAGAGTTTGGTTTATATAAAATTAAATCCTTTATAATAATTCTTGTATCATTGACAACCATTATGAGACGAACTATGAGAGCGAAGAAAGCCAGGCAGGCATGCAAGGAAAGAACCCGTCGGAACCTTGCACTCTCTGCCCACCCCGCAAGAGATCTGGCGTCATAATATGGATAGAGATAGATAGATAGCTAGAAACCCTTACTGTGTACTAGACCTGAAAACAAAGTCTGTTAGTACCCAATCTATAACAATATGATACAAATATAACAGGGAAACCTATTTCCCCACTAATGTGTCTTCCAACTGCTATGTGGTCCTTTTTTTTTTTTTGTCAAATGATCTCCTTTTGAGTACGGTACCAAACGAAGGCTACGAATTAACTTGGTGATTATAAGAATGTTTTTGCTATCATTACATATTTAATTTATGTTTTTTTTTTTTTTAATATTCGGCTATATTTAATGTTAGTTATATTTTTAATCTGTAAAGATGTACATATATCAAAATTTAACATTTTTTGTACTAGAGGCCTTTGTACTAATGAACTTATATGGAATTAAGTCCGGTTAAGCTGTAAAGGCCTCGCGGCCATCAGCGTACATCACTCACACACACACCTTATCTGGAGAGATTCCTCACATAAGGCTATGTGCTTTACCTATATAATCTCGCCCCCCCCCCCCCCCCAATTTTAGAGTCTGGAACGAAGGGCAGTACTAATGCGTGGTAAACAAACATAACCTACCCCAGTGTTATTACTATACCACTATTATTAATTCAATTTAAATTTCGAAACTATCCCGGAATCATTTCCATGTTCTGAGTGTGCGCCGACAAATAAATACTTGGCTACCTAAATATTTATGTATTACTTAACGATTCGTTCTTGCGCAATAACGCCCGCGAACGTTCGTTTTGGCAATACGATTGGAGCACTCCTGAACCAATTACATTACTGATACTAAAAATACTAAAAAATACACTCCTAATTTAGTAATAACTTAAGAAGCGAATAAGTTACAGTCGACTAAACCGAACCATGGGTTACAACTGTATCATATTGGGAATCCTATTCATAACTGAATTATTTCATACCATGAAATTTTCATTTCATACCACACTTCCTTTGCTTCTTTGTATGTGACTGTATTTATAAGTAAAAACAAAAATTGCAATGGGTAACTTTCTAGTTAGTTCTAGATGTCCAACCGTGAGAATTGAGTGTTACTCAACTTATTATTATGTATCCCCCATTAATAATAAATAAATAATATCAAGTTCCTTAGGACTTAGATTATTGCTGATACTACATAATATTTATCATCCCTGTGATAAGAATATACTTCTGATTATTCTTGTTTAAGATAATCCATACTTTCAAATACTGTAATTCAATATTTCATCCCCCGTAGCTTGTCAACATAATATCATTAAATTTTCAAATGGATATTATTATCAAGTCATTTGCATGACTTTATTTTCTTTTTATATATAGATACCTATTTATAAGATACATGTAACATGTGGATGTAATAATTTAAATATAACAATAACAAAATTGCAAATTTTTGTATATCTCAATCCAATATTTTTTACTGAAACACCTTTAAATAAATTACAACATATATAGTGCTCTAAAACCAACTTGTTACTTTAATGGTAGCAGTTTGTGCTTGTGTTATCATAACTATACCAGAAAACATCACTGGTGTTCAAAATAACTGTACACATTCCAAACTAATTACAAAACTATTTTTTATAGTTATTAATTTCTTGAATAATCTTATTTAATTACATATTATTTATTGATTATCATATGATCAAACAAAAATACAGTAAAGACATCTAATTCTCCAAATGATGAATTGATGTATAGCTTTCCATTGTGTGTGCCTCAAATTCCTAATATTATTAAGTACACTATCATTGATGCAGGAAATAATCAAGAACCCAAAACCATTGAACTCCTTACATGATAGAAAACTGAATAGGTACTAATAAATTTTCTATTAGTATATTTATTATGACTGTAAGGTCTAGCGTAATAGCATTAAGATTTTTTTTTTTTTTTTTAATAAAAATGGCTATAAATTATATTTCAAATTATTAAACAATAGTGTTTCTAATAATAATGATTCTATACATAATGTTAAACAAATGTAGGACAAGATTCACTTGTCTGAAGTGCAAGTAATTGCACAAAACCAATAAAATTATGTTTGTCGTTGAAGGTATTATTAGTGTCATAGATACATACCACAGTCAGTGAATACCTTTAGCCTCCAATATTATGGTTTCTTTGTAAAACCCATGTTGTATTCCTGATTGTTTTTCTGAATTTTTCAGCAACTTAAAAACCAAGTCCTTGTGTAAAATGCCTATCATGCTTTTTGTACCTCACTTTCTTTGGTAGGAGATTTCCAATGTCCAACGTGATGTTGTTTTTGGTGAACTGATAGGTACAGTGTGACTTAATATTTTCACACCCAGGATGAGGATTGTTGGTCTATATTGGTTACAACGGTGGTTGTTTTATGAAATTTTAACTACTGGCTATGACTAGCTAGTTAATAATTCCATATTGATAATCCACTATATTAACACTCCTTTTATGCAAAATATATACTGCTGACCTTAAAGGTTCTTATCTCAATAAAGGTTTCATGACTGTGTTGTTAGGATTATTCTTTTCTGGCTACCCTGCAAGGAGTCTAGGTTGATAATATTGATAGATAATTATTAGTTCTATGTTAACTGGATAGACCAGGTATTTTATATTATCTTTTAAGTATCTTTGTGCATAACACAAATTATCCCACAACCTGCCTGCCGCAGCATCGGTAGGATAAGATATTATATTTGGAATGTATCCACAGTCCTGTTGCTTGTCAGTTACAACAGGCATTGCCATTAGTATATTACTTTGGCTTATTTGGTTATAAACCCTGTTCAGGAATAAGTATTGCTGGATTTAACTTTTGTAATACAAGTACTCATAATTTTGCACAATTCTTTGTGTAATAAGCTCCAGTTTGGGCTATTTCAGTATTATTATACAAGTATGTCTAATAATGAAATCAATAAAAACACTATGTTTCTGCAAAGGAGTGACTTTTGTTATTAATAATGTATTGTTATACATAAACAATGTCACTTTAATTACCCTTTCAGTAAGTCTCCTTTTGGAGATATAATATGACAAATTGCTTATAGTTTATAGCAATAGTCTTTGTATTTACTGTTTTAGGCATGTTTAAGGTATGTATTTTAGGTAACATTTTTGATTCTTACCATTGTAGAAATGTGAACTGCACAGGAACACCTCATGGATGAAACCTATGAGTAGTATGACCTTCAGCACATATCTCGTATGGGCCCCAAGTCTTGCGGATCACGCTGATGTATCTCGTACAGCACTCGTGTCCTTGAATTATCGTCAAGTCTTGCGGACCACGTCGATGTATCTCGTACATCACCCGTGTCCTTAAAATGCCATCGATCCTGAACAATCATCATAATTGATGAACGTCCCCCTAATTTCTCTTATTGGAGGTATAACATTGCCAATTTATAGACGGTTAATAATCGTTTTCAGGTATATTTCGTGTTAAACTGTTTGTACACGAATAGGAACATAGACTTCATAAGTTTACTTTTCGGACGACGAAGCTTTCCCAAATTTGAATATGACGAAACTCACGTCTCCAAATATTAGATATTATATAAATAAACAAGTTAAGCTGAAAAACACCACAAATAAACAACTATCGGTTGATCTTTTTAGAATGTCCTTCTTTGCCAGGACGTAAACTTTTCTAAATTTGCCTATACGATGTTTTAAATTTATTTCACAAGGTCACTTGAGTATATTACAACCTTTTTGTTATATAATATCAGTGCCATAACAACATTATTGAATTAATTGTCGACCAAAAACTTTATTACAAAGCGTCGGCTGCCGCGCTTTCAAAAGAATGCTTGCAGAGGTTATGTCCACAGATACCATAGAGGCGGCGTTGACTTTTTAATTCTCTGAATGACGCGCGGTTGCCAAGCGACTCGAGAGAGCTGCTAATATAGTTTATATCGAGAACGAAGGACACAGTATAATAATCTATGAAAACTTTGCGGTTATCAAGTGACGCGCCATTTTTAGTTAAACGTTGTTGTTTCGTTGGTTGGTCTAGTGGCGTTTTGAATGTGTGGATTCACACACGTGAATGATCTACGCTGTTGACCGTGGGGCCTTTACAGCTTCACCGGACAAGAGGGCGAGCGTGCAACCACTACGCTCGAGCCAGAAGGGCAAGGGGGCAACTAGCTCAAGGGCGCCTCAACGGCCTCGACTTGGGCAGTCGCTATGCTAGGTGTCTCGCCGTGGTGATCAGCACCGGCCGGCGGGCAAGGGATTCTTCGACCTCGCCGGCGAGGTCGGTGTCTGATCCTGTGTGGGTCTACTGGCATATAGCGACTGATGATGACGAGGTTTCGAATCAGACAAAATTCTATTGGGTTTATGTATTGCATTTTTTTTGATAAATGGAGATTTCTTTAGCTTTTCATTTGAAACGGGCATAATTTCATGCCCGTTTCAAATGAAAAGCTATAGAGCTCGTGCCCCTTTTTTAATTGGAAGCTTACATTGTCTCCAAAAAGAAACACTTTGGCACTCCTGAACTTTTAGTTGAAGCGAAGAAGCTACCACGTGGTAGATTTACATAGCATTGTATCCTTTACTTGACCCGACCTCATGGGAAGTCGCCACGTGGGGCAACAAGACAAGATTTTTATAAGATCTAAAACCTACTATGGATTCCTGTAGTCCGAAATAAATGAGTTATTATTATAACTCAAAAAAATATTCTTTTTATAAAGGACAGGCGTTCTGCGCCCATACATGCTTTGCCCCAGAACCAACAGCAATGAAAAAATACATGTATGATTTCAAATCACCCATAAATCCTCTTAAGGCATTTATTATTAAACGGACAAGGGAATCGCAATATTTTACAAAAAGTATTAGAATTTGTGGTTATAATTCAGTAGCCATTATTACATATGAAGTTATATTGATGTGTTGATATTCAATAAAGATGTCGGCGACTTCCAAATAAGTACAATACTTAAAATTCGTTTTAGATTGCAAATTGTCAATAAGATACGGATATTTGCCATTATTTTAATAAAATAGATAAATAATGATGGCATGGGTCAAATGTTTGTTGGTTCTGGGGCAATTTTCGACAATGTCCTTTGTGTCACTAGACACAAAGGACATTGTCGAAAACTAATCACCAATACATAACAACAGTCTGTATAGAATATCATTCTATTTATATCATCACTTCATAACCCTTGCGGAGTAGGCAGAGAATACAGAGTTCCAACAGGTTCTTTCCTTACATACATCTCTCGCTTCCCCCATTCTCATAGTTCGTCTCATATAGGCTCATCGGTAAGGGAGACTTTTGATTTGCTCTTTAGATAAACCAGATATATAATGCAAAAGTGGAGGGATGTAGGTACCGGGGAAGACCTAGATTGATTCACCATGACTCAATAGACCGTGTCTTATCTGTATAGCAACCGATTAATTTTTATTCTTATTAAGGATCACTAGTCTATACAAATAAAATTAAAAGAAATAAAAATAAAGTGCATTCATTTCATTCACTCGCAGTATCTGAAACATTCTGAATACAGTAATTGAATTTAAATTTATTGAGCAAATAACATTAACCAATTAACTTGTTTCACACCTGTGCTTCATGGACTACCAGTTTACATAAAGATAAATGAAAATAAAACACCGTCACGCTTATATTCCACAAGCGGGGGCTGGCAGAGGTGTACTGTGTACACCCAAATATCGCCAACGATGTTAATTCTCACGGTAATAGAAGATCTTATTTATCACTATACCAAATAAAATTCTAGACTCCTAAATAAGAATTATTCACGGAGCAAATATAAAGAGGAGCCGACCTAACCAACTGAGCATTGTCTTCCACCTAGGCCCAGACGTCAACGTGGTGGCCGTGGTTTACGTTAGTCAGTCATTCTCACCAAGATGGCAAAGTACATAAGTGGGCGGGGTTGTAACATTCTCTTCATCCCGCGCTACTCCTTGCAGTGACACGCTTGATTATATAGGAAAATATAATATTGCAATCTCCTCTTTATATTTACTCAGTGGAATCACCGTCACGCTTATATTCCCCAGAGGGGGTGGCAGAGGTGTACTGAGTACACCCACGTTTTGCCGACGATGTTAGTCCCCATGTAATAGGGGGCTAGCCTATTGCCATATACCGGGCACAATTCCAGACTCCGGACTCATACTGGGAATTTTTGTTAGAAAAACTACATTTGTCCGACCTAGGATTTGAACCCAGGACCTCGTTATCATTAAGCGATGCGCTTTGCCACCAGACATACGAGGCAGACACAAATCCGAAACGAAAACCAAATTGCCAAATTTAAATTTTTTTAAGCACTTTTATACCCCAATCAACAATGAAACTTGTACGTGTATGTGTGCGAATTGAGAAATACGTTTTAGAAATGTATTTGAAATCTCCGTATTGTTATGAATCAAGAATAAATTTATTTTATTATAGCGCAATAAAGGAGTAACAGTATTTTTTGCAAATTGAAAAAAAAATAAGATACATTAAAAATTGTTAGAATCAATTCAGTTATCCATTTAGAACAAACTACTTTCAGGTCTAGCGTTTAGTATGTTACACCTTGTATATACAGTCGAATTAATAATTCGTTTTTGAACTCGATGAAAAATAGAACACAGGCATGCTTATATTTCTGTAACGGGTTTATATACCCTTATATTGCTGAAGATTTCATGACCCTACGAAATAAGAGGCGAACTTATTATCATTATACAGAGTATTAGTTCACCTAAGATTTAAGTATAAAATAAGTGGATACCTTTCTTATTTTTAACTACATTTTTCTACAACGAAAACAACAACTCTTATTTAAAAAGAAAAATGGCCGCCTGTTTTCTTATTATTCTTCGAGCCGGATCACGCAGCAAGTTCTGAGGTCGGATCACGTCGTTAACTCTAATTATGAGCATCATTAAATTTTTGTCCGAATTATTTCGGATCGTAGCTCGCTGCCTTTTTTGTTTTAATCAAAGCCGAAATGAGATCGTTGAAAGATTTGGCTTGTTTGTGTTTGTTGAGTAATTTTTCGTTTAGTAAAATATGGATGGAGATTCGCGATTTCATGATATCAACCTTGTAATAATATTTTAAATGTTTTTAACATAGTTTTCTACATTAGGAATTATTTCTGTATATGACGATATCTTTTTATTTTTAATAACATTTTTCTATAACGAAAACAACAACTCTTATACAACAACCGAACATAGAACCTCCTCCTTTTTAAAGTCGGTTAAAAAGAAAAATGGCCTCCTGTTTTCTTACTTTCCTTCGAGCCGGATCACGCAGCGGGTTCTGAGGTCGGATCACGTCGTTAACTCTAATTATGAGCATCATTAAATTTTTGTCCGAATTATTTCGGATCGTAGCTCGCTGCCTTTTTTGTTTTAATCAAAGCCGAAATGAGATCGTTGAAAGATTTGGCTTGTTTGTGTTTGTTGAGTAATTTTTCGTTTAGTAAAATATGGATGGAGATTCGCAATTTCATGATATCAACCTTGAAATAATATTTTAAATGTTTTTAACATAGTTTTCTACATTAGGAATTTTTTTTGTATATGAGGATATCTTTTTAATTTTAATAACATTTTTCTATAACGAAAACAACAACTCTTATATAACAACCGAACATAGAACCTCCTCCTTTTTGAAGTCGGTTAAAAAGAAAAATGGCCTCCTGTTTTCTTACTTTCCTTCGAGCCGGATCACGCAGCGGGTTCTGAGGTCGGATCACGTCGTTAACTCTAATTATGAGCATCATTAAATTTTTGTCCGAATTATTTCGGATCGTAGCTCTCTGCCTTTTTAATGTGTTAATCAAAGCCGAAATGAGATCTTTGAAGGATTCTGTTTATGTTTTTTGAGTATTTTTCTTTTTAATGGACATTATTAGCTTTTTTTTGTGTTGGCATTTGCGTTTACATTATGCCATTGTTCAAAGTAACTGGAGATTTGTTTTTGACAGTTTCTGTTTTTTTTTTTATGTTTATGGCATCACGTCGACGCTTATTTTGCCAATATCAAGTATAACGAATATTCAATTCTAAATTAATTCAACTGCCCGATGAACTTGATGACAAAGATGATTATGAAATTGATGAAGCGCCCCACTCTGGATAGTAAAGCGATCGCTACTTTACGTACCAATGCAACGGCCGTTTTGAGAGAAATCAAAAGGCAAGTTTTATCACTTTGTTACAATTACCTTTACTCGTGCACATATAAGAATACGTAATGGTTAATATTCCACCAACATTACACATTATAATTCGAAATAACACAAGTTTTGGAAATTAAAAAAAAATTGACAACATCACTCTTCGATTTCCCGCCAAAAAGCCCATTTGTGGCTTCACGACGAAAACATAAAGAGCATTTTTCATTTTTGTTAAACGTAGCACAGGCAACGTAGGCGGTCTCCGTCCAAAGCCTATAGAATAATATGTGCGGTCTTATTTAAAGTAGATAATTTAAAAAACGTAGCCCCACAATACGAATTATTCCTGTGTCGTCGGTGCGTTTACAGACATGAAAAGCCCATACACAAACACCTAGGCCGAAACAAATATATTTGGGTCACACCTTCACGGACAAACGGCTTGGTCCGGTGGTTAAGAACTGACTGTTCGTTCTGTCCACTGCATCGCGCATTCGCGGGTTCGATCCCGCACGGGACATATCTTTGTGTGATCCACAAATATTTGTTTTGGTAGGGTTGTTTGTATATTTGCACAATTAAAAAAAAAATCATCTATCTATCTATATCATTATGCCAGATCCCTTGCGGGATAGGCAGAGAGTACAAAGTGCCAACAGATTCTTTCCATACATACGTCTCTGGCTTCCTCCACTCTCGTAGTTCGTCTCATACACGCTCGCCGATTACGGAGACTCTTAACTTGTCCTTTAAATTCATATGAATTTCATGTTAGTTTTTTTTTATTAAATAAAAAAAAAACACCGTCACGCCTATATTCTCCAGAGGGGGGGAGGCAGAGGTGTACTGAGTCCACCCACGTTTCGCCGACGATGTTAGGTCCCATGTAATAGGGGGCGAGCCTATTGCCATATACCGGGCACAATTCCAGACTCCGGACTCATACTGGGAATTTTTCGTTAAAAAAACTACATTTGTCCGACCTAGGATTTGAACCCAGGATCTCGTGATCACAAAGCGATGCGCTTTGCCACCAGACCAACGAGGCAGTCATTTTTATTAAATAATGATTAATATTGATACAAAGAAAACTGATAATAATAATAATAATAATAATAATTTATTCATTTACCACACAGTAGTTACAGTAAAATTATAAACCTTAAAATCTAAAGAAAACATTTTAAACCACATAATTGCCAGAGGTTCCCAAACTAGGCAAAGCCTGTATCTTGGGAAACCAGGTAACAGTTATAAGACAAGGATTAAAACTTATATTGACCAGAGGTAGATTGTGTGTACATAGAAAACTGATGTTTTAAATATAAAAGATACTCAAAAGTGGACTAGGTGTATAAACATATGATGTATGTGTGTGTGTGTGTGTGTGTGTGTATATATATATATATGTGTGTGTGTGTGTGTGTGTGTGTGTGTGTGGGTGCGTGTGAGTTTGTGTGTGCGTGTGCGTTTGTGTGTGTGTGCGTGCGCGTGTGTGTGTGTGTAAAAATATCTATATGATAATTTATAAATTATCTGTTAATAATTAAGGATTCAGTGTGATCATAGTCTTGACAGAGGAGAAATTGTGTCAGTTTCGCCTTTGCTTCTTTTAAGGAAATTTTTTTTAGATCACATCGGGCTATAACCTCATTATACGTAGCCAAATGGCAGTACCGAGCAAATCTTTTAGCAAAACTAGTTTTAACTATGGGTGTGGGTAATTTCACCACGCGTTTTCCTAAAATCTTATCATATACATGCGAGTGAACAACAGACTTATGGATAGAAAGACAAGCGTTTATAATGTATAATTGTCTGACACGAAGTACTTTTATGTCTTTATAAAGGGCGTCTGTCGGATATAAAAAGGGTTTCTTTAAAATTACTTTTAAAATTGCACGTTGAGCTCTTTCCAAAGTGATTAGATAGGACTTTGCAGCAGATCCCCATGTGCCAATGCAATATGAAATAATTGATTGGCACATGGCATAGTAAACCATTCTTAGGGTACTCAAATTTGCGGAGTTTCTCAATAGTCTCATGATCCCCATTAGTTTTCTAACCTTCCCAGCCAGACTATTGATGTGAACTTCAAAGGTTAAATGTTCGTCTAAAGTAAGACCCAGATATTTGATATCAGTTGTGCGTTGTAGTAAAACACATCCACAGGCCACAAAAGGGCTTGATAGTGAACAAAAATGGATTCGTAGATTTAGCTTATTGTTAGGTTTTGAGGCAGCGGTCTTGTGAAAGCACATGTATTTTGTCTTATTTGTGTTGAGTGTGAGTAAATTTAGCTGTAACCATTTTGCAATAATTGACATACCCTTTTCCGCGATAGCATAGACATTTTCCCAGTCACATCCTCGAAAAAGAACAACGGTATCATCAGCATAGCAAATTAGCTCTGCTGATGGTAAGCCAAGATCATGCAAATCGTTCATGTAAATAATAAATAGGGTAGGGCCGAGTATACTACCCTGTGGCACGCCAAAATTAATTGGCAGTTGGTCGCTCTTAACACCACTTAACCGCACCAACTGCTGCCTGTTTATGAGGTAACTCCTGAACCAGTCCAAGGCTACTCCGCGAATACCCATCACTTCTAGTTTTTTAAGGAGGATAGGTATCGAAACCGTATCAAAGGCCTTGGCCAGGTCCAGGAAAACTGCAATACAGCTGAGACCTTTGTCAAGATAGGTAGATGCAAGATCAGTGAGTAGCGTCACTGCTTCATCTGTAGATTTCTGTTTTCTGAAACCAAACTGATTATTTGCTAGTAATTTATGTGATTCTAGGTAATCTACCAGCCTTTTATTGACGATTTTCTCAAGTAATTTTGAGAAAACGTTCAACAGGGCAATAGGCCTATAATTTTTAGGATCATCAGGGGCACCATCTTTGTGTATTGGAGTAATGGATGCGACTTTCCATGCAGATGGAAAGAGACCAGTCTGTAAACTTAAATTAAAAATATGAGAAAGTGGAATTGTAATCTGACTTCTAGTAGCTTTTAGCAGGCAGTTTGTAATCCCGTCTAAGCCAGGAGAACTATTGTTTTTCAGTTGTCTGATTAGTGTGTCTATTTCATCAATATCAGTTGGTGCGAAGAAAAACGAACTCAAAGGGCTACCACGTGTTTTAATTTTTCCTGCTAATGTAAACTCAGTTTCACCTGTTTCGTTGAGAATTTTCTGAGATAGTAATTTGCCCACAGATGCAAAGTATTCATTACAACTATTAAGAGATGTTGCAGGGCCTGAATTGGCGGACAAAAGTTGACAACTACTTTGATTTTTTTGAGGAAGATGACATATGGATTTGATAGTGTTCCAAAATTGTTTAGGATTTGATTTCGCCAGCTCAAGTTCGTTAGCTTCATATTGAGATTTTACTTTTTTCAGGATTTCATTACAGAAATTGCGATACCTTTTATAAGATGCTTGTAATATAATATCATTGGGAAATTGTTTAGCTTTAAAATGAAGACGATCACGGTGGCGTATACATCGCAGCAGGCCAGGGGTTATCCAAGGACTTAGTGTAAACCTTGATCTACTGAAACGAATACATTTATAGTTAAGAGAAACAGCAGTAGAGAAACGATCAAGGAATGATTCTAAGGCATTGTTTACGTCTGTATTTTTAGTGACCGCGCTCCAATCCTCTGTTTCTAAATCCTTTGCAACATTAGCATAGTTTATCACTGTTTTAAACCTGCCTAGTGAGCCACGTTTTCTTTCTGTTTTTAAACCAAGGAGAACTGGGAAGTGATCTGTCATAGTGGTTTCACATACCAGACCCGTGGCCAGAGCCTTTGATCTTATAAAAATATGGTCTAAGCACGCATTTAATCTAGTAGGTTTAGTGATGGCAGGTCTGAGGCCATGGTGACTTAGCATATTCAGGTAATCTGATGGATCGTGTGTATTCCTGTGCTGAGACAAGATGTCAATATTTAAATCACCGGCTATTGCTAGAGAAGTTTTATCTGTTAGATTATTTAGTATATTGTCAAGAGAGAAAATAAATCCATTGTTGTATTTGAATGATGGTGTTCTGTATATCCCTAAAATAGTAATTACATTTGTAATATCTACTATCAATCCACATGCATCCGTAATATCAAGTTCCGACACGGAAACGTTCCAGCAGTCCTTCACATAGACTACGACTCCGCCATTTTGATTGATGTTTTTATGAGTAAAAAAGGAGTTGTAGCCTGGGATCTGGCCAATTACTGCAGCATCCGTGAGACGACATTCTGTGAGTATAATAATATCTATGTCCAAGTTTATGCGATGTAAGAAAATAGTGAAAGCGTCGAAATTCTTGGTAATGCTTCTAATATTGTGTGTGATTAATTTAAAACTATATCCATCTGCAAAAAAGTTTTTACATAACTCAGGTGTACTCAAAAAGCATCTAAGATCAAGCGTGGAGTCAATATTATTGGCTAGATCAATGCTATCCATAAAAGAAACAATTTTCCATACTGCGTGAAAAGTATCGCTGAGATGTGTTTACAACTACAGTGTTTGAATGTAGAGAGTAGTGTAATGATAAGTTATATATAATATAAATTTGCAGTGTATATGTAAGTGTATTATTGGCTTCATATGTGAATATATTGATAATATTTGACATAACAAAGGCTTTCGTAAGCAGAAATCTTGATATACCCAGATCCGAGTTGAACATAAAATATTGTCGATAGTCAAACATATTTTTTTCGATTGATATCGTACAAGCAGTATGAGACATATTATCACAGGATCGAAAAAATAAAAATCCTATATAAAAAACTAAACCATAAGATATCTCCATAAGCATCGTAACATAAATTAGAAAACAAATAAAAACAGCAACACTCGATTTTTTTAAAAACATGGGTTCATCCAGAATGATTACAAAAAATGCAAGATATAAAATTAATATAAGGTGAGAATTACACAGATGTACTGCGAAAAAGATTTCCAAAATAACAATTAATAACATAACATCATGCGTATTACATGATATTGCGTATATTACAAGTATTAAATAAAACTTTAAAAACACATGCCAGGCATTCGTCACACAAACAGTATAAATGTAACTATTTTTTAAAATACAACTTTTAGATTTTTCTAATAAGTAACAGGATAATAAAAATTTGACAATAGACATAATGCAGGAAATAGTAAAACAAAAATTATAAAATGTCTTAATAAAAAACATTATGACAATTTCAAAAAACGCTAACAGCTTATCATAAAAATAAAAAGGAAACTTATACCGAATACTGAGATCAGATACTGAGATCACGAAAACATAATATATTTTATGTAGACTGTTTTTGTTAGGAATACTGAGAGCTGTGAGACTGTACAGGATGAATAGCGGCTTCAGTGAGGTTACCAAGGATGGATTCGGACGTTACGCGAACCACAGAACTAGTATCCGATCTCCGCATAAAAATGTTACAATTTGAAGTCCAGACATACTTATACTTAAGTTCTCTTCCAGCGGAACGGGCCTTACTGAATAAGATTCTATTCTCTTTCGTTAGGTGTTCATTAATAAATATTTTGCGTGAGTTTCCGGGTATTTCTAGTTGATCCGTAGTGATGCCACGACGAACACGCGCAGCACGTATCAGCTGGTCCCGGGGCTCACGGCGCGACAGCGTCACGACGACCGGCCTTGGCGGTTTCAGAGTTTCTGCGACACCGTTGCTATCCCGCCTGCCCACACGTCGAATGTCGTCAATGTCGCGTGGATTCAGTTCAACGCCTAATTTAGCGGACATAATTGACACAGTATGGTGGAGATTTTCTTGTTTGTTTTCGGTGAGACCAGTAATTTCTATGTCTCGCAAATATTGACGCTGCTGTTGTGTCGCCATCTCTTGGCGCAATTGCGCAACTTCGAGACGAAGATTGGTAACTTCGTTTTTATAATGGTCCAACTCTTTAACCTGGTTTTTAAGATCGTTAATCTCTCTACGAAAATCGAAAATATCCTCGGTTGTTGAGTTTAAGGATGCCGTAAATTCTACCATTTCTTTTTTCATAGATGAGAAAGCGGTTTGCATTTCTTTTAAAATTATGTTAAAGGTAGTCAGGGATGGAGGCTGTTCAGTTACAGCGTCAATATTCGAAACAAAAATTCCTTCATCGGTTGCTGCCTTATTCGTAGTATTCCGGACAGGAGTTGAATCTGTGATGGGTTCTCGTTTTTTTGTTTTGCATAACGGGCACAGCTGTATATTACCAGTTGAACGAGCTTGACGCGATTCATCCCGGGTTAGATTAAGGCAAGATATGTGGTATATATTGTTGCATTTTGTACATCCAGCGATCGTGTCTTTAGAAGACTCTCCTTTTATGCGCAAAGGTTTGTTACACGCTCCACACGACATATTTCAAGATTTTAGACTCTTATTTCGATAATTATCGATAGATGAAACACGTATTCTATTTATTGTCCGTTTATTATGCTATCTATCGGAGAATAGTAGCACTAGTATACCGCGATTGTAGTTCAACCATTCGTTAATAGATGGCGGTAGTTTGTATGAGGTATACAGAGTTCAACTTATATTTGAAATTTAACGTATAATTTTCTGCAATATATGTAAAAAGAACACTAGTTTGATAAAAGTTACTTCAGAAAGGTCCTTGGTATACTCACAAGTATTCTTCGCACACTGCCACTTAGTATATACTTATAAAAACTCGGATTTAGAAATCGGGCAGTTGGTTACACTAGAAAATGATTATTTGCAGATTATGAATTATTTAAGATGATAAACTGTTAGATAACAATAGTACTGCAAAATCACATAGTTGAACACCGACAGGTCCACCTCTAAGCCACCAAAAACACTCAAAACTATTTTTCTTGAATTTTAAAACACACAGTGATACAAAGTTAAACTGTTTACAAAGGCGCCCTCTAGTCAAAAAAAAAAAAAAAAAAAAAAAAAAAAAAAAAAAAAAAAAAAAAAAAAAAAGAAAAAAAAAAAAAAAAAAAAAAAAAAAAAAAAAAAAAAAAAAAAAAAAAAAAAGAAAAAAAAAAAAAAAAAAAAAAAAAAAAAAAAAAAAAAAAAAAAAAAAAAAAAAAAAAAAAAAAAAAAAAAAAAAAAAAAAAAAAAAAAAAAAAAAAAAAAAAAAAAAATGTTACTTTTGATAACTAATGATACTTTTTAATTTTAGATAGAATCATATCTATGCCAATTACTATTGCTTGAGCAAAACATTCTATGCCTTTCAACGGTCAAGTTTTAAGTTCCATTGCTCAATTCAAGCATGCATCTATCGCTATCTATATCATCACGCCCGATTCCTAAAGGGTAGGCAGGGCGTGCAGAGTTCCAACAGATTCTTTTCTAATACATATAGACCTTAAATTTCAGTCAAAACACGTTTCGCTCCCGTGTTTATTTCACGGTACATTTTGTCGGTAATACCAGCATTAGCTATTGAAAGCTAACGCTGCTCCCAGTCTAGACAACGGACAGACAGGTGTGATAGGCAGATAGACATACCCTGCTCAATTAAACATGTTCCGTGTTTAATATGGGCCACTCTGTTTATCAAGGGGAGTATTTCCTTATATAATGAATGGTGAACCTATTGCTAGTATGCATATCTATCTATCTATATCATCACGCCAGTCCTTGCGGGGTAGGCAGAGAGTACAGAGTTCCAACAGTTTCCATTATGACGTCGTTTACTGGTAAAAAGCTGAAACAGAATATTTTATCTCTATCTATCTATATCATCACGCCAGCTCCCTCGCGGGGTAGGCAGCGAGTACAGAGTTCCAACAGGTTCTTTCCTTACATACCTCTCTGGCTTCCTCCACTCTCATAGTTCGTCTCATACACACTCGCCGGTTACGGAGACTCTTGACTTGCCCTTCAGCTAAGACACGGTCTATTTGGTCATGGTAAGATAGTCTAGGTCTTCCCCGGCACCAACATCCTTCCACTTTCGCATTGTATATCTGTTTTGTCATTCTTTCTTCTGGCATCCTTTCTATATGCCCGAACCAACGGAGCATACCCTTTCTCATCTTTACACCGATACTATCTTTCATACCTACTCGCTTTCTTACTACGCTGTTGCGAATAAGGTCGGTCAGCGTGACTCCGCACATCTTTCGCAGAGATCGCATTTCGACCGCATTTATCCTGCTTTCGTTCTCCTTCTTACATACCCAACTCTCACTGCCATATAACAGCGTTGGGACAAGCACTCCGTTATGCATGGCCAGCTGCGCCTTTTGGCTTAAGTGCCGGCTCCCAAGTAGCCTTCCCATCGCACCATTCACTCTATTACCTGCATTCACTCTTCTCTCTATATCAGCGGTGTATTTCCCATCCTTACTGAAGGCGCATCCAAGATATGCAAACTCATTCACTTGCTCCAGCACATCGTTACCAACCACAATCCTTGCATTCGTTCTGGTTTCTTCCCGTTCAAAAACCATAATTTTGGTTTTCTTCACATTCAAATATAAGCCATTGTTCATGCAGTCGTCTCTCATAACTGTGACTAGTGTTTGCAGATCAGTGGCTGTTGGCGCTATCAAAACCGCGTCATCTGCATACAATAGGTGGTTTATCACTAGATCACCCATTTTTACCCCTTCAGTCATCGCATACAGTCTTTGAAGACTTTTATCCAGATACACTATAAACAATCTAGCGGACAACACGCAACCCTGCTTGACGCCGATTTTAATATTTTATCTCTATCTATCTATCCGCTGAGTTTCTTGCCGGATCTTGTCAATGGAGGCTGCGTTCCGATGCAGTGGTATATTAATAGGTAGATTAAAAAATGTAAAATTGACAATTTGTAAGTGTCCTTGTAGAATTTATACAAAAATATTCGTTAGTTTAATATATGTATGAAATAGTTTTGTTTTGTGTTTAATACTCGCGTAAATCAAACAACTCGAAACAAAAACGTTTAATATCGTCGACGTGTCCTTTCGTCTCGTCCAACACACTTTCGTCTACCCTTCTCCATTCAATTGGGGAAACTAAATAAAATGTACGAAACATCGCGGGATCAAGGGTCAATCAATAAAGCGTCTCTTCGAGTGACCATCCCTCTTGGGACATAGGCGAAATACCGAATGAAGACTATTGTAGGTTAGCCATATTTTGAGTTAAAAGATGGATAAAATATATAGGTACACGAAGACTGAAGTGTACTATGTCCACCTAAATTTCGCCGCCGATATATTTTAGCACACTGGTAGGCGAGCCTAATTATCTTTGGTGCAATTTTGACGCCAGACTGCAAATTTTCGATTGAAAAACCACGTTGTTCGCCATAGAATTCGAAAGCTGAAACCTCATGATCGCGAAACGAGGACGTATTAAATATGTTTGTCATGACTGTTATCCAGATAAGGTGATCTCTGGCACGGAACAATATTATATAATTAACGTTCACATTACACCAAAATGATCCCAAAAAGCTCTCGTGATAGGAGGTATGCCTATGGCCTTGGCTACTGTTTCATATTCCGCTATTCTATAAACACGTTATGAATCCCAGCACCTCACGGAGATAACATCAGTATTTAACAAAAATACTAAATTTCAAAATATCGTTTCTTTTCATAATATTTCTCAATGTTTCTTTTAATCTTATCTTCAGCCAAAAGACGTCCACTGTAGCAGAAAGGCCTCATTCAAAGACCGCTACAGCGTTTTTTTAATGCGGGATCAGTATTCGAAAAATCAAGACATGGCTTTTAAAGAAAATATTAACAACGATTTTCGTGTTAATCAGATCAGACTTCATAAATATTTTTACCACAACATCATTAAAATACAAACATTTTACCCAATACCCCGTATAAAAACAAACAAGACTAAATCCCTTAAAACAACACAGTTTAATTTCCATCATTACAAAAATCCCATTTTAATCCCCGACTTCCGGGTACCTTCGTCCGTACCAACAAACCGTTGTCAGGTGCCACTTTTCTGGATATATCCGGATTATAATCCGGGCCGGATACGTCGCATATATCCCCAAAGCGTTTCAACAACACAAATCCTCGAGAAAATTTTAAGAAGCATTTAAAAATAACAATGTCCTGTCCGGGTTATTCCGCATAAGTATGGTTACCCTTATCAGAAGCCGGGTATCGAAGGACCTTGTAATCCGTCTTGAGTCTAACATTTTTATGTTATTATGGACTCACTTACTCAATTTCTTAAAACCTAGTGAGGACGCGTTTTAAGTTGGAATATTCCTTGGACTATTGCAGCTGAAGATCAAGATATCCTGAGTTCAAATCCTAGGTGGGACAAAGTGTGGCTTTTTCTACTAAACACTTTTAGTAGTAGTTTCTGGAATTGAGGTGACACAAAGTAAAGGAGGATACACATCTATCACTCGCGCTGTAGAATATATGCGTCACTGTTCATTTTATTTTTATCTATTTATATCATTACGCCAGATCCCTGGCCGGGTAGGCAGAGAGTACAGAGTTCCAACAGGTTCTTTCCTTACATGCCTCTCTGGCTTCCTCCACTCTCATAGTTCGTCTTATACATGCCTACCGGTTACGGAGACTCTTGAAATGTCCTTCAGATAAGATTCGGTCTATTTAGTCGTGGTAAAATAGTCTAGGTCATTCCCGGTAACTACATTCTTCCACTTTCACATTGTATATCTGTTTTGTCATCCTTTCTTCTGACATATTTCTATATGCCCGAACCAACGGAGCATGTTTATACCGAATTTTATTATTATTTGTTTAGAAATAACATCTCTCCTAATCATCGTTCTACCCCACCTTGATTGGTGAGAGAAGGCCTTTGCCCAACAGTGGGACAGTACTGACGAAATCAGTCGGTAATAATAACTTATTGAAAATAATGACGTCCTGCCCGGTATCTCGGTTCTATACTTATGGTTACCCTACTCACCGGCCGGGTATTGGGACCTTGTAATCCGTCTTGAGTCTAACATTTTTATATCATTATGGACACACTAACTCAATTTCTTTACACGTAGTGAGAACGCGTTTTTAGTTGGAATTATTTATTGCAAAGAATCTAAGAGAATTTTTGAGTAGTGAATTCCGATAGAAAATTGTAAGAAGCTTACTATTTTTTTATTCAGATATCTCTAAGCTCATCTTCAGTTTGTCAATGCGACGCAAACACAAACATTATTTTCGCAAATAAAATTGTATGCAGACGTTTTATAACAATACGAGGCATGCCTTTTAAGTTTTGTCGTTTGAAGAAAAAAATACAACTAGAACCTTATAGTACTTTTTATTGTTTTTCAAAGTATTCACCACGTAGCTTAATACACTTTTCCATTCGCTCAAACCAGTTATTATAACATTTATTCCACTCTAAAGTGGGGGTGTTCAAAATGGCTGACTTGAAAGCGTCGACTGCTTCTTCACCGGACTGGAACCTTTGACCACGAAGACTTTTCTTAATTTTAGGAAATGTAAAGAAATCGTTAGGGCTTAGGTCAGGACTGTATGGAGGATGGTCAAGAATTTCTCCTTTTTTCTGCTTCAAATACTCAATCGTTTGACGAGCGCTGTGTGAGCTTACGTTGTCGTGGTGCAAGATGATTCGTCGCTTTGAGTTAGATTTTCGAAGTTCGGCGATGACTTGTGGTAAACAAACTGTGGTATACCACTCTGCGTTAACCGTTCTACGATCTTCAAGTGCAATAGTCGCAACAAGGCCGGTTTTTTCAAAGAACGTGGCCACCATCTTTTTTGAAGTGCTTCGAGAACGAACAACTTAAGTCGGCTTTGGCTCGTATTGAAAGACCCAGATTGTAGATTGTTGTTTGGAATCAGGATCGTAGGCATAAATCCAAGATTCGTCACCACTGATGATGTCGTAGACGTGATTTGACTCTCCTCGGTTGAACCTTTGCAGAGTTTTCTTACACCATCTGACGCGGGCCGCCTTGTGGTCGTCGGAAAGCAGATGCGGTATCCAACGGCAAACTAGCTTTCTCACACCAAGCGCTTCATGCAAGATCTTCTGAATGGTTGTCCCTGAGATGCCTCATAGAGCCTCTATCTCTCGATACGTCACATGACGATCTTCGAGAATTAGTTGTCTCACAGCAATGTTGTTATCTTCAGTGAAGGCGGATTTTGGGCGTCCTTCGCGAGATTCGTCACTAACACTAGTATGTCCACGCTGGAATTCTAAATACCAGCGTTCGACAGTCCGCAGACATGGGGCTTCATCACTGAACACAGATGTTAGCTCTTCAAAACACTGAAGCCGTGTCAGGCCTCTTCTAAAGTTGTAGAAAATTATTGCACGAACATTTTCCTTAGAAAGATTCATTTTCGTACGTAACCTGCCAGATTCCAATCGACGCTGTGACTAAACAATAGTATTCAGTATTTCAGTATTTAGTATTATATATAAGTTAGTAATTTGAACACATTCGAATATAGAACAGTTCCAAATTCAAAATTGCCGGGAAATATGGCACCGACAGGACTTAAAAGGCATGCCTCGTAATGTATTTTCTTTTTCAAATTCGGAAAGTCGTATGTTAAAAGGTTTTTCAGGAGACCTAATATACGGATTATTTCTCTTTAGTGTGCAAAAATATTTGAAGGTATAATATTAGATATTTTTAATTTCTTGCACACTTAAGTCACGGCAAACAATAAAAAGGCTTAGCTTCCATAATGTCTGTAGCTTCGTCAATCATGGGACTCCACCTATTAGTCAATTATTGTCGCTGATTGTCGGCGTAGCGTCGATAATTGTCGGCGAAACGTCGACAATTGTCGGCCAAGCGCCAACGATAATACACGCTCGTCTGCGAGCTTCATACCTCGCATCATGTACTTAAGAGCCATTAAGTTGACAATTGTTAACTAGTCTAATAAATTGAACAGAATTAACGCCGAAACACGCCTCGGCGTATTCTCACCGCCCCGAACTACTTATACGCCGTTATTTCACTGGTTAAGCACACTTTATTCATAATAAAACACATTCTACGTCTCTATTAGTACACGGTCGTTCGGTGTACGCACTGTAGGGTTGGCACGCATTGAAATAACTAAGTAAGAAACATTTGATGTTTTGTAGTCTTATTATGCTTGAGTTGTGCCATTATTATATAAAAGGCGAAAGATGTAACCGTTTTGAAGAGAAACCAGGCGATAACCCGATATTTAGCAAACGCGTCTAATAATAGGAATCTGCTAATCGTAGCCGCCACCGACTACGAACCTATCTCCCTTCCTATCAGCCGCCACCGCCGTGCGCGGCATGTTCTCACCGACCCTTTCGATGCCCTTACATTCCTTCTTTCGGATACAGATACTGCACACAGGATCAGGCACTGACCTCGCCGGCGAGGTCGAAGAATCCCTTGCCGGCCGCTGCGGAGCACCACGGCGAGACACCTAGTATATGCCCTCCCCTATAGTCACTGCTCAAGCCGAGGCCGTTTCTCCTTGAGGCGCCCTTGAGCTATTTGCCCCTTGCCCTTATTACATTCGTTTTTTTTTCTATCGTGCAATTGCTTACAGACATATCCATAGAACTTACAAATAAATAGACGTTGCGATAAGCAGCTTAACTTTTGAAAATGATCGTGGTATTATTAATACGCGTATAATATTTAACATCATTTTGATGAAAAATGAACATGGGAATATTTATAGAATATTCGAGTGACTTCGAATCATATTTTTTTGGATCCAGTCGTTATTGTATGTATTTATGCTTACAATAAAACATGCTACACTTAGTTACTTACATTACACGATGCTAAAACCTAAAAACTTTTTATTTTTATCCGTCTGTCGGTTTGTCTCTGCCTGGGTTAATTTATGCCAGGTTTAATCTGATTTTAAAGGGAATTTCACTGGAAGATACAAGAATTGAAGCGATAAGGCTGATATTTTATGTGGCATAAAGTATATTCTTATTATTTTGCGATTTCAGATATTATAAGCCACGTTTTATCGGATACCTACCGGGAATTTAATTTGATACTTACCCTGTCAAGTTACACAATAAATATGTTCGTGGCCGCGGGCAGCAGCTAGTCGTAAGTAGAATTAATAGTCGCATTGTAAACCAGCGTGCCAACCCTAAACATTACAATAATTAAGGAGCAGTTTCGAGCGTTCAGAGCAAGTTAACGCCTACGTTATGTGCGTCTTCGCCGGTTAACGATTGGTGTTTCGATCGCACACCTAGTGAGAATCCACAGTGATAAGCGGAAGCGAGAGGGGTTTAACAAATTATTTGCAATCCCTATCTTTTCCTTTCCTGTCAAATTTGTCCCGCCCAGTAAGTGGACAGCTCAATCGCGACATCAATGTCCGCGTTCAGTTCTTTCCTTGCGTTGCGTCGTAGTCTGGGAGGTCACACCTTTTTCTCTAATTACCACCAGTATTGCGGAGAGGTCGAGATTATTTTATTCTTTATTCTGTTACCCGCGACGTTGTCCGCGTGGATTTCATGGGTTTTAATTTTTTGCGCGGAACCCTCATTATTTTTTAAAATATAACTAGCCTAAGTTATTCTTTATAACATCAGCTATCTGCCTGGCCTGTCAAAATCAGTCCAGCCGTTTATGAGATTAGCCGGGACAAGCTGACAGACAAAAATTTTAAAAATTGTTTTGTTTTTGCTTTATGTACCATATATACTTTCATATGTATTTAGTGAAAAGCTGTTATTTTAACATTATAGACACTTTAATTATATTGATTTGTATATATTTAAGTAAGAATGTAAAGGGTGTCTTCAGAAACGGTTCTGTGGTTTATTCCATTTTTAGGGTTCTGGGAACCTTATGGAATCACTTCGTTGTCCGTCTGTCCAATGGTTATCACCCTTTTTCTCGTGAACGGCTAGAGGTATTAAGTTGAAATTTATATCAAATACGAAAGTCTACGGTCTCCTATTGGTGTAAAAAATGAAGGTAGGTAAACCCAAACAAAAGATATTTAAAGTCACTCATCAGAAACTATTTGACACTTCTCGTTGACCTAGAACCATGGAATTTAGCAAGAAGCAAGATCTTAAAGTACAAGTAAAGGAAAACATCCCATAATTGTTAATTCATAGCTATAACATAGAAAAAATATAATATAATAATTATTCACCTCCGACAAAATTCAAATCCGACGAAAAATTGAGATAGTGAGAGATCTGGCATGATGATATTTTATAAAATAATATACACAGTTGTAAAAAGACTGCCTCGTTAGTCTAGTTGCGATTATGATGTTATGGGTTATCTTTAGTCGGATACAATGTGCTCTTACCATCGAGCTGGTCCATTGATGGAGTCGGAAGGTGGCTATAGGAGCATGTGGATTATTCAACATAACCCCCTCGTGTTTAGACCTGTTCGATTGGTAAGTGCTTTACGGCCAGATGGTGTTCAGCGTCTGATGATGAAGCCGAAAGATGGCCTATGGAACCACCCAACTACTCAATAAAACCCTACCGTGTTTGGGCTCGTTGGATTTGTCTTGACAAGTAGGTTATGTAGACCCAGATTGTGTTCAGGGTCTGATGATGATGCCGAAAAGAGGCCATAGGAACACCTTAACTAACCAAATTATCTTATCACTAATCCTATTGACATATCTAATGAATTTAATAATTTTTTTGTTTGACAACCAAAGGCTAAAATTATTAATAATAGACTCTATAATATATCTTATAACAAATTTAACTCAATTTTTATATCGCCATCGACTCCAAAAGAGATATATGAAATTATACAAGCCTTAAAGAACACAAACAGCACAGGATATGACGGAATATCCAGTAAAATACTGAAAAGAGTAGCAGGAATCGTAGCACCAGTAATATGCCATATAGTAAATATGTGCATAGAAACTGGAAATTTTCCGAAAAGATTAAAACTATCTGTGATCAAACCAAAAATTTAAAAAACAAGACAGAACTGAAATGAGTTGTTACAGGCCTATTGCGTTAATCCCGATCCTGGCTAAAATATTCGAAAGAGTCATATACAATAACTTAGAGGTATACTTGGAAAAAAACAATATTCTTGCTGAAGAACAAGTAGGATTTAGGAAAGGAAAAAACATAAACTTGGCAATACATGCTCTTCTTGACACTGTAATCACGGGTATTGATAATAAAAAAGAAGTTGCAGCACTGTACATGGACATGACCAAGGCTTTCGATTACGTGAACCATACACTTTATAATTATGATTATAAAGTGTATGGTTCACGTAATATTTATATTTATGATATTAAACAAACTTGAAGTGTATGGGATACGAGGTAATGCTCTTGATCTTATTAAGTCATACTTAAATGACAGAGAACAACAAACCGAAATATCCAACATCTCACGTGAAACAAAAACTGAAGTTAAATACTTGTCAGAACCATTAAAAGTCTGTAAAGGTGTTCCACAGGGCAGTATTCTAGGTCCATTGCTATTCAACATCTACATAAACGATCTACCTAAATCTATAAATCACCCCATGGTACTCTATGCAGATGACTGTACTGTTATGTTTGTAGCTGAAAACCGTGAAACATGTCTACGTGAAATTGATTCTGCTTTATACTCCATCATTGACTGGTTAATTGCAAATGACCTGGAAATAAATTTGACAAAAAGCTTCTTATGACGTTTAAAATTAGAGATAAGCATCCAGTCCCGTTAATGATAAAATACAAAGAATTAGTAATACAAAATATAAATACAATTAAATTCTTGGGAGTACATGTTGACTCAGATCTGAAATGGAAATCACATACAGAACAAGTGTGTACAAAATTAAATAAATACTCATATGCCCTTTACATGTTACGCAAAACTGTAGACCAGAGTACACTTTTATCAGCTTACCATGGCTACGTTGGTTCCGTACTACGATATGGTATCATATTCTGGAGAAATGCTACAGAGAGAGACACAATTTTTAAGGCACAAAAGAAATGCGTACGAGCTATATGCTCTCTAAAGCTCACTGACACGTGCAAACCACATTTCATTAAGCTAAAAATACTAACATTCCCGTCGCTATATATCTTTGAGTTAATATTATACACAAGAAAAAACATACACAGGTATCAAAAATTGAAAAGTTCTAGACATGCTGACATACTCTGTGCAAGTAGTCACAGAACGGCTTTGATTGACAAAAGCGCACTATGTATGGGACCTAAATTATATAATAAATTACCTAAACATATTAAAGATATACAAAATTTCAATCTATTTAAATATCATCTAAAGACATGTCTATTAAATAAAGCCTATTATACGATCAACGAATATTTACTTGACTAATGTAGTATGCTTAAGAAATATATAATGTAATGACAATTTAATATAATTTTTAATCACGTTTTTAATTGACATAGACTAATCTTATAATTACATTCATCTTCTAAAATAATAATATTTGCATGCCTAACTGGTAGAATATGGCTTAAGAACATAATGATATAATAATAAGATCCCATATTGTAACCCATATTGAAGCAAATAAATGATTTGAATTTGAATTTTAATTTGAATCTTCGTTGGTTTTCATAAAAAATCTTGGTTTTTAAAAGATTTACATTTAATTATTTAATTGCAAAAACAAAGCTTTTACTAAAAAGGTTCCGAAGTGATGAAATTTCATAAGGACACAGTTCTGTCGTCGTGAAGTCGGTCACCCGTGGGATTATTTTGTGATTCGGGTTTTCTTTAATATTTTTTATTATTCCTACTGTTATTTCATGCTTAATGTGTCGTATGCAATGGGATTGGTGGTAGATGTCTGTTATTGTAATGGGTTTTAAGGTTGAGAAAGACATAGGGCCCTTTTTAAATATTGCCTTTTGATATTTGACCAAAATAACATCAAAAGGAAAAGAATTAGGATTACACGTAATCGTATAAATTTTTGTGACCACCCCACGAGGAGGCATTAGCCCAAAAGTGAGATATAGAATAGGCTATTAAAAATATTGGAAAAATGTGGCTTGCCGCTTGTGATGTTTTATTTAAAAGGTTTGTAACGATGAAATTACATGAGGACAATTTTGTCGTCGTAAAGTCGGTCAACCACGGGATTATTTTGTGATTCGGGTTTCGTATAATATTTTTTATTATTCCTATTGTTATATCATGTTTAATGTTTTGTAAACAATGGGATTGATGGTGGATGTCCAGATGTATGGCATTGTAATGGGTTTTAAGGTTGAAAGAGACGTGGGGCCCTTTATAAACATTTCCAAAATAAAAATATTGTTTTTCTAAGATTGTGAGTTATAATTGTACATATTTTTACTGCCTCTGTTGTCTAGTGGCTTAAAGTGCTAGTGGTTTTTCTGTCGAAAAATTCTTAGTATCAATCCGGAGTCTGGGATATTGCCCGGTAATATGGCATTAGGCTTGACTCTATTTTTAAATTAAGATTTAATACATTGATTCTCAGATTAACGCGAATATCACAAATGAAATAAAAATATTTTTTCTATTCTCTCGCGGTTTATTTTTGATTTTCAAATTTCGAGTTTCGAGTGCTTTGCAGCACCCATGGTCACGAAAAGGACTGTCCTTGTCCCGTGTCCTAAGACCATCGTTTTATTAGTTTTATTTCATTAGGAGCGTGTATGAGACAACTATGATAGTGGAGAAAACCAGAGAGGTATGTAAGGGAAGAACCTGTTGGAACTCTGTTCTCTATGCCTACCCCGCCAGGGATCTGACGTGATGATATAGATAATAATAATATTAGCCCTGTTAAGAAACTGTCCCACCGTTGGGCACGGTCCTCCTCTCAAACTGAGAGGGCTAAGGCCATAGTCCACCACGCTGGCCCAGTGCGGATTGGCGAACTTCACACACCTTCGAGAAACTCTCAAGATAGTTAATTTTTAATACGCACATGCTTTCGAAAAGACAGAGGTGCGTGTCAGGGTTTCAACCCGAGACCTCCGACTTTGCTGACCAAAGGTCTAACCACTGGGGTATCACTACTTTTGGTATAGATAGATAAATTTTATTAGGACTTAACATCTCATCAAATTCTCTGAAGACAACTTGGAGGAACAATTTTCGGGTCGTTATCCTTATGTTACCTAATGCGTGATATGTACAAGAAAATTAGCTGGTACACGGGAAATTACTTTGAGAAGCGTCGACGAACACTCATTAGCTTTTACAAGGAAGTCTGCAACCCGTGTTTGGCCATGATACGATAAAATAACAAGATTAAGTTGTTAATTAACTAAAATCTGCCAGAGAGTTATGTAAGGAAATAACCTGTTGAAACACTGTACTCTGCCTACCCCGCAAGGGATCTGGCGTGATGATATAGATTTTTGTTTTTGGGACTAGGCCGGCCACTCATTCCCACCATTGTAACTCCTGTAAGCCAGGATAATAATTGTCTTGAAACCCGCAACAAATTTAATTAGAAAGAAAAACAGGAGGAGAAGGAAAAATGAAAATTCTCCTTCCCTCCTTTGCAAAGATAGATAGATAAACTATAATGTACGAAGTGTTGTATATGCAGTCATCTTCCCAAAGTCAGACACCGACCTCGCAGGGGAGGTAGAATAATCCTATGCCCGTTGGCTGGTCCAGCTAATTCTGTAACTTCAGTGAAAGGTGATGCAACTTGAGTTATAGCACTTGATATTTTGCAGAAGAAAGATATATACAGAACAAAACAGATATACAATGCAAAAGTAGAAGGATGTAGGTACCGGGGAAGACTTAGACTATCTTACCATGACCAAATAGACCGTGTCTTATCTGAAGGACAAGTTAAGAGTCTCTGGCGGCAAGCGTGTATGAGACGAACTATGAGAGTGGAGGAAGCCGGAGAAGTATGTATGGAAAGAACCTGTTGAAACTCTGTACTCTCTGCCTACCCCGCAAGAGATCTGGCGTGATGATATAGTTAAATAGATAGAAAGATATTTTTGCAAATTATGCATCAAAAAAATTATCCGCTATTTATCAATCTTGACCCCCATGTTTCATGGCTTAAAATGAGAAAGTTCTTTTAGTGCATATTAATATAACTAAGTATTTTTACGAGTTATACATTTCATGTTATGATATATTGACGTGTCCAACGAAAAAAGGCCTATAATCCAGTATTCGTATTTGGCATAAATAACTTTATCGATGGGCACGAAAGTTGCAAACTTTTCTATGGGTCCGTTGATATGATATGTAAAAGAATACGGGAATTACTTTAAGGTGAGTCGACGAAGTCATTAGCTTTTACAAGGAATTCTGAGCTGTGTTAGACCATGATATGAGGAAATAAATATTAACTCTTAATAAGCAAAAGCTAAACTGTAAAAACCATTGCGGCGTATGCATGAAATGTTCTTTTTAAAATCTGACACCGATCTCGCCGGCGCGGGAGAAGCATGTTACTGGTGATCAAAAAATACCCATACTAATAATTCATTCACTGCTCAACATAGGCCTTCCCAATATCTCTCCAGCGCAACTGGTCCGATACCACCTGCATCCGACGACTTCCTTCGTCAACAACAACATCACAAGATCGTCAGTCCATCTGGCAGGCTGCAGACCCACGCTGCACTAGCCCAATCTCTAGAATCTTTAACTAAAAAATTTGTAGGTACAGGAATATTCGTATGAGAGAAATGAACGTATCACGATTTACATTTCGCTTCAGGAAAAATGGAAAACTGAAACTCTTTTCGTTTGCCACAAACACGTAATAATAGAACTCATCAAATGATCTCAGCAGGTAACTCACATAACATTAACTTCTCATAAAGAGGCGCTCGTAGCGCTGTGCGCGGTGTTCTTACCGATCACCAAAGCTAAGCAGCGTCCGACTCGGTCGGCCTGGGATGGGTGACCTTTTGTGGCATTTCCATTATCGAGCGTCTCCGTGCTTCAGTAGGCTCGCTAAGCCGTTGGTCCCGGTGACCACTTAATGTGGTAGTCGTTAAGCCCAGTTGGAAGCCTTATAGTCGGCTTGATAAGTTCCAACAGCAGGTGGCCACAAACCTGCGTCCACCAATCCGCACTGGGTCGGCCTGGTGGAGTATAACCTAATGTCTCTCACCTCGATTCGTGAAAGAAGGCCTTTACCCAGCAGTGGGCAGTATAGGCTGATATTATTATTATGATATGCATTATAAAGTGTGTATGAGACGAACAATGAGAGTGGAGGAAGCCAGAGAGGTATGTAAGGAAAGAACCTGTTGGAACTCTGTACTCTCTGCCTACCCCGCGAGGGAGCTGGCGTGATGATATAAATAGATAGATTATATGCATTATAAAGGGCATCTACGTGTTGGACCCATGTTCCCATGTAGGGCTTTCAAAGGTCTGGGTAAGACCTATGAATCTCAGCGACATACATAAATAATAATATCAACATAATATACTGTCCCAGTGCACACGTACACAAACAAATGATGTTATTTGGTCATGGTAAGATAGTCTAGGTCTTCTCCGGTACCTACATCCTTCCCCTTTCGTATTGTATATCTGTTTTGTCATTCGTTCTTCCGACATTCTTTCTATATGCCCGAACCAACGGACCAACCAACCAACCCTTTCTCATCTAAGTATATAAAAAATGAACTAAAAATAATTAGATTAACACTGAGTTCAGTTCAATAACTGATCTTTATTTAGACTACGTAAATTCTATTTTTAACCTAAACTAATCAAAACAACCAACTGAGAAGAATTGCGAGGTGGTAAGGGGTTGCAACCTACGCAGTCTAAATAAAGCTCAGTTATTTACTGAACTATATATTAACCGAACTCAGTATAAATTACTTATTTTTAGTTCTATCTATATCTATCTATCTATATCATCACGCTAGATCCCTTGCGGGATAGGCAGTGAGTAGTGTTCCAACAGGCTCTTTCCTTACATACCTCTCTGGCTTCCTCTACTCTCGTAGTCCGTCTCATACAGGCTCGCCGGTTACGGGGACTCCTGACTTGTCCTTCAGATAAGACCCGGTCTATTTGGTCATGGTAAGATTAGGTCTTCCCCGGTATCTAACATCCCTCCACTTTCGCATTGTATATCTGTTTTGTCATGCTTTCTTCAGACATTCTTTCCATATGCCCGAACCAACGGAGCATACCCTTTCTCATCTTTACACCGATACTCTCTTTCATACCTATTTGCTTTCATACTACGCTGTTGCGAATACGGTCGGTCAGCTTCACTCCGCACATCTTCCGCACAGCTCGCATTTCCACCGCATTTATCATACTTTCATTCTGCTTCTTACATACCCAGCCGACGCTGCCATATAACAGCGTTGGGGCAAGCACTCCATTATGTATGGCCAGCTGCGCCTTTCGGCTTAAGTGCCGGCTCCCAAGTAGCTTTCCCATCGCGCTATTCACTCTGTTCCCTGCACTCACTCTTCTCTCTATGTCAGCGGTGTATTTTCTATCCTCACTGAATGCGCATCCAAGATATACAAACTCATTCACTTGCTCCACTACATCGTTCTCAACAACAATCCTTGCATTCGTTCTGGTTTCTTCCCGTTCAAAAACCATAATTTTGGTTTTCTTCACATTCAAATGTAAGCCATTTTTCATGCAGTTAATTTTTAGTTATTTTTTTATATACTTGGACGAGAAAGGGTATGCTCCGTTGGTTCGGGCATATAGAAAGAATGCCGGAAGAACGAATGAGAAAACAGATATACAATGTGAAAGGGGAAGGATGTAGGTACCGGCGAAGACCTAGACTATCTTACCATGACCAAATAGACCGTGTCTTATCCGAAGGGCAAGTCAAGAGTCTCCGTAACCGACGAGCGTGTGTGATACGAACTATGAGAGAGGATGAAGCCAGAAGAGGTATGTAAGGAAAGAACCTGTTAGAGCTCTTCCTACCCTGCAAGGGATCTGGCGTGATGATGTAGAATTGTTTTTTTTTTTTTAATTTTAAGTAAAATAGTCTGCTTATGCTTATAATTGGGTACATAATCTGTATAATGTAACTATTTCCTGTATTTCTTAGAATAGTGGACCAGCTGATCCGGCAGATGTTGTCCGCTTCAATAAATTTTATTGTGACCTTTTATATACCATAAATAGTAGCACATTCAGAATTTTCCAAAAATGTTTCTTTTCCTTAACACCTTATTCGGATTATTACAAACCAACATATTAAAAACAAAAGCCAAATTGGTCCATCTGTTCTCACAAGATGGGCTTCTAGATGAACACCATTTAATTTTTATTTATATCGTTATAAACGTATCAATATATTCTAAAAATCAAGAGTTCCATAACCGGCTAGCGTGTATGAGACGTACTATGAGAGTGGAGGTAGCTAGACAGGTCTGTAACAAAATAACCTGTTAAAACTCTGTACTCTGCCTACCCCGCAAGGGATCGGGCCTGATGATATAGAATATTATCTAATTGGAACGAATTGCGAAGGGGTTGAAACCACCACAGTTTAAATAAAGAATTCACTTTTATCTGTCTATCTATATCATCACGCCAGCTCCCTCGCGGGGTAGACAGAAAGTGCACAGTTTCAAGTCACTTTTATCTCTCAGTTTTAATCTGCTTATCACGTCTACCAGATTCTATAACTGGATAAAAAATATTCGGTGTGTATCGTCGTATTGAAAAATAAAAGTGTCTGATATCCTCATTAGTGTAGTGGAAGTACAGAGTTCGGAGGGCCTAGACAAGTTGCAAGCGTTTTGTTTCTATTCTCTTGTCGCAATCGATAGCGCATTGTTTTGACCACGTGACTTTTCGTTGCAAAATCTCATTCCCATACATTTTTCCGCTTTCTATTAGCGTTAACGACTGTAGATTGTCAACTTGGCTATAGTCGCAGATCCTTTTGACATGAAATTGTTACTTTAAACTTACATTATTTATTTTGCAGAACTTGTGTCTGGGCACTTACAAATATTTCACGTTTTAAGTTTTAATCTGAGTTACCGTCCGATCATAACGATGCCTCAACTGAGAAGATCCGGCGAGAAACTCAGCGGGCTTGTCGTTTTTTGGCAGCAATATATTAACTCCGTCTTCTTTTTATATCTTAACCAACCACGTGACGACTAAAGAAAAAAATCTATAACATATATCAAATAATATGGCATCACAAAAAAATCATCCTTAAGGTGATTGAAATTTAAATTTAACTGATTCAATGATTAAATCTGAATAATATAGATCTTAACTTTCTCGAAACTTAACTTTAAGGAAGACTTCTGGTTCTTTATTTGAATTGGACGCTTTATTCTCATTCGCCAATTTAAAAATACATCGAAAAGAAACTTACACGCTTTGACTTAAGGCATATTGACATTCAAACTAGACTCCGACTATATTTTATGTGATTTTCAACCTTAAATCTGGACATTAAAGTATAGTTTGGAATGAAGATTATTTTTTCACACTAAGCGTTAAAAAATCGGATTTTCTGCTCAATAACATACAGAATAAGGTCCAATTTTCTTTTAAATCGTGTCATATAATTCATCCAGGGATTACATGTCGGCGAGGTTTTCAGTTTTATTTGAATTTAATTTAAGCATTAGGTAGTAATATTTTGTGAAAGTGAAATTTATTGCGGTGTGAGCCGAGAGGTGAATGAATGCGTTTAAAGGATTTCTGCGAGATGAATTTATTTGTGTTTAAAGTTAATGAAATTTGTTTAAACTTTTGTTGATGTTAATATAATATTACAATATTACTTATTTCGGGGCGCTTGTTCCCCTGCGCGATGCCACGATTTTAATGATGCCTATTAAAAATTAACTATCACTTGATTTAACGGTGAAGGAAAACATCGTGAGGAAACCTGCATGCCTAAGTTCGCCAACTCGCACTGGGCCAGCGTGGGTGGACTATGGCCTAAGCACTCTTAGTTGGAGAGGAGGTCCGTGCCCAACGGAGGGACAGTTTCTTATCAAGGCTTATATTATTATGGTTAAGCAGCGTGTGGCACGGTCAGTCCGAGATGGGTGACGGTTTTATTTAAATTTCTATTTAAGCGTCTCCAGGCTTCCCGAGACACGTCATGGCGTGGATCCAAGTTACCACTTAGTGGTAGTCGTTAAGCCAAGTTGAAAGCCTTACAGGCGGCTTGATAAGTTCCACCAGCAGGTGTCAATAAACCTGCTTCCACCGCACCGCACAGGCTCCGCGTGCTGGAGTATGACCTAATTTCCCTCACCTTTATTTGTGGGAGAAGGCCTTTGCCTTCCAGTGGCACAATCTAGGCTGTATTTAACAAACGTTAGGGGACTGCTTCGTTGGTCTATTGGCAAAGCGCATCGCTTTGTGATCACGAGGTCCTGGGTTCAAATCCTAGGTCGGACAAATGTAGTTTTTCTAACGAAAAATTTTCATTATGAGTCCAGAGACTGGAATTGTCCCAGGTATATGGCAATAGACTCGCCCCCTATTACTTGGAACCGTACATCGTCGGCGAAAAGTTGGTGTACTCAGTACACTGCCACTCCCGCTTGGGGAATATAGGCGTAACGGTTATTTTTATTTTTGTTAGGGGGCCTAGTGCACTAATTATTAATGCCAAAATCAAAATCAATCAATCAGCCTATCGTAGTCCACTGCTGGACATAGGCCTCTCCTAACACGCGCCATTGCACACGGTCCTCCGCCTTCCGCATCCAGTCTGTCCCAGCGACCTTTTTGAGGTCGTCGGTCCATCTAGCTGGGGGCCGTCCTACCTTACGCTTACCAAGTCGCGGTCTCCACTCTAGGACACGCTTGCTCCATCGGCCGTCGGTCCTTCTGCAGATGTGACCAGCCCATTGCCACTTTAGCTTACTGAGTCTGCGAGCTATGTCGGTAACTTTGGTTCTTTGTCGGATAACCTCGTTACGAATTTTATCCTTCAAAGAGACGCCGAGCATAGCTCGCTCCATAGCCCGCTGTGCGACTTTGAATTTGTGGACTAGTCCCACTGTGAGTGTCCACGTCTCGGCCCCGTAAGTCATAACAGGTAGGACGCATTGGTTAAAGACTTTAGTCTTCAGGCATTGCGGTATAGGCGAAGCGAAAACGTGACGTAGTTTGCCAAATGCTGCCCAACCCAATTGGATCCTACGGTTGATTTCTTTCTCGAAGTTGTTTCTACCAAATTGGACAACTTGTCCAAGGTAGACATACTCCCGAACAACTTCGAGCATCGAACCATCGATGTAGATCGGTCCCGGCGTGACATGCTCATTAAACATGATCTTGGTTTTATCCAAGTTCATGCCGAGACCGACACCTCGAGAGGCTTCATTTAGGCTATGCAGCATTTCGCTTAACTGTTCCAGTGACTCTGCCACGATGACGATATCATCGGCAAACCGAAGGTGTGAGATGTATTCGCCGTTGATGTTAATGCCCCGCCCAGTCCAGTCTAGCGTCTTGAAGACGTCTTCGAGTGCATTGGTGAAGAGCTTGGGGGATATTACATCCCCCGGTTTTACCCCTCGATGCAGCTCGATCGGGTTGGTCTTTTGGTCCTGGAGCTGGACGGTCATTGTGGCGGTATCATACAGACATCTCAACACCTCGATATAGCGCCAATCGATGCCACATCGCTGCAGAGCATCCAAAACCGCCCAGGTTTCGATGGAGTCGAAGGCTTTCATGTAGTCCACGAAAGCCATATACACAGCGGCTGATTGTACTCTTCGGTCTTCTGTACAATCTGCCGAACAGTATGGATGTGGTCCACGGTGCTGTAGCCTTTTCGAAACCCGGCTTGTTCCGGTGGCTGGAACTCGTCAAGTCTTCTGGCGAGGCGGTTTGTGAGTACTCTCGAGAACAACTTGTAGACGTGGCTCAGGAGTGAGATGGGTCTGTAGTTCTTCAGCAAGGTTTTGTCACCTTTTTTGAAGAACAGAACCACCGCACTCCCGCTCCACGCTTGAGGTGTTAAGCCCTGGTAGATGACGGAATTAAAGAGACTCGCTAGCTTTTTCAGGATTGGCGTCCCGTCTGCTTTTAGGAGCTCAGTGGTGATTCCGTCATCGCCTGGCGACTTGTTGTTTTTGAGCTGCTCGAGAGCCACTCTGACCTCGTCCTGGTTGACATCAGGGATGTCTTCCGTGTCGTGGCGTGCGAGTGGGGCTCTGTGGTCGTCAGCGCTGGGTCTCGAGGGTTTAGCCATCCGTGATGCGTGCAGGTCTTTGTAGAAACTCTCAATTTCCTCGAGTATCTCGAACTTGGAGGTCACGGTTTTGCCATCCGCTGTATTAAGTTTCGTCAGATGGGATTTACCTAGCTGGCGAGCGAAGACTTTGGCGCCTCTATTCTGTTCAATCGCAGCCGCGAATGTGCGGGTGTTGGAACATCGGAGATCACGTCGCACCAGCTTCCGGATCTTCCGGTTGAGGTTCCTCCCATCCGGCGAAGATGCCTGCGTGTATGCCATTTCCCGTCTCTGCCTCATAAGTTCGAGAGTCTCGAGCGAGAGTTTAGACTCTCTGTTACCGCTTTTGCCGGGAAACACCTTCGAGACACATCCTGTAGCGTTTTGACCACTGTGTCGGTTTTGTCGTCAACATTGCCTTCGGTTTCCAGCAGGTCGAAACGATTTTGAAGCTCCAGTTGGAACTTTTCGGACCCTAGAGCTATTTGAGGCGCAGTAGGTCTGAGAGTAGACCTTATCATGCGACGTCTTTCGGCCTTGAAGTTTATATTTAGAGCGCCTCGGACAAGTCGGTGATCGCTGCCGGTATTAAACCTGTTGATCACGGAGACGTCTCTAAATATAGACTTCCCATCAGTCATGATGAAGTCTATCTCGTTCCTCGTCACAGTGTCGGGGTTTCACCATGTCCACTTTCTATGAGGCTTCTTCTTAAAGAACGAATTCATCAAGAAGAGCCCCTGCGACTCCAGAAAGTTGACCAGCATCTGCCCCCTGTGGTTTCGGCGCCCCACGCCGTGGGGTCCGATTATCGTTTCGCCGCGTTCTTGTACTCCCACTTTGGCATTGAAGTCCCCCATAACAACGTTGTAGTGAGCCTTGGTGGTGCCATGTAATGCCTTGGCTATGTCTTCATACATGGCTTCGGCTATGTCGTCGCAGTATGTCGAGGTCGGCGCATATACCTGTACCACCTTCAGGGTGTACCTGTTGGTGATTTTAATTATGAGGTACGCTACCCGTGTCGACACACTGCTGACTTCCACAACGTTGTTAGTGAGAGCTTTGTTGACCAGGAAACCGACACCGCCCTGAGAGGGCCGGTCACCTTCCCGAAAGTAGAACAGGTGGCCTGACTCAAGGGTTATCGTGTCCTCGCCCTGTCTTCGGACTTCGGATAACCCCAATATGTGCCAGTTTATGCGACCTAGTTCTACCTCGAGTTCAGTGAGGTGTTGGACCAGCCGTAGAGAGCGTCCATTGTACGTAGCCAGGGTCAGGTGTTTTTGGTAGCCTTGTGTCGTAGCCCGGAGATTCTTCGCACCCCCTGCCCCTCTGTTACCGCGACCGCTACCGTGGCAGCGGACAGCGGGACTACCGGGAACTGGGGGCCTTTGCGTTTGGTGTCTTAACATGTTAGGAGGTTTTTGGCCTACTATACCACGCAAAATCAAAAGTCAGGCGTTATTTAAAAGTAGTTTCGACAAATTTGTCACATTGTCACATGTAGCCCATTGTAGTTACTTTCATTAAACAGGGCCCCGTTTTTATATTATTTCTCCTTAAATTTTAAAAATAAATAAATAAACACCGTCACGCCTATATTCCCCAGAGGGGGGTGGCAGAGGTGTACTGAGTACATCCACGTTTCGCCGACGAATTTAGGTCCCATGTAATAGGGGGCAAGCCTATTGCCATATACCGGGCACAATTCCAAACTCCGGACTCGTACTGGGAATTTTTCGTTAGAAAAACTACATTTGTCCAACCCAGGATTTGAAACCAGGACCTCGTGATCACAAAGCGATGCGCTTTGCCACCAGACCAACGAGGCAGTCCCTTAAATTTTGATTTAGTTTATGTTCTATCTAATATTTTCAATTATTTTCACAGCGTTTCAGATTTTTTATATCGCACCTGTTACCTATTAAAGAGGCACAAACAAACAGAAATACTCGTTCATTAGTATTTCGAAATTAATGGCCGCGAATAAACATAATCTCCATTACAACCCGTTGGCGCTTTTTATCACGGTTCAAAAAAAAGGGGTTGAAATTTGTTACGGGAATAATGGTTCCGTACAGTTGTAATCAATCAATCAATCAGCCTATCGCAGTCCACTGCTGGACATAGGCCTCTCCTAACACGCGCCATTGCACACGATCCTCCGCCTTCCACATCCAGTCTGTCCCAGCGACATTTTTGAGATCATCGGTCCATCTAGCTGTAAAATATTATGAATTACTACCTGTCTGCCCTATAGGATTTTTATCCTTCTTGAAAAGAATTTTCAAAAACCTATTTTTAACCTATCATGCCAGATGAAAGAATGACAAAACAGATATACAATGTGAAAGTGGAAGGATGCAGGTACCGGGGAAGACCTAGACTATCTTACCACGACCAAATAAACCGAGTCTTACCTGAAGGACAAGTCAAGAGTCTCCGTAACCGGCGAGCGTGTATTAGACGAACTATGAGAGTGGGGGAAGCCAGAGAGGTATGTGAGGAAAGAACCTGTTGGAACTCTGTACTTTGTGCCTACCCCGCGAGGGATCTGGCGTGATGATATAGATAGATAGATAGTGTTACATAAAAAACGCAAGACATCAGAAACTTCAAATAGATTTTTGCTTTACAAATGTTATACAAAAGCCAAGGGACCAGATTTTAAGGGTTAGCCACTAAAAAGTATGCTTGCAGTGGCTATTTGGTGCGGGTCACTTCGTTCCCTCTAATATTTTCGAAGGAGGTGATAGCTGTTCAAGTAGTCGTACTCGTGAACGGGTGCTGCTTGTGGAGACTGGTCCACCCAGAATCCTCTAGCTTTTTATTATAAGATATATTTAAAAATATTATTATTAGTCTTATATCTCAGTCGTAAGGCAACACACTGGAGCTGTGGACCGTATAAATGAGGTTTAAATTTGTATAGTATAAAAATGTATGTATCTATGCAGAAAATGGTAAAAATAATGAATGGAGAATTACACAAAAAAGACAAGCCCGCTGGGTTTCTCGCCGGATCTTCTCAGTGGAGGCCGTTTTCCGATCCGGTGGTTGATTAGTAAGTTAAAAATAGTTTAAATATGACAATTTGTAAACACCCCCGCAGGGTTTATGCAAAATAAACGATTAGGGTTTGAGTTAGTAATAAACTGTATTTTCGGGAAGTTTTCAACTTTGTCAAGTTAAAAACTTTCCAAAATATTTTGGATTGATTTTTTTCTCTTGTTTCCAAACTATTTCTTACTTAAATAGAAAACAATATTAACATATAAAAGTACCTATATACGTTATGTAATTTCTTACACATATTCTATACATATCAAACATCAACCTAAATATTTTTTTTATTTGTCCCACAATACTCGTCCCACGAGACTGCCTTTATACCCCCACACCCAAATAACTGCCCTAAAAACATAACAAAGCGAAAAAATAAAAAAAAAACAAATTCATCAATTACCTTTCTGACAGTCCATTCCCTTTATATTTGTACTTCGCAAATGAATAAATGAAAACAACCCAAATATCAACTCTTGTCAACCCTAATAACCTTACAGAAAAATAACATAACCGCCGTTTATGTTCAAAATTAATTTCAACTTTACAAACCAAAAAATAAAGTTGAATTTCCATTACCACGGACGCGTGTTTAAAACGTTATTGTTCTAAGTTACTTCTCATACAAATTATCGTATACGGGACGTTCATTAAAAGTAGGTTGAAAAAAAATGTGACGTCAAACTCGCCCCTTTGTGCTCACAATGTAGGGTAGTGATAAATTACTATGTGTGTATTCGAATTGGTTGTGTAATATCATTTAAAAGCATATAACTACCCAAGTGGAAAAACGATACAAGCATAATAGCAAGAATAGGAAAAATCAACCTTTTTGCGTTTCAAATTAGAGTGCTAATTAGCTTGTACTTACACAAGTGATGTTTCGATACGCGTTAAAGCGGAAACGGTACATTTGTTAGAAAAGTATCTACAATCAAGCCGAGGCCTTCAGGCACCCTTGTTCCAGTTGCCCTCTTGCCTTTCTGATAGTGGTTGCACGCTCGCCCTCTTGTCCGGTGAAGCTGTAAAGGCCTTGCGGCCAACATCGTAGATCACTTACACACACACACGCTCGAAAATCGCGTGTCGAAACCAATGAGGGCTAAGTGAGCATTTTACTTGCAAAAGCCCCAAAAGCGTTGATAAACGCGAGTTGTGACAGCGCTTGAAACACAAGGGTTGAAACAGCGCCAATAACAAAATTGTTGAGTTGTGTACTAACAACAAAAAAACTATATAACTGAGTGTCATAATGACGAGGTAAATTCTAATAATATTATAAATTACGCTACGACGGACGATTTAGCGGAGTGGTTAAGAGCTTGAGCCACTCCACTCCACTCCGCCCACTGTGTCTAATAGTCGCGGGTTAGATTCGCGCACGGGACCAATCTTTGTGTGTTCCACAATTATTTGTTCCGGTCTGGGTATTTGTGTATGTGAATTTTCATGTTTGTAAACGCACCCACACGATACAGGAATAAATCCTAGTGTGGGGGCTGTTTAAAAAAAAAAAATGTTTAAGTTTCTATGTTTGTTACTCAATCATACCAAAACGGCTGAACGGATTTGGATGAAATTTTGCACACATATAGTTTACCACCTGCATTAACACTAAGGACACTTTATCCTGAATAAATGTATGATTTCTGTCTAAAATCAACGCAGACGAAATTGCAGGCAGTAACTAGTATTATAAATGTGAAAGTTTGTATGTTATTTAAACATTTATAATACTAGTTACTGCCTGCAATTTCGTTGATTTTAGACAGAAATCATGCATTTATTTTTGTTACTCAACCACGCAAAAACGGCTGAATAGATTTGAATGAAATTTGACACACTGATAGTTTATTACCTGAAGTAACACATTGGATACTTTTATCCCGGAAAAATGTTAGGTTCCTGTCTAAAGTGATCGCGGACTAGTAATCCATATTTCACATTCGCACATACACCGTGACAATCTCAATAGTGATGTGCCATATTATAGAGTGAGTGGTGATACCGAGTACACATTGCTACCGAAAAAATCTTAATTAGAAGAATTACTTTTAAATTCAAAACATATTAGAGTGGAGTAAACCAGAGAGGAGTGCAATGAAAGAACCTGTTGGAACTGAACTATCTGCCTACATCGCAGGGGATCTGGCGTAATGGTATATAACACTGACATAACTCAACGGAAGCTATAGAGACAAAGAGATCCGGTATATATTTATTAGTCATGGCGGCAGTAGAAACTGCAAAATGGCAAATTACCGAGTTCGAAGGTTCTTAGCCGTTAAACGCTCGTTCGCTCGTAATGAGACGTAACGGCGCTTCGCAGGGCTGGCATTTGGGGGAAACTGAAAACACTGTAAATTGGATACTGAACAGAACGAAAATAATACGGCGTGCGCCCTGTTGCAGCTATGGCCGGTGTGCGTCACGGGGGGAAGTTTCAAGTGAAAAGCCGAACAAGTCTTGAAACAGTGCTCCACCCATCAGTTGTGACCCTTTTCAGACAGATGCGCAGTTTCTTCTTAAATTTAATATGTGCCCAATCGCTCGAACGTACCGCTTAAGTAACATTTTTTGGGGTCACAACTAGCTTGGCTTTGCAGTGAGCTCTATTGTGCTTATATTCCAATTTCCAATTCCAATATTATTATTTATTCATAGTAATATGAAGATTTCAAATGCATTTCTAAAATGTATTTCTCAATATCACACATACAAGTACAAGTTTCATTGTTAATTGGTGTATAAAAGTGCTTAAGAAAGGGGTAAAAAAACTTGTAATTTAGAAATTTGGATTTCATATGGAATTTATAATGCAATTTTCTAATCGAGGTGTCTGAGTTCTTGCGTGATAAATGATTCACCTTATATAGTAACATCTCTTTCAGACCGGATATATTGGCGTGACGATCTCTATTGTGTTACTAACATGCTATCATATATTCTAAATAATATGTGGAAATCGTCGAAATATGTTCAAAAGCCAAGTTGATAGCCTAATTTTATGGGACTTATCCCGCCACTTTATTTCACCACTGTCACTCTTATTGCCAGCCAAAACACCTCCATTGCATGACTAAGCCGTACTCCCAAAGATCGCCTTGACAAAACAGACCCATTAAGGGCGTCAATACATTTTCGATTCATTGTTTTCCGTCTCAAGGAAGTACAGGTGTCCACAAATCTGCCTCCATCAATCCGCACTGGGTCGGCGTGATAGAGTATGACCTAATCTCTCTCACCTCGATTTGTAGGAGAAGACCTTTGCCCAGCAGTGGACTGTATAGGCTGATATTATTATATTATTATTACCCAAAATGATCGGTCTATTACGATTTACAACTTACGAATGGGTGAGTGCGCCGCGGAAGACACAACGACGCGCGGGGTCAGGGGCACATGGCTTTGTCATTGCCGGTAAATAACCAAATCAAAACAAAACAAGTTCGTTAATACAGTAAACATAACTTCATGAAAATATATCCTTTCAAGAACCAAATTTCTTAGGATTATTAAACCTTCGGCTGAAAGTTTTGGCGATGGTCTATTAATCGGCTTCGGCTAAAATCGATCTCTGGTCGGACATTATTCATTAGAAAACAATTTCTGGTAGATGGGAAAACACAACAAATTTAAAAGTTTACAGCTCTGTCGTGATGTTGGTTTAGGTGATTAACTTTACGTATACAAATTAAAAATAAAGCTTTTTAAATGTCACTTAGAAAGTAAATTCAAAAAATGTATGAAAGATAGTATCGGTGTAAAGATGAGAAAGGGCTTCGTTGGTTCAGGCATATAAAAAGAATATCAAAAGAAAGAATGACAAGACTGATATGCAATGTGAAAGTGGAAGGATGTAGGTACCGGGGTAGACCTAGACTATCTTACCATGACCAAATAGACCGGGTCTTATCTGAAGGACAAGTCAGGAGTCTCCGTAACCGGCGAGCGTGTATGAGACGAACATGAGAGTAGAGGAAGCCAGAGAGGTATGTACGGGAAGAACCTGTTGGAACTCTGTACTCTCTGCCTACCCCGTAAGGGATCTGGCGTGATGATATAAATAGATAGAGATAGATATATAATATTATATAATAGCGTTTATTGTTTAGCAAAACGATTAAACCGACAGACTATAGGATAATATATATTGACGTCCGAAAGGCAAGTCTTATAGAGAGAAAATAGATTATGCTTCCTCGCAAACAGTTTTTATAACTGTTATCAAATTACGAATTAGAATTTTAACCTCAGACCTCGCGCACGACTTAAAAGCAAGAAATGGACCAACTAAGCTATCACTACTTCGCTTTATTACAGTCAAGAATAACGAGTGACTAAATCTGAGTCACACGAGATGCGAATACACGACTAAGCTAAATTACTGTGCAAACATAGTGTATCGTTTGATGTCGTTTTCTTGTTAGTTCGAGAGGGATTCAATGAGACATGATTTGATTTACGCCATGATTAATAGTTGTGAGTAATATTCTGTTTACAGTAAAACAAAATAACCTTTGCCATTCGTTCGCCTGGTCGTTTTTTCAACGCTGGATTGAAACAGCGGCTAACAGTAGATTTATTTGAAAAGCGCTTACAGCACTTCAACGCTACGCGTTGAAAAAGCGTCCTTTCGAACGAGAGCTTAATAAGGGTTTCGAATCATTAAGACACAACGACCTCACGGTGAGATGCGATTCAATTATTTAAAGATATAGAAATTGCCTAAGTTGAGTTAGTTCCTACCATAAGGCGCCTTTGCTAGTTACTCCCTTCCCCGGATCAGCGATACTAGTCCCTTAAAATTAACAATTGTTTACTATAGACTTAATAAGCATCAACCAAACTTAGTTTTACAAATACTATCTACTATATCATCACGCCAGATACCTTACGGGATAGGCAGAGAGTACAGAGTTCCAACAGGTTCTTTCCTTACATACTTATCTGGCTTCCTCTACTCTCATAGTTCGTCTCATACACGCTCGCCAGTTACGGAGACTCCTGACTTGTCCTTCAGATAAGACCCGGTCTATTTGGTCATGGTAAGATAGTCTAGGTCTTCCCCGGTACCTACATCCTTCCACTTACGCATTGTATATCAGTTTTGCCATTCTTTCTTCGGACATTCTTTCTATATGCCCGAGCCAACGGAGCATACCCTTTCTCATCTTTACACCGATACTCTCTTTCATACGTCATTCGCTTTCTTACAACGCTGTTGCGAATACGGTTTCATAAATCAATTGTTATAAAACCAAGTTCTGTAAAATTAGTCCTGTACAACTTCTTTACCATCAAAAACCAACAAAATTGAAACTTACGAAAGATGACGGCATTCAAATGTAGTCCAAAGGCAAACCCTAAGAAAACAATATCTATGAAACCCAGTCCTCTACAACCCAGTTCCGTAAAACCGTCAACAACCAACAAAAGTAAATCCCGCCAATGCCGACGGCGTTCAAATATAGTCCAAACCCTAAGTATTAAGTGTAGAGGGCACGGCGCCCCCTGTCGGCGATATTAATTGCGACAAACAACTTACTATAACGCTAAACAAACGTAATAAGGCATCGCAGCATGAATATTCATCATTTTGACTCGACGCGGCCGGGTTAAATGGGGCTTGAAGCATGAGAGGCAGCGAATAATAACTTTCGCTATTTGTGCAGTAAATGGCAATTACGAGTTCATATTATATTCGACCGGTAAAGCTTGTAAAGACCCTCGGCCTGAAGCGTAAATCATTCTGACTGACACACAAAAACCACGTTTGATATTAGTGATCATGGTACTAGCCAGTGAGGATTTTATCCTTATAGTAAATAAATTTCAATTATTTTTGTAAAACCATAATATTAAGGTGTATTTGTTTTTTTAACCCTGGACTTGTAACATTACAAACACAAATTTTAATAAAGGTTGCATTACAAACAAATTTATTGTGCAAAAACATTAACACCGAAACAAATATTTAGCGCAGTGGTTAAGAACTTAAGCCGCTCCGTCTATTATGTCTAATAGTCGCGCGTTCGATTTTCGCACGGGACAAATCTTTGTGTGATCCACAATTAATTTTTCCGGTCTGGGTATTTCTGTATGTGAATTTTCATGTTTGTAAACGCACCCACGACAAAGAAATAAATCCTAGAGTGCTTCGTGCTAAGATTTGCTTCGTTCATGGGTTGGTCTTATGATTTCTAATATAGGACAAGTAAGATCTAGTAATAAATGGAACAGATTTCAACAAAACTTGCACTAAGAGTAATTTTACAGCAGGACCCTTATTCGCAATGAACAAACGTGGCGCGTTGAGGCAACTTTAAAATGATTATTTTTAAAATGATTATTTTCAAAATATTATATCTTTTAGAAGTTAATTTGGTCATATTGAATAAGGGCCCACCAGAGCGTAAAGCGATTTCTTTCTTTTGACCTTATCGCTTCCTCCCATGCCTTGTACCATTATCCATCGCGATACAATCAGTGCGTAAAATGGGGAATGTTACAATCTCCAATCTAATTTAGTTAAAGCTCCTAATTTGGCAGACTACCCGCACTACCCCGGCTGAATCTTAACAACCCGCTAAGTTTTAAATCGAGTATAGATTGGATTATACCCCATAAGTACTTGAGAGAACTGAAAATTGGTTTTAAGTTACTCGTTCGTAGGGCGGGCTTGTGCAGCAGTATCGGGTTCATGAAATAACATTATGTTATTTTATGTAACAGTAATGTTATTCTAAGTATTTGAGCGCTTAACGTTACGTGGCGTAATCGTTAACTACGTCGTTGGTCTGATGGCACATGGTGCGGCTGATAATCACGAGGTCTTGGGGTCAAATCCTAGACCGTAGAATATTGTAAGTTTTTCGAAAAAAATAAAAAAATAGGCAATTTGGCCGACTTAGAAATTCGATCCCAAATCTTTGTGATAATATATTTCACATAACATTGGAAATTCAATAAACACTATTGAATTTCTTGAGATGTTTCGTTATTACATTTAATATATATTATATGTTAAAAAAATATCAGTAATTTTGAAAAATATAGCGACATTCATCATGTAAATACACGGAACAAAGATAATCTCATTGTACATTTCATTCGTCTCCACAGAATTAGTAATTCTTTCATGGGGCAATGTATACGCTTCTACAACAAATTACCCATAGATATCCGAAACATGCCTATCAATAAGTTTAAAAAGGCAATTAAAACTAGACTCTGTAAGAAAGGGTATTATAAAATTTCGGATTATCTTGACGATAAAACAGATTGGGTTTGAGCAGCTCCTCAATCAGCAACATTTATAAATGATGTATAATACAATTTTTAAAAAACAAAGAAATGGTTATCGGGAAGGCCAAACAAATTAAATTAAAAGACTAGCCCGCTGAGTTTCTCGCCGGATGTTCTCAGTGGAGGCCGCGTTCCGATCCGGTGGTAGATGTAAAAAATGTAATAATTTTGACGTTTGTAAGTGCTTATGTATTGGCCTATACAAATAAATGATTTTTGACTTTGACTTTGAATAACACAAATAAATCGTAAGTTAAAATATTTAATAAATTATTTCAATAATCGAATGTATGCGTTGCGTCTTTATTAAATTTAATAATACAAAACATTAGTACTCATTAAAAAAAATGATAAATTATGTCGTTATTACATTTAGTAACACGAAACGTTAATACATATTGAAATAAAATCAAATCATTGTGTTACTTTTACATTCAGTAAGCAAATTGTTACTATTTTCTTATTCCGAGCTAAGTATGTAAATTTACTTGTACTAACAAAGTAATCTATGTTAATACAGTTTAGTATAAATCTAGTCAACGATCAACAATATAATTCCGCGTAAAATAATCGCATACATTATTCATAGCCCTTTAGGGTTGGCACAATCCTGCTGTTGGAACTTATCAAGCCGACTATAAGGCTTCCAACTCGGCTTAACGACTACGACATTAAGTGGTAGGCGGGACCAACTGTTTAACGTGCCTTCCGAGCACGGTGACGTTCGAATATGAAAATGCCACAAACGGTCACCCATTTTGGGCCGACCGAGTCGAACGCTGCTTAACCTAAGTAATCGGTAAGAACACCGCGGTCGCACAGCGCTACGAGCGCCTCTTTGAGCGATCATTTTGGGTGCTTTCTAGAAACCTTCCGACTGCAGATAAAATTCGGCCTATTATGGCCGATGCCGAAGTTTTGGCCGAAAGCCGAAGCCGAATGTCCGGTCAGACACTAGTAATAAATATTATATGTTTGTCTCGCAGAGTAATGGCAGCAACTTCATGTCGAGCGAGCCGCGGCGCAAGCGCGAGCTGCCGGCGCGGCCGAATCACATCCTGCTCTACACCATCATCAACCCTGCATATCCCATCACTGTGGTAAGTCTTGGGCCTACTTTTAATATACCGGTGTGCAGAACCAATATTGGAAGACCCTCACCACTAATTCGAATATCTAGCGATTACAATACCGCCTGTGGAAACTCGGAAAACTTTGGTACTTTTTATATTTTTCACCAATCTTTCAATGACTTTAGGAATAGTATTAATCTTCGAGCAGGAAGTTTAAAACTATTCACTAGCAACTGATTTTATTGAAAATCTTCATTAAGTAGCTTTTGTGTGTGTGTGTGAGAGATCTACGCTGTTTGCCGCGGGGCGGGGCGAGCGTGCAACCACTGCGATCGAGCCAGAAGGGCAAGGGGGTAACTAACTTAAGCGCGCCTCAAAGAGGAACGGCCTCGGCTTGGGCAGTCGCTATGGGGGAGGGCGTATACTAGGTGTCTCGCCGTGGTACTCTGCACCGGCCGGCGGGCAAGGGATTGTTCGAGCTCGCCGGCGAGGTCTCTCTATAAGTATCTCGATAGCTATTACATTAATTCATTGCTACCAGTTTAAATTTAATACACCAAGAAACTTTTATTTTATTTACATTCAAGTGTCGAAAATATGTTTTAACGGATTTTATTACAAGGACTGGATATAATTAAAGATCACTAAGTTCTTTATTAAGTTATAATCAATTTGCATTTTTTTTTGCAGTTTGCTATTTATCCGTGTCTGATTATTTTTTTTTGATAGAAAATTCATTTATTTTTTCTTTTATTCCAAAAATCTATTTAATGTTACCCTGAAATTGAATGTTACCCACGTTTATTACCTACCTAAAGGTAAGTAGAATTCACTTAGCCTTCACCCGAGCCCTTATTCGTTAATAATACTGTTACGACCCGAACATACCCCGATATCTTGAAAAGTCTTTATCGGGGGGATGTCGATTCTCAAACGCATAACACAACCTTAGGTTCCCCGATGAACTGACTAGAAAGATCTAAAATCCGCGCTTAAGTTCTGAAACGTCTAGAAGGTTCCACCCCTTTAATTATAGCCGCCGCGCGGTCGCGGTATACAAGTACCTGTTTGTACACGTGCAAATAATAATATCAGCCTATACTGCCCCCTGCTGGGCAAAGGCCTTCTCTCACAAATCGAGGTTAGAGAGATTAGGTCATACTCCACCACGCGGACCCAGTGCGGATTCGTGGAGGCAGAACTTATCAAGCCGCCTTTAAGGCTTCCAACTCGGCTTAACGACCACCACATTAAGTGGTAACCGGGACCAACGGCTTAACGTGCCTTCCGAAGCACGGAGACGCTCGAATATGAAAATGCCACAAACAGTCACCCATCTCAGGCCGACCGAGTCGAACGCTGATTAACCTTGGTCATTGGTAAGAACACCGCGGTCGCACAGAGCTACGAGTAAATATGTATGTAATAATAATACCGCTTTTTAGGGCCGCGCCGGCTATTGTTCGATGTACTTCTATCGATGTACCTAGAGGGTTCGCGTCCGTTCTAGAACTTTCATACGAGTATAAAAGGAACACAGAGCGCGGGGACGGACACAGTCTCTTCTCGGAAGCGATAGTGGTCTAATCGGAGAACAAGCGATCTACGTGGAATACACCGGCGACTTTAGCAACGATATACGGATACTACGAGTGACTCAGCGACTTGGATGCAGTATTTGGGTACTGGCGAGAGTAGTACTAGTGTGTGATTAAGTTCGCGTGTGTATTTGCATACGACGTACTGTTTTGTGTGTATCGCTATAAATAAAGTACTTCGCACGTTATTTGCCATTTAATTACCCCGCAAACGTAACAATACATTACAACGAAATATTCATTTAACAGTACTCCAGTGGCATACATACATATCATTACACGATCATATCACGAAGTTATCGTAACGTGCCGCGTTTGGTCATATCAAAAAATAATAATATCGGCCCATACTGTCCCATTCCTGGGCAAAGGCCTACTCTCACAAATCGAGGTAAGAGAAGGTCATACTCCATCACGCAGACCCAGTGCGGATTGGTGGAGGCAGGTTTGTGGCCACCTGCTGTTGGCCTTCCAACTCGACTTGACGACTACCACATTACGTGGTAACCGGGACCAACGGCTTAACTTGCCTTCCGAAGCACGGAGATGCTCGAATATGCCATATGAAAATGCCACAAACGGTCACCCATCTCATGCCGACCGAGTCGAACGCTGCTTAACCTTGGTGATCCCTAATAACAGCAAATAATCTATCTATGTATCTATATCATCACGCCAGATCCGTTGCGGGGTAGGCAGAGGGTACAGAGTTCCAACAGGTTCTTTCCTTACATACCTCTCTGGCTTCCTCCACTCTCATAGTTCGTCTCATGCACGCTCGCCGGTTACGGAGACTCTTGAGCAAATAATGTCTACCAATAATTGTTTCAAAACTAAGTTTTCATACAAATCTCAAACCGCGGGTACAGTCACAATGAGCCGACGATCACAAACTGTTTTCGGTGTGTAATGACGCGCACACAAGTGCTTGGAGAGCTCGCAACAGGTCCTGCCATTGTTCGCGCGCTGCGTATCATTGTACTATTTAAGTTCCGTGGACACTCGTCGACAAAAGCGCTTTTCAGTTTTTTGCGGATGCGGAAGTCAGTTTTTTGGTAGCTTTTATTTAACTTGCAATGTTTGTTTGTTTAGGTAAAATTTTGCATTTTGAATAAGAATCACTTGCTCTTATTATGCCTCTCCGGCTTCCTCCACTCTCATAGTTCGTCTCATACATGCTCGCCGGTTACGGAGACTCTTGACTTGCCCTTCTGATAAGAAACTGTCTATTTGGTCCTTCTATCTTATCTTTGTACTCAAATAACGAGAATATGTCCTGTTTGAAAAAAAGACAAACAATATGTATCTGCCTACAGAATAGTTAGGTTTGGTGTTCCTCAAGGAAGCATACTTGGGTCACTTCTCTTTAATATCTACATTAATGATTTTCCAAACGTCATTAAACGACCAACATTTTTATTTACAGATGATAGCAGTATAGTTATAACTGGTATAAATAAAGTATCTCTTAAGGAAAACATAAATGAAACGTCAGCCATTGAATAATTATATTATTCAATGGCTGACTTCAATGAATCTAAAAATTAATTTGAAGTAAACTCAACTATGACAATTAAAAATAGAATTTCACATTAATATAACCTCAACATTACTTATATGGGAACATCAATTCTAAAAGTTCAATGGACAAATTTCCTTGGGCCTACATATTGACGACTTACTAAATTGGAAATTGCATGTTGAGAGTTTGTGTCTAAATCTAAGTCAACAATCGTATGCAATTCATATGTATAGAGCTTTCCAAGGTTGTTGATCGATTAGCAGTGGTAACTGCATATTATAGCAATGCTATTTTTATACGTGCTATTTTTAATCAACAACGAGCAGGTAGTTGCAGGCGTTTCTTTAAAACTTTAAACATTTTGACATAGCCCTGTTTGTACATGCATGTACTGGTAATGTTTATAAAGAAAAATATTAACTTGTTTGAATACTATAGGAGTAAACGACATGCATACAAAATCAGCTTTAGATGTAGACTAAAACGACTTTTAGTGAAAAGGGTAGGGTTGTCAAATGTGTTGACAATATAATGTAATGTTTTTAATGACCCAACTAATCTCAATTGAATTCATAATATGAGTCCTGATATTATTTTAATTGTTACTATTATAATTAAAATTACTATAATTAACATTAGAATAATTGATATCATTAAAACAGACACTTGGATTAAATTTTAATTTTACATTCTATCTATCTATCTATAACCTCACGCCAGATCCCTTGCGGGGTAGGCAGAGAGTACAGAGTTCCAACAGGTTCTTTCCTTACATACCTCTCTGGCTTTCTCGACTCTCATAGTTCGTCTCATACACGCTCGCCGGTTACGGAGACTCTTGACTTTTCCATCAGATAAGACTCGGTTTATTTGGTCGTGGTAAGATAGTCTAGGTCTTCCCCATTTTACATATTTTATTATATATTTAACTTTTAATTAATTATTATGTTTTCGTAATTGTTAGGTACTTTAAGTTTTTGGACTATTCCTGATGTTATTTTATATATAACTAATTTGATTTGATTAAATTTGATTTGATTTTGTTATGGTAAGATCGTCGAGGTTAAATAAATATTGTGTATTGAATTTAAGTACATTCACAAAAAAAGGAAATGAAATATCATTTTTCACATACTGTTATTATTTGTGTACAATCGCGACGAAAACTCCCGTTTAATATTTAGCACTGAGCGATATACGATAATAACCAGTTGTATTAAACATTGTGAGTTGTGTAACCAGGGCCCTTATTCGCTAAGACCAACCGCGGTGCGTCACGATACCTTTAAGGAATGATCGTGTAATGGTATTCTGTATGCCACTGGAGTGCTTTTAAACGATCATTTCACGGAGTTATCGAAACGCGCCGTGTTACGTGTTAAGTGGGAGAATCAGGGCCCAGAGTGAATCGCAGATCTCAAACGTATTTGAGTGTGTAATGGCGCGTACACAAGTGCTTGGAACTCACATGGCAACAGGTTTTACTATTGTTTGGATAGCTGCGTATCATTGTACTGTTTTAGTTCGAGTACTGTCGTGAATGAAAACGCTTCTGTTCTATGTGAATTTAATTAATAAATTTGAATTATTATAATTGTATATTAGCAACAATATATTTATTTGATTGACGTACCTTAGTGATACGTTATATCCAAAATTATTCACTAAAGAGAAGATTTTAAAAATCATCATTTTGTTTGTATAATAAACAATACACAATATATTGTCAAACGGGTTGCACAGTTTTGTGTGGCTCTGATTTTATAATTGAGCATTAAACTGTTCGAAATAAAATTAAAATATTGATAGCTATATAACCACAAATTGGCCACCACAGTGGGCACAAAAATGTAAACACGAATTTGATTGTAAACTTGAAGTCAAAATGATAATCGACTTTTACAGTCTAGACAATACCGTATTCAATCCACTGGATGTCAATCACGCAACGTCAGGCGTCGTGCACATAACAAATTGCACAAAATTGTAAACGGACTAGAGTAAACACCTCAACCATCTTTTTGTAGCAAATGTTAGAGTGCATACACTCAAGATCACTTTGTGCCAGGTGCTTGCCGCAATGTGAAACGTTTGAGTGCTAAGTTTTATTTTAAAAATATACCTTCATGTGCCTTGATATACTGTTTAAACAATTCCAGAAAAAGAATTATCTGCTCGATCATCAAGGTGCGCGCCATTTTATATTTGACATACTTCAGACTTCTCTAGTACTTAGTACATAAAACGTCATGCACAGAAGTGCACATAACAACTTCGCCGAACAATTGTCCCACATATAATCAAAAGCTACTAGGAAGCAAATAACTGTTGACACTGACAGTACTTTCCTATAGGTTTTGTTGTACAATCGCAGTCAAAAGTGATTGGCGAAGGCTTTTGGATCGATCCCTTCAATAACTGTTATTGTCAAAGTTTGAATGTTCTTGAATGGGAACGGTTGAAATCGATTTGAATTAAATTTGGAACACGTGTTGTGGGTAGTCATTTTATTATACTTCCGGTTAGGTTACACGACGACGGTTAGACGGACGATTTAGCGCAGTGGTTAAGAGCTTGAGCTGCTCCGCCCCCTGTGTCGAATAGTCGCGGGTTCGATTCCCGCACGGGACAAATATTTGTGTGATCCACAATTATTTGTTCCATGTAAATCCTAGTGTGGGGCTACGTTTTAAAAAAAATCAAAATCAATTTGTTTTAGTATATAGTAGTATTTTTCTACGTTTATAGTACACAAAATATAATGTAAGCAGTAGAACATGTTACTAGCGGCTTACCAGCGGGTACCTATTCCGATACCTGCAGAGAAGTCGCGTAGAGCGCGAGTTTGTGTGCGTGATTTTTGTTTGAACTGCTTGCACTGAATGTTCTGCTATTATACGTATGTTTACTGTAGTATTAGTATATTTCGAAATGTAAATTTTACCACGAAATACACCGTCACGCCTATAATATCTAACTACACTTGTCCGACCTAGGATTTGAACCTAGGACCGCGTGATCACAAAGCGATGCGCTTTGCCACCAGACCAACGAGACAGTCTAAACCAGTACCAAGAAATAATGATTGATGAAAAGTTTTACCAAAGCAGCCCACGAAAGTACCAAGAAATAATGATTGATGAAAAATTTTACCAAAGCAGCCCACGAAAGTGCCAAGAAATAATGATTGATGAACAATTTTACCAAAGCAGCCCACGAAAGTACCAAGAAATAATGATTGATGAAAAATTTTACTAAAGCAGCCCACGAAATAGAGTTGTGCTATTATGACAGGCTATTTTTCGGATGTGAAGTATTTTTCCAATTTAGCCTCCTTTCGGATACAGATCGGTATCATCGATACACAGGATCAGACACCGAAAAATCCCTTGCCCGCCGGTCGGTGCAAGTTACCACGGCAGGACACCTAAGTATATGCCCTCCCCCATAGCGACAGCACAAGCCGAGGTCGTTCCTCCTTGCGGCGCCCTTGAGCTAGTTGCCCCCTTGCCGTTTCGGCCGAAGCGTAGTTGTTGCACTTGTCCTTTTGCCGGCGAAGCTGTAAAGTCCCCTCGGCCAACAGCCAAGTTCATTCACTCACACAAGGACACAATATCTGCGTGTCTATAAGAAAACCCGCCTCCCATCCTTATCTCTTCATAAGAAACACGATAGCAAGTAACTTCACCCTTTCTTCGACACTTTAACTTTTTACCCATCTCCGTTCGCAACGTCCCAATCCGGCTCGTTCCAGGCCATCGCGCGATATCGTGTAAACTTCCGGAACGGCTGTCTCGAACTGTAACTACTTTGGAACATTCCGGAATGTTCCCGAACGTGCCAGCGAGTGTGGCGTATGCGGGTAGTTTGAGAAACGTCATTTGGTGAGGTAGATTTAGAATGAGATGTAGATTTGATGCAGTAGATAGTTATGTATACTAGACCAGTACACAGCTCAGTGCAAGTACTTTAGAAGATGATGCAATAATAACAGACTATTGCTCATACAATATAATTCCAAGTACTGTTTTACTGAAACAGCTTAACTTGCCTCAGCTGCGTATTCATCATGTAAACAGATATCAGGCTACTTGTTTAGTCTCAGCCCAATTCTAATAACTGTTTTGCTTAATAATCAGATATCAATTAATAAGACGCATAATGCGTGGGTTTGTTCTAGAAACAGTTGTTTACTTGACGATGCCTATAAATAGCCATCGCCAAGCAAAGTACATTCAATATCAACTTAGCTCTCTTACCGTTCGCACTAACGATTAAGTAATATTAATTGACTGCATTAATATTTTGAGTATTCATTATTTATTTTATATTGTTAAATATATTTTTATAAAGTCACGCCGGCCTTTATATTTGACTAGATATAGTGTTGTTTCTTTGTTGATGTCAGTTGTCAATAACCAGTTGTGTAAATATTTAGTAGTCTTGTGAATCACTTGTAGGTATAATGCACCCATGATTAACTCCTAAGTACGTGTTACGTGCGCTGTCTACACCGAATCCGCTGAAGAGCGTGATGATGATACCATTTGCGTCGTTCGCCGCTATTGCACAATGGGGACATTGCTGAGTCGACGCCTTGAGTCGCCGTCGCCGCTTACCTAAATGCGCAATAACTAAAGTGCTGATGCAGCTTCCCATGTCGATCGCCATCCACCATGTTGCTAGGGCACTTCGGTACTAGCATCGACCGAACTTAGACCTCTGTATAATGTACTACTTTTAATTATTTTAATCTATCTATCTATATCATCACGCCAGCTCCCTCGCTGGGTAGGCAGAGAGTACAGAGTTCCAACAGGTTCTTTTATTATAATTATTTTAATATGTTCTTTTAATCGATTGACGGACGATTTAGCGCAGTGGTTAAGAGCATAAGCCGCTCCGCCCACTGCGTCTAATAGTCGCGGGTTCGATTCCCGCACGGGACAAATCTTTGTGTGATCCACAGTTATTTGTTTCGGTCTGGGTATTTGTGTATGTGAATTTTCATGTTTGTAAACGCACCCACGACACAGGAATAAATCCTAGTGTGGGGCTAAGCTTTTAAAAACCTGAGGCTGTGATCAACACAATTTACGTTAGCGTTGTGTTTTTTATTCTATATAAAAATAAATAAAAATAACAATGCTGACAGCATTGCCATTCAGTGTGGCATTCTAGTGATGGTGCATCGAGTTAGATCCCGGTATGTTTTCGTTTTCACAAAAACTTCATTACGAATGTAATCTGGAGCTATGGATTATGGTAGTATACTTAATTCATTAATCAGAATCAGTAATATTCTCACACCAAAAGAAGCAATTATAGTAAATTTATATTTTTTTTTTGCCTAACATCTAAATATTTGATCGATCATAACTACGAGTTGCGGAAGTAGATCTCAAAAATACTTAGTAATATAGAAAATACTTAAAATTCTGTTCAAAGTACAGGACATTTGGTTTTGACGCAATTACTTAAGATTTGGTACAAAGCGCCAAACATTAGATTGAGCTTGGTTTGAAAAACTTTCATACTCGTATCTCAACATTCTGCAAAAGCATATTTTTCTATTGGAGAACTAACTCATTGCTCAGTTCAATGTGTTAACAAAAGCACCACTTTCTGTAGCTATCCTCAGTCCATACAAACAATTTTAGGTCCGGATCTCAACGTCCGGCGTACGGGAGAGTATTTCATGAATTTCACGCTCTATGAAACTTTCTGTGAGCTGTAAAACTTTGCGCGTTTAACTGAAATGTCGGTATTGTTGATAGTTAAGGTAGGAGTTAGGATTTTAAGATGATTTTTTTTTCTGAAGGCCCATTCGCGTATTTAATTTTTATTCTAGGTTTAAAAATGTAGTCTCACATTAAAAAATATTCGTGTATCATGAGTGCGTGTACAAACATGAATTTCACACCGAAACTAACATTTGTAGGTCACGAGAGATTTTAGAATCCAATTGGCGGCGTCGTTTTAGAATTATTTTTTTTAGTCCTATTTAAAAAAACATGCTGAATGGTCTAAAAATAGTAAAAGAAAACAGATATTATAATTGGATTAAGAAATAAACTTCCTTCTGGGCTGGAAGCGAAAGAAAAACTTAGAATGCCCCAGTAGCCTTACTTTTGCTAGGCTGGTGGTAGGAGTCCACCAAAGGTAGTAACGTCATTCGATCAACGACCAGAAAAGGAAAATTTGAAACAAACCCTATACCAACCCGTCTGGCCAGCGTGGTATAGTAGGCCGAAACCTCCTAACATGGTAAGGCACCTAAAACAAAGGCCCCCAGTTCCCGGTAGTCCCGCTGTCCGCTGCCACGGTAGCGGTCGCGGTAACAGCGGGGCAGGGGGTGCGAAGAATCTCCGGGCTACGACACAAGGCTACCAAAAACACCTGACCCTGGCTACGTACAATGGACGCTCTCTACGGCTGGACCAACACCTCACTGAACTCGAGGTAGAACTAGGTCGCATAAACTGGCACATATTGGGGTTATCCGAAGTCCGAAGACAGGGCGAGGACACGATAACCCTTGAGTCAGGCCACCTGTTCTACTTTCGTGAAGGTGATCGGCCCTCTCAGGGCGGTGTCGGTTTCCTGGTCAACAAAGCTCTCACTAACAACGTTGTAGAAGTCAGCAGTGTGTCGACACGGGTAGCGTACCTCATAATTAAAATCACCAACAGGTGCACCCTGAAGGTGGTACAGGTATATGCGCCGACCTCGACATACTGCGACGACATAGTCGAAGCCATGTATGAAGACATAGCCAAGGCATTACATGGCACCACCAAGGCTCACTACAACGTTGTTATGGGGGACTTCAATGCCAAAGTGGGAGTACAAGAACGCGGCGAAACAATAATCGGACCCCACGGCGTGGGGCGCCGAAACCACAGGGGGCAGATGCTGGTCAACTTTCTGGAGTCGCAGGGGCTCTTCTTGATGAATTCGTTCTTTAAGAAGAAGCCTCATAGAAAGTGGACATGGCGAAGCCCCGACACTGTGACGAGGAACGAGATAGACTTCATCATGACTGACAGGAAGTCTATATTTAGAGACGTCTCCGTGATCAACAGGTTTAATACCGGCAGCGATCACCGACTTGTCCGAGGCGCTCTAAATACAAACTTCAGGGCCGAAAGGCGTCGCATGATGAGGGCTACTTTGAGACCTACTGCGCCTCAAATAGCTTTAGGGTTCGAAAAGTTCCAACTGGAGCTTCAAAATCGTTTCGACCTGCTGGAAACCGAAGGCAATGTTGACGAAAAAACCGACACAGTGGTCAAAACGCTACAGGAGGTCTCTCGAAGGGTGTTTCCCGGCAAAAGCGGTAACAGAGAGTCTAAACTCTCGCTCGAGACTCTCGAACTTATGAGGCAGAGACGAGAAATGTCATCCACGCAGGCGTCTTCGCCGGATGGGAGGAACCTCAAGCGGAAGATCCGGAAGCTGGTGCGACGTGACCTCCGATGTTCCAACACCCGCGCCATCGCGGCTGCGATTGAACAGAACAGAGGCACCAAAGTCTTCGCTCGCCAGCTAGGTAAATCCCATCTGACGAAACTTAATACTGCAGATGGCAAAACCGTGACCTCCAAGTTCGAGATACTCGAGGAGATTGAGAGTTTCTACAAAGACCTGTACGCATCACGGATGACTAAACCCACGAGACCCAGCGCTGACGACCACAGAGCCCCACTCGCACGCCACAACACGGAAGACATCCCTGATGTCAACCAGGACGAGGTCAGAGTGGCTCTCGAGCAGCTCAAAAACAACAAGTCGCCAGGCGATGACGGAATCACCACTGAGCTCCTAAAAGCAGGCGGGACTCCAATACTGAAAAAGTTAGCGAGCCTCTTTAATTCCGTCATCCACCAGGGCTTAACACCTCAAGCGTGGAGCGGGAGTGTGGTGGTTCTGTTCTTCAAAAAAGGTGACAAAACCTTGCTGAAGAACTACAGACCCATCTCACTCCTGAGCCACGTCTACAAGTTGTTCTCGAGAGTACTCACAAACCGCCTCGCCAGAAGACTTGACGAGTTCCAGCCACCGGAACAAGCCGGGTTTCGAAAAGGCTACAGCACCGTGGACCACATCCATACTGTTCGGCAGATTGTACAGAAGACCGAAGAGTACAATCAGCCGCTGTGTATGGCTTTCGTGGACTACGAGAAAGCCTTCGACTCCATCGAAACCTGGGCGGTTCTGGATGCTCTGCAGCGATGTGGCATCGATTGGCGCTATATCGAGGTGCTGAGATGTCTATATAATACCGCCACAATGACCGTCCAGCTCCAAGACCAAAAGACCAACCCGATCGAGCTGCGTCGAGGTGTAAGACAGGGGGATGTAATATCCCCCAAGCTCTTCACCAATGCACTCGAAGACGTCTTCAAGACGCTGGACTGGACTGGGCGGGGCATTAACATCAACGGCGAATACATCTCACATCTTCGGTTTGCCGATGATATCGTCATCGTGGCAGAGTCACTGGAACAGCTACGCGAAATGCTGCATAGCCTAAATGGAGCCTCTCGAGGTGTCGGTCTCGGCATGAACTTGGATAAAACCAAGATCATGTTTAATGACCATGTCACGCCGGGACCGATCTACGTCGATGGTTCGATGCTCGAAGTTGTTCGGGAGTATGTCTACCTTGGACAAGTTGTCCAATTTGGTAGAAACAACTTCGAGAAAGAAATCAACCGCAGGATCCAATTGGGTTGGGCAGCATTTGGCAAGCTACGTCACGTTTTCTCTTCGCCTATTCCGCAATGCCTGAAGACTAAAGTGTACAACCAATGCGTCCTACCTGTTATGACCTACGGGGCCGAGACGTGGACACTCACAGTGGGACTGGTCCACAAATTTAAAGTCGCACAGCGGGCTATGGAGCGAGCTATGCTCGGCGTCTCTTTGAAGGATAAAATTCGTAACGAGGTAATCCGACAAAGAACCAAAGTTACCGACATAGCTCGCAAACTCAGTAAGCTAAAGTGGCAATGGGCTGGTCACATCTGCAGAAGGACCGACGACCGATGGAGCAAACGTGTCCTAGAGTGGAGACCGCGACTTGGTAAGCGTAAGGTAGGACGGCCCCCAGCTAGATGGACCGACGACCTCAAAAAGGTCGCTGGGACAGACTGGATGCGGAGGGCGGAGGACCGTGTGCAATGGCGCGTGTTAGGAGAGGCCTATGTCCAGCAGTGGACTGCGATAGGCTGATTGATTGAAGAAATAAACAATATTTGTTTATGGTGTTAGGAGTTAGGCGAAGATTAGACGAGGAAAGTTTGCAATGTCGGCCGTTGGGGTATCAAATAAATAAAATATACTATGTTAAATGTATTATGTGTATTGGCTTATCTGCATTGATACATTATGTGTAGTCCATTATATATGGGTTACTCTGAGGTAGGGGGGTCATACACTACAATGGACATTGTTCGGCGCCCATACATGATTTGCCCCAGAACCAACAGCAATAAAAAAATACTTGTAATACATGATTTTAAATCACACCCATAAATTCTCATAAGGCATTTATTATTAAACGGACAAGCGGGGGAATCGCAATATTGCACAAAAAGTATTAGATTTTGAGGTTATAATTCAGTTCCCATTAATACAATTGAGGTTATATTGTGTGTTGACATTTAATAAATATGTCGGCGACTTCAATATAAGTACTTACAATACTTTGAAATATTCGTTTTAGATTGAAAATTGTCCGTTGATACAGATATTTGCCATTATTTCAATAAAATAAATAAATAATGATGGCATGGGTCAAATGTTTGTGGGTTCTGGGGCAATTTTGGACAATGTCCTTTCTCGTTCAGTGCCTGAAATTGTGTCCAGTCTAATGGCAATACGTTCGACCCCTATTAGGTCGGTTATCCAAAATCGTCGGTCAAATGTGGAAATACACTTCTGCCATTCCCGCTTAAGGAATATATGTGTGAAGGTATTTTTTTTTTCATAGAATTATTTACATGAAACTAATTTCCCGAAGGAAACAATTTCTCAGATGATAAGTAGTTACGATAAATTTCTACATACATACATACACTCACGCCTTTATCCCACTGGGGTAGGCAGAGACTATAGTTTGCCACATACTACGATTCTGACACACCTCTTTCGCTTCATCTACGTTCATACATCTCTTCATACATTTCCGTCGATTTTATACTACTAATTTGGTCGTGATAGGTGGATCGATAAATTTCTCTCGCCTTATTTGTGCTCTCTCTCTTTTAAAGACGTAGCTCTTACAAGTTTTACAGAGCTTTTTTTCTGTAATGTAACTTAAATCTTCGGTTCTCATTTTGTTTCCGTCTTTATCTGCCAAAAACACACGTGAAATTCAACCTTATTCATCAACACCTGAAATCAGTAATTTGTAACAAGAAGAAATCCAATAAAAACATTTTAAAATGATAACCTCTTCAAGTTGGAAATAGAAATATGATTTTCAACCCCTCTCCGTGTACAATGTTCTCCAACTTCGAGTGGCTGCAGGCAGCCGGCGTACAACAGTTTGAATAAATCTAATTCATATTAAAACCAACAATTTCAAAAGTTACCCTACCATTTGGAATGCCTCGTTGGTACGTTAGTACCGTTAGTACCGCATAATGCGGCTGGAAATCATGTAATCCGGTATTTGAGCACTATGTCGATAAAAAGAAAATGTTGAGGAGGCAACCCTAATTGGAGACCAGCAAGTACTTGAAACATGGATAACAAAATTTTAACCGAAAAGACAGTGCGAAGAAAGGAGTGCTCGTCCCAACGCTGTTATATGGCAGCGAGAGCTGGGTATGTAAGAAGGAGAATGAAAGTAGGATAAATGCGGTGGAAATGCGAGCTCTGCGGAAAATGTGCGGAATGAAGCTGACCGACCGTATTAGCAACAGCGTAGTAAGAAAGCGAATAGGTATGAAAGATAGTATCGGTGTAAAGATGAGAAAGGGTATGCTCCGTTGGTTCGGGCATATAGAAAGAATGTCCGAAGAAAGAATGACAAAACTGATATACAATGCGAAAGTGGAAGGATGTAGGTACCGGGGAAGACGTAGACTATCTTACCATGACCAAATAGACCGTGTCTTATCTGAAGGACAAGTCAGGAGTCTCCGTAACCGGCGAGCGTGTATGAGACGAACTATGAGAGTTGAGGAAGCCAGAGAGGTATGTAAGGAAAGAACCTGTTGGAACTCTGTACTCTTTGCTTACCCCGTAAGGGATCTGGCGTGATATAATAGATAGATAATAATATTATAAATGTGAACGTTTGTATGTTTGGATGTTTGTTACCCAATCACACAAAAACGGCTGAACGGATTTGGATGTAATGTGACACACATATAGTTTATTACCTGGATTAACACATAGGATACTTTTATCCCGGAAAAATGTAAGGTTCTGTACAGAAAATAATTTAAAATGAAACTGATGAAGATCGTACCGAAATAACTTATACAAACAGTGCAAGTTAAATCAAAGCTTATAAAAATAGGAAATAGAAAAACAATGATACTCCGCTACATATTAACATATACCGTCACGCCTATATTCCCCAAGCGGGGGTGGCAGAGATGTGCTAAGCACGCCCACTTTTCGCCGATGATTTTACACCCCATATAATAGGGGGCAATTCCAGACTCCGGACCTCATTCCTTAGAAAAACTACATTTGTCTGGCCTAGAATTTAACCCAAGACCTTGTGATCACAAACCGATGCGCTTTGTCCACTAGACCAACGAGGCAGTCATACTAACATGATAGAATTAAATAGATGTCAATTATTCTCTCGAGTGTAAATGATATTACCAGACTTAATACAAAACCTTATTACCGCCAGCATCCAGCATCAGTCTTTATTAGTTCAGCCATGCATCCAATTTCATTTGCACTCGCGACCCCGTAATCTACGAACACATCGTAAATAAACGAATGCATCTATTTTCCAGTTTCATTTTCGTCAAATACGAGTCTGTTGGAATGGAGGAGAAAATATATGCAGTGAAGGGACGACAACTGGATATATTTTAGGAGTGTAACCTCATCAGAAACGATGTTTGCGGGGTAGGCAAAGATCACAGTTTCAACAGGCGTGATGATATAGATAAATACATAATGAATCTTCTTTCCCCTTCTTAGGCAAACATGCTATAGTGCCGCTTTGTAGACACAATGTGGCTACCGTCTTTGAGGTTATGGTTTGGTCATGCTCACTATAATATCTTTGCTTGCGGTGGCTGTCTGGCGCGGGTCACTGCCTTCCCTCCAATATGGTCGAGGGGAGTGATGGCTGTTACAGCAGCCATACTCGTGAACGGGTGCTGCTTGGACTGGTCCAACCGGAATACTTTACACGCTCTTTACAGATAACATCATTAGATTTATATCTCGATCGTTAGGCATCACACTGGAGCTAGGTCATTAACTATTTAATTGTAACCTGAACATTTTATCCACAGAATATGATTAAAAAAAGGAAAGAAAAAAAGAAAGAGAAGTAAATAAAAAAGACAAGCCCGTTGTGTTTCTTCGCCGGATCTTCTTAGTGGAGGCCGAGTGGTATATTAGTAGTTAAATTAAATAAAAAAAATGCTAATTGACTATTTGTAAGCGCCCCCGCAGGGCTTATACAAAATAAATTATTTGAGTTTGAGTTTAGTTATATAAGTTCCATATGGAAGCGACCCAGAATGCGGCCACATTGAGTGCATTGTCGGAGGCAGGCATCAAGTCCTGCTGCGTGCAGATGTTAGGGCACGCAAAACACCATATAAGGTGGGTCATTGTTTGGGTTGCGCCGCATGAACACCTCAGATTGGTATTGTCTGTGAATCTCCTCCTGGACATGTTTTCTTTGCTCCGGCCGACCTGAGCCCGAAGTCTATTTAAAGATTTCCATACTGGATATGGCAATTTATCTCCAGGTGAGAGATTCTCAGCAATGGGGTTTAGTATTTTACCAAAGTACAATGAATTAACCATTCAAGTCAATTGACTGGTAACTTCATTATATTTCGATTGATTGGGATGGTACAACTACAATTGGGCAGCATCGTCGGTGGGTGATATACACTGTGTAATTTTAGTCGTCGTGGAGCGCAAGCTCAGGTGATGTATCCTATACCCTAGGCAAGAGAAGCTACATTTGTAGTGACAGTCAGGCTGCCCTCAAAGCCATCAGCTCCTATGAGCTAAACTCGGCACTGGCCGTGGAGTGTGCATACCTTCTTGACAGATATGGAGCGCGCAACACGATCAGATTAGTCTGGGTCCCTGGGCACACGGGGGTTGATGGCAATGAGCGTGCGGATGACTTAGCCAGAAAGGGAGCAATGGAGAAACTTGTTGGTCCAGAACCTTTCATAGGCATACCAGATGGTGCCCCCGGAGGCACGCTCTTCAAATATGCCCAAGAACAACACAGGAAAAAATTGGAAAATAATACAGGGCTGAACAACTCCCAGGAATTTCTTTCCACATGGTGTGACAGCGACAGCAAGAGACTACTAAAACACAGTAGACTGCAATTAAGGCAACTAATTGGAGCATATACAGGCCACTATGGCACAATAGAACATCTACAAAAGATGAACCTCTGCAGCGACGTGGTATGCAGAAACTGTGGCACAGAGACTGAAACCATGAAGCACGTCCTATGCCACTGCGACGCTCTGGCGGCGCGGCGAATGACGCACTTGGAGTGGTCTATCCAAACCCAGAAGAACTACGGCTCTGCCCCCCTGCTGGAATCTACAGCCTGGTACAGGGAGTATTTGGTTCTTCAGGCACGTAAGAGCATAAGGGCAAGGACAGCACAAAAGATCCCATCGTGTCGAAGTGCGCTTGAGGTCTCCTCGGTCCGATTAGCCAGTGACAAGATAATATAAGATCCCATACCCTACTGGTCAATGGTATTGAAAAAAAGGAATTGAAAAGACCTTTAAAAAAACACAACGAAGGTATCTTGCTTAGTTGAGGAGTTCCTATGGCTTCTTTCCGGCTTCATCATCAAACCCTGTTCACTATCCGGGTACAAAGTACTCGTCGTGACAAATCTAACGAGCCCAAACACCGCGGGGTGATATTGGGTAGTTAGATGGTTCCATTGGCGACCTTTCAGCTTCATCATCAGACCCTGACCACTATCTGGTTGCATAGTACTTTTTAATACCAATCTAACAAGCCTTAATACAAGGGGGGTTATTTTATATAGTTTACATGTACCTACCGAACCTACATTGTCACAGAACTTACATACGTATCAATCGGATACACGCGAGTGCTTAAAAATGGATCACAAGATTTGAACCAGAAAGACAGACAGACATACGAACAAATTGCAACTTAAATAAAAGCCTGTAAAAAGAACATTTCAATAAGTAACATTTACCTAGTGATCTATCCGAATATCATATCTAGGGCACAGGATCAGACGCCGACCTCGCCGGCGAGGTCGAAGAATCCCTTGCCCGCCGGCCGGTGCAGAGCACCACGGTGAGACATCTAGCATGCGCCCTCCCCCATAGCGACTGCCCAAGACGAAGCCGTTTCTCCTTGTGGCGCCCTTGAGCTAGTTTCCCCCTCGCCCTTCTGGCTCGAGCGTAGTGGTTGCACGCTCGACCTCTTATCCGGTGAAGATGTAAAGACCCCGCGGCCAACAGCGTAGATCATTCACACACACACACACACACGCAAATCTATAAAAAAATATTATTATTACGTAATGTAATTCAATATGTCCCATAAGTACAAACCCGATACCCTCAATCTTGCATCATCTCTACCCTCTACCTCCCCTAATTGCGATATTATGGTAAAACACTTCCTCCCACGCATCCATACATTACTCAACCGACGACAATTTGTCATCGCGTGAAGTTTCCGACGCATCCAGTTTTAGCCAGGATCCTTATCGATTATGACAACTAAACACGTAACGCGTGGCGTTACGATAACTTCGTGGAATGTTCGTTGCAAGGTCACTCTCGTAGCGTACAGAACTCAATTGACTTGGGGAGTTGTAATGTACTGAAATATACGGGAGACGTTACACAGCGCAGCCCCGCTCGGCGCGACGGCAAACGTCACGACCCGCCCTCGTCGCGCTCAACGCGATCACAAACGAAGCTCGGGGGGAGCGAGACGCCAATACGCGTGCGAGCGAGTCGCTAGTGTCTGTCGAGCGTCGGAGCGTAGCCGAGCGCTTCCATCGCGCTCCGCTTATTGAGTGGTCGCCTTTTTGATTCCCGCACGAAAGAAATCTTTCTGTGACTAACAAATATTTGTTTTGGTCTGGATGTTTGTGTATGTGAATTCCATGTTTCTGAACGCGTCCACGACAACGGAATAATTCCTCGTGGGGGACTATGTTTGTAAGTTATTTTTAAGTTGTTGTTTTAAGTTATTTATTTTGTACTAGTGACCCCAAGGCATGGCGTGGGTGAATTATACACACTCACACTTGAATCACTCCGTCCATTGGTGGAAACCGTATGAAAATCAATTCGGCAGTTATTGAGTTTAACGCGTTCAGACAGACAGACGCGGGGAGGGGACTTTGTTTTATAATATGTAGTAATATTGACTCTGAGGGGGCTAACAAATTGTCAATTCACATTTTTTTTAACTCATCTAACGACTGATCTACCACCGGATTAGAACGCGGCCACTGAGAAGATCCGGCGAGGAACTCGGAGACTTGATATTTTTTTTATTTATTCCTCATTGCTATTTTTCAATCGTATTGTGGGTACAGTGTTCAGAATTATAACCGATCGTTCCACATAGTTAGCGTAACGCACCGCGTTTGGTTGTAGCGAATATGGGGCCAGACGTGGTTTGTATCTTAATGGTTTGGCTGTCGCTAATCGATCATTTGTTAGGGGTAAGGGATGAGGAGGGATGCCTACACAGTTTGTGACCGATTTGGGACATGGAAAATTGTGGGTGTGTACTTTGAGATATCTTGTGGCAATGTTTTTATTTGCTCAACTCAAAAAAAATTACGTAAATTGTTAATTTGTAAGTGCCCCTACAATGTTTATCCTACCAATCCTTCTTCCTCATATTATAAATGTGAAAATTTGATCATACAAAAACGGCTGAACGGATTTGGATGAAGTTTGGTACACATATTAGTTGCACAGATAGTTTATTACTTTTTTTTTTCGGGGGGAATTGGCTAACGCATACCCCCGGGCCGAGGGCACGGCCGGCGTGGTTATGTGGGGCTTGCACCCACTAAAACCCCCCGGCGTTCTACTGCCCTTTTGCCGGGCCACAGGAATCGTCACTGGCATGACCTCTGTGGCACCGGCGGGCTCGGTCCGCAGTTAGGCGCGGACCTCGACAGGTGTAGGGGAGTTCGGTCTCCCCCTACCGCCTTTTGGAAGTTGCGCGGACGCAGTGCTTTTCCGGCGCGGGCCTGCTAAGTGCTAGGGCGCCGGGGTGCCCTCCCCGACGCCTGCAGGCCGAGATTATGGTGGGCGAAGGTCGTTTCGGGCGTGGTCCCTGCGCCTTCGCCCAGCGCGCCGTCTGGGATAGTTTATTACCTAGATTAACCCATAAGATACTTTTTATCCCGGAAAAATGTAAGGTTCTGTCTAAAGTCAACGCGGATGAAGTCAGGGGCTGGAACTAGTAATATAATATAGTAAGGACAAAGTGCTAAATTACTACAGGCGTATACAACATTCAGTTTTAGTGACGTTAAAAATAAAGATTAATTAAAATTAAGATAAATAATGATCTCTTTTCTCAAACTGAGATGGTTTAGATCCAAAGAGAAAAAAACATCCAAATTTCAATAGAGAAGATGGCTGGGTGCTTCCATCGACTTGGGATCCGGTAATTAATATAATCAAATCCAAAACCAAGCATAACACTGCAAGACCTCAAGACACCGTGAGCTCATTCTGCGTAGATCGGACCAACAAAAATAATTAAGAAGTTTGAGGGTACCCCGGAACAACTATGCCTTTTGGACGTCTAACACCTCAGCCCCTCCCGTGACCATGGGTGCTGCAAAGCACTCGAAACGACGGGAACTTAAAAATCAAAAATATACCGCAATAAAATCCGAAAAATAGTTTTATTCCATGATATTGTGTCTATTTCAAAATGCGCTCTCACAAATTTTAAAAGTCATTATTCTTTAAAAATTCTTCAAAAGCTACTCCGAGAACTAGTTTGAGATGTAACGGATATCACAACAAAACTAACAAAAGACACTCGAAGCTTGCGCATAGCGAGCTCAAAGTTAAAGGGCTCAACTCAAAATTAATGATTACAATTGCATTCTGTAATATTCAATCACGATTCAAGATTAAAAGTGTTATCGTTATCGTTGAAGATTACAAAATGTTATTGTAATCGTTAATCATTAATACACCGTCACGCCTATGTTCCCCAAGCGGGGGTGGTTAATCCTTAATCTGATTACATTTTGCCCATCTCTGCTGCCAACTTACAAGCTGTTGAAGATTAGTGTTGTGTCTGGAGTTTGACATTGTGGCCGGTAAAATATCAATAGGCTCGCCCCCTATTACATGGGACATAACACCTCTGCCATCCCCGCTTGGGGAATATATGGTGTACAGTGTTCAGATAAGTACGGCTGTCAAAACTTTGAAAGTCAGATTTTTATAGTATCGAACCATAAAACTAATTACAAATGTAACAGATATCCCAATAAAACTAGTTTCAGATGTCACAATAGTACTAGTTTTCTTAAACTAAAACTAAAATTTCAGATGAAACATATGTTTAAATATGACTAGTTTCAGATGTCAAAATAAAACTAGTTCGAGATGAAACAGATGTCACAATAAAACTAACAAAAGCCACTCGAAGCTTCTCCGAGCGCACAACAGCTCAAACTTAAAGGGCTGCGAACTTACAAAGCTCTTGAATATATGTGCTGTGTTATTTTAAGTCCGGGGAATTTGAGGTTATTGCTGAGAAAAGAGGATTTAAAGTTCGGGTAAGATTTGGGTCGAAAGTTGGTAGAATTGTACATATTATATTATGATAAAAATAAACCGCAATAGGCCCGCCCCATATTACATGGGACCCAACATCGTCTGCGAAACGTGGGTGTACTCAGTACACCTCTGCCACCCCCGCTTGGGGTATAGGCGTGACGATATATATATATATATACATATATAAATAAATAAGAAACATAGTTTGCATCTTTCATACCTACACGCTTCCTTACTACGCTGTTGCGAATACGGTCGGTTAGCTACACTTCGCACATATTCCGCAGAGCTCGCATTTCTACCACATTTATCCTGCTTTCATTCTCCTTTTTACATACCCAGCTCTCACTGCCGTATAACAGCGTTGGGACAAGCACTCCGTTACGTATGGCCAGCGGCGCCTTTTGGCTTAAGTGCCCTAAAGGAGTAACCTAACCTCAAATATTGTTTTTCAGGCCGGAAATAATATACAACTTGTTACGTACAAAGATTATGCAAAACCTCAAACACCGTTTTGTGTTATCTATGTATGTGAGAAAAATATATTTGCTTAACTTTGTCCCCCAATATAATTAAATAATAAATAATAATATCAGCCTACTGCCTACTGCCCACTGCTGGGCAAAGGCCTTCACTCACAAATCGAGATGAGAGAGGTTAGGTCTTACTCCACTATGCGGACCCAGTGCGGATTGGTGGAGGCAGGTTTGTGGCCACCAACTCGGCTTAACGACTACCACATTAAATGGTAACCGGGACCAACGGCTCAATGTGCCTTCGGAAGCACGGAGACGCTCGAATATGTAAATGCCACAAACGGTCACCCATCTTAGGCCGACTGAGTCGAACGCTGCTTAACGTTGGTGATCGGTAAGAATGACGCGGTCGCACAGCGCTACGAGCACCTCATCTAAAAATATCTACAGACCTTATTCTTTGTCGTTATTTTACAAATACATTATTTTTCATTAGTTGTGAATTATGTACAAAGGCGAACTCAACTCAATCTGAGTTATCTGCAAGTCAACCTTTAAGTGTAAAGAGAAGAGTTAGATTATCCAAGACAACTTCAACCCTAAACAGTTCTATCGCACATTTACATCGGGCATCAAAACGAAACAACCACAAATCTGATTCCCACCGCGCCGGTTATGAATACGATATGAGATGTTTATCCGACGGCTTATTACAGATAACTTCGCTTTTTGTTCTTCACAACGTTTATATTATGTCGCGACAGCATCTAGAGATGATGGGATATGTCTCGTTAAGTTAGAAGGTAGTTAGATCCTTTCACTTTATTGTTACACCAAAAATGTGTGATGGTCACTATCCTCGTCTCCCTTTTCTAACTTTTTGGTAGGACATACTATTTAGGAAGCGTTCTCTCTCTAACACTTTCCAACTTTGTGCTTAAGACAAGGACGATAGGATAATAATAAAGTTAGGATGATTGTGCTGCACATTGTCTGATTTAGGAGTAAGGATAGGAAGGTCTGAATCGTGCTTCTAAATTCGTGTAGGAAAATATCCAGAGGACTTATAATATTTTATAAAGACATTTTATGAAAACAGGACCTGTAAAATGTAATTTTCTGCGCTTTAGTTGATATACTATCCTTTTTTTAAGCTGACAAAAAGATGAAAATGGCAAATGCATTTTTATACCAATAGATTGCATGTTCACATAATAATCTTGTATTCTTTTCTGTAAAAGCTGTACACTCCTGTAATGACAGTTCACACTGTCCTAAACTGTTACAATATTTATACTGTGATATCTGTGATTCAGTGAAGCAGTGATAGCCTATTGGTTAGACCGTTGAACTGCAAAGTCAAAGGTCTCGGGTTCAAACCCAGGCACGCACCTCTGTCTTTTCGAAAGCATGTGCGTATTAAAAATTAATTATCACTTGCTTTAACGGTGAAGGAAAACATCGTGAGGAAACCTGCATGCCTAAGAGTTTCTCGAAGGTGTGTGAAGTTCGCCAACCCGCACTGGGCCAGCGTGGTGGACTATGGCCTAAACCCTCTTAATTTGAGAGGAGGCCCATGCCCAACAGTGGGACAGTTTCTTAACAGGGCTTATATTTTTTTTTTATCTGTGATTCTGTAGATGGTGTGCCTTTATTTTTTTGTGTTTAAAACCTTGCCCCACGCTGGGATTTATTTCTGTGTTGTGGGTGCGTATACAAACATGACAATTTACAGACACAAATACCCAGACCGAAACAAATAATTGTGGGTCACACAAAGATTTGTCCCGAGCGGGAATCGAACCCGCGACTATTAGACACAGTGGGTGGACCGGGTTAAGCTCTTAACGACTGCGCTAAATTGTCCGTCAAATCAATAAATAAATAGGACTTCCGCGAGCCTCGGGGGAAGCTCGCGGGGCGACATCAGCACTTCGGAGGGGCTCCGAGATCTCCGTACGGAACGCACCGGTGCCCCTCTTGTGCTGCATTCTGAAGAGCCCGCCATCAGGGGGAGACTTGATGACACGCTCCCCCCCGCACCGACGCGGTGCTCACGGCGACGCGGGCCTTACCACGCCGTCGTTCTCCTCGGTGTCGCTCCTGAAGGATACTCAAGACCCCGCCCCTTGCGCCCGCGACCCTAAACGTCACGTACGTCTAGACTTACTCTAAAGGGTACCTAATCATCACATGTTATCTCAAAGTTCCCCACAAACCCCGTCTCTCCGACACCGCCATCCGCTCCTAAACAGATAACGCCGCCATAAAGATAACCGCCACCTTAATATTAAGTGCGGTTGTACTCAACAGGAGCGGTGATCTCGAGTTTACGATATTAGATGCTTTATCGATATTTGGTGTTATCTAAGTATTTTGTAAGGTATTTTCCACCTTTATAAAAAGATTTTACAGACCGTGTTGGGGGTTTTGTATAGAAAAATTGTTAGTGGAAGTTTGAGGTCTGGAATTGTGGCCGGGTAATGGTAATAGGTTATTCTCTATTACATTGGAACCTGTACGTTGTCGACGAAATGTGGGTGGGTGTACACATAACATCTTTGCCAACCCTGCTTGGGGTAGACGTGACTTTGTATATAATAATAAGAAAAGGATTATGAAAAGAACAAAGACATCTAGAGCATATCTCTAAGGGAAACTCCTGATGGAACTCTGTACTCTCTGCCTACCCTGCAAGGGATTTGGTGTGATGATATAGATAGATGTTTTTTGAACGAACAAAATTACTTTAGATTCAATGTACTACCAAACGAGCTTTAAAAAGTCAAACCAGCGACATAATTTTTAAAATTTTAATATATTAACATGGCACTAGTTTAAGCTCTCAAGACCTTGCGCAAGTATAATAAAATACTAAGATTAAGGGAAGAACTTGGGCCCTAATTCTAATAATAAAACTTTGCTAAAACGGAATCTTAACCGCCACCGATCTATGCTTTCGTTTCTTTCGTTATAGTTATTATAATTTAGTAGTATATAAACTAGTTTTACGGCGGCTAGGTTAAAATGGTTAAAATGTAAGCCACTATGCTCACACTCACTGGGTCGTGAATTTGTGGTTTCCATCCTTGAACAGGACAAATATAAGCGGCAGTGAGGATTCTGTCCTGCAGTGGACGACTTTCAACTAAAGATAAGGTATCAGTTTTAGCGAAGTTTTATTAGTAAAATTTGGACACTGCCACGAAACAAGGATACACATGAACTTAGTGTTGTGAAAATGAGCGTTGAACTTGAGCGTTTACCGCCGAGTCGACGCTCATGAGCGTCGAAACACATAGAAGACGTAAGTCTTTTAAGCGCCGACTCGAGCGTTTTTACAACACTACATGAACTCGCAACGCGACGTTCCGTAAACAAAAAAGTTAGTCCACGCCTATAGTCGCTACCACCGCCCGAGACATTTTCTCACTGACCCTCCCGATGCTTTCAGACCCTTCTTTCAAATACTCATACTGCACATAGGATCAGACACCGACCTCGCCGGCGAGGTCGAAGAATCCCTTGCCTGCTGGCCGATGCAGAGCACCACGGCCAAGCACCTAGTATACTCTCTCCCCCATAGCATTTGCCCAAGCCGAGGCCGTTCCTCCTTGAGATGCCCTTGATTTAGTTGCCCCTTGCCCTTCTGGCTAAAGCGTAGTGGTTGCGCGCTCGCCCTCTTGTCCGGTAAAGCTGTAAAGGCCCCGTGGCCAACAGCGTAGATCACTTACACACACAGAAGAAAAAGATACGCTCTCGTTCGGTAGCGACTAAGTTGCGGTTTTAGCGGAGTTTTAAAATCCATCAGAGTTAGTAGAATAGGCGGCCTTGACACGGGACAGATAAACATAAACTCCCGGCGCGACATCATCAGAAGGTCGAGCGAGATAAGAAGCACTGGAGCCGGATATCCGTAAGTCCGGGTATGATCCGCGATCGCTCTAACTTTGATAGTTACGTGCAATGAGATTAGTGCTATGACCAATTTATCGATAGGTACATCAGCGGCCTGTTCCGGCTTCGCACGGATAGCACCGACAAAAATATCATCATTTTGCATAGTATGTTCATGAATTAAACTCGTATCTACCTAAATCTCCCTCGTAAGCTAATTTATTTATTGGTGAAAACCGATTGGTAATCTAAAACCTCACCACGTATCACCATCGAGGAGGGAGGGTTAAAAAGTTCTTAAAACATCACGCTATTAATGGATGATCCTTTATCGACATAGTTAATACCAATAAACTAATTCTTTTTTTATTATAAGTCTTCTAATTCTATATTTAATTTTATAATCTTATGGTTTTTGAACGGGAAGAAACCAGAACGAATGCAAGGATTGTGGTTGGTAACGATGTGCTGGAGCAAGTGAATGAGTTTGTATATCTTGGATGCGCCTTCAGTAAGGATTGGAAATACACCGCTGATATAGAGAGAAGAGTGAATGCAGGTAATAGAGTGAATGGTGCGATGGGAAGGCTACTTGGGAGCCGGCACTTAAGCCAAAAGGCGCAGCTGGCCATGCATAACGGAGTGCTTGTCCCAACGCTGTTATATGGCAGTGAGAGTTGGGTATGTAAGAAGGAGAACGAAAGCAGGATAAATGCGGTCGAAATGCGATCTCTGCGGAAGATGTGCGGAGTCACGCTGACCGACCGTATTCGCAACAGCGTAGTAAGAAAGCGAGTAGGTATGAAAGATAGTATCGGTGTAAAGATGAGAAAGGGTATGCTCCGTTGGTTCGGGCATATAGAAAGAATGCCAGAAGAAAGAATGACAAAACAGATATACAATGCGAAAGTGGAAGGATGTAGGTGCCGGGGAAGACCTAGACTATCTTACTATGACCAAATAGACCGTGTCTTAGCTGAAGGGCAAGTCAAGAGTCTCCGTAACCAGCGAGTGTGTATGAGACGAACTATGAGAGTGGAGGAAGCCAGAGAGGTATGTAAGGAAAGAACCTGTTGGAACTCTGTACTCTCTGCCTACCCCGCGAGGGAGCTGGCGTGATGATACAGATAGATAGATAGATAATCTTATGGCTATTAAAAAATAAATAAATAAAATGTAAGATATGCTGGACATTTTTGTGTATAGATGTATTTTTTTCATTAGAAGTATTATTCAAGGTTTGAACAAAATAAAATAGTTTCATTTTATCGATCTCCCAGCTAAACCAATAAATCAAACATAGCGACACAATAAGTAAATTAATACCTCCAACCCCCGAACGGGTTAAGCGACAAACTTTCCGCTTACGCCGACGTTAATATAATCACGCTAATAGACTTGTGTGATAATACGAATAGTTTGGGAAGGTAGTGCGAGTGAGAGAGGAAATACGGTGTGCTCGATGTGATTTAATGATACTATTTCTCGAAGCAACGGAGCGAAATAGAGATATGTAGAACTATCTTGTGTGAGTGGGACCGAATTCTGCTTTCTTTAATTTAATGGTCACTGGAAAATGTAAATATCGTAATAATCAAACGTCAATCAATATTTTTATATTTGAGCAATTCTTTCCGTGCTTTGTAACACACTTTAAGCAATTGGTCCCTATTGTAGTTGTTGAGACAAGTTGGAAACCTTATAGGCTTGAAAAGTTCCAAGAGTAGGGTGTCATAAACATACCTTTACCAATCCTCACTGGGTGGAGTATGATCTGATCTTTCTTATCGTTCCCTCGATTTGTGAGAGAAGGCTTTTGCCCAGCAGTGGGACAATATAGGCTAATTTGACGGACGATTTAGCGCAGTGGTTAAGAGCTTAAGCCGCTCCGCCCACTGTGCCTAATAGTCGCGGGTTCGATTCCCGCACGGTACAAATCTTTTTGTGATCCACAACTATTTGTTTCGGTCTGGGTATTTGTGTATGTGAATTTTCATGATTGTAAACGCACCCACGACAAAGGCATAAACCATAGTGTGGGGCTACGTTTCATTAAAAAAAATATATATTATAGCTCTCTGATCCCCAAACTATACCTACGATCGATGTGCAAATTGCCGCCCGCTTTAACGCTTCATGCCTCTATTGTCAGTTAAGGACAGGGAATATCAAAATACTTATCACTACGCCCCCTTTATCAATATTTTGAATAACTATAAAAAGATGATAAATTGGTAGCATTGTGGAATTATATTAATATACCTTTTTTATATTTATACATTAATATGCTTTTATTCGATCACGTAGAGAAACGCCGAGCATAGCTCTCTTCATAGCTCGCTGAACAACTCTGAGCTTTTTTATGAGACCTATTGTAAGAGACCACGTCTCTGATCCATATATCATCACTGGTAACACACATTGACTAAAAACTTTAGTCTTTAGGCACTGAGGTATTTTGGATGAGAAGATGTTGCGCAGTTTCCCGAACGCTGCCCAGCCGAGTTGGATTCGTCGATTGACCTCTCTCTCAAAGTTGGACCTACCTAACCGAATCGCAGGAAGTCGTTGGATGCAGGTGGCATCGGACCGGTTACGCTGGAAAGCGATTGGGGAGGCCTATGTTCAGCAGTGGACAAGTATAGGCTGAGATGATGATGATGATGATGATGCTTTTATTTATTGCATTATTAACAAGTGTTAATTTATGTACATATTGTCAAACTTTTCTGAAGCCCACTTTTAAGGAAGACGTAAATAATGTCTGTATGCACGCGGTTTTGTGTTGTTTCATTCCTTAGATTATTTTTAGCTATGTTTGTTTTTTATCAATAGTTATTATTAGCATCAGAAAGTGCTTTAAGTTTTTAATGATTAAGTTAAAAACATGTTCAATAATAACACCATAAAAATACAACCATTTTTGACGAGTGTTTAAAGAAACTTTCAGATACGTTTTTCTATAATTATAGCTTAGTCGAAATAATAAGAAGCATTTGATAGGTAAACGGTTTTTCATAATTTTTTCGTTTAGTCACATTTATCTTCATGATAAACAATCAGAACTAAACGAAACTAAGTAAAATAAAGCCGATTCCAGTCACACGTTACCTACTCAAGGTAACGAGTTGAACTAAACTTTATCACGTAACATTTCCAGTTAAGTTTACAAAGTCGCAATCCGTGGCATTGGCTTAACCAACTGATCGTAAGTGATTGACTAACGGTAAATTTTGTACTAGGTGGGGGGAAAAGTTTAGTATTATGTTTGGTTGTGAAGTTTGGGTTTTAAAGAAGCAATGCAATGATGAACAATAGTAGTCAGATTTTTTAACTATGAATGACTACGCTGTCGGCTGAGTGGCCCTTACAGCTGCACCGGATAACTGTTTAGCCCGAAGGGCAAGTTGGGTAACTATTTGTAGGGCGCCTCGAGTGGAACGGCCTCGGCTTGGACTGGCGCTAAGGTGATGCTCTATACCAGATGGTGGGCAAATAAAGTTTCGCCCTCGCGGGCGAAGTCCGTATCTATTCCTAAATGCGGTATCTGTATTCGTAAAATTCAAAAGATGTGAAAGAAGATACTGAAAAGGGCGTGCAATTATATTTTTTTTTACTATCTGTTGCGCTAGAACGAGCAAGCTAGAGGTGTGCTACCCTTTTTATGAAAACACACCGTCACGCCTATATTCCCCAAGCGGGGGTGGCGGAGGTGTACTGAGCACACCCACGTTTCACCGACGATGTTAGGTCCCATGTATTAGGGGGCGAGCCTATTGCCATATACCGGGCACAATTGACGGACGATTTAGCGCAGTGGTTAAGAGCTTGAGCTGCTCCGCCCACTGTGTCGAATAGTCGCGGGTTCGATTCCCGCACGGGACAAATCTTTGTGTGATCCACAATTATTTGTTCCGGTCTGGGTATTTGTTTGTGAATTTTCATGTTTGTAAACACACCCACGATACAGGAATAAATCCTAGTGTGGGGCTACGTTTATTCAAAAAACAAAAAAAAAAAAAAAAAAAAAAAAATCAAGACTCCGGACTCATACTGGGAATTTTTCGTTAGAAAAACTACATTTGTCCGACCTAGGATTTGAACCCAGGACCTCGTGATCACAAAGCGATGTGCTTTGCCCTTTTTATGAAGACTGTAATTAATCTACTTATAAAGATAAAACATCGTCACGTCCATATTCGCCAAGCGGGGGTGGCAGCGGTACTATATACACCCACATTTTCCCAACGACGTTTGTTTCTAATGGAATTGGGGTGACCCTTTTGTTATTATATACTGGACCCTATTTCAAGCTCCGGACTGCTTCTTTGATACATAAACCTTAATAACACTGTCCATCCAAGGTTTCGAATACAATTTCTTATGGTTACCACACCATGCGCCTTTAGATCACCGAGGCAGTCTAGTTTAGTTTTTTCTTGATCACTCAAAATTACTTTTTGGCACATCTGAAAAAAAATTGATTTAAAACAGTCTACTCCGCAGTAAATAGACATAATTTACGCTAATATTAGTTTACGTCTAAAAAGTGGAGGAACAGCAATTTAACAGTAGTAAAAAAACATTAATAAACCTCTGTAATAAAACCTAAAACTATCAAAATAAACGGATGCCCCACTCGACAGGGTATAACTAAATATAAAAGCGACCATAAAGTCAAAAGGTTATTAAAACTTACTACCGCGCGTATGACATAAAACTAATTATTATTTGAACATTGGCTGAGTGCCTTTTGACATCTTCATTTATACATACATTTAGTTTTCGAGGCGCTCGTAGTGCTGTCCGACCGCAGTGTTCTTAACGGTCATCAAGGTTAAGCGGCGATCAGCTCAGTCGGTCTGAGATGGGTGCTCGTTGGTGGTATTTTCATATTCGAGCGTCTCCGTACGGTTTGTTATAACAAATATCGTACTCCAGTTTAAGACACTCTTGTAAAGTGTAACAATAGTTTAAAATAAATTACCTTATCTTGTGTTGGACGCCGCCGGGCTTAATGGCGGCGTGGCCTGCTAAGATATACCGCAGCCATATCACCAGGCTATAATTGTGGGATATACCCGTTATAATATTTAGCATTGAAGTTAGGACATACAATAAAAACAGATATACAAAGCAAAAGTGGAAGGTAGGTCCCGGGTACCGGGGAAGACCTAGACTATCTTACCATAACCAAATAGACCGTATCTTATCTGAAGGGCAAGGCAAGAGTCTCCGTAACCGGCGAGCGTGTATGAGACGAACTATGAGAGTGGAGGAAGCCAGAGAGGTTCAGACCTCTTGGAGGAAAGAACTAAGAGAAAATTAAATAAAAAAGATAAGCCAGCTAAGTTTCTTCGCCGGATCTCCTCAGTGGATGCCGCGTTCCGATCCGGTGGTAGACCAAAAGTTAAGTTAAATTTAAAAAAAAAAATCTCATACTAAATAAATTATTTGAGTTTGAAATCTTAAGCTGGACAAAGTGAGGTTTTTCATTCTAAAATCCTTAATAACAGTCTGGAGTCTGCATTCGTGTCCGATATAATGACAATAGGCTCGCTCTTTACTACACTAAGACCTAACATCGTCGGCCATGTGTGATATGATATGTAGATGTATAACATCTATGTCTCACGCCCCCTTTGAGTACAAGGTGTGGGCGTCCCACGAAATGTTTGGAAACTGTGTCGCGCGCTATCTCGCCGGCATAATCCCGTATTGTGTTGGACGCCGTCGGGTTTAATGGTGGCGTGGCCGGCTCAGATACACCGCAGCCATGTCACCTGGGCCCTTATTCGGGTATTTCTGAACGCGGTGCGTTACGAAATCTTTTGGAATTATCAGTGGAATACATAATACTATTACAAGATTGCCTCGTTGTCTAGTGGCAAATAATGCGCGTTGTGATCACGACGTTTCAAACCCTGGGTCGGACAAAATTTAGTTTTTATATCGAAAAATTCCCAGTGTCCGGGAGTCTGGAATTGTGCCCAATTTATAGCAATGGGCCCCCTTTTGGGAAATTATTCGCCCCTTGGTTAAGATTGACTAGAAGAAGAAAAATCTGGGTTAGGTTAATTAAGGATGGCTAGAGACTCGCCGGGGGTTTTCAATTTTTTTTTGTGTACTAACTTTTTTAGAATCGCATTTTTTTTGTGCGTGGACTAATTATGCATTTTTTATACATGGGAGAGTTTATACAACATTTTTTATACAAATATGAGAGTGGAGGAAACCAGAGAGGTATGTAAGAAAAGAACCTGTTGGAACTCTGTACTCTATGCCTATCCCAGAAGGAATCTGGCATAATGATATAGATAAATAGATAGATGAGAGAATGAGGTATTAGAATCGGGAAGGAAGCCAGAACACTCCCTATTACATGAGAACTAACATCGTCGGCATAAAGTGAGTTTTCACAGTACACATCTCTCTACGCTTAGGGAATATAAGCGTGATGGTGTTTTGTATGTCACGATAATTTCACGAAGTTATCTTAACGCGCCGCGTTTTGCCGTAGTGAATAAGGGCGCTGGTTATAATTGTGGACCGGCCTTCATTATAGTGTGCATTGAAGGGACATCTAGGTTGGATCAGCTTGCGTTCTGAATGTAGACATGTCGGTTGAATATTTGAGTATAGTATCAATAATATTCGTGTATTTTGATAATTGAAATAAGGTCAATTTGATACTTGTTAAAATTCGATATTTTTTTAAATTTGGTAAGGATTTTGTAAAACCCGTTGTAATTCGGTAAGGATATTTTAGGACTTGTTGAATTTCGGTAAGATTTTTTCCAGATTCTTTAAAATAGGGTCGGAATTTTTTCGAAAACTTCAAATTGACGGACTTGACGGACGATTTAGCGCAGTGGTTAAGAGTTTAAGCTGCTCCGCCCGCTGTGTCGAATAGTCGCGGGTTCGATTCCCGCACGGGACAAATCTTTGTGTGATCCACAATTATTTGTTCCGGTCTGGGTATTTGTTTGTGAATTTTCATGTTTGTAAACGCACCCACGACACAGGAATAAATCCTAGTGTGGGGCTACGTTTTTTAAAAATGAAATGAATGAATGAAATGAATGAAAATTCAGTTAGATTTTTCAAGATCCTTTAAAGTTCGGTCAGTTCTTTTAAGATCCTTTGAAGTTTCTTCATGTTTTTTTTAATTCTTTTTATGTCGATCAGTTTTTTTCCAAATTCGGTCAGTTTTAACATACAAACTGATTGAACTACATTCTATTGTTCTCATAAAAAAAACAGCAATTTTTAATAATTAAAAAAAATATTACAAATTTTAAAAAGGGTTGGAATCGATTTAGCTGCCGATTCAGAACAAACTACTTAAGGTCTTGCGTTATTGATTTTACACCTTATATAATATATAACTAGTAACCGACTTAAAATATTATACCAAGTAACAACATTAGTCTGAAAGAGCCATGTAGTAAGGTTTCAAGGAAACCTGTGAAACTTCGACTTTGCCCGTTACCTGTGGATTGCTTTATGATATTGGATGTAAATATAGACCACTCGACCTGAAGACACCACAATGTTTAATTATAGGAACGCATTTTAAAGAGTGCAGTGTGCGGAAAATAACGCTATTTTTATTTGAGCTTAATCCATCTATCTCTATCTATCTATATCATCACGCCAGCTCCCTCGCGGGGTAGGCAGAGAGTACAGAGTTCCAACAGGTTCTTTCCTTGCATACCTCTCTGGCTTCCTCCACTCTCATAGTTCGTCTCATACACACTCGCCGGTTACGGAGACTCTTGACTTGCCCTTCAGCTAAGACTCGGTTTATTTGGTCATGGTAAGATAGTCTAGGTCTTCCCTGGCACCTACATCCTTCCACTTTCGCATTGTATATCTGTTTTGTCATTCTTTCTTCTGGCATTCTTTCTATATGCCCGAACCAACGGAGCATACCCTTTCTCATCTTTACACCGATACTATCTTTCATACCTACTCGCTTTCTTACTACGCTGTTGCGAATACGGTCGGTCAGCTATTTTTATTTGAGCTTAATGATTCAAATATTGTTAGCCAAATAGAGTATTAACTAACACAACTAAAAAAAGCAAGAACAAGATAAATCATGTATAATTAGTTCTTCAAATAATTAAAAATTTAGAATAATGTTTATAACCGGCTATATTACGGTTGACAAAGTCCGGTGTAGTGGTATTAACAGATATACAATACGAAAATAGAAGGATGTAGGTTCCTACCTATGTCCTTCTAGTTTCGCATTTTAAATCCGCTAATATTCGGTAAAGACCTATATGTGCCGCGTCCTATCTAAAGGGCAAGTCTTCGTAACCAACGAGCGTATAAGAGACTAACTAGAAGATTGAAAGTCCCTCTCGACTTTAATAATATAAGGTCACTAAGTTTCTACGCCGCTAGTGTTAATGGAGGGCACATACAAGAAAAATATTTGAGTTTTGGTATGCGAATGGAAGAAGCCAGAAGGGTTTGTTTGTAAAGAATGAATCTATTGGAACTCTCTGCCTACTTCGCAAGGTATCTGTCGAAACGATATAGCTATCTATATCGTCTTAGCAAGACACTGCGTAAACTAGGCACTACAGTACCCAGTAATGCGAAGTCTAAAGACTTAAGTGGTCTGTAGATATAACCACTTCCTTTGCGGAATTGAACTTGCAATGAAATATTTATGTACGGGTGAAAGAAAAATATTATATTTTTTCAGAATTTAGATTATTGCGATACCTACTTGCTTACTTGACGCTTATATTTCTCCAAGTGCGAGTGGTAAAGGTGTACGCTGATGTTCTGCCGAAGTTATTACAAAATTAATTCTGATAAATGCATCCACGATACAACAGTAACACTTGTTTTCTATTAGTAGCAGTTCGTAGTCTCTAATTATGCCCGCTATAGATAAAAGCAATTGATACGCTTCCTATTATATTGGGCGGCGAAATGTAGGCGATTTGAGGGTACCTATTATGCATCCTAAAAAAATAATTAACTATCACTTGCTTTAACGGTGAAGGAAAACATCGCAAGGAAACCTGCATGCCTAATAGTTTTTCGATGGAGTGTGAAATTCGCCAACCCGCACTGGGCCAGCGTGGCCTAAAACCCTTTCAGCTTGAGAGGAGGCCCGTGCCCAACAGTGGGACAGTTTCTTAACGGGGCTAATATTATTATTATTATATATTGACGTAGGATTCAAACTCAGTACCTCGTGGTCGCCAGTTAGCACTATTCATCACTAGACCAATGATGTTGGGCTCGACCTCACAATCTCGTGATCACCAGTCGAATTATTCACAACTAGACCAACAGTGTTTAAAGATAACGAGTTCAAAATTGTTTATCATATAAACTAATCATAATGAATGAAAGCGTTGTAATACCGTCAAGAGTGTGTCGTAAACATGGCTTCCATTTTAAACAGATACATGTAAAACAAGCGGAAACTATAAATCTTAAGATATCTAAATATCGTTAATCCAAACATTTGCCGATATTAATCGCTTTCGCACACTTCGTTACGGGAAAATAGCGATTGTTGAGTTAACCATACTGTTTATTTTTGGAGGACATGTTTGACATTTGTCTGCATTCAGTCAAATTAATCCGATAAATGTTTTTGTGGCCATACCATCCCTGTGGTACTTTCCGACCAAATCTTGTCTATTTACGTTCGTGCTGTATGTTTTTTTTTTGTTTATTCAGCTAAATGACGAAAGTTTTGCTCCAGTGTTGAAGAGCTTAAGCACAGGAATAATCCCTAAGGGGACGCTACGTTTTTTAAACAGCTTTTATATAAACCATAGACTATGTAAAAAACGTTTTAGATCTCCTTAATTTATATGTTTGGTGTGTCCTTAATTAGTGTACGTGGCTTATATCCGTTCTAATTAAGTAAGTAAAGAGGGTGCTAGTGTAGTGGTAAATACATATAACACCGTCACGCCTATATTCCCCAAGCGGGGGTGCAGAGGTGTACTGAGTACACCCACGTGTCGCCGACGATGTTAGCACCCATGTAATAGGGGGCGAGCCTATTGCCATATACCGGGCACAATTCCAGACCCCGGACTCGTACTGGGAAGTTTTCGTTAGAAAAGCTACATTTGTCCGACCTAGGATTTGAACCCAGGACCTCGTGATCACAAAGCGATGCGGTTTGCCACTAGACCAACGAGGCAGGTACCAAATACATATAACTACCGAAATTCATTAATTTTATAGAACAATGATACTAAATAGTAATTAAAATATATAGTTCGAATTGTATAAGCTGTCTATTGTTATACGCTATCAAGGGGTATACGATAATACTTAATTTATTCCCGAGCCTGTCCTGTTCTTTTCAAAGCATGTGCTAACTCTACAAATGGAGCAAGTTCTTGGTCCCATTAGCGAGTACACGTAACATTTTATGGTTCATTACTGTTTCGCTACATACTCGTTAATGTTGCAGTCTTCGCTTAACGGCAATGTACGTGTGAATGAGTATGCTGAAGACGACTTGGTACTGTAGTTACAGCGTAGGCCGTTTCGGTTACCGGATCAAGCAGTAACGCGTTTGATCCCCGGACGATACTTGTCTTTGGGTGACCTATAAATGATTATTTCGGTTTTGGTGTTCGTTTATGTAAATATTATGATCGTAAACGTACGGAATAGGAAATCTTCATAGAGTGAAGCTACATTTACATTTTCACCGGGCGATAGAGTGATTTTCTGCATCATCGAGCAGAGGATTCATAGACCTGGTGGCTGGCTAGGAAAGTTAGTTATTCTTTCAATCTATCTATATCATCACGCCAGATCCCTTGCGGGGTAGGCAGAGTACAGAGTTCCAAGTTAGTTATTTTATTGTATATTCCATTTTTATTCAGATCTCAGCCATGTTTAAAGTTTTTTTTTAGTCTGTTCATCCAGTATCAGAATATTCGTTTATTTAGTTACTGCTTTCAGTATTTGTACAGGGTTATTAGTGTTCTGCCATCCCCCTAGGGGGAATATAGGTGTGACGGTTAATGTGTACAGGGTGTCAGTTTTGCACCCTGCAGCTGTCCCGTACATCTGCTGATAAATTCTTCCTTGGTTTTGTAAGACATGAAACGTATGAAAACTCAGAATATAAAATTCTGTGTTATAAACAACTTTTATAAAGTGTTAAGGCAAAACAAGGATTTAAATTTAGTTCAACCTGCCGAGACCACTACCGAAATTGACATTAACCGGGACGGCATAATCCGAACTAATTAACTATTAACCCGTCGAGCCCAGTTAATATAATTGGATGGGGAACCGGCGTGTATCCAGTTTATAATTGGAAGGTAATAGGAGGAAGGTATTAACATGTGATTATGCATTGTTTGCTACAGATAGTTAAACCTTTTATAATTGAGATGTGGCTTTTGGCCTCATAAGAAGCTTCAACATCACCCAAAGGGCGATGGAGCTTTGCTCAGTTTGTCTGCATGATTGAATAAGGTACAAGAAGATCCGAATAATGAGAGTGGGGGAAGCCAGAGAGGTATGTAAGTAAAGAACCTGTTGAAAAAAACGTGTTTTTGTGTTTCATCGATTTTTCGCGATAGCGCCTTAAGTTTGGCAATTCTCAGCACGCCAGATCCCTTGCGGGATAGGCAGAGAGTACAGAGTTCCAACAGGTTCTTTACTTACATACCTCTCTGGCTTCCTCCACTCTCATAGTTCATCTCATACACGCTCGCCGATTACGTAGACTTCTTGACTTGCCCTTCAGATAAGACACGGTCTATTTGGAAGGCCTATGTCTGATTTCATAATAGCAGATATAAAGGATGTGATGTAGATGTACGCTATATTGATTTTATTGGTGATAATATCTATAAATATGATAAATTATTCTAACATTTTTTTATTTTCTGTGAGTGTCACAGATAAAAAATAAGCCGATCTAATGTTTTATAACAACAAAATGTATGAAAGTGATTTTTTTATTCATTCGATAGGTGCAGGTGCCGCCATTTAAGAAATTGCTAGTATTGATAGGTGTTTAGCTAACATGTATAAGCCCTCTGCTGATCAAAGGTATATAAGCTTCTGAGTGAATCTAGATATCACCAACATTATATTAATACGTGAAGCAAAAACTTTGTACCCCTTTTTACGAAAATTGCGCGGACGGAGGAGTATGAAATTTTCCACACGTATAGTTTATCTATATAAACTATACGTGTGGAAACTATATACCTTCTCTATAGAAGGAGTGCAGAATGCTAATATTTTTTATAAATTATGCATAAAAAATACATTAAATCAATAAAAAAAACCATTACACACACTACCATGTATTTGACACAATACACTTCAAATTGAGAATAGATTAATATTGTTTGTCTTTAATATTATTTGTCTATAGTCTTACTAAATGTCAAACGATGAAAGAGTTTTTACAAAAAACATCGTTTACAGAGAAATTTTGTATCATTAATTAAATTATCGAAATATGAATATGAACGTTTCAATAAAAAAATTAAAAAAGAGGTGTTCTCTATATTAATCATGTTTTGTTATTATTTCAATTTCATGTAATTTGTTTGAAAAAAATAGGCAAATTAACAGTGTAGCCTTGGCGAAATCTGTGATTATAGAAGTATACTCTTTGACAATAGGTACTATTGTATTCAAACTTATAATTTAAATTAATAGTAGTAAATATAATTTAAATAATATGAACACTATTTATAATAAATAAATAACCTGTTTCACACATAAATGAATATTATATTTTATTGACAATAAACAATTTAACAAGATAATTAACACGGCCACGATATAAATGCGTCATTTTAATACCGCATAAAATTGTTAGACACTTTTTTATGCAGTGTTAAACATAACCGGAAGTCGTTAACGTATCGAGTGCTCTACGTAACGACTCTACGAGAGTCGTTCGTCTTTTTACGTAATTTTAATGTGCCGACTCTATTTTATAGGTGACCTAATATACTTTCGTTTTTTTAGTATTGTTTTTTAAATCTATGTCGGCGATTACGTTATCGGGATGGCCTGGTAATGGGGAAAAGCGGATTTGTCTACGTTTTCATAGTCATCTGCATGGTGGCCGAACATGAAGGCAATCCTGAAGTAACACAAGGGTCTTGTCCGGTGCTCTGATCTTCCTTGATATCCGAGGTTGCGTACAACAGTTGGAGATTAACATTGTCCCATGGAATGCAGTGCAGTTACCTGCTCGCCGACACGTCCGACCGCTCGCCCCGTTGCCAACTGAATGACAGAGCCGTCCCCTATCTTACATCGTCTATCTGTCATCGGTAAATCATCATTTGACAGCTGTTATTGGTCATTGCTTCACAACCTATTATTATTATATTGTATGCAGTACAACCTCAGCCATTCGTTTTTTTATGCATTATACTATAGTACATAATATTTTATTTTTATTGTTGTTTGTGTGTATTTATGAAGGTAACACAAGTGGGGGGTATGTTTATGTGAATTTGATGTATAATGTATGCTTATGTATTGTGCTAATTATAATTGATTGTGTGATTATTTATATGTCCATAATACAGCTTTGACTAGAATTCAAGGGCTCGGTGGTAATATTAAATTCTTTCTAATTGGTTTTATCCAGGGTTTCATCCAATCCATTTTTCATCAAATTACCCTTTTTTGCCATTACTCACTGCCTCGCTAATTTGTTTATTTAAATGAGTAACAATTACGAATTCCATAACAAGAAAAATTGCGTCGCGACTACCGCCGGAGACAACAAAGAAATCGTGTTTAATTAAAGCACCCTGTACCCTTATTCATTATAACCAATTTAACACGTAACGCGGCGCGTTATGATAACTTCGTGAAATTATCGTTTCAAATATTCTAGGGGTATAGAGAATTCAAATTCCAATTGATTTTATTGTGGTACATAAGTACCAATATTGTTAAGTCGAAAGTAACTCTTTTTCTCAGTCTGTCTATTTGTCTGTACCTTTTTACGCCTAAAGCGCTAATCAGATTTTGATCAAATTTGGCATAGATATACATTTTATCCGGGATAAGCATATAGGCTACTTTGTATTAAAAAAAAAACACACTTAAGAGTGTGAAATAGGGCATGAAGGTTTGTATGGTAAATCCATCATTAATCAAGTTAGGCGTATGAAAATTCATGCGTAGACTTTTGGTAAGAAATAAAAGACAAGGTGTTTCAGCTTTTTTGAACAATCATCCCTCAGGGAGATAAAACACTACTATACCTATGTCAAATTACAAAATAACCTCAGCGCAGCTACGCGTAACAGCCAGAGTTGGGTAAAAATTAATTGTGAAACTTTAAGTTGCGATTAAAATATTTCGGATTTTGTCGCGGCTTATTTGTGGTTTGAAAGTGCCCGACGATTCGAGTGCCCTACAGCACCTGTGATTACGGAAGGGACTGAAGCGTTTGACGTTCAAAGGTCGTTGTAATTCCGGAGTATCTCAGGGGGATGAGTTTAATTGCAAATGAAATTTTAATTGATTGATCCTACATTGGAAAAATGCCGAACACTGAGTAACAGCTAGTAGAAAATATTGTGATTCTGATGGTACAACTATGACCCGTCTTATTATTGGCATACAATCATTACACGATTATTTCGCGAAGTTATCGTAACGCACCGCGTTTGGTTATAGCGAATAAGGGCTTTGTATAAAACATTGGTAAGGGTACCCGCGGAGTTAGGATCAGACTGTGTAATGATGTGGCACGAGTTGAGAGATTTAGCGGTAGCGGGTTAAAAGAAGCTACCGTAATTATGCTTTTTAATTAAATTATTTGTAACCATTTGTGTGTACAATAAAGAATTGTGGAAGCTCTCACGCATTCATATAAGTAGTGTTTAACCCTTAGTTACTCGCAAGAACTAACTGCTCGCTCGGGGTCTCAGCCCAAATTGTAGGAATTATTTTTAATAATAATATAAATAATAATATCAGCCTATACTGCCCACTGCTGGGCAAAGGCCTTCTCTCACAAATCGAGGTGAGAGAGATTGGGTCATACTCCACCACGCGGACCCAGTGCGGATTGGTGGAGGCAGGTTTGTGGCCACCTGCTGTTGGAACTTATCAAGCCGCCTTTAAGGCTTCCAACTCGGCTTAACGACTACCACATTAAGTGGTAACCGGGACCAACGGCTTAACGTGCCTTCCGAAGCACGGAGACGCTCGAATATGAAAATGCCACAAACGGTCACCCATCTCAGGCCGACCGAGTCCAACGCTGCTTAACCTTGGTGATCGGTAAGAACACCGCGGTCGCCCAGCGCTACGAGCGCCTCGAATTAATTTTAATAGATACTAAGATATGTGAAATAAACTATTATTGAAATGCTTTATTTGAACTCTTTTGTGCATCTTTTGCATTTCGTTGACACTTTTTGATAGCTTTTCCGGGGACAGCTGTCGCATCGCTTACATTTTGCTGCGTGTGGTGGAACGCGATTTTCTAGGTCATGCACTTTCAGAAGTCGTTTTTATACAACCTTAGGAGTTGCGTTCATTTTGAGACTTTGTTTCTGGTGATTTTGAATAGGTTTAACGAACAATTGCCTTAAAAAAATGACGCCTCACGTGAGTACCTAAATAACCTGTATTTGCTCGGTGCACATGTGCATTTATGCCTTTGTCTTTTACAAGATTAAAGAAAATATCAAGTGGCCATCTCACCACCGGCGACTCCTCCTTTTTGCTGTAATAATATGTGATTATCGCAGGCCTGAGCTGTAATAATCACATATCATCTCACGAGTTCTCGTGATCACTTTGGACTATGTCATCTGGCTCTGAGAGAAACTGATCCTCCAACTTGTTTTTCGTCAGAATCTTCAGCCAGCTATTCCAAAATATGCTTCTCTCTTCTATCCATGACTAATGCTAGGAAAAAATACAAATCTTACGATAAATATATAAATAATATTAAAAATTGAAGTAATAATATATGAAAATAAAGTGGCACTCCGGGAGTGCCGACAGAAGTGATAACTTGAACAACGTGCATGTGTATCTATATACTTACATACACAATATATGTACATACTTATATACAGAGGTGTCAGTAACAGTAACAGTGTCGCGAGATCAATGTTCTTTCCTATCTCAAAAATGCCCAACGCGCCTAAAAAAAAGCTTTCACTTCAAAGAGGTGTCGCTAACAGTGCCACGAGTTCAATTGTTTTTTCCCATCTCAAAAATGCACAACGCGCCTGAAGAAGTTTTCACTTCAAAAATAAAATAAGCAACACACCTCTTGCGAAAAAGTCACGTAATTACTCGCATGGGGTCACCGCTCAAGACAGCAGCGACGCATCCTTTTGCTCCTAACACTGAAACGCTACCAAATTGCAAACTTTGACGAGAGTTATGAGAATAGCAGGAGCGCGGGGAAATTCGAAACACGGCATGTAATTTTTTTTAAGCGTGAAATATCTTTGACCCCATGCGAGTAATTAAGGGTTAATTAAAACAACCTTTATATAACATCGTTAAGGTAACCGCGGAGTAAGGATCTGACTAAATGTAATAATATGGTGCAAGTTGAAAGAAGTAGCGGGAGCGCAAGCGACAGCGGGACAGAAGAAGCTTTAACCTTTTTGCGTGTTTGAATGGTCTACGTTTTTGGCCAAGGGCTTCATAAAGCTTCACTGGTTAAGTCGCGTTGACCTCTGCTTTTACACCTTTATTTGTGGCAATTTTGTATGTTTCCGCAACCTTATGGTTAATAAAGAAATAAAATTAAAAATGTTTTAAAATATTGGTATCGGTAACCGTGGACTTTGGATCAGACCCTGGAATGATGTGGTGCGAGGTTAAAAAAGTAGCGTAAGCGATAATTTATAGTTATGTACGATGACGGTGGTCTGGTGGCTATAGCGTAGGCCGATGCAGTCGTCGTAGGTTCGATCTCCGCACGGGACTAATCTTTTCGTGACCCACGAATATTTATTTCGGTCTGTGTGTTCGCGTAATTATATATATATGTTAAACAGTTCGAACGAACGATTCCTTAGTGGCTTTTTACGACCAACACGGGAAAGAGTTAATTTTTTTAACTCACGTTGTTTATGTACAGTAATATTAATTTATTTAAAAGCCAAGAATAAGATAGCGGTATAAATTAATTAAAATACCGGGATGACTGGGAGTAGCGATTATTACGTTAAAACTCTAAAATAAACTTTAATGTAAACAACTCGAAATAATTAAGTGTTATTTTAGTTGTGTCTAGTGGTGAAGCGCTTATACTCGTAATTCAACAGAGTGATTGTATGGTGTCAGCATGTGAGGTAGCGAGAGCGAGTAATTAATATTATCTTGATTTAGAATAATAGAGTCAAAAGTCTCCGTAACCGGCGAGCGTGTATGAGACCTACTATGAGAGTGGAGGGTGCCAGTGAGGTCTGTAAGGAAAGAACCTATTGGAACTCTGTACTCTCTGCCTATCCCGCAAGGGAACTGGCGTGATGATATAGATAGATAAAATAATGGAATCGTGCCCTCTGTATTGCTCGCCACCTATTACATGGGTTTACATCGTCGGTTACCATTTGACTGATAAACGAATGCACTTTTTAATAGGTCGGTTAATTCTACGTCACTTATATTTTTTTTTCGTATATGGTAGTGGGTGTACGCAGCACACCGCACTTGGAATATAGGCGAGACGGTGATTATCTTAATATAAAATAATAATAATATTAGCCCTGTTAAGAATCTGTTCCACTGTTGGGCACGGGCCTCCTCTCAAACTGAGAGGGTTCAGGCCATATTCCACCACGCTGGCCCACTGCGGGTTGGCGAACTTCACACACCTTCGAGAAACTCTTAGGCATGCAGGTTTCCTCACGATGTTTTCCTTCACCGTTAAAGCAAATGATAGTTAATCTTAATATTGGATTCATAAAATTCGAACATAGGAAGATGTACCTAAGTGCCCGACGAGACCAAGACACTATTATTTGGCAAGTCTTTGTAACTGTTTGTGGAGAGTGGAGATAGCGAGAGTCGTATGTAAGGAAGGAATCTGTTGGAACTCTCTGCAATATAAATCTTGTGTAATTTATTAAAAAGATTGATTATTGTAATTTATAGTTAATGTTGAGATTTTGAGATTCATAAATACTGTTGTACCTTTTTATAGTAATTTATACGTATGACAGTCCTTTAGTTAGTTACACATAATTTTTCTTACGTTTCTTTTAAGAAATGTTATGTTTTTCGATGGAAAAGTCACAGCAAAAGGTACTAACCTTTTTAAAGTATATACATGCAAAGTTTCAATGCTGAATTGTTCTTTGAAATTAGATAAGGTGTTATTTTTATGGCTGAATGAAATGGCGAAATAAAGGCTGCTTGTACGTATTCAGAATGCCTAGGAGTCACGAACAATGTATCCATTGTTTTTAATTTATAAAATTTTATATCTACGACGGGTTTCCTACTATAGATACAAGTATTTAATTTATTATACATGTGTTATAGCTTTTGATAGACCTATGTCGCTTATCGCTTATATACTAAATATCGCGAACAGCTTAACACTCGCACTACACCCCAAGCATTATCAAGCTTAAATTGGAAGAAAGCAATTAGTTGGCGGGACCCACCTACAAACTAAGACTTTTAGACAAATTAAACCGTTGGAAAATTTCATTGTTACCGTATCGATCAATAAGATACCTTTGGGGAACATTTGATTACATTAGCGGCCGCCCGCGACTTTGTCTGCGTTTGTGATACACCATCACGCCTATATTCCCCGAGCAGGCTTGTACTATGTACACCTACCTTCCGCCGACGCGGTTAGGTCCTATGCCATATACCGGGCACAATTCCAGACTCTGGACTGATTCTGGGAATTTTTCGATAGAGAAACTACATTTGTACGGCCCAGGATTTATACCCAGTGAATTTCGTGGTTACAAAGCTTTGCAAAGCGCATAGCTTTGCCACTAGACTAACGAGGCAGTCTAGTAGAATTAACCACAATGTTATTAAAGTAGGATTATCACAATACTACTCATATTATAAATGTAAAAGTTGTATGTACGAGGCATGCCTTTTAAGTTCTGTCGTTTCCATATTTCCTGGCAATTTTGAATTTGGAACTGTTCTATATTCGAATGTGTGTAAATTTAGCATCTCAAATAGTTGAAAGTATTAGGATTAATGCTATTGTTTAGTCACAGCGTCGATTGGAATCTGTCAGGTTACGTACGAAAATGAATCTTTCTAAGGAAAATGTTCGTGCAATAATTTTCTATAACTTTAGAAGAGGCCTGACACGGCTTCAGTGTTTTGAAGAGCTAACATCTGTGTTCAGTGATGAAGCCCCATGTCTGCGGACCGTCAAACGCTAGTATTTAGAATTCCAGCGTAGACATACTAGTGTTAGTGACAAATCTCGCGAAGGACGCCCAAAATCCGCCTTCACTGAAGATAACATCATTGCTGTGAGACAACTAATTCTCGAAGATCGTCATATGACGTATCGAGAGATAGAGGCTCTATTAGGCATCTCAGGGACAACCATTCAGAAGATCTTGCATGAAGCGCTTGGTGTGAGAAAGCTTGTTTGCCGTTGGATACCGCATCTGCTTTCCGACGATCACAAGGCGGCCCGCGTCAGATGGTGTAAGAAAACTCTGCATAGGTTCAACCGAGGAGAGTCAAATCACGTCTACGACATCATCAGTAGTGACAAATCTTGGATCTATGCCTACGATCCTGATTCCAAACAACAATCTACAATCTGGGTCTTTCAGGACGAGCCAAAGCCGACTAAAGTTGTTCGTTCTCGAAGCACTTCAAAGAAGATGGTGGCCACGTTCGTTGGAAAAACCGGCCATGTTGCGACTATTGCACTTGAAGATCGTAGAACGGTTAACGCAGAGTGTATACCACGGTTTGTTTACCACAAGTCATCGCCAAACTTCGAAAATCTAACTCAAAGCGACACATCATCCTGCACCACGACAAGGCAAGCTCACACAGAGCTCGTCAAACGATTGAGTATTTGAAGCAGGAAAAAGTAGAAATTCTTGACCATCCTCCATACAGTCCTGACCTAAGCCCTAACGATTTCTTTACATTTCCTAAAATTAAGAAAAGTCTTCGTGGTCAAAGGTTCCAGTCCGGTGAAGAAGCAGTCGACGCTTTCAAGTCAGCCATTTTGAACACCCCCACTTTAGAGTGGAATAAATGTTATAATAACTGGTTTGAGCGAATGGAAAAGTGTATTAAGCTACGTGGTGAATACTTTGAAAAACAATAAAAAGTACTATAAGGTTCTAGTTGTGTTTTTTTCTTCAAACGACAAAACTTAAAAGGCATGCCTCGTATGTATGGATGTTGGTTACTCAATCACGCAAAAAATGTTAGGTTCCTTTATCAAGTCAACGCGGATTAAGTCACGGGCAGAAACTAGTGTTATTATATTCAACTAGGATTTCGTAGTGATATTTTAGTTGTAGTCTCCTTTTCTATGGCCGTCCTATGGCTGTGTTTTATCTCCCGCTTTGCAAAGAAGAAACTAGAGTAACCTCCTTCGTTACAATATTAATATTCTTTTTTTGTTACAGGTAAGTCTTCAATGCTGAATAACTTTGGTATGTACACTGCTGACTTAAAGTTGAAGACATGGTGATAGTCTTAACTAATTAAAATCAAATATCACTGATTATCTAAGGTACAAATGTAATAGGAAACACGTCTATAGATGATGTTTGGTCCCAGTTGAATAGGAGTTGAGTCGGATGCCATTATCTCTATTTTTAAGTTAGATGGAGAACCCATTACTGGAGGTTGACTGTCAGCTTTGCGATTCTGCCTCTCACTCTCTCTCTGCCCATTATACCGGGCACAATTGGGGACACGTGACTGATAATAAGGATTTTTCAATAGAAAAATCACTAACCACAGAAAAGACCTCTCTATCGTTTTGAATGAAATATTACACGCATAAAACTTTTCAAATAAAAATAGACTTGTCTATTTGGTCATGGTAAGGCACTCTGAACCCCACGACTCACCATTTCGGGCGTGGCGTCGCGTTCGTGGCTGATTCTTATCTGAAGGAAAAGTCAAGAGTCTACGTATCCGGCGAGCGTGTATGAGACAAACTACGAGAGTGGAGGAAGCTAGAGAGGTAAGGAAAGAACCTGTTGGAACTCTGTGCTCTCTGCCTACCCCAGGGGGATCTGGCGTGAGGTTATAGATAGATAGAAAAACTTTGTACCCCTTTTTACGAAAATTGCGCGGACGGAGGAGTATAAATTTTCCCACACTTATAGTTTATATAGAGAAAAAGTGCAGAATGCTAATATTTTTTTTAAATTATACATAAACATACTTTAAATCAATAAAAAAAAACATTACACACACTACCATGTATTTGACACAATACACTTCAAATTGAGAATAGATTAATATTGTAAGTTTTTAATATTATTTGTCTATAGTCTTACTGAATGTCAAACATAACCAGCAAACGATGAAAGAGTTTTTACAAAAAACATCGTTTACAGAGAAGTTTTGTATCATTAATTAAATTATCGAAATATGTATGTCAAGTTCAATGGACAGCATTTTCTTTTTGGTTTTTTGTATCAATATTTCTTTTACAAAAAAAGGTATTCTTTATTTTTATCATTTTTTGTTTTTTTTTTTAAATAAAATTTAATATAATTTGTTTGAAACTTATAATTTAAACTAATTATGGTCCAATTTCGACCAATGGGCGACCACTAGTAGATCTACTATGTATACCCACCGACAAACAAAGATCGACACTTAGCGAAGATAAACAGAGTCGCGGGAAATGTCAAGCAATACAAATTGCTCGAGAGTTTTAATATGAAATATGTTTAGCTTATAAATCAAAGCCGAGCTGTGCTCGTAGGGAACTAATAAAAGCGGGAAAGTTTCACATCCTTGCGTGGGATGAGTGGGCAACTCGTGCGGGATAGCTTGCAGCTTCTAGTGGGTGGGACATACGGGTGTATAATTCGGCGAAGATTCATGTATTTATACATACTAGTGGTCGCCCATTGGTCGAAATTCGACCATAATTGATTTAAATTATAATTATGAACATTATTAAGGTTCTATTGTTAAAGACTATATTTATATAATCACAGATTTCGCCAAGGCTACACTGTTAATTTGACTATTTTTTTTTCAATGAAATTATATCAAATTTAAATAAATAAAAAAATGATTAAATTACAGACCAACTCTTTTTTTTTTAATTAAAACCAATAAAAAACAAAAATGCTGTCCATTGTGAAAAGTTTTATGCGTTGATTATTGAGACAGGCTCATTTAAGACACGGTTTTTTGGTCAATTCGCATCTTACCATTCCTAAAATGCTCGCAACCAAGCTCGCTAAACCAAAAGTCCGTATGTAACGGAACTAACCAGTTACTTACAAGGTGTTTAATTTTAAACACTCTACGCCCGTTCGCGATAATTTTAATTACACCCCGTCTTCGCCAATAAATTACGAGGGCGTGCCTCGGAGGCTAGGATGCGCTCACCTTCGGCTTAATTAATAGTGTCACTGGAATTTTTAACTTTCTTAAGACCTTTAGGGGACTAATAAGAATTTTCATCTGGGCCCTTATTGGCTATGAGAAAGCGCGGGGCGTTACGATAACTTTGTGAAATGATCGTGTATTGGTATTATGTATGCCCCTGTTGTATGTAATCGTGAAATTATCATTTAATAGTATGTAATTACTATTAAATGATAATTTCACGAAATTATCGTAACACGCCGCGTTACGCGTATAATCGGTTATAGCAAATAAGGGCCATGTTTATGACCTTCACGTAATTATTGTTAAGGTTATATATAATAGGGTGTGATACCCATACATATTTCCTCTGGGGTACCGCAGAGCGGTCGGGCCAGCATGAGGGTAGGTATCCTGCTGTCCCGACGCCTATCCTCTGGAGTGAGAGACTAGAGTGTAGGAAACCAGAGAGCTTTTTAGGAACCTGCACGGACTCTATATTCGTTGTACAGCCCGCAAGGAATATCGTAGTGATTTTTTTTTTCTCTCCTTGATCATCCGCCGAAAAATACCCATACATCTTTTCTCTGGGGTACCGCATAGCGGTCTTGCCAGCATGGGGGTACGTATCTTGCCGTTCCATCGCCTATCCTCTTGAGTTCTGACTCAAGAGGATAGGCGACTAGAGTAGATGAAACCAGAGAGTTCCATAAGGAACCTGTTGGAACTCTGTACTTTCTGTCGAACCCGCAATATATCTCTTTTCTTTTCTCTCTTTTATCATCCGCCGAAAGATACTCATACATATTTTCTCAGGGGTACCGCAGAGCGGTCATGCCAGAATGAGGATAGGTATCCCGCTGTCCCATCGCCTATCCTCTCAAGTAAGAGACTAGAGTGGAGGAAAGCAGAGAGGTCTATAAGGAACCTGTTGTAACTGTGTTGTACTCTCTGTCCACCCCGCAAGGAAAGTCCTAGTGATATTTTTTTTCTCTCCTTAATCATCCGCCGGAAGATAACCGTACATCTTTTGTCAAGGGTACCGCAGAACGGTCGTGTCAGCATAAGGGTGGATATATTGTTGTCCCATTGCCTATCCTCTGGGGTGAGAGGCTGGAGTGGAAGAAACCAGAGAGGTCTGTAAAGAACTTGTTTGAACTCTGTACTCTTTGTCCACCCCGCAGTAGTATGACTTAGTGAAAGATCTTTTCTCTCTCTTACCATTCGCCTAAAGATGTCCACTGCTGGACGTAAGACTCCAAAGAATTCACCACAACGACGGGTTGCGTTGTACGCATCCTATTTACCTGTGACCTTGGTTGGACCATTTTATGGGAAGCTTGCCCACTCCACATCATCCGGGACGAGGTCGCCACTCGAGAACCTTTCTACGTGTTTTTCTTCTCATTCAATACTCTTGTAGCTTAAACAAGTTGTAAAATCAAAAGACTGCGGTGAGTCAGTCAAATTGGGCAGCTGACTTTCCCTTTGCTGTGAGGAAACTATCATCCTCATCATCACTTCCAGCTTATACCGCCTACTGCAGGGCTTAAGCCTCTTCTCTTTTACGCCACATATCTCTATCCTGAGCCAATCTTAGCCAGGTGTTACTTACCTACGTAACCGCAACGCTAACGAAAACCTGATGTAAACAATCCCTTTTAAAAACTCTCACATTTTCTAGACTCACAAGAGGCTGAGGATTCGGGTTGACCGAATGATTCATTATATTTATTCTTGGCAGCGACTTTAAGGGCCTACCAAGACCGAGGAGACCGAGAGAGTGACAGAGATGCAATTTGTTAACAAAAGAATAATAAGGGACGGATATATTGAGCGCGCGCTCGGAAATAAACGAAGTATGTGCTAAAAGGAATTCATTATTTTCTATAAAACTACACTATAATAATATTAGCCCTGTTAAGAAACTGTCCCACTGTTGGGCTCGGGCCTCCTCTCAAACGGAGAGGTTTTAGGCCATAGTCCACCACGCTGGCCCAGTGTGGGTTGGCGAACTTCACACACCTTCGAGAAACTCTTAGGCATGCAGGTTTCCTCACGATGTTTTTCCTTCACCGTTAAAGCAAGTGATAATTAATTTTTAATACGCACATGCTTTCGAAAAGACAGAGGTGCGTGCCTGGGTTTGAACTCGAGACCTTTGAATTTTGCAGTCCAACAGTCTAACCACTACGCTATCACTGCACAAACTACACTATGAAATAAAAAAAACTGCCTTACAAGAACTTTGCTAAAATTGTTTGCTATGTTTTAAAGTAATTCTATTAATAAGATCGTAAGCATTTCGTGTTGGAAACAGAAGATATAAGCAATAGAGACTTAAGTTTTTTTTTCTATAGATTAAAATTCTTTTAATCGTGTATATCTTTTACCAGATTCTAAAATATACAGTCAAAAATCATATTTTGGAATATTAAGTCTCTAAGTGGCAGTGGGCGGGGCACATCGCTCGTAGAACTGACGGCCGTTAGGGCAGAAAGGTTCTCGAGTGGCGACCTCGTACCGGAATACGTGGAGTGGGCAGACCCCCCCACAAGGTGGAGCGATGACCTGGTGCAGGTCGCAGGTAGAAGCTGGATGCGTACATCACAAAGCCGGTCGTTGTGGCGGTCTTTGGGGGGAGGCGTTTGTGCTGCAGTGGACGTTTTTCGGCTGATAATGAAGTCTCTAATCCATAAACTTTTTGAAGTGCATGGAGTGAAAAACTGCTTTTTTCGCGGTTAGCCCCTTAAGCTCTATTACTCTTTTTGTTGGCTAGATGTGTCTGTATTGACGCCAAATTGTTCACATCTTGAAATGATTACCTATATTGCTATCAATTAATGCACATGTGGTAACACTTACGGATCCAAAATATATCTTGTTTGTTTACTTGTCGTCATTGCCAATCACGGCTTCGTCCTCGTGCTCTCAAAATAGAGTGCAGACCTTTTTTATCTTTAAAAACACCAGATTACCTCGTTGGTTTAGTGGCAAAGCGCATCGCTTTGTGACAAATTTTTCTAACGAAAACTTCCCAGTACGAGTCGGAGTGTGGAATTGTGCCCGGTATATGAAAATAAGCTCGCCCCCTATTACATGGGGCCTGGCATCGTCGGCGAAACATGGGTGTACTCAGTATACCTCTGCCACCCCCACTTGGGGAATATAAGCGTGACGGTGTGTGTGAAAACACCTTGATTAAATTTACTTAATAATAATAATACTAGCTGTACTGTCCCAATGCTGGGCAAAACCTTCTCTCACCACTCGCGGTGAGAGATTTTAGGTCATACTCCACCACGCGGACCCAGTGCGGATATGTGGAGGCAGGTTTGTGGCCACCCGCTGTTGGAACTTATCAAGCCGCCTATAAGGCTTCCGACTTGGCTTAACGACAACAAAATTACGTGGTAACTGGGACCAATGGCGTAACGTGTCTTTTGAAGCACGGAAACCGTGGAATATGAAAATGCCACTAACAGTCACCCATCTCAGGCCGACCGAGTCGAACGCTGCTTAAACTTGGGAATCACTAAGAACACCACGGTCGTACAGCGCTACGAACGCCTCAAATTACCTACCCCGCATGAAATTTAGTCAAATCGTGATGATATAGATGTTGATAACATCGAACGCAGGAGTTACCGTATCAATTGCTACCGGTACAAGATTTATTTTCTTAGAAATCTACTTGTATGAGAGATCCTAACAAATTTTTGAATTGATAACAACTTCATATAGTGGTTTAGAGCATTGGCTGCTCCGCTCATTGGACCAAGTAGTTACGCGGGTTCGATCCCCGTACGAAACAGATCTTTGTGTAACGCACAAATGTTTTTCCAGTCTAGGTGTTTGTGTAAATACCTATGTGATTTCATGTTTGGAAACGCACCCACAACATAAATATAATCCTAGTGCCCGTAACCCCAGTTACAATACTTCGCCGAAATATAAACGTATCATGTACACCTCTGACCTTCCAGAAAAGAAATATTTATATATCCGTTACTCACTAACCACAAGTAATCAACATGCAGCCATATTTGAAATCCAAAACCGAATTTTCATAGTGACGCGTGCAAACAATTCATTTAGAAACCGACCCGTCCGACCTATTATTAACCGGTGTCGTGTTGAGTCGGATGTTGTGAACGGACGCGCGTCAAATTTGACACTTGACATTTGTGTGTCAAATCTGACAGCTATGGCGGAGAGCACCCGTGTTTTGGCAGGACGTAGATTTTAATGAAGAACGCGGTATTTTTAGAAAAATATTGGAGTATCGTGTTGGTTTAATCTTGTTATTATGTGGTTTAGAAGTGGAGAGGGCCCCCTACAAAGGTGTATCCTTATTGTATAAAGCCGGTGGTTATGGCGGACTTTGGGAGGAGGCTTTTGTCCCGGCTCAAGATAGATAGTATTAGGTCTTGCCGAAGCTGCTCGCATCTGTAGGATTTACTCTTCCTTACATGTGGTCCCTGGGCAGTGCTAAATGAGCAGCACCTTCACCAGTGGTAGGATACAGCCGTGCCTGGTCACAACCCTCCCAGCAAAGTCATTCCGCCAATTGTTCCAATCGGGTTCCTGCATGTTGCGCGAAGTTGTTCTACGCGGAGGCGGGTCTAGCTCGGTCATTCCGATTCGGAACTCTGTCTAACTTCCGACGCCTCAGCTTATTCAGAGTGATTTATTGAGTCAAAAAGCCACATCTTCGATCTTCTTCAGAAAGTGACGATGCGGCCATCATCACTTTCCATCAGGTGAGATACGGGTCAATTAATGACTAGTTCTTAATAAAAAAGTTTCGATTTTATTGAAATTAAATAAATAAAATCTATATGTGTGTGTGTGTGTGAATGATCTACGCTCTTGGGCGAGCGTGCAACCACTATGCTCGAGCCAGAAGGGCAAGGGGGCAACTAGCTCAAGGGCGCCTCAAGGAGGAACGGCCGCGGCTTGGGCAGTCGCTATAGGGGACGGCGTATACTAGGTGTCTCGCTGTGGTGCTCTGCACCGGCCGCCGGACAAGAGATTCTTTGACCTCGCCAGCGAGGTCGGTGACTAATCCTGTGTGCGGTATCTTTATCCGAAAGGAGGGATGTAAGGGCATTGGGAGGGTCGGTGAGAAGAAGCCTTTGCCCACCAGCGATAGTATAGGCTGATTCATTATTTAAATTACATGTATTTGATGATTTACTTTATATATTTATGTTGGCAATTGACACAGGACATGCCGATATAGTTGCCGGTCTAGATTACCTAACGTTGATCTAGAACGGAAATTATAATAACTGAATCTCTATCTATGTGTATCATCACGCCAGATCCTGGCGTTGAAGGCAGAGAGTACAGGGTTCCAACAGGCCTTTTACAGACCTCTTTGGCTTCCTCCACTCTCATAGTTCGTCTTATATACGCACGCCTGTTACCGAAACTTGACATGCTGTTCAGATAAATCGTTGTCTATTTGGTCATGGTAATAGCTGAGTTGTATACGAGACTAATTTCTAAGTTTAAACAATTTAATTCTTTTTCTGAATCCATAAATTTGTCATACACACCGTCATGCCCATATTTCCCAAGCGGGGGTGGCAGGGGTATACTGAGTACACCTACGTTTCGCCGCCGATGGTAGGTCCCATGTAATAGGGGGCGAGCCTATTGACATATACCGGGTACAATTCCAGACTCCGGACTCATACTGAGAAGTTTTTTCGTTAGAATAACTTCATTTGTCCGACCTAGGATTTGAACCTCGTGATCACCAAGCGATGCGCTTTGCCACTAGACCAACGAGACAATACGTCATAAATAAGTTAAACTGCCTAATTGGCGAATTTCCGGTCTTGGGTTTGAATCCGAAGATCCGACAAAAAATTTCCTCTTATTAGTCAGGAGTCTAACATTTTGTCCGACATTGTTGGTGGTAATAGGCTTTTCCTGTATTACTGACATCGTCGGCTGAAAGTAAGCGTACACAGTACACCTCTGCCACCCCTGCTTGTGAGGACTATAAGTGTAAAAGTGTTTCTTACCTCTTCCCTTTCTTAGGTAGACTCGCAACCAGTGCGAAAGAGGATCTTTTATTTACACGCCGGCTATTATTGATGGTTTGGCCATAGGCGTACATTTTACACCTAAACTTTGCCAAGGTAATGCCTTTGAAATAAAAATCGTCAGTAGAAATAAAACGGTTGAAAGCCCGCAGTGCCGTAGATCAAAGGCTGCCAATTTCACAGTTATTAGCGTAGCGTTCACACTTGACGGATTCCAGTTATAACCGTACGGGAATATCATAACGTGGGATATTCTTCGTGTAATAGTCATCGGGACTGTAAATATCTACAAAAATCATACATACATTGACGGATTCCAGTTATAACCGTACGGGAATATCATAACGTGGGATATTCTTCGTGTAATAGTCATCGGGACTGTAAATATCTACAATAAAAATCTTTTATAAAAAAAGGTAAACCGACTTCAAAAAGCAAATAAATAAATATTTGAAGTCGGTGCTGGTTGGTGCAGTCGGTTAATTGGCACCGACTTCAAATATTTATTTATTTGCTTTTTGAAGTCGGTTTACCTTTTTTTATAAAAGATTTTTATTTTACAATTTTAAGTGACCAGTGAATTATTCTATAGTAGGGTACCTATAGGATTGACGTAATACCCATAATATCTTAATTTACACATGCCTATTGTTTGTCGTTAAGGAGTTCCCTGGTGTATCTTCTAAGTCCAAGGTCCAATGTCAATAAAATTAATATGGGACCACCTTGGAGATATACTGAACCCATTGCAAAAAAAATTATCAAAATCGGTCCACAATTGACGGAAATATCGCTGAACATACATAAAAAAAAAAAAAAAAAAAAAAAAAAAAGCATACATACAACCGAACATAGAACCTCCTCCTTTTTGAAGTCGGTTAAAAATCATACATACATTGACGGATTCCAGTTATAACCGTACGGGAATATCATAACGTGGGATATTCTTCGTGTAATAGTCATCGGGACTGTAAATATCTACAAAAATCATACATACATTCATTCACGCCCTTATCCTACTGAGGTGGGCAGAGACCACAGTTTGTCACATACCATGATTCTGACACCTTTTTCGGTTCAGCTCTGTTCAAACATCTTAATGCATAGGTGCTGCCAGAATACCAGCGCTGCACCGTGTTTATGATGCAGCAATATGTTGAGGCAGTAGCCTGTTTAGCTCCACACAATCGCTGTATTTGGTATGTATTTTGTATGCTGTATTTTGTATATTTACCTTTTGTTTATAGTTTGTTGTGAGTGGTTAAATAAATGTATTTTCTTTCTTTCTTTCATTGCCGTCGATTAAGAGTGCTACGCACTTGACCCTTTTCAAGGAGACCGATAATTTGGTCATGATAGGTTCTCCTTAGGCGACCTCTTCCGACGCTTCCACTCACATTTGCTCGATATATTCCTTTCGTTATTCGTCTGTCACTCATCCTCTCATCTGAGGATGAGAGGATGATTGACCATCCATGCCCATACCAATTCAACATACCCCTTTGTTCTTAGTCACTACGTCATCCTACAATAAAGGTCAACATTATATTAATAATACACGTCACGCTTTTTCCCCAAACGCGACTGGAGAGGTGTTCTGTGTACACCCAGTTTTCCCAAACGTCACATGTTATAAGGGGCGAGGCTATTGCTATTTCATTTTAAAAGTGGACTTGTTAAATAGCGCTAAAAATGCTCATTACGCGGTGATTGTAGCTAACAACAAGGTTAAGCAAGGTTCGGCTCGGTCAGTCTGAGATGGGTGATCGTTTATAGTGTCCGTGGTTCGCAAGTCGCGTTTAGCCGTTGAAATGACTTAAGGTCTGTTAAGTGTGACGGGAGCGCGACGCAAGCGCTCGGCCACGTATTGTCGTAACGTTTGCCGTCGCGCCGAGCGTGGCTGCGCTGTGTGTGGTGCCCGTACATTTCAGCTCCCCAAGCCGCGCCACTGTCGCGCTCCTGTCGCGCTGCGTTGGCAATATGGCGAAATCTTCATTGTGGTAGTCGCTAAGCGGAGTTGGAAGCCTTATAGACGGCTTGATAAGTTCCAACAGCGGTTTCCAATAACCACAAAACCTGCTTCCCCCAATCCGCACAGGGTCTGTGTGGTGGTGTATGACCTTATCTCTCTCCCCTCGATTTATTTGAGAAGGCTTTTGCTCCGCAGTGGGCAGTATAGGCTGATTTATTAATAGTCATAGGGAATGAAGCCTAGATCCACCGAAAAGTTCAACAGTTTAAAGTTAATTTTTTTAAAAATTTGGATTTAATAATAAATAAAACTAAAAGGGCCAGCATGTTTGACGGACGATTTAGCGCAGTAGTTAAGAGCTTAAGCCGTTCCACCCATTGTGTCCAATAGTCGCCGGTTCGATTCCCGCACGGAACAATACTTTGTGTGACCCACAAGTTGTTTCGGTCTGGGTTATTTGTGTATGTGGATTTTCATGTTTATAAACGCACCCACGACACAGGAATAAATCTTAGTGTGGGGCTTGTGGGCTAAAACTTGGCTCTTGTTTGCCAAGGATTGAACTCTTTGAAAGAAGAAGGGGGAGACCTTTGCCCAGCTGTGGGAAAGAAAATATCGTAACCAATCACTATTTATCCTACTAATATTAGAAAAGTGAAAGTTTGTTTGTTAAAATGTTTGGATGATTGTTACTCAATCACGCAAAACGGCTGAATGGACTTGGATGAAATTTGGCACATAGATAGTTGATTACCTGGATTTACATATAGGATGGTTTTTATTATGGAATAAGAATAGAATAGTTATATAAATCTATCTTCCTATCTTTATCTTAACGCCAGATCCCTTGCGGGGGAAGAGAGTACCAGTAGAGTACCAACATGTAGGACGGACGACTTAGGCGGGCCATGAGAGTGAGACTGTCAGAGAAGTCTGTTAGGAAAGAACCTGTTACACACCACACCGTTACGCCTATATTCCCCAAGCGAGGGTGGCAGAGGTGTACTGAGGACACAATTCCAGACTCTCGAACTGGAAAGTTTTCGTTAGAAAAACTACATTTGTCCGACCTAGGATTTAAACCCAGAACCTCGTGATCACAAAGTGATGCGCTTTGCCACTAGACCAACGAGTCAGTCCTAGACCAACGAGGCAGAACCTGTTATATGAGTGAATACAATGATTATTTTGGCATCCACTGCCTTGAGCATTTGACTGACACTCCAAAATATGCATGATTCAGAACGGATCGGGTCCAGCGACGGCTTGTCGTATTTATATCCGCGCCGATCACAAAGAGATCACACACTGTGGCAGCCAGTGATGCGAACATCGATCAGAAATAATTGTATCATTATCGATAATATATAATAGTCATTCAAAGCGTTCATTGTTGAAAGAACGATAGATAGTTCAGATAGAATTTAAGGTGCACTATAATTTTGTTTGCTTTTGCGAAATATAATTTTTTCGTTATAAATTTCTGGCCCTTCTCTCCAAGAATGATATTGGCGAAATGATGGCACAGTCTCATGGCTAAATTTGACGATTCCGACGGTATACATGACCAGAAAATCTGACCCTGTATTCAAAATAAAGGGTTATACTTATGAAATCATTGTGAAAGTTTATTTTTATTCACCATAATGTAAGTATATCGGTAAACGGAACGTCCTTTATCCGTCACACCGCGCTCCTCTCCATGCACCAAAAAGAAAATTGACTTCCCAAGTGGCTAGCTATTCTTTCTTCGTCTCACCTATGGTTTTTATTGTAGTTACCTTTTTATCTTAACTCCCCTCCTACCAGCCGCTACCGCCGTCCGCGACATGTTGTCACTGACCCTCTAGATGTCCTTACATCCCTTCTTTCGGATACAGATACCGCACATAGGATCAGACATCGACCTCGCGGCGAAGTCGAAGAATCCCTTGCCCGCCGGCCGGTGCAGAGCACAACGGCGAGACACCTGGTATTTGCCCTCCCCAAAGCGACTGCCTCAGCCGAGGCTGTTCCTCGGCGCCCATGAGCTAGTTGCCCTTACCCTTCTGGCTCGTAGTGGATGCAGGCTCGCCCTCTTGTCCGGTGAAGCAACAACGTAGATCATTCACACTCAGACCTTTTTATCGATAACCTTCACTTCCCATCCCTACATGTCACCGTGTCGTAATGCCGTGCAATTGATGTCGCGTCCAGTGACGGTACGGATTTAAAACGTTCCAATGTATTGTCGTTTATTCATACGTTTTTCATGTTAAAACGCGCGGAAATACCTTCCATAGGATGTAGCGTGTTCTATTACTTGGCAGCAAGTTTGCTTAGGTAATTTGATCTATATTTTAAAACAGAGGAGTGAAGGAAGGAGAGAACCTGTTGGAACTCTGTACTTTCTGTCTACCCCGCAAGGTATCTGGCCTGATGATATAGATAGATAGATAGAGAGGAGTGAAATACTGGAGGGAGGCCTTTGCACAGCAGTGGGACAACAATGGCTTTCGATAATAATAATAATAACACAGGCCTACAACGATTTTGGTGCCGGGGATTTTAGACCTGATTTTAAGTATGTCTTACATGGTGATATCAAAAATGTTACCGGTTTTTTTCTATTAGCTCGAGTTCCGGAGATATAAAAAATACAGTTTTCAGAAAAAAAAATATTTTATTGGTGTTAAACATTAAGAAATTTCCTTTTAAGTGATTTTCTAGAATAAGACTGATGTGGGCACCCATCATATGGGTGTCCCACCTTCCTTGGTATCTATTCTCGATCGTTTTTATGTCTTGGTGGAAACGTTCTCCTTGTTCTTTGCTTAAATCTCCTAAATTGTGTTGAAATTGATCTAGATGACTATTGAGATAGTGTAATTTTATACTCATCTTACAGCCTAAATTTTTGAAACGAACCAGATTTCTTCTACTAATTCTACATAGTTATCAGCATTATGATTTCCGAGGAAATTTTGTGCAACTGCTACAAAAGATTTCCACGCAAGCCTTTCCAGATCATTCATAGAAGTCTCAAAATTAGTAGTGTCTTTCATTAACTGACGTATTTGAGGTCCATCAAAGATACCTGCTTTTAGTTTTTCATACATACTTAAACCAGGAAATTTCTGTGAAATAAACTGAAAACATTAACCATTTCTGTCGAGAGGCTTTACAAACTGTTTCATCAGTCCTAATTTTATATGCAATGGCGGAAGAATGATTTTTTTCTCTTGAAAGTAAGGGTTCATTTCTAACATTTCTTTCTCCGACAACAAGAGCATCTCTCATAGGCCAATTTTTTTGAGTCCCATGTTGTGATTTGGCTCGACTGTCCCAGAGACAAATAAAACATGGGTATTTAGCATAACCGCTCTGTTGACCCAATTTAAAATTAACCATCTTCAAGTCGACGCAGATCACCCAGTTATGTTCAATATTTTATTTCCTGTAAAAGAATTGAAGTTACCTCATATTCTTCTTGCACAGATGTTGAGTGAGCAATTGGAACGGGAGCATATTTAGCTTTTTTATAATATTTAGCATATTGAGCATATTAGCAAAGAAAAAAAAAGACAAATTAATGTAGTATTATGCGACTTCAAACAATCTTTCTATTTAAATATATCTTATCAGATCTCTCCTGCGTATTGCAACATAAAGTCCCTATATATTCTTAGCTGTTTTAACTCATCGTCTTTATAAAAAAAAAAAATTCATAACTTATTAAAAATACGTTCAAACGAAAAGATTGCAACATGTACTATTTCACTCTCCTCCTATCAGCCGCTACCGCCGTAGCGGAATGTTCTCACCGACCCTCCTGATGCCCTTACATCCCTTCTTCCGATACAGATACCGCACACAGGATTAGACACCGACCTCGCCGGTGAGGTCGAAGAATCCCTTGCCCGCCGGCCGGTGCAGAGCACCACGGCGAGAACCCTAGTATACGCCCTCCCTCATAGCGACTGCCCAAGCCGAGGCCGTTCCTCCTTGAGGCGCCCTTGAGCTAGTTGCCCCCTTGCCCTTCTGTTTCGAGCATAGTGGTTGCACGCTCGCCCTCTTATCCGTTGAAGCTGTAAAGGCCCCGCGGCCAACAGCGTAGATCATTCACACACACACAAAAAAAAATGTACTATTTCAAACGTTTCTTTGAAGTATAAAATAAATATCGTTCAAAATACAAGGAGGAATCCGTTCGTTTACATGTCTTTCTCGAGTCCCGTTCATTCGTTCTCTCTTCATAGTACATTCACCGCGGGAAAGACTCGCAAATTGATCCATGTTGTTATTCAATATGTTCTAGTGGACTGCGGGTCTCTTGTGTATTGTACTGTCGCGGGGAAACGTGATTTTATTTTTTCTTTTATAAAAACGTAGCCTCACACTAGGATTTATTCCTGTGTCGTGGGTGCATTTACAAACATGAAAACTCACATACACAAATACCCAGTAGTATCTCACAAAGATTAGTTACGTACGGGAATCGAACCCGCGACTATTGGACACAGTGAGCGGAGCGGCTTAAGCTGTAAACCACTGCGCTTAATCCTCCGTCAAGCTATGTGTTATTGTTTTAATCATTAATTTTGCTCTTTTGCAGAAATAGTGTGTATAATTTATGAGATTTCTGAAATCACTGCGTTTTTAAGACTTGAAATTATGTAAGCCAAAAGACAGACTAATCATTGGATCAATGACGCAGTGTGCTTATTTATAATCTACACTTAATATTAAAAAGAGCAAAGATTTGTATTTTTGTACGTATTGTAACGAATAAACTCAAAAACTACTAGACCGATTTCAAAAATTCTTTCGTATACCACGCCACGTGTCATAGACCCGGTAGTTGGCGTTATTGTCGACCGGGTGCGAAACCGCGGGAAATTGCTAGTTTATAAATACGTAATAAAGCTCTTTGATGACAGAGATGAAGAGAATAAGTATTCTTGTCCTTCATAATTTTTTTAAATATTACACAGGTCACAATGAGTCTTTATAACAAATATTTTTACGACTTTCACACGTTTAATAATAAAATTTACTGTAGCGACGCTACAAGGCATGTGTCTATTAGTAAACCCCTATCATATTGAGAATATAACAATCAACAAACAAGTTAGGTTGGTCTATTAGCATATGATGTGGCTGGCGATTACGAATCATAGGTCAAATAAAACTTTTTAGGGGTTGTTGTCACAAACGGTCCCTACATTTATAATATTAGCCTATACTGCCCACTGCTGGGCAAAGGCCTTCTCTCAGTTCAAATCGAGGTGAGAGATCTCTCTCGTGGTGAAGTATGACCTAATATCTATTAGGTCATACTTCACCACGCGGACCCAGTGCGGATTGGTGGAGGCAGGTTTGTGGCCACCTGCTGTTGGAACTTATCAAACCGCCTTAAGGCTTCCAACTCGGCTTAACGACTATCACATTAAGTGGTAACCGGGACCAACGGCTTAACGTGCCTTCCGAAGCACGGAGACGCTCGAATATGAAAATGCCACAAACGGTCACCCTTCTCAGGCCGACCGAGTCGAACGCTGCTTAACCTTGGTGATCGGTAAGAACACCGCGGTCGCACAGCGCTACGAGCGCCTACATTTATAATTCTTAAATTCGCATTGTAACACTTTAGTACGTGATTGTACTTGATCACTTGAATGCTTTCCCTTGACAAGTAGATACAACTGTGGACCTGCACGGATGCTCTTTATTTTGCCTAACGTCCGTTCGAACGTTCGTCTCCGACTGTACTACACAACACCGCTCTGTATAGTAGTACCACTCGAGTAAATACGGACGTAGAACTGAAGTATCATCTTTATTTAATTGGTCTATTAAATAAATAAAAAAAATATTCTGACAAACAGTATTTCGCACTTCAAAATATGGAATACCTAATTAAAAAATATACGGCCTGTTTGCGAGATTGAGTCTTTTAGACAGTTAAAGCAGCGTTCGGCTCGGTTAGTCCGAGATGGGTGATCGTTGAGTGGCAGCTCCATTTTGGAGCCGTCTTTCAGAAGGCAGGTTAAACCGTGAGTCGGGCAAAGTTCTTCTGAGGTATTTCCATGGTAAAAAATATTAGTATCATTTCGGAGTCTGAAATAGGTTTCGTAGGTGAAATGAACTGCCTTGTTGGTCTAGTGGCAAAGCGCATCGCTTTGTGAGCACGAGATCCTGAGTTCAAATCCTAGGTCAGACAAATATAGTTTTTCTAACGAAACATTCCCAGTATGAGACCGGAGTCTGAAATTGTGTCCGGTATATGACAATAGGCTCGCCCTCTAGGCATAAGACCATTCAGACATAAGACCACTATTACGCTAAATCTTTCTATCTATCTATCTATAACCTCACGCCAGATCCATTGCGGGGTAGGCAGAGAGTACAGAGTTCCAACAGGTTCTTTCCTTACATACCTCTCTGGCTTCCTCGACTCTCATAGTTCGTCTCATACACGCTCGCCGGTTACGGAGACTCTTGACTTTTCCTTCAGATAAGACTCGGTTTATTTGGTCGTGGAAAGATAGTCTAGGTCTTCCCCGGTACCTGCATCCTTCCACTTTCACATTGTGTATCTGTTTTGTCGTTCTTTCCTCTGGCATTCTTTCTATATGCCCGAACCAACGGAGCATGCCCTTTCTCATCTTTACACCGATACTATCTTTCATACCTACTCGCTTTCTTACTACGCTGTTGCTAATGCGGTCGGTCAGCTTCACTCCGCACATCTTCCGCAGAGCTCGCATTTCTACCGCATTTATCCTACTTTCATTCTCCTTCTTACATACCCAGCTCTCGCTGTCATATAACAGCGTTGGGACAAGAACTCCGTTATGTATGGCCAGCTGCGCCTTATGGCTTAAGTGCCGGCTCCCAAGTAGCTTTCCCATCGCACCATTCACTCTGTTCCCTGCACTCACTCTTCTCTCTATATCAGGCTACGCGTTATATTACGCTAAGGCTATATACAATTGGGTAAAATTGAGTGTACATAGTACACCTTTGCCACCTGCTTAAAAAATGTTGGCTGGAATTATACCAAATATAATGGCAGTACATTCGGACCTGACATTGTTTGCACAATGACAGTCATCTGTGGTGTGTGACGATGTTTTCTATAACAATTACATTACGAATATTAAAATTATAAAAACGGTGGCCCTTACCTTTATAATTCTAAAATTCGAATTGTCACACACGAAAACCACTACACGTGTCGGCTATGATATCAGCATACCTTTCTTGGATATTCTTCTTACGGAGACTCCAGCAGATTGTCGGTCGAGGTACACAGTCCGTCAGACAGGTCCATAGCCAAAAACGCAATGTATAACGGCTTATTCTTAGCTCTGAACTCCTGAACAATCATGCTGACTGCAAACGTCGGATCCACGGTGGATAAGCCTAGAACAAAGCGATGCTGGTTGGTGGAAAGTGAGCTCTCCTGTCTTAGTTGTTCGTGTAACTTTATTGTGTGGCACATTAATTTTATCCCGCGATAGTTGTTGCACTCATATCTACTGCCTTTGCCCTTGTAAAAAGGGTCAAAGGTGCTCAGTCTCCATGCGTCCGGTGTACAGGAAGATCCCATAGCCTTAAAAAACAGATGTGTAAGGACATAGATACCCTTTTCACCAGGCCATTTCCAGGCTTCTATGGGAATTCCATCCGGCCCCGGTGACTTCTTGTTTGACATCTTCTTGAGAGCAGCTTTAACTTGCTGTGGCGTAATTAATGGCATCAAACCTAAGTTTTTATCCATATGGGGAAGTTCAACAGTTCTTGTTGTTGTATTTAAAGTTGGTCATAGTAAGTATACCATTTTGCCAAAATATTTCTATCCTTGTACAACATAGCCCCATCCTGCCCTTTAATGATCCTAGTTCTAGCTGGATCTTACGTTGCCTTGTTTTGAGCCTTCGACAGCTTATATTTCCTTTTGTCCCTCTTTAGTTACAAGCGTGTCGTAAAGTGACCCTAACGCGTTCCCTCTCTCAGTGGCTACAGTTTTCTTTGCTTTCTTTTATGCCATCCTATAACCGTCTGTATCTTCCTGTTTTCTGGTGGACTGCAAAACTTTAAAGGCTTGCTTCTTTTCTTGCTACGCTGTCTGTACTGGGGCACTCCACCACTATATTTCCCTAGAAGTTCTTTTGCCTAGTCTCGTACGGCCTAAGATGGAATTTGCCGCTTTCATCATATTGGAGTAACACTGATTTTACTTCAAGTTTACATCATCTTTCATATTCACGGTCAAGCCTTCTATTTGTTTTTTAAATTATTTAGCCTTGTCACCTTTCAGTAGCCACCACTTCGTAATCTCAGGCACCTTTTGAGATTTAGAGACTGTTTTGCGATGAAAGTTCATGTCCATTACTACAATACGATGCTGTGCGATAGCGAATTCACCGGGAATAACTTTACAGTTCCTTATTCGACCGACGTTTTCCTAATTCGTAAGTATGTAATAAGATGTTCCGGCTTTTTCTTGAAGAAACTATCGACTATGACTAGTTTATAAACAATGGCAGTGGCAGGTATCGTCTTTCCAGATATCGTCCACGTACTCGACTAAATGTGTGACAATGAACTCTCCACCGATCACACATGGTATGTCATTTGGTATCTGCTGAAGTGCAACTTCGAATACAGTCCAGAAAGCTTCTTTCTCGATATCTTTGCAACCAACTTGTGGAGCATAAACGGATAAGATATTTTTTTTGTTTTTTTTTTTCCAGGCAGGCCAAATATATTAACAGCTTCTCCTTCAATAAGTTCCTTCAAACACATGATGCGATCATTTATCCGTTTAACCTCCACAATGTTGTCGAAGTGGTTTTGGTTAACGACCGTAGCCACTCCATTTTGACCCCCAGGTGACCCTGTGTACATCAACCTAAATCCTTCGCCAATATTCCACGCCTTCGACCCTCGCCATTTCTTTACCTGTAGACACGCAAAGTCTACTCTCTTTCTATAAAAAAAAGGTCTGCAAGCTCCTTTGTCCTTCCTGTTAATAAACCAATCTTTTAGTGTAGCGAGACCAGACATGCTTAGAAAATGTAGATGTTATATGTTCTTTTTTTATCTTTTAAATAATATTTTGTACCGATTTTTCCAAGAAAATGTTTTCATTCAAGCAAGTTCTAATCTAATTTCGCCTTCAGTTAATTCTATATTCAGGGTCTTACGTATTATAACGCTATATTTGTTTAGCAAAATATTTGTACACCGAATTGTAAGCTTGAATTAATTTCTTAGTACGAAGTTGAAAGGAATTTGTATGGTTTTAATACATGATGTTACAACAAGCTCGATCCCTTGCGGGGCAGGCAGAGAGTACAGAGTTTCTTCAATATTATCATCAAAATCGGTACATAAAAGACAAATATGGCCGAACATAAAAAGATAAAGTACCGGCTTGATCTAGTGATTAAAAACGTGCGCCCACTCGAACGAGTAGTTGCGGGTTCGATCCCCGCACGATACGAATCTTTGCGTGACCCACAAATAATCGTTTCAGTCTGGATCTTTGTGTATGTTAATTTCATGTTTGTAAATACCCACGGTGCAGGAATAAAACAATTAAAAAAGAATTGAAAAGTTCCATCTTTTTTATAACTCTCTTAAAAAAGATAACTATGATAAAAAGACTACATAAAAGGTTTAGGTTGGAGCCTCAAGAATAATGCCCATATCATCACGCTAGATTCCTTGCAGGGTAGGCAGAAAGTACAGAGTTCCAACAGGTTCTTTTACATACCTCCTCCCTGGCTTCCTCCACTCTCATAGTTCGTCTCAGACACGCTCGCCGCTTACGGAGATTCTTGCCTTACCCTTCAGATAACGGTCTGTTTGGTCATGGTAAGATAGTCTAGGTCTTCCCCGGTACCTACATCCTTCCACTTTCGTATTGTATATCTGTTTGGTCATTCTTTCTTTATTCAGAATAATATGTCAGTGTTTATACTATGTGTTATGGATATAAATTAATTTTATTCAACATTTTCCCAGTACTAAAGTGTGATATCACACCACAGAGTACAATAAAGGGTTGACAGATGGCCGTCGCCTTTGTACTCCCGTGTTTTATGCATAGCCGAGACTTGTCCTATCTGTGTCTGTGGGGAGGTGTTGGCATTGCGGACGAAATATTTAGTATGGCACATTTTTATTTATTACATTTTATTTATTTATTTCTATTGATACAAAATCCACAGCTCTTAAATATATTGCAATCTCAACTTATGGTCTAAGCTAACAGCCAAGAAAGGATTTACATTTTTAACTTTTTTTTTATAATCGAACAGCCAGTAGAGTAATATAAAACATTATAAACTAAATAAGAAAATATCTTTGTGAACGAATATTAAATATCTATAAGAAAAAAATATTGTTGTGTGTGTTTGTATATGTATGTGTGTGTGTGCGCGCGCGTGTGTGTGTGTGTGTGTGTGTGTTGGTCGCGTATATATGTATGGTTATTATTTGCCCTCCCGCTTTAATAACTACATAATATCTCTTTTAAATGCACTCTTATTACTGTGGAATATATCAGTGAAGTGAATATTCGCTACTTCTACAATTAGGCAGTCAATCATTTCTATCTATAGGTATTATCACGCCAGATCCCTTGCGGGGTAGGCAGAGAGTACAGAGTTCAACAGGTTCTTTCTTCGTAGTCAATCATTGACTGAGGTGAAGGTCGATGGGTAAGTTATTTCCCTAAGACAGCGAACCTCAAAGATAGAATGGTTTTATATGTTAACTAGCAATTTTCCGCGGTTTCGCACCCTATCTGCACCAGCGCCACCTATCGTGCGTTATGTTACTTTTGAATAATACAGCTTTCTAATGGTGAAAGGAATATTAGAATCTGTTCAGTGGTTTGAGATAATATTTAATGTATTTTTTTTTTAATTTGCAAGAAATGCTGGTACTTCTTTAGTGCGCTAAAGCTAAAGCTAAATAATAAGCTAAATTTATTCTTGATTCAAAGCAATACGGAGAATTCAAATGGGTTTCAAAAAAATATATTTCTTAATACGCACACATACACGACTGCCTCGTTGGTCTAGTGGCAAATCAAATCACTTTGAGATCACGAGGTCCTGGGTTAAATTCCTATTCTCAGTAAGAGTCCGGAGTCTGGAATTGTGCCCGGTATATGGCAATAGGCTCGCCCCCTATTACATGGGACCTAATATCGTCGGCGAGACGAGGGTGTACGCAGTACACCTCTGCCACTCCCGCTAGAGGAATATAGGCGTGACGTCGTATATTTTTTCACACATACACGTACAAGTTTTATTGTCAATTGGGGTATAAAAGTGCATAAGAAAGGCGTTAAAAATTTTAAACTTGGAAAATTGGTCGTATTGAATTTGCGAATCAATTGTCTCATTGAGGTGAAAAACGAAAATGAAAAATGTTTATTCTCAAAATACAAATTTAAATTTACAATACAAGAACATTTAAAAATATGTAAATTGGCGGTTCATTTATTAATTAAATTCTTATACATGGTCCCCTCACTAGGCATGCCCGTATCGAGGGGTCCTAAACTAAAGAAATCATAGTTGCTAAACATTAAATATTATAAAATCTATTATTAAAATACAAAGAAACACCAAAAATAGAGGTAAAAAAGTAACAAAAAGATAAACTAAAAAGTCAGTCTAATGTTGACTCGCGTAATTTTTAATGTTAAAAATAAAAAAATGCATAATAACAATGAAGTTTTCTATAGCACATAGTATTCTATAGTTTTATAGATGTAATTAAGATATATTTATGTATTATATGTTATATGTAAGTACCTATTATCGCAATCTATTTATTACTTTTTAGAATTTCCTCATATGAAAGGGTATTTATCCATTCTTTTATCTTACTTTTGGCCCTATGTACTGAGTAAAATCGGATGTCACATAACTTATATGTATTGTTGTAAATAATAGCAGTTATTTGGGCATGAAATCTCTTAGCAAAAGGTGTGCGAATTACCGGTAACGAAACTCTAAGAAAGTCTTCTTTTAAGTCTACGTTATTTACGATACACCATGTATACGTATAGATTTTTCCAGTGCTGAAGTGTAATATCGCACCACAGAGTACAATAAAGGGTTGACAGATGGCCGTTGCCTTTGTACTCCCGTGTTTTATGCATAGCCGAGACTTGTCTTATCTGTGTGTCTGTGGCGAGGTGCCGGCATTGTCGGCGAAAGATTTATTTACTCTTGTATAGGGACATACGTAGCTACATTCCCAGGACTCTATCTAGACTTCCCGATCCTAAGACATTATTGAGCCATACAATATAATATTAGCCCTGTTAAGAAACTGTCCCACAGTTGGGCACGGCCGTCCTCTCAGACTGAGAGGGTTGAGGCCATAGTTCACCACGCTGGCCCAGTACGGGTTGGCGAACTTAACACAACTAAGAGAAACTCTCAGGCATGCAGGTTTCCTCACGATGTTTTCCATCACCGTTAAAGCAAGTGATAGTTAATTTTTAATACGCACATGCTTTTGAAAATTCAGAGGTGGCCTGGGTTTGAACCCGAGACCTCTGACTTTGCAGTCCAACGGTCTAACCACTAGGCTATCACTGCTTTAAAGTAGCCGTTACTTCTTGCGGATGTATAAAATAATATAACAGTCTGTGCTGGGCCACTGCTGCGCAAAGGCAAGATACTTATTCTCCTCCTCGCGGACGTAGAATGAATGCGGCAAGGCGGGTTTGTGACCATCTGCTGATGGAACTTATCAAGTCGCCTAGCTGCCTTCCCACATGGTTTACCGAATGAATGGCACCAGGTCTCGTTTGGGCGGCAGACACTGTCGGTTCGTATGTGTATGTGTGCGTGCGCGTCTGAATGATCTAAGCTGTTGGCCGTGGGGCTTGACGTGGGGCGTGGGGTGACCCGACAAGAGGGCGAGCGTGAAACCACTACGCTCGAGCCAGAAGGGCAAGGAGGCCACTAGCTTAAGGGCGCCTCAAGAAGGAACGGTCTTGACTTAGGCTGTCGCTATAGGGGGGCATATACTAGATGTCTCGCCGTGGTGCTCTGCACCGGCCGACGGGCAAGGGATTCTCGCTGCCGAGGTTAATGTCTATAATGCGAGTTTTGTACGAAAATCTAAATAGTTTTGTCTATATGTTAATACAATACAATTCTCGAAACGTTTTCGGTTTCGAATTCTCGAAAGTTTGTGTCGTGTCAAACTTTTGTCATGGCACGCCATGCTAGCATATAGGATAAAACGGACGTCAATGTCTATAAATCCTTTACAGAGAGTTTCCCGTCGCCAAATGACTAAAATATGATCGGATGTCACGTCCCAAAAAACAGATGAAAATATTAGTATGTGTCGTCTCGTCTCTAGCGCAAACGTTCGCGCCCCATAAATCCCGACTCACCGACTCTGTACCATTCTATATTCAGAGGTGGATACGTTAGTTTTGTTGTTGTTATTTTAATGTTGAAATGGATACAGTTACATTAATTAGGCTTAACTAGCGTTGAAAATTCTGAAACAAACCAATTGTTAATTTTGCGGAAAAAACTAAATATTCGTTAATTTAAGTTTTTTCGTATTTTTGTTTAAAAATTGAAACCACGTGACTTGTTGATAAATGCCAAGATTTTTAAGAAAAAAAACGGGTTTTATTGAAAAACAAAACAGTTTTAAACGATGTTTTAAACATTTAGTGTGTCGGTTGGTGTATTTGAAATATGGGCGTACAAAGTACAACTGTAATTGCTACATGGGGAAACATATTTTAGGACCTAATGTCGTCGGCGAAATTTAGGCGTACAAAGTACACCTATCGTCGGAGATATATGAGTACAAAGTACATCCACAGTTCTCAACACCTCCCGTCGCACTATGGGTAAGCGCCTAAGAGAGCCGTGCCATAAATGCTTTTATCAAAAGTATGCGAAGCTGCATGTGTGATACCTCAAATTGTAGCCAAAGACATGATCTATTCTACTTAATAAATTTAACAGGTATGTTTGCTACTATTTTCTAGCAAAAAACATCTAAAGACGGCAATTGAAAACTTCTATCTATCTATCTTTATCATCACGCCAGATCCCTTACGGGGTAGGCAGAGAGTACAGAGTTCCAACAGGCTCTTTTCTTACTTAACTCTCTGGCTTTCTCTTCTCTCATAGTTCGTCTCATACACGCTCGCCGGTTACGGAGACTGCTGACTTGTCCTTCAGATAAGACCCGGTCTATTTGGTCATGATAAGATAGTCTAGGTCTTTCCCGGTACCTACATCCTTCCACTTTCGCATTGTATATCAGTTTTGTCATTCTTTCTTCGGCCATTCTTTTTATATGCCCGAACCAACGGAGCATACCCTTTTTCATCTTTACACCGATACTTTCTTTCATACCTATTTGCTTTCATACTACGCTGTTGCGAATACGGTCGGTCAGCTTCACTCCGCACATCTTCCGCAGAGCTCGCACTTACGCAAAACTTGTTAAAAATAAATTCAATTTTGTGACTTATTCAATATATATTTTTTTGGACATAGCAATGGGAATTATAAAAACATTATACCATTTCAGAAAGCTCATATAATATACTTTTTTATGATGTACATATATATGACTTTTATTAGGAAACATACCAACCACAGATAAATTAGTCATGAGAGGTAGTTTTAACTATTCACTGACTTTCATTTAGAGTTTTGACAGTTGCCGAAGCTTATCGAAGTTTTGTTGATGATGTTATTTTGTAGCAAATTTAATGTAATTTTAAGGGATAAAATTAATTCTGCGGCATCAGTGCGCAACATATGTAAAGCACGTAAAACATGAATTGCTAGAATTAGTTATTACTGCCTCGTTGGTCTGGTGGCACAGTGCATCGCTTTGTGATCACGAGGTCCTGGGTTCAAATCCTAGGTCGGACAAATGTAGCTTTTCTAACGAAAAAATCCCAGTATGAGTCCGGAGTCTGGAATTGTGCCCGGTACGAGGCATGCCTTTTAAGTTTTGTCGTTTGAAGAAAAATCACATCTAGAACCTTATAATACTTTTTATTATTTTTCAAAGTATTCACCACGTAGCTTAATACACTTTTTTCATTCGCTCAAACCAGTTATTATAACATTTATTCCACTCTAAAGTGGGGGTGTGGACGCTGTGACTAAACAATAGCATTAATCCTAATACTTTCAACTGTTTTCAGATTCAAAATTTATGCACAGTCGAATACGGAACAGTTCCAAATTCATAATTGCCGGGAAATATGGCAACGACAGAACTTAAAAGGCATGCCATGCCTAGTATATGGCAATAGGCTCGGCCCCTATTACACGGGACCAAACATCGTCGGTGAAACGTGGGTGTACCCAGTACACCTCTGCCACCCCCTCTGGGGAATATAGGCGCGACGGTATTTTTTTTATTATTTTTTTTATATTTTAGAATTATTTCTCAGTACGAAAATCAACATTTGGATCTTAAAACTTGTTAAACTTTCATTTTTAAAAATGTAGCCGTAAAGTTTCTCTTCCTTATTCTCCACAATGACATTGCGAACGGGTGGTAAAATCTTAATTATTAACAGTAATTACATAAATGAAAAAAAAAAAAATTCCACGAAACAAACCCTACGAAGTTTTTTTTTTATTAACCTAATGTGGCCCACTGCAGGGCCAAGGTTTCCCCCTCCTTTCTCCAACGATCTCTATCCCCTCAATCTTTTCGATACGCGTCGAGGTCATCGCGCCACCGCTTCCTAGGCCTGCCTCGGCGACTACGAAGTGAAAAGTTTTATTATTTTATAAAAAGGAAATGGCGTGTTCGCAAATGATGCAACTCACGCGCGTGCGGGCGCACTCGAGCGCGTCCAGAGAAAGTGCATCCGATAATATAACGCATGGATGCGACACGAGCGTGGTTCGCGACTTCCGGTGTCGGATTTCGATATTCTTGACGATATAACATATTGATTTCTACACCTGCCTCGTTAGTCCAATGGCGAATAATACGCGTAGCGATCAAGAGGCCCTGGTTTCAAATCCTGGGTCGGACAAAATGTAGTTTTTACACCGTCACGCCTATACTCCTCAAGCGGGAGTAGCATAAGTGTACTGAGTACACTCACATTTCGCCGCCAATGTTAGGTCCCATGTAATTGGGGACGAATCTGTTGCCATATACCGGGCACAATACCAGACTCCAGACTCATACTGGGAATTTTTCGTTAGAAAAACTACGTTTGTCCGATCTAGGATTTGAACTCAGGACCTCGTGATAACAAAGCGATGCGCTTTGCCACTAGACTAACGAGGCAGTCTAAAATGTAGTTTTTTATCGAAAAATTCCCAGTGTGAGTCCGGAGTCCGGAATTGTGCCTGGTAATAGGCTTGCCGGCTATTACATAGGACCTAATATCGTCGGCATAAAATGGGTGTACACAGTACACCTCTGCGTAATATAGGCGTGACGTTGTGATTTCTACAAGCTTAATGGAAGAGTGTTGTTTGTAGCGTACTTATAGAGTAGCTTATATCTGTCTTTAGTTGAGAAGATGATCTGATAGACAAGTCAAAAGTTCATCTAACCGGCGAGCGGGTATGAGACGGAATATGAGAGCGGAGGAAGCGAGATAGGTCTGTAAGGAAAGAACCTGATGATTTTTTTTTGTAAAAAGCGTAGCCCCTAGCTAGGATTTAGTCGTCGGTGCGTTTACAAACATGAAATATCACATATACAAATACCCAGACCGAAACAAATAATTGTGGGTCACACAAAGCTATGTCCCATGCGGGAATCGAACACGCGACTATTGGACACACTGTACTCTCTTTTTGCCTCGCAAGAGATCTAGCGTGATAACATAGATAGATAATTAGATGCTTTTGCTATACTGAATATAGACCGTGTAAGTTTAGTCGTCGCGAAGCGAAAGCCCAGGTGACGTATCTAATGACTGTTACGCTTACTGGTAATAAAAAAAATACTTGAATGTGTATGTTTGAGTCATATACGCTGTTGGCCATGAGGCCTTTACAGCTTCACCGGACTTAAGGGCGAGCGTGCAACCACTACTCTCGAGCAAGAAGGGCAAGGGGGCGACATACCCGAGGCCGCCTCAAGGAGGAACGGCCTCGGTTGGGACAGTCGCTACGGGGTAATTAGTGCACCGGTCGGCGGGCTAGGGGATCTACGACTTCGTCATCGTCTGTATCCGGAGCGGAAAGAAGCGATGTCAAAGCATCGGGGGGATCGGTGAGAACATGTCGCGGCCGGCGGTAGCGACAGGGGTAGGATTCGTAGTCAGCGGCGGGTACGATTCGCATGGGAAGATGCGTTCGCGGAGTGTCGAGTTGTCGCCTTTTTAATATAGGCGCGAATAGATTCGAGACCGAGATCGGAGTGGAAAATAATTGAAAAGAACATTTCAATAAGTAACATCTTCCTAATGACCTATCCGAATATCATATCCAGGGTGAAAATCCGGAACACCGAAGGTATCTACCGGACAGCTGGCAAGCCGCGCCACCCTTCAATGTCATTTGTACCTTGCTATATGCGATTTTTAATTAACTGAATTAGTATTGTTATGAAGATGTTACTTTTTGAAGTGTCCCTTTTTCATTTTTATCTCCATGACGACTTAAATAACACCGTGTATATTCAGACGACGACGACATGCTCAGGGATCGAAAAATGCCACAATGCCTAAAAACCCGTCAGTATAACCAATGTGTCTTGCCAACTGTGACTCATGGTGCTAAAACATGGACGGAAGACGCAGAAGAATCTGTCCAAAAATGCATTGCTCAACGGGCCATGGAGCGTGCCATGTTAGGCATCACCCTGAGCGACCGAGACAGAAATACCGAGATCCGCAAAAGAACTAAAGTGAAAGACGAATCCCGTATATTTCGACTCGAGTGAAGATGGGCAGGATACGTGGCAAGTTGTGGTGATGACAGGTGGAGTAGATCTTGGACCGAATGGTGGCCATGGAAGGGCTATCGCAAGCGAGGAAGGCCAGTACAAAGATGGGTCGATGATGTGGTTAAGTGCGTTGGTAAGATCTGGCTAAGATTGGCTCGAGATGGGGATACGTACTCCCCCTGCAACAACACCAGCAGGGGAGCTTTCGGGGTCGCGGACGCAAGGGGTGTGGGCCCTGAGCGTCCTTCACGAGCGATCCCGAGGAGGACAACGGCGTGGTGTGGCCCACGTCGCCGTGAGCACCTCGTCGGTGCAGGGGGCAGTGAGTCATCAAGTCTCCCCCGATGGCGGGCTCTTCGGAGCGTGGCACAAGAGAGGCACCGGTGCGTTCCATACGGAGATCCTGGAGCCCCTCCAAAGTGCTGATGTCAGCCACTCTGGGGTTTTTAGTCGGTGGGAATCCGACATGCCCCGCGAGCTTCCCCCGAGGCTCGCGGAAGCCCTACGCAGGATTTTTCCCAGTAAAAAAAAAAGAAAAGAATAGCGATACGTGGCGTAAAAGGGAGGAGGCTTATGCCCTGCAGTGGGAGGAATAAGCTGGAAGTGATGATATTCGGATGATGAAGTATTCATGAAATATTTTATCATCGACAGCCAAAAGAAGTCCACTACAGAACAAAGCTCCAAATATCTTTAGCCAGAAGTTATTATCTCATAGTACCAGTATTTGCAGATATATTTAGCGTTTTGGCTCTTCCAACATAACAATACTCCGTGTAAGCCATTACGGAATTAATCGTCCGACGTATTAATTTGTCGTAATCAGTATATACGGCGCTGTGGGCTGGCCAGATAACAGCGTTTATCGCTTTGTGTTGACCGTTGGTGAATATTTGCTTTAATTTTATATCACGGGCTTTACCTGGACCTTTGGAAGGCCTGGGTAAGCCAGTAAAAATAGTTAAAAACCGACTCGCTCCGCTATTTCTTGCTCATCACCCTTTTGCTGTAGAAGCCGGGTTGTAGATAAGGCTCTGTTCAAAAGTGGATGTTATGTAAGTTACTTGAAAAGAATGAAGAAATATCACAACGAACGGACCCCAGCAGTTGCAAGGACTATTGTAAATTATAAAAAAAGAAAGATATCTTTTTGTCGGCTAGTTTCGGACTGAGAAGACCTCAAGCACACCTCGACCTAATAGGATTTTTTGTGCTGTCTTTTGTCCTAATGCTCTTATGTACCTGGAGATCCAAATACTCCCTGTACCAGAGTGTGGATTTCAGCAGGGGGAAAAGCCGACATTTCCTTAGAGTTATCCAACTCTAGATGTCGGCTTTTCCACCCCCTGTAGCTTCAGTCGCCGCACCGCCAGTGCGTCGCAGTTCCAGAGGACGTTCTTCATGGTTACAGTTTCTTTACCACAGTTCCTGCATACCACGTCGCTGCACATGTTCATCTTGTGCAGATGTTCCTTTGTGCCATAATGGCCTGTGTGTGTTTCGATTAATTGCCTTAATTGAAGTCTACTATGTTTAAGTAGTCTTTTGCTATCGCTGTCGTTCCATGTGGAAAGAGAAAGAAATATGGTAATGAATTTGATGGGTAAAACTTTACGTCCTCGGCGAAATATTGGTGTACATAGTATTACCGCCACTTTTACTTGGGAAATGTACGCGTGTCGGTTTTTCTCATAAGTGTTATTCCGAAAAAATGTTGGAAGAGATTAGATTTGAAGTTTATTAAATGGAGGGTAGATTCCAATCGACGTTCAGCAAACATTGCGATTAAGATGCGATAGATGTTATGACGGTGTTTATTTGGCATTTCTGTTATTATCACTGATTTATCTATACTAGTGGTCGCCCATTGCTCGAAATTCGACCATAATTAATTTAAATTATAAGTTTGAACATTATTAAGGTTCTATTGTCAAAAGACTAAATCACAGATTTCGCTAAGGCTACACTGTTTGCCTATTTTTTTCAAACAAATAATATGAAATTTAAATAAAAAAAAATAAAAAAAAAATGATTAAAATAAAGAATACTTTTTTTATTTTTTTTTAATGAAACAATAAACCAAAAAGAAAATGCTGTCCTTGACATACATATTTCGATAATTTAATTAATGATACTAAACTTCTCTGTAACCGACGTCTTTTTGTAAAAACTCTTTCATCGTTTGCTGGTTATTTTTGACATTCAGTAAGACTATAGATAAATAATATTAAAAACAAACAATATTAATCTATTCTCAATTTGAAGTGTATTGTGGCAAATACATGGTGGTGTGTGTAATGTGTTTTTATTGACTTTATATATTTTTAGGCATAATTTAAAAAAAATATGAGCATTCTGCACTCCTTCTCGATATAAACTATAAGTGTGGGAAATTTCATACTCCTCCGTCCGCGCAATTTTGGTAAAAAGGGGTACAAAGTTTTTGCTACACGTATTAATATAATGACCATTTCGCAGAGAGTTCAGAGTTCCAACAGGTTATTTACTTACCGACCTCTCTGGCATCCTCAACTCTCATATTTCGTCTCATACATGCTTGCCGGTTACGAAACGTTAATAGGGAGTGTCTTATATGATAGCTTAATCAACGGTCTCTGCAACCCCAGATATTTTTCATTATTAGAACTAAGCCACATTGCAATCATATGCATTTCCATTTCTGTAACTGAGACTCCTTTTAACGTAAGCCAGGACCCACAATGGCCTCGAGATGATACAGAGCTTTGATGTAATAATTCTGACGTTTGTGTTTTTATATTAGCCTGTACAAATAAATTATTTATCATTTTCGACTTATTTTTGTTTTCTTCTAAAACGAAAAAGGGGGGTGGAAGGTGGATAGGCACAACACAAAGCCGGTCGTCGTTACTGTTTGTGGGGGAGGCTTTCATCGTACAGTGGACATCTGAAGCCCAAAAAGAAGATTACGTACCCGCGACTACTAGACGAAGGACGGACGAACGGGGTGACTTAAGCTCTTAACGAAAGGACCAAGCCCTTGTAGCTTTGAAACGAAGAGTGGCGATATACTTTTATTAAACCTTTTTCACATACAACGTATTCCTGATGTACCGTTAGTTATTTAACGGAGGGCAGATTTCAATCTCCGTTGTTCAAACAAGGATTCGTGCGTGATCGATCGACTGCGCCGCAAAGATTGGTTTTCTTTTTCTATTTATTTATATTGCTTTTCGACTCGTTTGTTTTTTATTTGAGGGTAGTTTGAGATTGCGAGGTTATGTTTGATTGCGTTCTACCTCCAATATCATCTTTCATGTTTTGGGGTAATTGATTGAAAAGTCTGTTAATAAATTTTTGGCTGGCAGATACGAAGTCTTGTATGATGTGAGAGGGAGATTCAATCTGATACCGGATCACACCTAATTTTGAGCTTTGTTGCTGTTTTTGTAGACTAGTTTTACGCTCAACTTCGTTCGCGATTTATATACATGTATTTTATAGACGACGTCACTTTCATCGCGTTTTGTACACTGTGTATGTTTGTCTACTTCGTTTTTATTAAACAATTTTGACGGGACTTATGTATTTTTATAATCTCTAACTTTAAAATGATAAGTTACAACAAATACAAACTTTATCTATATCATCACGCCAGCTCTCTTGCGGTGTAGGCAGAGATTACTGAGTTCCAACAGGTTCTTTCCTTACAGACTTCCCTGGCTTCCTCCACTCTCATAGTTCGGCTCATACACGCTCTTCGGTTACGGAGACTCTTGAATTGCCTTTCAGATAAGACACGGTCTCTTTAACCAAAACACACACAAACTATATTAACGATGTATAATTTTATTTAAAAAGACCTTTTTAAAACAAGCTTTTATGGCAAAAACACATCGAAGATATCTTGCTTAGTTGAGGAGTTTCCATGGCTTCCTTTCAGCTCCATCATCAGACCTTAGACACCATCCGGGTCTAAAGTACTCGTCAAGACAAATCCAACGATCCTAAACACGACGGGGTTATACTGAGTAATCAGGTGGTTCCATTGGCTACCTTTTGGCATCATCATCATACCCTGAAAACTATCTGGTTGTATAGTACTTTTCAATACCAATCTAACAAGCCTAAACACGAGGGGGTTACGTTGTATAGTTCACATGTTCCTATGGCCACCTTCCGGCTCCAGCATCAGACCGGCACCATGGTACCATATTATTGTGTTAAGTAAAAGCTTGTAATAATAGTGTTTTATTTTTTAAAACGTAGCCATACGCTAGGATTTATTCCTGTGTCGTGGATGCATTTACAAACATGAAAATTCATATACACACGAATACCCAGACCGAAACAAATAATTGTGGGTCTCACAAAGGATATGTCCCGAGCGGGAATCGTGGACACGGTGGACGGAGCGGCTTAAGCTCTTAACTACTGCACGAAATCGTCCGTCAATTATTGAATGAACGAATAAGATAAGCGTTAGAATGAATGACACGCGCCGTCTTCACGTGCAAGCTATAAAATCATGATCCACGCCCCACTATATCATAAACCGTGCGGAACCCGCGCCCTATTGTTCAACATTTAGTGTTCTGTAGTATCGCTCGCGAAGGTAAGCGATCTTATGTAAGGATGCAATGGTTTCTTGTATGTTTTTCTAAAATCTTATTAGCGGTAATTGAATGTAACTTTGCCGCTAGAAAGAGAGTGAGCTGTAAGATATAGCCACGTCTTCTTTTTACAGTTAAGTAAGATTACAATGATACTCGTAATGTTAAAGTGATTGTAGTATGCGATGAATAGAAAATGTAATTTGACGGTCGATTTGGTGCAGTGGTTAAGAGCTTAAGCCACTGCGTTCACTGGATCGAGAAGTCGCGGTTCTATTCCCGCACGGGACAAATCTTAGTGTGACCTACATATATTGTTCTGGTCTGGGTGTTTGTGCATGTGAATTTCATGTTAGTAAACACAACCACAACACATAAATAGTGTATAGAGTGGGGCTGCGTTCTTAAAAAAAATCAACGATCAACATAATCAATAAATGAACTCATTATAAAATGAATTATATAAATAAACACACATTTACGTAAATTTAAAACCGGCTACCTAAAAGAATGAATGATTTTGATAACGAATGAATGAATGAGATACGATACAGTGGACTCCACGTGTTGTTTATAAAAAAAACATAACACTTTGCGGTCTGGTAAAATCACTATACATATCACAAACGGCACGGAACCCGCGCTCTATTGTTCCATGTTTAGGGTTCCGCGGAACTGACAAGTCGTAAACGCATGCGGATTTATTGCTAGGGCTATTTGTTTTATAGTATTTTTTTATAGTAAGGCCCCGTTATTTGATGCGACGAAGCAAGTTTGGGGCTTCCTGTTTGTGATGAATAAATAATGGGCTGTTAAAAGTTTATGTAGTATACTCATAATTCGCTAACTAAGGTATTTTTGTCTTAATAAAACAAATATATTTATTTGTTTTATTAACATAAACACGGGTACGCTTATATTCCCCAAGCGGAGTTGGCAGAGATAATATGTACACTAGGGTGATCCACGATTCTATTGAAAAGAAAATATCGCGTAAAGGTCGCGCCACACATGTTTGTATTATTATGTGTATAAAATTTCAGCTTCCTATCTCAACTAGAAATGCTCATTGCCTTTAAAATACACAAATTCTATGAAAAAAAAATTATGCAACGCGGAATATTCAGTAAAATAACAACAATGTTAATAAAATTGTTTTGATTGCTAGACATAACAGTTACATAAATAACAACACACAACGAATAAAAATTAAAATTTACGATCTAGTTATATAGTGTATTTGTCAGTTTATCAATAGAACACCAAATTAGTTTTATTTTCTAGTAGCGAATATATCTGTGACATATAAATTTCATAACTGAAATCAAAATAAACGAAAATTAAGCATTTTTTACTAAAAATACAATCAGAACTCGATTGAGCACCCTTTTACGCTAAAGCTAGAACGCAACTGAAATTTCACAGTGTTATTATTACCACGGATACGTGTTACAATTTCATGGGGTGGACCGATCTGAAAAATTATAACAAAATATTTTGGACCACCCTAATGTACACTCAAGTATTGCCAACCATGCTAGGTCCGAATGTAATAGGGGGCAAAATTTCGAGCTCTGAACTGGTCTTCACAAACTTTTGATAAGAAGACCACACTGTTTGTCCTACTATTGGAATCCAAGACCGAGTTACAGCCTCACTTTGCACTACGTAACCAATGAGGCAATTATTTACTTATTTTGTACTACACGAAAATAACACTTTAAGATTTAAGCAAGAAATCTCGTAATTAAACTCACACAACTAACCTTTACGTTTTGATTACTTTGTGCACACATAGTTACAGCTACAACCTAGATTTATTTGCTACTTATGTCTATATTTGCTTTCCATGATTGCAACTTATTTTGTGAGCGAAATAAAAATAAATTAATATATCTGACGGAACCCGCGTCCCGTGTCAGTTGTGTTCTTTACCGAAATTCGTTGGCGGCATTTTATGTCCGCGGTTTTGGCACTTTGCGGATCAAAATAAATACCCAGCTTTCAGCTCCGTTTGTTTTTTACACATGGCCTCGGTTTTCAGCGAATTTGTTGGGTCACTTTTTATACCTGAAATTCATTTCATATTACAAGTTATTTAAAATTTAAATAACTTTTTTTGCCGCTCTCGACCCGCGTTGATATGACACCTGTCACCCTTATGTTCGCCGAGCGGGTTTGCCCGAGGTGTACTATGTACTCCCCAATTCTCCGATGATGTTAGATCCCAATAGAGTATGCAGAGATTTTGCGATCATATCGGGCACAATTCCAAACTGCTATGTAAATTCTTCGATAGACACCACCTATATTCCGCGAGCAGGGGTGGTAGAGGTGTACTGTGTACACGCACTTTTCGTAGTGGTTGTCAGGACCCATGTAATAGGGGAGAACCTATTGCTATATAAACACATTTTTTATAATTGTAGATCACACAAAGATTTGTCCCGTGCGGGAATCGAACCCGCGACTATTAGACACAGTGGGCGGAGCGGCTTAAGCTCTCAACCATTGCGCTGAATCGTCCGTCATCAATTCCGGGCATAATTCGATTACCAAAGCCTAATAGTAATAATAATCATTATATTAATACGTGAAGCAAAAACTTAGTACCCTTTTTTACTAAAATTGCGCGGACAGAGGACTATGAAATTTCCCACACTTATAGTTTATATAGAGGAGTGCAGAATGCTAATTTTTTTTTTTAATTATACATAAAACACATTAAATCAATAAAAAAAACATTACACACACTACCATGTATTTGACACAATACACAAATTATTTGTCTATAGAATAGAATAGAATAGAAAACTCTTTATTGTACACCAAATTATAAATAAACAATAATGTAAGGTACAAAACAATATAGGGTACAATTGGCGGCCTTATTGCTTATAGCAATTTCTTCCAGGCAACCAAGTCGAAAGAAATATAACATAGTAGAGGGCAGTTGGTGGCGTACATTCATTAAGATTAAAAGTAACTAATAAAAGTAATATATGTATATATATATACATATATATACACACATACATATATATACATATACATATATATATACACACATACATACATATGATATATATATACTAAGAAATAAAAAATATAATAATTTTTATATACAGTATTTACTTAATCATGACAGCGTCTCACTAGTGACAGCAGAGAGGAAGTGGTTCTTAACCATCGTTTTAAAACTAGCCAATGTCTGTGCACGTTTAATTGTCAGAGGTAATGCATTCCACAAACGGACAGCTTGAACTGAAAAGGATTTATCATAGAAATTTGTGGAATGCATGGGTGTTTTTAGTCTGAGATTCTCCGATGACCTTAGGAACCTTGAATGTGTTACATGGAGAAAGTCAAATCGTCGTTTGAGATAGGAGGGAGATGCTGGATTAAACAGGACGTTGTATAAAAGCGATAACAAGTGAGCATTCCGGCGAAGGCGAATTGGCAGCCACTTGAGCTTAGCACGAAATTCTGAAACATGATCATATTTCCGCAAACCAAATATGAATCTTATGCAAAAATTTTGAAGTCGCTCAAGTTTATTAAGTTGGCTCTCGGTGAGATCGAGATAACTGGCGTCTGCATAATCAAGGATAGGAAGAAGGAGAGATTGTGCAAGTGTAATTTTAGTGGCAGTGGGAAGAAAGTTTCGTAGCCTTCGCAATGAACCTGCAGAAGCAAAGATCTTGCGACTAAGATTTTGTAGTTGTGGACCCCACGTGAGATTTGTGTCAATATAAATCCCCAAATTTTTTACAGTGGTGCTTATTGGTATTGTGACACCGTCAAATTTAATTTGGGGAAGTTGGGACCAGTCGACACGTGTAGTAAACCTGGAGCTACCAATAACAATAGCTTGCGTTTTAACTGGGTTGACCATGAGGCCATAGCTTTTACTCCAGTCGCATATTTTATTTAAATCATTATTAATAGTATTAACAGCCCCCGACAGCCTGGCCAACGGAGCTTGTATGTAAATTTGGAGATCATCTGCATAGAGGTGGTATGAAGAACGCAATTGGTTGGAAATAGAATTAATAAAGACAGCGAAAAGCAAAGGAGATAAAACGCCACCCTGCGGAACACCGGCACTGATATTGCACCAAGAAGAGTAAGTATCTTCAATGCGAATGCTTTGCCGGCGACCAGACAGGTAATTACGAAACCAGTCAATCACCGTTGGAGATATGTTAATAGAGCATAGCACTCCAAGTAGAATATCAAAATCCACTGTATTAAAAGCATTGCTGAAGTCGAGCAATGCAAGTATAGTTAGATTACTATTTTCCATTCCAAGTCTGATGTCATCCGTTATATTTACCAGGGCAGTAGCGGTACTATGACCAGGACGAAAACCGGATTGAAAAGGATTAAGGAGACAATTCTTGTTCAGGAAATTACTGATCTGATCATGGATGAGGCGCTCAAGGACCTTGGATAGGAAAAGCAATATGGATATAGGACGATAATCGGAAAGGGAAGTAGGATTCGATTTTTTAGGTAACGGAGTTATTAGAGCTTCTTTCCATAACGATGGAAATTGTCCACTGGATGTGGAATGGTTTAAAATATGACAAATAATAGGTAGGATTTCGTCCAGGATAGGAAGGATCATATTACGTGTTATACAATCGCTGCCGACTGCGTTGGATGTGATGGATTCTATGCTCTTTTTAACACCACAAGCGGAAAATTGACTAAAAACAAACGGAGAATAATCGGGCACCGGAATGGATGAAAGATAATTTAATGTATTTAATTTTGCAGTCTTATCAAAGTTAGACGAAGAAGAGAAATGTTTATTAAGAAGATTGATATCTAAATCTTTAGAAATGTTTTCTTGTCGTGATTTGCCGATCCCCATTGATTTCAGAAATTTCCAGACTTTTGCTGGGTTACCGTTTTGGACAGAAGTATGGATATGTTGGCGTTGAGCATCTCTACACACCTTGTTGCAGTGATTCCGAATGGTGACGTATTTATTCCAGTTGAAATCTGTGGATCTCACTTTAAATTTAGATTTAAGTGCCACTTTCTTACTCATTAAGAGCTTGATATCATCGGTCAACCAAGGTGCCGGAAGATGTTTAACTTTAATAGGACGAATTGGAGCGTGTATATCAAATAACCGAATCAGTGTCGATGTGAAAATATCAACTTTGTCATCCAGTGAGTCAGACAATAATAAAGCCTTCCAGTCAATGCTAGCGGCATCTTGCCGAAGTTTCCCAAGATTAATACCACTAAAATTACGCTGCATGAGGATCTTTGCCTTGGCCTTAGGTGGCCGGACTTTATAGGATAAGTAGACTAAGTCATGGTAGGAAAAGGCATCCGCTGAGTACTGGCCATGTTTAGCGACATGCTCAGTGGACGACACAAAGATAAGGTCAAGAAGTGACGGAGTTGAATTAGGGGAATGATGCGTGGCTTGAAGTGGAAGAACAGACATGTTACAGGAATCAAGAACAGTGTGGAGACTGGAAGATCGGGAATCGTTTTTAAGCAGACATGTGTTGAAGTCACCCATTATGATGCTATGACTGTAAGAAGGGACCGAATTCTCTAGAATATTCTCAAAAGAAGAAAAGAAGTCTATACGTGACGAAGGACAGTAGAATACACCAAGAAGTACTTTAGAAATGATGGAGGTCAATCTCAATAAAAAGATGTTCGCCAGCATTTGGCGGAGGAGGTTGCGGTGATAAGTCTATTAAAGAGAAAGGAATATTAGATCGAAGATATATCGCCACACCGCCACCACCGCCGACGGAACGATAATTTCTGATGAGATTAAAACCGGGGAGGGAATAAAGTGTCGATGGGAGACATGGCTTCAGCCAGGATTCAGAGACAAGAATAGCGTGAATATTTTTACAGTCAAAGCTTGCCAGCATGTCAGAAAAATGAGCCGGAATACTTTGGGCATTAATGTGAACAACATTAAAGTTCCTAAAAACATCGGAAAACGTCGTCATCAGGGAGTCAGCAAGAGAAGGGATAGTAACGAAGCTGTCATCGTTGCTTTCTACTGAAAAAAACGTTTCCGCATCACTGTTACTGTCATAATCAGACATACTCATAGACTATTATTATTTTAAATGTATATCAAAGAAGTGCAATTAAAAATTAAGTTAAAATATATATCTATATAATATATATATCTATACAATAATAGTTATTATACTTCGTATACCTACAAGTATATAGTTAATTTATCTAAAGTGTACAATAATAAGAAAATAATTATAATAATTTCAAATATAAGTACAATGTACCTAATTCAATAAATGTATTCACCTGCCGCACAAGTTTTACAGACTAAAACCTATATAATAAAACAAAAAATTGCAATGAAAAAAAAGAAAATAATTAAAATAATACTAAAAGAAAAAATAAAATATAAAAACATTTATAAGAACAAAACAAAGTCCTCAGGTTCGATTTCACAATGCCAGAATGACAATATCGCTCGAATCGAAACGTATAATAATCATCGACATATTTGTGAACGTAATAAAACCAATAATACGATTAATTTTCTGAACGTAGGTGACACTGTCATTCTGATCAAAAATCGAATCTGACATTATTAGAATAAACAAGCTCGATACCTACACTAAAATAATATTAGTAAGAAAAGTTAAAAAAATAGGGTATAGGTCATTACTGTAAAAAGTAAACAAAGTTTTGTTTCCTATAAATCAAAAAGTGTAAAAGCACATGAAAACAACTGAAGAACATTACTTTTTGGTCTGATTGGTGCGCTTAGACCTCGCCCCTGTTGTGCTCGTGGTCGGCTTGATAGCAGCGGACCTCACCGGATCTGGGTCGATGTTGTTCAGATCCAGCATGCACTTCACCCGATGTCGCGTACCATTGGCGCCGAGAACGAGCACATCGCCACTTCTGGTCCAACACTTTCCTACTCCAAACTTCACCCTCGCAGCCAAAAACAAGTCGTGGCGCGTCTTCGTCAGAAATTCGGATATTGTGACCCCTGTGCCCTTCAACTTCGTTTTGGCGAACCAGATCTTTGTGCGGATAGCCACATCATTAAGTTTTAAAAAGATGGGCCTAGACTTTTGCGAAGATCGCCCCAACCTATGACACCGGCGTATATTCAGTGCTTCGAAGTCACAGAGCTCGAGTTGGTCCGTGAAGATATTAGTAACCACCTGCATGATGTCCTCATTCTTCTCCTCTGCCACTCCATGCAATAGTAGGATCTTCTTTCGCCCACGCATCTCCATGTCGTCAAGTGTTTGATTGAGCATGGCCACCTGTTGTTGGAGAGTATTCAGCGCTAGGATAATGAATCCTCTAAATGAATTGAATTCTGCAGCCAGGTTCACAGTAGAAGATGATGTGCCTGATGTCTTCTGGAGCTCATGTTCGAAGTCTGACATTTTCTTATTAAAAATGTCAGTCATTTGCGTCACAGAACTTTGCAATGCCTCCATTGTGATAGTGTTTGTTTTATGTAATTTCAAGACAGGAAATAACACTTATACGGCAAGTAAACACTATTAGCTAGTACATGTAAACATTTATAGTTTTAAGTTTTGTAAATATAACGTTTTAATAAATTTTTAAGTACAGAGCTCAAACTTTTTGTCTTGCTGCTACAACTACCCGCAAGCAAAAAAAATATATCTATAGTCTTACTGAATTTCAAACATAACCAGCAAACGATGAAAGAGTTTTTACAAAAAACATCTTTACAAAGAAGTTTAATCTCATTAATTAAATTATCGAAATATGTATGTCAAGTTCAATGGACAGCATTTTCTATATCGCATGGTTTTTTGTTACAATAAAAAAAGAATAACAAAAAAGGTATTCTTTATTTTAATCATTTTTTTTTTTTTTAATATTAATTTCATATAATTTGTTTGGAAAAAATAGGCAAATTAACAGTGTACCCTTGGCGAAATATGTGATTATAGAAGTATAGTCTTTGACCATAGAACCTTAATAATGTTCAAACTTATAATTTAAATTAATTATGGTCGAATTTCGACCAATGGGCGACCACTAGTAGTAATAATTTGTCCGATCTAAAACCCAAAACCCACTATATGCCATTATACCAATGAATATAATACCACGGGAGTAAATGTTTGATAAACCGCGTCCAATAAATCGCAAGCGCATGAATCGGTCGCGAGTCACGCACGCCATCTGATATCGCCGAGTTTTAATAACTACGGTATAACTCGAGTAATAAAAATACTACTTTTAAGCTTCTTGACGCCAAACAAACATCCCAAAAGGGTGATGGTATCGTTTAGACTTAGGCGCATATCCGACGAGGCGAGACGTCCACGCACTATGGGACGTGAGCAGATATAATGTTCTGAACTATAATAACGCTGATGACCACTAAATAACAAAGCAAAGATACTGTATGTAGAGAAGTTAAAAAGAAATAATTATAATCACTTACATGAGAACACATTTCTACACCTTAGTAACTTTAAAAGATTCTTTTATATATTTTTGTTTAGTTAAATTACATCATGTCTTTCAATTAAGGTTTTGTTACGATATTTTCATTCACTCTTATCAGATGTACGTTATGCATAGCATTTAAAACCCCCATACATAGGTGCTAGGCAGGCTTTAAACCTTTGACGTCGATTATTTAAAACTAGTGTTAGATACATAAAACCATTGAGGTAAATAAATGCATTAAACAATCACATGGACGTCTTTAGTATACAAAAAATATTTATTTGTATATGTCCATACAACAGCTTATACAAACGTCAAAATTATTACGTTTTTTACATCTAACACCGGGTCGAAACGCGACCTCCGCTGAGAAGATCCGGCGTGAAACTCAGCGGGCTAGTGTTTTAACTTAATTTGTTTGGCTTTTCTGATACATGACGTAACTATTACCCAAGTTTTTTTTACCGAAGGGCTAGGCAGGAGCTGATATATTTATTTTTGGTCCCAATGTAAGAGGGCGGGGGTTCTTCCACTAAGCTACCTTTGTTATTAAAAAGAAAATAGCTAAAATGTAGCTACCTAACCTTGATTTTCAATTTTTGCACAGTCTTCATATGGTAACCGTAAAAGTGATATAATAAAACATGAGCTTTATCTCAAAGTAACAGTGTTTGTTTTTCAACGCCGCTAAGGCGTGATGCCGCATACCGCTCAAGAAACGGGTTATCGGTTGGTAAACACTGGAAATGGATGGGTGTGATTTTTCCTAATATTATTAGCATATTTTATCTAGTGTTACTTATTCTCAACGTACGAAAATACTGCCTCGTGTAGCGTAGTGGCGAATAATATCAGTAGCGATCACGAGGTCCTGGGTTCGACTTCTAGGTCGAACAAAATGCTATTTTTCGACAGAAAATTTTTCAATATCAATCCGGAGTGGCATTGTGCTTGGCATAATGGCTATTATAGCACGAATTAAACACTTAAATATTACGAGTTATAACAATGGCAATAGCCTTCTATTACATGAGACCGTAATATCGTTGGTGAAATATGGGTGAACACAGTACACCTCTGGCACCACTGCTTGGGGCTTTACAGGGTCAGACATCAACCTCGCCGGCGGAGTCGAGGAATGCCTTGGCCGTCGGCCGTTGCAGAGCACCACGGCGAGATACCTAGTATATGATCTCCACTAATGCGACAGCCAGAGATGGGCAAAATCTAATCAGATTAATGATTACAATCGCGCCACACTTAGCTGTTATTTTTAATATGTGCGTAGATCAAGGAGTATTCCCGAATTTAATGAAATTTAGTAAGGTTATACCACTGTTCAAATCCGGCGATAGTAAAGATGCCAACAACTATAGGCCAGTGTCTGTCTTGCCAGTGCTCAGTAAAGTGTTCGAAAAGATAATGCTCATGCAAATGCTAGATCATTTTAATGCCAACAACATCCTGCACGATTAGAAATTTGGCGTTACTAAAGGCCGTTGTACTACTTACGCCGGTGTAACTCTAATAAAGGATATCTTCGATGCCTGGTAGAACTTGCAGGACACTATTGGCATTTTTTGTGACCTTTCCAAAGCATTTGACTGTGTGAAACATGAAACGCTGCTGCTTAAATTGGAGCACTATGGAATCCATGGTAAAGCACTTAATCTTTTAAAATCTTACCTAGAGGACAGACAACAGTGTTGTCAAATAAATCAAACTAAATCTCTAGGGTCTTAAGTTAAAATGGCCGTTCCACAGGGATCGATACTAGGTCTGTTCCTATTTTTAGTTTACATAAATGATCTACCTGAAGTAATTAAAAAACGAGCAAAGAAAGTGTTATATGCTGGCGATACCTCTTTGATTTTTAAAGTAGGTAGACATGTTAATAACTTTGACGAAGTAAATGACGCTATTCTTCAACTACATAACTGGTTTACATCCAACAATTTAGTGCTCAATAACAAGAAAACTAAATGTATAAGGTTTTCTTTGCCAAATGTAAAAAGTAATGTACATGATATTACACTGAACAATGTGAAACTTGAGTTCATCAATGATACATCTTTTTTAGGGATTACGCTTGACTCCAAGTGAAACATTCAGGTAAACGGCTTAGCTCCGCTGCCTATGCCATAAGGAAGATCAGACAACTGACTGATGTGGACACCGTTAGAATAGTCTATTTCAGCTACTTTCGTAGTATTTTATTAATAATTTATTTATAAAATAAAATAAAAACATTTCCTCTCTTCCTTCTATAAATTTAACATTGTCATTTTTCTTGTGTACTTTTTTTTTTGTAAATGAGGGAACCATGTAGCCATTCTCATAAATAGTATAATTTGCTTTTTTAACGTAGACTCACCTGATGACCAACCTACATTATTCTCCCATACCCCCTCAACAAAATGTAGATGAAAAAGTTTGTAACATTTTTATTTTAAAGAGTAACCGTGGAGTGTTTTGCTCTTCTTCTCCACAGGAATGACATTCCGAAGTGGCGGTAGAGTCTTTGTTACTTTTCTGACGGTTCATAAATAACATTACTTTTTTAATCTTTAATCGTGATTGCATATTACAAAATGCAATTATAATCATTAATCTCATTACATTTTGACAATCTCTGGCGACAGCCCACCTTGAGGCGCCCTTGAACTAGATGCCCCCTTGAACTAGATGCCCGCTTGCCCTTTTGGCTGCAGCGAAGTTTTTGCACGCTCGCCCTCTTGCTCGGTGAAGCTGTAAAGGCCCACAAAAAGAGACCCCGTCTGGGGAATAACCTTATATACTTAACTAATTTACTTCAGTACCACGGTGTTTTACAAATTTCTTCTGTAAATTTATTACCTAGAACTTTTTTAATAGCTCTCTCTTACAATAATAAAGGTACACTTTATTAAGATGGCGTCCACCTGCGCGCGGCTCGAAGGAACAAAACGAAAATCTAACTACGGTATTCACATAACTTTTAATGGAACAGGAGGGTTTCCACAACCTCATTAGCATTGTTATTGCAATCTTACTTTGAGTGAGAAGGAGATAGTGTTATAAACTGCGTATATTTGCATCTCTTTCTCACGTTTAGGTGAGGTTACATTGAGATTAATATGAACCATTGACACGAAAAGAAGGTCGACGCTGTAAGATGTCAAGGTAATACGGGGGAGCGCCTATTGCCATGTATCGGGCACAATGCTAGATTTCGGTCTGATACTAGGAATATTTTCGATAGGAAATCTACATTGTATCCAATGTGTTCATTGTACATTTTGTACTCAGGACCTAATGATCGCTGGTCGCTACGCACATAATTTTCCACTAGACCAACGAGGTAGTACTAAATATCCTACCTACAATATCTGCTTACCCCGTTAATGCATTCAGTTTTGAAACGTTTTTCATTTTAAAAGTCCATATAAACCTAATCCTTTACGCCAAAATGACGTCACACTTGTCGACACCGGTCACAGCTTCTATTTACATGTTATGTAAAAAAGGTCTCGGAACTGTGATTCAATGTCTCGACCCGTGGCGAGGCCGACACGGGCCACAATATTGTGCAGAAAAAACGAAAAATGGTGAAATATAAAATAACTTCTGGGGACGAAACAAGTATACAAGGTGTAACATAATTAACGCAAGACCTGAAAGTAGTTTGTTCTAAATCGACAACTAAATCGATTCTAACTTTTTTTTAAAGTATATTAATTTTTTTTATAATTTATCAAAAACTGCTGTTGCTCGTTCAGTTCGCTGCATTAAACAAAATTAATTAATTATTCTAAACAATCCGGATATTTAAAATGCATTTCTAATACATATACCTCAATATGCACAAAAAAGTACAGGTTTCGTGGATGATTTGGGTACCAAAGAGCTTCAAAAAATGGTAGAAAACTCTTTGAAATTTTAAATTTGATTTTCGTATTGAATTCGTAAGGCAATATTCTAATTAGAGTGTCTGAGGTCTTGCGTTACACATATATGTTACACCTTGTATAAATGTGGTCCGAATGCGGTACTTTTATTTGGGACGAAACTTTATGGGACGATTGCGTAACAAACCGAAATATACAATTAGACAAGACCTCAGATATCCCAGATTAGATATTTTCTTTACCAATTCAATAGGAAAATCAAAGTTAGAGATTCGAAAATTACGATTTTCTTACCAAATTAGATACAAAAATAACTACCGAACTAATCTGGGGTATAAAGGAATAATATTAAGAAGTGCAATTCAATCGTAGTATTATTTTAATTAATGACAAATTGGGGCTGGGGCAGGCTAAAGAAATTGAGGCACATCGTGGGCTAAAATAATAACCAACTGGGTCCCTCCTAATTTTAAAAGACATGGCGGCCAGAAGAGATGTCGGGACGAACTGGACGTCTTTATGAGTGACTAGCAGTTTCCCGCGACTTCGTACCCGGTCGACAACAGCGCCACCTACCGGGTCTATGTTATATAACCTATGGATTTCTTCCTATGGATTCTGGATAAAATAGCTTTCCAATGGTGAAAGAATCATTAAAATCGGATCAGTAGTATCAGAGATTACCCCGAACATCCAAACGCGCAAACTTTACCTCTTTATAATATTAGTATAGATTGGTCTTCGATTGCTTTTAACAGACTGAAGTGGAAAGTGTGGAGGGAGGCCTTTGCCCTACAGTTGGACACCAACGGCTAGATAATTTTCTATGTTATTTGTATGTCTCGTGTCGTAACAAACGTGTTTTTGTTCTCCATTCACTTAAAAAGTTTATAAATTAGAGACTTAATATTTCGAAACATGATTTTTGACTGTATATTTTAGAATCTGGTAAAAGGAATTAAACGAAATTTTCTCGATAGAAAAATATTCTATGCATCTCTGTTGCTTTACATTTTCTGATACTTACGCGAAATACTAAAGAAGTAATCAATAGAATTTACTTAAAAACATAGCAAATAATTGTAGCAAAGTTCTTGCAAAGCAGTTTTGTATTTCATAGTGTAGGTTTTTCAGAAAATGATAAAATTTGTAAATGATAAAGAAAGTATCGGTGTAAAGATGAGAAAAGGTTTTCTCCGTTGGTTCGGGCATATAGAAAGAATGTCCGAAGAAAGAATGACATAACTGATATACAATGCGAAAGTGGAAGGATGTAGGTACCGGGAAAGACCTAGACTATCTTACCATGACCAAATAGACCGGGTCTTATCTGAAGGACAAGTCAGGAGTCTCCGTAACCGGCGAGTGTGTATGAGACGAACTATAAGAGTAGAGGAAGCCAGAGAGGTATGTAAGGAAAGAGCCTGTTGGAACTCTCTACTCTCTGCCTACCCCGTAAGGGATCTGGCGTGATGATTTAGATAGATAGATAGATAAAATTAGTTTTTGCACATACGTCGTTTATTTTAGAGCGCGCTCAATATATCCGTCCCTTATTATTCTTTTGTAAAGTAATTGTATCACTGTCACTCTCCCGGTCGATAAATTGTCGATGGCGGTAGGCCCCTAACTGAAGTAATTGTTTATTTTTTAGTTTTATTTTCAACCCATAGCTACCTAATGCTGAGCGCAGGTCTCGTCCATGGGACTCCAACCCCTTCGGTCTTAAATTTTTGGCATCCAATCGTTTCCGGCCATCTTTGCCAGATAAGTCTACCTGAATTTGAATTATATTTTTGGAAACGCAACCATAAAACTGGAAGACTTTCTAGGATGGTGCTACGTTATATTGGAAAAAAAAACTAACAGTGGCTCTTCGGGAGTGCCGACAGAAGTGAAAACTTGAACAATTACGTGTGTATTTTCTGAATCGTCAGGAAACATTTTTTGAACTTTATTATATACAGGTGTGTCGGTAACGGTAAGTGTGCGAGTTCAATGGTTTTTTCCCATCTCAAAAAATGCCAACGTGCATGTGTTTCTATGTACGTACATACAAAATATATGCACATACTTATATACAGAGATGTCGGTAACGGTAATAGTGTCGCGAGTTCAATTGTTTTTACCCATCTCAAAAAATGCCCAACGCGCCTAAAGAAGTTTTCACTTCCAAAATTAAGACAAATGATTTTACGGTTGTTTTCCTACATTTGCATGAGCAGTTCGCGGTATCGGCTATCTGTTGTTATATCTCCGGCATATGTATCCTGTCCAATTTCTTTCCGCTATCGCTCGAGCTATATTGGTAAGTTGTTCTTTCCCAGAGTATGATGTTTAGACGGCCTCTTACCAATATTCCCAGCATACCTTACCATACCATATTAATGATGAATGTATCCAAATAAGTCCATGAAACAAGGACAGATGTTTACCTAATAATGTCTGTCTATGTAGAAATTAAATGCTACACGTGAAAGTTTGAAACTAACTTCAATACGATACCGTTTCAGCCAAATTGTGTGCTAGCTAACTTGGTCGGGTCACAGGGTCTCTATTGTAATACAAGTTCATGATTAACTCTGTCAATTGCAGGTACCTTTCTCGGGTAAGGTTCTGCAGTGACCTATTGATCATCGCCACTGATCTCTTGTGGGGTAGGCAGAGAGTACAGAGCTCCAAGAGGTTCATTGCTTTTCTAAATGTCACGCTTAAGTTTGTACCTCAATGACTTATTGATCAATACGCTAGATCCCTTGCAGGGTAGGCAGAGTGTACAGAATTCCAACAGCTAATAGCTCGTGTCATACACGCCCGCTGGTCACGGAGCCTCCCGACTTGCCCTTTAGATGTAAACAAAACGAATAAAATAGGTAATATTGTCTCACGTTTAGTTGATAACTTTAATGTAACGATACATATCTAATACAATGTCCCACGACTAGCTGTTGTTCTAGCTTTCGGTGGGAAAACTATATATGAACTCCGTTCCTACATGAACGAACTTAGAAGCTAGGCCTTCATCAGGCCACAAAAAAACTCCAGGCCGCCGCCAATACCCTAGGGGACTGGTTCAGGAAGTGGCGAATCGAGTTGAACCCGGACAAGAGCGCTGCGGTTTTCTTCTTCAGAGGTGCCACCCCGCGCCCCTCCCTGATCCACCCCAGAAGGAATCTCGGTCAAGTGACCATGTTCGACCAACCCATTCCCTGGGTCAAAGAGATCAAATATCTAGGGGTCACCCTAAACAATACCATGTCCTTCGGCCCGCACATCAAGCGAGTCCATCATCGAGCATCCTTTGTGCTCGGCCGTCTCTATCCACTAATCTGCAAGCGGAGTAAAATGCCCCTTAGAAATAAGGTTACACTTTACAAAACTTGCGTGCGACCCATCATGACGTACGCATGTGAGGTATTCGGGCATGCAGCCCACTCTCACATCGATAGACTTCAAGCGGTTCAGTCCCGCTTCCTCCGCAAAGCCGTAGGAGCTCCGTGGTTCGTACGAAATGTCGCTCTCCACTCCGATCTCGGTCTCGAATCTATTCGCGCCTATATTAAAAAGGCGACAACTCGACACTTCGCGAGCGCATCTTCCCATGCGAATCCGCTAATCGTAGCCGCCGCCGACTACGAGCTCGATCCCTGCCGCTACCGCCGGCCGCGACATGTTCTCACCGATCCCCCCGATGCTGTGACATCGCTTCTTTCCGCTCCGGATACGGACGACGACCACGAAGTCGTAGATCCACTAGCCCGCCGACCGGTGCACTAATTACACCCCCTCCCCCCGTAGCGACTGTCCAAACCGAGGCCGTTCCTCCTTGAGGCGCCCTCGAGTATGTGCCCTTCTGGCTCGAGCGTAGTTGTTGCACGCTCGCCCTTAAGTCCGGTGAAGCTGTAAAGGCCTCACGGCCGACAGCGTATATCACTCAAACACACACATGAACGAACTATCATAAAAAACTATAACATATTTGAACTGTAAGTTATTTTTTTCTTATGCGATTAAACCAATCCTAACATATTTGTCTAATATTTATTTAATTTTGTTTCAGGTACGTACAACATGGCTTCAATAAAAAACAACAGGCACAAAAAGACATACTAATAAGTGGTTGATCTAGACACAGGTAGCTCTAGTATTCTCCTAATGACCAAACGTTAGATCAAAAGTAACTTTAAAAACAGTACTTTACGAGCAAAATATCTGTCTTCAGTGCATTTACAAACATGGATTTTCAGACACAAACACCCTTGCCGTTAATCATTAGCGAGTAATACAAAGATTTAATCTGTGCGGGGATGGAACCCGTATAACGCTTTATCAAAACTCAAAATTGTCTTGTTGGAACTGAATACTCCCTGCCTACCCACTAAAAAATCTAGCGTGGTGATATAGAATTAAACCCAAGCGTTCATTTCTCACGATCCGCTTGTTTCAAACTAGTTACGGCGTTTCGCAAACTTGTCCAACTCGGAAAGATTTAGAACTTAGTCTGTGCTAGCATGCACTTGACTAGTTCTCAAGGCTTTTGGCATATTTCAGGGACTGACAAAGTGTATGTAGCATCCATCTTCTTTGTTTACATGTTCTGAAACCGTTCGCGATCAAGGTACAGATCTCGAAGCAAATATAAAGAAGAGATGGTGTTATTACATTTTCCTATACAATTAAGCGTGTCACTGAGCGAGATACCGCGGGTTGAAGAAGACGTTACACCCCGCCCACTTCTGTATTTTCCATCTAGTTGAGAATGCCAGACTGATGTAGCCTACGCCTACTTCGATGACGTCAGGGCCTAGTTGGTAGACACAGTGCACAGTGGCTTAGAACGACTCCCTTTATATATTTGCTTCGTGGTACAGACAGAGTTAGTGATGAGAATTGTTCCTATTTTGTATTAATTTAATCACCATTAGAATTGTCAGGATCTAGCATTTTCATTGCTATTGCTATGCGATTAGAGATAGCTGCCAAAACAATTGTCGACCAAACAATTTTAATTTCATATTCATCTACACTAATAATATTATAAAGTGGAAAGATTTGTATTTTTGTATGTTTGTAACGAACAAACTTAAAAACTAGTGGCCGATTTCAAAAATTCTTTCACCATTAGATTGCTACATTATCCTGAGTAACATAGGCTTTATTTATTACTAGAAAAAAATAGGGATGCCTACTAAAACTTTTTCAAAAGATTTCGTCCACCCGTGCGAAGCCGGGACGGGCCGCTAGTTGTTAATCATCATCATCATATCAGCCTATATTTGTCCACTGCTGAACATAGGCCTCCCCAATAGCTCTCCAGCGCAGCCGGTCCGATGCCACCTGCATCCAACGACTTCCTGCGATCCTCACAAGATCGTCGGTCCATCTGGCAGGCGGTCATCCCACGCTGCGCTTGCCAATACGTGGTCTCCACTCTAGAATCTTTCTGCCCCAATGCCCGTCCGATCTTCGCGCTATGTGGCCCATGGCAGTTGTTAATAAATTATATTTTTTTTTTTGCTGAATTTGGGATTTAACACACTGCTCGATGCATAAATGAAATTTTAGGATTCTAGCAGAAGCGTGCTTTTCCTTTAGTATTCGTTCGGGTGCGAAGGGGAGCTCACGCTGATTTTAGTAAGACGCGCTGCGAACGTAGCGAAGATTACGAGATGCATAAAATTTTAGCAGTCACGTGTGTTAACAACTCCTTTTCATTTTTTATTGCTAAACAAGAGATCACGTGTTATAAATGTGACTGCGAATTATTCCAATACTAGACAAAGTACAACATGGTAACAGGTTGATTCTTCTTTCATCAGCCTAAAGATGTAGATACAACAATCCGGAGACTCTGTCGCTTTTCTGAGTCTGAAATTGTGCTCGGTATAATGGCAATAGGCTCGTCCCCTATCACATTAGGATCTAGCATTGTTGGTTGGTACTTAGCCATATTTTTGAAGAGAACTATGAAAGTAGAGAAAGCCAAAGAAATCTGTACGGGAAGAACCCGTTGAAACTTCTTTTGTGTGTGTAAATGATCTAAGCTGTTGGCCGCGGGGCGTTTACAGCTTTACCGGACAAGAACCCGTTGGATCTTCTCTCTTTCTACCAAGGGATCTGACGTGATGTTATAGAAAGATAGATAGGTCTTTCGATAGACGTTCTCAAATGTTGTTCTGACAATACAGTTACTAATGCGAATACGATAACATAACAGTCCCCATACATAAGCGGACTGTTCTGTACATTAGCACTTCGTGAAGTTGACACATTCCCAGCGGACCTATGCTAATAAGCCTCGGGGGTTGTTTTACCAACACTTATTCAAAGTTCTATTCTATTCTATATATCATCACGCAAGATCCCTTGCGGGGTAGGCAGAGAGTACAGAGTTCCAATAGGTTCTTTCCTTACATACCTTTCTGGCTTCCTCAACTCTCATAGTTCGTCTCATACACGCTCGCCGGTTACGGAGACTCTTGACTTATTCAAAGTTTGGGAAAAAAAGGATTTTTCTGATGTTATACTTTATATTATAAATAACTGGAGACCCGCTCCAGCTTCGCACGGGTGAATTATACACATAAAACATTCTTTTTAATTACTTCGTCCATCGGCACCGAGACATGGTCACTCACTATGGGCCTCATAAGGAGGCTCAAGGTGACCCAAAGGGCAATGGAAAGAGCTATGCTCGGAGTTTCTCTGCGAGATCAGATCAGAAATGAGGAGACCCGCAGGAGAACCAAAGTCACCGATACAGCTCACAGAATTGCCAAACTTAAGTGGCAATGGGCGGGGCACATCGCTCGTAGAACTGACGGCCGTTTGGGCAGAAAGGTTTTCGAGTGGCGACCTCGTACCGGAAGACGTGGAGTGGGCAGGTCCCCCACAAGGTGGAGCGATGACCTGGTAGAGGTCGCAGGTGGAAGCTGGATGCGAACAGCAGAAACCCGGTCGTTGTGGCGATTTTTGGCGGAGGTCTTTGTCCTGCAGTGGACGTCTTTCGGCTGATGATAACTTCGTCCATTGGTACCGTATCAAATTCCGTTTGGTAGTTATTGAGTTTATCGCGTTCAGAGAGACATACAGACTCGGCGGGGGACTTTGTTTTATAATATGGAGTGACAGTGATAATAAATCAATCTATACTATCCCACTGCTAAACAAAAGTCTTCTAGAGATAAGAGAGATTAGACCATCACGCGGATCCAATGCGGTGCTGTGGTGGCAGGTTTGTGCCCACCTACTACTGTTGGAAGTTATGGGAACGTACCAATACTACGTGACGCGTTCAGGGGGGGGGGGGGAGGTAGGTCTTTGTTTGTCACGTAGTCAATATCCTCTAGCGAAATCTCGCGCTTTTTCGAGGCAAATTAAGCCAAATTATTGTTATGAAACGTTCTTATTGCAAAATATTATTAAAAACCGTATTTATGAACTACTACGTGAAATCTAGAAGGGGGGGGGGGGGGTTCTAATACGGGTGGCCACTTGTGGTAATATGGGAGTACGTTTCCTTATCAAGTCGCTTATAAGGCTTCGGCCAGAACCGATCCCTACTCAGACTGACCAACTCAACACTTTTAACCCCTGTTTTTGCATCTTCTTAGTTTTCGTTTTGCGATATCTTCAAGTTTTGTTGTGCAGATACAGTTATCTATGCGACTGTCCTCGTATTAGCATTTATCCCTTAACATAAGCGAACTGTTCCCTACATTAGCACTTCGTGAAGTTGACACATTCCTAGCGGGAGCTATGCTAATAAACCTCGGGGGTGGTTTTACTAACATATATTTGAATAAGTGAAGAATAAAAAGGATTTTTCTGAAGTTATACTTTATGTTATAAACTTTCGTTTTAGGAAAAGTAAATTGATAAATACTAGAAAGAAAGAGAAAGATAAATAGAGAAAACAGACGGAGAGAGATAAAGAAAGAGATCTGGCAGAGGTGTACACCACCCAAATTTTTCCGATGATGTTAGGTCTCCAATGTATCCGCGACAATTTTCCTCATAATACAATAGTGCCTTCTTGTCAAATATGGCCCTACAAACCAACTTACAACTGTAATAGTAAAACACATAATATTCCCACATTTTTGTCTTTCAATAGTTTTCCAATAACACGAATTCCAACAATCGATTTATAACGCGCTGTCTTAAAGTCACCAACCTTTCTCCAGGCGTACTTGTTGAACACCAGCCTCGCGACGTGCCCTGAATTATTCACCCTCAGACTTCTAACCCGAGACACCCTGCCGCTAAAACGGTAAACGTGGCCCTCTTGCTATGACATATTATACACATAACGTGGCGTGTTACGATAAATTTGTGGCAGGAATATTGTGGCAGGATTTGTCAAAGGGAAGTTCTTCCAGCCAGACGGGTGTTGTGTCAAAATTAAAACCCAAATGATTTATTTTGTTTAATCCTGCGGGGGCGCTTACAGATAGTCAATTTACATTTTTTTTAAATCTTATGTAACTACTACTGTCACCGGAACAGAACGCGGCCTCCATTGAGAAGATGTGGCAAAGAAACTCAACGGGCTTACTTCTCTTTTTAATTATATTGTGAGGATACAATGTTTAGATTACAATTAAATAATATACGATCTAGCTCCAGTGTGATGCCTTACAATCGAGATATGAATCTAAGGACGTTATCTGTAAAGAGTGTCTAAAAGATTCCAGATAGACCAGTCCCCACAAGCAGCACCCTTTCACGATTATGACTGCTGGAACAGCCATCACTCCCCTCGACCATATTGAAGGGAAGGGAGTGACCCGCGCCAGACAGCCACCGCAAGCAAAGACATTATACTGAGCATGACCGAACCAGAACCCGAAAGACAAGACCCTAGCCAGATTGTATCTGGCGGGGCCTGCCACTCGCCCCGAGAGTTGTTGTCGGGGGTTTGTATATATGTAACGCATCGGGTAAACTCTCATATCGCGTTCTAGACATGCATGGAGAATTGTTGTCGATTTAATATTCGGCGCCATCCGTGGGTGGAGTCATATCTTGGGGTTGTCATGTCTACATCTTCATGAAACTATTGTCGTCGACAGTACTCTAGTATTTATACAAAATACAATCATACAATCATTCCACAAAGTAATCGTAACTCGCTGCGTTTGGGTCTAGCGAATAAGGATCCCGTGTAACACGCTAGAGGTCTGAACAAACTTGTTCCTTTTTTGATGCAGATTTTTACAATAAGCCCTAGACTTGCGATTGTGTTGATTTTATCTTCGGGAAATGGTTTCCTTCATGAACATCTTCTATCATCAGCTGGAAGACGTCCACTGCAGGACAAGAGCCTCAAGGTCGCTGCAATCACCAGCTTCGTGCTGTACACAACCCGCGATCAGAGGTCTGAACAGACTTACCCCTATTTTCTGCGAATTTTTGCTAAAACTCGTAAGATTGCGGGTTCCTGCTGCTAAATGCTTGATGGACGATTTAGCGCAGTGGTTAAGAGCTTAAGCCGCTCCGCCCACTGTGTCTAATAGTCGCGAGTTCGATTCCCGCCCGGGACAAACCTTTGTGTGACCCACAAATATTTGTTTCGGTCTAGGTATTTGTGTTTGTGAATTTTTATGTTTGTAAACGCACCCACGACACAGGATTAAATCCTAGAGTAGGGCTATGTTTTTTTTTATAAAGAAAATAAAACCGTACACTTTATAGGAACGCGGAAAAGGTTCATGTTGCGATTTTGATATAAAAATGCGTGGAACTAAGATTCTTTTGATGTAGACTTCGGAAAATGGGTATGATTTGGAACAACTTGCATCATTAGCTGGAAAACGTCCACTGCAGGGCGAAGGCTTCCCACAAAGTCGCCATGATGACCGGCCCTGTGCTGTACGCATCCAGCTTTCACCTGCGACCTTAAAGAGGATATTTACCTACGATGTACTAAGAAGTATGTAAAATGTGACGCAGGAAGTACTTTGAATATCGGAATAGCAGCGCATCTTACATTATTATCCCCAGACCTCTAACCTCAAGCAAGACACACCCTGCTGCTAAAAAATTAGACTGTGTTTGAACGCGCTATAGGTCTGAACAGACTTGCCCGGTTTTTGTTGCAGAATTTTGCAATAAGATTTTGTCTTTTTTATGGCAAAATGTTTGAAGGTATATTATAGGTTATTTTCTTGTTATATATATGTCAGCGAATGGCCAGGAGCAACCGAATCTCTCCGCTCAGTCATGGGTATTCGTGTGGGGTTATGGGGTCTCTAAAAACACAAGAATTGAATTTAAACCAGGTTATATTTCCTCCTCTCAACTTAATATCACGACAGCCGTTCTCGCTCAAACCAAGGTATATTACTCACTCCAAAAATAGGCAAAAACGATCCGCCCGAGAATCTTTTTTCCACCATCTGTCCACGACGTTCCTTTTTCGCCGCTTTCTTCTATTTTTCTCTTTTTATTTTTAATTCAGCCAGTCTCCAACGTTCCGTTAGCATACGGCCTTCTTGCCACATACCAAACCAATATAATGTTCTATAATCATCACTCCGACACGGCCTTCCTGACAAGCGCACGTCCTCGGGCGCTAAAAGACGCACGCATCACATCAGCAGACTATCCTTCATTAATCAAACCAATATAATGTTCTATAATCCTCACTCCGACACGGCCTTCCTAACAAGCGCACGTCCTCGGGCGCTAAAAGACGCACGCATCACATCAGCAGACTATCCTTCATTAATCAAACCAATATAATGTTCTATAATCATCACTCCGACACGGCCTTCCTGACAAGCGCACGTCCTCGGGCGCTAAAAGACGCACGCATCACATCAGCAGACTATCCTTCATTAATCAAACCAATATAATGTTCTATAATCATCACTCCGACACGGCCTTCCTAACAAGCGCACGTCCTCGGGCGCTAAAAGACGCACGCATCACATCAGCAGACTATCCTTCATTAATCAAACCAATATAATGTTCTATAATCATCACTCCGACACGGCCTTCCTGACAAGCGCACGTCCTCGGGCGCTAAAAGACGCACGCATCACATCAGCAGACTATCCTTCATTAATCAAACCAATATAATGTTCTATAATCATCACTCCGACATATAGTTTTTTGTATTATATTTGTACTTTATGTTATTTGTTCTAAAATGTTAACGTCCGTGACGACACCAAACGGCCCAACGGAATATAGCGCTGGTTGTTTAAGCAGCCAGCATTATGCTGAGTTGGGTTCGTTTTTGTAACAAAGTCATACTTACTGCAACCACAATTGATATTTATTATTACTACAAATGTTAAAACATGTAATGTGCTGTCTGTAACGTAAAGCACTCGTTGCAAATAAACTTTTCTTTCTTTCAATAAGCCCTAGAATTGCGATTGTGTTGATTTAGTCTTCGGGAAGTGGTACTGGCTTTGAATATCTACCACAGCAGGACAAAAACCTCCCCCCAAAGTCGCCATGATGACCAGCTTTGTGTTGTAGGCAACCCGCGACCTTAAAAGGATTACCTGTACAAGGACAGTATGTAAATTATGACACATGTGTGCCGTGAATTATTCACCCCAGACCTCTAACCCGAGACACCCTGCCTCTAAAAGAATAAACTGCGTAAGAAAGCGCTAGAGGTCTGATCCGACTTTTTGCGGGTATTTGCAATAAGCCGTGCAATTGCGTTTGTGGTCCGGACTTGGAACAAATATGAAGTTAAAAAATGCTATACAAAGCAGAATGTGATAAGTTGGTGACAAATATAATGTGTGTTACCAGTGATGATATATGGATCAGAGACGTGGTCTCTTACTATAGGTCTCATAAAAAAGCTCAGAGTTGCTCAGCGAGCTATGGAGAGAGCTATGCTCGGCGTTTCTCTACGTGATCGAATCAGGAATGAGGAGATTCGTAGAAGAACCAAGGTCACCGACATAGCCCTTAAGATTAGCAAGCTGAAGTGGCAATGGGCGGGCCACATAGCGCGAAGATCGGACGGGCGTTGGGGCAGAAAGATTCTAGAGTGGAGACCACGTATTGGCAAGCGCAGCGTGGGACGACCACCTGCCAGATGGACCGACGATCTTGTGAAAATCGCAGGAAGTCGTTGGATGCAGGTGGCATCGGACCGGTTACGCTGGAAAGCGATTGGGGAGGCCTATGTTCAGCAGTGGACAAGTATAGGCTGAGATGATGATGATGATGAAATATAATTTTGTGTTTTGTCTACTCGTAGTGTCATGATGTAAGTTTTAGTGATCATTAACACGAGATGAACCCCTGACCTGATAGAAGTCGCTGGTAAAAGCTGTTTGATTACGTTATAAAGACAGTGATTGTGGTGATCTTTAGATACGCCTTTATCCAGCAGTGGACGACTTTTGCCCAATGATGATTAGCCTGAAGATTCTGTAGAAGAAACAATACAGCTAGACAAATCCTAGAACCCTCACTAAGCCATGTATTTACTGACCAAAACAAATTACAAACGGACCAGATGAAATTATCCCCGCATTGGTTTCGAACTAACAATTTCGCAGGATATTTTCCTCTGTTCTGACTGCCTCGATGGTCTAGTGGCGAATAATGTACGTGGCAATTTCAAATCCTAGGTCAGACACATGTAGTTTTTCTAAAAAAACTTCTAGTATCAGTCCAGAGTCTCGGATTGTGCCCGGTATATGGTAAGACTCGGGAAATGAACCTAACATCTTTGGCAAAAAGTGGGTGTACACAGTACACCTCTGCCACCCCCGCTTGGAGAATATAGGTGTTACGGTGTATTTTTCTTCCTCTGTACTCGCTACATACCCTGCTTGGGATTTGACGTGATGTTAACGATAATAAAGAAGCTACCAGTGTATAATTCTGGTAGATTATCCACTATTGACGAATTGTAAAATCGCAAACAAATAAACAACCAGTCTACTCAAGCCCTTACTAAATATTTTTATATCCGTTTTTTTTCCACCAAACATCGTTTCGTTTTGATGAATGGTGGCATTTATCTTTCGCCAATTTATCGCAACGTAACCGGCTTATGATAGCGATCCTTGACTTATTGTGGGGAGGTGAAAGCTCCGTGTAAATAGGAGATATGAAGACCAAATATATTCTGACAAGGATCTTTTGGCAAGCGGCCTAAATTGGAACTAACACTGTCATCAAGTGAAATGTTACTACATGACGGTTCGCTTGAGTTGCCGTTTGCTATGAAATTTACTCAAGTTCTTTTTTTTCTATCTCGCGAGATAGAGAGAGAGTACAGAGTTCCAACAGGTTCTTTCCTTACAGACCTCTCTGGCTTCCTCCTCTCTTATAGGTCGTCTCACACACGCTCGCCGGTTATGAAGACTTGACATGACCTTCAGATTAGACACGTAACCTAAATAGTATTGGCATTAATATAGGAGTGTAATGGTGATTTTTTGTGTAAATATCAGGTATCGAATCAATTCATTTGCGAAAATGGAAAATTGATTTATATTTGATAATATCGAATGGTCAAGTCAAGAATCTCCGTAACCGGCGAGCGTGTTTGAGAGAAACTGTGAGAGTGGAGGAAGCAGGAAGTCTGTAAGGAAACCTGCTGGAGGTTTGTATTGTCTGCCTTTCCCGCAAGAGATCTGGTGTGATGATAGAGATAAAGATATAATTTCGAAATAAATAAATACAGGGCCTTAAGGGACAAGTGCGAAAAGTCTGAAACAGGTGACAGTACTTATGAAACATCTTTACACTTCTTACTGGAAACTCAAACTCTCAAACTCAAATTATTTATTTTGTGTAAACCCGACGGAGGTACCTACAAAAGGTTATATTTACATTATTTTTTAACTTAATTAACTACCACCGGATCGGAACGCGGCCTCCACTGAGAAGATCCGGCGATAAACTCAGCTGGCTTGTCTTTTTTGTCGACTTTTCTATTATTTTTTATAGATTCTGTATAAATACAAACATTTTTATATTATACAAAATTAAGAATGCTATCCAGCACCAGTGCGATGGCTTACGACTGAGATATAAGTCTAATATAATAATATTTTTAAAGAAGGATAAGCTAAACGATACTGGGTGGACCAGTCTCCACAAGCAGCACCCGTTCACGAGTATGACTACTAGAGCAGTCATCATAAAAAATCTGTTAATACAAAAAAGTTCCTTTATTTTGGTGGTAGGTATCAACATTTTCCTTTGGTCCACCATCGTAACTGGATTTTCATAACCAGTTACGAAATACGAATCTCACATCGTCGTATGTAACTGGGTCGGTACCAATTTGTACGAATATTTTTTTAAGTTTTTTTCCCGAATATTTTTGTATAAAACGGCTTATGTTTTCAGTTAGTAGAATTTTAAAAAGTATTACGTGTTTCTGTTACTTGCGATGTAAGGTGTAACGAACGGCTAGATAGCTTCTCTCAGTTTGATATCGTTTAACGTATGTGCTGACGCCACAGGTTTGTTAGGGTTGTCGCTAATTTTTAGCATTTTTTTTAAGGTAATAAATAACTTTGTCCCATATTATAAATTAAAACAATGTCGTGAGTGCGTTTATAATAGTGGCAATAGGCTTTCCCTATTATATTGGGACCTGATATCGTCGGCGAAGTGTGGTGTTGCTTAGAGGGGGGTGTTGGTCCCCTCCTATCAACCGCTACCGCCGTCCGCGGCATGTTCTCACCGACCCTACCGATGCCCTTACATCCCTTCTATCGGATTCAGATACCGCGCACACAGGATGAGACACCGACCTCGCCGGCGAGGTCGAAGAATCCTTGCACGCCGGTCTGTGCAAAGCGCCACGGCGAGACACCTAGCATACGCCCTCCCCCATAGCGACTGCCTAAGCCGAGGCCGTTCCTCCTTGAGGCACCCTTGAGCCAGTTGCCTCCATGTCCTTCTGGCTCGAGCGTAGTGGTTGCATGCTCGCCCTCTTGTCCGGTGAAGCTATAAAGGCCCCGCGTCCAACAGCGTAGATCATACACACATACACACAACAATTTATTGTGAGTCACACTAAAACTTTAATCTGACTGTCCAAGACTTACGAAGCGATTCTCTATATACCTGAAATAATATTCTGTCACGTCTACATTCATTAAGTGGGGGGGGGGGGGGGGAAGGTGTATGGAACCAAATTTCAGACTCCATATTTCCTTTGACAACTTTTCAATAGAAAACGCCAAATAAATGCCCAGTGTAGCTCTATGAAAATAAAATATACGTATGAGGGCGAAAGAAGCCAGAGAGGTCTGTAAGGAACGAACCTGTTGGAACTCTATCCTCTCTGTCCACCCCGCAAGGGATATGGCGTGGTGATACAAATAGATGCACTGTGTAAATCTATATTTTTCTTTTAATGCATTCGTGGCATCCTTGATCCGTGCAAAGGTGAATCGTTTCTCAGCGTAACAAGCACGTAGAGAATGAGAAAAAAGATGGCGCCCGTTATAATGTACCTACCCGTGGGAGTGACACTGAATTTGGCAAGAGTATTTTACACCGTCACGATTATATTTCCCAAACGAGGGTGGCTGAGATGTCCTATGTACTTTCAATTTTCGCCGACAATGTTAGGTAGCAATCCATATCAGGCCAAGCTCCAGACTGACGAATAATTATGGTCGAAACTGTATTCCCCGGGCTGGGGCGGAAGAGGTGTGCTATGTATACCTATGTATTGCCGACGATGTTGGGACCCAATGTAATAGTAGGCAAGCCTATTAACGCTAAACCGGACGCAATTCTAGGTTCCGGACTTTTGCTGAAATTTTTTCTATAGAAAAAGCACACTGTCAGACATAGTAATCGAACCCAAATCTCTAACATATTGAATTTTAAATATGATCTTATGCTTTGCAATGCATTAACACGGGCAGAGCCGGTAGAAATATCTAGTGGTGCATTTTTTTTACAGCGGTCTTCTGTAAGGTAAAGCTATGTACTACTTAATAAGTTACAACTGTTAAAAATATTCATTCTGTCAGATAAATTTGAAGGTACAAGTAACTTGTTGAGTCCAAGCCCCGAGACCGTCGGGTCTGAATATTTAACCCCTCGAGGGACCGCGCAGGGAAAGTGGGTCGCTTTTTATAAGAGGACGCTTCTGTGGCGGAAGGTGGACTTGTAGATTGATATGTACTTACAGTGAAACGGTTTATGAACTTCTCATGTCTGTTATCTATAAAGTGCTAGGTAGAGGTGTTCAAAGTACACTTACGATTCATTCAAGGTGTTTTGTCATACGTATGAAAGACGGTAGCTCTTCAGGTATATTTTTCCTATATTCATTTTGCCTATATTTTCCGAACCGAGGAAGAAATTTCTTCTGTACTGTGTATACCGATACGTTTCGCCGACGATGTTAGGTCCTAAATTAATTGGAGACAAGCCTATTGTCGTTAAACTAGGCGGAATTTCCGACAGCCTCTGAGAAGTTTTTGATGGTTTGTTTGGAATTACGCTTTAGCCGATCTCAAATTCGAATCTAACACCGTCGGCGAAACGTGGGTGTACTTAGTACACCTCTGCCACCCCCTCTGGGGAATATAGGCGTGACGGTGTTTCAAATTCGAACCCAGGACCTTGTCATTGCTAGCGGCGCTATGCGCCACTAGACCAACGAGGCAGTCTTTTTAAGAACTTGTCGATTTCTCTTAAACATGTAGGTTTTTTATGATACTTACCTTCAGTCTAGGCAAGTGACCTAATGGTTTTTGCTAAAAACTTGCTAATAGACTTCCAAGTTCCTAAGATATGAGCCGGGGTTTGAACCGTCCAGGGTTCGAACTTGTATAATTAAAGGCGAGCGTTCCAAAAAGGGAGTTTCATTTTAATATAAGAGGCTTTTCACAGCCTAATTAATCTTAGCGTATGCAGGAAGTGAACGTCCTTATGGGGGTTTGGGAAATTTTTACCCTTACTTTGATAGCTCTTATGAGTAATAAAGAGGGTGATATCCCTTTAAAATGCCGTTTATGTACGCAATTTTTTTATTTTGAAAACGTTGCCCCACACTTGGATTTTTTCCTGTATCGTGGGTATTACAAACATGAAAATTCACATACACAAATACCCAGACCGGAACAAATAATTGTGGATCACACAAAGATTTATCCCGTGCGGGAATCGAACCCGCGACTATTAAACACAGTGGGTGGAGCGGCTTAAGGTTTTAACCACTGCGCTAAATCGTCCGTCATTTGACATTTGAATTGACAGTAAAGTGGTTTTTTTTTTTTACCAATTAAAAATGACAGTTACTGAGCCATTTTTTTGACTTTGTCGAATACCTGAAACTTTTTTCGCCCGGAAATATTGGTGCTAACCTGAAGGCCAATTCTCGTAATCAAAACTGTTCAAAATGCACTCTCGTGATCGGGATATAAGTTGAGCAAATTGTAAACGATATTCCGATAAAATTCTCCAAATTTCCGATAAAACTGACATGAACAACAAATATATAAAACAAACGTCTAATTGAAGATTTCAGATTTCATTTCACTGTGCAAGCTGAGACTAATATGTGATCAACACATGATATACAAAATATTTTAAATTAAATAACTTGACATAATAACGAAATTAGACTGATATGATACTGAAATCGGATCGATATTGTAGCGGCGCAGAATACCAAATGCGAGGCAATTCATAACTAAATCTCAATTTGCGGGTAGTCTCAGTGTCAATTAAACACGAGAATTGATCTGCTGCTTCTGAAATTTATCAAGCCGCTGATAAGACATCCAACTAGGATTTAACGGTTACCACTTTTAAGTTCTCGACTGGTCGACGCATCGCTTGGTTATCATGAGGTCCTGGGTTAAAATCTTAGGCCGGACAAACAAAGTTTGTAACGAAAACTTTCCAGTATGACATGAAATAAAACTATTTTACCCGTGACCATGGGTGCTGCAAAGCACTCGAAACGTCGGGAACTAAAAAAAAAAAAAAAAACCGCGATAAAATCCGTAAAATAGTTTTATTTCATGTGTAAAATTCGCGTAAATCTAAGATCTCAATATGTTCCCAGTATGAGTTCGGAGTCTGGAGATGTACCCGGTATGACAATAGACTCACCCCCTATCACATGGGACCTAACATCGTCGGCGAAAAGTGGGTGTACTCAGTACCCCTCTGCCACCCCCGCCTGGGGAATATAGGCGTGACGATGTAACTATTAAGTTCCATTCGAAACAAACTGCTTAGCGTGTCTTTCAAAGGAGACGCTCGAAGTCACTCAGAAATGGACTCAGACCGACCGCACCAAACACCATTTCACCTTGGTGACCGGTAAACATAAAACATTCAACAAAATACTGTAAAATTTTGAAATAAGAAATTTCTGTAAACTTAACTCTACTCCACTCCAACTACGTAAAGGATTATGCACTCATTTGTGGTCGACTCCATTAAATACCTCAACCACTGGATTTACTGGACTAACAGAATGTACCGCATTTAAATTTAAATGAAATCCGAACGAACTTTTACGAACAACGTATCTAATTAATTTTCTCCATGTTTTTAAAGTTTCATATTTACCTCCGGGACGTGTTTACAGTACCAAAGTTGAGCGACGAATGAAAATTTCCACGCGTTTGCGCTTAAATTTGAATTTAGAACGTTCCACGGTAACCGACGACGGTTATGAATGCGTTCCGAAATTAGCCTTTTAATAGTCCTCCTTTGTATTTTTGATTAGGGTTGCCATATTGGATGTAATAAATATTAGTGGAATAGTCTTTGTGTTATTACAAAATGTTTTACATGCGTACAAATTTGCCGGCAGTAATGGATTTTTATGTATATATTAGTCTTGGTTTTAGAGCGTATTCTACCTAACTTGATTCATGTTAGTATTAAAACCCAAGATATTTGCCGTACTAATTGTAAATACATACATAATTATACATCATTAGACCTTTATACATCAATTACAATCACGTTTTATATTTATCGAATAAAATACTGCCATAAGGTTTCATCATAGGGATTGATCAACAGCTGAAAAACGTCCACTGCAGGACATGGCCCTCCTCCAAAAATGTTGCTACATATATATTAAATATAATATCTTCACTTTTGTGTTACGAATGGTCAGTCTTATCTGAAGAGCAAGTCCAGAGTCTCTCTAACCGGCGAGCGTGTACGAGACGAAAAATGAAAGTGGAGGAAGCGAAGGAAAAAAACTCCCTACCCGCAAAGGATCTGTCGTAATGATATAATTAGATATACAAGGTGTAACATAAACGCAAGACCTGAAAGTAGTTTGTTCTAAATCGAACACTGAATTGATTCCAACAATTTTTAATGTATTTTTTTTTAATTGGCAATAAATGCTGTTACTCCTTTAGTGTGCTATAATAGACTTATTTATTCTTGGTTTAAAGCAATACGGAGATTTCAAATGCATTTCTAAAACATATTTCTCAATACGCACACATACACGTAAGTTTCATTGTTAATTGGGGTCTAAAAGTGCTTAATATAGGGGTTGAAAATTTTAAATTTGGAAAATTGGAAATTTCGTTTTGAATTTGTGAAGTATTTATCTTATCGGGGTGTTTTAGGTCTTGCGTTATTGACGATACACATTGTATAGGTAAATGTGCAAAAAATATGAATTAAAATTCAAAAGTTGACAACCCTACCGGATATATTAAATTTCCATTAAATCATTTGGAATTACGTACTTAGCGTAATTTAGTAGTACTTTTAGTTACATGAAATGGGGTTCTAGGATTTGATATTTCTGTGGTTTTCCGATTTAAAGTGCATATGTAAGTATGTATATCTTCACTCTCATTGCCAAAGTGGAGGTTGCATAGAGACCAACTAAATGCCTTTTCGTATGTACACGCCTATGCGTATAAAAATTGTCATTAGCCCAACGTACGCAATTTTTATCGCACGGTGACCATTCCATGCGAAATTTGTTACTAGGTCTGACATTAATATTGTGATGAAACGTGTCATCAGCAATCTATCATTAGCACATACCCCTAACCGTGTGCTTTTTAAAACAAAACTAGCGCAAACCCATAGAGGGTGCTGGCTGGAGCGTAGTGGTTGCACGCTCGCCTTTAAAAATCCGGTGAAGCTGTAGAGGCCTCGAGGCCAACAGCGTAGGTCATTCACACACACAACCCATAGAGGGTACAAGAATAGTTTATGAACATACATATTATCGCCGCGTTGACATTCATTCAAAATGTTCCGACCGCCTCTAATCCTCCTTTAAAGGTTAATTTCTTTTTTTTTTTAAATAACGAAGCCTTTCTACTGTTAACTCCTGTGTCGTGGTTGCGTTTACAAACATGAAAATTCAAATACACAAATACCCAGACAGGAATAAATAATTATGGATCACACAAACGTTTGTCCCGTGCTGGAATCGAACCCGCGACTATGAGACACAGTGGGCGGAGCGGCTTAAGCTCTTAACCACTGCGCTAAATCGTCCGTCAATCAATTGTAATGATAGGAATACGTGAAGGCATACAAGGCACCTCTTTCACACCCAAATACTTTTATCAAACGGACTACACCGTGTCACAGTTGTGACAGACTGAAATTTCTCATCATAATAAAGGCTCCCCTTCCCTCCAAAGTCGGGTATAATAAGTAGACCATCCTACACACGAGGGTAGCGCACAAACAGCGCACGGAGCGTCAAAAGCAAAGCTTTAAGATGGTAGTCATATGACCGCTAGCGCGATTCTTTCAAGCGTCGGGTCGGGTCTCATTGACAGAGGATAATTTGAAGTAAAAATAAAAAGAAAAAAAATTGCCTATAATAAAATACATTTTGTATTTACCGGAATTCGAGTATAATGTTATAATATCACTATACCATAAGCGGATTCCATATATGACGGTAATACACAAACTGTAGCACACGGAGCGCAAAAGCAAACTACCCACCTACATACTTTTATTTAACGGACTACTTTCATATTACTGCTGTGACAAATTGAAATGTTTCATGACAATAAAGCCTTCCCTCGTACCCCTTAGTCGGGTATAATAAGTAGACTATTCCACACAAGCGGGTATCGCACAAACAGCGCTCGGAGCGTCAAAAGCAAAGCTTCAAGATTCTGCCGCTGGCGCGATTCTTTCAAGCATCGGATCGGGTGTCATCCTCTATCAGAGGGTGATATGAAAAAAATGACGAACTGTGGTAATTGTGTGGGTGGTGGAGACTGTGGTAAGGGATCTGGTGTAATGATAAAGATAGTTATATTAGAGTACAGTTTGTCCTTAAGGTTCGAGGGATCGGTTATTATTTTTTCTTGATGGGGTAGAAAGTTTAAAACACAATGCCACTAAACGGTTTGGCTTAATGGTTTGAACGTAGACCGCTCGGATCACTGGATTGAGTAATCTTTGATTCAATTCCCGTATAAGACCAATCTTTGTTGTTTACAAAATTTTTTTCGATATGGTTGTTTGTGAATACGGATTTTATGTCTGTTAATACAGTCCTGATACCAGGAATAATCTCGAGTGCTAATATCATTGAACAATAAAATCCAAAATACTTGCAGTACCTAATTGTAACTATGGACCACTATTTGTTCCTCTCAAAGCTGAGCAAAGGCCTTCTCTCACAAATTGAATCTATGGGCAAGAATTGATATTTTATCCCCGCTGTCACTTTGACCCCAACCTAACCATTTACCGCGATATCAAAAGAGGCTGCGGCTGCTGAGATAGAGCCTCCAAGACCACGCCTCGGGCTATTAATGCAAATGAATGTTTGACCAAACGTTGGTGCACAACGCCAACCTTGGTGCCATAAACGCAACTTTGTAGTTAAGGTTTAAGATTAAATTATTTTTATAAGAATAACGGTTATTTTCTTACATAAGAAAGTTAACCTTTATCATGATCACGCTAGATCCCTTGCGAGGTAGGCAGAGAGTACAGAGTTCCAACAGGTTCTTTCCTTACAGACCTCTCTGGCTTCCTCGACTCTCATAGTACGCCTCATACACGCTCGCCGGCTACGGAAACTCTTGATTAGCTCTTCAGATAAGACACGGTCTATTTGGTCATGGTATGATAGTCTAGGGCCCGTATTATAGAAAGAAAATCAATCGTGAATCTAGTTTTAAAACTAACATTTATTTATTTATTCTTTATTGTACATAATAACACTGGTTATATACAACATTTATACAAAAAATGTACAAAGACGAATTTAACTTAATTTTAGTTAACTACAAGTTTATAGTGAGAAGTACCTAAATATATAAATTATACTAATAATAGATATCGAAACTAAAAAAAAAGATTTTTATATACTTACATGAACTATACAATACTTATTTATATATACACAAATATGAATTAATATAATAAATACACAACATCTAGAAAACAGCCATCGCGCATGGAGTGTGGAAGGGAATTGCAGAGTTTCACCGCACGTACAGTAAAGGAGTCATCATAGAGAGTGGAAGAATGACGAGGAGTTCGGAGAAGAAGAGAGGTAGCCGTACGACATGTTCTACAATTAAGTACGAAAATCAGTTTTTAAAACTCGATTTACGACTGATTTAAGTTCTGTAATACTAGATCTACCCCGGTACCTCTTCCACAAGAAAGTTAACATAATGTAAATAGATAAAATAAAAAATAATTTAGTCGGCGAGCGTGTATGAGACGAACTATGAGAGTGTAGGAAGTCAGAAAGGCTTGTAACGAAATAACTTGTTGAAACTTTGTACTCTATGCTTACCTTGCAAGGGATCTGGCGTAATGATATAGATAGATAGAAAATCTAAAGCATTCTGGTGGATTAAAATCTAATAGACGAGGCGCGGAGCACAGCGATGCAGATCCCCATGCCCTTTTTTCCCGTTGCCCTTAACTCCCTCCCTTCGGATACAGATACCGCACACAGGCTGAGACACCGACCTCGCCGGCGAGGTCGAAGAATCCCTTGCCAGCCAGCGGGTGCAGAGCACTACGGCGAGACACCTAGTATACCCTCCTCCAGGCGCCCTTGAGCTAGTTTCCCCCTTGCATTTCTGACTCGAGTGCTTGCACGCTCGCCCGCTTGTCCGGTGAAGCTGTAAAGGCCGCGCGGCCAACAGCGTAGATAATTCACACACACACACACACACACACACACACAGCGATGCAGAGTCTAAGATTAGCGGATCTGTGGTCGCGTACAAACATTTTAAGGGTTATTCTACCCACCTTAGAATCATCTCTCCAACTTTTAGCTCCCGGCTTTAAGCAGCCCGCTGAGATTACATTAAATTAATACTACACGTTAATTTGCATATAAATAGGGTTCGTTGGCAAACCGGAATGACGACATAAGGAAGTTATTAACTTTGCGCTGGTTAATACACAAAATGTTTAGAAGAGATACACAATATCTGAAACAGGTGATAGTACCCTTATTCAATACTAGCGGCCCGTCCCGGCATCGCACAGGTGGACTAAGTCTTTTGAAAAAAGTTTTAGTAGAGATCCCTAATATTTTCTAGTAATAAATATAGCCTATGTTACTCGGGGATAATGTAGCATTCTAATAGCGACAGAATTTTTGTAATCAGTCCAGTAGTTTTTAGTTTAATCGTTACAAACATACAAATCTTTTATCCCTGCCGTGCAGCTAAATCTCTCCTTCTTCGTGCTCCTCTTCATTCTTCTAGTCGTTACGATGGATCCTTCACTGTTCGTGCTGTGCGTCTGTGGAACTTACTTCCACAGTCCATTCGTGCGAGCTCATCTTTGGATGTTTTCAGAAGAAGAATCAAGGAACATTTTCTATCCTGATTTATTTAGGTATGTATGTTTATGTATGTATTATAATTATATGTATTTAATATTTGTATAGTAAGTAACTGAGTACATGTATTTATATTTGAAAATATAGTATTTATTTCATTGCTATTTTCTATTAACATTATATTGTATAACTGCCCTCTTATTTCACTTTCTCATCTCTCAACACTCTATGGTTAGCTGGAAGATAACTCATATTTGAGTTAAGCTCGCCTTCTGTATACTTTTAAATTATATAATTATTTATATCCCAGTGTGTATACAATAAAGAATAAAGAATAAAGAAATCTTTCCTTTTACAATATTAGTGTAAATGTCCAATTAAACAAGTAATACTTACTGTGCACGTATTATTGATTCAAACTAATATAATTATGACGACACGATACTTTCCGGAAATAAAAAAAAGAACGGTAAATGCGAAAGTGGAAGGATGTGGGTAGCGTGTATGAGACAAACCATGAGAGTGGAGGAAGCCAGAGAGGTATGTAAGGAAAGAACCTGTTGGAACTCTGTACTCTTTGCCTACCCCCCAAAGGACCTGGCCTGGTGGTATAGATGTATAGCACAAAAATAGCTATTTCCTAACATTTGTGTGAATCAACTACTTTCTATTACAAGATTTTATTTTGTGAGTATTAACGTATTGATTATATTTTCATAATTGTAATTAATTTTCAGTCAAAAAACGCTCAATCATGAATCTTATAAACGTCCATCGTTTTATAGTAAAGAGTGAAAAATCTATTAAATAAGGCGAAATCGGAGGGATACTTGAGAATAGGTACTTGAGAAGATCTGGACTTATCTTACCATGACCAAATAGACATCAGATGGCCTCCGTAACCGGCGAGCGTGTAAGACACAAACTATATAACTCGAGGAAGCAAGAAACGTCTCTATTGGAAGTCTGTACTCTCTGTTTATACCTCAAGGAATCTGAAGATATAGTTCACACAACAAAAGCATTACAAACAAATAGGCGCTCTAAGCGCTGTGCGACTGCGGTGTACTTACCGATCACCATCGTCAAGCAGCGTTCGACTCGATCGGCCTTAGATGGGTGACTGTTTGTGGCATTATCATATTCGAGCGTCTTCGTGCTTCGCACGTTACGCCGTTGGTCCGGGTAACACTTGGTGTGATAGTCGTTAAGCCGAGTTAGAAGCCTTATAGACGGCTTGATAAGTTCCAACAGCAGGTGGTCACAAACCTGCCTCCATTGGTGGAGGATTAGTCCTAAGCTCTCTCACAAATCGAGGTGAGCAAGGCCTTTGCGGAACAGTTGGACAGTATAGGCTGATATTATATTATAAAAAAAGCATTAAAGATATATTTAAGATTCCCCCCTCCTCTAGCTGGATGTTTCCATGCCTCATTACAAGCAGATCTCAATCTAAACGACTCCCTTCCGCCGCGCCATCTTGTTTTTTTATTCCTCACCTAATTACTGTCTTGTTAATTGTCTGAAAGATCTCGCGATAAGATCCTTGACAATCTGACACCCGGATTCCTTTTCGGAATTCCGGTGATTTTATCTTTTTTTATGATTTTGTACTAGAATTCGTGTTCTATTAATGATGTATAATATTCATAGATTACCGCAAACATTTTTCAAACGCAAACGATTTGGCGTCTCCAACACCGATTCGGTAAGCAAAGCTCTCTATTACATGGACCCTAACATCGTCGGCGAAACGTGAGTGTACTCAGTACACCTCTGCCACCCCCTCTGGGGAATATAGGCGTGACGGTGGTGCGACAACCCGATATTTCGCGAACGCGTCCTATCATAGGAATCCGCTAATCGTAGCCACCGCCGACTACGGACCTAACTCCCCTCTTATTAGCCGCTACCGCCGTCAGCAGCATGTTCTCAGCGACCCTACCGATGCCCTTACATCCCTTCTTTCGGATACCGATCTCACCGGCGAGGTCGAAGAATCCCTTGCACGCCGGTCGGTGCAAACCACCACGGTGAGACACCTAGTGTACGCCCTCCCCCATAGCGACTGCCCAAGCCGAGGCCGTTTCTCCTTGAGGCGCCCTTGAGCTAGTAGCCCCATTGTCCTTTTGGCTCGAGCGTAGTGGTTGCACGTTCACCCTCTCGTCCGATTAAGTTGTAAAGGTCCCGTGGCCAACAGCTTAGATCATTCACTTAGGGACCCACACACACAAATCTATATACTTAGGGTATTGAAACCAGAGTTTTGGTACATTAAAATAAGATTTATTTTTACATTTCATACCTTTTCTGATAAAAGAGTGCACGAGAGTCATCCAATTAATAAAACTTACCAACCAACAAATAACAATTTATAAAAGTAAAGAAAATCTGTATTCAGTTAATTATTTTTTACGAAGTCGGAGGTTTTCAGGTCTTCTTGATAATCTGTTCTTGTTATTTACCTGCCATTTTTTCGTTACGCACTGCATTGCAGTATATAGGTAGATACGCTCTTGTAACCATCGCCCTTAAACCGTTTTTGCAAGTGAAACGGTGCTAAATTAAGATTGCTTGATCGACGGGAGTCGCATAATAATAGGCTCAGCCGTTACGTAATTTGCATTGTGCACGTTAACGGAGAATGGAAGATAAATTTCCTTATGAGATTAAAGAAAGCGAAAGAGGTTTGTAATGAATGAGTCTGGATTTTTGTACTCTCTGCCTACTTGCAAGTGATGTGGCGTGATGATATAGGTATACTCCACCATGCTGACCCACTGCGGATTGTTAAAATAATAATTTTAATTACCAACTGAAAATTAAAAATGACCACCAAATATTTCCAGTTCCGAATAACATTAACATTAATACCAATTTCACATTAAAACACATCAAGGTTATCTCGGGGGAAATAAAACTGTGCCCGTGTTCATTTAAACACGCCAACTGACGTAATTTGACGTGACGCAGTATCTTTTTATTTTTCGGTTTATTCTCTTTCGCCTCGTGGGGGCGAAATGTGTTGTTTTAATACACTTTTCTGTTGTGTTTTTATTCGGGATGATAGGATGAAAATTAATGAAGTAGTGAATTTAATATTTTGATATTAAAAATTACAGTAGGGACTAGTCTAGTTCTAGAACATGTTGGAACTCTGTACTCTCTGTCTACATGTATACCTCATACCTCAACCGTTGTACCTATTGTAAAACGGTCTTAGGAGACTCTCCTTATCTTTTTGCGATATTTAAAGCTGCATTTACAGATATTGAGAAATATGTATCATCATCATCATCATTATCTCAGCCCATACTTGTCCACTGTTGAACATAGGCCTCCCCAATCGCTTTCCAGCGTAACCGGTCCGATGCCACCTGCATCCAACGACTTCCTGCGATTTTCACAAGATCGTCGGTCCATCTGGCAGGCGGTCGTCCCACGCTGCGCTTGCCAATACGTGGTCGCCACTCTAGAATCTTTCTGCCCCAACGCCCGTCCGATCTACGCGCTATGTGGCCCGCCCATTGCCACTTCAGCTTGCTAATCTTAAGGGCTATGTCGGTAACCTTGGTTCTTCTACGAAATATGTATAGTCAGCAAGAAAATGCGCAATGTACACAAAAATCTTTTTTGATGATTTTGTTTCTTTCTTGTAAGGATCAAAAAGGAAGAAATTAAAAAGAAACAAATGAATTATGCGTGAGGTACTGGGTTGGACGTGTATTTTATTAAACAAATTAACATTAGCAATTTGGAATTTTATCTGGCATACTGGCGATTTGACCATCGGCGATAAGTGTACTGTATTGTTTTTTTCACAATTTTTTTTTTAAAAATGCCCCGCACTAGGGATTGTTCCTGTGTCGTGGGTGCGTTTACAAATATGAAAATCCACATACACAAAGACAGACTAAAACAAATGTTTGTGGGTCACACAAAGATTTGTCCCGTGCGGGGCTGAACCCCTGACTATTCGATTCGAAGCTTGACAACTGCACCAAATCGTGCGTGGGTGTACACTATACACAATACATTTCTACCACCCTCGCTTTTGGAATAAAGGTATATTTTTTATACCCTAAACCATTGTTCGGGATCCAAACTCCCCATGGGAGCTTCAATGTGTACCTAATTAGTTATCTGATAGCCAAGTGTTATATTGTCAGTTTTGGTGTTGCCACGCTAATTAATTGTGTACGGTAATTATCCCTTGTCGAATACACCGGGGTTGCCATATCGCTTTATTTGTCAGGACTAATTCAATTGTTAATATTAAAATGTGTTAATATTAATTAACTTGACGGACTATTTAGCGCTGTGGTTAAGTGTTTAAGCCGCTCCGTCCCCTGTGTCTAATAGTCTTAGGTTCGATTCTCCCACGGGACTAATATTTGTGGGATCCACAATTATTTTCCGGTCTGGTTATTTGTGTATGTCAATTTTCATGTTTGTTAACGCACCCACGACACAGGAATAAACCCAAGAGTGGGGCTACGTTTAAAAAAAAATGTTTGTTTAGGAAAATCTTGCGAGCTGTAATAGAAATACTTTCTCTTGTAAGCGCATTTCCACTTGATGGTATCTTTTGTGCTCTTACGTACCGGATATTCCAAATGCTCCCTGTAACAGATTGTAGATTCCGCCAGGGGGGGAGAACTTGTATTCCTCTGGTGATGATAGCCCATCCCCAGTAGATTCATTCGCCGCCAAAGCGTCGCATTTGCAAAGAATATGTTTCACGGTTTCAGTTTCTTCGTCTTATTAACGGAGTTGAAATTGAACGTGTTGGTTCTGTTCCGAAGACAGTACATTTTTATGAGAAGCATGACCTGATTCTACTCTTAACACGTTAACCGCCAACGCGGTCAATGTTGGGCGACACTTGATTATGCTACCAAGCCAAGCAAAAATCCCACATTCTCTTAATTTTAATGGTCTGGTTTTTTTTACTATTTAGTTAGATTATATGCATAATTAATGTATTTAATTAACATAAAATGATTTTCGATCATCCTTTATGAATTATTAAGCGTCGGACAACATTGGCCGCCATGGCCTCAGCGGACGGAAAATCGAAAATCCGTTCCATAGGGCCGCGCGGTCACATTGTCGCCCACCCCCACCCGACACTCACGTGCTTATTTTAATGGCCTATCCTATGTCCCACGGCTGGGCCAAGGCTTGCACTTGATGTCTCAACATAAATTAATCATAGACCAGTACTATCTGTCTTTCCCGAAAAAGTATCCAAATTGACACTCCATTTTCATCTCGGTCGACCACGACACCTATGACCGTCTTCAGGGATCCATGCCGTGACGATATTTGACCAACTTTGCAGGTTCACATGCAAGATGCCCCGTCTATTCCCACTACAGCTTTGCTGACTTTAAGCCTACATCCATAACCTGATTGTGAAAGGCAGCCTGGTGTTTCTGATGCAATCCATCCGTTTAGTGCTCTTTGGTAAACCTTGTCTGAATTTCTTCTCTTCGCGCTATGTGGCCCGCCCATTGCCACTTCAGCTTGCTAATCCGGAGGGCTATGTCGGTGACCTTGGTTCTTCTACGAACTTCTCCTTATTGCATGGCATGACTGGCAACACACATTGACTAAAAACTTTAGTCTTGAAGCACTGAGATTTTTTGGACGAGTAGATCTATGGCGCTAAAGCCTTTCCGGAAACCGGCTCATTCGGAAGGCTGGAAGTCATCAAGCCTGCGTTTGAGACGATTCGTGAATACTCTCGAAAACAACTTATAAACATGGTTCAGCAGTGCGATGGGCCTATAGTTCTTTAATAAAGTGTTATCAACCGGCATTTTCAGAAGCTCTGCGGTAATTCCATATTCGCCCGGCGCTTTGTTGTTTTTGAGTTGTTTGAGTTGTCCTAATCTCGTACAGGCTGATGTCCGGAATATCTTCAGTGTAGTGTCGGGTTAGCTTGGCTCTTGGGTATTTTATCAAGTCAACAACAGTTCAGCTACTGAGGTATATAACTGCCTATAGAACCTCTCTATCTCCCTGAGCACCTCTGACCTATTCGACGTTACTTTCTCATCCTCGTCAGCTTCGTCAACTGGCTTTACCCAATAGACGCATCTCTCGCGAACACTTTGGAGCCCTTTTTCTGCTCTATGGTCTCCTCAATTCGCCTTGTATTGAAGGACAGTAAATCGCGTCGCAAGGACTTCAATATCTGTCCATTGAGCTGGCTATAGGACTTAGCATCATCGGTGGTTTGGAGCGTCATGGAACGTGGCTCAGCCATAAGGTTCCGGGTGTAGTTAGATCGTTTTTGAGGCCTATTTTTACGGTAGGGCTTCAAATACTTGGACCCGACCGTATGGAGAGTCCCTACCAGCCTGTTGTGGATTTGGTCCACTGTACCATCATAGGTTACGACGGGTCAAACACACATATCCATCAGTCTGGCTTGAGAGACAAGGTAAGGTCGTCCTTCATCATATCCCTCATGGACCATACTCGTCCAGGCGTTCTCTTTCTGTCTATTGAATCATGCCGGTTATGAAACGAGACAGTCGGGCCCAAATACGTATGTTCGTTGACACTATGCACTATGCTTAGTACTATGCTAGTAGTGATCTGTCCATCTCTCTCTACCCTACATTTCGGGCTGTTGGTCATAAGTTAAGTTTTTGATCTTTTCATGGATAATCTAGCCTCGAGGCTTGCTGTACTTAGTCTTGGAGCATTTGTTGTTGTTCTGATGGTTTGTATGAAAACAGCACGATATCATCGGCAAAGCGGAGATTAGTCAGTTTACCTATCAATAAGTTTTTGGAGAAGTTTTTAATTTTTTTATAACATTATTTTTAATTTCAGTTTTAATTTGGTCTAGAGAAGCCTTAATGATATGAGTATATATCTTTTTAAATAATTAAACAGCTATTTCTTCTTTTAAAAGTTGGTTTAATTTATTATGATTCCAAAAAACCGTACAGTGATTTACATTTTACAGTAGCGTCTCAAAAATTATATTTTTTTTTCTAAGTGATAGTCTCTTGTAAAAACCAAGCTATATGGGGTAAACTAGAGGGCCGCGCGGGTCAGCTTATAGGTCAATTATCTCGGTGTCGGTATCCGTCGGCGCAGCAGACAGTTTCGAACACGGGTCTGCGGCGCGGTCAACGTTGTCCGACGCGGCCTGAACGGAAAGTTTCAGTGTCGCCCAACATTGTCCGCCATGGCCCGAATGATAAGGGTCATTTTTTTCATTGGCAGCTAACGTGTTAAGATTGTCTCCAAACAAAGGAACTCCTGAGTGCCCATCATTATAGGCACGAAATTTTATATACAAAGCGTATCGTAAATACCGCAAGACCTGAGATACCCCGATTAGATAATTGCTTACACAAATTTCGTCTAGTGGCAAAGCGCATCGCTTTGTGATCACGAGGTCCTGGGTTCAAATCCTAGGTCGGTCATGTGTAGCTTTTCTAACGAAAAACTTCCCAGTACGAGTCCGGAGTCTGGAATTGTGCCCGGTATATGGCAATAGGCTCGCCCCCTATTACATGGAACCTAACATCGTCGGCGAAACGTGTGTGTACTCAGTACACCCCCGCCACCCCCGCTTGGGGAATATTCCAAAACCAATATTCCAAATTTAATTTATTTTACCCCTTTTTAAAGCACTTTCATTCCCCAATTAACAATGAAACTTGTATGTGTGCGTATTGAGAACCACGTTTTAGAAATGCTTTTGAAATGTTTGTATTGATCTGAATCAATGATAAATTAAATTTATTATAGTGCTCTAAATTAGTAACGGCCTTTTTGGAAATTAAAATAAGTAAAATACATATACAAATACAATAAATAGATTAATGACTACAATTGCATTTTGTAATATTTAATCATGATTCGAGATTAAAAATGTAATCGTAAACGTTGATGATTACAAAATATAATCGTAATCGTTAATCATTATTACACCATCACGTGTATATTCCCCAAGCGGGGGTGGTTAATCATCAATCTGATTACATTTTGCCCATCTCTAGTTGGAATCAATTCAGTTACCGAATTAGAACACACTACTTTCAGGTCTTGCGTTTATTATGTTACCTTGTATATACCTATATCATCACGCCAATGTACTGGAAATGTCTGAAATCTAATCAAACCTTCTGCAGACCACCACAATGGAATACGTGTGCTAAGAATTTAACTAATCCCTTTAAAAGCCCTAATTTTAGATATCTTTTCAATATTCCAAATGGGTTTGTACCCGTCTCCTCCATTCCCGAGTTAAGTGTACCGTGACATATTTAGGACAATGGTTTTCGTTTGAATTAACGAACCGCCATCTTTTAACAGCGGTCATGCTTTATTGTTATTGGGCTATTATCGGTTTGTCATTAATATTGAATAAAAGCTGGTAAATAGCTAAACAGTTTCTCGAAGGTGTGTGAAGTTCGCCGACCCGCACTGGGCCAGCGTGGTGGACTATGGCCTAAACTCTCTCAGTTTGAGAGGAGGCCCGTGCCCAATGGTGAGACAGTTTCGTAACAGGATCAATATTATTATTATAAGTACCATATATGCAAGGTGTAACATAGTTAACGCAAGACCTTGAAGTAGTAGGTTCTAAATCGGAAAATGAATCGAAACCAACTATTTTTAATACTTTTTTTTGATACCTAAGTTCTCAAGAAAATAGTAATTAACATTTCAAAACTGCAACTTGGTATTTTGTTATATGTAATATTAGCTCTGTTAAGAAACTGTCCCATAATTGGGCACTGGCCTCCTCTCAAACTGAAAGGGGTTAGCATAGTTCACCACGCTGGCCCAGTGCGGGTTGGCGAACTTCACACACCTTCGAGAAATTCTTAGGCCTGCAGGTTTCCTCGCGATGTTTTCCTTCGCCGTTAAAGCAAGTGATAATTTTTTTTTAATAATCACATTCTTTCGATAAAGACAGAGGTGCGTGCGTGGGTTTGAACCCGAGACCTCTGAGTTTGCAGTCCAACGGTCTAATCACTAGGCTATCACTGGTACTTTTTCCTGGATTTTTGTAATGAATAAGCTAAAATCTGATGTATATACACGTTCTATATACATTTTTTTTATATACATTTATCTACTATTTTGACAAAAACTGCGATTTTTATATTGATTCTTTATATATAAAATTCTGGCGTGCGTGTGTTCGTAGTTCTTCTCCTCCTCAACGGCTTGAACGATTTTTCTGATTCCGTTTTTGTACTTATGGGGTGGTCACCTGGACAGGATAGTCACCTGGATGGTTCTCAGCTAAAGTTGGAGCCGGTAGCGCTGTTGTCGACCGGGGGGAGGCCACGGGAAACTGCTAGTATTATATACTTATAGAATTAAAATTAACACCGTCACGCCTATATTTCCCAAGCGGGAGTGGCAGCGGTGTACTGAGTACGCTGCAGCTGAGTTTTTGCCCACGATGTTAGGTCCCATGCTCGCCCCCTATTATATTGCCATATCTTCTTCTTCAGTCGTATTCTTCATTACTGAAGGTCGTGTCCTTGAAAGGCCCTCCTGGCCCCGTGTATGACTTCCTTCCACTTGATCCGATCCTCCTCTTCTCTAAGAACATTTGTTGTAGAGAGGCCAGTGAGAGCAGTGATTTGATCACGCCAGCGGCTAGGTGATCGGCCGCGCGGTCTTTTTCCATTTACCCTGCCCATCACCACCAATTTAACAAATTTGTCTAGCTACCGTCTTGCAATATGACCATATACCGGGCACAACTACAGACTCATACTGGAAATTTTTCGTTAGAGAAACTACATCCGTCCGACCTAGGATTTGAACCCAGGACACAAAGTCGCGTGATCCCCCCGACCCCTGCCGCCACCGCTGGCCGCGCATCCATTCTTTCCGCTCAGAATACGGGCGACGACGACGTAGTCGTAGATCCCCTCCCATAGCCGGCGGTTGACCGGTGCACTTAGTAGTGCACCCCGTCCCCCCACAGCGACTGTCCCAACCGTATGTCGCCCCATGCCCTTCTGGCTCGAGCGTAGTGGTTGCACGCTCGCCCTTAAGTCCGGTGAAGCTGTAAAGGCCTCGCGGCCAACAGCGTACATCACTCACACACACACATACACACCCAGGACCTCGTGATCACAAAGCGATGCGCTTTGCCACTAGACCAACGAGCCAGTTATGTATTTATTTAGTACGAAAAGTGCATAATAACAATAGACATTCATTATAGAGCGTGTATGAGACGAAATTTGAGAGTGAAGGAAGCCAGAGACGTATGTAAGGAAGGAACCTGTTGGAACTCTGTACTCTCTGCCTACCCCGCAAGGGATCTGGCGTGATGATATAGATAGATTCATTATAGAGCTACAAAACCAGCTCTTTCGATTAAATAGATCTCGACTAAAGTAGATATTTCGTAATCTTACATTCAGTCACATTCAACTGAAAGATATTTTACATAAATATTGACAGTGGACTCGAATCTCGACTTTTATGAGCGTATTGTAGACATACTCCGATTTTGTTTATACGTCGATAAATGTCTTGGTAAGTGTATGGAATTGTGGCTTTGATCTAATTGATGGGTAGATAAATATTTTGGTATTTATATAATATGTATTTGTGTATTTTCTTTTGGATCTGCTCGCGTGGACTGATGTCTGAGTGCGAGTAGATACTTCTGTGCATCTGTTTTTTTAAATACTATTCTTTTATTAGAAGGAATTCAGAGAGGTCTGTCAAGAAAGAATCTGTTATTCTCTGCCTACCCCGCAAGGGATCTGGCGTAGTGATGTAGATAGATAAATTTTTAATTAATTCTATATCATCACGCCAGATCCCTTGCGGGGTAGGCTGCTCTGGGGATATTCTGCTGAACTGAAAACCATATGCGTTCTTCATAAAAGGGCTATTCATGCAATTTACAATTTGGACCCCAGAGCTTCCCTTAGAGAAGAGATAAATATTCTAATTGTTGTCTCGCAATTTATATATGAAATGTTAAAAAGAATATCAGTAGCTTTGAAAAATATAGCGACATTCATCATGTTAGTACACGGAACAAAGATGATCTTATTGTACATTCTACTCGTCTCCATAGAATTAGCACCTTTTTAATGGGCAATGTATACGCTTCTACAACAAATTACCCGTAGCTATCCGAAATATGCCTATTAATAAGTTTAAAAAGGTTATTAAAACCAGGCTATGTAGTAAGGGATATTATAATATTCCGGAATGTATCGACGATAAAACTGATTGGGTTTGAGCAGCACCTGATTCGGCAACTCCTAAACATAGTTTGTAAAATACTTTGTTATTAAAATACAATTTTGTAAAAAAAGAATGATAAATAAAAAAGCCAGCCCAATTAAGTTAAAAGACTAGCCCGCTGAGTTTTTCGCCGGATCTTCTCAGTGTGAGGCTGCGTTCCGATCCGGTAGTTGTTGTAAAAAATGTAATAATTTTTGACGTTCGTAAACGCTCTTGTTGGCCTATACAAATAATATATTTTTACTGTGACTTTTGACTTTGAGAGTACAGGGTTTCAACAGGTTCTTTCCTTACCTTCTGTGTTATTTTCTATTAATTTGTGATGTATAAGGCGCTCGTAGCGCTGTGCGACCGCGGTGTTCTTAATGATCAACAAGGTTAAGCAAGCGACTCGGTCGGCCTGAGATGGGTGACCGTTTGTGGCATTTTCATATTCGAGCGTCTCCGTGCTTCGGCAGGTAATCGGGACTAACGGCTTAACCGTTGGTCCCGATTACCACTTAATGTGTAGTCGTTAAGCCGAGTTGGAAGCCTTAAAGGCGGCTTGATAAGTTCCAACAGCAGGTGGCCACAAACCTGCCTCCACCAATCCGCACTGGGTCCGCGTGGTGGAGTATGACCTAATCTCTCTCATCTCGATTTGTGAGAGAAGGCCGTTGCCCAGCCGTGGGCAGTATAGGCTTTTATTATTATGATATATGAAATAATTCTCAGTCGCAGTCCAGAGTCTGGAATTGTACCTGGTATGATGGCAGCAGGCTTGCCCGCTGACTTTACATAGGGATGCAGAAGCGTCAAAGAAATGTACGCCTTCATAGTACACCTCTGATACCCCCCGAAGAAGATGGCTTAATCGTGAATTTTTATTCCATATAATAGGCAAAATAACACCTAACAATATATATTATTGTGTATAAATATTATTCAAACAGGAATCCAGATAAAATATCGAACTAAATTCGACAGCAGAGAGGTATCTGAATAAACAATTATGCAAAATAGACGTTTGGACAGGCGGGCTGTCTCATGAAGAATGAACGTATTTTTACAGTACATGCGCCGTTTAAGTGTAATTATACATTTTATGTGTTTTATATTTTAGTTTTAATTTAAAAACAACAGCACAAAACCATGACCAAATAGACCGTGTCGTATCGGAAGGGCAAGCCAAGAGTCTCCGTTACCGGCGAGCGTGTATGAGAGTGGAGGACGCCAGATTTTTTTCTTTACCACACCTCTTGTAAGGGAGCAACCTGCTGGAACTCTGTACTCTCTGCCTACCCCGCAAGGGATCTGGCGTGATGATATAGATAGATAGACAGCATAAAAATAATCAAAATTACATTGGTGTAATTATTTAGACTAGTGGTCGCCCATTGGTCGAAATTCGACCATAATTAATTTAAATTATAAGTTTGATCATTATTAAGGTTCTATTGTCAAAGACTATATAGTTCTATAATCACAGATTTCACCAAGGTTACACTATTAGTTTGCCTATTTTTACAAACAAATTATTTGAAATTAAAAATTTAAAAAAATACCTTTACCTTTTTTTTATTTTTTTTTTTATTGAATCAAAATACCAAAAAGAAAACGTTGTCCATTGAACTTGACATACATATTTCGATAATTTAATTAATGATACAAAACTTCTCTGTAAACGATGTTTTTTGTAAAAACTCTTTCATCGCTTGCTATGTTTGACATTCAGTAAGACTGTAGACAAATAATATTAAAAACAAACAATATTAATCTATTCTCAATTTGAAGTGTATTGTGTCAAATACATGGTAGTGTGTGTAATGTGTTTTTTATTGATTATAGTATTTTTTATGCATAATTTAAAAAAAAATATTAGCATTCCGCACTCCTTCTCGATATAAACTATAAGTGTGGGAAATTTCATACTCCTCCGTCCGCGCAATTTTCGTAAAAAGGGGTACAAAGTTTTTGCTTCACGTATTAATATTACGATTAAAGTCTTTACTGCTAACCATTGTAGATTTTCTACTTATATTAATTATACCATATACACCTCTATATACTCTACCTCCTCTGCCACCCCCGTTTGAGGAATATAGGCGTGACGGTCTGTATGTTTATTGACTTCTTTCATTTTTTAACACCGTCTCTCTTATATTTTCCAAGCAGAGGTGGGACTTAGAGGTGTACGCTAACATGTCGCCAACGATACTAGGGCAAATCAAGAGTCCATTACCGGCTAGCGTGTATAAGACTTAAGTATGAGAGTGTAGGAAACGCAAGAGTTCTATCTATCTATCTATATCATCACGCCAGATCCCTTACAGGGTAGGCAGAGAGTACAGAGTTCCAACAGGCTCTTTCCTTACATACCTCTCTGGCTTCCTCTACTCTCATAGTTCGTCTCATACACGCTCGCCGGTTACGGAGACTCCTGACTTGACTTGACGCGAGTTTCGTTAGGAAAGAACTTGTTGAGACTCAGCTCCCTGCCTAGGCCGCAAGGGATCTGGCGTGATGATGTTGATATGTAGGTAGATGTTTTAACACTTATCACCCTTCAAACACCGGTTTAACCCCGGATAACGGGGACGCAAGTTTATCGTCCCCACTGGATCGTTCCTGTGTTCGACGCAATTACAATCTATCACAGGAGTGTTTTTTACTCATGATGGTGGTTATTTGTTTGGAGTTGGATAAAGAACCTGTTTCGTTAGTCTAGTGGCAAAGCGCATCGTTTTGTGATAACGAAGTCCTGGGTTCAAATCCTAGGTCGGATATATGTAGTTTTTCTAACGAAAAATTTGCAGTATGAGTTCGAAGTCTGGAATGGTGCCCGGTATATGGGACTAACATCGTCGGCGAAAAGTGGGTCTACTCAGTTCACATCTGTCACCCCCGCCTGGGGAATATTGGCGTTACGGTGTGTGTGTGTGTTAAAATAAACAATCCTTTAGGTATATTGTTTTATGTATGTAACCCATTTTATTGTCGGGTTAAAAATTAGGCAGCGTAATTACTTCTCTTTCTATTGATATTTTAACATTATTATTTTAGAAGAGAATTTATGAATATTCTTTTTTGAGATAACGCTAGTATGTATATACATAATACGCATACTTGTATGTATTTATATACTGCCTCGTTGGCCTAGTGGGTTGGCCTTGTGATCACGAGGTCCTGGGTTCAAATCCTAGGTCGGACAAATGTAGTTTATCTAAACGAAAACTTCCCAGTATGAGTCTGGAGTCTGGAATTGTGCCCGGTATATGGCAATAGGCTCGCCCCCTATTACATAGGACTAACATTGTCGGCGAAAAGTGGGTGTACTCAGTACACCTCTGCCACCCCCACTAGGGAATATAGGCGTGACGGTATATATATAATATGTAAATTGCCGAAACTCAGCGTCACATTCCAATTTAAAATTTAATCAAAATTCGTTAAGTTTTTTATCAAAATAATTATTCATAAATCTTGTTGCTTTATTGCATAAGCGCTTCAAATGTTAAGTAGACTCCCAGACAGACGGGCGGTAATATAGCCAGCACAAATAAATTTATGTAATGTTACGACATGTCATGCTATTCCGCTCACACTACAAGTTTAATGATGTCGATGAAAGCGACAGCGCAATTTCTCGATGCTAGAACATTACGCGGTTTATTCGTGCTTGTTACTAGTATGCGATTAGGGACACGCAATCGTATCAGCTCGTACCTGGCTGTTTGAAGTTCAATATCATTGCCCTTTTAATTTTTTTAATGTCTGTTCCTCTATGAATGATTGATATTTTCATTACAAGATTTAAGTCAACTTGGGTTGTTTTTATGTCTGTCTTACCGGTTCAAAATTTGTAAACCATTTTTAGGACGCTTTTATTTGTGTTTGGCCTATACAATGTTTATAGTCGCCTATGCTATAAATGTTATTATAGCATAGGCGACTTCTTAAATGACCATGACATTTAAACGGTGTTTGAGTTACATATTAATTTGACTTTATACAATGACTTGTTACAGTATGACATGTAGTATAATTTGCTGTTGTTGACATAATATTTTATTATTACATTATTTTTATTTCCTTTTAACCAAGTATTAATTTCATTTTATTATTACAATGCATTTCTGTATACCCTTAGCATGCACTTTGTATACCTGTGTTTCTTTGATTGCTTTTAACCGAATAATGTTTCCATTTTATTATTAATATGAACCTTTGTATACCCTTAGGGTGAAACATAGTGAGACTGTTCATAGTATTAAGATCTAATTCCATACCTATGTTATGACAAATAAATAATTCATTCATTCATTCATTCATTCATTCATTCATTCATTCATCGTAAATAACCCAAGACCGCAGACAACCCGATTAGATAACTGCTTCACAAATCCAAAACGGAAACCAATTATCGAATTTAAAAGTTTCAACCCCTTTTTAAGCGCTGTTATACCCCAATTAACAATGAAACTTGTACGTGTATGTGTACGTTTTGAGAAAAACATTTCAAAACTCCATATTGCTGATATTCTGCATCAAGAATACATTTAGTTTATTACAGCGCACTAAAGATGTAACAACATTTTTTGCAAATTTAAAAAAAATGTACCTAATATTCATTAAAAATTCAGCAATTCAGTTCTCGATTTACAACAAGGTTATTTCAGGGCTTGCGTTTATTATCTTACATCCTATATAAGCTTTTAGTGAGATTTTTTTTAACGGCAACACTTATTTAGTACGAGCAATTCAGTAATAATAATAATAACATAATATTAGCCCTGTTAAGAAACTGTTCCACTGCTGGGCACGGGCCTCCTCTCAAACTGAGAGGGTTTAGGCCATAGTCCACCACGCTGACCCAGTGCGGGTTGGCGAACTTCACACACCTTCGAGAAACTCTTAGGCATGCAGGTTTCCTCACAATGTTTTTCTTCACCGTTAAAGCAAGTGATAATTAATTTTTAATACGCACATGCTTTTCGAAAAGACAGAGGTGCGTGTCTGGGTTTGAACCCGAGACCTTTGACTTTGCAGTCTTACGGTCTAACCACTAGGCTATCACTGCGAATACAGTGATTAAATATATTACAACACATTCCAAAAGATTTCAACACCCTTCAACGTCCTTCCCTCGTAATTCGTCTGAAACACACTTTATAAGATATATATTCCACTTTGCTTTATGTATTTTGGACGGTTTATAATTTTTTTTTCGTGGATATTTGTTCTGCAGTGGCCGTCTTTTGACTGGAGATAGATTATTTCGAGAGTCTTATTTGTGTATACCTTCTGGAGTAGCTTGCGAAGCGAATGATATGATTAAGTAACATGATCGTTGGAGCGCAGCAAACATGCTCGAGCTGTTGTCGTTGTCGAAATGTTTTGCGCACCTGTCTCGTGAATACTTTTATCCTTATATGAGGACGATTTATTTATTTATATAAGGACTTACACAGAAATCATAATAAGACACTGGCAGTCCTATATTCATGTTAACTTGTCACCACATAAATGTGAGAAAATTATCACGAAATGCTTCGCTGTGTGGACCAAGGATTTGAAATTTTCAGAGGTCTCGGGTTCAAAACCAGGCACGCAAATAAATAAATAAATAAATAAAAAATAAGCGGCATGTACCATACAAGTGCATATAAAAGCAACTACTAACAACACATAAATTACACAAAAAAAGGTGCGGGACAAACCGGGCCCGCAGTGTCTAATTATAAATAAAAAAAAAAAAAAAACCAGGCACGCACCTCTGTATTTTCGAAATTATGTAAGTACTATTATTAGTACGGTCCAGCGTTTCTACAACACTAGTTAAAGCAAGTGATAGTTAAATATTTAACTATCACTTGCTTTAACTAGTGTTGTAGAACGCTCGAGTCGGCGCTTAGAACGCTCGACTTCAGCGCTCATTTTTACAACATGTGCTTTAACGGTGAAGGAAAACATCGTGAGGAAACCTGTATGCCTAAGAGTTTCTCGAAGGTGTGTGAAGTTCGCCAACCCGCACTGGGCCAGCGTGGTGGACTATAGCCTGAACCCTCTCAGTATAAGAAAGACCTGTGCCCAACGGTGGGAGAGTTTTTGAACAGGGCTGGCTGACGGTGGTTAAAGTTGGTATTTCGCAGCGGAGCCCACTTTAGAAAGTCTTCTAAAACTTTTTGACTGTACTTATAAGGTATTACCATTCATGGGCGATATTTTTAAAGAATTAATGCGAAACGACAGTAGTTTCGATCCTAATGTTTAAAGTATTTAATTTGTATACTTAAATTAGGTAACATTACCGTTTGCGTAGTCATCGGCCCGTCTTGTGGGGCGAGATGCCCACTCTACCTCTTCCGATGCGTGGTAGCCATTTTGGCCAGCTAATTTAAATTAAGTTAAAATTGCTGCAACTCTTTCTAATCCTTCCTCAGTACGGTGTATTCAATACGTTGAATAATCTTGAAAAGCAATACAACGATTTATATGGTTCTTTTTAAAATTATTCCTCAATGCACTAAGGCACGTATTACAGAACGTAAGTCAGCCGTAAATCTAGTTTCAAAACGTACGTTTAAGTACAAAAATCAGTTTTTCAATCTTGATTCACGATTAATTTACGTTCTGTAATACTGGCCTTAGTTTGTATTTGGATTTCAAAGATCATAAGAAAAAAGTAATTATTTCTTCAAAATTGCAACTTTGGTTTTCGTACTGAAATTGCTATTTAACATGAAATAAAACTACTTTACGGATTTTATCGCGGTTTATTTTTGATTTTTTGTTCCCGGCGTTTCGAGTGCTTTACAGCACCCATGGTCACGGGAGGGACTGAGGTGTTAGACGTCCAAAAGGCATAGTTGTTCCGGGGTACCCTCAAACTTCTTAATTATTTTTGTTGGTCCGATCTATCCAGAATGAGTTCACAGTGTCTTGAGGTCTTGCAGTGTTATGCTTGGTTTTGGATTTGATTATATTAATTACCGGATCCCGGATCCGGGTGCTGTAAAGCACTCGAAATGTCGGGAACTAAAATCAAAAATAAACCTCGATAAAATCCGTAAAGTAGTTTTATTTCATGTGTAATATTCGCGTAAATCTAAGAACTCAGTATTGCTATTTAAATTAAGTATCGATCACAAAGCCCTGAGTTCGAAATTTAGGTCAGACGGTGTGGTTTTTTTATCTAAAAATCCTCTATAGCAGTCTCCAGAAGTCGTGCCCGGTTTTGCCTACTGCAATTACAGTAGGCTTATAACAATAGGATCTATTGAAATTGAATTAATCGATGGCAATATATGCTGCCACTCTCGTTTGAGGAATATAGGCGGAATGGCTTTTTTTATTTTCTCTAAATCCTACCCTACTTACAATTTTTCGCGAATACGTCACGGCACAACAAATACGCGGACGAGTGAACCCCGTCGGCGATTCACGGGTTAATCGTGTCGAGTGTAGTGTCGCGGACGAGTGGACCCAAACAGGTCCTATGTGATGTCAAGCTGAACACATTCTTTTGGGTTTCTTCCTGTGTACTATTTGATTTTTTTTGTACGGTCAATGGTTAATCTCACGACTTATTGTGCACTTACATGTAACTCATAGGTTATTCATAGCCCTAAGGTGTATCAGTCTGAATTTATTTGTCTGATGAAATGGTGAAATTAAAATGGTGTTAATTAAATTCAATTGTTCATTCCAAACGAAACTTTGCTGGTCTATCTATCTATCTATAACCTCACGCCAGATCCCTTGCGGGGTAGGCAGAGAGTACAGAGTTCCAACAGGTGCTTTCCTTACATACCTCTCTGGCTTCCTCGACTCTCATAGTTCGTCTCATACACGCTCGCCGGTTACGGAGACTCTTGACTTTTCCATCAGATAAGACTCGGTTTATTTGGTCGTGGTAAGATAGTCTAGGTCTTCCCCGGTACCTGCATCCTTCCACTTTCACATTGTATATCTGTTTTGTCATTTTTTCCTCTGGCATTCTTTCTATATGCCCGAACCAACGGAGCATGCCCTTTCTCATCTTTACACCGATACTATCTTTCATACCTACTCGCTGTCTTACTACGCTGTTGCTAATGCGGACGGTCAGCTTCACTCCGCACATCTTCCGCAGAGCTTGCATTTCTACCGCATTTATCCTACTTTCATTCTCCTTCTTACATACCCAGCTCTCGCTACCATGTAACATCGTTGGGACAAAAACTCCGTTATGTATGGCCAGCTGCGCCTTATGGCTTAAGTGCCGGCTCCCAAGTAGCTTTCCCATCGCACCATTCACTCTGTTCCCTGCACTCACTCTTCTCTCTATGTCAGCGGTGTATTTCCCATCCTTACTGAAGGCGCATCCAAGATATACAAACTCATTCACTTGCTCCAGCACATCGTTACCAACCACAATCCTTACATTTGTTCTGGTTTCTTCCCTTTCAAAAACCATAATCTTGGTTTTCTTCACATTCAAGTGTAAGCCATTGATCATGCAGTCGTCTTTCATAACTGTGACAAGTGTTTGCAGATCAGTGGCTGTTGGCGCTATTAAAACCGCGTCATCTGCATAAAGTAGATGGTTTACCACTAAGTCACCCATTTGTACACCTTCATTCATCGCTTTCAGTCTTTGAAGACTTTTATCCAGATATATTATAATTATGTAACTTTGCTGGTGATTCGTCAAATTAAATATTAGTGTTAATTCAAATCAAATGTTATGTGTTTGTATAATCCTTAAAAGCAATCAACAACACCACAACACCGTCACGCCTATATTCCCCAGCGGGGGTGGCAGAGGTGTACTGAGTACACCTACGATTCGCCGACGATGATAGGTCCCATGTAATAGGGGGCGAACCTATTGCCATATACCGGGCACAATTCCAGACTCCGGACTCATACTGGGAATTTTTTCGTTGGAAAAACTACATTTGTCCGACCTAGGATTTGAACCCAGGACCTCGTGATCACAAAGCGATGCGCTTTGCCACCAGACCAACGAGGCAGTCTGCCACCAGACCAACGAGGCAGCTAAAGCACCTTCAAAATATTATTACCTAAGTTATTCATAACTTGAATTTAAGTTATTCAAGCCTTCGACTTGACTACTCCTCCGACAAGGGTAGAGAAATTAGACAAAACAGGACCTTGCCGTAACTAAGTTGCAAGCGTTTTGTATCTATTCTCTTTCCGCAATCCGTTCTTTGTTATGACTTTATGACCTCATTTTGTTGTAAAATGTCATTTCCACACATATTTTCTTGTTTTCTTTTACATTTATTAACATACAATTTAGATACAAGAGTTGGTGAGACATCATCATTTTCTCCCTGCCCCGCAGAACATATAGATAGAAATAGAGATAAATCATAAAGATCTATCACCAATGGCATGGTATCACGGTACAATAAATACACATTGGGACGAGAATACCCCGACGGCGATTTGAGGGTTAATCGTGTTGAGTGTACCGGCTCGGACGAGTGGACCCGATGGATTCCGTATCATGTCAAGCTGAAAACGCATATTTTATTCAGGTTCCTTCAGACGTAGAGTTCCTATGATTCCTATGCAGGGGTGGCAGAGGTGTAGGTTCTGTGTAAAACTCGCCGACGATGTTAGGTCCCATTTTAATAGGGGTAGCCTATGGACATTATACCGGACATAATTTCAGACTCCGGAAAGCGACTTAATCTGACCTGGGACTCTTACCCAGGAGTTATATCATCACGCCAGACCTCTTGCGCGGTAGGCAGAGAGAACAAACTGACTTCCAACAGGTTCCTTAGACACCTCTCTGGCTTCCCCCACTCTTATAGTTCGTCTCATACACACTTTTTGGTTATGGGGGCTCTTGACTTAGATCTTCAGATAAGGCACAGTTTATTCGGTCATGGTAAGATAGTCTATTTTAAGTCTTCGTAACTGGCGCGCGAGAAGGTGGAAGAAGACAGAGAAGTCAAACTAATGTGACCACCTGTGACAAGGACGAGGAAGGGCTCCAAAAATCATGATTATTCGTATGACGTAATTTGTGGAAGGCCCCTTAGGGGACGTCCATTAATCACGCGATGTTCAAGTGTATTTTTTGATAGGTCCAAAGTATCTTAAATAATTTCAAGGCGAGGTCACGCACTGATCAACTCGGGTTTACGTATTCTGTGTGCCACTGGAGTACCATAAAACGATTATTTCATTTCACGAAGATATCGTAACGCGCTGCGTTACGTGTTTAACTTGTCATGGCGAATAAGGGCCTTGCTGTTTGTATATCTCTTTTTGAACCTCTGACCCAGTTTCATCGTGACACCTGCGAGATGTCCTTCCGGTCATTGCGCCGGTGACGGAATTACACGTCACAACCATTACGAGGACGCCGAATGACGTAATTACCCAACCGTAAACTGTTATTACCTGATTTCGCCTCCTAACGTGTTAATGGGCAGTTCTTTGATATGATAGAAAGGGATATCTCCAGTGGATCGAAAATCGTGATTTTTTTCATGATGAAGCCGAAAGGAAGGCCACACAAGTACTAAATATAACCCCGCCGTGTTTGGGCTCGTTGGATTTGTCTTGATGAGTACTTGAGACCCGTATGTTGTCCAGGGTCTCATGATGGAGCCCTAAAGAAGCGATAGCAGCTCCTTAACGAAGATATATCTTATATCTTCGTCATAGTTTTAAAAAGGACTTTTTAAATGAACATATTTTGATTTCTTGTAACAAGCGTATTTTTCTGCCGCTACTGATGGTGATGATGATGATGACGATAATAAATAAAATGATGTTAATAATTCTTGCGCTAGTCCAGCTAGTTGTTTTCTTTAGGTAAGTTTTTCAAAAGTGCGTGATTTTGGAATTACTTCATGTTATTCACATAAAACGCACAGTGTAAAAAAGGAAAAACATTTATAGATTTATTTGTCCATTTATGTGGCTGTTATATAAAATACTTTGGCGCAGTTGCGAAAAATACGACAATTGGGCAAAATCGCGCAACCCGGTATTTGTAGTTGTTATAAACTGCGCCTATAATTTCTTTTTTTTTTCGTTGGCGTATTGTGTTTTGTGCTGTATCAAACCTGTCGATCGTGGCGTTCTTTGGGCAGAACTTTATCCTGTAGACTGACTCTTTGGAGTCTTCTGCTTTAGGCTGAAGAAGATCATAGACGCTCATGCTATATTATTCGAGCGATGTCGCCTGACTTCATCCGACGTCCCGGCGTCTCTAGCGATACGTGTCGCGGGTCATATGTCCCCTAATGAATACGAGGTTTTAGACTAAAGGTTTCGGCACATAGCTGACGCAGTGCGATGGGAGCGCGACGGTGCCGCAGCTTGGGAAGTTGTAATGTACCGAAATGTACGGGAGACGCCACACAGCGCAGCCTCGCTCGGCGCGACGGCAAACGTCATGACCGAACGTAGAAGAGCGCTTCTGACACGCTCCCGTCGCGCTCCGTCGGTTTATTGATCACACGTTAAAACTGCACACAAAAAGAGATATTTAAAAAATCCATCACAATCTCTCTTATTTTAAACGGAGTTCTTACGTTAAAAGAAGTGTATAATAGTAAACAAACGGACTAGTAGCTCTATAAATCAATATCGGACGTTTCGCTTAGCGTCCAGTTCCGGTATCGACGCGCGGCCTCGGCGAGGAAGGACTGGTCAGGCCTTCCTACGTACGGAGGACACAACAGTGTAACTTATGAAATTGTAGTTTTTATACTTTATTATAGAAAAATGTCAGAAGAAAGAATAACAAAACAAATATATAATGCAAAAGTGGAAGGATGTAGGTACCGGGAAAGACCTATACTATCTTACCATGACCAAATGGACCGTGTCTTATCTGAAGGGCAAGTCAAGAGTCGCCGTAACCGGCGAGCGTGTATGAGACGAACTAGTGGCGGAAGCGAGAGAGCTCTGTAAGGAAAGAACCGGTTGGAACTCTGTACTCTCTGCCTACCCCGCGAGGGACCTGGCGTGATGTTATAGATAGAATATACTTTTGTACAGTTGCAACGAGGTTCTTTACATTTAAAGATGATATTAATCGCGAATCTATCTTTATAATACATGAATCAAAGATAACCATGACCAAATAGCCCGCCCGAGATGTTTTCTAAGGTTCTAGCTTAGGTAGATGCAGAAACGATTGAAGTTGGTGCAAAACCACATAAAGTCAAGAAAAAAAAATCTCTTAAAAACCAGTTGGAATAATATATTATTTTTGATTTTTGTAATAATTATGGTTTTTAAAACGGAAGAAACCAGAACGAATGTAAGGATTGTGTTTGGTAACGATGTGCTGGAACAAGTGAATGAGTTTGTATATCTTGAGTGCGCCTTCGGTAGGGATGGGAAATACACCGCTGACATAAAGAGAAGAGTGAGTGCAGGGAACAGAGTGAATGGTGCGATGGGAAAGCTACTTGGGAGCCGGCACTTAAGCAGAAAGGCGCAGCTGGCCACACATAACGGAGTTCTTGTCCCATCGCTGTTATATGGTAGCGAGAGCTGGGTATGTAAGAAGAAGAATGAAAGTAGGATAGATGCGGTAGAAATGCGAGCTCTGCGAAAGATGTGCGGAGTGAAGCTGCAACAGCGTAGTAAGAAAGCGAGTGGGTATGGAAGATAGTATCGGTGTAAAGATGAGAAAGGGCATGTTCCGTTGGTTCGGGAATATAGAAAGAATGCCAGAGGAAAGAATGACAAAACAGATATACAATGTGAAAGTGGAAGGATGCAGGTACCGGGGAAGACCTAGACTATCTTACCACGTCCAAATAAACCGAGTCTTATCTGAAGGAAAAGAGTCTCCGTAACCGGCGAGCGTGTATGAGACGAACTATGAGAGTCGAAATCGGAAACCAGAGAGGTATGTAAGGAAAGAACCTGTTGGAACTCTGTACTCTTTGCCTACCCCGCAAGGGATCTGGCGTGATGTTATAGATAGATAGATAGATTTTTGTAATAGTTTTATATCGTCATATTGTTTGTTATTTGTTACACGATTCTTTTAGCTGTATAATGAAGGTATGATTGAAACACATTAAAGGAATTAGATATATAATATTGAACATTTAGCTCCTTACGGTATATTACGAAAAATGGATTATACAAAAAAATGACTTACACACTTTTCTCATCCAATCCTAACAAGTGCGTGAAACCGAAAATATCCGGTTTTTCGGTTCCAACCCCGTGGCGGTGAGAGGTAGACTTGTATAGCAATAGTGAAGCTATCGATAGTCTATCGTGATATCGATAAAAAGTAGACTATTAAGTAAACATTAAGCAAGTATTATTAATGCCATTTTAGATTTTATATCCCTGTTTTAAGCTGTGAGTGTGATATAATTTTTCATATTTATATAAATGCATGTATAATTAGCATCGACACATTTTTGTACGCCATAATTTTGTACGCCATCTCTTGGCAAAACATAGCGAACTGTGTTATATTTAATACCATCTGTTTTTACATATACCTATGTTTACGAAATAAATGATTGATTTGACTATCCATAGTATCGATAGTACAGATTGGTCAATACGATTGAATGCAAATAATAAATAGTCTATGTATCTTTTAATCTATATCTCAAGAGTACAAAGGTCGAACAGGTTCTTTCCTAGTATACTTATTTCATACTTCCTTTCCTTGTAAATACATTTTCTTTCCTTGTAAGTACCAATGTACTACCAATAGTATTTATCATCATCGGACGAAAGACATCCCCTCCAGAACAAAGGCCTCCCCCAGAGTTCGTCACAACGACCGGCGTTGTGCTGTAAGCATCCAGGTTTTACTTGTGACTTTTCACCAAGTCGATAGTATTGAAATGAAATTAAGTTTTGAAATAAATCAAAAATTATATACTCCGCTTACATTTGACCCCGCACTAGGCAAATCTATACCGCGGGTGACTTAGATAGTTTACTATTAGATTAAAAGGTATTACTAATTCCACATTTCAAGAGTGTGGAAAATAATTAAATTCTATTTAACTTAATTTTTAATATTATTTCTTTGATGTTATTGATACTATAGAAGTATTGATACGCAAAATAGTGTCGATATTATTGTTTGCCGTATTGGCCGATCTATAATATCGATAGAATCTTTCTGTTTATTTTTCTATTACCTGATCAGCCCGAATTAACTTCCGATGTTTGGCACAGAGCCCGATGCTCTGCTTTATCCGCTTCCAATTCTGCCGGCTATCGGTTAACCAGTTAGTGGTCTGTGGAGACCACTAACTGGTTAACTAGCAAACGTAGGAAAGGACAGCTCTCTGCGAGATGTGGTGACGACTTACGTCCGATAGCCGGTAGAATTGGAAGCGGATAAAGCAGAGGATCGGGCCCTGTGCCAAACATCGGAAGTTAATTCGGGCTGATGAGGTAATAGAAAGACAAACAGAAGTAGTCCTGTCCTTCTGTTTTTATTTAATAAATAAATACTATATAGTTTAGTTTTATCGATAATCTACTCTATTACAAGGTTTACTATCGATAGTTAAAATATCGATAATTTTACAACCCTAGTGAGAGGGTAACTCCAAGATAATGATTGGGGGTGGCTTCTGACGTGGGGAAATAGATTTTTATTTCAACCCCTGCTGACTGACTGCCTTAAGTTATTAATTTTGTGTGTTTTATGTTTGTGAAAGGTAATATTTTAAGGAGTGATATTTATCGTTGGATCTGTAAAAGTTGGTTTCGGATGGTTTTATTTAAAGACGACTGGATTATGTTTTTTTCTTTAGATTCAAGGCAGATTCCGAGTGAATATGCTCTTACTGAGCTTGCCCCATTGTCATTTTCCATCTGGTGAGGTAGTGGTCAATCGCTGACCTGTCCTCAATAAAAAAAAATACTCAGATTTTTTTTTTTGATTTTTTACAGTCCTCGTATGAAATAGTAAATTTTCATAACGCATTATTTGGTCACGCAGACCCCTTGCGGGATAAGTAGAGAGTACAGAGTTCAAATAGATTCTTTTTTTACAGACCTCTCTCGCTTCCTCCTCTCTCATAGTTCGTCTCTGACACGATCGCCGGTTATAGAGACTCTTGACTCCCAAACAGAATGTGTATTACACACGTCTGTAAAATCTCCACTTAGTAAAGTTAAAAAGAAAGAGATATGCGCTCGAATAGTAGTAGTTGAAAACTCCAGTGTATCTATCTATCTATCTATAACCTCACGCCAGATCCCTTGCGGGGTAGGCAGAGAGTACAGAGTTCCAACAGGTTCTTTCCTTATATACCTCTCTGGCTTCCTCGACTCTCATAGTTCGTCTCATACACGCTCGCCAGTTACGTGTAAGTGTAACTCCAGTGTAAGTATCTGAATTCTTCAAATCGTTGTAAATCAAGTAAAGTAACCCGTAAGAGAAGCCTTTGCCTATTGGTAGATAATTACCTGATTATAGTATTAAAGACACCCTTATTTCTCATTTCTTCTTATTCTACAAACGTGTTTCTACAAACATGATATGGATGCGACTCAGAAGGTGGCTACACTGATAGCATTGTCGAAAGCCGACATCCAATATTGCTGTGTGCAAGTGTTTGGGCACGCAGAGCATGATGTCAGGCGGGACAACACCTCAGATTAGTATTGTCTGTAAATCCCCACCTGATCATGTTTTCCTTGATTCGGCCAGTCTATTTAAAGACTTCTGATCAATTTCACTTATTGCCATTATATCGACCACAATTATAGATCCAGCTACTGAGAATCTTTCGAAGAACTAAGACTTTATCAAACGTACAATTAGAATTCCGAACTACGTAAATCGCCAACCGCTCTATGCCCCTTTAGACCAAAAAAAAGTAAGTAATTTTCTTCCCAAAAAATATTCACCAACATAAAAAAGCTACATGTAAAAATCCTCATAATATAATACATTTTTTTTTCTACACATTATTATTCAACGTGCCGAGGTCTGGCACGGCCTGATGCCAGTCTAGACTTCTAGACTGATTTATTGCTTAGATATTTTTGAGTTATTTATTTTTTCATGTAAACTAGTCTGTGGTAAAAAATAACTTTCCGACCTGCAATCGCTGTGAACACAATAGCATAGCGTAATATTTGACAAAAAAATAACACGATTCACACGAGCTCCCCCGTTGAGTAAGATGTCTTGTGGTTTAAAACACGAGACGTAGCGGGATAAAGATATACCGGAAGGTTCTTTTTTCAGATGACATAGAGGTCACCAATTCAGCTCCCATGAAACGTATTACATACACACAGAGATGGGCAAAATATAATCAGATTAATGATTACAAATGCATTTTGTAATATTCAATCATGATTCCAGATTAAAAGTGTAATCGTTGAAGATATATATATAGTTGTAATTGTTAATCATTAATACACCATCACGCCTATATTCCCTAAGCAGGGGTGGATAATCATTAATATGATAACATTTTGACCATCTCTAATTAACAATTCAACTGTGTAAGTACATATAATTAATAATAGTGTTTAAATCATAACTACGGTGCGGGACTACGGTGTGCTTAGTAAATTAAGGTACGATACTGTTTGGCACGGTCAGCCTGAGATGGGTGACTATTTTTGCCATTACATTTTTCGAGAATTTCCCTGCTTTGAAATGCACAAGCCGTGGTACTCGTAAATAAATGCACAAGTCAAGTTTGAACCTTAAGTGTGGATTAGTTAAATCGAATAGTAGGTGGTGACAAATCGCTACCACCCCCTTAAATAGAGTAGGAACTATTCACTTACACTATTATTTATATGAAAAAAGCTTTTTGCTAGCAGCCATACAAGCTTATTTATAAATGTATCATTATTTCTTTTTTAGTCTTATCATTCCAATAGATGTATAATTGTATTGTTCTCTATCTTAAAACACTATTATTTAGAAACTAAATTTCGTTAACGTTAGTCAAGGACACAATACAAAAATCAATCTAATATTCTTTGCAAATAAGCCTACTATACAATATTAATTTCCTGTTATCCGCTCGTAACTTGTACCAAACATCAAACATCGGTTTTTCCGACGGCGCGAAAACTTTCACCGCGAGTCTTCCCCAGTTTCATTACAAACTGTGCTATGTCATACCCAACGCGAACAAACCAATCTAATTCATATTTCTACATTCATAAAGCCTATAATACCAGCAATAATAACTTTGTATAAAAACAAACTTACATTCGGTAGTTAATTTGAAGGATTTTCAGTTTTCTTGCATTTGGAATAAGACTCATGCGAGGTTATAATTTAGTCGTGCAGCGAGTAATACGGAAGGCCTAGATGAGTCGTTATTAATTATTCATTTGTTTTCCATTTTCCCGTCGGAGGATTGCGTTATGATGAGATTATGACGTAATTGTTACATTCAGATTGCCTCATTTGTCTAGTGGCGAATGATACGCTTTACTATCACGAGCTGCTGGGATCAAATCCTAAGTCGGACAAATATAGGGTTTCTATTGAAAAAATACCAGTATCAATCCGGAGTCTGGAATCGTGCCCGGTGTATGGCAATAGGCTCGCCTCCCATTACATGGGACCCAACATCGTCGGCGAAAAGTGGGTGTACACATTCCTCTTCCACCCCTGCTTGGGGAATATGGGCGTGACGGTGTGAGGTGTTGGTTGAACGCTCGCCTTGGAACCATAAGTTACAAGGTTTAAACTGGGTTTTTGTATCGATCTACAAGGTTTTAAATGTTTTAGGGTAGATTATACTTTGTCTAGAGTTGAGTTAGAGATTCTAACTAACCGCCAATGACGTCAAATACGACGTGATAAAATATGTTTATCGCTTGCAATATATTTGATATTAAAGTGTGTACAGGGTGTATGGAAAGATGCATAAAACCTGAAAGAACTTTTTTTATTTCCGGTCGATCCGGAGACTGAAATTAGTCTCGCCCTCGCCTTTCACGACAATGGGACCAGACATTGCCGGCGAAATATTAGTGTTTATATTACACCTCTGCCTTCCCCCACTTGAATACAGGCATAACGTTGATATTTATTTATATACATATCGGCGCTTATGTTTTCGAGATGGCCGTTTTGTTGCTGGTAACGGTTGAAGTTGGGTTTATCTTCGTTTTCATAGTCGTCCGCATGGTGGCCGAACATAAAGGAACGGAAGTTCTTGTCCGGTACACTGATCTTTCTCGATATCCAGACTTTGGTAGCAAAATATCAGAAGATGCGCGCAATAATTGAAGATTAATATTGCCACATAGAATGCAGTGTGGTTAGCTGCTCCGTGATACGTCCGACCGCTCGCCCCGTTGCCAATCGAATCACACAGTAGGGTCGTCCACTATCTTACATCGACTATCTGTTACCGGTCGATCGTCATCTGTCATCGCATCACAACTAAACACACTCAGGCAATTATTAAAGGCATAGAGTTTGTCTATAGACAAGATTAAAAGGTTACTTAAATAATACTGTCTGCCTGACATTCCGTAGTTATAACACAGGTCTATGACCTAGCGCGGCTGCTATAGTTATTATATTTTAGCGCATATTTATGGATGTTCATAAGATAATATAAAATGTAAATGTTATATTTTTATGTTATATGTTGTACTGGTAAAATACAATAATACACCGTCATGCCTATATTCCCCAAGCAGGGGTGGCAGAGATGTACTGAGTACACTCACGTTTCGCCGACGATGTTATGTCCCATGTAACAGGGAGCGAGCCTATTGCCATATACCGGGCACAATTCCAGACTACGGACTCGTACTGGGAAGTTTTCGCTAGAAAAACTACACTTGTCCGACCTGGGATTTGAACCCAGGACCTCGTGATCACAAAGCGATGCGCTTTGCCACCAGACCAACGAGGCAGTCATCTGAGTATTTAGTATTTAAAATATAAGTATGGTATGAAAGATAGTATCGTTGTAAAGATGAGAAAAGGTATGATCTGTTTGTTGAAAGCATGTAGAAAGAATGCCGGAAGAAAGACAAAACAGATATATAATGCGAAAGTAGAGGGATGTAGGTACCGGGGAAAACCTAGACTATTCTACCATGACCAAATGCACCTTGTCTTATCTGAAGGGCAAGTGAAGAGTCTCCGTAACCGGCGAGCGTGTATGAGGATGAACTATGAGAGTGGAGGAAGCCAGAGAGGTATGTAAGGAAAGAACCTGTTAGAACTCCGAACTCTCTGCATACCCCGCAATAGATCTGGCGTAATAATATAGATAGACTTAGGACATTTTGTATAGTCGACGAACTTATTTAACTACTGAAACTGTGGTCGTCGTTAACATTGTAACCAGTGCTTTAATATTAGTTTTTTTGGTAGTATTTCCAACAGAAGATACAAAATCATTATTGAGCGATATTACATAGTATTCCATATATTTATCAGTAGGTGCCTAGGTAGGTAGTAGAAATCAACTCTATCGAATCCACAACGATAATAATACACTCCACTTGCAACGGCTTACCACGTAGCTCTGTCTCGCTGGCGGCTCGAAGGGCGTACTTAATCAGTCGAGCCGCGCCATTGAGCCGTCCGATTCCGGGCAGAGCCGAGCCTTGTCGGTCCGAAACGGTTCTGATCAAACGTGCTGGTTATTTAATGGATTGGTAAGTGATGCTCCCCATTTATGTTCGTGTAGTTTTGGCGTAGATTGGAAAACATAGTGTTACACAATTAAAAACATCGGATCTTTATTTTTTGTTGCTAATGTAAAAATGGAAAGGTCAGAGTGTGTGAATACGTGTGTAAAGCTTATATTCGAGTTTACTTTTGCAAAACATGTCATGATTTTGATACAGAATATATATTTCTTTTAAATAATTTAAAAAATTATTTTTAACAATAAGATTTTATAGCCAAACCATAACGGAGATAGGTATTTTGGTTAGTTGAGGAGTTCCTATATACTCCTTCCGACTCCATCATCAGACCCTGGACACCATCTGGATCTACAGTACTTGTGAAGACAAATCCAACGAGCCCTAACACGGTGGGGTTACGTGGAGTATTTGGATTGATCCATCCCTGAACCCTGGCCCATGAAAACCATCTGGTTGCGTTCCATACGGAGATCCCGGAGCCCCTCCAAAGTGCTGATGTCGGCCACCCTAGGTTTTTTAATCGGTAGGAATCCGACACGCCCCGCGAGCTTACCTTGAGGCTCGCGGAAGGCCTATGCAGGATTTTCCTAGGAAAAAAATGGTGTGACGGTTAAAATCAGATTGTGAGTGAAAATGAAACATTAACTTAAAATTGGAATATTTAGCGCAGTGGTTAAGAGTTTAAGCCGCTCCGTCCACGTTCGAGTCCCGCACGTGACGCATCTTTGTGTGATCTACAATTTTATTTGTTCCGGTCTGGGTATTTGTGTTTGTGAATTTTGTGTGTTTGTAAACGCACCCACAATATAGGAATAAATCCAAGTGTGAGGCTACGTTTTTTAAAACGTTTCTGTGTTAATTGGCACTTATCCATATTTTCTTTTATTTTTGGTACTCGTATCCATCAATTATCGATAAACAAACTTATTGTGTCCTATCCCTTATCCCGATTGTTGTCTCGTCCCTTTTAATGCAATACCCATTACGTCCCGAAGCAATTGAGGCGAGTAAAACCCTCTCGGGCGATTAGACGTTTTTATTGCCGAATGTACTTAGCTCATTATCGTATTTTCAAAAATTTATCCTATTTGATACTTTTATACAGTTTTAAATTGGTTACAAATGGTGCATAGAGAAATTTTGTGAATTCTTTTTATATACAACTAGCAGTTTCCCGCGACTTCGAAACTGGTCGACAACAGTAACGGGTCTATGTTATATGGCCTATGTTACTTTTGGATAAAGTAGCTATCCGATTGTGAAAGAATCATTAAAATCGGATCAGTAGTACCGGAGATTACTCCGAACATCCAAACTCACAAACTTTTTACCTCTTAATAATATTAGTATAGATAAATATTTTTTGCAGCTGTTATCCTTGACGCACTAATTAGAGGTATTCAAAGTATACCATTATTTCAGCAAAATAACGTCACAACACTTGGTAGGGGTTAAAGTTCGAACAGGTTCTTTCCTTGTAGACTTCCCTGGCTTCCTCCCCTCTCATGGTTCGGCTCATACACGCTCGCCGGTTACGGGATACTCTTGATTTGCCCTTTCGATATGACTCGGGACTACTTGGTCACGGTAAGCTCGTCCTATTATCTGTATCATCACGCGACATTCCTTGTGGGGTAGAAGAGTATATTAAATATATTAATTACTAATATTAAACGACCTCCTACGACGACAACAGTTCCGGTAGTTCAATATTAGTTTCGTCGACTATATAAAATGTTATAATGTTCTATCTATCGATATCATCACGCCAGATCCCTTGCGGAGTAGGCAGAGAGTTCATCGTTCCAACAGGTTCTTTCCTCACAGACCTTTCTCGCATCACATACACCCTTGCCTATTCCGTAGACTCTTGACTTGCCTTTTAGATAAGACACGATCTATTTGCTCATGGTAAGAGAGTTTAGGTCTATTCCGGATAGTCAGCGTGGTCTATTGGTTTAGAGGTGAATCCGCTCCGCCTACTGAATCGAGTAGTCGCCGATTCGATTTCCGCACGAGACAAGTCTTTGAGTGACCCACAAATATTAGTTTCGGTCTGGGTGTTAGTGTATGTAAATTTCATGATTGTAAACATACTCACAACACGGCAATATTTCTTAGCGCGGCAACACAGAACAAAACTATGTACATCTGATTCGTCATTCTTTTTTCCGACATCTTGCTATATTTCCAAACCATCGGAGTTTTTATTTTATTTTTTTTTTATTTATAAAAAACGTTGTCCCACACTAGGATTAATTCCTGTGTCGTGGGTGCGTTTACAAACATGAAAATTCACGTACACAAATACCCAGACCGGAACAAATAATTGTGGATCACACAAAGATTTGTCCCGTGCGGGAATCGAACCCGCGACTATTAGACACAGTGGGCGGGGCAGGCTAAGCCTTTAACCACTGCGCTAAATCGTCCAAAATCGTTTACCTCTTCTCATCTTTAAATCCATACTTTCTATCATTCAGTGTAAAAGATGTTTAAACTAAGAAATTTCTCAACCGTTGGGATCGAATTAAAATTGATATAACCGCGGTGAAACAATAAAATTTGCGATTCCTTCGGGTGTTCTCAAACTATTTGCGAGAGGCAAGTTAAACTGGGCGTTTAACGGCCAGGGCTGCGCGGTGGGTGGGGTTGCCAGATATTTGCTGAAGCCCTCCTCGATTTCTTATCTTTATGTACCCAGATAAACTTCTCATTAAAGATTTTAAACGACAAAATTAGTCGGAGCCGTAACCGGCGAGCGTGTATGAGACGAACTATGAGAGTCGAGGAAGCCAGAGAGGTATGTAAGGAAAGAACCTGTTGGAACTCTGTACTCTCTGCCTACCCCGCAAGGGATCTGGCGTGAGGTTATAGATAGATAGAAAATTAGTCGGATTTCAATGATCCTTCGTTCGACGAGTGGCAATACATTACTGACTACATCATTGCCAGGTTTACCCGTTTTATAGCGCCATATTACTACAATATAAACGGGAATTACGGGAGGCGACAAATAAAACTATTGTGGAGAAATATAGAACAATAACAACTGTAGAACAAATATAGAACATAAATTAATCACGTGAGGCTTGAAAGGGGGTGGAGGGGCTCGAAAAAATCACGAAATATCACAAGTGTTGAAGTAAGATATCGCGTATATTTAGGTATTTGTTGAACGCGCGATTTCTAATCAGCGTTAACGCTAATAGAAAGCGGAAAAATGTATGGGAATGAGATTTTGCAACGAAAAGTCACGTGGTCAAAACAATGCGCTATCGATTGCGACAAGAGAATAGAAACAAAACGCTTGCAACTTATCTAGGCCCTCTGAAAATCGGCGCGTGACCTCGACTCGTCTTGAAAATTGTTAAGATACTTTGTACCAACAAAATACACGTGTTTTTTGATAGATTAAAACCTCACGTTTTTAATAGACGACCCCAAAGGAACAGAGGCCTTAGACAAATTGCAAGCGTTTTGTTTCTTTATCTGTTCTCTTTTTGCAATCGCCAGCGCCTTGACCTGAACACATGTCTTATCGTTGTAAAATGTAATTCCCATGAAGTTTTCCATTTTCTGTTAGTGTTTAAGACTGCAGAAAGTCAACTTTTACTACACATCCAGGCGCGATGATGTAACAATAACTAGTTTGTACACATTTTTGTTTTAAAGTAATCAGAATTTTTGAAATTATATTGTACTAGCAGTTCCCCGCGACTTCGTACCCGGTCGACAACAGCGCCACCTACCGGGTCTATGTTTTATAGCCTATTACTTCTGAATAATGTAGCTTTCTAATGTTGAAAGAATCATTAAAATCAGTCCAGTAGTTTTAGAGTCTTTTCGATACATACATACAAAAATACAAATCTTTCCTCTTTATAATATTAGTATAGATTATTATTATATCTCGGCTACATATTATTTATAAACATAAAATGAAAATATATTTATCTGGCTACCAGGAAACTGAATTTAATATGGTAAATAAATAATTATTTCCTATTCATTCCCAGAGCAGTACATTTGAGGAAATTGTCCCGTATTTTAAGGAAAATATTTGAAGTTGGCAACACAGCAGCGCTGTGCCCAAATGGCGGAAAATGGCCTACGTTTGCTTACTTTAAATATTGATGAAAGTTTTTGAAAGATTCCAGTTCGTTTTAGCTCTTGATTATAATATTTAAGTTGACTTTTCCCTGGGGATGTCAATCAATCAACCAATCAATCAGCCTATCGTAGTCCACTGCTGGACATAGGCCTCTCTTAACACGCCCCATTGCACACGGTCCTCCGCGTTCGCATCCAGTCTGTCCCAGCGACCTTTTTGAGGTCGTCGGTCCATCTAGCTGGGGGCCGTCCTACCTTACGCTTACCAAGTCGCGGTCTCCACTCTAGGACACGCTTGCTCCATCGGCCGTCGGTCCTTCTGCAGATGTGACCAGCCCATTGCCACTTTAGCTTACTGAGACTGCGAGCTATGTCGGCTATGGCGGCTGGGGATGTGGGGAGTTCTTAATAAGTCGGAAATTATTTGCCACTTGTAACTATGTATCTACCTCCTTGGGGAATAGACAAAAAGAGTAAAGAGTTCCAATAAGTTATTTCCTCACGGACCTCTCTGGCTTCTTCTACTCTCACAGTTCGTCTCAGATTATAAGTCTCGTCTTGAGATAAACTATTTAACTAATTATGTTTTATTATTGTTTCAGGTAAGTTCCGCTTTACAATGCTTCAAAGAATAGTTTGTCATTTAATTTGAATCGTAAGTAAAAAAATGTCACCATCATGGTCCTCAGCCAAAGGCCGTCCACTGTAGGGTGGAAGCACCCACTAGACACAACACCCTTCTGGCTGGAAAATCTTCCCTTTGACAAATAATAACAATTAATCAAATTTGAATTCTGCCACGTACATCCCTGCCACATTGGTGACCCTGACGTGATATTGAGGCTTTTCTGTCGAAAAGTTTTCAGTAGCAGTCTGTCAGTATAATGCTAATAGACTCGCCACTTAATAAGACCAAACATATCGAAAAGTGGGCGTGAACTGTACACCTCTGCCACCCCCGCTTCGCGTATGTCGATGTAATGGTGTTTCTTTTATATTATTGTTAATGTGATGGCGATGTGATTGTTTTCTTTACAATTTCCAATGATACCCTTCCCATTCCATTTTATATGACGATCAAGTCATAGGCGGAAGCGGACTTCTTTTTTCATTATAACGAAGCAAATTTAAAGATATTTAGATAAGAACAAATATTAATCCTAATTTGTGGAAGCCCTTTGCACAGCCATGAGACAGTCCACGCTAATTTTTCACCGTTATTTATAAGGAACACCGTCACGCCTATATTCCCCAAGCGGGGGTGGCAGAGGTGTACTGAGTACACCCACGTTTCGCCGACGATGTTAGCGGGCACATTTCCAGACTCCGGACTCGTACTGGGAAGTTTTCGTTAGAAAAACTACACTTGTCCGACCTAGGATTTGAACCCAGGACCTCGTGATCACAAAGCGATACGCTTTGCTACTAGACCAACGAGGCAGCCACATAAGGAAATATATCGTATGTTACCTATACTGCTTATGAATTTTATCTCTGTAGGCAAGCAAAAGAGTACTCAATAAGTCCACATTTCAGTGAGTATGTCATTGTTATATGCTATCGTTAATCATTATATTTCATTTTGGAATAGGAACACAACTAAAACAAGCAAACACAGGAAAAAATAATGTTTATTGTTCTTATTTTTAGTGCTAGTGCAATCAACCAACTTGTGTTGTATTTCTATGACCTGTTAGGTTGTCTGATTTAAGTTTATTAATTGTTTTCCTTCACCGTTGTCAAATGACATTTCACAAAGAATGGTCCACACATTAATGACCAAAAATTGAAAAATGCAAGATGAGTTTTAAGCCCTCGACGTTGGGAATAAAGTGCAAGTATTCAACCATTAGACTAGGTTTATAGTTGCTACTTTTAATGTTATATAATTACTGACCGCCACTACAAAAGTTATATCGACTTTAGAATGTTTTTTCGTGCAAATACCAAATTTGACGTTTACTTTTTAAATGATTTTTGATTTTAAATTTATGGGTATATTTATAATTAATATTAAAGCTTTCGCTCGTGTGTTCACCCACACACATCTATTCAATGCATCGCAACAATCCCAGTACACTTGGTTGCGAACAAAAGTGCGCTCTTCAATCCGACTAATGGAGGGGAGATGATAAGCTTCCAGTGTACGTTATTACGCCCACTACGATACTGATGAGTATGCTCTTTATGTGATTATGCACGCCACTGTACGGAGTAGAAGATTGTTGAAGGTGCATCTATTTATTTTAGTATCTCCAACAAGAGGTATTATTGTACATAATGCTTACATAATGCAACAATTACATATTTTTACCTATCTATATCATCACGCCAAAACTCTTGCAGGGTAGTTAACGCGAAAGTGGAAGGCTGTAGGTACCTTAGAAGACTTTTTTTATCCCCCGGACTGGTGGAAGTCCATGAGGATTTCCCCAAATCCTCAGGGACTTCCGCCAGTCGGGGGGAAACTGTGCGGCATGTCGGGATCTTACCGACTAAAAGTACACGGTGATCGACAATGACACGTCGGGGAGGCCCTCCGGGATCTCCGTTAGGAACGCACCGGTGCCCCTCTGTGTCGTGCTCGGAAAAGTCCGCCTTCAGGGTGGAGGAGCTTGTGGACCCACTCGCCCCCTGCACCGTCGCGGTGCTCAAAGTAGCGTCAGCTACACCACGCCGCCGTCCTCTTCAGACCGGGGAAGACCTAGTCTATCTTAGCATGACCAAATAGCGTGTGTATTCCCTCCATCATAGGAAATCTCGGCAAGCACGTTGTAATAATACAACTATACAAACCTAATACCTTAGAAATGCAAAGAACCTTTACAAATATATGCAAAATGGCTACTTATTTACCTTCATTTTCATTTGATGAAATTATAATTTTATTTCAAATTAATAGCACATGTGAAGTTTCACACCTGATGATTTTAAATGCGTTAGGAGCCGGAGCGCGTTAAGTAGCGTCAATTTGCTTCTGTTTGCTACTAAAGTGAAGAATGAATTGTGATCTATTTGCTAAACGATGACATCTGATAAACAAGTGTGATTTTAGCCGCCATTATGAAGTAAAGAAACAGGTCATCATCATCATAAGCCCAAATTAGCCCGCTGCTGGACACAAGCTTCTTCCAATGTACGCCACAGAGCCCGACCTTTGACTTTATGCATACAGTTCCTACCAGTTATCTGACGTAAGTCGTCACTCCATCTCGCAGGGGGCGTCCTAAACTACGTTTGCCAGTTCGTGGTCTCCACTCCAAAACCCAAAAGAAACGATTTCGAATTAATAAAAAAAATCGTTTAATTTTTAACAGTTACTTGTGGAATGTTACATGTCTAATGCACTATGCGAGTTTCTTGCCCGTTGCACACGGTAAAGTTAGAGCAATATTAATATACCTTGTTTGAACGATATATAAAAGTTTGCTCTGGAGGAGCAAGTGGAATTTAAATCTGTCTTTAGTGTTAATAGCTCATCACAACCACGCGTCAGCGAAGGAATTTTATTATACAATGAAAAATTTGTGTCTAATGACCTTCTCATCTCTCAACACTCAAAGGTTTGCTGGAAGAGAATTCATATATTGAGTTAAGCTCGCCTTTGTATATCATCTGAAAATTACAATTGCTTTTGTACTGTATACGATAAAGGTTTAAATAAAAAGAATGCGACTAAAAATACTTACTTATACTTGCAACATTTGAAGCAACTCTTTAAAATTGGTAAAAGAGTTTAAATAAGTCTAAAATTCATACTCTGATAACTGTCTAAATATTATGTATTGAAGTAACATCATTGCCGTTCGAGTCGACTCCACTTACATTATTCCGCATTGATAACACTATCAGTCCCTATCACAATACATGTTCTATCAATATCAGTATTAACCCAACTTCTATTGAGAACACACGTAATGGAGTTTACAAATAAAGTGGTAATAGTTACTGGTGCAAGTTCTGGAATTGGTGCAGCATCAGCTGTACTTTTTGCCAAACACGGAGCGAAATTGACGTTAGTTGGAAGAAACGAGCAGAGACTCCAAAACATAGCAGATAAGTGTCTAGCGCTTGGCGGATTAAGACCCTTATGTCTTCGAGTGGATTTAACTGCCAAAGGAAGCTGTGCCACAGTAGTAGCATCAACCGTTGCCAAATACGATAGAATAGACGTTTTAGTAAACTGTGCAGCAAAATTGCTAGTTGGATCATTATTTGACGATAACATGGATGCGTTTGACGAAATGATTGACATTAATCTCCGCGTGCCTTATAAACTTACGCAATTAGCTCTACCGTATCTTGTTAAAACTAAAGGTAATGTAGTTAATTTGAGTACGACTAAGTATACAAGAGTGCGACACGGTTTTCTGCCGTACACCATATCAAAATCAGGCCTAGAAAGGTTCACGAAATCAGCAGCTATAGAATTGGCTTCAGAAGGTGTTAGAGTGAATGCTGTTGGTCCAGGAATGACAAAAACAAATTTCATGTCTAATCTGGCGATACCGGAGGAGGATCTGAATAAGTCTTTCGAAGGGCTCTGGAGTAATTTCATGCAGATTTTGGAGCCAGAGGAAGTGGCGAAAATGGTGCTGTTTGTGGCTAGTGACGTTTGCCCCAATTTGAATGGTGCTGACATATCTCTGCACGGTGGAACGTGTTTTCTGTAAATTTTGTGATTTTAAGATTTAATGTAAAGATTGATTTAATAGATTTCGAAGGATGGTAATAGGATACTGGAAACGAAATTGTTGTAACGACTTTTATTGCGGGTTTTTTGGAACGAAGTTCTTTTACGCGGCTTACAGTAAAGTGAACTGGTAGAAATCGTCACGTAGGGAAAAAGCGTTATGCCCCCCCTCAAGGCGACCTTTCCCTCTCTTTCTCTGTCTCTTTCTATTATAGACGGTTGTATGTGTGTGTGTATGCGTGCGAGTATCGAGATTCGAGCAGCAAGCATTGTGCGCAGTCCAGCTGTATAACCTCAATTCTAAAGACGTGTAAATATTTTTTAAACTTACTTTTTGTTATTATTTTAATTCACAAGGGATCTTTTTTATATATAATTTTTAATAAATGATTATTTTACCTAAAATATTAAATCAAATTTATTGATTGAAGTCCTTACTTTACATTTTTGCTCCGCAAAAATAATAAAAAATTAAATCAAATATACAAATTAGAGATAGATAGAGGTTGTTGAATAAAAGAGGGCTGCGCTTTTTGGCGTGACGTAAATACACTAATATAATCAATAGAACTCTATATATTAAATCACGTTTAGAGTCGGAATCGGTTATGAATATCGGTTTGGGAATCCCTGTTCTAGTGTATCTTAAATTAAATCGCAACGAGATCCGTGACGATTGTTATATGGTTTTTAATTAAAATTTAAGGGGGAACCTAACCCTAACTCCCAAATATAGGCTCTATTTACATAAGATTGTTGATGTATCTACTGCGTATTATAATATATCGCACCGTCTGACCGGTATAGACTTAACTCAAAAATCTAAAAAATCGAGTTACGGTCTAGAGGGCCGTTAAAAGGTATGCTCTTTCTAGTGAATATTAAAACAGCGGCGTTTTTATGGTAGAATTAAGGAATAAGATACTTCGGTCTCTTTTACTTTCCCTCCCTCTACCCGCGCCGCTCGGTTCTGAAGGAACGTGATTAGTTTCCCAAAAACTTGTTGTTTTGCAGATACATATATTTTTTTATAAGAAATATATGCAAAAATGAAGATGAATAAGTGAATTTAATCTATGGAGTAAAATTTAATTTTACGTATTCAGTTTTCCAAAATAATACTTTTAAAAACTCTATCTTAAATATATATTAGAATTTTTTTCAATTCAATGGTAGATGGGATATCTTTAAAATATACACGAAAAAAGCTTAGGATATGCATTATAACTGGTATGGAGGACTTTTGTATTTTAATAAATTATATGAAAAAAAAACCTGCATTTTGGGTGCTCCGTGCACACTTAACACTGGTGTTAATGTTTTATACAAATATTCTCAAGGGCATTGACGTTGGTAATCTCCTTAATAATTATTACTGAAAATTAGTACATACTCAGTGGCGTGCAATTAGGAAGGCTTATGACCAGCAGTGGACTGATAGGCTGATGATTATGATGGCTAAAAATTTTGGGCTATTATAAGGACATTTTCAGTGTTATATTTGTGGAAGGATGTAGGTACCGGAGAAGACCTAGACTATCTTACCATGACCAAATAGACCGTGTCTTATCTGAAGGACAAGTCAAGAGCCCCCGTAACCGGCGAGCGTGTATGTGACGAACTATGAGAGTGGAGGAAGCCAGAGGCATGTAGGAAAGAACCTGTTGGAAGTCTGTACTCTCTGCCTACGCTCTGCTATCTGGCGTGATAGTATACATAGATATTTGTAATGATTATAAGTTGCCGATACTATTTATAATTTAGATTAATATTAAGCCGATAAGATTAATATTGTGAGTCGGTTTTATCAAGTAAACTGCGTCTAATTTTATCATGTTGTTATTTTTACGACTTCAATGCACCCCGATATCTCGTTAACCCCTTATCGGGGAACGTTAATTTTAAAATGCATTACACACTTAGGCCCCCAAGCAATCTGTCTAGAAAGATCTAGAATCCGCGCTTGAGTGCTGAAACGTCTAGAAGGTTCCACCCCTTTAATTATAGCCGGCGCGCGGTCGCGGTATACTAGTACCTATTCGTTGTAATAATAATACCGCTTTGTGGTTCGCGCCGGCTATTGTTCGATGTACTTAGAGGGTTCGAGTCCGTTCTAGAACTTTCATACGAGTATGAAAGGAACACAGAGCGCGGGGACGGGACAGTCTCTTCTTGGAAGCGATAGTGATCAAATCGGAGAACAAGCAATCTAAGTGAAATACACCGGCGACTAGCAACGATATACGGATACTACGAGTGACTCAGGGCTTGGAAGCAGTATTTGGGTACTAACGAGAGTAGTACAAGTGTGTGATTAGTTCGCGTGTGTATTTGCATTCGACGTACTGTTTTGTGTGTTCCGCGCCTCATAAAGTACTTCGTACGTGATTCGGCATTTAATTACCCCGCAAACGTAACATTATTATTATTCATCATCAGCCGAAAGACGTCCACTGCAGGACAAAGGCCTCCCCAAAAATCGCCACAACGACCGGCTTTATGCCGTATGCATCCAGCTTGTACCTGCGACCTTCACCAGGTCATCGCTCCACCTTATGGGGGGCCTGCCCACTCCGCGCCTTCGGGTACGAGGTCGCCACTCAAGAACCTTTCTGCACCAACGGCCGTCAGTTCTACGAGCGATGTTCCCCGCCCACTGCCACTTAAGTTTGGCAATTCTGAGAGCTACATATTGGTGACTTTAGTTCTCCTGCGGATCTCCTCATTTCTGATTCGATCTCGCAGAGAAACTCCGAGCATAGCTGTTTCCATTGCCCTTTAGGTGACCTTGAGCTTTCTTATTATTATTATTATTGTAGTGAAATAGGAACTAGGAGGCTGGATGTCACTTTGGTGAACCCCTCTACCTAACCCGCTAATAACCTGGCGTTCTATATAGTATAAAAACTTCACGCCTATATTCCCCAGGCGGGGGTGGCAGAGGTTTACTGAGAACACCCACTTTAGTACATGATATAGTTTAATAAATTCATGTCCTGCATAGTGACCATAGACCAAACATCCTTGGCGATATATGGGCATACGCAGTACACCTCAGCAACCCCCGCTTGGGGAACATAGTCGTGATGGTATTGAACCTAGTTATGTAACATAACAACCAATTCCAAGATATATTGATTACTTATCAAAACTGTTAACCTTATTTTGTCAATGAATCAGCAATATTTTCAATTTATATTTCGATAAGATTTTTATGTTATCATATTGATTATAAGCAATTAAATGTGCGCAGCAGGGGTTTTATAAGTTTAATGTGAGTATTTGTGTCTGTTTGTAGCGTTGTTACGCCTAAACGGATGAACCGATTCTGATTTAGTTTTTCTGTTTTAAAAGTGACTTGATCGAGTGTTGTAATTTGAGTAAAGGTTTAAATTTTATAATTTCTTGTTGACACAAAATATTGATTGCCCAATCAATCATGTAGGTACTGTTGCTTAGCCTCGAAAGCGTAAGTAAGATTAGTTAAAAATTGATAGGAGGTAGTTAATTTTTATCAGTGATATCTTATAGATTAGACCACACTTCTTGACCAAGTAAATATCCCAACAGAGACCAAGAGATCCCAAGCTTTATACACGGTCTACGACAGCACACTACTACGCAGCGCGGGTGTGTGTGCGTGCGCTTTCACCGACTAGTACACGTACGTACACGCCGCCCGCGGACAACACCGGTTTACGCCTGTCATTGTCCTCGGGCGGCATGCTCTTATAGTAGTGTTTTTTGTGTTGGTGTGAGTGCGTGTGAACGATCTATGATCTTTCTCTCGATCTCACCTTGATTTGTCAGATAGGGCTTTTAATAAGGAGGGCACCAGCACGGGCAGCTTTAAGATTTCTCAGCAACACTTTTAATCAAAATAATCTCAAACAGTCCATATAATAATTTACTAAGGACCTGGCTGGGTTTATTAAAATAAATGATTTTAGTAGTATGCGAGAAGGTATGAAAGATAGTATCGGTGTAAAGATGAGAAAGGGTATGCTCCATTGGTTCGGGCATATAGAAAGAACGTCAGAAGAAAGAATGATAAAACATATATACAATGCGAAAGTGGAAGGATGTAGGTACCGGGGAAGACCTAGACTATCTTACCACGACCAAATAGACCGAGTCTTATCTGAAGGACAAGACAAGTCTCCGTAACCGGCGAGCGTGTATGAGACGAACTATGACAGTGGATGAAGCCATAGAGGTATGTAAGGAAAGAACCTGTTGGAACTCTGTACTCTCTGCCTACCCCGCAAGGAATCTGGCGTGATGATATAGATACATAGAAATTATTTAAGTCAGACTTTTGAGGGATCACTTGTAAAGAATACTTTAATGATATGGTTACTCCGAAAGTTTTGGAGTCCCCAATTCAATCAAAGCAAGAAGTGTTTGTCTCACTTTGTGAGTTATACCAAGTTTGTTTTGTGGCTATAATGCCGCGATAGGGGTCTCTAATTCGAAAGTTTACTTAATTATTTTGCTTTCAAGTTTAACCAGATTTTGAAAGGAAACTTAGGTTAACTGATCTTTGTAGATTTCATTTAAGATAAATTTTTACGAACAAAAGAGTTGATTGTTTTTTGAGAAGTTATACCAAAATGATTAAATATACCGTGTTTTATCTGAAGGGCAAGTCGAAAATCTCCGTAACCGGCGAGCGTATATGAGACGAGCTGTTAGAGTGGAGGAAGCCAGGGAAATAACTTGTTGGAACCCTGTACTCTCTGCCAAACCCACAAGGAATCTGGCCTGATTTTGATATATCTATCCATTATTGACATAAATCAAATAGTCAACTAAGAAAAGGCTGGTAATTACTTAAGACTGCTACCCGTTAGGAATGTCATATGCATAGTTTATGCAGTGGCGTGTATCGCTGGTGGTGATTTCGAGATCCTAGGTTTGAATCCTAGGTAGGACTAAGCATGAGTTCTCTATCGGTCAAATTTGTGTTGCAGTCTGGAATTGTACTCGATAATTATATCGATCAGAATTCCAGACTGCAACCGAGACCGTACTGTACACCTCTGCCACCCCCGCTTGGGGACTGGAGGCATGTCGGTGTTTATTTCTTCTTTAGGAGTACCTCCGATCCTTGATACCTGAAATTCCCTCTATATCATCACGCCACATCCCAGGTGGAGTAGGCAGAGATTACAGAGTTTCAACAGGTTCTTTCCTGACAGACCTCTGTCGCTTCCTCCACTTTCATAGTTCGTCTCATACCCTTCCCGATACCTGAAAGAATAGAAATATTGTCGTGAAAACAAACCGTTACATGATCCTTCCGTCACATACACTATGATATTACAGTTTCAGCTTCAGATAAATCATATTCCAGCGACGATTGTCATTCAGGAGCGCGCTAGTAACTTGAACCCAGCCATTTCACACTTTGAATTTCAATGGCCCGTGCCTATGGAGACTGCCGAGAATAGAACGGTTTGGATATTGTTCTAGTTGATTCTACATCATGGTCATCAGCCGAGAGACGTCCACTAGAGATAAGACGTATACCAGAATACCAGGTTTTAAAACCTGGGCTGTGGTTTGAAGTAGGTTGCCCTGGACGAGAAAGACTTGGTAATATCAAAGATACTTACATAGGAAATCGATTATGGCATGTAAATAAAGAGTACAATCGTTATTACTAAAAAAAAATATTTTATGCATACAATGATCTTTGTAAATACGATTATGCTCCTCATTTAATATCGACGTATTTGAGCGAGCAGCGCGTGACTCGCGGCGGTGGCGGCGTTAGCAGGCCCTGGTTGAGAGGTCGGGGCTCGGTGGCCGTACCCGAAGTATCCCGAGAAAATATGGACACGTGCGACTCGGTTGGGTTGAGAAGTCATTTGTTAAATAATTAGCTTCTTGTTGTCTAAATGAGGCATATAATTGCGTTAAAATTTGGCTAATTCATAACTTTAGGTTACGGCCTAAAAGTTCTTAAAATACTATAATTTAAACACACAGTATTCGAAGCTGACAGTCCTAAGCCTGGGATTAAAAAAGCGGAAAGGAAAGTTTTTATTTTGTCTAAAAATCCGTACAATAATGTGACATGGTAGGAACTAGTCGGTGTGCGTTTTCGACTGGTATTGTTACCTTACAAGTTTATCTCATCCCTAACCTCCACTCTAGGACAAAGGCCATCTGATTGTACATATACGTAAATAAATTAAATTAACACCGTCACATCAATATTCCCCGAACTGGGCACGCAGTGGTGTACTGTCATATCGCCGACGTAGTGTCATATAGATCTAGAACTAGCCAAGATTCGGATCGAATCCTAGGATTCGAACCCAAAATATCATGACGCCAGCCTCATTTTACGCGACTAGACCAACGAGGCAGATGATTGAATAGTTAAGGGCAATTACTTGGCGTGTATATTTTGCTCCAGATTATACGCTACTTCCGTGAATGTTTAAGATAAATAAAGCTATTTAAAATCGAGACTTTGCTTTCGTGATAACAAACTTTTGTTGTGTGTGGACAGCAACCAAGGTTCACTAAATGTGAAAGTCATGTATTTTACATGGTAGTATTAACGTAACTACGACTAAATAGACCGAGTCTTATCTGAAAGACATGTCAAGATTGTCCGTAACCGGCGAGCGTGTATGAGACGAACTATGAGAGTGGAGGAAGCCAGAGAGGTACGTAAGGAAAGAACCTGTTGGAACTCTGTACTCTCTGCCTACCCCGCAAGGGATCTGGCGTAATGATATAGGCTTTACTTAACAATAGGATAGTATATGCACATAAACATGTATTATGAAAAAATAATGTGCTTGCGATAAAATCAATGAAAGACTGCGCGCATTATAGTTTGGTTTACGTGTACTATTTCTAATGAAACGCTCAAGATTTCTCTCACCGAATATCATATATTTTGAATTTACAGTCATTTATGTATTAATCACAATATTAATAGCAATAATTACACCGCAAAGCACTACAAACATGTCGACACTGACAAGACCGATATCTTTATCGTTTTAATATCGTCCACCGATCGTTTGTCATAATACTTAGCGCCCGCAAAGCTATCAAAACCCAATAACTTCGACTGACGTACAGACAGACCGATTTACAACTTTATTATACATGTCATAAGATACCATGTTGACTGCACTGAGATATACAATAGCAAAAGTCGTACTGACTTGGACGGCAGCCAATAATGACTGCCTAGTATATTTTGAACCGTCATTCTCGATAAATTTAGTGTGATTCAGTGCATTTATCATTAGAGTGATAATTTTAGATAGGTCAATTTATAATGGTTATTAGGTTAGGTTAAAAATATTCCATATGTACTAATGGATGTAATTTATTGGGGATGATCGTATCGCTTTATAAAATCTAAACATTCCGTTATGTCTAATTCGCCTGTTTCTTTTAAACGTTGGCAACATGGCAGCGGATTTTGTGTTTTTACATTTTGATCAATGGTGACTAATTGTTGGCTTGTAAATCAGTGTTTTCTGTCTCAGTGCCTTGAAGGCCTTGGCCCAGGCCAAGGCCTTATCTCCCAAATGGAAGTAAGAAAGATTTTGTAATACCTCACCACGTGGAGACAGTGCGGTGCGTTGGAAGCAGGTTTGCGGCCACCTGCTGTTGTAACTTATCTAGCCATGTAAGTGGTAGTCGAGACCTTGACGCGATGACGCCTGAATAGAATTGCCTCAAATAATCTTAGACCAACCAAGCGGAACGCTACTTAACCTTAGTGATAGATAAGCACGCCATTGCACCGCAGGGCTATTAAAAGCCATTATTTTTGACTTAGAAATGAAATTAATAAATATTTATTCAACGCAGCGCACATTTGAACATCAAAAAATTTGGTAATAGTTCCAAAAAAAATAAGGAGTAAGAAAAATTAAGCTACAGTAAGCTGCTACTGCTACTGGAACATTTGCCTTAGCGACTATTACACTTAGCGTGTCTAACATTACGTACAGTTTTTTTTACAAACGTAGATATATTGTATAGCATATAGTAATAATATTATATTAGCCCTGTTACGAAACTGTCCCACTGTTGGGCACGGGCCTCCTCTCAAACTGAGAGGCTTTAGGCCATAGTCCACCACGCTGGCCCAGTGCGGGTTGGCGAACTTCACACACCTTCGAGAAACTCTTAGGCATGCAGGTTTCCTCACAATCTTTTCCTTTACCGGTAAAGCAAGTGATAATTATTTTTTTAATACGCACATGCTTTCGGAAAGACAGAGGTGCGTGCCTGGGTTTGAACCCGAGACCTTTGACTTTGCAGTCCAACGGTCTAACCACTAGCCTATGACTGCTTTTTTTTAAAGTTATTATTACAGTACGTCATAATTATATCATATTATCATATATCGATGAATTATATTTGCTGATACTCGATTGGTCTGTACAAGGCAGAACGCAGGTGATAGTAGAAGCGTCAGCACGGTTGACACATCTAGATTTTTCAATAGGGGGCGACCATATCGCCGGACGATTTAGCGTAATGGTTAAGAGCTGAGGCCGCTCCGGCCACTGTTTCTAATAGTCACGGGTTCGATTCCCGCACGGGACAAATCTTTGTGTGACGCACAAATATTTTTTCGGTCTGGGTATTTGTGCATGTGAATTTTCATGTTTGTAAACGCACCCACGACACAGGAATAAATCAGATTGTTGGGCTACGTTTTATATATAAAAAAAGAAGATGACATTATTCTAGACGAGATTCCAGCTATTTAAATTTATACTGAGAATTGGAATAGAATAGAATACACTTTATTGTACACCAACATAAGCAAGAACAACAAACAAAGAAAATAAAATATACACATACAAATGGTAGCACAATTGGCGGCCTTATTACTAACAGCAATCTCTTCCAGGCAACCAACAATTCAAAGAGCTGAAGAGAGAAATAGGGATTATTTACATTTAATAAATCTTAATACTAATCTATATACATAGACCTACACTACATACTACATACATATATATATATATATATATATATATATATATATATATATATATATATATATATATATATATATATATATATATATATATATATATATATATATATATATATATATATATATATACATATATATATATATATATACATATATATATTATAAAAGACAAGAAGAGAGCAAATGATTTTTGACCATAGATTTAAAAGAAGCTTGTGTCTTTGCTCGTCTGATAGACACGGGCAATGCATTCCACAAACGTACAGCTTGAACTGTAAAGGATTGATTAAAGAAGTTTGTGGAATGCATCGGTGTGTTCAGTTTCAGGTTTTCCGATGACCTTAACAACCTTGGATGTGTTTCGTGGATGAACTCAAATCGTTTTTTGAGATAAGGAGGATTAAACAGAATACTGTATAGAAGTGATAATATGTGAGCGTTGCGGCGAAGTCGAATAGGTACTTGAGCTTTGCGCGAAAAACAGAGACATGATCATATTTGCGTAGACCAAATATGATAAATGATAAAATATTTAAAACCCCAACATAACTATCTTTGATTCAATTCGAACCCAAGACCTCGTGATTACCAAACGTTCCATGTGTACTCCACTACACTAAAGATTTAGTCTGCAATTTTGTGTAATACATTAAAAGGATATCACATGAAAGTATTTCAATAAATATAAATGGACTGCTCCTGAATTTTCAGTAAAACAATTTTTTTCTTATAAACATACATTACTTATTCATCCAATCTAAGTTCACTTTAAAATATTACACTGCACAAGATCGCGAGAATCGCAGATGAAAAGCGATACAACACTTTCGATATTAAAAAGTTTAATCATACGCGGGTAGTTGGAGAAATGTTTAAATTTCCGGCGCGCGAGCTCGACACGGCGCGACGGTTGTCATTCGATCGTCGATACGCGAACCGATCGCACGTGTTGAGTGGAGCGGAAATTAATTTTAAACAGTTCAATGTGATATCGTTTTTTTAATAATACAGAAAATGATTCACAGAGCTTTGTACTACTTGTTTTTGGCATAGCGTTAATTATTAAAATTTTATAAAACATATGATGTTCATAATATCACGATATTCTCAAAAGGGGGTAGGTAAAGATATTAGAAGCATTATTTGAATTCTAAATTTCACTAAACTGATCTCAAACAGTCCACGTGTATGAACATATTCCTGTGATAGGTTAAGTTAATGTTAAATTGACCTTTCTTACAAATTGTCCATGTAAATAAAAAGCATCACGCCTGTATTCCCCAACTATAATATACCGGGTACAATTTCAGACGCCTGTTAAAACAATTATCTATAAAAATGATTTTCCTATCATAGGTCGAAAAAATTGTTATTCTCTAACAGGATAGGATTCGAACCAATGAGCTCGTGATCGCGAGGCGAACCATGCGTCATTAGACCAACGAGCTTACAAATTGGCATATTTTCTTTGTCACATTATACGCTGTCCACATAATTCACGCTGAAACATCTCACGTGCTGTGCAATCCTCAGAATTTAGCTCACGCTTGTTATGTCACCGCTAATGCTGTGATGTCACAGCTAGGGTTGCCAGCCGTGGCTTTTTACAGCCGCGTCCGGCTTTGATTTCGCAGTACAAAGCCGGTTGTTATGGCGATTTAGGAGAGGTCTTTGTCTTGCAATGTAAGTCTTTTCGCTTATGATGGTGATGTTAATAACAAATCGTCAAAACGTCAACGGTCCGCTAAAAGGTGCTAACGGAAGGTCAGCGCTGGCTGTCTTCAGTCAGCAAACAGGCTGAGTTAGGGTTTTTTTCGTGATGCCCGTCCTATTTCTATCTAATAATTGTTACCTTACTTCATGTCATCTTGTTACGTACATTATTTAGTCATAAGCTTTCATGGAACTACTTGTGCGTTTAAAATAAAATTTTATTATTTATTAAATTCTTGGTGTAATTGGTAAGGTAGGACGGCCCCCAGCTAGATGGGCCGACGATCTCAAAAGGGTCGCTGGGACAGACTGGATGCGGAAGGCGGAGGACCGTGTGCAATGGCGCGTGTTAGGAGAGGCCTATGTCCAGCAGTGGACTACGATAGGCTGATTGATTGATTGATTGGTGTAATTGGAAACTTCAATCCTCAGAATCTACCTCAAGCTTGTTATGTTATCCTTAATGCTGTGATGTCACAGCTAGGGTTGCTAGCGCGTCCGGCTTTTATTACGCAGCACAAAGCCGGTCGTTTTGGCCATCTCAGGCGAAGCCTTTGTCTTCAATGAACGCCTTTCGGCCGATGATGATGATGTTGATTAAAAATACTGGGGGTACTTGAACGATGGACCGCTTTTAAGGGTGGTGTAATGTGACATCGACGCATGTCGATGCTAGACCATTATTTTATATGACCATTTAAAACACGTGACGTAGCACATTACGGTAATATCTTCGTGAAATAATCATTTAATGGTACGCCAGAATAACTTTACACTATAATTTTAAGATGTTATTGTAACGCACCGACCCAAGTCATTGCGATTAAGGGCCTTGGTGTCCGGTTTTAGCCAGACATGTTTAGTTTTTTACGGTTGTATCTGGCCAAATGTTTACGTGTCCGGCTTTCGTTAGGCTTTTGCCCGTGTAACTCGGTGCTCGAGGTGAATGCCAATTGATGATACAAATGGCTATAATTATATTATTATTGATTATATTTGGTTAATTTCGTGACAAAGCCATATAGGTTTCCGGAATTGTGTGCAACTATGTGTCTAATAATAATTATATAAATAAAATTGATATTCATTTCTTATTCAATAATCAATAAAAATACTTACATTTTTTATCAATTACAAAAGTTATGTAAACCTAAACAAATTCAATTCACGCTAAATTCCACATACAGGGCACGTATGTGTGCATATTTCGCCGAGGACGATATAAAAGGTCATGTCCAGCTTTCAAAACTAACAACTGGCTTTCAAATAACTACGTTCGGCTGTCAAACATAGATAGATAGATAGATAGATAACTCTTTATTGTGCACCAATTACATAGATATTAAAATACATAAAAAAGAACTTAAAGTTACACAAAGGGCGGCCTTATCGCTAAAAAGCAATCTCTTCCAGGCAACCTTCGGATGGAGAAAACGATTAGGTTGTGGAATAAACGGGGGTGCACTTATTACATAGAAGCTTAACTTATAGCAATAAATACTTAAATATAATATAAAAAAGCAAATACATACTACAAAAATTTTACCACACATACACATATTTAACTATCACGATACGACGGCAGGACCCGGTGAACAAGTAGATAAGTAATACTTCCTCACCTGGCCCTTGAAGCTTTCTAGCGACGATGCACGCCGTATACTGATAGGTATAGTATAGTATGTCAGCGTCTAACTTCCAGGGCAAAATACAGTGTTAAGTCCGACTTTTATATTTAAGGGTTGGCAACCCTATTCATAACTAGACGTCTAAATGCCCCGACACCGCACAAATCCGCAATTATTCGCACATGCTTACCGTTACGTCATGTCCGGCGAATGATTTGTGAGTGTCACTCGGACAGTTTTAATGCAACGCAAATGTAACGAATGCAAACTGACTAATTTGTTTGAGAACAGTGGGTCTACCATAAAATAAAGAAGAAACACCACACACCGTCACGCCTATATTCCCCAATCAGGGGTGGCAGAGGTGTAATGAGTACACCCATTTTTCGCCGACGATGTTAGGTCCCATGTAATAGGGGGCGAGCCTATTGCCATATACCGGGCACCCAGACTCCGAACTCATACTAGAAATTTTTCGTTAGAAAAACTTCATTTGTCCGACCTAGGATTTGAACCCAGGACCTCGTGATCACCAAGCGATGCGCTTAGCCATTAGACCAAAGAGACAGGCAAAAAACAAAGAAGCACCCTCACGCCTGCATTCCCTAAGCGGGGGTGACAGGTGTTTTGTGCACAGCTACTTTTCGCCGGCGATGTTAGGTCCCGTAGAATACGGAACGAACCCATTTGCATATACCGGGCATAATGCCAGACTCCGGACTAATATTCATTATTTTGTCTCTGTATCTATCTATATTATCACGCCAGATCCTTGCTGGGTAGGCAGAGAGTACAGGTTCTTTCTTTACAGGCCAAGAAAGGACTGGGTTGGAGGCTTCCCTCACTCACATAGTTCGTACGCGTTCGCCGGTTACGTTACGACGCCCTGCAGATAAGACACGGTCTATTTGGTCATTAAATAGACTTCATAGGTCTTTCTCGCTACCTTCTTTACTTTCGTATTGTTAAGGTAGTTTTTATCTCAAGAAATCACATTTTGTCTGATCTAGGATTCGAACTCAAGACTCTTCGATTCGGCTCTAGACTAGACTAACAAGGCAGTGTCCTGTTTAAATTAATATTAATGAGATTCCATTAAAATATCTTAAAGAAACTTTGAAAAATGTTGAAATGAAAAAAAAAAACCATTTCCCTCCGTTAACGTTATTCCTCCATTGTTGGCAACTGAAAGGGCAGCCTTTTATAAACGGAAGACTCAGTTTCTTTAATAAAAAATGTACGGAACGTTAATTTTTAGTATAACATTATGTAGAGGGGTTTCAAGTCGCCAATATTTTTGTAGAATTTTAATGTATAGTGTAGCCAGGCTCTACTGCTTGGTACACCGTCACGCCTATATTCCCCAAGCGGGGGAGGCAGAGGTCCCATGTAATAGGGCGCAAGCATATTGCCATATACTTGGCACACATCCAGACTCCGGACTCGTACTGGGAAGTTTTCGCTAGAAAAACTACACTTGTCCGAACTAGGATTTGAACCAAGGACCTCGTGATCCCAAAGCGATGCGCTTTGTCACTAGACCAACGAGACAGTCAACTGCTCAGTTCTGCTTGGTGAAATGTTAAAAAGTTTTAATTTAAGCTGCTTTTTAGCAGCTAAAAAAAATCCGAGTCTTATCGGAAGGAAAAGTCAAGAGTCTCCGTAACCGGCGAGCGTGTATAAGACGAACTATGAGAGTGGAGGAAGCCAGAGAGGTATGTAAGGAAAGTACCTGTTGGAACTCTGTACTCTCTGCCTACCCCGCAAGGGATCTGGCGTGATATAGAAAAAAAGAAATAAACTTTCACATCTATATTTCCTCAACGGTAGAGGCTAGGGCCTTAGGTGTTGAAAGAAACACAGTATTATTATAAAATATTACAGTATCACCTATTATAAATTACTAGCGACCCGCCCCGGCTTTGTTCGGGTGAATTATACACATAAACCTGCCTCTTGAATCACTCGGTCCATTGGTAAAGACCGTATGAAAATCCGTTCGGTAGTTATTGAGTTTATTGCGTTCAGACAGATAGACGCGGCGGGAGTACTTTATTGATAATTTGTAGTGCTAGTTACCTGTTGGAACTCTGTACTCTCTGCCTACCTCGCGAGGGAGCTGGCGTTATGATATAGATAGATAGATGTAGTGATAGTGTCGTAAAAATGAGCGCTGAAAGTAAAGCGTTTAACGCTGAGTCGACGCTTACGAGCGTTTTCACAACATTACGTAGTGATATGATGTAGTGAAATAAAATTACAGCATTTTATTTTAATTTAATTTTCTTTATTTAAAAAAAAAAAAAACTTAGTCACGCACAAGGGTTATTTTTGTGTCGTGGGTGCGTTTACAAACATGAAAATTCACAAACACAAATACTCAGACCGAAACAAATTATTGTAGATCACACAAATATTCGTCCCGTGCGGGAATCGAACCTGCGACATTTGGTCTGATCCAAGATTCGAACTCAAGACCTCGGAATCACTACGCGTATTTTTCACCATGTACCAACGGTACATTTTCCCACTTGCATCTCTGCTGCTAGACCACCACACACAAGGCGTAATTATAAATATGTGTCAACTCATTCTAGAATCGCTTCATTTGCCTTTGAAAATGATTTGTGGCAAACATTTAGATTTAATGGCAGCCATTAAAATCCATTGTCATTCTTTGTACTATAAATATAAACGTATTAACTGCACGGAAGGCTACAATCTAATATACATTTTATTTATTAGTTTATACAGATTATTTTGCTATAGTCTATTTCAGTAATATGTTACGTTATTGCACAGTTGATTGGTTTCTGTCGGCGACGATGGCGTCTTGACGTTAATAGTTGCCGATAGTTCCGCTATAAATAACTAGATGTCGTTGGGCCGTATTCTAAATCGCGCTATTAGATTTCGCAACTAATTATTTAATGATGAATTTCTGATATGTTATTATCAAAAGCAGTGTGACTGTATTTATATTCTGTGATTTATTTAGTAATTTCCCCTCCCCTTTAGATTGAGATACCATGGTCTTGTTAGAAGTAAAGGACCTTAAAAAGTAACTCTATTTCTACCTTTTAACATTAGTACACAACAAAAAAAGCTATCTTATTTTGACCGCCGAGCTATATAAAGGTACACTAAGAACTTTGGATTGAAGATGAACCAACTAGAAGGGGCGACTAATCGGCCAACTAATCGTCCATACGAGCGCCTACCGCCGCCTAGTCGGCTCACCTTTAATTTGGTCTAAAAATACCTTGTTAAAAACAAGGTATTTTTAGACCAAATTACATTTAATTTAATTCAAGGTACACTGCCACGTCTAGTCTAGTGGCAAAGCGCACCGCTTTGTGATCACGAGGTCCTGGGTTCAAATCCTAGGTCGGACAAGTGTAGTTTTTCTAACGAAAACTTCCCAGTACGAGGCCGGGGTCCGGAATTGTGCCCGGTATATGGCAATAGGCTCGCCCCCTATTACATGGGGCCTAACATCGTCGGCGTGGGTAACGTGGGTGTACCCAGTACACCGCTGCCACCCCCGCTTGGGGAATATAGGCGTGACGGTGTTTTACATTTCATACAAATGAAACAGTGCCTTCTTGGACACGATTTTTTTTTTATGTATAGTTAAAAGTGATTGTTGACGGGAATCCGTCCGTCCGTTATCATCATATTTTACTCAGTCGGCCTTTTCCTTTTTTCATTCATTCTTCAGGGTAAGGACTTCCGCTACACGGCATAGATCTATCTCCCTAATCATCCCCATGGCGACTGGTTTTTTTGTTTGTTTTTTTACAATTTAGTCTCCTTTGATCGGTAGCTTCCTTCTTAGGTGTATTGTCCTGTTAACCTCTCCTCATGGCGATATGGCGATTTACGCACAATAGTACGATTTATGATCAAAATTGTATGTCATGTGGAGGAGTATTTGCTTAGCTTTCGGTGTCAGCTGGTGCAGCCCCTCGAATCCGCCGCGGATTTTCTTATTGAGGCAGTCCTCCACGATGTGCTGGATAGTCTGCACTTAGTCTCCAGTCATAACAGAAGACGTATTGTTACCCCACTTGTGAAGACGATGATTGCACGAGACTCCGGTTCTGATTACCTCTTGCAATTTCTTCAACTTAGTCTCGTTTGATCGCTAGCTTCTTCTCAGCTGTGCTGTCCAGCGAAGCTCCCTCTAAATTACTCATCAGATAACATATTACCCGCTCACCATTTGGCAAGACAATGGGCTCCCGGTTTTATTTAGTGGCGATATTTGGACGCTGCCAAATGAAATGGATCAGTATGCGCGGGTATAGAGACAGTTGTGGCTTGAGTCACAGCCGGTAGCGGGCGACAATTGATTTATAAGTAGGAAGTCTGTGATTTGTCTGCGTCATTCTTTGGTGTGCTGGTGAAATGGGTATTCATTAGTAAAGTAATAAATTGTCGGCAGTGGCTAAATTGGTGATATGTTTGAGGTTAGGCGGTTTGTAATTCTGTATTATGATTGAAATATTTATATGTGCGAATGACCGTATCAATTAACCTTTTCGTGGATATAAAACTGATTTGATTTGAGCAGCTCCTCATTCGGCAACTCTTAAATATAATTTGTAAAATACTCTGTTATTAAAATGCAATTATGTAAAAAAAAGAATGATAAATAGAAAGGTCAGTCCAATTAATTTAAAAGACTAGCCCGCTGAGTTGTTCGCCGGATCTTCTCAGTGTGAGGCCGCGTTCCGATCCAGTGATAATTGTAAAAGATGTAATAATTAATTTATAATAAATAAAAATAAAATGTTTTGACTTTGACTTAGGACTCCGATCCGTTACGATTTCTTTTTATGGAAAGACACTTTTCCGATCTTGTAGATGTTCTAGTTGATTCTGTATCACTTTATAGCGTATGTTATTTACCTAAATAAATAACTTTAGGACCTTACGATTACCAGCAATATCTAGCGATATCTCTACACCCATTAGGCAGTCTTCAACGTTAGCCTGATCTACGACAGATTTGGATAAAAAATACCCCAGGACAAAGATTGTGGTGACGCCTAAAAAAAGTATCCAATTCCGTCAATGTCGGTAATGAGGTTATAACATTCAAACTTGCTTATGGCCAAAATAAATCTCAATTTTGTCACAGTTGTAGAAAATAACAATAATACTAAAAGTTGACACGCTACCGCTACCACTGACACCACACCACAAAAACCGTCCAGTACTTTTATTTAATTTCTTTGTCTCCATCATAGGTGGCGTGTCTGATGAACTGATGAATCATAAATAAAGCGCATACGTCGAACGCTAGATCGGGCCTGGTGCCAAGAATTCAACTAAGTCCCACTGTCCACAGCATAGCTTTCACAGAAGCTTCAAAATATGCTTTTCAGCTTATGCATCCGTCTGTCCACGAAGCTAAGCATATATATCCTTTAATTTTTGACGATATGTCTAACGGTGAAGACGTTGTTTTGGCTTACGATTATTAAATTCGAAGTCATCTTCAGGAATATTTTCTTGCATATTCTACAAGACCTACCCCGCATGAAATCTGGGGTGATGATATAGACAGAATTAGCAAGCTCTCGTGGAAAGGACGGCCGTTGAGGCAGAAAGATTCTTGAGTATGACCACGTACAGGAGGACATGGAGTGTGCAAGCCCCTCACAAGTTGGACCAATGACCTCGTGAAAGTCGAGCTTGGAAGCCGGTTGTTGTGGCGATCTTTGGGGAAGATCTTTGTCCGGCAGGGGAAGTCTTTCGGTTGATAATGTTAATTGTGAAATTTTCACGAATTTCACATCCCTTCCTGCCAGTTTCTGTTAAATCATATTCAGCTTCGTCTGAAGTATCTTGAACAATAACACAAGATGAGGCGCCCTTGAGCTAGTTGCCCACTTGCCCTTCTGGCTCGAGCGTAGTGGTTGCGCGCTCGCCCTCTTGTCCAGTGAAGCTTTAAAGGCCCCGCGGCCAACAGCGTAGATCATTCACACACACACACACACACACAACGACACACGATGGCAGTGGACAATGTTCCTAACTCTAAACAGTAAAAACGAAACAATAGCAAACAGTAGGAAAGATTTGGTTGGAAGGTATTGATTAGGTGTATGATAGGTTAGCTAGGTGTATTACTGGATATTTATTTGGCTTTTCAATTTAGGTATTTGGTGTTTTCGTCGAAGTGCTGAGAGGAAGGACTGGTTGTCTCCTCACAAACTTCTTTTTTGCGCTGTTTTGTCGTCTCTTATAGCTGACTCAACTAGATTATTGTAAATTTTATGATTACGTGACTCGGGGATAGCTACATTATAAATCTTTTATATCGAAGGTGCGATAGTATACTGTAATCTTGACTGGTCGCTCGATTTTTATCATTTAAAAGGAGTAGTGTGGGGGTGTTGAGAATTATGTCTGTATCGTGCATATGTTTCTAAAGGAATTCACATAACAAACACCCACACTAGAATTTTTAAACATTCAAATATCAGCCCCGTGCGGGTATCAAACCTGCGACTACTCGATCCATTGATCGAAGTGTAGGCTACTCTAATCACTATACCAAGTTCTCTTCAAATTATAAAAGTCTGCATGCCTGATGAATAGTTTGTTAATCACCCAAAATACTGTACACCCAATAATATCATCGGGATCCCTAATAGATTGTGTTTGATTTTTCCCAAATAGATGGGCAGTCATTGAAATACAATACCGCTGTCTCTAACATCTTGTACCATACGTATATACATTTAATTTCTTTCTCATCAGCACTATACGACAAGCTTGATGGCCATTTCGTCGCGAATTATTTTGATGGCGCTAATGATACATAAATGTCTTCTCTTCGGCCGCGTCACATTTGTTATCTGTCTGTTAGTAATTACGTCACAACACAAGTGGTATGTGTGTTTGTGAGGGAGGACTGGTCTTTTGGTTTGGGTTCAATTTACTAAAAATTTGTTTGAAAATCTCAGGCTTAAACGTAATTTCGTATTATTCTAAACAGAAAAGACGAAAAACATATTAATTTTGTTTTTTTTTTGTTAAAATAGTAGCATGAATATATATTTGGAATTGGTTATTTAGTAGCTTTTATTTATTATATAATAACGGGCATGGGCCTCCTCTCATTCTGAGAGGATTTAGGCTATTATCTACAAGTATTAACCTGTAAAAATCGTCAATGGTTTGGTTAGTCCTACTATAATATTATAAATGTGAATGTGTGTATGTTTAGATCTTTGTTACTCAATAACGCAAAAACGGCTAAACGGATTTGGGTGAAATTTGGCACATAGATAGTTTATTGCCTGGATTAACACATATGATACTTTTTATACCTGAAAATGTTAGGTTCTTGTCTAAAGTCAATGCGGACGAAGTTTCAGGCAGAAACTTTTAGACTATAATTCCTAACTCTATATTTTTTTTAATTTATTGTCGTTATCTCCTATAATAAATTTGTCGTACGAAGCAAACGAATTTTTCAATTTCCTTTTCACCAAACCAGCAATCCATAGTATTCTTTATTCCTCCCTTTTCTTGAATAACATTCATCATATTTAAATATATACTCTCTCATTTTGACGACTAAAAAAATCTGTTTTTTACGGTTAAAGGTAAGGCCATACCAACGCGTCCCGCCACGTCCGCGGTAGCCGTCCACAGTGGCGATGAGTATCTATGTCCGTGTGATCGCGCTTGCAGCCGCTGCACAAATCGCGCTTGCAGGACGGAGGACTTGATGTTGTGAATATGTCTCTATAAATACTACTGCAGGAACTGATCGCCGCCGTGGATGCGGCTGAACGCGTTGGTTTCGCCATACCTTTAGACGAATCAAACGACAGCTTATATATAGAATCCGTCAAGCCGTTGAGGCTACAGAGCATGTCAAAGAAATACACATACCTACATTCGGGAAACATCCCACCTTCTGGGGCAAAACAAGAAAACATATATATAGCTTGATGAGCTTACCTCCTTAAATAATAATAATAATAAATCATTTATTTCAGGCAACTGAAGTTTTACAAAAATAATTATGTGCCACTTACAGGCCCATAGAATATATATACCTTACAGACTAACATACATATAATATATAAAAACTTATAAACTAAGAAACATGTGTTGACGGCGACATTTTGCGCTGAGCAGGGGCGTCTCGTAACCTTCCCCGAAATCTCCTGAAGACGACACCCTTCGGTCAGAACACCTCGCTCATGAAGGTCTCCAGCTTGGCGGTGGGAACTCGCACAATAAAGGAATTGAATGCCGTATTGTTTTGCGAGTTCAGCTTCTCGACCCTCAGAATGTAGAAGGTCTTCTTTCGGACGGTGTAGTGTAGCCGAGACACGTACAGCAGTGTTGTTGGTACTGCTGAGCGAAGGGGTATGCTATCTTCTACCGGTGCAGTCCCCCACCGGTTTCGTCGGGGAGGCTTCTTCTCAACCTTGATGAAGTCTTCCTCATTAACTGGACCCTTCGTACGGGCCTTCCTGGTTGTCTTCTCGGGCGCGCGGGCGGCGGCGGCGGCGGCGTAATCACGACGAGAAGTAGTCGTGTTTACGTTTGACGTCACCTGCGGGGCCGCGGAGCTGGCGGCGGGGCGCGGTGTGCTGCGGGTGGCGGGGCGCGGTGTGCTGCGGGAGGCGGGGCACGGGGCCGTAGCAACAGCCGGTGCCGCAACGGCCGACTCAAAACTGCCGACGGATGCATTTTGCGCCCCGCGACGTACGTTGACATAAAAGAGGCCTCGTGCGACCTACTTTCCGGACTAGCGCCACGCAATGACGAAACCTCTTTCCGTAGTTCGCGGATGGTAGTTTCCGAAGCCTCCAACCTGAATGTAAAGCCACAGGAGGGGCAAGATATGGCGTTGCCTTCTCCATAACAGCTGTAGGTCATCAGACTATCTGACACACGGAAGTCAGATAAAGCACGATAAAATATATTATCTTATTTTGTTAATACGTTGATAAGAATCGGAGGAAAGATATCGTTTTTTATCGTGAAGCATATTTATTTATGTATGTATTTGTATATATTAGGCGTGTATATGTATATTGCAGTAAATTTCTATCTATCTGTGTCATGTCAGATTCCTTGGGTTAGGCAGAGAGTACAGAGTTCCAACAGGTTCTTTTCTTACAGGCCTCTCTGGCTTCCTCCAATGACATAGAATGTGTGTGTAAAAATTACCTTCACACCTATAATCCCTAAGCTGGGGTAGCAGAGGTGTACTGTTTTCCCCCCACTATTCGCCGATGATGTTAAGTCCCATGTAATCATCATCACCTCAATCCATACTTGTCCACTGCTGAACATAGGCCTCCCCAATCGCTTTCCAGCGTAACCGGTCCGATGCCACCTGCATCCAACGACTTCCTGCAATCATCACAAGATCGTCGGTCCATCTAATGGGTTGCTAAATAGTGAATAGGCTAGTGTTGTAAAAACGCTCGCGTTTTCTACGTGTTTCAACGCTCGTGATCGTCGACTCAGCGCTAAACGATCGACTTGAGCGCTCATTTTTACAACAATAGAATCGGCTCGCCTATATAATAGGACCTAACATCGTCAATTATATGTTAGTGTAACAGTACACCTATACTGTGGCGGAGGTGTTACAAAGTCAAAGTCAAAAATCATTTATTTGTTTAGGCCAATACATAAGCACTTACAAACGTCAAAATTATTACATTTTTTACATCTACCACCGGATCGGATCGTGGCTTCCACTGAGAAGATCCGGCGAGAAACTCAGCGGGCCAGTCTTTTAACTTAATTTCTTTGGCCTTTCTGATAACCATTTTTTAAAGTGAAACTTTTATTAGATCGTCTCAAAGTTTTTGGTCTGTGTGTTGCATTTCGCGTGACGGTCGGCCGCGGAGTAGGGATAAAGTGAAAGGCGCTCGCCAGAGCAGCCAAGGCCAATATGTTTCACTTTTACCGTGGTTTCATAAAACCACACAAGGGTTTTTTCTAAATTGTATTAAACAGCATTGTTTAATTTTGCTGATTGAAGAACTGCTCAAACCCAATCTGTTTTATCGTCAAGATAATCCGAAATTTTGTAATACCCTTTCTTACACAGTCTAGTTTTGATTACCTTTTGAAATTTATTGATAGGCATGTTTCGGATATCTATGGGTAATTTGTTGTAGAAGCGTATACATTGGATGAAAGGGTTACTAATTCTGTGGAACGGAAACGAGTAGAATGTACAATAAGATCATATTTGTTCCATGTATTAACATGATGAATATCGCTATATTTTTTTTTTTTTTAAAGAACGTAGCCCCACTAGGATTAATTCCTGTGTCGTGGGTGCGTTTACAAACATGAAAATTCACATACACAAATACCCAGACCGGAACAAATAATTGTGGATCACACAAAGATTTGTCCCGTGTTTTCAAAGCTACTGATATTCTTTTTACACGGTCGGACAAATGTAGGTTTTCTAAGGAAAAATTTACAGTATGATATAATTTACACAATTCCAGACTCCAGAAAGTCTGGAATTAATAAGGGTTCGCGTCCGTTCTAGAACTTTCATACGAGTATAAAAGGAACACAGAGCGCGGGGACGGACACAGTCTCTTCTCAGAAGCGATAGCGATCAAATCGGAGAACAAGCGCTCTAAGTGGAATACACCGGCGACTAGCAACGATATACGGATACTACAAGTGACTCGGCGACTTGGAAGCAGTATTTCGGTACTAACTAGAGTAGTACTAGTGTGTGTTTAGTGTTTGTGTACTAGTGTTCTACGTACTGTTTTGTGTGTACAGCGCCTAATAAAGAACTTCGCACCTTATTCTGTATTTAATTACCCCGCAAACGTAACGATATTAAGTTTCAAAGCGTCCTTCCGCGTCACATAAATTATAATCGCCTAGCGGCGTCCATTGAAAGTCAAATTTTGTCCTAAAAATTCAACGTTAGTATATTTTTTAATGATAAACGAGTATTTTATTAAAATGTATTTTTATCTCGTTGTTACAGGTAAGAAGATGTCGGATCACTAAGCGCGGGGCCGAAATATGCAAGTTGTACCGTTTTAATCAGAGTCCCCCAGACTAGGTGGCTGGGTCATTATATAGAGATATTAGAGAAGTGTAAAATATAAAGAAAAATTAGTTCGACGCTTGAAAGGTGAAAGGGGATGAATGAATGACGGTTATCAAACTAATAGGCGTAAGAGACATGCAGTGGAGTAAGAATTGAACACACGTGATTCGCCATTCTTGGAAGACCAGTCTAATTAATTGAGCTTCAGAAGCTTCTTCAGCCCTGCGATAAGTATCTTTAACACGTTTATTTCTCTTTAAAATTAGTATTGAATATAAAAAAAATTAACCAAAAATCATGGAAAAAAAATTCCTTCCATGATTTTGTTATTTTTTTATCAGCAGTTAAATTTTGGTCAAACTGCTGGATACCTATCTATCTATCTATAACCTCACGCCAGATCCCTTGCGAGGTAGGCAGAGAGTACAGAGTTCCAACAGGTTCTTTCCTTACATACCTCTCTGGCTTCCTCAATAACTGCTGGATACTATCCCCTTTTTTACACCTATACACCTGCTCTTACACCTTGCATATTTTAAAACTCGCGATCTTATACTTCGGTAATATATCTCTATTGTGTTCATCATGTCATCTCCTTGGCTATAAATCACCAGTTTTCTCGCTTACTCAGCGAGCGGTGTGTTCTGACTTCTGACAAACAGAACATTTTCTTATTATCATAGCTGTTGTAATCGACTAGTGTTACATTATTCAAGTAAAACGCCATCCCATCACGCCTGTTAGCATTTAAGGGGTAGGGTTTTTCTAGTCTCTCTGATATTGAGATCGCGTTGTAACCTTTTAAAAGTGATAATTGTCGCAAGTCATTATTACAGCCTTGCTGTTCTAGTAGCGAATTATGCGCCTAACGATCACAAGGTCCTGGGTTCGAATTCTAGGTAAGAAAATGTAATTTTCCGGTAGAAAAAAATCCAATATCACACTGGAGTGTGGCATTGTGCCCGGTATAGTGCCAATTGGCTCACTACCAATGTGGGCCCTAATATTGTCGGCGAAAATTGGGTGTACACAGTACACCTCTGTCTACCCCGCATGGGAAATATAGGCGTGATGAAGCCGGAGAAACATTTACTCAACATAATTTCATAAAACAAACATAAATAAATAAATATAATTAAGATCTTAAAGCTGTCTTCGACCAACGACTGGCCACAAATCTGCCACAGTTAACATACGATTATGGCCTCTATCGCCTTCGAATTAGCGGCTAGAATAGCAAATAGCCGTTCATAAATTAGATTAGTTAGTGCAATAACGTCGACTGTTATACACGCACAATATATTGCGTGATCGTTCCGATGATTCAGTTGGAATTAGTCTGTTTTAGACACCTGAAGGCTTAGCACGAACACACTGACGTTATCGAAAGGCTATCAAGTCGATATGACGTCCTTTTCATACTAATTTAAGGAATTAAAACGAGCGGTTTCTCGACAACGTTACTATAACCTCAAATTGTGCTAAGCACCTGTAAATAAACAATCGAGACATAATTTCGAGTCTACGGCAGGTCTCTCGGATCAGACAAATCTTTGTAAGACTACAAAATCTTTTTTCGGTCTGGGTGATTACGTGTGTGTAAACACAGCCACAACGAAAAACTCAAATATGTTTTGTTTTGATGCATTGAAGAATTCAGAAATTAATCGAGAAACTTCTAAAAACTTATTCATTATTATGTACAAAGAAAAGGTTAAATTAAAATAAATGAAAGAAGCGGAAGAAAAATAATTTAATTACACACTTAATTACAGACCAATTCAGTTCATAAATTATATCATCGACGCAGCACCGTCTAGAAGTAACTCCGATCCATTTAAATGAGGGAACACTCCACTTGCCGTCAAACATATCAACGTAGCTATTTCTTTAGACTCTATAACCCTCCCATGGGGCATTTGATTCGCCATTTCCTTATAAGCAAAATCTTTAACAGCCTCATCTATAATATCCAAATTATGCAAAATATCAGTCCTTGTTGGGCCAGGACTGATAGTATTAATTCTGACACCTTCTATAGCTAGCTCAGGTGCTGCATGCTTAGTAAATACTTCCAAAGCCGATTTTGATATTGTGTATATTAAGGATCCCGGCTTATATCTTTTGGACAAAGACGAACCTATATTAACTATGTTTCCTTTCGTCTTCTTCAAGTGCGGTATCGCTAGCTGTGACATGTGGTACGGTACACGAAAGTTTATATTCATTATTTCATCAAAAATCTCCATATTGTCATCAAAAACGGATGAAAGTTGGATGTTACCGGCACAGTTTACTAGTATATCAATTCTATCATACATTTCTACTGTCTTGTTAACTACTATTTCGCAATTACCTGGGTGTGTCAAGTCCAGTTGTAACCATAATGGAACTAGATTGTTTCTTTTGACGCATTCGTTGGCTGTTTTCAGTAGTCTTGCCTCGTGCCTGCCTACTAGTGTTAGTTTGGCGCCGTGGCTGGCAAATTGTATTGCTGTTTCTGCTCCTATCCCAGAACTTGCACCTGTTATGATTGCCACTTTGTCGTGTAAATCGACTCTGTCCATTGTTTCTTCTGCCTATTTGTTTATCCTTTTTTATTAATTAGTTTTCCTTTATGTGTTGTGTAGGTATTTAGATTACAACACTTTTAATTCACCACTTTCACTTATATTTATATTTTTAATATTGAATTAGTTTATAGCACGTGTGGTTTGCCCGGTATCTGAACAGACACTGATAAAAAAAAGTATTAGTTTTATCATCTCGTGATAATATTTTGACTGTTTATTGATATGCTATTCGTCAATTTTATTACGTTATCGAAATAGATTTATGATCCATATCATATTATATTTACTGTTTTATGCATTATGAATATGATAATTAAGTTTATCCCTATGTTATCGTTATTACTATTAATTGACATATTTGTGACTATTTAGCATATGTCAAGGCTTTCATTGCGGCAGTTATTCGATATTGTTTTTCCAGAACGCAAATAATCAGAATACATTGCATAATCTTATTATGATTCTTTGTGACCATATATTCAAATAAAGATACTGTCGTTTGATTATTTGTTTTATATACTTATAGTTTAGAATTTTATGAAAATTTTGCATAATCAATTCCAGTAATTATTGCACAAATAGATATTTGTCAGGGCATGTGTTACTAAATGATGTATGCATGTGTACATTGATCAACTAATAGCTGAGTTAGTAAAGAACTGAGGCAAAGGTGAGAAATAATAGCTTTATTCAGTGTTATAAGTCATTAGATAAAACATATTGTATGATGAATGGTGCGATGGGAAAGCTACTCGGGAGCCGGCACTTAAGCCATAAGGCGCAGCTGGCCAAACATAACGGAGTTCTTGTCCCAACGCTGTTATATGGTAGCTAGAGCTGGGTATGTAAGAAGGAGAATGAAAGTAGGATAAATGCGGTAGAAATGCGAGCTCTGCGGAAGATGTGCGGAGTGAAGCTGACCGACCGCATTAGCAACAGCATAGTAAGACAGCGAGTAGGTATGAAAGATAGTATCGGTGTAAAGATGAGAAAGGGCATGCTCCGTTGGTTCGGGCATATAGAAAGAATGCCAGAGGAAAGAATGACAAAACAGATATACAATGTGAAAGTGGAAGGATGCAGGTACCGGGGAAGACCTAGACTATCTTACCACGACCAAATAAACCGAGTCTTATCTGATGGAAAAGTCAAGAGTCTCCGTAACCGGCGAGCGTGTATGAGACAAACTATGAGAGTCGAGGAAGCCAGAGAGGTATGTAAGGAAAGAACCTGTTGGAACTCTGTACTCTCTGCCTACCCCGCAAGGGATCTGGCGTAAGGTTATAGATAGATATAGATAGATATTGTATGATCTTTATAACTCCTAGGATGTCTTTTAGTTCGAGAGCTTTCGGATACGCTAAACTAGGAGAAAGAAAAAGTACTAGCCTTTGTAAAAACGCAGATTACTCAGATTTTTGAGAATGGCATAGGTTTTCATCAACGTGTTCACACACCCATGTGTTGTTGTTTTGTATGTTCTAGTTGCAGCCTGCAATTTTGTTCTTTTGGCCGGCAATTTATTTCTTTACAATTGCAGTTTTGGTCTGCAACTTTGCTCTTTAGAAAAAAATGGATCCAGGTTTTGTTTCGTGTTATTTTTCTTTCTGTTTTAGGATTTAGTAGTCAAAGCGGTAGAACAAACTCGTGAACCTCGCGAAAGCGTTCTACCGCTGGATATTGTTCTTGGCTTTTGCTGAACATGTGTGGGAGAGTCATTTGGTTATGGTGAATGAGAAACGGTGTGTGGAAATCTCGCGTGTCCTGAGAAAGCAAGATCAGCGGCTCATCTCCCAAAGTGCTCGTCCCATTGGGACAATTTATGAAAACCCTAACCAAAATGATACGCCAAATAAAATATAGCTGTGAAAAATAGTGATAAGCTGGGCACCTGTTTGATTCCGATAGTGAATAAAAAAAAATTTGGTGCACTTTGAACTCTTCCATTGTGTTCAAGTCAAATAGTCTTAAGACTATTTCTTTTTATATTTTGATAACAAATTAATAATGAATACTTTCATACTTAACATGTAATACATTATAGTGCACAGGATATGGTGTCATTAATTTAGTCACAATATATTTACAGTTTTCCTCGTACATACAAACAAGTGAAACGTATTTAATATACAATGAATTAATTATAATATCATCATCCTTATTAACGTAACATATGCTACAGAATTGTCGTGTTTCTTAATTAGGGACCCAAATCGGCGAGTTTCATAATAAGTTTCAGTGTTTTTGTTTGGATAGATTCGCTGTACATATTTTATAGTAACCCTTTTTTTCTCTTACTATTATTATTATTATACTTTTTATTATATACCTTTCCTCTATTTTGTAAATGAGAGAACTATGTAGACACTGAATGATACCATGAATTTAAATACATTTATGTTTAATCTATACTTAAGCACATCTCTATTTAGCTCTTTCTGCCCTATTCTCCCATACCCAATGAATGCAATGTATACAATTTTTTTTTAAAAGACTAACCGTGGAGTTACTTGTCCTTCTTTTCCATAGGAATGACTTTAAGAATTTTCTCTTTTTGACTATTCTTAAGTAAGCACTTAACTTGGTCTACATGAATAAAAAACTTTTGATTTTGTAGTTTAACTTAGGTTTTTAAAATTTCACTAAAAAGGGTCCCAGTATTAGTTCGGATTTTGGCATTCTGCTCGGAATTATGGAAATCGGTTTGCTCGTTATTACGTTGGGACTTATCATCATTGGCGAAAAGTTGGTATACACGGTACACCTCTGCCACCCTTGCTTGGGTAATATAGGCGTGATAATGTTTTATTTATTTATCCACGCTCGTTCTCATTCAAGGTTAACAATTTTACACTACGAGGGGACTTATTATAATTAAGGTGTTAGTAATAATAGGAACTGATTGACTTTTTATAAAGAGGATTTTGAGGTTGTGAAACTTAGTAAAATTGACTATAAATACGACCCTATTTTAATTGTTAATGTTCAAAAAAATTGTCATTTTAGAAAAAAAAGTTATGAATTTGTAAAACGTTAAACGTTTTACAAAGCCAGTCTAAGGATCCCGAAAATCAATTCAAAATGGTAAACATTAAAATAATTCTCTTTTAATATACTCCATTATTCAAGATGTCTATTTACATGTACCACAAATTTATCTTAATTCCAAAGTACAGTTTACTAATGTCCATACCAATGTCACACTTTTATAACAACACTGAAAATTCTCATTATCAACACCGCGAAATAAATAACTTTGTCGTAATTCCACAATAACACGTTCTTATCGACACTGCATGCTGTATTATAAACACTCTATTTCGTATTAGTAATTTTAATATTAACATACGTACTTTAATACGATGACGCGGCACTGTCAACGATTAAATTTGCACCGTTCAAATTGGGACAAGTATCACTCGCAGCAAACACTATCATCTTGGCTATTTCTTCAGGCTCAATTATAACATTATTGGGCACAGCTTGGGCTATCTTATTATAAACTTGATCCATACAATCATCTTCAACATTCAAATTAGCAAGAATATTCGTTCTGGTTATCCCGGGACGTACAGCGTTCATTCTAACTCCTTCGGTTATCAGTTCTAAAGCTCCAGCTTTTGTGAATCTTTCCAGAGCGTCTCTTATCATTGCAAACGGAAGAAATCCAGGTCGAACTCGTAAAGGGGCTCCGAAAACATTAACAATATTCCCTTTAGTCTTCTTCAAGTGAGGTAGGCATGCTTGCGTCAGTTTATACGGCACGCGGAGATTTAACGCCATCAGTTCATCGTATATCTCCATAGTAGTATCAAATAGTGACGTAACAGCAGCCTTTCCAGCGCAGTTTATCAGCACATCGATCCTTTTGAACGTCTGTACAGTTATTCTGACGACTTCATCGCAGTTTTTATCGATAGTCAAATCGAGGAGTAAGCAAAGTGGTCGTTTTCCGTTCGTCTCCTCGCAGATTCTTGCTACTGCGAGTAAACGAGCTTCGTTTCTTCCGACTAGTGATAATGTGGCGCCGTTTGTCGATAAGAGTTTGGCGGTGGCTGCGCCTATTCCGGAACTGGCGCCGGTAACGATGGCTATTTTCCCGGTAAAATCCATTCGGGCGTGGTGTCGCGTTGGCGGTTGGCGATCAACTGGTCATGTGTCGCGAGAATTCTGTCGTGTCATGTGCTGAATATTAGCGAGGAAACTGGTTTTAGTTCTTGTTTGTTGATGTTGGTTTGAATGAGATGCTCAAAGTTTTTATTTCGTTGTTTTTTTTTGTTTGGGATTATTGGGTCAATGATGGTAGAGCTATTTTATTTGTCTATCTATCTCTATCTAGGTTATCACGCCAGATCGCAGAGTAGTCGGCGATTACAGAGGCCCAACAAGTTTTTTCTCCTTTTTGTCTTCTCTGGCTTTTTTTACTTTCATAGCGTGTAGACAAAACACGCTCGCCGGTTACGGAGATTCTTTACTTGCCCTATTTTATTGGCCTATCTATCTCTATCTATGTTATCATGCAAGATTGTAGGTACAGAGTCAGACAGTACAGAGTTCCAATAGGTTCTTTCCTTACTGACCTCTCTGGCTTCCTCCACTCTCATGGTTCGTTTATACACGCTCGCCGGTTACGGAAACTGTTTTCTCTATTTTATTTGTCTATCTGTCTGTCTATAAAATTACGGCAGATCTCTTGCGCAGTAAGTAGAGAGTACAGAGTTCCAACAGATTCAGGATTTTATTTTTCTTCATTGAATGTGCGTTTTGTTGGCTTTAAATTGGAAATTATTTTGTCTTACGTCATTCACATTGATCTTTACTATACAAATGAACTCATAAAGATTTAAGAGCCACGTTTATAAATAACTTCAATGTAATTAATTATTCATGTTTATTTACATAACGTATCCATTAAATATTATTACAACAGCTACTGTATTTGTAAACAAACACGATGTTTTGAATTAACTTGCGTATAAACGAGATATTATTTGATTACCTTACATCGTCGGCGTAAAGTGGGTGTACACAGTACACCTCTGCCACCTCCGCTTGGGGTATATAGCCGTGAAGGTGTTTATTTGGTTTAGAGCACAATTCGCTCCACTTACTAAGAAGTCGCGTGTTCGATCCCGGCCCAAGTCGTTGTGTGTTCTACAAATATTTGTTTTGGTCTGGTTGTTTGTTTATGTGAATTTCTTGTTTGTAAACCTCGTTGCCTCGTTAGTGTAGTGGCAAAGCGCATCGCTTTGTGATCACGAGGTCCTGGGTTCAAATCCTAAGTCGGACAAGTGTAGGTTTTCTAACGAAAACTTCGCAGTACGAGTCCGGAGTCTGGAATTGTGCCCGGTATATGGCAATAAGTTCGCCCCCTATTACATAAGACCTAACATCATCGGCGAAACGTGGGTGTACTCAGTACACCTCTGCCATCCCCGCTTGGGGAATATAGGTGTGACGGTGTGAGACTTTTATCCCGGAAGAATTTAAGGTTCATGTCTAAAGTTAACACCGACGAAGTCGCGGGAAGAAACTAGTAATATTATATAGAGAAAAAAAAATGTGTGTTATCGAAAACTCTGAAACTACTGAACCGATTTTAATCATTCTTTTACTATTAAAAAGCAACATTATCCAGAAGAAACATAGACCCGGTAGGTGGCGCTGTAGTCGGCCGGGTGCGAAGCCGCGGGGAGCTGCTAGTAAATAAATAAAACCTTTTTCACTTGAGATACGCTGTCTCATGCAAATAACTAGACCATCGGCCTTCACCTCTGTCTATCCGTGTCGTATCGAAATTTTAATAATATCCATGACTGCCTCGTTGATCGAGTGGCAAATAAGGCGCGTAGCGATCACGAGATCCTGGCTTCAAATCCTAGTTCGGACAGTGTTATGACCTGCCCGAAGACTGGTATCCTCAAACGGAGGTTGCAGAACAACGTTGTCAGATCTCACAATATAATTAGGGGTGACCCTATTGCTATTACACTGGGTGTAATTCCAGACTCCGAACTGCTACTGAGAATCTTTCAATTAAACACACACTTTGTCCTTCGTAGCAATCGAAGCCAGTACCTCGTAAGTACATAGTTTCAGCAGGTTCTTTTTATACATACCTCTCTGGCTTTCTCCACTCTCATAGTTCGTCTCATACACGCTCGCCGGTAACGGAGACTCTTGACTTGCCCTTCAGATAAGACACGGTCTATTTGGTCATGGTAAGATAGTCTAGGTCGTCCCTGGTACCTACATCCTTCAACTCTCGCATTGTATATCTGTTCATGATATTGGTACCTATGTTAATTGTTGTGTATGCTACCTATTTATGTTGCTCAATATTTAGTGTATACCTGTTAGGTTTTCCTTAAAATAAATAAATATACAATGGCAATACTGAAAAATGAATATGCTACATTTTATTCGGAATAGGAAACCTTCGAATCCTTGAGAAGTTGTATCTCGATGTTGCAGCGATGATAAATCAATACATGTGGGTCGGGTGCAGCGTTTCGATTTAGTATTGCCTCGTACTGAAATTTTGACGGACGATTTAACGCTGTGGTCAGAGCTTAAGCCGGTCTGCCCACTGTGTCTATAGTTGGTGGTGATGGCTGTTCCAGTAGTCATACTCGTGAACGGGTGCTGATTGTGGGGACTGGCCCATCTGGAATCCTTCAGACACGATAAATAATTTCATTAGTCTCATATCTCGGTCGTACGGCATCACACTGTAGCTGGAGTGTTAGCAATTTAATGGTAACCTAAACATTGTTTTTGTATTCACACAATATGATAAAAAAATTGAAAGGAAAAAAGAGAAAGAGAATTAAATAAAAAAGACAAGCCCACTGAGTTTCTTCGCCGGATCTTCTCAGTGTAGGCCGCGTTCCGATCCGGTGGTAGATTTGTAGTTAAATTAGATTTAAAAAAAAATGTTTATTGACTATTTGTAAGCATACACCTTATACAAAATAAATTATTTGAGTTTGAGTTTGGAGGTCGGATTCCCGCACGGGACAAATCTCTGTATTCCACAATTATTTGTTTTGATCTGGTTATTTGTGTATGTGAATTTTCATGTTTGTAAACGCACTTACGACACGGAAAAGAGAAGAGAAGAAAAGAAAAAAGAGAAGTAAATAAAAAAGACAAGCCCACTAAGTTTCTTAGCCGGATCTTCTCGGTGGAGGCCGTGTTCCGAGCCGGTGGTAGATATTAGTTAAATTAGATTAAAAAGAATTTAAATTGACTATTTGTAAGCGCCCCCGCAGGGCTTTTACAAAATTAACTATTTGGGTTTTGAGGAATATATCCTAGTGTGGGGCTACTTTTAAAAAAAAAAAGAAAAGAAAAGGAAAAGAACTATTGCTGAAATATTTTTGTTGTCAATTCGATATTAAAGACTAGTGGTTAAGAACGTAGGGTATTTGGTTTACTGGGTCAAGTGTCAATCTTCGGTCAAATAAAAAAATCGTAGTTTTTCTAGAAAAAAAAAAAACCGAAGTTGTATTTGAAAGAAATGATACACCACACAGAAATGATTTCTGGTGCGCGTCTTTTTTAATATGCTTATTCGCGTATTATCCCTGATGTGTATATAGATGTACATTATACACCCAGTCTTTGGCAGGTCATTTATAAATTTGAACTCCCTCTCGTAATTACAAGGCCGTCATTGCATATTACCTATATCTATATTAGACCAAACAATATCCTTGAACTACTGACTGCTTCGAACTTCGAACATCCTACAATATTAATAATTTCATCTTTCTCAAACTTTATAATATTTCCGTCGTAACTCTTTTGTATTCACCCCGTGAATAACAGACGGCCCGATTATTTAATATAACGGCCGCTGTGCAATAATTGTTTTGAGTCGGTACCCGAGTGCCGTAATATCGTCCCTCGCTAGTGATGGGGGAAGTTAGTTAAGTCGAGTTGACATTTTAAATTGTGTTGTTTTCTCGTTGGTCTAGTGGTGCTTAGTGCGAGTTGTAATTTCGAGGTCTTAGGTTTAAATGCTATGTCGGACAAAGTGTGCCTTTTGATAAATTATCGACAGATGGCTTTGTCCAGTAGTTAAGAATGTCAGGATTTCCGGTTACAAATTATTTACTTTGAATTGTTAGAGAAAATAAATAGTACCTGATTTGATTCGTTGATTTAACTTAAACGCTCATTTTAAATAGTATCTGATTTGACTCAACTACAAGTATAATTAGATGAGGCCCGCCATTTTTAAGTTAGTTTGATTCGAGCGCTCGAATGGAGCCGACGTAGGAATCATTAATTAATGCTAATATTAAGGTTTAATGTTAAAGGTATTTTGATAACCATATGTTAAAGGTGTTTTATTTGTTTCTTCACAAGAACTTAAGCCGCTCCGCCCACTGATTTCGATCCCCAGAGAAACTCGTGTGACCAAGAGATATTTATTTCGGTTTAAGTGTTTGTATATGTTAATGTCATGTTTGTAAACACACACACGACACATGAATTATTCCTAGTGTGGGACTATATTTATAATCATTTTAATTTAAAAAGACCTTTTTAAAAACAAGCTTTCATGGCAAACACAATAAAAATATCTTGCTTAGTTGAGGAGATCCTATGGCTTCCTTCCGGCTCCATCATCAGACCTTGGATACGGATCTAAAGTACTCGTCGACACAAATCCAACGAGTCCAAACACGGCGGGGTCATATTGAGTAGTTGGGTGGTTTCATTGGCCGCCTTTCGACTTACTCATAAGTCATACGTCTTCTTCAATGTTCTTCTCACCGTTCGGACTTTATTCACTCTTCTTTCTTTACTCAGTCCATCTTGCTATGGAATGCGCTACCACTGGATGTCAGGATGGCAAACGATCGTTTTTATTTCAGAACAAAAGTGCAGGATTATCTGCACAAAACATTGGTAGTATTATCTCAACGTTAACATAGTATAAGTATTGTATTATTTTTATATCTATATATATATATATATATATATATATATATATATATATATATATATATATATATATATATATATATATATATATATATATATATATTTACATCCTGGAACTAATGGCTAATTTTGCATATAATGTGGCGTCAACCTGCTTTCGACGTCCGATATACGGACGTCAGATCGGAGGATGTTTCCAATGATCGCGGCTTGTCTTAAAGATATCGAAAAAGTAAAAAAAAAAAAAAAAAAATTGGACGTAAGTTCCCTGCCGATCTTGCATTTCTGAATATTCCTTTAGTTCTGCTAGATTTTGTCACAAAAACTAGTGGCGCTGTCGTCATTATTCTATACCTTCATTGATAGCCGTATGTGACGTCAAACGAGAGATCGAAATGCGACGTTGCGACACCGTGCACATAACACTTCTGAACTTGTAGGATCCTGTTAATTGTTTATTATATTCGCGATTGGTGAGTATAGTATATATACGCCTTCAGTTGATAGGTAATGTTGCTTCTGCCTTTTTAAGCGAAATGTCTAAAATAAACAATCGAAGTGAAAAGTTGCTCAAATTAATTCCCGGACTTGAAAGTAAGATTGCTGAATTATTATTTCTTGTTTTAATCGATTGGTAGATACTATTCATAATACGAATTCAAGTATAGGTAAATACGGACGATTTAGCGCAGTGGTTAAGAGCTACTCCGCCCACTGTGTCTAATAGTCGCGGGTTCGATTCCCGTACGGGACAAATCCTTGTGTGATCCACAATTATTTGTCCCGGTCTGGGTATTTGTGTATGTGAATTTTCATGTTTGTAAACGCACCCACGATACAGGAATAAATCCTAATGTGGGGCTACGTCTTTAGAACAAAAAGAAAAAAGAAAACAAAAAGTATGTCCTTAACCGACTGCAAAACGGAGGAGGCTCTAAATCTTCCGTCGTTTTATATTTAAACCTGACTGTTTTGTTTTTACTTTTTTACATATCTACCTATACTCTTTTATTACCTATACTTAAGTAATTATTTCAGTGTCAAATAACAATATTGTTATGCCTCGACCTAGAAGAAAACACAAAAATGATTGTTATGACAAAAAACGTACATTGTTAAGTATTTTTTCAATTATATTTATGAGTAGGTAGTTTATCTATTGTTCGCTAAACTAAATAATAAGAATCTAAAGGAAAAAAACTAAATCGTTTACATATAAATATCCGAACACACCTCGGCACCCTATACTTTGCACATTTTAGTGATATTTTGTGTTGTTGATAGTTATCACCCCCTTGTAAGAAAAAATAATACACGGTCGACCTCTCTACCCATTAAATCATTTTACGTGATAACTAAATGGCCACATAATGCAGCTTAAAAGAAAAAAATAATTATACGAGTATATGGACGTTATAGTATCGTAAAAGTTTCAAACTATTATTTATTTGACATCCTGGACGTCAAATGACAAATATTGTAAAACTTTTATGACATTATGACGTCTATATGTCTAACTAAATACGTGTCATATATGTTTAGTTAATATTATAAGGCAGGCAAGCAGTCAGCAAGTAGTTTTAAGCGGGGAACGGATGAATTTTTTTTTATCAAGGTTAGACTTTTTCTACTACATTCTTGTACTAGTTTTTATTTTGCTTTCCCATTGTTATTATAATTAAATTAAACGTGAAACGTAAAATTAAGGCGAGAAATTGGCGAAAATATGGCTTTCAAACATATGAATATAAGGCAAGTTTTATGAAAATATTTAAAGTATTTAGATATATTTAATCATAGCATTAACTCTTTAATCCGTTAATCTTTAACTAACGACATTTCGACTAAAGTATTAACTTTTAAGTTAACTTTAAAAAATGTTAACAGACTCGTTAACTTCCTTTAATTTTTTTCAAGTCGCGCCGCATGAAACACTACCACGAATCATATTTGCAAGGAATCATATTTCTTGCAAATATGATTCCTTTACATGCTGATACATACAAAAAAATTAAAATTGTTAACTTCCAGACTCCAAACCAACAATTTTTATAGGTAGATCTAGTGATCTACTTAAAAACGCAACGATATAATGCAGTTTTTATCACATATTAACGGATTAACGATTAACGTTAACTTACGTTAAATGTCCTGAAATGTTACCGAAGTTAACTGTTTCCCTTACAGAATAGCAATTAACGAAGTTAATCATTTGATTAACAGTGCCCAGCTTTGTATTCGCCAATGTTTGGCGGTCCGAGGTTCGACCTTCCGCTATTCGCATACGGATTACTTATTAAAATAATAAACAGGGTTACTGAAAACTCCCTGCGTATCTTTCAGGGACACGTACCACGTTTGTCTGTAATCGTTTTTCTTCAACTTTGTATGGAGCAGCTGATCGATTATTCGAGGTCCCCATTTTAGGAGTGGGTAAGTCCGACTCACACTTGGCTAGTGTCTATTATTAATTTGTTGAGTTACTATGAGAGCATCTAGGACTACTAACATCAAATTTATTATGCCTATAATAAGTTACCCGAATAATACTTTTATTTCACAGAGGCCCAGACACAATCCGCCCTCAATATCAATATGTAATACCAGTACTGACGATTCATTTATGGACACTACTGACAATGAGAAGAACAGAGATAAAACTTATATGCCAGTTACAGACGACGATACTGCAGACAGTTCATATCCATCCGACAACTTGTCGGTTTCTTTGAAGGATGTGTCTAATTGCACTAGAGATTTGACTTCTGGAAGTATTTTATTGGAACTGAACACCGATGAAACACATTTGATAGACCAAGTTGTTAGTAATGTTCCCATATTGTGATGTTTTAAATAGTTCAGCTTAATAAAGAGCTAAGAATATTGCTCGTTAGTTCGTAACTGTTACTGACATTCTGTTTTAAAATTTTGATTTGATTCTAAAATGGAGGTGATTGATGTTGACACGTTTTTGAACAAATGTTTGTTATATCATATTTTGACTAACAACCTCGGATGGCCTTGGGATGAAACCCACTTTATTTTAAGATCCCACTGCATTAATTGTAAAAACATTACTGTTTATTTTCACGATCAACCGTGGCATATTGTTGCTGATATGAATGAACCTGAAAATTTGACTTATTTTCTTGAACTTCCCAAGTTTTGGTGCTTCCATTGCGAATATTCTTTGTATGATCATTACCCCATAGATGAATGCGATTTTTGTTCCTAATTTTACACCAAAACTAATAGGTTAAATGGGTCAAATTACCAAAAAAAATCTAAATGTTATTTTTCAATCTGCGATTTTATTTGTGTTAAATTTTATTTTCTGTTTATTGTTAAACAGGCTTTAAACTAATCACTTGTACGGTTTACAGGTATTTATACATGTATGTACATATACGGACGTTACAATGTTGTGAAAGTTTCAAAATATTTTTCATTTGACATCCAGGATGTCTATCAAGCAGTGATAGCCTAGTGATTCAAACCCAGGCACGCACCTCTGTCTTTTCGAAAGCATGTGCGTATTAAAAAGTAATTATCACTTGTTTTAACGGTGAAGGAAAACATCGTGAGGAAACCTGCATGCCTAAGAGTTTCTCGAAGGTATGTGAAGTTCGCCAACCCGCACTAGGCCAGCGTGGTGGACTATGGCCTAAACCCTCTCAGTTTGAGAGGAGGCCCGTGCCCAGCAGTGGGACAGTTTCTTAACAAGGCTAATATTATTATTTATTTTTATTATTCAGGATGTCAAATGAATAATAGTTTGAAACTTTTAGGATATTGGGACGTCCGTATACTCGTATATATCTAAATACCTGTAAAACGTGCAAATGATTAAATATATAGACGTTTGAGGCTAATCGTATGCTTTTGCGTAGATATGCGTATGATTTTGCAACGCAGGGCAGGCGACGCAGACACAGGCGGCCAGCGTATGCCAGAGCAGAACAGACGCAAGTGTACGTCGCGCCTGAGTCGCAGCATACGCAGCTGTCAGTAGGTTTACGCATTAAAAAATCTGGTCTACCCTGAGCTGCCTTATCCGAGTCTCAGCATACGCTTAGCTACAATTTCGTTAAAGTTGACACTATCTTTCATTTGACATCCAGGATGTCAAATGAAAAATAGTTTGAAAATTTACGATATTGTAACGTCCGCATACTCGCATATGTCTAAATATGTATAAAAGATATTGTAAGTTAATAGTTCAGGGTACTTAATTAGGGTACTGCTAACCTAATGGGAGCCACCATTTTTATGGTCACCACTTAGCACTAGGCGCGTAAAGTCTTGTCTTGGTATATTTCATTTTATTAGTTATGATTGTGTACTTTTAATATTATACGGATGTCAGATAATTGAAATACATTTAAATGGTGGGATATTCGACGTCCGTTTAAAATTTCGAGAGTCAGATATGATTACTGACGTCCGTATAAACGTTTTATAAACTTAGGTTGTTATAGCCCACTGCGTTCGACTTAATTTTTTTGAGATAATTTTCTATTGCCTCCAGTAACCTGGTTATTACTTATTATCAGTAACTGTTATAATTATCTACCTCATTAAATGTGTTCCTATCCAAATATACTTGTAACTTAGAAGTAGGTAGATAGGTACTTTTAATTTAAGTAACTATTTCTTGTAATATTATTGAAATAAATGACATTTAATCTCAATTGTGTGAAACTTTCACAATATTTGTTCATATGACGTCCAGGATGTCAAATGAATAAAAGTTTGAAACTTTTACGATATTGCAACGTCCGTATACTCGTATATATCTAATTACCTGTAAAACATGCAAATGATTACATATATGGACGTTTGAGGCTAAGCGTATGCTTTTGCGTAGAGAAGCGTATGATTTTGAACGCAGGGCAGGCAACGCAGACATAGGCGGCCAGCGTATGCCAGAGCAGAACTGACGCATGTGTGCGTCGCGCCGGAGTCGCAGCATACGCAGCTGTCAGTAGGTATACGTATTAAAAAATCTGCTCTACCCTGCGCTGCCTTATCCGAGTCTCAGCATACGCTTAGCTACAATTTCGTTAAAGTTGACACTATCTGTGTTTTGACATCCAGGATGTCAAATGAAAAATAGTTTGAAAATTTAGGATATTGTAACGTCCGTATACTTGCATATGTCTAAATATGTATAAAATATATTGTAAGTTAATAGTTTAAGGTAATTAATTAGGGTACTGCTAACCTAATGGGAGCCACTATTTTTATGCTCACCGCTTAGCACTAGGTGCGTAAAGTCTTGTCTTGGTATATTTTATTTTATTAGTTATGATTGTGTACTTTTAATATTATACGGATGTTAGATAATTGAAAATCATTTAAATGGTGGTATTTTCGACGTCCGCTTAAAATTTCGAGAGTCAGATATTATTACTGACATCCGTATAATAACCTGCGTATAATAATCCGTTTTATAAACTTTGTTATTGCCCACTGTGTTCGACTTAATTTTTTTGAGATAGTTTGTTATTGCCTCAAGTAACCTAGTCATTACTTATTATCAGTAATTGTAAAAATTGTCTAGCTCATAAAACGTGTTCCTATCCAAACATACTTGTAAATTAGAAGTAGGTAGATTGGTACTTTTAATTTAAGTAATTATTTCTTAAGACATTATCGTAATAAATGACATATGATCTCAATATTTGTTTTATATTTCATAACTTTAAACTTTACACTTCGCTAGCATAGACTAGGCACTTAAGAGCGGCAACGTCGCACTATTCAGAGGAGTTGCAATAGACAGGAAAACGTAAATTAACTTATGTATATTATGGGAAGCCAGATAATTGATAGTGTTGGCTAGAGTCCTAATTGATTTCACTATGCTTGTCGATATACGTATATTTGTATATCAATATGTGTCAAAATTTTAGAAAAGTAAGTTGCAAGCAATTCTTGACACTGCCTTAGCGACTAATATTCGCTGTAAAAGTTGATATTTTTTAAGTGGAACTGGTGGACGTCAGAATAATGCAAAATGAAAGGGTGCCCAATAGGTAGCGTGATGTAAATATATATATATATATATATATATATATATGTATATATAGCTATTCATATATATTTTATGTTTATATAATTATGGATGTATGTATTATATTATAGATCTATATATATTTTTAATTCAGTTAGTAAGATTTAATACTTATTTTTTTTTCGCTATTTCTATCTTTCTTTCTCACTTAACTCGGATTTGCACCTGGTTTCACTAGTTTCTGCATCACCCAAAGGTAGACTGGCAGAAAATGCCTATGGCATTAAGTCCGCTCATGTACCAACTGTGCATAAAGGATAAATAAATAAATAAGACCCTGAACTCTATTTATTTTATATAAACGAGGGGGTTACGTTATATAGTTCACATGTTCCTATGGTCACCTTCGGACTTCATCATCAGACCAGCTCCATGGTACCATATCATTGCATTGCCACCAAACTTTTATACGTATGCCAAATTTCCGCTCAATCGGATATCCGCAAGTGCTTAAATACGGATCACAGGATTTGAACCGGTAAGACAAGACATGCAAACATTGTTGAATAAAAGCTCTTAAAAAAAACAATAATATAATAAATAAATAAACACCGTCAAGTGTGTATTCTTCAAGCGGGGGTGGGAGAGGTGTAGCCGACGATATTAGGTCCCATGTAATAGGGGACGAGCCTATTGTATAGACACGGTATATGGACACCGGGCACAATTCCCGACTCCGGACTTATACCTTCTGAAAATTTTCTGTTTGAAAAACTACATTTGTCCGACCTAGAATTTGAACCCGTCCTGGGTACAAATTCCAGGTCAGACAAATGTAGGAACTGGTGGAACCCAGGACCTAGTCACAAATCGATGCGCTTTGCCACTAGACCAACGAGTTAGTCAAAAAAAAAACAATATGTTGGTTATTCAGGCGGATATGCGTCGAGGTCATCGCGCCACCATTTTCTAGGACCATCTTCCAATTAGATCAGTATCTTCCATTACCTTCATCATAATTGACAACCGAAAGACGTCCATTGGCAGACAAAGGGCTCCCAAAAGATCACCACAACGACCTGCCTTGTGATGTAGGCATCCAGCTTTTACCAGCGACATTCACCAGGTAGAGAGCAGTGATGCAGTGATAGTGTTTAGACCGCAAAGTCTGAGGTCTCGGGTTCAAACCCAGGCACGCACCTCAGTCTTTTCAAAAGTATGTGCGTATGAAAAATTAATTATCACTTGCATTAACAGTGAAGGAAAACATCGTGACGAAACCTGCATGCCTAAGAGTTTCTCGAAGGTGTGTGAAGTTCGCCAACCTGCGCTGGGCCAGCGTGGTGGATACCCTAAACTCTCTCAGTTTGAGAGGTAGCAGTTTCTTAACAGGGCTAATATTATTATTCGCAATGTCAACGATCTATCTTGTGAGAAGTTTGCCCACTCCACGTCTTTCGGTACGTCGACAAATATTTTTATTGCAGCCATTTTACAAAATGACAAATTCTCTTCGAATCCTTATTAATTTTACGAAACATTTTATGAAGTTGGTACTTCACTAATAAATTTTACTTGAAACAATCTGTATGCAAATTTGTGACGGTGAATGAAGCTCGTAAATTGGACTAGTTGATGATTGCGACTTGCCTTGTTTGGTCAATTAGTAATATGCGAATTGAAGTATTTGCTGTCGGATATTTAAATCTGTCTAGAACAAAATCCCACAATTCATAACCACCCTAATACCTTTGGTAGATGAAAAACCATTAAACCAAGCGCGGTAATCACCCGTGGGGCTGCCGGTATCTCCCGCACGTGATGCGGGTTCCGTTCCCCGGTTATTAATGGAGCAGTGGGGCAGATAACCGCGGCGGATTGAATCTGATGGCCCTCTGGGAGTTATTTAATGTATTTTACGTTAAAAAAGGGATTATCTACGTAAAGTTACATAGGAAGTGAAATTATTTCGTTTAATGAAGTGAGAATTAAGACGCTTACGTGGTGGAATAATATGATTATCTTTATTCTAAGATTAGTACTTTTCTCCGACTACGAACCATTCGATGACAACACCACCTATTGGGTATATGCATGTATTGTGAAATACAACAAAAATGCCTCGTTGGTCTAGTGGCAAAGCGCATCGCTTTGAGATCACGAGGTTCTGGGTTCAAATCCTAGGTCGGACAAGTGTAGTTTTTCTAACGGAAACTTCCCAGTGTAAGTCCGGAGTCCGGAATTGTGCCCAGTATATGGCAATAGGCTCGCCCCCTATTACATGGGACCTGACATCGTCCGCGAATCGTGGTTGTACTCAGTACACCTCTGCCACCCCCGCTTGGGGAATATAGGCGTGACGGTGTACAACAAAAATGAATAATATGAATATTTTCATCTCTATCTTACCCACAAGAAATCTAGCGTGATCGCACCCTTTATATGACCATGCCAAATCCCTTGCGGATAGGAAGTGATTACAGTGACAAAAACAGGTTTTTTACTTACAAATCTTTTTGGTTTCCTTGACTTATTACATACATGTTCGCTGGAGATTTAAGTAGCCCTTCAGATCAGCATCTCGTGTGATGACATAGATATTATTTGTAAGTAACAGTTTACTTATACAAGTGCCTCAACTGGCACCAGTAACTTGCTCACTCTTCAAGCGCCAGTAGTGACTCCACAAATGTTGGTTACATTTGTGGAGACCTCTTGACGTATTTCCGGCCGCGCAGGATATCCTAACGTGGCAAGATTTATGTAAACACTAATCTGCATGGCATTGTTATACCGAGAGTTAATGTTTCCCCTGGCATCCTACCTTTATGGATGCATACAAAGAGATAACCTGTGCATTATAATTACACCATAATCCTAGTAGTAGACAGAGTACAGACACTGTAAAAATTATGTAAGTAGTAGAACCCTTTAGTGTTAGTACTAAGCACGATGCAAATAGTAAAGGTTTGGTCAAATAGTCGAAGGAGCGCGACGGGACCGCTCGGGTAGCGCTCGGTTACGCTCAGTCAGCGGTCGGGAGCGTGGCGTACACGTCACTTTGCGGGAGCGTACGCGCGTATTGTTGTCTCGGTCCCCTGCGCTTCGTTTGTTATCGCGTAGAATGCGACGGCGGTGGTTTGTAACGTTTTCCGTCACGCCAAACAGGGCTATCCGGCGTCTCCCCTACATTTCAGAACATGACAAGTTCCCCATCCGCACCACCGTCTCGCTCCCGTCGCGTTGAGTCGGCTATGTTGAGAAACCTTAAGAGGGGTCCGGCTAAGCAACGATACACTGCGTCTTCCAACTAGGCCCTGACGTCATCGCGATGGGCCTGTTTTATGTCAGTCTGTCATTCTCAGATAGATGGAAAATACAGAAGGGGGGGCCCACCACATCCATTTCCTGAAATCCATCATCACTATTAATCTATTTCATCCAAAAAAAAAACGGTTGCGGACAGCGCCACCTGTGAAACGGAAATTGCAACACCGCTCCATCACGAAAGCGGAACAATGGCCGCCCACAGAGATATTGTGTGATTTATTGGTATATCCAGTTTTGGCTGTATTCTCTTAGAGATTGAAGGATCTTTGTAAACATCGAGTTATTATTATTACGTGCACAGTAGTAATAATAACTCGATGCAAACAGTTGCAGTTGTTCCAAAGTTTATTCCCACCACGTCCACGACAAAATTTTTTTTTTACTCCCACGACATTCAAGTAATGTATAGTACAGTCAATATGAACAGGGAAAGAAGATGCATTGTTGATAACTTGATGGAATTGCAGAGTATGTATGGATTAAGTTGACATTTTTATGTTTGTGTATGTAAAAATTATTATATACTATATCCTTAAAATTTGTCATGTTTTTAGGCTTGTTTTAATGAATACTCTTAAACTTGTTTGTTAACAAATACTTCTAGATTTTGAAGATTATTACTTCTATCTATTTATCATCACGCCAGATCCCTGACAGGGTAGGCAGAGAGTACAGAGTTTCGACAGGTTCTTTCCTTACATACCTCTCTGCCTTCCTCCAGTCTCATAGTTCGTCTACTACACGCTCGCCGGTTACGGACACTAAAATTATTACTCCATAAAAATAATTTTCTATCTGATCATACTTTGAAACTTTTGTCGTGGGTAAGAAAATATACTGTTGTGGAAGTCGCGGGAACCCACGGCACAGGAATAATTCCTAGTGCGGGGCTGCATTTAAAAAAGAAATCAACTTTGAAAAACTCCTATCCTAAGAATTACCAATTTCAAAAGATCCAGTTATGAGATTTCTGAAAATGACATAGTGGAAACCACAAACTAACCATAAAAAAACCAGATACACATACATACAACGCCACCTGTGAGACGGAAATTGCAGTATCGATTCGTCACAGAGACCGAGCGATGGACGCACACAATGTTATTGTAGTCGTATGATTTATTGCTCGCACCGTTAGGGAGGGTTGTTCAGATGTGGTTACACAATGGGGTGTTAAAACTTTGTCCATTACAAGCTTTTATTAAACTTGCTTTGCTTGTATGTCAATTTGTCCATCTGTCTTTCCAGTGCAGGACTGTGGGGACTTGATGTATTTTAAATTTCTATTTTCTTTTCGGGCATTTTGTTGCATTGATATTAGCCTAGTGGTTAGACCGCTGGCCTGCAAAGTCTGAGGTCTCGCACCTCTGTCTTTTCGAAAGCATGTGCGTATTAAAAATTAACTATCACTTGCTGTAACGGTGAAGGAAAATATCGTGAGGAAACCTGCATGCCTAAGAGAACAGATTCTCGAAGGTGTGTAAAGTTCGCCAACCCGTACTGGGCCAGAGGGGCGGACTATGGCGTAAACCCTCTCAGTCTGAGAGGAGGCCCGTGCCCAACGGTGGGACAATTTATTAACAGGGCTAATATTAAATTGAGAAAGATATATCATAATTAGATACACAGTCCCGTTCAAAAGAAGAAGAACAAGTTAATTTTTTAGTACCGGCCATTTGTGTCTGCATTTTGGTTGTGCTATATTTAGTGCAGCGAGCGCGTATATACCTATTTTTGAGCGATGATTTGTTCTATCTATATCATCACGCCAGATCCCTTACGGGGTAGGCAGAGAGTACGGAGTTCCAACAGGTTCTTTCCTTACATACCTCTCTTGCTTCCTCTACTCTCATAGTTCGTGTCATACACGCTCGCCGGTTACGGAGACTCCTGACTTGTCGTTCAGATAAGACCCGGTCTATTTGGTCATGGTAAGATAGTCTAGGTCTTCCCCGGTACCTACATCCTTCCACTTTCGCATCCAGCGATGGTTTGTTGTTATAGAAAAGCAAATATTATATAAAATAATATTAGCCTATACTGCCCACTGCTGGGCAAAGGCCTTAGTTTTACAAAAACTCGAGAACGGCTGGACTGATTTGACTAATTTTGCTTTTAAATTATTTGTAGAAGTCCACTAAGGTTTAAAAGGTGAGAAAATATAAAGAAATTGCAAGGAAAGTATATAAGTAAGTATAGAAACAACTATTTTATTTTCCCATACAAACTGTTCGTATCTGTCAAACAGGATCCGTTCAGAAATTAATCTTGCGACTAATTGCAAGGAAAATAGTAATATCAGCCTATACTGCCCACTGCTGGGCAAAGGCCTTCTCTCACAAATCGAGGTGAGAGAGATTAGGTCATACGCCACCACGCGGACCCAGTGCGGATTGATGGAGGCAGGTGTGTGGCCACTTGCTGTGGGAACGACTAAGACTACCACATTAAGTGGTAACCAGGACCAACGGCTTAACGTGCCTTCCGAAACACTGAGACGCTCGAATATGAAAATGCCACAAACGGTCGGTCACCCATCTCAGGCCGACCGAGTCGAACGCTGCTTAACCTTGGTGATCTGTAAGAACACCGCGGTCGCACAGCGCTACGAGCGCCTCTTAAAAAATATTTCTGCTTATTTATTATTTTACAATTCTGACAATAGGTACTACACTGGTATACACGTGTAGCTAGTTGTCGCTCGCACGCGAGACGTCCAGAAGGTTTGTGCCGAATTTAAACCTCTTTGGTAGTTAAGTGTTCACTGTTGGGCCAACCGGCAGGCATAAACCAGGTCTGTAGTTGGACAGCAATTAGACTAATTACCAAATGACTGGTGTGCATTGAAAACCCGAGGTTAATAAAGGCGTATATTGCTGATTGGCATTTAAAGAATTGCAGTGGATATTGATAGTTTTTCCCTTCCGGCCGCCGAAGTGTCAACATCAACGTCCAAATAAACTTGTGAAAAAATCAATTCTAAACACCAAACAGTCTAGTCACTACCGTCCAACATCAAAAAGAAGACCTTAAAGAGACCTTAAAGTGTTGCAGATATTAGTTGAAGACGAAACTTGCACATTATATCACAGAAAGGAAGAAAGTGTACCAACAACGTTTTGAGGTTAGATCATAGAACATTTCATAAGTGACTTTAATATTCATACTCATTCATTCTGACAGTCCTGGCAAAAACACAGTGACAGCCCTAGGTGACAGCTAACCACTGACATATACGCTAGTGTTACAAAAGTTGAAAAATAATTTCCACTATTTTCTACAATAACGTTTCGTTTCAAGCAAACTTAATAAAAAATGGAGGCGCAATTCCAACTATTGTTTGACAATATGAAATCAGAAATGCAACAACAATCTATCGAACTTTCTGAATCTATTACAAACAACGCGCGTAAACATCGTAGTTTGACTGCCGGGGATATGGGCTATGCAGGGGAGACAACCAGAGTATTTGTTAATGAGCACCTTACGAGGGATACCAAACTTCTACCAAATAAGGCTAAAGAAGTAAATTACAGGTATATTTGGACAAAAAACTGTCGTATTTTTGTCAGGAAAAACGACACTTCTCCTCCTATTGCCATAAACTCTGCGTCAGACCTGGTGAAACTTTTGTGAAATGCAGTCTGACTCTCTATTATCCTCATGTTAATAATAATGTATTATTCCCACCATTAAATTTACTAACTTTACAGTACACTACACACATATATACTACACACATTTGTACATGTTATTACAAAATACGATATGCTATATTATTTGAATTGTTTTTTAAACTAATCACTTCCCAAATATTTACCCCTAAGTTTATTATATTACAACTGTGGCTGTTTTTTTTATTGCATCTATATTAAACCTAAAATACAATATTACATAAATGCTTATTATTTTTGTAATTATTTGCGAACATTGCCTCTATCTTTGCTACAAATATTAAATAAAAGTAATGATTATTTTTTCGGACCGCATGTATGGATATTACATATTGATTCTGTATCGTAATGGGTGATAAAATTAAAAAGCTTAAACTTTTTTATCAAAATGTCAGAGGACTACGAACAAAGACTAATGAATTTTATAGTAATATGTTATTACTCGACTCTGACGTTGTAATGGTAATAGAAACATGGCTTTGTGATGGAATCTTGGATTCCGAGTTATGCAATAGTAATTTTGACGTATTTCGTAGGGACCGGGGGTCCTTGGGTGGTGGGGTAATGCTTATGTGCGCTTCGCACCTACACGCTCAAGCAAGGCTTGAATGGCAAAGTCAAGATCTGGAATGTATATGGGTAACGATACCAGCACAAAACCTTACCTCCAAACACGACCTTCACATTGCAGTTGTTTATATTCCTCCTAACTCACTTATTCCTACTAGAGTTCAACATTTTTTAGATTTATTATCCCGAATTTTTGACAATCATCCTGACGAACATTTTATAATTGCGGGTGACTTCAACTTGCCTTGCATAGATTGGAAATCGGGTGAGCCCATAGTCCTAAAGAAGGGCCCCGCTGAAGTTCAGTTCACAGCGTCAAGATTTGTGGCACTGTCCTCTTATTTGGGGCTTCAGCAGTACAATGAGGAAGTAAATAAAAGTCAAAATATTTTAGATTTGATATTTTCAGACTCTCCAGTTTTAATACAAAAATCTCAGCTATCATTAGTAAAAGAAGATGCTTATCATCCCTCTCTAGATATTTTAGCTGCTGACTTTTTGACTTCGGCACTCAAACCTCAATGTCGTACAAAATATCAATACAGACGTGCAGACTATGATAAATTAAATGAATTGCTTCGTAATTACGACTGGTCATTTATAACTGAAAAAAGTGATATCGAAGAGGTAGTTTCTTTCTTTTATACAATTTTAGACGACCTTATACACGAGAATACTCCTCAGGTTCGCTGTTCTGGCACATGGATTTATCCGGTTTGGTATAGTAAAGCTTTAATCCGACTAATTAAAGAAAAATATAAGATACACAGCCATTGGAAACTTTACAAAAATCCTGTTGACTATGCTGCTTTTGCGCAACTAAGAACTAGACAGAAGAAATTACAAGTTGAATGTTATGATTCATACGTTAATGACTGTCAACAAAAAATTAAGAAACAGCCGAGATTTTTCTGGTCTTATATAAAATCCAAGAGGACCGCCAATTCTAACTACCCTCAACAGATGACATATGGTGATTCCCCATTAAAGACACAAGTAGACATATGTACAGCCTTCAATAACTTCTTTGAAGGAAATTTCACGCAACCTGCTGCTCGTTATTCCGATAATTTATATGATCATTTAGAAGTTGATAAATCTAACTTTAATGCTATTAGCGATATTAGAACACATAATGAGGAAATACTTAAATTAATTCGAAATATTGATACGTCAAAAGGTGCTGGCAGTGATGGTATTCCGCCATTATTTTTTGTCCGATGTGCAGAATCACTGGCCCTACCCGTTTCATTAATTTTTAATAGATGTCTACAGGATGGATATTTTCCGAGTATCTGGGGAAAAGCCTACATTGTACCAATATATAAAAAGGGTCTAAAAACATCAATTGAAAATTATCGTCCCATATCAATTCTAAATGTACTTAGTAAGCTATTTGAGAGATTAGTCCACATGCGTATATACCCAATAATATCTGCATCAATTCCAATAGAACAGCATGGGTTTATGAAGAATCGATCTACAACCACCAACCTAGGAGTTTTTGTTGACCACATAGCAAGTAGCATGGATGGAGGCTTTCAAGTGGATGTGATCTACACGGATTTAGAGAAAGCCTTTGACCGTGTTGATCACATAATACTACTTCGTAAGCTTATTGCACTCGGTATCCGGGGCAACTTACTCAGATGGATGCAGTCGTACCTGCGTAACCGTTCACAGGCTGTTGTTATAGGGGGTTTTTGCTCTAACTTTATTGGAGTTCCTTCTGGGGTTCCACAAGGTTCCATTCTCGGCCCACTTCTGTATGCAGCTTATCTATACGACGTGGGTAGCTGTTTTAAACACGCACATTTCCTTATGTATGCAGATGATACCAAAATTTACATGAAAGTAAGAAATAGTTATGATTGCGCGAACCTTCAGGCTGATCTGGATAGATTGAGTCACTATTACTCTTATAACCGGATTGGCATTAACGTAAGCAAATGTTTATTTGTCTCTTTTACCCGGAAAAAACATCCAATAAATCATGAATATCATTTAAATAAAATTAAAATAACAAAATCAACTTTAGTGAAAGATTTAGGCGTGCTTATAGACTCCAAGTTAATGTTTTCTGAGCATACAGAGAGCATAGTTAATAGAGCATACAAAAGTCTCGGTTTCGTATTACGTGTTAGTCGACCGTTTACTGATGTGGGATGCCTGAAAGTTTTGTACAATGCATATGTTAGAAGCATACTTGAGTACTGTAGTTGTGTTTGGAGTCCACAGTATATAACTTATGCTCAGAATTTGGAATACATACAGAATAAATTTGTGAAACACCTTAACTTTCGATCTGGCTGTTACTCTAAAGATTACCTGGAATCGTGTCGATTTCCCCATCTTATGACACTCGAAGATCGGCGAACTCTTGCTGATATGGCTTTTTTACATGGCATATGTAATGGCTACATAGATTGTCCTGAATTGGCACACAGAATATTAAGTTTTAGTGTACCAAAGACGCGGACAAGGCACACAAATCTATTTGCAGTACCACATGCAAGTACAAATTATGCTCAGAACTCACTTGTCAGCAGGTTGCAAAGGTTTTATAATAAAAGATTTAGTTGCACGGATATCTTCCATAATAGTAAACAAACCTTCAGGACTGCAGTATGTAATATTTTGAATAAGAGGTTTTAAAAATATGGCATGATATAATATAGCATACACTAACGCACAAACATTTCTACACTCAACTTACACATACACTTCCACACACATATCTACACATACATAGAAAAACACTGTCTAACAATTTCCTTTTCCTTTTTTTTTTTTTTTTGTTACATTACGTTTAATATTTAAACTACAAGCATTTTTAGTTTAGTCGCACAAAAATATGTTAGTACACAAAATGTAAATCCGTTATTGGCTGTATGTAGAATATCTAAGTTAATCACATAAATTTTAAGGGCTGTGGATTTTGTTCAATAAATAAAATAAAAAATAAAATAAAATAAATAAAATAAAATATAATGTCTAGAATGGATGAAAAATTAATCCCGATTATAGAGGAAAACAAAAGCTTAAAATTAAAAGTAGAAACTCTAGAAAAAGAGATAGAATATTTTAAAAGAGAAAAAAGGAATAATAATATAATTATATTTGGCGTAGAAGAGATAGAAAAATCAACATTGGATTTAATAAACAATATAAAGAAAACTTTCTAGGGCGATATTAAAATTGATATAGAGGAACATGGAATAAACAATATACACCGAATAGGGATTAGAAATAGAGACGAAAACAAACCGAGACCAGTCCTATGTTCCTTCATAAACGGGTGGAAAAAGAGTGAGATAATGAGAAATAAGAAGGGTCTAAAAAAGTTATATGTCACTGAAGACTATCCAAAGGAAGTACTGGCTAAAAGGAAAGCTCTACAAGCAGAGCTGGTAGAAGATAGGAAGAAAGGGAAAATAGCTTTTTTTGAAGTATGATAAGCTCGTAGTGAAGGAAAACGGATCTACTAACGACAAAAGAAAACGGGAAACCTCTTCCTCACCACATTCTTCGGAGATTCAACCTAAAAAACAGCAAATCTCCATGTCCTTCAAGGCCAATAGAACTAGCGCTTTTGATTTGATGAGAAACAGATCCAACTCTCTTTCTAACATTTCTTTAACCAAACAACAATAGCAACAAACTCTCGGCAAACGGAAAATACAACAAAACACGAATACAAAACTAAATATAACGGAAAAGCAACAACCTCCCCCAAGCCGACTGGTCATCGTGGGGGGAAACGACCAACACCCTCTAAGCACATATAACCAAAAAAATAAAAATAAAACCAATTATGATATACACATAGCGTCGATTAACACATGATCACTAAGAACTCCAGAAAAACTCATTGAATTAGAAACAGCAATAAACGAAATTAAATGGGATATTATAGGAATAAGTGAAATGAGAAGACTAGGAGAAGGAATAGAAGACCACGGAAAATTTATATTACATTACAAAGGAGAAACACCAGGGCAATATGGTGTCGGTTTTTTGATAAAACGGAAATATACTAACCGAATAGAAGAATTGAAAGGAATATCAGAAAGGATAGCAACTCTCAATATTAAACTCCCCATACAAAATAACAGAGAAGAATCTTGGTCAATTATTCAGGCTTTCTCACCAACTGAAGCAAATAAAAAAGAAGACGTAAACAAAATAGAAGACTTCTACAAACAATTACAAAAAGCTGTTGTGTCTGCTCACAAAAATGTAATAGTAATGGGTGATTTCAACGGTCAAATTGGGGAATGCCAAAGAGGCGAAGAGTATATTGTAGGAAGTCACGGTATTGGCACCAGGAGCAAAAACAGAAAGATTAGTGAACTTCGGCTTAGAACATAAACTAAGTATCATGAATAGTTTCTATAAAAAGAGAAAGAAATGAACGTGGAATTCCCAAAATGCACGGTATAAAAATGAAATCGATTATATTATGACCAATTAACCAAAAGCTTTTAAAGACCTTTCAATAATACATAATTTAAATTTTAATTCGGACCATAAAATAATACGCGCAACGTTACGAGGAACACATAAAAAGAAAAGTAGAAGGCTACAAGCCCAATTGGTACCCTATGTCAACACCAAGAATAACGCGGATTTAATGGAAAACTTAAAAGAAAATCTGTATAGACGGGAAGAAAAAGAATACACTAAATCAATTCAGACGAGATATTGCGACTTTGTAAACACCCTGAAATCTGAAGCTCGGAGAGTATATACAAATAATAAAGCAATAATATCAACCCAAACAACTAAACTACTTAACGAAAGAAAATTGCTTCTACAAGGAACGAAAAATAAAGAGAAACGTAAAGAGATTGCAGAAATAAGTAAAAAGATCAACGAAAATATAAGAAAAAAAGGAAGCGGAAAAGGTTAAACACTTTTCAATATCATATTAAGAAAACAGGCGGAGTAAAGAAAGCGTTCAAAGAATTAGAGTTAAAGAAAAATTGGATGCCAAATATGAAGAATGGACAGGGAAAAGGTACTAGAAAAAGAATTGAAATACTAAATATTGCTACAGAATATTATAAAAACTTGTACCAAAGCAAAAGTGACAAACTCACTACGACTGCGACTGACTACACGCAAGATTCTGAACCTATACCACTCATTCTAAATGAAGAAACAGAAAGAGCTATTATGACACAGAAATTAGGAAAAGCACCAGGTCCTGATCATATCACTAACGAACTTCTTCGCATATCAATGCCAGTGATTGCCCCCAAGCTAACCAATTTATTTAACGCAATAATAAAAACAGAAAATATCCCAGAAGATTGGACGAAATCAATAATTGTCTTATTACACAAGAAAGGAGACAAAGGAGACATCGGCAATTACAGGCCAATAAGCTTAATGTCTAATATATATAAAATCTGTTCAAAAATATTACTTTTTAGGCTAACTAACACACTCGATGAAAATCAGCCAAAGGAGCAAGCTGGGTTTAGGAGCAAATTTTCGACCATAGACCACATTAATGTACTACGGCAGATACTACAGAAATACAGAGAATATAACAAAGTATACTTTCTGGGATTTGTAGACTTCAATAAAGCGTTTGATTCCTTGGAGCACCACTATATATGGGAATCATTAGAGCAACAAGGAGTCCATAGAAAGTACATACGCCTATTAAAGAAAGTTCACGGGAAGAGTACAGCACAAATAAAACTGGAAAGAATAGGCGACGAGTTCCTGATTGAAAGAGGCGTCCGTCAAGGCGTCCCTATTTCACCGAAGATATTTTCAGCCGTACTAGAGATGATTTTTAGGAGACTGGGTTGGGAGAATTTCGGACTGAACGTGAACGGAGAGAAATTAGGTCACTTGAGATTCGCTGACGATTTAATACTTTTTCAGAATGTCCGAGGACCTTGAAAAAAAAGGTTCCAACAACTGTCAGATGAAAGTGCAAAGGCAGGTCTCTCAATGAATACAAGAAAGACAAAAATTATGAGCAATTCTCCACTGACAGAAGCTATTATAATTAATAATCAACAATTAGAATACGTAAACGAGTACATTTATCTAGGGCAATTAGTATTACCAACAGAAAACATGCAGAAGGAAATCGAAAGGAGAATAGCTAATACTTGAATACTTGAAATAATGAAAAATAAAGAGATTCCAATGTCAGAGAAGCGAAAAGTTTTTAATGCTTGCATCCTGCCATGTCTGACATACGCTTGCCAAACTTGAGCCTTAACCGAACAACAACAAAATAAAATAAATATCTGTCAGAATGGCATAGAAATAAGTGTATTGGGAGTAAGGAGAAGAGATAAAATACAATTAAAAAGAATAAAAGAAAATACCAAGTTCGGAAAAGTACAATCAGTCTGCAGAAAATTAAAATGGCAATGGACGGGACACATGTTGAGAGAAAAGAAAGAAAAATGGACCAGAATAATAACTGAATTGTACCCCAGAGAAAGTAAAAGAAGAAAAGGAAGACAAACAAAACGATGGGAGGACGACTTCAAAAAAATAGCCGGTCCAAATTGGCTACGTGCAGCAAAGGACAGAAACAAATGGAAAGCCCTAGAGGAGGCCTTTGTCGAAAGACAAGCTGTAATAAGAGGAGAACAACCGAATGCCGTGAAGACAGTTTAGTTTAAGTTAATTACTTTTCTACTCCTATTTTGATCTTTAATTAATATTTGTCAAATAAGTTAAAGATACCAATAAGTTAAAGATAACAGCAATAAAGGCTTATTTTATTAATTTTTAATTTATTTTTTTATTAGTGGATATTGAAACTGTTGTATGCGTGTGTCTTACTTTTTAGTTTAAAAATTGCTATCAATGCTTTCATGCACTTGCCACATCTGAACAGAACAGCAGTCCAATTGAGCTAAATTTTGTATGACTTCATTTTTTTCGTGCCAAGCTCGGTGTTGTTGAAAAAATATTTTTTTTTATTACTACATTTGTCACGTTTTGGTTTGGTAACTGAGTCGTGGGATAAAAACGGGTGCGAATAACTCTAACGTACTTTTTTTAAGACTTTAAAAACTTTCATAGCCAAAGTTAGGAAACTGAAACTTAAAATCTCGACAGCAATTTGCAGCTCGCGTCAAAGTAAAGTTAGTCGCAGCACTTCGGATTTTGAAGCCGGAACTCCGGCGACATTCTCACAATTCGGTCGGAACTGTGGCGGATTTGGCAACTTTAAAGCTTGAGGGAGCGGTCAAAGGGATGTAGTGTATTAATTGGGATGATGATTTTATTCCAGCTTTGTTTTTGAGTAATGGAAGCGTTTTAATAGTTTTATCTTGCACATTGCCCAGCGTCTGTTTAGTTGATCTAATGCTGATGTTGCGATTGATAATTAAGAGTTCTTAATTATGGAACGCAGGGTAAAGCGAATCATTAATGTTCACTGTTTTAATGACCAATATTTTTTTTGTCTTGTTAGCAGCTAACTAACCTAAGTGAATTTGTTGCGGGTTCCAAGACAATTAACGCGCTCCCCGGGACATCCCAAGGCTCAAACCTTGGTGTCTAAGGAGACCATTGTGGATCGTCGTGTACAGGAGTTACAATGGTGGGAATGCGTAGCGGACTTAGTCCCATTAAAAAGCTAACCTACCTAGTGTGGTTCAAGTTGCCTGAAGTCTTTCGTCGATTGCAGGATCTTCGTGCTCTTTGGATCATAGCTATACCTACTCTTATCTGTATTATTGATCTTATCTCTTTGCTTGCGTCTGGTATAGCATAATATTGTTGTTCGTTGCTGAATAAGACAACACGTTGGACTATGCTTCTACCCACCCTCTTATCCTCCAGGGTGTAAAAAACAGCTGTCTTGAGACTACTTAGTCTCAAAAAAGAGTGGTTAAAGAATAAAAAAACTTGTACACCAAATTGATTCTTTTATAACTTAACTTCGGGTGCTTAAAGTGGCTGCATCAAAACTTAAGACATAATAGATATTAAAAGTTTATTTTTTTATGTTCCAAACCTTTTGTCTTTTACGTACGAAATACAATATTAATATAAATATTATATTACATGCATATAGGCGCTCGTAGCGCTGTGCGACCGCGGTGTTCTTACCGATCACCAAGGTTAAGCAACGTTCGACTCGGTCGGCTTGAGATGGGTGAACGTTAGTGGTATTATCATATTCGAGCGTCTCTGTGCTTCGGAAGGCACGTGAAGTCGTTGGTTAAGCCGAGTTGAAAGCCTTAAAGGCGGCTTGATAAGTTCCAACAGCGGGTGGCCACAAACCTGCCTCTACCAATCCGCACTGGGTCCGCGTGGTAGAGTATGACCTAAGCTCTCTCATCTCTATTTGTGAGAGAAGGCCTTAGCATAGTAGTGGGCAGTATAGGCTGATATTATTATAGTACCTTTGGGGGCGTTAGGACACGATGAAATAGCGGGAATAAAATTGAAAATTGGTATGATAACAGAACAAAACCGATCGTTATGGTGATTTTTCTTTGTCCTGTAGCGGACGTCTTTCAACTAATGATGATGATAACAGGGCCCTGTGGAATAAGTGATAATGACAGGCGATAGGTGACAATTTGACAAATTCTTCAATAATAAACAACACCTGTCGACAATTCTGTACCTTCAGTGAAAGGTGATACAACTGAAGTTATAACACTTTTGATATTTATTTGTAGTAGTCCACGGAAGGTTTAAAAGTTGAGAAAATATAAAGAAATTACAAGGAAAGTAGTAAGAACAACTATTTTATTTTCCCATACAAACTGTTCGTATCTGTCAAACAGGGTCCGTTCAGAAATTAATCTTGCGACTAATTGCAAGGAAAATAGTAATGTCAGCCTATACTGCCCACTGCTGGGCAAAGGCCTTCTCTCACAAATCGAGGTGAGAGAGATTAGGTCATACTCCACCACGCAGACCCAGTGCGGATTGATAGAGGCAGGTTTGTGGCCACCTGCTGCAGGCGCTCGTAGCGCTGTGCGACCGCGGTTTTCTTACTGATTACCAAGTGACTGTTTGTGGCATTTTTATATTCGAGCGTCTCCGGGCTTCGGAAGGCACGTTAAGCCGTTGGTCCCGGCTACCACTCAATGTGGTAGTCATTAAGCCGAGTTGGAAGCCTTAAAGGCGGCTTAATAAGGAAAATAGTAAAAAGTAGTATTTATATAGATATGTTCAGAAAACTTTTATTGGCGGTTCGAAGTTCGCCGGGTCAACTAGTGTAGTTATAAAAATTATAGGTAGGTATAACATTTGTAAGTAAATGTTAAAGCGACAGTAAAAGAAAAAGTGGGTAACATTATTTTAAATTTATATAATATTGAATTAGAGTCAAGAAATAGTAAGCAGACTGAGTTTGGTCATATGTTTTTTACTTTTCTGCTAAAGTATGTGGCAACAGGCTCGCCCCTATTACATGGCACCTAACATCGTCTCCGAAAAGTGGGTGAAATCTCCCACTTTGGGAATATAGGCGTGCCGGTGTTAAATTTTTTTTCTATCAATTTTATTCCTAAATGTAAAAGATATTATTCAAATTGCATTTGAATCTAGTTTCTGAATGCTTAATTAAACTTAAGTTGAATTTACGCTCTAGGTATAATTAAGTTATATTTATAAAGAACGGTTGAGCTGAATACGTTTTTAAAAGGCTAAGCTTTTCATGGAGGTAATTAGGTGGAAAATTAAGTATCTCTTTATGGCACTCTCGTTATATTTTCATAAGCTGTTGGGCAGTTACGGCTGAGACTTGAGTTAAATATATATTTTTTTTCTTTAATTTTTTTTATTTTCTTTGTGTTTCTTTTAACTGAGTTAGTATCGAAAAAAAAACTTTAGAAACTAAAAAGAGACGTGTTTTTTACATTTAATTAAAGGCAAATGTTTTTGAACCTTTGCATTCAAGTCATCATCGTATGGCGATGTACTTCAATAATGCGACATACGATTAAAATTTTATGTCAGAGTGAAGGATCCATTGCTTAGCCTCTGGTGTCAGCTGGTGCAGCCCCTCGAATCCTCCGCTAAATTTACTAGTAGGGCAATCCTCCACGATGTGCTGGATAGTTTGTACTGAGTCTCCACACTCACAGTAAGGAGATTCAGTGACGCCCCACCTGTGCAGATGAAAATTGCACCTTGCGATTCCGGTTCTGATTCGGTTGATGGAAACCGGAAACCGATCTGGAGCGAGAACAAAATCCAGAAGCGCTTCAACATCCGGTCAGAGTGGAGAAAGCAATGGGAGAGTTCGGACGCCTCCCAGGGTTACATCAGCATAGCCGACCCCCTCGACTGTGGTGCGGGGCTTCAAGGAGCAACGGCTGGTGTGGTGCATTCAAGTATTGAAACTGTACTTAAATATTTAGTACTAGTTTCTGCGAAAACTCTCTTTCTAGTCTCTAAAGCGACTTGGTCCGCGTTGACTTTAGACAGGAACCTTTTTCCGGAATGAAAAGTATCCTATGTTTTAATCTAGTTATTAAACTATCTCTGTGCCAAATTTCATCATTGAGTAAACAAACATCCAAATATACAAACACACATATATAATATTAAGTAGGATTTACTCAAGCATATGACATAACTTAAGATTGACTGCCTCGTTGGTCTGGTAGCAAAGCATATCGCTTTGTGATCACGAGGTTCTGGGTTCAAATCCTAGGTCGGACAAATGTAGTTTTTCTGACGAAAAAAATCCAGTATGAGACCGGAGTCTGGAATTGTGCCCGGTATATGGCAATAGGCTCGCCCCCTATTACATGGGACCTAACATCGTCGGCGAAACGTAAGTGTAGTTAGTACACCTCTGCCACCCCCGCTTGGGGAATGTAGGCGTGCCGGTGATTATGACATAAATATCTAATCTATTATTCTTTCTATCGCTACAAGGTCTCAGCCAAACAGTAGAAAAATATAATTTTACGTATTAAAATCTCCAAGCTCGGAACTGTATCATTGTTTATCACACGCATCTGTTATCATTGCTTAATATGCAAAAAATAAGCACATAAAACTTACGTCGGGCTATGCACGCGATAGGCAAGGGGAGCCATTCGTCGATGCAGGGGGTTGCGGCGTATCACACATATAGGCACTTAATAACGACAAGAACATTTTGGTTTGGGTATTTTATGTAAATCGGGTCGCACAGTCGTCCAGTAGTCCAAACGATTGCAGATGCCACGATTTATCGTTTTGCCACGTCGTACGTGCCATTTTGCTTGGGCGCACTTTGGATTGACATTGATTCACTGCAAAACGAAACAGTACTGCCAATTATCAAATAATAAAAAACAACCAACTACAAAATGTCCACAGACATTAAATATATATTTTTGAAAAGATTTTTTGAAAGATAAGGTTTCCACAAAATTTTAATTTTAGTTTGTTAACCCCTCGTTTGCTCGAGCGCTTTTTATGTATATGCCTCAGTAGTTTTAGACTTTAATACATATATCTGAAAGAGACCGCCCGTGATGTTACCGAAATATGGCGCTGCCGGAAGATCAGCGCTGCAGCGGCATTAGCTGAGGCAGAAACCAATTTTGGGTCTCACACAATCACGGCTTTGCATTTCTACTTTTTTATTGTTACTCTTTGTCATGTTAATTACATTTGTTAATGATTTCGTTCTTATGTGTTTAGTTGTGTGAGCACAAAATAAATAATTTTTCTTTCTTTCTTTCTTTCTATCATCAACAGGTAGAAGATGTCCACTGCTGTATAAAGGCCGCCCCCAAATATCATCAAGGCGACCGGTTTTGACCGGCCAATTGTTATGAAATGACAAAATCGTTCTTAGATATCGCATCATATATCTATTAAGAGTAAAAAAAAAACTAAATCTCAACAATTTGTATGACATAGATCCATACTACTTAATATTATAAATTCGAATGTAACTCTTTCTGTTACCTTTTCACGCCAAAAGCGCTGAACAGATTTTAATAAAATTCGGCAAGGAAATAGATGTTATACAGGGGAAGGATATAGGCTACCTTTTATCTCAAAAGAAAAACAATTTAAGCGTCGCCTGAAGATAACGCGAACGAAGATAACACGCCTGAAAATAACGCGAACAAAGTCGGGGGTACAGTTCAGTACTTTAAAAAAAAACTCTTTATTATACTGCAAAAGATTATGATCAGGTCTGAAAATTATTGTTACAAAAACAACAAAGGATTTTGTTTGAATTGTTGAGACTAGTTAAGATTTATAAACATCTGAAGTTCTCCCAAAAATGTGTTCTAAAATATTTCTAGACAGATCCAACAGGTGGAAATTCGTGCCGAAGCAAATCGTCACAAGCCTTCATTTACTACCTCGTTACTTTAGCTGCCAAATTGTTACTGTTTGGTCAAATGGTTGCCCAATGATGTTTCACTTTTAATTAACTTGTATGTACAGTCCTTGTGATTTCTTTGTATCATTGTGAACAACTTAATCTTGGAGTCTTTAAATTTGTTTGACTTTGTTCTTGCAACAATACCCTGTACCCTGTGTGTGAATCAATGTATTTATGCTATTGGAACTCTTTACTCTCCGCCTAACCCGCAAGGGATTTGTCCATGATATAGACGACTGCCTCGTTGGTATAGTGGCAAAGCGCATCGCTTTGTGATCACGAGATCTTGGTCTCAAATCCTAGGTCGGACAAATGTAGTTTTTCTAACGAAAACTATCCAGTACAAGTCCGGAGTCCGGAATTGTGCCCGGTGTATGGCAATGGGCTCGCCCCCTATTACATGGGACCTAACATCGACGCCGAAACGTGGGTGTACTCAGTACACCTCTGCCACCCTCGCTTGGGGAATATGGGTCTGACGGTGTGTACATATAGATATATAGATGTGCACTGTTATAGTATCGTCAAATAGTAGAAAGCCTTTTTTACTAAGGGTTCAAGACTTGTTTAACAACTCTAAGTTTTTCGAAACCCATGTCCGAGAGAATTGTTAGAAAAATCGAAAAATAAACTTCATGAACTGCCTTAAGAGTGGTGACAGTCTATTCCCCAATCGCAATGGGCCAAAAATACCTCTTAATAGATATTAAGGCCACGAAACTAAATTATTACCAAAAGACGGCTTAACATTCCCCTTTTCGAACTCTGTTGATTGAGTTTTTAACCTCAAAATCTGCACAAACCACTCTAATGATAATTTACTTAGTTAAAAAAAGGTTAAAGCTCATAATACACGGGAAGTGTTCTCTCAAAGAGATTAACAAACGAAAGTTAGTAACCGCGACCGCCGAAAAAACCGGTTAAGTCTGCTTTGCGTTAGTTTAAACCGGATAGTGTCCGGAAAGTTTGCAGTTCAGTGGTGTTTATGTGGTTGACTGTGTTTGTGTGTTTGGGTAGGCAGTTTGGTTCTTTTAACACAACAAGCCACAGATTTTATAGTATAGTAAATGTCCCCCTACCACAGTCTTAACAGAAATACAGAGGGAAGAAAGAATTTTCTGATGATCTTTATTCTGTTAGAGAGAAAATCCTTTCGCATAACGCGACGGAAAAAATATCAGCTAAGGTGAGGGCTCCTGTACAAAAACTCATTGTCATAGATCCATTGACTTACTATGTGCCTTGTTTATTAGTAAGTGTTAGTTTTTTTAAGTTGAATTACTATGAGATTGGAGGATGCCAGAGAGGTTTGTAAGGAAATAACCTATTGGAACTTTGTACTCTCTGCCTACCCCCGTATCTAGCATGATGATATAGATAGATAGACAGAAAAATACATCGCTTATGAAGAACACATCGACCGCATTAGCAACAGCGTAGTAAGAAAGCGAGTAGGTATGAAAGATAGTATCGGTGTAAAGATGAGAAGGGGCATGCTCCGTTGGTTCGGGCATATAGAAAGAATGCCAGATGAAAAAATGACAAAACAGATATACAATGTGTAAGTGGAAGGATGCAGGTAGCGGGGAAGACCTAGACTATCTTACCACGACCAAATAAACCGAGTCTTATCTGAAGGAAAAGTCGAGAGTCTCCGTAACCGGCGAGCGTGTATGAGACGAACTATGAGAGTGGAGGAAGCCAGAGAGGTATGTAAGGAAAGAACCTGTTGGAACTCTGTTCTCTCTGCCTACCCCACAAGGGATCTGGCGTGATGATATAGATAGATAGATAGAATACATCACTTATTGATAATAACCACACATTAACAAAATAGCTCTACTCTATTCTCATAATAACCATCCGATTCCAGGCTATCCAGTCTGCACCTAATAATCTGACTTATCCAAAATAAACATATTAAATCAGGAGCTTAACATTCCTCACATGTGCTCGCCAGCGGCGACTCGATGCGACTGCCCGTCTGCCGTCCATAATCCAATCGGAAGCCCCGATTTGAATTTCGATCGGATTCGAGGTTCTAAATTTAAATCTCCAACGGATCACGTGCGGGGGACGTGAGGGCGCAACTGACTCGCTCGAACAATGTCTTTGTAAAGGAGTTTTGTTGGATGTTTGTTTGTTCGCTTTGGCATTTTAATACGGTGGATGCATCGGTGAATTTACAGATGTACGATCGGCCAAGTTGATCTGTACGGGAAATTTTTGGCATGGTTTTGTTCTAGAACTTTATCGCCTAGCTGAATGTGTGTTTATATATAATAATAAATCATAATAATATCAGCCTATGTTGTCTCACTGCTGGATATAGGCCTTCTCTCTTAAATCCAGGCGAGAGAGATCAGGTCATACTTCACCACGCGGACGCAGTGCAGATTGGCGGTGGCAGGTTTGTGGCCAGATACTGTTGGAACTTATCAAACTGCCTATAAGCCTTCCAACTTCGCTTAACGACTACCCGTGGTAACCGGGACCAACGGCTTAACGTGCCTTCCGAAGCACGCTCGAATTTGAATATGCCACAAACGGTCACCCATCTCGGGCCGACCGAGTCGAACGCTGCTTAACCTTGGTGATCGGTAAGAACACCGCGGTCGCACAGCGCTATGGGCGCTTCTAATGTGAGTATACCTACATATTTTCAGAGCCGTCAAACTGCATAATCAATGTCCTTCTTCTTCTTAGCGTTTCGCCGGCAAACATGATACAATTATATGGATGCGGCCCAGAAAGCGGTCACACTAACTGCATTTTCGGAAGCAGACATCAAGTCTTTCTGCTTGCAGGAGTTAGGGCACGCAGGACACGATACAATGTTCTTATTAGCTATGATCAATTAAACAGGTAACGCGGTGCGTTACGATAGGTTTGTGATCATGTAATAGTACTCGAATATCATATACTACCGAAATACAATTAAGAAGGAGAATGAAAGTAGGATAAATGCGGTGGAAATGCGAGCTCTGCGGAAGATGTGCGGAGTGAAGCTGACCGACCGTATTCGCAACAGCGTATTAAGAAAGCGAGTAGATATGAAAGATAGTATCGGTGTAAAGATGAGAAAGGGCATGCTCCGTTGGGTCGGGCACATAGAAAGAATGTCAGAAGAAAGAATGACAAAACAGACATACAATGCGAGAATGGAAGGATGTAGGTACCGGGGAAGACCTAGACTATCTTACCATGACCAAATAGACCGAGTCTTATCTGAGACTCCCTAACCGGCGAGCGTGTATGAGACGAACTATGAGAGTGGAGGAAGCCAGAGACGTGTGTAAGGAAAGAACCTGTCAGAACTCTGTACTCTCTGCCTACACCGCAAGGGATCTGGCGTGATGATATAGATAGAATTACACATGTTTTTACTTATCGCCAGAGACAAACTGCGTAATTACATATTATTTCCCTAAAGGGTAGATAGAGACGAATATTGTTTCAATATGGTAGGGGGCGAGCTTTTTGTTATTTTTCGGGTACTTAATTTCGAGCCCGCTCCCATTTCTCAGATACTTTATTTCACATTTATTTGATTTTTTTTTGGGGCATGTAAGATTTCTTTCGAGGTTTTCTTTCATCGTTAATTTCTCCGTTAGTATGGCTACTTAAAGAGAAGACCTCCCGATTTTGTGGGTAATATTACGGCCAATCTGTACATACCAGGGATCAGACCCAGAGGGCGGCCGAAAACAAGATGGGACAGATGTGGTCAAGAAGGACCTGTGTATCTGCAATGCCTCCGAACACAACACGTCCGACACAGCGAAGTGGAAGAAGAAAATTAGGAAGGCACACCCCACCATCACATGGGTATAATAATTGCCAAGGAGAGATAGAGAGTTAATGTCTAATCGCATGTCATCATCATCAGTCGAAGGATTTCCTCCGCACGATAAAAGCCTCCCCCAAAAATCGCTAGAACGATCAGCTTTGAACTGTAGGCATCATTTATAGGTTTCGAAATATTCAGAAGTGCATGGGATTTAAACCCTTGCAATTTCACCTCGAGCGTTTTAATTATTACGTTATCTAAAATTCCGAGTAACCATCTTCGAGGTTAATCTTCTCAGCTAAATATATAGCCTATACAAGGTGTAACATAATTAACGTAAGTCCTTAAAATATTTAGTTTTAAATCGGTAACTGAATTGATTCCAACTACTATAATGTATCTTAATTTTATTTTGAAAGAAATTTGATACTCCTTCCGTGCGCAATAACAAACTAAATTTATTCTTGATTCATAGCAATGCGGAGGTTCTAAATGCATTTCTAAAACGTATTTCACAATACGCACACATACAAGTTTCATTGATAATCTGGATATAAAAGTCTTTAAAGGTAAACAAATATGGAAATTTGGTTTTCACTTTGAATTATCTAATCGGCGTGTCTGAGGTGCGTTGATACACGTTGTATATAATAAAAAATTGATTTATACTGTTCCAACTCACATAGAGCTCTCAGATAGAGCAGTTTCTTTTACCTCGCTTTGTGAGAGAAGGCATTTCATTACACGCAATTACTACACAAATAGCATTAATAACAGATAAATTAATACAAACATACCGACAACGTCAATTAAACACACATATGATGACATGTGTAATCGATGGAACAAACTGTTTGTTTGTTTGTTGTTCACAAACATAGCGTGGCTTGTATGTCGCGAATAGGAGAGGGAAATGTTGTGTTAAAGAGTATAATGGTTTATTTGTGAGAAATCTCTTCGACTCGACTCGAGTAGAGCTCTACTGTTCTTTCGATAAAATTATGTTTTCTTTTATTTTGTTTGAGAGGCGCTCGTAGCGCGTGTGCGGCTGCTGTGTTATTAGCGATCACCAAGGTTAAGCGTCGTTCGACTCCGTTGACCTGAGATGGGTGACCGCTTGTGGCATTTTTGAGTCTTCGTGCTTCGGAAGGCACGTTAAGCCGTTGACCCGGTTACCACGTGATGTGGTAGTCGTTAAGCCAAGTAGGCGGCTTGATAAATTCCAACAGCAGATGGCCACAAACCTGCCTCCACCAATCCGCAATGGGTCCACGTGGTGGAGTAAGACCTAACTTCTCTCACCTCGATTTGTGAGAGAAGGTCTTTGCCCATTAGTGAAACAATATATAGGCTGATATTATATTAATGTTTTACTTAACATATGCGTGTTACTGATCAGGACCTTCTCAAACTCAAGTCAGATTTAACGTCGAGATAATCCGAACTGTTTTAATAACCCTGTCTATTAATGCGAGATCCCTTAGGGTAGGCAGGGAGTACAGAGTTCCAACAGGTTTTTTTTCCTTACAGACCTCTCTAACTTCCTCCACTCTCATAGTTCGCTTCTTACGCTTGCCAGTTACATAGACTCTTGACTTGCCCGTCAGATAAGAGCTTTCTTTATTATATAGTTTGGTTTTGATAACATTTGTAGATAGCCTCACAGGAATTTATTTTATTTTTGGGTCGTCCTCAATCTCTTAAAATGTCATTATAGATTCGAGGGATGGCTATGAAGTGAATATAAGAAAAAAGCGTCTAGACTTACTGTACTTCGACGCATTAAGCTGGTGAGGGATTACGCGGTCGATCTTCAGAAATGACCTCCATGTCCTATGATACTGTGTCCTTTATCGGGACAACAACGAATATGTTTAAAAAATTTATCACTATCCTTAACTTTTGTGAATGGACATGGCTGGCATAACCTCCTATTATATAGGCACATCTATAACTTCGTTACTATCTGTTAGGAAAGAACCTGTTTGAACTCTGTACTCTCTGCCATCCCCGCAAGGGATCTGGTGTAATGATATAGATAGATTTTGAACTTTTTAACCGTTTATGACCTGACTGATGACCCTTCATTCGATATGATGAAGCGTCGTTAAAAAAACTTCACGAAATCATCGTGACATGGTATTCTGGAGTGTCATTAAATTGAAGGCCCCACTGAACATCACATATGCCATATAAAGTAAATTGCATTTGCAACTTCGGTGCCCGTCGATTAAGTTATATTTGCCAAATATAGATACTGGCTTATAGGACTTTGGTCGTTGGACACGTGAAAATGATCATTCACGACGTTGTCTTAACGGTAAGCAAATAAGGGCTCAGAGATCAACAAATACGTTTAACCCACATCTGTCTAGAAATCCATATTGAATTGTAACACTAATTCCTGGATATGATTCAAAACGCATTTGGGGTAGTAGACGCCTCGTCTTACAACGCATCGTACTGAAAATAGCACGCTATTGGACAACATGTAACTGGCTAATTCATAATAAATGTAAATATACAAAGTGTAGTTTTAGTCGTAGTGAAAGCCCAGGTGAAGTATACAATGCCTACTGTTCACTGGTTATTAAAAATAACTAAAAAGACCACTTTAATAGGTAACATCTACCTACTGACCTATCCGAGTATCATAGCGAGAGTAAAAATTGGGAACATCGAAGGCCAGCTGACGAGCCGCGCCGATCCTCAATGTCATTTTTAACCGACTTCTAAAAAGGAGACGGTTCTCAATTCGACTGTATGTTTTTTTTGTATGTATGTTACGCGATCATTCCGCTAATTATAAATCGATTTTGATGATTCTTTTTGCATGGGGTAAGTATAGCTCCAAAGTGGTCCCATTTTAATTTCATCGGTATGTATACAAAAATAAAATGTTGAACATTATTGTAATAAAATTGATCATCAATCAATTTAGTTGAGTTAGAATCCTCTCTATAAATGACTCTTATAACAGGTTTTTTTAAACACAAAGGACATTGTCGAAAATTGACCCAGAACCAACAAACATTTGGCCAATATCCATATCTAACGGACAATTTTCAATCTAAAACGAATATTTCAAAGTATTGTAAGTACTTATATTGTAGTCGCCGACATCTTTGTCTCTATGTCAACCCACAATATTGACGGACGATTTAGCGCAGTGGTGAAGAGCTTCAGCCGCTCCGCCCACTGTGTTTAATAGGCGCGGGTTCGTTTCCCGCACGGGACAAATCTGTGTGATCCACAATTATTTGTTCCGGTCTGGGTAGTTGTGTATGCGAATCTTCGTGTTTGTAAACACACCCACGATACAGAAATTAATCCTAGTGTGGGGCTACGTTTTATAAAAAAAGAATAAGCACGAATATAACCTCGTATGTACTGTTATAACCTCAAAATCTATTACTTTTTGTGCAATATTGCGATTCCCCCGCTTGTCCGTTTAATAATAAATGCCTCAAGAGAATGTATGGGCGATTTGAAATCATTCAAGTATTTTTTCATTGCTATTGGTGCTAGGGTAAATCATGTATGAGCGCAGAACAATGTCCTTTCGCATACACATTTAATATAAGAAACCTTATTTCTCTTTAAGAATTACAATACAAAATAAATAAACTTAATGCTGCTTGCATTATTACATAAATAAAAGTTAAGATAAAATATTATAATTAGGGTAATCAAAACAAAATGTTACTGCACTAAATCAATACAAAACACTAAGTAAATAATTATTTTCTTTTGTACCGTCACGTCTATAATTATTATAGAGACGAATCAGATCAACAATACTCAGAAAATTTAAACATAAAATTACCCTGAAATATACCATAAAAATATTTCACTCGAACACTTCAAAATATTTGTCGGGTGCTATCAGAAATCCATACGCACGTCGGATGCGGGCACGTGATATAAAAACTCGGATGTCACTGGATGCGAGGTGACACGCATACGGGACGCGTGACACTCCGTCACGTCCCGAACCGAGGGTTGCCAATATGAAAAAATATATGTCTAAAGAGGTTGTTTTCAAAAGCTGATTATTCTACGTTGGGCAAATATGCTTTTTATTTTTAATTTGATTGGTAACATTGATTTCTACTCGCGGTTAAAACAAACATATTGCCAAAAAAGGTCAAAATGCCAGTTTTTACCGAATGTAGGCATTAAAATACCTTAAATGAACATTCCCAAAAATGTAATATTTTATTATGTTATATTTTATTTTGTAAAAATAGCATAAGTGAGACAATCAACTTTTAAAAAGAACCTGCACATTTGATTTTTGCGGTGAGAATATGTAATATAGTTATATGGTAGGGGAGTCAGGTGCTTAATCGGCGGCGGCTACGATTAGGGGGTTCTGATGGTTGGACGCGTTCGCGATGTAGAAGGTTGTCACCTATAATATAGGTGTGAATATAATCGAGACCGAGGTCGGATTGGAGATCGACATTCAGTATGTACCACATTTGATTTCTAAGAAGGTAAATAAAGAGTATTGTATTGTACACATAAGATAGAGTACAATACTCTGGCAACCCCACCCAAACGTGACACATAACCGAGAAGCGACACCCTATACTAACAAAAACTCGATCAGATATAGGTAAAGCATTGCTTTTGTTTGCATATCTTGTGTCTGAAATCTAGTTTCCAAGTCGGGTTTCCCTATATATTTGAGGCCAGGATTTTTTTTTTACTCTTGGTAAAAATGAAACTGTGGTTAACAATTTTTTGTTCTATGGATGTTTGTGAAAAGGAACGGAGGGGATATAAATTGATTAGCTTTAACCTTACGGTCGCTTTACGGCGTTTTGCGATTTATTTCGCGTGTGTCTGCAAACTATAGCTGAATTGAACAAAAAAATTATCATGACAATCAATGCACTTAGCGTTTTATCTATCATCTAAGCCAATTTATTTGCTAAAATTTAAACTAACCTTGGCAACTCAAATCTCAAATCAGGCTCAATCAATCAGGCTCAAATCTCCTCAGGCTCAAATTTCCAAATATTTGTACACTTTGAAATTATTTTGCTTTTGAGCTTTGTAGTTTAATCGAAAGATATAAACTATTAATGCATTACGACGACGTTTAATCAACGAGCTCAAAGCAAAGATCCAATTTTGTCTAACAAAGGCATCTAGATCGTTAAAATGACTCACGCGACGAGAAGACAAGGTATTGAAGCTTGAACAATGAAATCTCTCGTATAATTACGATCATAGTCAATAATAAACCAATGTCGCACAATAAACTAGACACACTCCACCGACCCATTTCCAGACGGTATACAAATCAGCAAGCGTTCCATTCAATGAATATTGGATTTTAATAACTTGCATTTGTGCAACATGGACGGTGTCGGACGATATTTTAAAGCGGAATTGTTCGTGTGGGTCGCCATTTGCAATTGAGTAATTGGCGCCCAACGAGGGACCATTTTACGGGAAAGTAATTAGTTAATTATATTCGTGCAGAGTTTCAACAAATAGCGTGGCACGGCCTATGTTATGATGATTGAGAACTATTTATAATTTGTTTTTACTTTTGGGTTATGTTTTTTATATACACAGCTGGTTTGCTTCTTCAGAATTTGTATAAGTTAAATCTCATGTATGTAGCAAACTCGTTATAAATTAATTTGACCTTTCTCTCAGATAGGTATATATTATACTCCAGCTAAGCTTTAAGAATTTAATGATGATAATTATTCTTTGCTGGACGCTCGTCGAAAGCCGCTCGTCGTGCGTGGCGATTTTTGGGGACGTGTTTGTCCAACAGTTGACGTCTTTCGGCTGTGATGATAATAATTAATTGTCTATCTATCTATCTTTATCATCACGCCAGATCTCTTGCGTGGTAGGCAGATAATAATTATTGAACATTAAATAATTGCTACTATCACAGGCTTTAGGTTTTACATATCTGGCATAATACTCCTTCGAGGTACACCGTGCGCACAACGTCATGTTGTTATTGCTCTTTGAAAATAATGCGAAAGTTACTACCTAAAAGTCAGTAAAGTGTTTTTAAAGTGAAACCCATAAAGAAAATTATTAGTACGATAAACCTACAGTGAAAGACAAGTGTAATAAGTGTGGGATTAATCAAATTTGGACCAAATCTGGTAATAAAGTTATTCTAACTACCGCCAGTATTACACAAACTGTGTATCGCAATAAAACGCGTAAGCGCCCCGTATTCCACGGCGCTTATGATCTTTTTCTCGCCAACTTTAGTTCGCCGCAATTGCATACCGTTGGAAAGTATTACTGTGGGCCTTTTTTAGTGTGCAATTTAATTATTGGAACAATAACACATCTACGAGGGCCTTTTATAGTGTGCATTTTAAATTCAGTGCATTAAAATGCCAAAGGTCGTTCGCACCCCACCTCAGTCATCGGTGTCTGCTGAATCTGATGACTCTGAACGGACTAATGTATCCCAACGGAATAAGCGTAGACGGGAGTGCTGCTCCCCTGGCAGCAACCTCGATCAATTTAAAAATGAGATAACTCAAATGCTGCGGAATTGGAAGAGTGAACAAGATGCAACACTTTCAAAATTGGTTTCTGATATAGCTGACATGAAAATTCAATTTTTGAAAGTCCAGAAGACTAACTTGGAAATAGAGAAAAATGTTCAATTTGTTAGTGAAAAATATGATGAACTGATAAAGAAAATGGATGATATCGAAAAGGAGAGGGTTAATCTTCATGAATGCATAAATAATATAGAACAACAAGTTAACGATATCCAATACGGTCCTCGTTCTGCAAGTATCGAGCTACGAAACATTCGTGAAACCGAAAAGGAATCCCATGCAGATTTGAAAAACATACTAATGAACGTAGGAAAAGTCTTAGAGTCCAACATACAACCGTCAGAAGTGCGAGATATCTACCGAATCCATGGAAAAACGGGTGGAAGTAGAACTATTGTAGCGGAATTAACCACTGTTTACACAAAAGATGCAATAATTTCTGCAGCCAGAAATTTCAATAAAAACAAAAATAAATCGGAAAAACTACACTCCGAACACCTCGGTTATGCTGGACATCGATCACCTATTTATGTAGCTGAATATCTCCCACCAAGCGTCAAAAAACTTTTTTATCAGGCACGTGAATTCGCCAAAGAAAAGGAGTATAAGTTCTGTTGGTGTAAAGGAGGAAGAATCTTCTTACGTAAAGAAATTGGTAAACCGCACTGTTTGGTAAAATCGGAAAAATGCTTAGCTAAACTAAAGTTACAACAATGACTACATCTAGTTCTGTATTGTGATTTTGTTTCGCATAATTTATACCTATGTCGGTCTGAAAGTTACTATAGTTTTTTTATCTTTATTCTGCATGATGTATTTACTACCTATATACCTTTAAGTTACAAATGTACACATTACACAATCGCTACACTAACATTACAAATGAACGCAAATTCTAACACTCCAAACTTACAAATTCATACCCACTCGTACAACATCCCTATAATTTACAAACATTCATACATTACATTCAGATATACACAGTCTATTCATACATACATTTACACATACTCGGCTCTATCACACGGCGTAGTTGCATCCTTGTTCATAGTTAAAATTCTTTTGTATGGCTTTCGATCATCGAGTCTTCTTTTGCAACGAATAAATAGAAAAATTAAATATACTAAAAATGGCTAATTTGAACCAGTTAAATTCCGATATTGACTCGTTCAGTATCTCATCTTCATTTAGTTGTCAACCTGAAAAATGCGCCCAAATAATAGCCACAAAAAATAAGCAGTCTCTAAAGATAATACACATGAACATACGCAGCATTAATAAGAACTTTAGCAGTTTTCTAACATTTTTAGCAAGTATTAAAATAGAATATGATATCATTCTTTTGTCCGAGTGCTGGTTGAAACGAGATTACATCCTGCCAGTTCTCAATGGTTACACTATCTATTACACAAAATTAGTAAATAATCAAAACGATGGCCTTGTCCTTTATGTTAGAAATAATATCACTTGTTCAGTAAGTGAACCCGTATTCGTTGATGGAAATTGTCTAATCTGTAAACTTAGCAATAACATAGTGTTTGTGGGCATATACCGGTCACCATCGTTTAAAAGTATTGATAATTTTTTAAATAGCCTCGATAACATTCTCATTTCAATAAAAACTTTCGCAAACATAATCCTAGCGGGAGATTTAAACATCGATATTAAGTCTGGGAACCTTGATACCCGACGATCCAATGAATATCTAACTTTGGCCGCTACTCATTGCCTTCTACCCACGCATTTGTATCCTACTAGGTTAGAGAACTGTTTAGACCACATATTGTTAAAAACTAACAACATAGCTACAACTATAGTAGTAGAAACTTGTGTAACAGACCATTACCCAGTGATGTTGTGCCTAAACCTTAAAAAAGCCCATCATAAGCCTAGCGCTTACACTACATCCATAAATTACACAGAAATTAGAAATGCTATTGAAAATGCGGACTTCAGGCAAGTGCTGTCAACTACAGATGCAAATTATGCATTTAATGCACTCATCAACATTCTTTCGCCACTAATTAAACTTAATACCAGAGTTTTGAAAATCCCTTCTAAATGCCGTATTCTAAAACCCTGGATTACGGAAGGTTTGTTACGTTGTATACGTAACCGTGATCTAATGCACTATAAACTTCGTAAGTCTCAGGGTAATATGATTCTTAAAACTACATACGTTCGGTATCGTAATTTTTGCAATGGACTGCTACGTAGACTCAAAGCAGCATATGAACAATCTGAATTCTCAAAGACGAAAAACAACCCCAAAGCCACTTGGGATACAATCCGTAAAATTACAAATATGCAGCATGACAAGAGAATAGCTTTGGAATTGCTCAAAATCAAAAACAACCCCGATCAATCTGTCAATTATGTAAATTCTTTCTTTGCTGGGATTGGAAGAGATTTGGCCACTAGTATGACATCTTCGGGCCGCCGCGATATTCCACCGCTAGGATTAGCGGATAGCATATCACCAGTTAACTCGTTAGTCATATTACATGTTGATGAAGCTGAAACAGAACGCATCATAATGAGTTTGAGAGAGGACTGTGCGGTGGGTTGGGATGCTATTTCCTCTAAGATATCAAAAGCGTCACGTGCTACTCTAGTTCCATTAATTACATATATTTGTAATCTTTCAATAGATAATGGCGTTTTCCCCTTAGCTCTAAAAAAGGCAGTTGTAACTCCTATACACAAGAGTGGAAACAGAGACGATGTTAATAACTATAGGCCAATATCGGTACTTCCCGCACTCTCTAAAATACTGGAAAGAGTCTTGAATAATAATTTGGTAAATTTTTTACAAAATCAAAATATTATTGCTAATAACCAATTCGGTTTCCGTGCGGGAGTATCTACTAACGATGCTTTGATAAGTCTCACTACCTGTATAGTTAAAAACATAGACAACAAGCGCAAATGCATTGGGATATTCCTCGATTTGTCAAAAGCTTTTGACACCGTCTCTGTCCCCATTCTTTTGTCGAAGCTGGAAAAAGTAGGTGTGAGGGGAATAGTTTTGGACATTTTCAAGGATTACTTAACTGGACGTATGCAATGTGTTAAAATAGGAGACTGTATTAGCGGAGAAGAGCCACTTCTGTACGGGGTACCGCAAGGCAGTATCCTGGGACCAACTCTCTTCCAGATTTATGTCAATCATCTCTGTCAATTGAAACTACCAAACTGTGAGATAATTGCATATGCTGATGATACCGCGCTAATCATTTCTGGTGCAGATTGGCCTGAAACGAAAAGATACGCTGAAAAGGGGTTAAAAGTAGTAATGGATTGGCTCTACAGAAACCTTCTTACAGTTAATCTTGAAAAAACAAAATTTATAACATTTACAAACTCATTATCTCATAACCCACCGCAAAATTTCTTTTTGAAGGCACATACCTGTCACTTTTTCCCCCCCGCAAACGATTGCTCATGTACAGTGGTAACTCGAACCGCAGAAATTAAATATCTTGGCGTTCAAATTGATCAACGACTAACTTGGCATGCGCATATACAGTCACTCGCTCCTAGATTAAGAAAACTAATTTATATATTCAAAAAATTACGCCAATCTGCAAATAAAGACACACTAAAACTCATCTATTTTGCGCTTTGTCAATCTCTCCTAACATACAGCATTGTAGCGTGGGGAGGGGCATCAAAAACTGCCTTTCTTGAGCTCGAAAGAGCCCAAAGAGCAGTCCTAAAGGTGATGACCTCGAAACCGTTTAGGTACCCAACTACTGATCTCTACCATGAGTGCCAAGTTCTCACTGTAAGGCAACTTTATATACTCCGAACAATATTAAAAAAACATAAGTCACTAATCTTTAGGCCGCAATTGATTAAAAGTAAACGCAGAAATCATCCAGTGTGTAATATGGTAAAACACAGAACGACCTCGGCGAGCCACCAATACTACGTCTTACATGCCCGACTATACAACAAAGTCCACAAAACTTTGGATATTTACTCTTTAAATTATAGGGAAGTAAAATGCAAGGTTACAAAATGGCTGAAAACTTTAAACTATAGTCATACCGAAATGCTGCTTAACAGTATTCTTTAAGCACATTTGATTATGTAAAGAATTGCACTCCTATATTAACCCACATATCACTATCAATACCACATCTACATAAACTCACATCTCACACACGTAACACAATACACACATCACACACGTAACATAACATACACACATCACACACCACCACACATAAAAAACTCAGACAAGTTAAAAAAAGGATTCCTTACCGTAACTTTAATTAGTGTTATGTAACCTGTGAAGGAACACTGACTCCCAAAACACAGGTTGTTACCTAGTTTGGAAGGCAGAGGTTACCAAAATGTATGTCATTAATTACCAGTCTGTATTTAGCCACTAGGAATCTTTGTATTGTGATCCCTTATTACTGGTACTGAATAAATTATTATTATTATTATTATTATTTACTCGCGACCTTCAAATCTTTAGAAGAGCCTTTTGGCAAAGGAAGAAGTAAAAGAAAAACAAGTAGCATCATTATTCTCTACCACCTTCAAATTACTTCCTTTTCCTCTAGCTTAGTTTAATGGTTTCACCATTTTAGTAACACTACTGGCCACTGTATTGTATGGCCAGAGTTAAACAGCCAATTTTGAAACTTTTTGTTTAAACAATTTATGGAGGCTTGTATATTTATTGAGTTTTGTTGCTGACTCCACTCTCATATTATTGCTCGTGACTGTACGGTGCGCGGGCGTGAAACAATTTGCCCGTCGATGCGTGAATGGGTGACGTTTAATTATTGCACCGCGCAAGATGAATTGGCGCCCAACATGGGACCGACAAAATCGTTAGGAGTCAACTGGAATTAATTTTTAGCTAGGCATTTGACGTTTTAATACACGCATACATGTTGTCGGTTTTAAATGTGGGTAAATTGCTATCAATATCTTGTCACTACTTTCGGTGACGCGACTATTTGAACACATTTGTACGTATTGCCTCGTTGGTCTAGTGGCAAAGCGCATCGCTTTGTGATCATAAGGTCCTGGGTTCAAATCCTAGGTCGGACAAATGTAGTTTTTGTAACGAAAAATTCCCAGTATGAGCCCGGAGTCTAGAATGTCTGCCCGGTGTATGGAAATAGGCTCGCCCCCTTTTATATGGGACTAGCATCATCGGCGAAATGTGGATGTACTTAGTACACCTCTGCCACCCCCGCTTGGGGAATATAGTCGAGACGGTGTTTATTTATTTTTATTTATTGTAGGTGCTTCGTTATCTAATACCTAATCCTTAACCTAATCTCTTTAAATGGCAAAAGGTCGACAGTTGTAAAGAATATATAGGAGGCCTTTGTTTAAGAGTGAGTAAGTAACTTAGAAAAAGAAAAAAAATAATTATTCATGATAAACATGGAAGCTTGCTTGCATTTTTGGAATTCGCTAGGGGAAAGCTCAAGCAGAAAGAAAAGAAAGAAGAAAACTTAGAAAGCTTAAGCTCATACCGGGCTGGTGTGTCGATCATTCTGGTGTCCGTATAATAAAACAATTCTTTTTTTTTAAATAAAAACGTAGCCCCACACTAGGATGTATTCCTGTGTCATGGGTGCGTTTACAAACATGACAATTCACATACACAAACACCCAGACTGAAACAAATAATTGTGGGTCACACAAAGATTTTTCCGTGCGGGAATCGAACCCGCGACTATTCGGCTCAGTGAGCGGAGCGGCTTAAGCTCTTAACCACTGCGTCAAATCGTCCATCAAATATTTGGTTTATTGATATATCTCTAAGTACTTTTCTTGTTAGCACGAAATAAAAGTGCTTAAATTGTTAAACTAATCATGTCATTGATATAAATATCTTCCAAGCGGTCTCATACTTGACAATAATTCAGCATTATCTCTTAAAACGGCCATTTTATTTACGAACAATGTCTTAAACGATTCTTTTTTATCTTAATTATACACGTACAATTTGTAAAAGTCAAAACACAGCTGCCAAGATAACATCAGGTTCGCAACTTGTCACTACTATTTGTCGGCGGCGCGTGAATAGGTGACGCTTAATTGTCGTGTCCGATAAGGTCGGAATGGCGCCCAACGCGGGACCGACAGGTCTGTTGGAACCATTTATTTCACGTCTTTTTTGTTAACATCTTAATTGAGGGCAGGTGTATATTTTAAGGGTATACTTTTTCAGGATAAAATATACTGAAGAGTGTTAGTTTACAACGATTAACGACGGTATAGACTAATTGTCACTATATCAGCACACGCACTAGTAATCAGTGATTTTATTTTTAAAAGTCTGACTTTTGTGACTTCCTCGTTCGTCTTGTGGCAAAGCGCATCGTTTTGTAATCACGAGGTCCTGAATTCAAATCCTAGGTCGGACAAATGTAGCTTTTTTAACGAAAAATACCCAATATGATTCCGGAGTCTGGAACTCTGCCCGGTATATGGCAATATACTCGCCACCTATTACATGGGACCTCACATAGTCGGCGAAACGTGGGTGTACTCAGTACACCTCTGCCACCCCCTCTGGGGAATATAGGCGTGACGGTGAGAAAGAAAAATTAAGCTACAGGAAGCTGCTACTGCTACTGGAACATTTGCCTAAGCGACTTTTACACTTAGCGTGTCTAACATTATACAAGATACTCAGTACATCTCTGCCACTCCGGCTACCTATATATCTAATTTATATATCACCGACAATGATATTTACCTATGTATACTTCTAAAGCAGGGCTAGCAGGTATGTATCTTGTATCCATTTCGCCGACGATGTTATGTCCTAATGTAATAGGGGGCGAGCCTATGGCAATAATATCCGATGCAAACCAGAAATCCGGACTGCTATTTATGTTTTTTTTTTATTAAAAATCCCTACGGACACTTGGTCTGATATAAGACTAAAACTTAAGATAGCAAGGTCGCCAGCCATATCATCCAACAAACGTTGGGCTAAAAGTACGATCAGCCAATATTTACAGATAGGTGCTTACAATAAAACGTATAAATTTTACAATACATGCGAAATCCCTACGATATTTAAGCCCCTCCCGTTAGGGAGGAAGCCAGAGAGGTCTTTAAGGAAAGCACCTGTTAAGGTTCTTTCCTTAAAGACCTCTCTGGCTTCCTCCACTCTTATACTTCGTCTCATACACGCTAGTCGGTTACGGAGACTTGATTTGCCCTCCAGATAAGACACGGCATATTTCATCAGGCGCTCGTAGCGCTGCGCGACCGCGGTGCTCTTACCGATCACCAAGCTTAAGCAGCGTTCGACTCGGTCGGCCTGAGATGGGTGACCGTTTGTGGCATTTTCATATTCGAGCGTCTTCGTGCTTCGGAAGGCACGTTAAGCTATTGGTCCCGGTTACCACTTAATGTGGGAGTCGTTAAGCCGAGTTGGAAGCCTTAAAGGCGGCTTGATAAGTTCCAACAGCGGGTGGCCACAAACCTGCCTCCACCAATCCGCATTGGGTTCGCGTGGTGGTGTATGACCTAATCTCTCTCACTTCGATTTGTGAAAGAAGGCCTTTGCCCACAGTGGGCAGTATAGGCTGATATTATTATATTTAATCATGGCAAGATAATATTGGTTTTCCCCGGTATTTATCTCCTTTCACGTTTGCATTATATATCTGTTTTTATATTCTTTCTATTTGTTCATGCACTAAAAAATGTTCATCTAACTTATTCGGAGAGGATCTCACAACGAAACGCATAAATGTTACAGAACACGAGAAATCCTAACTAAAACAATGCATAACACATGGGGACACTTAAGCCCTCCCCCGCACCGCTCTCTTCTAAATCCGATTACCGCATTTCGAGCCGGGTGTGTCCGACTGCAACCGGTTTTATCTAGTTACGACCAGCTTAGACATTCTGTTGCATTTTTAATTGTGTTTTGGTTTTGGATGAATTACTTGTATAGATGGAGCGTTGCGTGCGCAGAAACGGCATAAATTTTATCTACCTACAGGGTAGATAAATTGTAGTACGCAAACGCACATATTTTTTTTAATTACACCGTTATACTACATCGTCACGCCTATATTCCCCAGAGGGGGTGGCAGTGGTGTACTGAGTACACCCACGTTTCGCCGACGATGTTAGGTCCCATGTAATAGGGGGCGAGCGAGATATATTGCCATATATCGGGCACAATTCCAGACTCCGGACTCGTACTGGGAATTTTTCGTTAGAAAAACTACATTTGTCCGACCTAGGATTTGAACCCAGGACCTCGTGATCACAAAGCGATGCGCCTTTGCCACCAGATCAACGAGGCAGGTTTTTTTTTAACTTAGCCTTAATTTATTCCTGTGTCGTGGATGCGTTTACAAACACGATAATTCACATTCACAAATACCCAGACCGAAACAAGTGGGTCAAACAAAGATTTGTCCCGTGCGGCAATTGAACCCGCGACTATTAGACACAGTGGGCGGAGCGGCTTAAGCTCTGCACTGCGCTAAATCGCCTAACACATTTTCAGAAAATCGAGCACTGGCATCATGCACACATAGCGGGTAACTGAGGCCGCTTTTAGGCGCCATTTTGGTTAACAATGTTCCGTATAGTCAAGTCTTACACCTGTAACTATAAACATGACTAATTAGTTACTTTTACTGAAGTATTTACTTAGTACATCATTTTTCTATATCTATACTAATATTATAAATAGGAAACATTTGTATTTTTGTATGTTTGTAACGAATAAACTCAAAAACTTTTAGACCGGTTTCAAAAATTCTTTCACCATTAGAAAAGCCACCTTATCCAGAAGTAACTAACATAGGCTATATAACATAGACCCGGTAGGTAGGTGGCGCTGTTGTCGACCCGGTACAAAGTCGCGGGAAAGTGCTAGTATTCTATAATGGAGAAACTATCAAAAGGGAGAACAAATTAATTAGTTTTCTTAGCTTAGTATAGAAGTTTAAACACATGGCTTTACTCGTGTAAATAAATTCTTAAGAGTAAGCTATTAAATGTTTATGGATACGGGTGATAGTGCGTAAATGAGGCTTTGTAGGCGCCATTTTCGTTAGCAAAGTTAAACAAGTTTTAGTTTAAGGTTCTGGTATTGTTTTATATATTAATACAAATTTTCAAACTTTATTATTTGTATTATTTTGCCCCAGAAGATGGATTAATGACCTGGTGGAGGTGGTGGGTAAAAGCTTAATGAGTACACAGCCGGTCGATGTGATGATCTTTTAGGGAGGAATTTGTCCTCCAGTGGACGTCTTTCGGGTTATGGTGATGATGATTATTCACCTCTGTGTGACGTTCTAGGCACGCTTACCACTGCTTGGGTCAGGCATCTCAGCCTATGCTTGTTTACTGCTGAACATAATTAATAAACTACGGGCAATTTAGCGCAGTGGTTAAGAGCTTAAGCCACTCCGCCCACTGTGTCTAATAGTCGCGGGTTCGATTCCCGCACGGGACAAATCTTTGTGTGATCCACAATTATTCGTCCCGGTCTGGGTATTTGGGTATGTGAATTTTCATTTTTGTAAACGCACCACTATACAGGTATAAATCCTAGTGTGGCGCTACGTTTAAAAAAAAAGCAAAAAGTAATCTTTTGTGGGGCAACGTATACGCTTCTACAACAAATTACCCATATATATCCGAAACATGCCTTCATAAGCTTAAAAAGGCGATCAAAACTAGACTGTTTAAGAAAGGGTATTGCGAAATTTCTGATTATCCGAGCGATAAAACAGATTGGGTTTGAGTATCTCCTCAATTAGCAACATTGAAACAATGCTGTATAATTACAATTTTGAAATAGAAAAAATGGTTATCAGAAAGGCCAAACAAATTGAGTTAAAAGACTAGCCCGCTGAGTTTCTCGCCGGATCTTCTCAGCGGAGGCAACGCTTCGATCCCGTGGTAGATGTAAAATATGTAATGACGACGACTCTTGAGGTTTGTGAGCGCTGTTGTGATGGCCTTTAGAAATTAAGGATTTTTGTCTGAGTTGACTTTGACATAGGCCTCCCCATAGGCCTCCAGCGCAGCCGGTCCGATGCCACCTTTATTAAACGAGTTCCTGCGATCCTCACAAGATCGTCGGTCCATCTGCTTGCTAATACATGGTCTCCACTCTAGAACCTTTCTGCCCCAACGCTCGTCTGATCTTCGCGCTTAGCTCGGTATTGTTAGCTAATTACAAAGAAAATGGACTGAATAATCAATTTTTTAGCGAATTTAAAAATTAAAATTAAACTGCGTGACACCCGTATTCCCTAAGCGAGTGGCACTTTTCGCCGACGATGTTAGGTCCCATGTAATAGGGAGCGAGCCTATCGCCCTATACCAGGCACAATTCCATACTCCGGACTCATACAGGGAAGTGTTCGTTAGAAAAAATAAATTTGTCCGACCTAGGATTTGAACCCCAGGACTACGTGATTACAAAGCGCATTATTCACATTATTCACCCTCGTTGCACCGACGATGTTAGGTCCCTTGTAATAGGGGGCTAGCTTATTGCTATATACCGATCACAACCAAACTCCGGACTCATACTGGGAAGTTTTATTCGAAGCGCATTATTCGCCACTAGACCAACGAGGCATTTAGTAGAATTTTCTAAAATTAGATGCTCCTTACTAAAATTTATTTAATAAAAATAGTTTTCATCTCTTTTATATACAAGGTGTAACATAAATAACGCATGACCTCAGACACCCCAATTAGATTATTGCTTTACGAATTCAATACAAAAATCAAACTTTCAATTTTAAGGAGGTTTTTACCATTTTTTTAAGCTCTTTGGAACCAAAATTTACCATAAAATTTAATAAATAATTAACTTTTGTATGCGTATTGAGGTGTATGTAATAGAAATACATTTAAAATAGCCGAAATGCTTTGAATAATTAATTAATTTTTGTTTAATACAGCAAACAACAGCATTATATGAAAATTAAAAAAGAAAAACTAATTTTTATAATACTTGGAATCGATTCAGTTACCGATTTAGAACAAACTACTTTCAGGTCTTGTGTTAATTATGTTACAGCTTGTATATCACTTTCAACTTTGACTTCTAAAGTGTGTGCAATATTAACAAAAGTGTTCTTTATCTTTTCAGGTATGTGTCTCCTGTCGTAATAGAAGTACTTTTCAGTGAGTAAACTAAAACTTTTTAAGGGTTAACTTTTTTAGAGTACGTGTAGTACTAAATTGTCAAATAAAGCGGCTTCTAGACAGATGAGTCACTAGAATTTTTTTGTGCAGCTATTAAAGACTGACCGGTTTTTTTTAACTTAACCCCACACTAGCATTTCTTCCTGTGCCGTGGGTGCGTTTACAAACATGAAAATTTACATATACAAATACCCAGACCGGAACAAATAATTGTGGGTCACACAAAGATTTGTTTCGTGCGGGAATCAAACCCGCGACTATTCGACCCAGTAGGCGGAGCGGCTTAAGCTCTTCATCAAGCATCTAATTTTGACAGATATAAAGCTTGATTTTGTCTGTTCTTGCTTTTCTATTAACCCAGAGACATACGAGTAATGTACGTGTGAAGCTCCTTGCGTATGTCTGGGAAATAATTTCCGCCCTCATCTTAAGGTGTAAAAGGCTAATATTCCAAGGTGTAAATTATCACCAATTTGCTTTGCAAATTGTCTCGTAGGAAAATGTTTAATTGCTCGTTATGTATGTTAATTGCCTGAGTTGAAGAGTTTAAACTTTCAGGTAGCAATTTTGCACTTTAACGTATTAGCTAATGTGACTTAAGGCACAGTAAAGATATGTTAACAGTGGAAAAGCTTAGTGGCGGTCTGAACTAAAATTACGCCCACAGACGCACGCTCAACGCGGCTTCTTGACAGGTCTCCTCGGCACATGATTACAGAAAAACAGCATCTAAGGGGGCGTCCATTAATTACGTGAGGTGATTTTAGAGATTTTTTTGACCCCTACTCCTCCCTTGGTGAGATTTCGTGAGATTTGGCTCAACCGCTTCCCCCATACCCCAATCTCACGTGAGATTTTTCAAAATGCTTGTACCTCGTAAATGCATCGGATTTATTCTAAAAAGAAAAAAAATAATTTGCTTAATATTTTCATTTAAGACTAATCAAGACTACTTTTTAAGATTTCTGAGAAAGTTGACTAGAATTACAGTGAAAAGTAAACAATAAAATACTTAAATATTATCATACTTAAGTGTTATTGAATATGTTTTGGCCATATTTTAGTGAATCTTTTAATTTATTAAATACTATTTTCTCGCAATTTTACTCTGTTTCTTGCAAAAAAAATTACGTGATATTTGCCGAGAACATTTCCCCAAAGTAAGATTAGATGAGATGCGACTCGACCCCCTCCCCCCTTGAACACCTCACGTAATGAATGGACGCCCCCTAAGAGCGTGTTGAGATAGTTTCACTACTAGCTGTTCTGTTTTTTGCTACTTAAGTGAAGTATTGATTATGATCGATGTGTTATTAAAAACTGCAGAGGAATAAAAACCTTGCACCACTTGATTGTTGGTATATTTTTGAGTAATCGTCAGATGCAATATGCGTTACTGGTTAACGAGGAGGTCTTGATATAAAAATTAAAAGCAGATTCAAAGAGAATATAGTTTTTCAACTAACAATCTTAGTTAACCGACTTTACGAAAAGCGGCTGCGAAATCCACAAAGTGTACTTCTTAATGAATCGTCAGTTTCACGTTAAAGGGAACACAAGATAATCGTCTCTTAAGTTTCTAATTAAATTTGCATCAACTTTATATAGCAAGATGCATATCAAAGATATTGTCGTCGTAGATCTTATTTCATGGAGTATAAAGCTCACATTGCATTGTTTTGGTGTATTATAAGTTTGTGGCTAGGGAAACGACGGGTTGGTTAGGGTGGGGCTCGTTTATTTGGGGACCTGTCGCTGCCGGACTTAGTCCAAGCTATGGTCAACAGTCGTGGGAGTGGCAGTGACCTTATGTGAGGAGGTCATGACTCTGAAAGAGGCGGCGGAGTAAATGAGGGATGTTGACCATCTATTTCCTCTCTGATCTGCTCCGTCGCCGTAGACCAAGGTGGCGACAGCGTGCCTACGCCTACCTTATGTTATCTTGATATAGGTCTGCAGGCGGTGGAAAGGGGGACTACCCGTTGCCTGCGCACAACAGCGGGCCTCGAGAGGATAGTCGTGCCATGTGAAGCCCTATACGCGCCTCAAAAGTAGTGTGCGGAAACTGATGCCGCTATAAGTGGATGTCCGCAAAGGGGGTCCTGCGACCGCGCAGGCGGGTCGCGGATGGATTCTTACGCGTTCCCGTAACCCGCCCCAGCCACAGCGACAAATTTGTTTTAGCCGGTAGGAGTCTTGGCATAACCCCTCGCTTCCCCCTAGCGAGCAGGTATCCTATGTAGGATTTCCTCCAACCCAAAAAAGAGGCTCGCTTGTTAGCTGTGCTGATGAAATGAAAATGAAAAATATTTATTCAACACAGCGCACATTGGAAAATCAAAAAATGTAGGACAGGTTGCGATAAAAAAAAATACGGAGAAAGAAAAACAAAATAAAATAAGCTACAATTGGCTGCTACTGCAGCATTCGCCTTGGTGTGAGCTGCGCCGAAAGACAATTGGCTCAGCATGTGCTGGAAGGGAACAAAGTCTCCCCCAGCGCTGGTTTTCAGCCTAAACCTCCTCATTTACTACTTATTGAACATACTTTTTTTTTTTTTGATAAATTTTTTTACAATTTTTTTTTTTATGGATATTGTTATAGTGGTTCGCTATATATTTTAAAACTAGCGACCGTCCGCAATCTCGTCTGCGTATGTGTCTTAATAAATATGTATAGCCTGTGTTATTGCGACGCATAACCATTACCGTTACATTACTTTAAAGTTTTATTAAAAACCGTTCAGTGGTTTTTGCGTGAGAGTATAAAGCATGTATAGATCCTCACAAACTATCGTAATAATGTTATTAGTAGGACTAAGCTTTGTTTAAACACGATAAATAATATATCATTTTACCTAATCATTTTTGTACTATATCATAGTAACTTGTGATAACGTTTTGGTAACTTAAGAGGTTTCAACATAAAGTTACAATGATAAAGTGGTTAACACACAACACACTGTCAAGCCTATATTCCCCAAGCCGGGGCAGAGGTGTACTGAACTCCCACTTTTCGCCGATGATATTAGGTCCCATGTAATAGGGGGCGAGCCTATTGTCATATACCATGCACAATTTCAGATTCCGGACTCATACTGGTTTTTTTTTTTGTAAGAACAACTACATCTGTCCAAACTAGGTTTTGAACCCAGGAGCTCGTGATCACAAAGCGACTAGGATCAGACACCGACCTCGCCGGCGAGGTCGAAGAATCCCTTGCCCGCCAGCCGGTGCAGGGCACCACGGCGAGACACCTAGTATACGCCCTCCCCCGTAGCGACTGCGCAAGCCGAGGCCGTTCCTCTTTGAGGCGCCCTTGAGCTAGTTGCCCCCTTGCCTTTCTGGCTTGAGCGTAGTGGTCCCAGGCCCCGCGGCCAACAGCGTAGATCATTCAAAGACTTTGCCACTAGACCAACGACGCAGTGCCAAACCAAAGTGCTTAACTGCTTATATATTATTGGTCACTGTACGTTGATCTGTGTAATTTTATGGATATGACTGCTTGTATTAATATTATTTACAGCTCAAGTTAATCGATATTTATGTATAACTTGCCATGTATAAGGTGGGATTTACTGGCGGTACTTTTTAGCCCCTATTTGGAGGCTTAGAGTACTTAGAGGCCGAATTTTTAAAAAGTAGTTTTTTGTGTTCATCAATGTTTTATCCATTTCATTGGGGCTGTCAGGTTTTAAATCGCTTTGTATATTACCATTACCCGCTTAAAGCGTACCAACCCGCTCTCATCGACACCCCGCCCCAGCGTTATGAAAGATAGCCGATCTAACTAAGTTGAAGTAGTTTATTTCAGTTGGTTTAAGTTCTCGAGATGTTCTCCACAATACTCGAGATGGACCATTGAGCATCACTTAGATCACTTGAAATCTCGGCTCTTTTGGATCTTATTCATCTGGAAGCATTTATCAAAATCGGCACTATTCTACTCAGTGTTTTCGCAGTTATTGATCGATATACATAATCCTAGTTCGGACAAATGTAGTTTTTCTAACGAAAAATTCCCAGTACGAGTCCGGAGTCTGGAATTGTGCCCGGTATATGGCAATAGGCTCGCCCCCTATAACATGGGCCCTAACATCGTCGGCGAAACGTGGGTGTACTCAGTACACCTCTGCCACCCCCTCTGGGGAATATAGGCGTGACGGTGTGTGTGTGTGTGTGTGTTTTTTTTATACATAATAATTTTTATTTATTTAGATGAAGGAATATGTGATAGAAGTACACTATGAAGTAATAAAGAATTAAATTATACAAAAAGTATAGTAGATCAAGATAAGCAAGAGGTTCCAAATATAATAATTATTATCAAATAATTAAATTTGGCGTGATAGATAAGAATAATTTTGAACCAGTTGGTAAAATTAAAAAAAAAATGTTCTTTCTTAAAGCACAGAAGTGATAGATTGAATATATCTATATGTTTTTTTTTAAATAGCCCTGTTAAGGAACTCTCCCACCGTTGGGCACGAGCTTCCTCTCATACCAACAACCTCTTAGTAGTTTAGGCTAAAGTCGACCACGCTGGCCCAGTGCGGGTTGGCGAACTTCACACACGTTCGAGAAACTCATAGGCATGCAGGTTTCCTCACGATGGTTTCCTTCACCGTTTGTTTATTGCTGACACATAAAGACGGTCATTGCGAGCGATACATGCTATATCTCCTTACAGCGGGAGTGAATGTTTCTATGAGATTATATTAAAGTGGACTAATCTACTAAAGTGCTGGTAATCAAAATAAAAACATGCCGTCTAGTGCCAAAATAAACATCGTCGTCCTACGTTTCAATTCCATCGACATATTTGGATAGATCTACAAATAGTCCGCTCTTGCTATTTCATTAATTATAACTCGAGTTTTTTATAAATATAAGGTACAGCTTATCCCACACGGCTGGCTCACTTCGTGAACAACGAAGAAGAGATAACCTAAGCTAAAGAGCCTTTTGATTTCTTAAAAGCATTGACGTCATCGTGGCCGGCGTGGCTTACTTCAGTTTGTAATCGCTACTCGCTCCATTCACACGTCCGCTTGAGTTCGCATAGCTATAAAATATTATATATTTTTTTCTATACATAAAACCCTTAAAATCGATCCGATCACACAAATAATGTCACATTTTATATGTAAGAATTTTTTTCACAATTAGATAAAAAAAACACCGGGTACAATTCCAGACTCCGGACTCTTACTGGGAAGTCTTCGTTAGAAAAATTACACTTGTCCGACCTAGGATTTGAACCCATGACCTCGTGACCACAAAGCGATGCGCTCATTCACTAGACCAACGAGGCAGTCACTAGACTACGGAGGCAGTCATAAATAATAAGAGGCATAAATAATAAGAGTTTGTAGTACTCGTCCAGCTCTATAGTAAGCTGTATGTGAAACACCGTGATATTAGAGGAGCATCCTTCGCGCCCCAATCCGTACATTAACTGATAATTAATCACACCCCACGCCTGCGTGGGAAGGCTCGCTCGATCTGTGATTTTTTATTGTGAGAAAAAGTTTTAATATCAAAGTAATTTTGTGTGCGTGTGAGTGACAGCTAAGTTGCGAGAAGAAGCGTCTTGAAAACTTAGTTGTAAGCGGTTTGTGTATAAGCTTAATATATTCCGAGCGGCTTTATTAAAATAGCTTTTTAAAAAGAATTGTTGCGTGTGTCTCTATAGGTATCATATCTATATCGTGGTTTCTAGAAAAACAAGAAAAAACTGAGTGGCATAATACTGGGTGATTGGCCACAGGGTGATCATTGAATCTATTTATCTATCTATATCATGACAGATCCCTTCCGGAGTAGGCGCAGATTACAAAGTTCCAACAGGTATTTCCTTACATACCTCTCTGGATTCCTCCACTCTCATAGTTCGTCTCATACACGTTTGCCGGTTACGGAGACTCTTGACTTGTCCTTTAGATAAGAGTCGGTAAAATAGTCTATCTTTCCCGGTACCTACATCATTCCTCTTTCGCATTGTATATATGTTTTGTCATTCTCTCTTCTGACATTCTTTCTACATGCCCGAACCATACCCTTTCTCATCTTTACACCGATACGATCTTGTACACTAATTTATTATTGATCACCAAATAATCACCTTTGATCACCCTGGTGATTAGTGTAATAAGGCGGGGAATCCCGAATTGCATAGCCGGAATTTTAACCATGAGCCTAGTTTTTCAGGTGGTCATTTATAACCCAGTTGATTACTTATTACATTTTCTTTTTAACCGTGTATGAAAGAGGCCTAAGTGAGATGTGTATATATGTAAATATGTAGGTACGTTAAAAAATAGCGTCACACCATTATTTCACAAGCGGCCAAATGTACTATGTCCAAAGACATTTCTCCAAATATATTAGGTTCCCATATAATAAAGAACGATGTTTCCATTATACCCGGCTCAATTGTACACCTGACTGCGGTAAGAATTTTTTGTCTGATCTGAAATATGTTAGATCTGGACTTCGTAGTCGCCAGACGTACCATACATTACTAGAGCAAAGAGGCTATTAAAATAACACACCCCAGAAACACAAAATATTCATTTTATTCATTTGGAAAAATGACGAAGGCAGAAATTCGGATCAATCTAAATACACATCCACCTTTCACGTTCATCCAGTAATATCAACGGCGTAAAGATACCCCGGATTAACTGCGCCCGGCGCCCGGATATTATCCCCGGATTCTCACAGAAATTACTCACCGAATACTTGGAAGGTATCCCACCTTCAAAGTATTCGGTGAATATTAATTAGAAAGATCCGTAAACGCGGCTGTTGCGTTGTAAAGCGATTGGCGTAATTACTACGCTATTTTCTACGGCATAGTGCGTGCAAGTTACAGAGTAGCATTTTAATCGAAATCAAAAGTTTTTTTTTCATGTAGGTTAAAAGGCACTTATGAATAGTCAAAAAGAGAAAATGATTGATTACTTAAGACTCTACCCTACCCTACCCGTTCGGAAAGTCATTTCTGAGGAGAAGAAGGGCAAGATACTACACGGTAACTCTTTTTAAAAATGACAGTTTTACAAATCTTTTTGTATACATTTCTTCATGGTGTAATGGAGAACAATGCAGAAGTATAGATAAATCATAAGTGTACTTAGATTAATGGTATCGGTCCAATTCTTCATAGTCCTCTCATTTACAAAATAGAGATGCTGTAAATGTATATAATAAAATGTATAATAAGAGAAAAATAAAGGTAAGTAACCCTACTATAAAATATGTAAAGAGTGCGTACAAAATAATTGGTTATAGCTCCAGTGTGATGCCGAACGAGACAAAATCCAACTGTACTACGGTACATGTGTAATCAGTCAAAGGATAGAGGACGGACCAGTCCCCACCAGCAGCACCCGTTCACGAGTATGAGTTGAGAAGCAGCCATCACTCATCTAATAATAAATTAACTTGTGCTGTCCCACTGATGGGCAGAGGCTTTCTCTCACAAAAAGAGGTGAGAGAGAGAGAGAATGTATCATACTCCACCACGTAAACCAAGTGCTGTTGGAACTTATCTAGTCGCCTGTAAGAAATGAAAACGATATAAAAAAAAATTGTGCGTCTCGGGACGCCCGACAGAAGTAATAACTTAAACTAGCGCTGTGGGTTAAGAGTGAAAGAGGAAGAGCCTGCCTACCGCTGCAGTATGCGTAAGAGAATGGGAAGAGCGCTGTGGGTTAGAGTGAGAGAGGAAGAGCATGCCTACTGCTGCCGTATGCGTGAGAGAAAGGGAAGCCAGACAGACTGGCGCCGTTACGCGTTACATTACGAAGCGGTTTACATAAGAAGTTATCACAAAAATATTTATTCAGCACAGCGCACATTTGAACATAAGAAAATATATGACAGGTTACAAAAAAAGGACGGAGAAAGAAAAATTAAGCTATCTTAATAAATTGTTACTGATACGGCAACATTTGCCTCGGGTGTGAGCTGTGCCGAAAGGTAATTGGCTCAGCGTGTGCTTGAGGGGAACCAAGTCTCCCACAGCGCAGGTTTTCAGCCAAAGCCTCTTTGTAAGGTTTCCGATTTGACTTTACAACGTCCACAAAGTAAGGTAACCGGGACCAACAGCTTACCGCGCCTTCGGACGGAGACGCTCGAAAATGAAATGCCCCCAACGATCACCCTTCTCAGACTGACCGACGCGATTTCTGTTTAACCTTTGTGATCGTTACGAACACCGCGGTACAACTATATATCTCCGTAGCATAGCGTTTTTGTAGCGTTAAGGACATTGCCGAAAATTGCCCCAGAACCAACAAACATTTGGCCCATGTCATTATTATTTATCTATTGGATTAAATAATGGCAAATATCCGTATCTAAAGGACAATTTGCAATCTAAAACGAATATTTCAAACCATTGTAAGTACTTATATCGAAGTCGGCGACATCTTTACTGAATGTCAACACACAATATAACCCTATATATATTAATGGCTACTTAATTATAACCTCGAATCTAATACTTTTTGTGCAGTATTGCGATTACCCCGGTTGGCCGTTTAATAATAAATGCCTTAACAGAATTTATGGGTGATTTGAAATCATACAAGTATTTTTTCATTGCTTTTGGTTCTGGGGCAAATCATGTATGGGCACAGAACAATGTCCTTTCGACTAGTTCAGATGGATTTGTGTTAGAACGAGTCGATATCATTACGAAGCGAACGGCGTAGTCGCTACGTAATTTGCTACAGCGTACAAGCTACGATGTAGCCTATTACGTAGCGTCATTTTACACTAATTGGACAAATCCCTGTAAGATCAGTATCGTCTCTCGGTAAACAAACGCAATGAGTTAGCTGCTACGCGTATAGCTACGGCGTAGTTGCTACGCTGTAGAGCCTTGCGTAGCATATATATAACGTGTTTTAAAAAGAGAATATTTTATAAATCGACAACTGAATCAACATTTTTATTATTTTTTTTTTCACTTGACATCGTGGGTGAAAAGTGGGTGTACGCCATACACATCTGCCACCACCGCTTGGGAAATTAAGAAATAAGGGCGTGACGATGTTTATTTATATATTATTAGATTGTTTTTTTTACATTGCTTTTTTTTATATTGTAGCTCTGGGTATTATTCCTGCATCGTGGGTGCGTTTACAAACATGAAAAGACATACACAAATACCTAGAACATAACAAATATTTCTGGAACACACAAACATCCCCGTGCGGCGATCGAACCCGCGACTGCTTTCCCGGTGGGTGGAGCGGCTTAAGCACTTAACCATTGCACCAAGCCGCCTTTCAATTTATATTTTTTATCTAGATATTTATGTCTATTGATCTATATCATCACGCTTACATTCCCCAAGCGAGGATGACAGAGATGTACATAGTATACTCTCAGTTCGCCGACATTACTAGGACCCAAAGTAATAGGGGGCACGCCTATTGATATTACATCGATCCATTTCTCCGGACTGCTGCTGAAAATAACAGCGTGTGAACAATATGTTAGCGTTATAAGTATTTTAATGATAATTTAAATCAGGCAACTCTGTGAAATTGTAGTTGTAATTATTTTTGTAAACGTCGTTACGCACAATTCCAGACTCCGGACTCATACTGGGAATTGTTCATTAGAAAAACTACAATTGTCTGACCTCAATAACAATTTTGTCTGACCTGTGATTATTTTTAATATCACTTACAAAAAGAATATATACAATAAAAAAATAAGATGCCATCAGTTGTTGGCGGATTCATAAACTTAATTTGATTTCAGACATCGCTATCAAATATATATATGAGCTATTATGTACGTTATATTGTGAGCAGTAAAGACCATATTGCCGTGATGTATCGCTCGTAAAAACTGTTGTTATACATTTGTCCTTTGCTCTTGTCTTTACTGGGGCCGCCTGTCCCCTGTTAATGGTATCCTTTCACGGGTATTATCCTTGAAGGGTCAGGCAGAGGTGGACGTTATATTCCCTCGTTTGAATGTGATCTGGAATCCCTTTTCATTCTTGAAGGACGATTTAGCGCAATGGTTAAGAGCTTAAGCCGGTCCGCCCACTGTGACAAATAGTCGCGGGTTCGATTCCCGCACGGGACAAATCATTGTGTGACCCTCAATTATTTGTTTCGGTCTGGGTATTTGTGTATGTGAATTTTCATGTTTGTAAACGCACTCACGACGTAGAACTAAATCCTGGAGAGGAGCTGCGTTTTTATATTTAAAAAAAATAATTGACTGCATCACGTTTCTCTAATCTCGCATATACTGCAAGTCATCGGGAAATCAAGCAATCATACACACATTAGCGCCGGTTCGATTCCGTATTGTGAAATGAAAATCTCAAGTCATCTATACTTATTTCTGAAGGCATCTGCGCTGGAAATATTGGAGTACAAATTTTTAACTAGTTTCATGATATGAAACTAGTTCATTTTTGTAGATCAGTAAATAGACAGACGGCTTGATCCAGTGGTTAAGAACTTAAGCGGCTCCGCCCACTGTGTCTAATAGTCGCTGATTCGATTCCCGCACGGGACAAATCATTGTGTAACCCACAATAAAATTATTTGTTTCGGTCTGGGTATTTAGGTATGTGAATTTTCATGTTTGGAAACGTACCCATGACACAGGAAAAAATAGTAGAGTAGGGAAACGTTTTTATATTAAAAAAATAAGGACTGATCGCATCACGTTTCTTTAATTTCTCGTATTCTGCAAGTCATCGGGGAATCAAGCAATCTTACACGCATTAGCGCCGGTTCGATTCCGTATTGTGAAATGAAAATCTCAAGTCATCTTTACTTATTACTGAAGACATCTGTGCTAGAAATATTGGAGTGCAATTTTGAACTACTTTTTTGTGAATAGTTAGAGGTATGGTGTAGCTGGCGATCATGAAGTCCCGGGTTCAAATCCTACTATTAAAACGCGTGGTCCTCCCGCTTTTTTCGATTGTACGGACCTGTGGTGGCACCGAATCGGAACGCGGCATCCGCTGAGTAAATCCGGCGAAGAAAGTCAGCGATTGTCTTTTAATTTAATTATCTTTCTCTCTTGATTAAATCGGAACCTAGAATTGGCAGTGAAATGTGAACGCGCGAAGTACGCCTCTGTAACACGTTGATAATTAACCAAATTGTAATGGAGACTTGGGTATAATTAAATATAAAGTCACAGACTAGACTATCTTACCATGACCAAATAGACCGAGTCTTATCTGAAGGGCAAGTCACGAGTCTCCGTAATCGGCGAGCGTGTATGAGACGCACTATGCGAGTGGAGGAAGCCAGAGAGGTCTGTAAGAAAAGAACCTGTTGGAACTGGTGTGATGATATAGATATATATATATATATATATATATATAGACAGATTTCAGATATAATTGCCTATACACTTAATTGCCCATATGCAATGCACGCCGCTGACTAGATATGCCCGAAAATACATAAAAAATAAATATACAGACAAATTGAGAACCTCGTTCGTTTTGAACTCGGAAAAAGTGTCGATTATTTTACAGAAAAGAATCGACTGATTGATTCTTAATCGGCACGCGTAATGCCTTCTGTGACAGACAGACATTCATATCCACGGTACATTACCGCCGCGTGCGCATATACTATTAGCGGGCGGCTGTAAATCGAATCAAATGTCAGTCTGTCTGTGCGTATATTAGAGCAACACTGTCGCTCTCCTATTAAATGTCAGCGGATCAGAATTTAGTACTAGCGGCCATTGCCATTCTGTTTATATAGTTATAGAACGTTGACTGGTTCGTTGTTCTAGTGGCGAATAATGGGTTCGATTCCTAGGTCGGTGTGATTTTTTTTCTATCTATTTATATCTCTTAAGGGGTCGAAAGTGCAGAGTTCCAACAGGTTCAAATTCAAGTCAAACCAAGTTTTTAACTTACAAATCTACCACTGGAACGGAACGGAACTTAACTGAGAAGATCCGGCGAGAAACTCAGCGGGCTAATTCTCTATTAATTTTTTTTATCATTTTTTGTATAGTTACGTACATTTTTATATGATACAAAATTAAGTACACGATCCAGCTATAGTGTTACTCTGCAGTCCTAACGACTGAGATATAAAACTAATAATAATAAAAAAAAATATAAACACCAGCACGCCTAGCGGAATATACCCCGAGCGAAAATGGCAGAGGTGTACTGGGTACACCCACTTTTCGCCGACGATGTTAGGTTCCATGTAATAAGGGGGAGAGCCTATTGCCATATACCAGGCACAATTCCAGACTCCGGACTCATACTGGGAATTTTTCGTTAGAAAAACTATGACCTATAATTTGAACCTAAGACCTCGTGATCACAAAGCGATGCGCTTTGCCACTAGACCAACAAAGTAGACTAATAATACTATTTAAGAAAAATGATAGTCTAAAGAATTCTCAGTGGGCTAGTGTCCTCAAGCCGCACCTGTTCACGAGTATGACTACTTGAGCAGCCATCACCTCCCACGACCATACTGGAAAGAAGTAAACAGTACAGTACAGTAGTAGTAGACCGGTAGAATGGCAATAGACTCGCCCTCCGTTACATCGAGACCTAACATCGGTGGCAAATAATGGGTGTATAAGGAACACCTCTGTCACTCTCGGCTTTGACAATATAGGTGTGACCGTGCTTTTTTACTATTGGAGACGCGGTTCTCCCAATCCCGAAAGCGGCCGCCGCCCGTGCCCACAAAGTGGACTGTATTGCGGAAGATGGTAACTGTTATATAAATATTCGACTGGGGGCTTATGCAATCCACGTACCTTTTACTCTGGAGATCCACCAGTGCGCCTGGCTATAGGTGACGGCCTAGCGCTCGGAGACCTCACGCGGCTCGCTGATTGTTTGGCACCCCGGGGTGGACGCAAGCGGTGCTAGCTTTCGGAATCCTTCCTTCTTCGCGTTTTCGACATACGAAGACAAAGGCTCTTCGTATGCTCGGAGTGTGCGCGCGGGGGTCAACACAACAACACGTCCAACGAGAAGGATGCGCTGTCGCACAGTGATCTAGGCACACTGATCGGGCTGCTCCGTCGGAGGGGGTAGAAGCAGCTTAGGCCGCCCTACGCCAGATGGCGCGCAGCGGTGGTGACACAGATGTGGTGGAAACATAAACCCCGATCTAATTACCTATGTAGCTAATAGATGGCGCTAACATTTCCCCCGCCCTTAATGGGTTGCCATTAAAGTTACCTATTCACCAAACAATATCCTAAATTCGCGGCGGATATCTCAATTAAATTATGCAGATATTGCAGAAATACAATACTGCACGAATATCTAATAAAACTATTTCTACGCGGTTATAAATTAGCCTACTGGTTCGGCAACGGACACAACCGTACAACCGGACGCAAAAACGTACCTTTAGCGGTACGGACTGAGACAACGCGAACAGTACCATCTTTGGACGCGTGAAGCTTTTCCACTACGCCTAGTGGCCAGGCGAGAGGTGGCGCGGCATCCACAATAATTATAACGACCGTGCCAAGAGCTATAGGGACAGCGGGCGTGTTCCACTTCTCTCTGGTTTGCAGCGCATGCAAATATTCGAGACTCCATCGCTTCCAGAATGACTGAACTAACATATCTAATAAACTATAACGCTGAAGTATACTAACGGCTTCAACTTCAGCTGCCGGAAACGAGCACAACGGCGCGGTGTGCAGAAAATGGCTTGGTGTTAACGCGGTCGGTTCAGTTGGATCTGAACTTAAAACCGTGAGAGGACGCGAGTTGAGTATGCACTCTATTTGTGCAAGAACTGTAATAAGCTCTTCATATGACAGAAGCTGTTGACCGATAACCTTAAACAAATGCGTTTTAATGATTTTGACCATACTCTCCCAACAGCCTCCAAAGTGTGGTGAAGTAGGCGGGATAAATTTCCACTCAATGCGGTTCTCAGTCAACTCTTCTTCAAAACGCGGGCGAAACTCCGAATTCAAAAATTTATACAGTTCTTTCAGATAGGAATTAGCGCCTACAAAGTTTGTACCGTGGTCAGAATACAAGACCTTGACAGGGCCGCGGCGTGACAAAAATCGTTTTAGAGCAGCCAGAAAGCTAACGGTACTAAGATCTGTTGTACACTCAATGTGCACAGCACGAGTGGTCAGACAGGTAAATACGCAAAGGTACGCCTTGAGTGCCTTAGCTCCGCGACGTCTGATAGGCGTATAAGAGATGGGACCTGCGTAGTCACAACCGGTGTGCGTAAAAGCTTTAGCTACCTGTTTAACTCTACTGTCTGGCAGATCTGCCATCAACGGAAAAGATGGTCTGGGTTTCATTCTGAAACAGACATTGCACTTATGAATACGCTGTCGAATAATACGTCTCGCAGACAAAATCCAGTATTTTTGCCTAAGCAAAGACATCACTAACTCAGGACCCGCATGCAAGTACTTGCGATGGTAATAATCTATAAGCAAGTCGACGACGTGACCTCGACGCGGTAACACCATAGGGTGTCTCGACGAAAATTTTAAATCAGAATTCGCGAGACGACCTCCAACACGAATCAATTCATCTTCTACAAATGGTCTGAGCTTTATTAACGCGGCTGAACAATTCTCATTATTTCGTAAATTAATAAAATCATCATAAAAATACTTCCTCTGTAAAAAATGTAGTAATTTCCTTTCAACAAACTCCAAATCAATTGCGGTAATAAACAAATTCTCTCGGCGAGGTAAAACTTTCAAAACACGGTACACCAAAACTAAACTTCGTAGTAACTTGCTCCACGATGAGCAGCGGTTAGCTAACGCAAGTATATCACCATCTTCTTGAGGCGCGGAAGACGTTACAGGATGTGCGAGGATCCTCTGCTCAGGGATATCTGCAGGTATATAATCGATGTCCTTCAACGGCCACTGCGTAGAGTCTAACAGAGCCCACGGCGGTCCCTGGTGCCACAATGGGTGTGAAACCAACTTAGCAGGCGTCAATCCGCGAGACAGACAATCCGCTGGATTATCTGTTCCGGATACATGATAGAAATCGCTCGCGGGTATGTTATCGGTTAGCTTCACAACGCGATTAGCAACAAACGTCTGCCAGCGGTGGGGGGAACCTTTTATCCAATACAGAACGACTTTTGAATCTGTGAAAGCATATACTTTCAAGCCGGGAACGCGTGAAGAGTAAGTGTCCACGACGGTGCGAAGCAGCTGCGCCAGCAGGCCTGCAGCGCACAGCTCTAGTCGTGCCACGGACAGCGGCTTCATTGGCGCGACTTTAGATTTAGCGCACACCAGGCGGATGGTGTTGACGCTCGCGGAAGAAACATGCATGTACACAACACCTCCATATGCATGTTCACTCGCGTCCGAGAACCCGATCAACGTGACGACACAATCGCTGCGCACACCTAAATGTCGCGGGATTTTAAGTTCGTTCAAAGATGGTAACTCTGAACAAAATTGTTTCCATCGTCTCACGACATGAGGTGGCGGTTCCTCGTCCCAGTCGAGATTCAACTGCCAAAGCTGTTTGATCAGCAGTTTAGCATAAAGAATTGCGGGGGCCACGAATCCCATTAAATCCCAGAGGCGGGCTACGGTTGACAAAATGGAACGCTTAGTACACTTACCTGTCAGCGGCGACACTATAAAATGAAAAGTATCATTTTCTGTCGACCACCGCAAACCTAACACTTTGTATTGGTCGGACTTATCAAATTCGACGTCACGGCGAAGAACATGTGTCCCAGGTAAATTTTTTAAAACAGATAAGGTGTTGCTGTTCCACTTGACTAGATCAATTCGTGCGGATTCAAACAAATCGATGAGCTCGGTGGCCACGGCGATGCCTTCTTCGTCCGCGGGGACGGAGAATGCGACGTCGTCCATATAAAGCGAGTCGGCGGCGAGCGCGGCGCGGGCGCGTGGGTACCTGTCTCCTGCATCGCTTACTAACTGCGCGATGGTGCGCAGCGCATGGAATGGACTTGATTTCACTCCGAAGCAAACTCTATTGAACTCTAATAAAATCAGCGGGTCATCTGGGCTAAACCGGTATAAAATACGCTGGAATCGGCGATCTTTTTCCTGCATGATTAATTGTAAGAACATTTGCTTGCAATCTGCGGTCAGTGCTACAGCGAATAACCTAAAGTTTAAAATAATCTTAAAAAGATCACCCTGTAGATTCGGTCCGCTATGTAAAATGTCATTCAGTGACACTCCTGTGCTAGTCCTACAACTAGCATCTAAGACAATCCGTAACTTAGTTGTGACTTTATCCTTGCGGATAACTCCGTGATGTGGGATCACATACATCGGAGCGGATGGGTCGTCATCGGTCACTTCTCTTAAGTAACCTTGATTAAGGTGATCGCGAATCACTTGATCGTAAGCGGCCCGCAATGTAGGGGAAGACTCGAGCTTTCTTTCTAGACAAAGAAAGCGCTTACGAGCTGTCTCGTATGATTCACCCAACATATTAACCGAATCGCGGAATGGCAATGCCACAATATACCTACCGCTAACGATATCGCGTGTAGTGGTAGTGCGGTAAAACTGTTCACACTCATCATCTGCCGGATGATGAGGTTGCGGGATTTTCAGCTCCTCTAGCTCCCAAAACCTACTAATTAGCTGGTCTATAGGCCGCTCCGGCGCTACAGAACAACAGCACGCGGTAATAGTACAAGAGGCGCGGTGTGCGCACGCGGTCGCGCACTCACCTCGCCCACACGCACTGATAATCGGCACGGCGCCCATTACCACAAAACCCAAGACGGTTTCTATTGCTACCAGTCCGGACGCGTCCCCTCTGACGACGCCTGGCATCAAAAGGTGCGGGAAAACCGCTGCACCGAGCAGCACGTCCACACCGCGGGGCGTGCCGAGCGTGCTGTCTGCGAGCGGCAGATCTTCCATCGGCGGAAGCGCGGACATATCTACATACGCGGTCGGCAAGTTGTCCGTGATACGATCTAATACCAACGCGGTAATCTCAAATTTCACGTTCCTTTTGAATCGTGAATAAATCTCAAAGTTTGCGGAACCCTTAATTATTTTTTCCGAACCACCTATCCCCTTAACTACGGTACGCGGTATATCGCTCGGCCTAATACCTAAACGATTTAAGCATTCAGAAGTAATGAAATTGCTCTGAGATGCACTATCAAGTAAACACCTAACTACATGTTCACGACCTGCACTATCGAAAATAATTACTTGCGCGGTCGCAAGTAAAACCGTTGTGTTCGCATTACATTGCTGGCTATTAACGGCCGCGGTATGATGCGCAGGCGCAAGTACCGAGTTCGACGCGGCAATGGATGTCGTACATAACGACACGTCCGTTCGCTGTTTCACTGTAGGCGGCCGCACACCACTTGCCTCACTCGCACGCACGGGTGACGGACCCGATGGCGTAGTGGTTAGCACGGAGAGCGCTTGGGAGTCAGAGTTCGATTCCGCTTTGAATGGTGGTTTTTCAAAATGAAGTGAACTATGATGCCTGCGTTTACATAACGAACAAACACTAGTGGAATGACATTCTGAAGCCATATGTTTCAAACTTAAACAATTAAAACAAGCATACAGCCGTTTTGCAGTTTTAAAACGAGTCTCTGGCGGCATTTTATTGAACGCGGGACATTTATACAAATGGGAATGTTTAACTGAGATACACATACATTTTTTATCGTCGACAACGTTTACAAATGTATGCAACTTGGGTGGCTGATTACTAACGCGGTGCCTACTACCTTCTACTTTTCTTGTAGAATTTGACGCGGGAGTCCGTTGTAAAATCTTAGATTGACTTGTTACAAACTCAACCAAGTTCTCAAACGTAGGTATAGCAGTCGAACTAACACTCATCTCAAAAGAACGAACAGTCTCATGGTCAAGTTTTTTCAACGCTACTTGCAAAAGAATTAAGTTTGACAAATCATCTAATTTAAGATTATTTAAGGCTCGTACGGACGTTACAAACTTATCGAGAAATAAATTAAAATTATCAGCAGAAGCACAGTTTAAAGGCTTAAAATCAAATAACTGATTCAAGTAAGTAGAAGCCAGCATACGTTTGTCTTCGTACTTATCAATTAAAATTTGTAAAATAAGTGCGTAATTATCTGCGCTGGGTGTAATGCCAGCACAAACTGCTTGTGCTTTGCTGCCTATTTTACCTAATAAATAATATAACTTTTCCGAGTCTGTAAGCGAGGGATTATCGTGAATGGTAGACTTAAAGCTTGCGTAAAACAAAGGCCACGAGCGAATATCACCATCAAACGACACTAAATCAATGGGCGGCAGCGAGGGCCGACCCTTAAGTGGCGAGTAACCACTCGCTGGCGACTGAGAAGTTGTGGAGAACTGTGCCTTACAGCTCTTGACACGGCTATACAGCTGTTCAAATGCGATTAAACATTTATAATTGGGTTTAGCGGTTGGATTGACGGAAAGCAAACGTTTGTTATAACTATCCAATACCTCGATGTACTCTGTTCTCATGTTATCTATATTGGAAACGGTACATAAGAACCTGTCCTTTGCAGGTTGATCATTATCTTTTATCTTCTTGATCGAATCATAAATTTCTTGAAAAAATTCAAATATCGCGTTACGTTTGCATTCTAAAATAGTTAATTCGCAATCAGCGGTTTCACCTTTCGACATTTTGAATAAAATAAACTAATAACTACTAAAATCCCAATATTAAACTCGAAGATTCTACAAAGGTTCAAAGTACAACTTGTGACCTACTTAGCAATGACCGTGCACCGGTCGTGCACGGCGCGGCGCGATACACAGAACTACCTACAATTAAATTTAACAAATTCAAAAATATTTGTTAATTCCCGAAATATCTGATAATAATCTATTCAAACGATATAAAAAAATATTATTATATGTTACAAAGGTGGTGGTAACTATAAGTTATAATTATATTGCGATATCTCACAAATAACAAGATATTCAAACGGTACCTACCTATGGTACGTAACAAAAACAGAACAAATATTACTATTATTGTTACGAATATGCGGTTTAAACACTAACTACTAGTTGGCAAACCCAATAAGACCGTAGGAAATATAACAACGAGAACGGTTCTCGTCGTAGGGCAACACCTAGCGCGGGCGCAACTAACTAGTCGCGGGACCAACCTAACTACTGTGACCACGGCGGTCAGCTACTGCAAACAATAGTCCTCAACAATCCGACGAGGGGGACCACAACAATGGAGACGCGGTTCTCCCAATCCCGAAAGCGGCCGCCGCCCGTGCCCACAAAGTGGACTGTATTGCGGAAGATGGTAACTGTTATATAAATATTCGACTGGGGGCTTATGCAATCCACGTACCTTTTACTCTGGAGATCCACCAGTGCGCCTGGCTATAGGTGACGGCCTAGCGCTCGGAGACCTCACGCGGCTCGCTGATTGTTTGGCACCCCGGGGTGGACGCAAGCGGTGCTAGCTTTCGGAATCCTTCCTTCTTCGCGTTTTCGACATACGAAGACAAAGGCTCTTCGTATGCTCGGAGTGTGCGCGCGGGGGTCAACACAACAACACGTCCAACGAGAAGGATGCGCTGTCGCACAGTGATCTAGGCACACTGATCGGGCTGCTCCGTCGGAGGGGGTAGAAGCAGCTTAGGCCGCCCTACGCCAGATGGCGCGCAGCGGTGGTGACACAGATGTGGTGGAAACATAAACCCCGATCTAATTACCTATGTAGCTAATAGATGGCGCTAACATTTCCCCCGCCCTTAATGGGTTGCCATTAAAGTTACCTATTCACCAAACAATATCCTAAATTCCGTTCGTCCGTCCGTGTTCCACTTCTCTCTGGTTTGCAGCGCATGCAAATATTCGAGACTCCATCGCTTCCAGAATGACTGAACTAACATATCTAATAAACTATAACGCTGAAGTATACTAACGGCTTCAACTTCAGCTGCCGGAAACGAGCACAACGGCGCGGTGTGCAGAAAATGGCTTGGTGTTAACGCGGTCGGTTCAGTTGGATCTGAACTTAAAACCGTGAGAGGACGCGAGTTGAGTATGCACTCTATTTGTGCAAGAACTGTAATAAGCTCTTCATATGACAGAAGCTGTTGACCGATAACCTTAAACAAATGCGTTTTAATGATTTTGACCATACTCTCCCAACAGCCTCCAAAGTGTGGTGAAGTAGGCGGGATAAATTTCCACTCAATGCGGTTCTCAGTCAACTCTTCTTCAAAACGCGGGCGAAACTCCGAATTCAAAAATTTATACAGTTCTTTCAGATAGGAATTAGCGCCTACAAAGTTTGTACCGTGGTCAGAATACAAGACCTTGACAGGGCCGCGGCGTGACAAAAATCGTTTTAGAGCAGCCAGAAAGCTAACGGTACTAAGATCTGTTGTACACTCAATGTGCACAGCACGAGTGATCAGACAGGTAAATACGCAAAGGTACGCCTTGAGTGCCTTAGCTCCGCGACGTCTGATAGGCGTATAAGAGATGGGACCTGCGTAGTCACAACCGGTGTGCGTAAAAGCTTTAGCTACCTGTTTAACTCTACTGTCTGGCAGATCTGCCATCAACGGAAAAGATGGTCTGGGTTTCATTCTGAAACAGACATTGCACTTATGAATACGCTGTCGAATAATACGTCTCGCAGACAAAATCCAGTATTTTTGCCTAAGCAAAGACATCACTAACTCAGGACCCGCATGCAAGTACTTGCGATGGTAATAATCTATAAGCAAGTCGACGACGTGACCTCGACGCGGTAACACCATAGGGTGTCTCGACGAAAATTTTAAATCAGAATTCGCGAGACGACCTCCAACACGAATCAATTCATCTTCTACAAATGGTCTGAGCTTTATTAACGCGGCTGAACAATTCTCATTATTTCGTAAATTAATAAAATCATCATAAAAATACTTCCTCTGTAAAAAATGTAGTAATTTCCTTTCAACAAACTCCAAATCAATTGCGGTAATAAACAAATTCTCTCGGCGAGGTAAAACTTTCAAAACACGGTACACCAAAACTAAACTTCGTAGTAACTTGCTCCACGATGAGCAGCGGTTAGCTAACGCAAGTATATCACCATCTTCTTGAGGCGCGGAAGACGTTACAGGATGTGCGAGGATCCTCTGCTCAGGGATATCTGCAGGTATATAATCGATGTCCTTCAACGGCCACTGCGTAGAGTCTAACAGAGCCCACGGCGGTCCCTGGTGCCACAATGGGTGTGAAACCAACTTAGCAGGCGTCAATCCGCGAGACAGACAATCCGCTGGATTATCTGTTCCGGATACATGATAGAAATCGCTCGCGGGTATGTTATCGGTTAGCTTCACAACGCGATTAGCAACAAACGTCTGCCAGCGGTGGGGGGAACCTTTTATCCAATACAGAACGACTTTTGAATCTGTGAAAGCATATACTTTCAAGCCGGGAACGCGTGAAGAGTAAGTGTCCACGACGGTGCGAAGCAGCTGCGCCAGCAGGCCTGCAGCGCACAGCTCTAGTCGTGCCACGGACAGCGGCTTCATTGGCGCGACTTTAGATTTAGCGCACACCAGGCGGATGGTGTTGACGCTCGCGGAAGAAACATGCATGTACACAACACCTCCATATGCATGTTCACTCGCGTCCGAGAACCCGATCAACGTGACGACACAATCGCTGCGCACACCTAAATGTCGCGGGATTTTAAGTTCGTTCAAAGATGGTAACTCTGAACAAAATTGTTTCCATCGTCTCACGACATGAGGTGGCGGTTCCTCGTCCCAGTCGAGATTCAACTGCCAAAGCTGTTTGATCAGCAGTTTAGCATAAAGAATTGCGGGGGCCACGAATCCCATTAAATCCCAGAGGCGGGCTACGGTTGACAAAATGGAACGCTTAGTACACTTACCTGTCAGCGGCGACACTATAAAATGAAAAGTATCATTTTCTGTCGACCACCGCAAACCTAACACTTTGTATTGGTCGGACTTATCAAATTCGACGTCACGGCGAAGAACATGTGTCCCAGGTAAATTTTTTAAAACAGATAAGGTGTTGCTGTTCCACTTGACTAGATCAATTCGTGCGGATTCAAACAAATCGATGAGCTCGGTGGCCACGGCGATGCCTTCTTCGTCCGCGGGGACGGAGAATGCGACGTCGTCCATATAAAGCGAGTCGGCGGCGAGCGCGGCGCGGGCGCGTGGGTACCTGTCTCCTGCATCGCTTACTAACTGCGCGATGGTGCGCAGCGCATGGAATGGACTTGATTTCACTCCGAAGCAAACTCTATTGAACTCTAATAAAATCAGCGGGTCATCTGGGCTAAACCGGTATAAAATACGCTGGAATCGGCGATCTTTTTCCTGCATGATTAATTGTAAGAACATTTGCTTGCAATCTGCGGTCAGTGCTACAGCGAATAACCTAAAGTTTAAAATAATCTTAAAAAGATCACCCTGTAGATTCGGTCCGCTATGTAAAATGTCATTCAGTGACACTCCTGTGCTAGTCCTACAACTAGCATCTAAGACAATCCGTAACTTAGTTGTGACTTTATCCTTGCGGATAACTCCGTGATGTGGGATCACATACATCGGAGCGGATGGGTCGTCATCGGTCACTTCTCTTAAGTAACCTTGATTAAGGTGATCGCGAATCACTTGATCGTAAGCGGCCCGCAATGTAGGGGAAGACTCGAGCTTTCTTTCTAGACAAAGAAAGCGCTTACGAGCTGTCTCGTATGATTCACCCAACATATTAACCGAATCGCGGAATGGCAATGCCACAATATACCTACCGCTAACGATATCGCGTGTAGTGGTAGTGCGGTAAAACTGTTCACACTCATCATCTGCCGGATGATGAGGTTGCGGGATTTTCAGCTCCTCTAGCTCCCAAAACCTACTAATTAGCTGGTCTATAGGCCGCTCCGGCGCTACAGAACAACAGCACGCGGTAATAGTACAAGAGGCGCGGTGTGCGCACGCGGTCGCGCACTCACCTCGCCCACACGCACTGATAATCGGCACGGCGCCCATTACCACAAAACCCAAGACGGTTTCTATTGCTACCAGTCCGGACGCGTCCCCTCTGACGACGCCTGGCATCAAAAGGTGCGGGAAAACCGCTGCACCGAGCAGCACGTCCACACCGCGGGGCGTGCCGAGCATACAGCCGTTTTGCAGTTTTAAAACGAGTCTCTGGCGGCATTTTATTGAACGCGGGACATTTATACAAATGGGAATGTTTAACTGAGATACACATACATTTTTTATCGTCGACAACGTTTACAAATGTATGCAACTTGGGTGGCTGATTACTAACGCGGTGCCTACTACCTTCTACTTTTCTTGTAGAATTTGACGCGGGAGTCCGTTGTAAAATCTTAGATTGACTTGTTACAAACTCAACCAAGTTCTCAAACGTAGGTATAGCAGTCGAACTAACACTCATCTCAAAAGAACGAACAGTCTCATGGTCAAGTTTTTTCAACGCTACTTGCAAAAGAATTAAGTTTGACAAATCATCTAATTTAAGATTATTTAAGGCTCGTACGGACGTTACAAACTTATCGAGAAATAAATTAAAATTATCAGCAGAAGCACAGTTTAAAGGCTTAAAATCAAATAACTGATTCAAGTAAGTAGAAGCCAGCATACGTTTGTCTTCGTACTTATCAATTAAAATTTGTAAAATAAGTGCGTAATTATCTGCGCTGGGTGTAATGCCAGCACAAACTGCTTGTGCTTTGCTGCCTATTTTACCTAATAAATAATATAACTTTTCCGAGTCTGTAAGCGAGGGATTATCGTGAATGGTAGACTTAAAGCTTGCGTAAAACAAAGGCCACGAGCGAATATCACCATCAAACGACACTAAATCAATGGGCGGCAGCGAGGGCCGACCCTTAAGTGGCGAGTAACCACTCGCTGGCGACTGAGAAGTTGTGGAGAACTGTGCCTTACAGCTCTTGACACGGCTATACAGCTGTTCAAATGCGATTAAACATTTATAATTGGGTTTAGCGGTTGGATTGACGGAAAGCAAACGTTTGTTATAACTATCCAATACCTCGATGTACTCTGTTCTCATGTTATCTATATTGGAAACGGTACATAAGAACCTGTCCTTTGCAGGTTGATCATTATCTTTTATCTTCTTGATCGAATCATAAATTTCTTGAAAAAATTCAAATATCGCGTTACGTTTGCATTCTAAAATAGTTAATTCGCAATCAGCGGTTTCACCTTTCGACATTTTGAATAAAATAAACTAATAACTACTAAAATCCCAATATTAAACTCGAAGATTCTACAAAGGTTCAAAGTACAACTTGTGACCTACTTAGCAATGACCGTGCACCGGTCGTGCACGGCGCGGCGCGATACACAGAACTACCTACAATTAAATTTAACAAATTCAAAAATATTTGTTAATTCCCGAAATATCTGATAATAATCTATTCAAACGATATAAAAAAATATTATTATATGTTACAAAGGTGGTGGTAACTATAAGTTATAATTATATTGCGATATCTCACAAATAACAAGATATTCAAACGGTACCTACCTATGGTACGTAACAAAAACAGAACAAATATTACTATTATTGTTACGAATATGCGGTTTAAACACTAACTACTAGTTGGCAAACCCAATAAGACCGTAGGAAATATAACAACGAGAACGGTTCTCGTCGTAGGGCAACACCTAGCGCGGGCGCAACTAACTAGTCGCGGGACCAACCTAACTACTGTGACCACGGCGGTCAGCTACTGCAAACAATAGTCCTCAACAATCCGACGAGGGGGACCACAACAATGGAGACGCGGTTCTCCCAATCCCGAAAGCGGCCGCCGCCCGTGCCCACAAAGTGGACTGTATTGCGGAAGATGGTAACTGTTATATAAATATTCGACTGGGGGCTTATGCAATCCACGTACCTTTTACTCTGGAGATCCACCAGTGCGCCTGGCTATAGGTGACGGCCTAGCGCTCGGAGACCTCACGCGGCTCGCTGATTGTTTGGCACCCCGGGGTGGACGCAAGCGGTGCTAGCTTTCGGAATCCTTCCTTCTTCGCGTTTTCGACATACGAAGACAAAGGCTCTTCGTATGCTCGGAGTGTGCGCGCGGGGGTCAACACAACAACACGTCCAACGAGAAGGATGCGCTGTCGCACAGTGATCTAGGCACACTGATCGGGCTGCTCCGTCGGAGGGGGTAGAAGCAGCTTAGGCCGCCCTACGCCAGATGGCGCGCAGCGGTGGTGACACAGATGTGGTGGAAACATAAACCCCGATCTAATTACCTATGTAGCTAATAGATGGCGCTAACAACTATACTTAAATATTTTCTCCCGACTCTATAACTTACGCAGATGTTCATAAAACTTTGACACACACAGTCCTTTTCATTTGAAAAGTTTTAAATCATGATCTTGTGTGGCAAAGTGGAAGAATGCGAAAGTGGAAGTATGTAGGTACCGGGTAAGACCAAGACTATCATACCATGACCAAATAGACTGTGTCTTATCTGAAGGGCAAGTCAAGTCTTCGTAACCGGCGAGCGTGTATGAGACGAACTATGAGAGATAAGAAAGCTAGAAAGGTCTGTAATGAAAGAACCGGTTGGAACTCTGTACTCTCTGCCTACCCCGCAAAGGTTCAGGCGTGATGATATAGATAGGTCTTTTGTGTATCCCCAGTGATTCCTAAAGTTTCGTACTAAATCCCCCTGGTCGGCGTGCGAGCGAGAAAACATCACTCCCCATGTTTTACTTAATAATTATTGTGACATGGTTATATTATGTAGATAGATGTAGGTACCTTGTAAGATCTAAAATATATTAGCGAGTATGTACCCAAACATCCACACCGTCATTGGTCTTGTGGCAAACCAATGTGATCACGAGGGTTCAAATCCTAGGTCGGACAAATGTAGTTTTTTTAACCAAAAATTCCAATATGAGTTCAGAGTCTGGAATTGTGCTCAGTATATGGCAATAGAAACGCCCCCTATTACATGGGACCTAACATCGTCAGCGAAAAGTAGCTGTACTCAGTACACCCCTACCAGCCCCGCTAGGGAAAAATATATTCGTGTCCGTGTTTTTTTTTACTATACTTAACTATGTACTCCCTTCCCTATAACTTATTCCGATGTTCATAAAACTTTGACACACGCATCCTCCTTCCATCCGAAAAGTTTTTAATCATGATCTTGTGTAGTTATCCACAGTGATTTCCAAAGTTTCGTACTATACCCCCTGGTGTAAGTGCGAGTGAGACACCATCCCTCCCATGTCTTAAGGTTTAATCATTATTGTTACATGGTTTTATGAAGTAGATACATGTAGGTACCGGAGAAGACCTAGAATATATTGGCGGTATGTACCTAAACATCCACAGCACGTTATTATTGAAAAGTATATTTTATACATTAGTTACGGGCCTGAGTTTGTTGGTCGGACAAAAATTGTTTTTAAACTGTGTCCGGTATAATTGTAATAGATTCGCCCCCTTTTACCTTGGGATCTTACACCGTCGGCAAATTGTGAGTGTACACAGTACACTTTTCCCATCCCCGCTCAGGGAATATAAGGGTGACCGTTCGTTTTTTTTCTATACTGAAATATTTATTTCCATACCCTGTAACTTACTCCGATGTTCATAAAACTTTGACACACACATCCCTTTCCGAAAAGTTTTTAATCATGATTTTGTGTGGTTATCCCCAGTGATTCCCAAAGTTTCGCACTATGCCCCCTGGTATGATGACAAGCGACGCTAAAACCCTCCCCATGTCTGAATGTTTAATTTGCATCATCATAAGGACACATAATTAATATTTTAGAAGTTATGTAGGTTCGTTACGTCCTTTATCCGCAGAGTTAGATGTTATAAAGTACACCCAATTTACACCAACTTAATAATTTAAACCTTAACCAACTAGGAAATAGCTTTCAGAGTTCACAAGCGCTGCATCAGAGCTGTTTGGTCTCATTGTTACTGACACTTGCAAATCTTAATTCATTCACAATAAAATTCTTACACTTCGTTGTCTTTATAAACACCGTCACACCTGTATTCCAGGTGTATCGTTAATAACGCTAGACCTCAGACACCCCGATTATATAATTGCTTCAGAAACTCAAGATGAAAACCAAATTTTAAATTTCTTACCTTTTTTTCGAGCACCCCGCTTTTATACCCCGATTAACAATAAAACTTGTGTGTGTGCGAATTAAGAAATACGTTTCAGAAATTTAATTAAAATCTCCGTATTGATTTGAATCAAGAATAAATTTTGTTTTTGTAAGAAGAAGTAAGAAAAATAGTTGGAATCAATTCAGTTACCGATTTAGAACAAACTACTTTCAGGCCTTGCGTTTATTATGTTACAGCTTGTATAATAAATAATAATTAACATGGTATAGGAGTACCTTTGATTTCATTGACATTTATTGTATTTTTTTCTTGACCCAATTGACTTTTTTGAGGCGCTCGTAGCGTTGTGCAACCGCGGTGTTCCTACTGATCACTAAGTTTAAGCAGCGTTCGACTCGGTCGGCCTGATATGGGTGACCGTTTGTGGTTTTTTCATTCTAGCGTCTCCGTGCTTTGGAAGGCATGTTTAGCGATGGTCCTGGTTACCACTTAATATAGTTGTTAAGTCGAGTTGGAAGCCTTATAGTCGGTTTGATAGGTTCCAACAGCAAGTGGCCACAAACCTGCCTCTACCAATCAGCACTGGGTTCGCGTGGTGGAGTATGACCTAATCTCTCTCAATTTCAATTTGTGGGAGAAGGCCTTTGCCCAACCGTGGGGCATTAGGCTGATATTACTATAATTGACTTTTATTGATATAGTTAAAAAAAACACGCCGTCACGCCTATATTCCCCAAGAGAGGTTGCGGGGGTGTACTGAGTACATCCACTTTTCGCCGACGATGTTAGGTCTGATGTAATAGGGGGCAAGCCTATTGCCATATACCGGGCACAATGCCAAACTCCGGACTGATTCTGGGAAGTTTTCAATAGAAAAACTACATTTGTCCGACCCATGATTTGAACCCAGGACCTCGTGATCACCAAGCGATGCGCCTTGCCTAGAGACCAATGAGGCAGTCACTTTTATTGATATGTTAAAGAAATAATGTTCGTTTTATATTTGTACGTGTAATTAAGCAAAACAATGTGATTCTATTATCAATGCTTACTTCCTATGTATCTTCACATATTTTGACAAATAAATATACCTAGTCTGAATATAAAGGCCGGCGTGATTTTATAAAAATACATTTATTTTACAAATACAAATTTATGATAGATACTCAAAGTATTACAGTCGTTAACAATACTTCTTAAGTTCGTGCGAACGGTAAGACAGCTAAGACTATATTGAGGTACTTTGTCTGGTGATGACCATTTATAGGCATCGCCAAACAAACATGTTTACGCGGCGCCGCCTACGCAGAGTGCGCCGTATTAATTCATAATTGCTTATCAATCAAAACAGTTAGTGGAACTGAAGGGAGACTAACTAGGTTCCTGTCTAAAGTCAGCGCGGACGACGTCGCGGGCAGTAACTAGTTAATTATATTAGTAGGATGGCGAGAGTCAAGTCCGCGTGTATGAGACGAACTATGATAGTGGAGGAAACCAGAGAGGTTGGTAAGAAAACAGCCTGTTAGAACTCTGTACTCTCTGCCTACCCCGCAAGGGATCTGGCGTGTGTGTACCGACACAGAAAGAAGTTATTAATATACGCATATATTTCTTGATCATAATGCGTCGGATCAACACACACTTTCACAGTTTTTTACCCAATTTCCATAAGATAAATTATATATCTCGAATTAAAAACGATCTCATCTCCATTTTCATTTATTACATTAATTCGTTCAAAACGTTTAATCTATTGGTGCGATTCGGAACCTGGGTCCTTATTCCCTATGACTAATCAAATACGTAACGCGGTGCGTTACGTTAAACTCAAACAATTTATTTTGTATAAACCCAGCGGTATCATATCTAACTACTAATCCACCACCAGATTGGAACGCGGCTGCCACTGAGAAGATCCGGCGAAGAAACGCAGCGGACTTCTCTTTTTTTGCCTGTCTATTTTTTCAATTATACTTAGTTGTGTAACCTTACGACCAAGATATGAGACTAATGATGTTATTTTTAAGAAGTAAGTGTCTAAAGGATTCTGGATGGACCAGTACCCATAAGCAGCACCCGTTCACGAGTATGGCTACTGGAACAGCCATCACTCCCCTCGACCATATTGGAGGGATAACTTTGCGAAATAATCCTTAAATATATTAGTATAATAAGGTATTCCAGTGGCACAGAAAATACCATGACACAATTGTTTCCCAAAATTTGTGTCTTATCTAAAGGACAAGTCAGGAGTTTTCGTAACTGGCGAGCGTGTATGACAGTGGAGGAAGAGAGAGAGGTCTGTAAGGAACACAAAGCAAATATAAGGAAGTGTTAGCCTGAGCAACTGTGCATTGTGTCTTGCAACTAGGCCCTGGTGCCATCGCGTCATCGGGGTGAACTTGGTTTACGTCAGTCTGTCATTCGCAGCTTGTTGGCAAATACAGAAATTGGCGGGGTGTTACAACATATTCATTCCGCGCTACCCCGCGCATTCACACGCTTCATTGTATGGGAAAATCGAATAATATCATTTCCTTTTATATTTACTTCGTGGTAAGGAAAGAGCCTGTTTGAACTTTGTACTCCCTGCCTATCTCGTAATGGATCTAGCATGATGATATAGAGTTTCACATAGTTATCGTAACGCGTCGCGTTCGGTTTAGCGAATAATCAACCGGGTGAGATTCGTTTTCCAATATCCAACAATTTTATTACATCACCGGAATGGCGAAATTTTCATTTCTTATTAATAGCCTTATTAGAAATGGGGGATTGCGGTGGAAATCCGTTTTATTGCAGGTTGTAGGAAAAATATTTAGGGGATTCGCCGGGATTCTCATGCTATGCGTCTCATGACTAGGTTATGCGTGTTTTTAACCGACTTAGCGAGGTCTGAGGCCCACATAGATTTAAACCTCATATTTATTAGGGGAGAATGTCCGACGGAGAATGTCCGACGACACGTATCGACGGAGAAGTAGGGCGACATTGCTCGTTATCTTGTCCCGCAATTTATTTGAAAGAAAGAAAGATAAAAGAAAGACAATAAGACGAAAAGAAAATAAAAGATATTTTATTAGTCCACATCTATATAGTCATTTGCAACATGTTGCCCAAATACATTGTTTGTCCATTTTGTTGAGGAACTAAATGTCAGTGACTTCTATTCCTCAAGAGTGTAACGCGGCGATATGTCGCTGGACTTGTCGGGCAACGTCGCCCGTCGTCCCTGGACATCACAATCGACACATGTCGTGGGACTTTGGTCCCCACATCATCATCTCGGCATATACTGCTGAATAAAGGCTTCCCCAAGCGCTCTCCAGCGCAACCGGCCTGATGCCACCCGATTACAATTACTTCTTGCGATCTTCACAAGATCGTCGGTCCATCTTGCAGGTCCCACGCACGTTGGCAAGCGTGCCAATACGTGGTCTTCACTCTAGTATCTTTCTGACCCAACGCCCGTTAGATCTTCGCGCTATGGGGTCCGCCCATCCATTCCGACCTCGGTCTCGAACCTATTCGCGCCTTTATTAAAAAGGCGACAACCCGATATTTCGCGAACGCGTCCAATCATAGAAGTCCAGTAACCATAGCCGCCGTCAACTAACCGCCAACTAACGCCGCCGCGAACCTAACTCCCCTCCTACCAGCATGCGGCATGTTCTCACCGACCCTCCCGATGCCCTTACACCCCTTCTTTCGAATACAGCTACCGCACACAGGATCAGACACAGACCTCGCCGGCGAGGTCGAAGAATCCCTTGCCCGCCGGCCGGTGCAGAGCACCACGCCGAAACACCTAGTATACGCCCTCCCCCATAACGACTGCCCAAGCCGAGGTCGTTCCTCCTTGAGGCACCCTTGAGCTAGTTGCCCCTTGCCCTTCGGGCTCGAGCGTAGTGGTTGCACGATCGCCATCTTGTCCGGTGAAGCTGGAAAGGCCCCGAGGCCAACAGCGTTAATCATTCACACACACACGCACGCACGCACGCACACACACACACACACACACACACACACACACACACACACACACACACACACGCACACACACACACGCACACACACACACGCACACACACACACAAACACGCACGCACGCACGCACGCACGCACGCACACACACACACACACACACACACACACACACACACACGCACGCACGCACGCACGCACGCACGCACGCACGCACGCACGCACGCACACACACACACACACACACACACACACACACACACACACACACACACACACGCACGCACGTACGCACACGCACGCACGTACGCACACGCACGCACGCACACGCACGTACGCACACGCACGCACGTACGCACACGCACGCACGTACGCACACGCACGCACGTACGCACACGCACGCACGCGCACGCGCACATGATCGCGTGCGTACGCAATGTTAATCAGTAATTTATTTACCCACATGCCTATATTCCCCAAGCGGGGATGGCATAGGTGTGTCGTGTTAAATAAATTTACTATTTTTAAGCACTTCAATATCCAAATTAACAACGAAACCTGTGCCTACTTATGTATCTGTTTATTGAGGAAATGAATGCAATTGAAATTGCCGCATGGCTATGAATTATGGTTCAATATTGTTAAATACAGCATACTGAATGAGTAAGAGCATCTTTTCTATCTCACCAGATCCCTTGCAGGGTAGGCAGAGAGTACAGAGTTTAAACAGGTTCTTTTCTTACTCCTTGTGCAAACGATTCCATTGCCGATTTGGGACAAACTGCTTTCCGACCTTCTTTAATTATATTACACACTGTATTTGGGTGCTCATAGTTCGTATAATCGTTATAATTTCATCTAATCGATAACTCGATCACGTATCCGAGTCAGGTCTCACACATCGCTTAATGACGTCGGGGCGTTCTGATTATCGACTCGAGATCGCGCCTTGATTGATGAACGAACACTTCGGATGCCGCCCCCCCTTCCATAACGCCCACTATTTCACCCCCTATGCTGTCATTTAACTAGTTACGAGTGGATCTATGTTAGTGGTTATTATAAAAGTATTTTTAAACCTCTCGTGTCTAGTCAAGTTAAGGATTGGGCGTTTTTTTTTAATTTACATATTTCTATTTGTCGATATCATCCTTTATCTTTATATCATCACGCCAGATCACTTGCGGGGTAGGCAGAGAGTACTGAGTTCCAGCAGGTTCTTTCTTTACAGACCTCTCGCTTCCTCTTACGAGGACTCTTGATTTGTCCTTCAGATAAGACACGGTATATTTGGTCATAGTTCGTATGATCTATATCTTTCTATATCATCTCGCCAGATCCCTTGCGTCCCACTGCTGGGCAAGGGTCGAGGTCATCACGCCACCGCTTCCTGGGCCTGCCTCGGCGACGATGACCTGGTTGTATGACTAAGAGTTGTAAAAATTAGCGCTGAAGTAGAGCGTTTAGCGCTGAGTCGACGCTAACAAGCGTTGAAACACGTAGAAGACGCGAGCGTTTTAAGCGCCGACCCGAGCGTTTTTACAACATGCACATATGTGTGACTCATTTGCTACACAGTTTGGCCCACCTATTTGTGTCAATTCGGTTTAATCGAGTAGTATAGTCGATATAATTTAATTTAATCGATAACTCGATCACATATCGCTTTTAAGCGATGTGATTACCCGGTTCTGATAGTCGACTCGAGATCGCGCCTTGATTGATGAACGAACACTTTGGATGCCGCCTTCCCTCACATAACGTCTATTATTACACCCCCCACACTGACATTTAGCTCGTTACGAGCAGATCTATCTTAGTATAAATGAATTTTTATTTCTGTGGTCTTGTCCAGTTTAGAATTGGAATTTTCTGTTTTTAACTCACATCTTTCTAACTATCAATATCATCTCGAGTGGAGGGAGCCTGTGAGGTCTGTAAGGAAAGAACCTGTTGGAACTCTGTACTCTCTGCCAACCCCGCAAGGGAACTGGCGTGATAATATAGATAGATAGATCTCGCCAGATTCCTTGCGGAGTAGGCAGAGAGTACAGAGCTCCAACAGGTTCATTCCCTACAGAAGATCTGTACAGATTCTTTGGCTTCCTCTACTTTCATATTATTCTTTCATTTTTTTTTTAAACGTAGGCCCTGACTAGGATTTACTCCTGTGTCATAGGTGCGTTTACAAATATGAAAATCAATAAAATAAAAATTCACATACACAAATACCCATACCGGAACCAATAATTGTGGATCACACAAAGATTTGTTCCGTGCGGCAATCGAACTCGCGACTAGTAGACACAGTGGGCGGAGTGGCTTAAGCTCTTAACCTCTGCGCTAAATCGTCCGTCTTATACAACCTCGTAGGCTCGCATTAGTGCGTCCTACCTGTAATGACATACGGAGCCGAAACGTGGCCAATCACCGTGCGGCTTTTCCACCAGTTCAAGGTCGCTCAGCAAGTTATGGAGAGAGCCATGCAGTTTCTCTTAGGGATCGAATCCGGAACGAAGTTATTCGTGAGAGAACCAAGGTTACCGACATAACTCAGCGAATTAGCAAGCTGAAGTGGCGGTGGGCAGATCTAATATGCCGCAAAACCGATGGCCTTTGGGGCAGTCTGGTTTTTCAGTGGAGACCGCGTGGCGGCAAACGTAGTGTAGGGCGCCCTGTAGCTAGGTGGGGCGACGATATTCGTAAGGCAGCGGGCACGGATTGGAGAAGGAGAGCTGAAGATCGAGCTCAGTGGCGTGCCATGGGAGAGGCCTACGTCCAGCAGTGGACTGACACGGGCTGATGATGATCACGCTCGCTGGTTAGAGAGATTCTTGATTTGCCCTTCGGATAAGTAGTTTGGTCACGGATAGATAGCCACATTTTAGCGAAAGATATCATATATTTTGTCCTCCTTTCATCCTCCATTTACAATCTACATAGTTTCCTCCACACTCGAGTGAAGATGATTCCCTCTCTATATGTTAATAAGGGTGCATTTTACCCCTATTCTTGACAAATATCATCTGCCTTTCCGCGTCGAGGGTAAGGGTTCGGACGGGAATCATCTACTTGACTTAATGAGGTGTTCTTAATACTGATAAAGGTTTTTCTATTATAGGCTTTTTCACGAGTCATGGGTATATGGATGTTTGGGGTTTGTAGTTTCTAGAATGTGATGATAATAAAATTAAATGAAATAAATTCGATTAAATATCGTATCGAGATAATTTAACATCGAATGAATCGATGTTAATAACAATTAATAATGAATAAAAAGGAAACAATACACAATAATTTTATTATTTGTATACGAATCAGGATACCAGCAGTGATAGCCTATTGGTTAGACCGTTGGTCTGCAAAGTCAGAGGTCTCGGGTTCAAACCCAGGCACGCACCTCTGTCTTTTTGAAAGCATGTGCGTATTTAAAATTAATTATCACTTGCTTTAACGGTGAAGGAAAACATCGTGAGGAAACCTGCATGCCTAAGAGTTTCTCGAAGGTGTGTGAAGTTCGCCAACCCGCACTATGGCCTAAACCCTCTCAGTTGAAGAGGAGGCCCGTGCCCAGCAGTGGAACAGTTTCTTAACAGTGCTAATATTATATATACGAATCAAGCGATTCGTCCAAAAAATCGTCTGTCAAATCGCATAATTCGTCACGCACGGAAAATCTTTATTTAAAAATCTATGAAACTCGAACCACATACCAAAGCATACCACATGGCATGCTCACACGTTAAAATATTCGTAAAGAAAATGGCAATCGACTTTCAGTGGGATACATAGAATAATATTCGTAAAGAAAACTGCAATCGATTTTGTTGAACAAATTTCATTGTGCCATTCCCTAAACAACCATTTCATTGTGACATTCCCTAAAACGCAAACCGTTCCAATTAACATAATTTAGTGGAGTTTAATAACATTTCAAGTTTTTTTAATAATTTAATTACGCAAGCAATTATAAATGTCAAAAGGTCAAGAAATGTCAAAAGTTAGAATTTTTGACCAAATAATAGTAGTATTTTTCTTTCTCAATGAGCATTATTTGTGACCCTATAATAGACCGAAGCATCGGCTTCATCGGCGCCTTCGGTCAAAATGGGCCGAAGTTTTGGCCAAGCTGAAGGTATCCAGGAAGCTCCGAAATTAAACTATCTTTTACGATTTACGACTTTACGTTACGCCGGCGGTGGCGGGAGGGGTCTTTCGTAGTCGGCGGCGGCTACGATTAACAGATTCGCATGGGTAGATGCGTTCGCGAAGTGACGTGTTGTCGCCTTTTTAATATAGGCGCGAATAGGTTCGAGACCTAGATCGGAGTGGAGATCGACATTCCGTACGAACCGGGGGGCTCCTACGGCTTTACGGAGGAAGCGGTTTTGAACCACTGAGTTTATCGATGTGAGAGGGGGCCGAATGCCCGAACACAACACACGCATAAGTCATGATGGGTCAAACGCAAGTTTTGTAAAGCGTCACCTTATTTCTAAGGGACATTTTACTCCGCTTGCAGATTAACGAATGGAGACGACCGAGCACAAAGGATGCTCGGTGACGGACCCGCTTGATGTGCGGGCCGAAGGACATGGTACTGTTTAGGGTGACCCCTATAGTCCAGTCATTATAGTAAGTTCACCTCGGAATTCGAGATACCCAGCTGTAAGTCTGTAAATACTTGTATATTGACACCCTAAAAGTTGTCTCAAAACCTACATATGGTAGGGTGTACGCAACTATTACATTTCAAGGTCAAAGGTCACAAAAATCGGTTTTTTGCGCTTTTTGTGTAAGTATCTCATTTCCTATGGGTTTTTTGCTATTTGTATTTATTATCAATATTGTAGAATACAAAATTCTCTACAAATTTTGTTTAGAAATTTTTTTTATACGGTGAACCGTTTTCGAGATAGAGGGCGGAGAGCGCGCGGTCACAGGATCACTTCAGGTCAACCGGTGCCTCCGGTCGAAAACGCGCCATATATAGTTAATGAACTATCGATAAATCAATGATTATAAATATTTGTCAATTTTTATTAACTATTATATTATATTTTAATAGTTGCGTACACCCTACCATATGTAGGTTTTGAGACAACTTTTAGGGTGTCAATATACAAGTATTTACAGACTTACAGCTGGGTATCTCGAATTCCGAGATTCTTACCTAATTTAAGCTTAAATTACTGGACTACTAGATATTTGACCTCTTTGACCCTGGGAATGGGTCGGTCGAACATGGTCACTTGACCGAGATTACTTCTAGGGCGGCGCAGGGAGTGGCGCGGGGACATCGCTTTGTGATCACGAGGTCCTGGGTTCAAATCCTAGGTCGGACAAATTTAGTTTTTCTAACGAAAAATTTCCAGTATGAGTCCGGAGTCTGCAATTGTGCCCGGTATATGACAATAGGCTATGCCCCCTATTACATGGGACCTAACATCGTCGGCTAAACGTGTGTATACACAGTACACCTCTGCCACCCCTGCTTGGGGAATATAGGCGTGACGGTGCGTTGTGTTTGTGTCGTTCATATTTGTCCCGCTAAGTGAGTGGCCCTTTGTCCGTGGCCGCGCTTAGCTCTTACCCTGTGGTAGGTACAGAAGGCGCACTAGCAGGTGCGACATAGTCTATTAGGTCCCACCACAGTCGCAGGCTGTTATATTTGGATCTCTGAATCTCTATGTACACAGATTTTGCCTGCATCCGTAGGTGGGCAGGTAACCAAGGTTTGATTTCCGAATGCAATAAACTAAACTGGAATTGCCTTTTGTGCTTCCAAATTTTAGTGTAGTTAGTTGTGTTATCGTAAAACGGGATTTACTACGAAATTATCAATCGAATGGCGTCTGTTCGGAGACTTGCCAACCCGATAAACTAGGGTTACCAAAAGACATCAACTTTTAAAGACTTGTCTCCATAAATACTTTATTTATCTATCTATCTATATCATTACGCCAGATCCCTTGCGGGATAGGCAGAGAGTAGAGAGTTCCAACAGGTTCTTACCTTACAGACCTCTCTGGCTTATAGTCAGTCGCATACAGGCTCGCCGGTTATGGAGACTTGACTTGCCCTTTTGATAAGTACATAATATTAAGATCTCATATTATTGTATATATATATATACAATAATATGAGATGGGACTAAGTGTCAGCATATAAATATTTGAATTTTGAAGTGACTGACTCCCGTATCTATAGACAAGTACTTAGTCTAAGAAATAACTTAGCTGAGGAATGTCACGTTTTTAGAATTTTATCTGTCGAAATTATATTTAAGCAAGTATGACTCAGTACTTTAGACTCTTTTATAACTGTCAATATTATGTTTTACGTTTTGTTTATAAAAGCAAAAGGAGAAAAAGGTGCACATGTACTGTTAAATTATGCTCCGTTACAAGTAGTGCTCATTGCCTAAGTAAGAAAATGGAGACGGCCAAAAAATTTTATTTTTGTGGCCCGGTGTCGGGTCGCGATCTACCATATGGGAAACGCTGGTAATATATTAGGATTGTAGTAGATCTCTAAATCCATAAAGGTCACTAAGAAAATAGCCTGTTGGAACTTTGTACTCTATGCCTACCCCGCAAGGGATGTAATGATATAGATAGAAAGATCTCTGTACAGAACGATAAGCCATGGGCACCCTACTCAACAAATGTGTGCAGGGATATTGCCAAAACAGAAAAACAACATCAATTCGTTACTTTTATTATACAATAATTCCCGAACTAAATTAACATTTACGCGTACTTTAAGCTGTAATGCTGATTATTATCTTGTTTTTAAACACGAAATAATTACGAGAGAAAATTATGCTTTTGATCCGACTTTAATTCTTTGAAGGAAAGAGACATGTTATTTTGTTTACAACTAGTGAGGTGTTCGTAGCGTTTCGGGTTGGCGTTGTTTTGAGCGATCACCAAGGTTAAGCAACGCTTCACTCGGTCAGTGTGAGATGGGTGTCCGACATCATTACCTACAGGGGAAAATTATTATCATTGGTTGATTTCACTTTTATTCTCACAAAAAGGCATGTTTTTTGTTTACGTCAAGGAAGGTATTGGTAGTTTATCTCTAAGCGATCATCAAGGTTAAGCTTTGTTTGACTTGGTCAGTCTGAGATGGGTGGCCAAAATATTTACAGGGAAATTATAATGTTAGTCTTCAATTTGACTTTAATTCTTTAAAAAAAACGTGTTATTAAATTAGACAAGGGTTTTACCCAGCATTGGGATAGTAAAGGTTATTTTTCATCTATATCTTCACGCCAGCTTGCGGGATGGGGAGCGAGTTGACTTTTGTCAAGTTATCTATCTATCTATCTATATCATCACGCCAGCTCCCTCGCGGGGTAGGCAGAGAGTACAGAGTTCCAACAGGTTCTTTCCTTACATACCTCTCTGGCTTCCTCCACTCTCACTCCTTTTGTCAAGTTATATTATTTTTTTTACTTTACCTACAACAAGATACCTTTCGAAACCTCACGGGAAAACGAGATATTTAACATTTTTCACTGAAATGTCAGTCTGTCCGTGCATAGAGTGTATAATATAGTTTTTTTTTTTGTGAAAATGCAGCGATGCAGTGGCGGAAAACTTGAAATCCCATTCTTGCGCTGTCTTGGAGCACAATAAATGCGCGGCTTAGGCGCTGTGTGTGGTCCGAGTCAGGAGCGAGTTAGTTTTAAATGTCTTTGTATTAGGCACATCAACAATATTCATATTATATCACATTTTCAAATAGCATTTACCAATATATGAGTACAATCTAATATAAATATCACTTACAAACGTACACAGTATTCCTTGATTTTACAATTTGCATGTCAAGTTATCAGATAAAAGCATTATTAAATTAAATTGAAAAAATACTGGCGTATCTGTGTATCTGGCGTAATGATATGAATACATATATATTACGTAGAAATTTAGGTCGATTGCCACGATAATTATGCATACGCTTTATTAGAATTCTCGCGGATATTTTTAAATAATAAAAAATGTTACTTAAAGTAGAATGTGTGTCTGTTTAGCCTTTATTTTTACTAATACTCATTAGGTAGTAAATTGGAATGAAGTAAAGTGTAATATTTTCAATTTTACTTATGTTTATTTTTGGTACTTCCACTTAAATTAGCCGTCCGTCGTGCCGATCTTTGCGGGAAGCCTATGTTCTGCAGTTGATGTCTTTCGGCTGATGATATAAAATAGCTTAAGAATATGCTTTAAGCAGTTCATTGTTCACGATACTGTTCATGTCATAAAATAATAACTCGCTTTCCTCCTATGACGTGTACCACCATCTTCATCGTCTGGGTTTTTGGTTCGCATCGCAACGAGTAATGGCGGCCACATGGGGCTTCGCGCTAATGTCACGGAACGCTGTCTTTGAAACTGTATAATATTTTGCTGTTGTTGAATTTCAGAATTTCAATGTATATTGGTATATAATACTTGGAATAGGTGATAGTAATAAACAATGTGATTCTGCTTTATTATTGCGCCACACACCGGGAAAATAAATAAATACTAAAAAAAAAATTTTTTTGGGAAAATGCTTTTATGCAGCAAAGTAATGGTGTTATTTAACCAACCAATATAAAATGTGTATACAAAAGTTTGTGTCTATGAAGTTGAGGAGTTCCTTCGTCTGGAGCCAATCCTGGTCGTAGAATCAGATCATGCTTATAGGACACTGTTCTGCGTCCATAAATGATTCAGACCAGAACCAACAACAATAAAAAAAAATCTTGTATGATTTCAAATCATGTATAAATTGTGGTCATGTATTCATTATTATACAGACAAACGGGGGACTTTTGGGGATTATTGCATAAAAATGATTAGAATTTGAGGTTATAATTTAGTAGCAAAAATACATCTGTAAAATCGTTATAATCAAATGAATTCTGATTGAATGTAATCGATTGAATGTAACCGATTGATAGGATCGGCATCTCCATCCGTAATTCGTAACAACGTTGACATTCGGTAAGAATTTCGGCGACTTCGATTGAAGTACTTACAATACATTGAGGCGCTCGTAGCGCTGTGTGACCGCGGTGTTCTTACCGATCACCAAGGTTAAGCAGCGTTCGACTCGGTCGGCCTGCGATGGGTGACCGTTTGTGGCATTTCATATTCGAGCGTCTCCGTGCTTCGGAAGGCACGTTAAGCCGTTGGTCCCGGTTACCACTTAATGTGGTAGTCGTTAAGCCGAGTTGGAAGCCTTAAAGGTGGCTTGATAAGTTCCAACAGCAGGTGGCCACAAACCTGCCTCCACCAATCCGCACTGGGTCCGCGTGGTGGAGTATGACCCAATCTCTCTCACCTCGATTTGTGAGAGAAGGCCTTTGCCCAGCAGTGGGCAGTATAGGCTGATATTAATACATTGAAATCGTTAGGTAGCGCTCGTAGTGCTGTGCGATCGCGGTGTTCTTACCTATGACCAAGGTTAAGCAGCCTTCGACTCGGTCGGTCTGAGATGGGTGACCGTTTGGCACTTTCATATTCGAGCGTATCCGTGCTTCGGAAGGCACGTTAAGCCGTTGGTCCCGGTTACCACTTAATGTGGTAGTCTTTACGCCGAGTTGGAAGCCTTAAAGGCGGCTTGATAAGTTCCAACAGCAGGTGGCCACAAACCTGCCTCCACCAATCCGCACTGGGTCCGCGTGGTGGAGTATGACCTAATCTCTCTCACCTCGATTTGTGAGAGAAGGCCTTTGCCCAGCAGTGGGCAGTATAGGCTGATATTATTATTTTTATACATTGTTTTGGATTGAAAAATGTCCGTTAAATACAGATATTTGTCGAATAGAATAAATTAGATCAATAATTACGGTATGTTTGTTGGTTTCGGGTCCATTTTTGACGAGGTCCTTTCAACTTCGCAAGATAAGAGTAAGTGGTTTCTTATTCAGCTTGGAAGATTTGACCTAGACAAACTAGCAACCATGTTTGTTAGTTATACACGGTGTAACGTAAATAACGCAACACCTCAGATACCCGGTTTAGATAATTGCTTCACAAAATCAATACGAATACCAATTTTCCAAATTTAAATTTTTCACGCCTCGATGGTTTGGTGGCAAAGCGCATCGCTTTGTGATCACGAGGTCCTGGGTTCAAATCCTAGGTCGGACAAGTGTAGTTTTTCTAACGAAAACTTCCCAGTATGAGTCCGGAGTCTGGAATAGTGCCCGATATATGGCAATAGGCTCGCCCCCTATTACATGGGACCTAACATCGTCGGCGAAACGTGGGTGTACTCTGTACACCTCTGCCACCCCCTCTGGTGAATATAGGCGTGACGGTGTTATTATTAAATTTTTTAACCCCTTTTTTAAGCACTTTTATATCCCAATTAACAATTAAACTTGTACATGTATGTGCGCGTCCTGAAAACAAGTTTTAGAAATTAATTTAAAATCTCCGTATTGCTTTGATCAATAATAAATTTAGGTTTTTAAGTCGCACTAAAGGAGTAACACATTTTTTTTCAAATTAATAAAAAAATGTCAATAGTCTCCTTAACCGGCGAGCGTGTATGAGATGAACTATGAGAGTGGAGGAAGCCAGAGCGGTATGTAAGGAAAGAACCTGTTGGAACTCTGTACTCTCTGCCTACCCGCAAGGGATCTGGCCTGATGATATAGATAAAAAAATGTAAGATACATTATAAATTGTTGGAATCTATTCTGTTATCGATTTAGAATAAACTACTTTCAGGGCTTGCGTTTATTATTTTACATCTTGTATATAAGCTTGTTAAAAATTTACAGTTTCATATAATTTGATTGAATAGTCATCAACTTAATGTATGAAATTGCAGTTTTGTTTCCGTTGGGTGTTGTAATTATAATAGTAAATCGTTTCTTCTTTAAAAAAAAACAATGGCTAAATTTGAACTTTATTTGGACGGGCTGTGAAGATTTGTTACTGAATTTTAGTTTTCTTTCAAGCTTCTTCCTCAATCTCAAATAAAAGTTTTCCATCGATTAAAAATATAACTTGTCCGAATGTAAAAGTGAAACAATCGCACTGTTCTATTGATACAACTGTAATTTTCTTTTGTGTTGTATTTTATCCTATATATAACTTTTATCGAATTGCTAAAAAATCACATTTTAAAACATAAAATTATTATATATTAAATTTTTGTCTTAAAAAAAATATTTTTTTCTACATCGACGATATTTTCTGTGCAAATACTAAGTTATCTGAGGGCTTAGCGCGATAAGATTTATGTAAGCGTAACACTAGCGAGTTAATATGCCATCCTTGTGTTTCAAATTATGATGGACGATTTGGCGAAGTGGTTAACAGCATAAGCCGCTCCGCCTACTGGGTCGAATAGTCGCGACTTCGATTCCCCCACGGGATAAATCTTTGTGTGACCCACAATTATTTGTTTCGGTCTGGGTATTTGTGTATGTGAAATTTCTATCTCTATCTATCTATATCATCACGCCAGCTCCCTCGCGGGGTAGGCAGAGAGTACAGAGTTCCAACAGGTTCTTTCCTTACATATCTCTCTGGCTTCCTCCACTCTCATAGTTCGTCTCATACACACTCGCCGGTTACGGAGACTCTTGACTTGCCCTTCACCTAAGACACGGTCTATTTGGTCATGGTAAGATAGTCTAGGTCTTCCCCGGCACCTACATCCTTCCACTTTCGCATTGTATATCTGTTTTGTCATTCTTTCTTCTGGCATTCTTTCTATATGCCCGAACCAACGGAGCATACCCTTTCTCATCTTTACACCGATACTATCTTTCATACCTACTCGCTTTCTTACCACGCTGTTGCGAATACAGTCGGTCAGCGTGACTCCGCACATCTTCCGCAGAGAATTTTCATGTTTGTAAACGCACCCACGACACAGGATAAACCCTAGTGCGGGGCTATGTTTAAAAAAGAAATAAAATGAAAAAAAAATCTTAATAAACATGAACGTGACAGCACGATTACTCTCTAGCATCAAGCTAATGTCAATCTTTTCGTGCTTAGCCGTGCGTGATTTGATATCATCTAAGTATTCTTAGTATTCCCGTCGATAATAGAAATCTCAAAACTATTATATCACAAAAGGCCATTGCCCATTCCAAGTTTTAATCCGCAATCAAACCAACTCTCTCAGGCGAATATCGATAAAATTAATCGAGCTCTCGGCCGTATCGATTAGGGAATCAAAGGGACGGCGCGTGTTGTACAAGAATAGTTCACAATTAAAGGCGGCTATTTCAGGAGGAGACGAGAAACAGACATCGGTTTTAGTGGTACAGGGTATAAGCGTTTGGCCTATAATGGATATCTTATTGCCTCTTCCCGCGTTATTCTAAAGCAGCGTTTCCCATATAGTGGGTCGCCACCCGAAACCGGACCACGAAAATAACATACCTGATGGCAGCGTTGGCAACTTTTTTTCTTTTTTTTTTAAAAAAAAACGTAGCCCCACTAGGATTTATGCCTGTATCGTGGGTGCGTTTACAAACATGAAAATTCACATACACAAATATCCAGACCGATACAAATAGTTGTGGATCACACAAAAATTTGTCTCGTGCGGGAATCGAACCCGCGGCTATTAGACACAGTGGGCGGAGCGGCTTAAGCTCTTAACCACTGCGCTAAATTGTCCGTCATCGTTTATAATCATACTCGTTCATGATCAACGTTCGCTCCGCTTTTCCACTGAGGAGTCGGTGGTGGTACTGGTGGTCGTCATGCGACCTGCGAAGCTTTTGTTTTACACGCCCTGCGTATTGTTTCCCGCATATACATTGACATTGAAATGTTTTTTTTTATTATCCCTATATGCATTATCATCGTCTTAACTGCTGCGAGTTTGTTTTCTCGCCCGAATTCCTGATTTTGCCTCCAATGAGTGATTAGAAAAGTAATGATCCTCCGTAATACAGAATTTTACCCGGTAAAATTATAATAACATCGTCTCTCCCTAACATCGTCAGCAATATGTGGTTAAGTGTTTTATCTTTTATTTTTTATGTAGCTGGTAGAATAATTACACTTTAATATAGGACACTTACGTAAGTTGCGTTGATTGGGTTCGGGTTGACAATTTTCATTTAATAGGCCCCAGCTCGGCTCAAAAAATCCTTTTAAAAAATTTGTTGTTATCCTATCGAAATTATCGCTACAAGACGCTATAAATAATATTAGCCCCGTTAAGAAACTGTCCCACTGTTGGGCACGGGCCTCCTCTCAAACAGAGAGGGTTTAGGCTATAGTCCACCACGCTGGCCCCGGCCAGCCACCACTTGGCGATCTTCACACACCTTCGAGAAACTCAAAGGCATGCAGGTTTTCTCACGAGGTTTTCTTCACCTTTAAAGCAAGTGATAGTTTATTTATAATACGCACATGATAGCGAAAAGACAGAGGTGCGTAGGTTTGAACCCGAGACCTCTGCTACTTGACCTTTATAAATAAATATATTTTTTAAATGCTTCAATTGCGTCTAATATTAATCTAATATCGATATAAGCTCATGACTTACACCCTACCAAAGCAATTGAAAGCATCGTATCCCCGAGACAAACACGCCACGGGATTACACAATGTGAACAAGTCACAGACTAGACAAACAAACGTACATCGAGTGCACAGCCGAGGAAAGGAAGGTCACAGTTGAAGTAGATCTGGCGATTAAGCCAACAGAGCAATGACCGAAAGCCGAATACTGAAATTTCGTCGCAGTTCCCTAAGCCATACTAAGTCACAAACACCGCCACTTAGTGGCGGTGTTTTTGTGATTCCAAGGTTAATCAGCGTTCGGCTCGGTCGGCCTGGGATGGGTGGCGTTTTGTGGCGATTCTATTTGTCTGTCTCCGTGCTTAAAGCATGTTTAAGGGGTTGGTCACGGCTGCCACTAAATTTTATTTTATTTTATTAAATAGGTACATAAACAGATTACAACCAATAATAATAAAGAAAACATAAGTTTCTTCATTTAGTTCTGGGAAGTAACCCTTAATAATGTACACAAAAAGAAAAACATGCCATCATTAACTTACAGTAATCTAGACTAATATTACAAAGAGGAAAGTTTCAACTTCATACAATACTTAATGGGGTAGTCGGTTGTAATCTACTACACGTGATAGAGAAAATTTTACGATGACCAAGCAACGTGGTAACGTATCATTAAGTTCTAAAAACAATAATAACTACATTCTTACAACAATATAGGCAATGAGTCTGAATACAGTATTGTCTATTTATTATTTATACGTTTAGTGTGGGTAGTTTTTATAACGTCCGACACGATAACATTTCGATTTCGATAATGTTTCGGGTAGCGTCGATCCCATTGTACATTATGAAAGATTGGTCTTCATGAAAATTAGTGCTTATAATAGCTAGTAAGTTTATCGCCATGTCTATTTCTCCACACTTAAATATTTTTTGCTCTTATAGTAAGCAAAACATTTTAGTTAATCCTAGTATAAAACCGTTAAAATTAAAGAAAACATCTAGCCCTCTGAGTTTCTCGCCCGATTTTTCTTGTTAGAGTGTTTCAAACCAATGGTAGATATAAAAATAATTTAATTTCGAAGTTTACAAGTATTTTCTTGGTTGGTTTTGCCTATAAAACGGAGCAAGATGGGGATTTTATTTATTAAAATACCTAATAAAGGATAACAACCAAATTACGCGTTAAATTCATAAGAACACCGCGGACCCTTACCTTTGTATTCTCATATATTATTCGTATTCGCATTCTTGCAAAGGCCAAGGAACGATTCGAAAATGAAGCGCGGCGCTCAATTATTCACACCTAATCTGCTGGCTTGTGTTGCGTCTGTATTTACGCTGTCCGATTCCGGCACGATAGAGTAAAATGTTTTATCAAGTTTTGTATAATCTCTTTATGTACCTAGATTGACCAAGTATCCACAACAAATTTTAATTAGAAAATACCTTTGCGTTAGTCATGCATTATTTAATTAAATTCGATATTTTAGTTAATATAGTACATATACAACGTTTAAATACGAAATAATAGAGACCTAGAGTCTCCGTATCATACATAAGATACAGCGAGCTTGAATGAGACGAACTGTTATAGTGGAGGAAGCCAGAGAGGTCTTAAAGGAAAAAACCTGGTGGAACTCTGTGTGATGATATAGTCAGATAGATACCTAACAATTTAATTTAAACTTCGCTCTCGTTACTATCATCTATCTATCTATATCATCACGCCAGATCGTTTGCGGGGTAGAGTGTACAGAGTTCCAACAGGTTCTTTTCATACATACCTCTCTGGCTTCTTCCACTCTCATAGTTCGTCTCATACACGCTCGTCGGTTACGGAGACTCTTGACTTGTCCTTTAGATAGGACTAGGGTTTATTTGGTTAAGATAGTCTAGGTCTTATCATATTTTGGATAAAAAATATCATGAGGTGTAAAAGCCCCTACGGCGAACAACAAATTACTGTTAAATACACAATACGTAGTTCGTCCGCCTCGCTAAATAAATTAAGTGCACTCGTCCTACCTGCCGGGCAGAGGCGCCGACAAACGGAGCGGTCGGAACTATGAATTTTTAACTACGAAAATGGGTAGGCAGGAAGTGTGCGCTGGTTTCAACGTACATTTTTAATTTTGGAAAAAGGTTTTTGTTATTTTAATTTCATTAAAAAAATTATGAGTTGCACACCCTTGACAATCTCCGGACATACCCTCAAACCCCTTGGCCTTGTGATTAATTACTCAACATGAAACCCGGCTGAAATCCGGCAGTGGCAATTCACTTGGATTGCTTCAGGTTCGAGGCGGGGTCGCATTTGAAGCGGACACACCTTAATTTCTCGCAAAAAAAAAGTAGACGAAGTGCCATACTACTTCCGTATGGTAGACTAACCCCTCCTTCGTACGAGCGCTTTCTCAACCCGTTAGGATGAAGCGCTGTAAGCGCTTTTTAAATAATGTACTGTTAACCATTTGTTTTATTCCAGCACTTCATTGATGCGCGTTGGAAAGGCTCTCGTGCGAATAGAGGCCACTTTTCTTGAATTGCTACAGATTCGAAGCGGGGTCGCACTTTTAGCGGACTTAGAGTAAGCTATATTCCGTTGGATTGCTGTAGGTTCGAGTCGCAGTCACACTTTTAGACTTTATTTCCCAATCGAGATGGTAGAAAAAAACTAGAAGAAGTACCATACAGCTACCGCACGACCGACACTATTGCGGGCTAATGTGCATACCCGTCGCTTAGCCGGGCCGTCGCGCTTACTATCCCTAAAAAATAATGGCTATTGCACCATAGAAGAAAATACGACTTATTGCCTATCAACACGCCATACCCCTTGCGGAGTAGGCGGAGAGTACATAGTTCCAACAGGTTCTTTTCTTACATACCTCTTTGGCTTCCTCCACTCGACTTATTGTGAAATTGGAAATATTTGTAACGAAGTTGTATTGCAGCATATCCTACTAATATTATAAATGTGAAGGTTTGTATGTTTAGGTTTGGGTGTTTGTTACCTAATCACATAAGAACGGCTTAAAATCGTTTATTATCTGGATTAACACATAGGATTTATCCCGGAAAAATTTAAGTGTGTGTGTGTGTGTAAATGATCTACGTTGTTGGCCGCGGGGCCTTTACAGCTTCACCGGACAAGAAGGCGAGCGTGCAACCACTGCGCTCGAGCCAGAAGGGCAAGGGGACTAGCTCAAGGGCGCCTCAAGGAGGAACGGCCTCTGCTTGGGCAGCCGCTGTGTGTGTGTGAGTGATGTACGCTGTTAGCCGCGAGGCCTTTACAGCTTCACCGGACTTAAGGGCGGGAGGGCGTATACTAGTTGTCTCGCCGTGGTGCTCTGCACCGGACGGCGGCCAGAGGATTCTTCGACCTCGCCGGCGAGATTGGTGTCTGTCGGCCGGTATCTGTATCCGAAAGAAGGGATGTAAGGGCATCGGGAGAGTCGGTGAGAACATGCCGCGGGCGGTCATTTGGCCTACAAATCGTTTATTCTGTGGATTAAAATACGGGATTTTTAATGGAGGAAAAATGTAAGGTTCCTGTCTAAGTCAACGCGGACGAAGTCGCGGGCAGAAACTAGTTATTCATATTTGTAATTGTGTGTAACCTTCGCCGGTTCCCGTATTGGGGTAGCTTAAAGGCACTTTCTTCGTTTTTGTTATTCTGTGTGTATTTACATTGTGTTCGGCAATAGTTCGACGACAATGTCAGGTCCCAATATAATAGGGGCTGAGCCTATTATAAATACAAACCAACAGCCATAGGTTTCCAGATCGTGTTTCCTTCGGCGGAGCAAGAGACAAATCATATATATGTAAACCATATGTAGCTACAAGGGATTTTGAAGAAACGAACAGATGCAAAATGACTGCCTCGTTGGTCTGGTGGCAAAGCGCATCGCTTTGTGATCACGAGGTCCTGGGTTCAAATCCTAGGTCGGAAAAGTGTAGTTTTTCTAACGAAAAATTCCCAGTATGAGTCCGGAGTCTGGAATAGTGCCCGGTATATGGCAATAGGCTCGCCCCCTTATTACATGGGACCTAACATCGTCGGCAAATCGTGGGTGTACTCAGTACACCTCTGCCACCCTCTCTGGAGAATATAGGCGTGACGGTGTTTGAACAGATGCAAAATTACTTGGTCTTAAACTTATTATGAATTCTTTTTATCTATATCATCACGCCAGATCCTTTGCGAGGTAGTCAGAGAGTACAGAGGTCCAACAGGTTCTTCCCTAGATATCTCCGGCTATAAATTAATGGCTTATTAATCTCCGTATTTCCCAACCACGACAATCTAAACTGAATGAAAGATATTACCCGACCAAATGACTTTATACTTCAAAGATTCCCACAGATATTAATCGTCTCTTCTAAACCCTCGCTAACCTAAAATACCAAACTATCTCCAGGATTGCTCGTTTGGCAATACGTTTAAATATTTACAAGTGTTACTCCTGACAACTTCAAACCGAGCCGTCAAGGGAGCGTGCCCTTCGACGATAACAAAGGGGCGTTAAATCTTGATAAATTTTAATTATTCCCCCCTTGATACCTGTTATAATCCATATAATCTGATGTAAACCTGTTATAATCTGAAACACTAGTTTTATGAGATCTGAAGCTTTATTTGATTAATTTTATTACTATTTTAAAATATACAATGCGTAAGTGAAAGGGAAGATCTAGACTATCTAACCATGACCAAATAAACCATGTTTTATGAAAAGTCAAGTTAGTCAAGAGTCTCCGAACTTTCTTAAACATTAGTGTATGTAAATTGCCACTTACTAACTGCTAAAGAAAATGTCCAAGAGAACTTAAAAAATTTAAAGGCGTGGCTTGTTTCATATAATAACAGTTAAAAATTACAATCTGTACAGCGCCGTTACTGGCACCATGCCCTCCTAAAGAATAAGGCTCGCTTATCTGAAATTTTAATTATCTGTCATTATGAATGCAAACGATGTAGATACCCGGGACGATCTAGACTATCTTACCATAATCAAATAGATCGTGGCTTATCTGAAGGGCAAGTCAAGAGTCTTCGTAACCGCCGAGCGTGTATGAGACGAACTTTGAGAGTAGAGGAAGCCAGAAAGGTAGGTAAGGAAAGAACTTGTTGAAACTCTACTCTCTGCCCACCCTGCAAGGGTTCTGGCGAGATGATATATGAATGCAAACCGGTTTCCATAGTTGTTTTTAACACTTTATTACACGAGGCATTATCAAAGATCGCTGTAACTGGGGCCGCGAACTATTTACGACAAGGACTCCGATTAACCAGCGGAATCGCGTAGTTCCATACAAGGTTGCGTGTGCGTTTTATTGCAGAACCCTAATATCTATCAGAATCTGCGTGTTATTGCTATATTAAGATTTCTTTCTTTTGATCAGTTACTTAAAGTCAATCTGAGGTTTTTTTATATTATTAAATATTTTGTTGTTTAAGTGAGGTATGGCTATCACGAGGTCATAGGTTTGAATCCTTGGTAGGCCAAAGTGTAGTTCTACCATCGAAAAAAATTGACTCAATTTATTCGTCTATCTAAAATAGCGTTAAAAACAACTACGGAAACTGGTTGGTATTAATCTATTTATCTATCTATATCATCACGCTAGATCCCTGCGGGCTAGGCAGAAAGTTTGACATGGCTGTATTACATCGACCTAAACATGAAGATACACAGTACATCTCTGTCACTTCCGCTTGGGGAATAGTATCAGTGTTGTATATGTTTATTTGTGAAAATAAATACTTACGAACGATTTGGCACAATGGTTAAGAGCTTAAGCCGCTCCGCCCACTGTGTTTTCGTGGGTTCGATTCCCGCACGAGACAAGTCTTTGACCCACAATTATTTGTTACGGTCTGGGTATTTTTGTTTGTAAATTTTCATGTTTGTAAACGCACCCACGACACAGGAATAAATCCCAGTGTGGCGGCTATATTTTTATTCAAAAAAGTACGTGTTTATTTTAAAAAAAAGCACATATTATAGTCCGCTCGTCCACTTTTAAACCACAGCAGAGATTAGAGGGCTTAAATAATTAATTAAACTGTTCGTACACGGACAGAATGTTCTTGTACTAAGCACGCTTTGTATTTGAACTAAGCTCGCTGATAAAAAAGCTTAATCTGAACTAGTACGAGGAAGGCTACGCAATTTTCTGCCAACGGCCACTAAAATTTCACTTGCACAATCCCTTCTCCTTCCTATATTAGATTATGCAGACACCAGCTATCTTGATCTTACTGAGAGCCAACTTGATAAACTTGAGCGTCTTCAAAATTTTATAACCTCACGCCAGATCCCTTGCGGGGTAGGCAGAGAGTACAGAGTTCCAACAGGTTCTTTCCTTACATACCTCTCTGGCTTCCTCGACTCTCATAGTTCGTCTCATACACGCTCGCCTGTTACGGAGACTCTTGACTTTTCCATCAGATAAGACTCGTTTTATTTGGTCGTGGTAAGATATTCTAGGTCTTCCCCGGTACCTGCATCCTTCCACTTTCACATTGTATATCTGTTTTGTCATTCTTTCCTCTGGCATTCTGTAGAAAGTTCATATTCGGTTTACGCAAATATGACCATGTTTCTGAATTTCATGGAAGACTCAAGTGGCTGCCAATCCGCCATCGCCCGAATGCTAACATACTATCACTTTTATACAACATTCTAATAATACGACAACTCCCTCTTACCTCAAAAAACGGTTTGAATTCCTTCATGAAACTCATTCGAGGTTCCTAAGGTCATCAGAGAATCTGAGGCTGAAAACACCAATGCATTCCACAAACTTCTTTCATAAATCCTTCACTAATCAAGCTGTACGTGTGTTTTCAACCTCAGATTCTCTGATGAGTTACGGTCCGACGTGCAAAGACGTTGCATTCTTTTAAAACAATGGTTAAAGATCACTTTTTCCTGGTTGGATAATGTAATAATTGTCATAATTGGATTGGATTAGATTTATATGTTTGGTATATCAATATGTATGTGGTAGTATTTTATAGAATATATATCTTTATAGTGTACGCCACCAACTGCCCTCTATTTTTATCTGTTGCTTATTCCAACGTACTGGTTGTCTGGAAGAAATTGCTCTGAGCAATAAGGCCGCCAATTGTGCCTCTATCTTAAGATAATATCACATTGTATTTCTCTGTTCGCTGGTGTACAATAAAGAATACTCTATCTATCAATCTAGTATGGGCGCCATGTTTTGTGTGATGGAAAACAGGATTGTTATAACGGTTTTCAACCGACTTCTAAAAAGGAGGAGGTTCTCAATTCGACTGTATGTTTTTTTTGTATGTATGTTACACCGTTACAATTAATAGTACACCGTTACAATAGGCCTGTATTCGCCATGCAGGGGTGGCAGAGCGGTACTGTGCACACCTGCATTTCGCCGACAATTTTAGGTCCTCTTTAATAGATGGCGAGCCTATTGCCATTTATAGGGAACCATTTCAGACTCCGGACTGATATTAGGAATTTTTCGATAGAAAACCTACATTTGTCTGACCTAGGATTTGAACTCAGCATCCCGTCATGCAATGCACATTATTCGCCACTAGGCCAAAGAGATGGCAGGGTTTAAATAATTAATTAAACCGTTCGTACAGGAAAAGTGTTCTTGTACTAAGCACACTTTGTATTTGAACTAAGCTCTAACTAAGCTCGCTACTAAAAAAGCTTAATCGGAGCTAGTGTGGGCGCCATGTTTTGTGTCATAGAAAATAGGATTGTATATATATGTTACATACATACAGTTAACGAAATGTAATAATTACTAATGTTTAATTATATAGTAGTCGCTCGTCGCGCAACAACTAGTAGTGTGAAACCGCGGTATTCTTAGCAATCACCAAGGTAAAGCGGCGTTCGGCTCTGTCAGTCTAGGATGGGTGAGCGTTTATGGCATTTTCATGTTCGAGCTTCTCCGAGCTTTGGAAGGCACGTTTAACCTTTAGTCCCGGTTCCTACCTAATGTAATACTCGTTAAGTCAAAGGGAAGCCTTATAGACGGCTTGCTAAGTTCCACTAGCAGGTGACCCCAAGCCTGCCTCCCCCGCACGGCATTGGCTTCGCGTGGTGGAGTATGATCTGATCTCCCACTTCGATTTGTAAGAGAAGGCCTTTGCCCAGCTGTTAGACATTACAGACTGGATTTATTTATAGATATAGTAGACGAGTATGAAAGATAGTATCGGTGTAAAGATGAGAAAGGGTATGCATCGTTGGTTTGGGAATATAGAAAGATTGCCAGAAGAAAGAATGACAAAACAGATATACAATACGAAAGTGGAAGGATATGGGTACCGGGGAAGACCTAGACTAGATAGTCTACTGATAGTCAATTTGGTCGTGGTAAGATTACCACGACCAAATAGACCGAGTCTTATCTGAAGGACAAGTCAAGAGTCTCCGTAACCGGCGAGCGTGTATGAGATTGGAGGAAACCAGAGAGGCATGTAAGGAAAGAACCTGTTGGAACTCTGTACTCCCTGCCTACCCCGCAAGGGATCTGGCGTGATGGTATAGATTGGTAGATAAAATTATTTTACAGGATCGAAACGGTTTCATAATCAAATCCCTAATAATCGTTGGGCCGGATAAATTGTAAAAACAAAAACATTTTTTGTACAACCTTCGATTTAAATCCTAGGTATATAGTAACTGGTAATCGCCAATCTCCACTAGTAGTTAAATCAACATACAAATCAAAATGCCAGTCCATAAAGAACCATATATCATTTTCACCCTACCTTCAGAGCTTAATACCTTTTTTTCCAGTCGCCGGTGTAGCTACAGGTTAATCCGCTTATAGGCGGGAATAAATCGCTCGTGCTCGCGTCCCCAGGTTTATACCGTTGTCTTTCAGCCTGGATTTTTGCCTGAACGGATAGATTTATTGAGGATTAACTATGATACTGATTTCCTGGTGTGGTAGCATTGATATACTAGGTAAAAGGGACAAAGGTTCAACTCTTGAAACAGGTTCTTATCGAATACGAATAATTTTTATTGTGATCACACTTCTCAGACATTAAATTAGGAGAAGGAGGCATTGTATAGCCTTCGGTATCAGCTGGTGCAGCCCTTCGAATCCGCCGGTGAATTTCTTAGTGAGTCGTCCCCCACGATTTGCTGGATGATCTGCATTTTTTTTTTATTTGAACCTTGCAGAGGCACATTAGATTCACTTTTTTCTATCCATTTATCTATCTATATCATCACGCCAGATCCCTTGCAGGGTAGGCAGAGAGTACAAAGTTCTAACAGGTTCTTTGCTTACATACCTCTCTGGCTTTTTTATTCAAAATATCTACTATTTTACCACCAGATCGAAACGCCTCCTCCACTAAGAAGATTCAGTGAGAATGTCAGCAGCCTTGTTTTATTTTTTAATTACACTAAATCGTGTTGTTTAATTTTACTAATTATATATACAAGGTGTAACATAACAAACGCAAGACCTGAAAGTAGTTTGTTCTAAATCGGTAACTGATTTCATTCCAACAACTTTAATGGATCTTATATTTTTTCAAAATTTGCAATAAATTCTGTTACTCCTTCAGTGCGCTATAAAAAACTAAAATTATTATTGATTCATAGCAATAAGGAGACTTCAAAAGCATTCCTAAAACGTATTTCTTAAAACACACACATACACGTACAAGTTTCATTGATGATTGGGGTATAAATGTGCTTAAAATTAGGGTAAAAACCTTTAAATTAGGAAATTTGGTTTTCGTTTTGTATTTATGAAGCAATTCTCTAATCGGGGTGTCTGAGGTCTTGCGTTAATGACGTTACACCTTGTATATTGATTTGTACTATAACCCTTTTTAGGTTTCGTGCACCTGGTCTTTGCACCTGTATATACCTACTTGGCATACCGACGACCAAATGACACAGTTTCCCAAAACATCCGAACTAAAAATACAACAGATTTGTAACAAACCCGTGAAATATTTATTGCATCGGCGACGTATTTTCTATAAAAAGATCGCGCGTCCACGCATCCCGAAGTCGCGTCCGTCAACGCGCGCGGCGCGACCAAAATAGTCGCGCGATGACGCGACGGAAATAGACGCGGCGCACGCGACACGTCCCGCGGCGTCACATTGGCTTGTCGCGCGTTGAGTCATGCAGTGTTGCCAGCTTAGGAATATTGTTTTTTTTTTGGAACTAAGTTCGTCCCTCTGCCCTTACCCATAAGGGCAGTTGTGCTTCATACACGATACAGAAACATTTTCGTTTTACCTAAACACAACACCCCCTTCAATGCTCTTACCTCTCTCTTTTCGGATACAGATGTCGCACACAGGATCAGACAACGACTTCGCCGGCAAGGTCGAGGAATCTCTTGCCAGCCGGCCGGTGCACAGCACTACGACAAGACACTTAGAACACGCCGTCGCTTATAGCAACAGCTCAAGCCGAGACCGGTCCTCCTTGAGGCGGCCTTGAGCTAGTTGCTCCTCTTGCGCGCTCGCCCTCTTACACGGTGAAACTGTAAAGGCTTCTCGACCAAGAGTGTATATCATTCACACACATAAAAAAATGCCCTGCAATTCCTGTAATCTAGGATCCACATAAGGGTCGGCGAAAACGTGGCTGGAGGGTGATTACTGTGTGGCTTAATTTCATGGCATGGAAACTTTAAACAAGAGTAAACTACACCGTTATGTCAGTGTTCCGCGTCTTAACTGCGACAATGAACAATCAGCACACCAAGTTCGCTGGGAGTGCACCATTATTAGTTAGATAGTTTGCAAAACACATCTGGGGTAGTCTACTACACGGGCCTAGAAGAAACTCGGGATACATTCCGTGCGTTCAAGCGTACCGTACCTATGACTGGAATCAAAGATGAGGCTCATAAATAGGCCCTGTTAAACTATTTTCGTATCCGTGGTCCTTTACGACTAAGCTTATACTTGTCTCCTTTACTATGGCCGATCCACTAATTGTTGTGCTGTCTCCCACCTTGCAAAGAAGGGAAGCGGGATTAATTTCTTTCCTACTCCCCTATTTTCTTGTCTTTCCAGTTAAATTGCTTGCGGGTTGTATAACAATTCTCATCTTCAATTAGGGTCAAACCACGATAGGAAAACAAAATCAACCAAACTACACGATAAGGGTACTTACTAATAAAATTCTCCCATTTCTTTGGGAAAAAACAGTAAGCGTAGAAACCCAGTAAACTTACGCGCATACTATACCTCCATATTTATTTCTTCGGCAACAAAAATAAAATCAACCAGAATCCATGAGGTACTAGTAAAATGTTACCATTTTCTATCTATCTATATATATTATCACGCCAGATCCCTTGCAGGGTAGGCAGAGAGTGCTGAGTTCCAGCAGGTTCTTTCCTTACATACTTCTCTGGCTTCCTCCACTCTCATAGTTCCCATTTTATCGGGAAAAATATGAAGCGGAGCAATCCAGTGACTCACGCGCATACTCCACCGCCACCAGCGGTTACGAATGCAAAATCCACGCGCTGCGATTGGAATCCAACCAATTTTGTTTATCTCAAACATTTTAAACGTTAACGCGACAAATTACGGCTTAAAAGTGCCATTTGATCTTAAATTTTACGATCATTTTCATTTTGCGTGTAATTAGGGGGCCATGTTTTTTGTCAGAATTGTTTGTGTGTGTGCATCAGTGCGTGTGTGTTATATGATAATGCGGGTGGGTGAATAGTGCGAGATTTTTTTATAGAGAAAATGACGCGAATCGATACAATACTATAAAATGCAACGGTATGGCTTTGGGGGAAGACCAAGGCTATCTTACTATGCCCAAATAGACCGTGCCTTATCTGTTGGACAAGTCAAGAGTCTCCGTAACCGGCGAGTATGTATGAGACAAACTATGAGAGTGGAGGACGCGAGAGATGTCTTTCAGGAAAGAACCTGTTGGAACTCTGTACTCTCTACACCGCAAGAATGTCTCTGTCGTAATGGTGTAGATATGAAATAATTTGTGTGTGAATGTTTTTTCTAGTTTTTCAATTTTAGATACGGGATACAAAAACTGGATAAAAAGTGCCAATTTGCAGACTCCCGGCTATTTGCAGACTTGAGCTGAACAGAGCACCATATGACGACAAATTGGACTTGTAGGTCTTGACTTTGGACGATACTTTTGCTTGGAAATTCTTTTAAAGTCTTTAACAGTAGCGGGTTCCATTCCCACACGGGACAAATGTTTGTGTAACCCACAATTATTTGTTTCGATCGGGGTATTTGTGTATGTTAATTTCCATGTATGCAAACGCATCCACGATACAGAAATAAATCCTAGTGTGAGTCTACAATTTTTAAAGAATGCAGTAAAAGTGAAGTCTCTACCACCAATTCCGGAATGTCATTCCTGTGTGTGTCTTTCTGTAACCTACAAATGCTTGTTTTTTAAGTAGCGATCACCCATTTTGCGACCTTTCCAACACTCCTTAAGTTATTAAACACTTTTCACTTAATAGTTATCGCGCTCGACTAACTAATTAGTCGAACGGAATGCAACGATACATCATCCGGGACAGTTTTCTTGCTGGAGCTTCAGTTTTGAAAGTCTTCAGTTAGTCAGCTGAAAGTTGGGTAGTCGACTAGGGCTGGCAAAATTAGTTATATTTATGTGATTTTGAAATTACGTGGTTTTAAAAACACAAGTCTATTTATTATTGACAACAATTTGGGCCAGTGGTTAACAGCTTGTGCTGCTCCGGCCGCTCGTAGTCACGGCTTCGTTTCCTGCACGGGACAACTATTAATATTACCACAAATACTAGTTTCAATCTGCGCGTTGTTGTCTTCGGGGTTTTTCTTTGTTTTTTTTGTTATCCTTGTTTTTTGCAGTGCTGAATAAATATTTTTCATTTCATAGTAAATTTCATGTCTGTAACCGCACTCACGACACATGAATAATTCCTAGTGTGGGGCTACATGTTTAATGGTAAGGGACATGACCTAATTGTTGAGACATTAGTCACCATATGATTAATATTGATAATTGACACGTATAAAATAGAAATAGGTATGCTACATGTAATTCAAAAATTGCCCTCCTCCCATATGTCTTAGTTATGACAAAATTTTCTCAAAAACCCACGATATACGGCAATACGGTCGTATTGCCTGAGCGTAGCTGTTTGGTCTTAAATAGTTATATTAATAATAATATACTTTATTGTACACAAAATAATAAAAAAATCCAAAAAATTATTGTACATAGTTGTTGGTACAGTAAGGCGGCCTGGACGAAATCGCTTTAAGCGATAACGCTTAAAGCGATTTCGTCCAGGCAACCTTTAGGTAGACGACAGCGATGGTTACGATAAAAAATGGACAAAGTGCAACAATTAGATTTACTACTAAACTAGATTTCTTACTAAATAGTTCAAGGGATATAAATGAAAGAGTCAATTTTACCCATTACCCGTAATACTAAAAATAACAGTAAAATTATAAGAGTTAAGAAGTAACGAATGAAATAATTGTTACAGGTTTAGTCTCTTGAAGTAATGTAGGTACTGGGGAAGACCTAGACTTACTATGAGCATATAGACCGTGTCTTATCCGAAGGGCAAGTCAAGAGTCTCTGTAACCGGCGAGCGTGTATGAGACTGGAGGAAGCCAGAGAGCTCTGTAAGGAAAGAACTTGTTGGAACTTTGTACTTTCTGCCTACCCCGCAAGGGAGCTGGCATGATGATATAGATAGATAGATGGAAAGTCGCTTAAAGTACCAAGAAATGACGTTTTTCTACTTGTAGCTTAGCACAAGAACCCCGTATAATTTATTTGGAAAAAATCGGGGCATCGCAACCCTATCGTATTTTAACGAAAAGTTCTGTAATTTGTGATTTTAATTACATCCTATAATCACTGGAGTGAATTTATTAAATTGTTTGAATAGAAATGATTAACTTTTGAAAATTTTATCATCATTTTAAAGTTCGAAAACTTTTTTAATTCTCTTAAAAAGTTGAAAGTAGGGAAGTTCGTCTTAATGCGGCTTGTTTAAGTGTTTGTATGTTATTTAATATATGTCCAGAATTGTAAGACGGATTTTGATATGGAAAAATAAACACCGCCTATATTCGTCAAGCGGGGGTGGCAGAGATGTAATGTACTGTATACACACGTGGATTTTGGTAATATTACTTTAAATTCAAAATCGAACATCACCACCGTTGGCCTTAATATTTAAGTACCTTAATGTATATTTCATAATTTACATTAAGTAAAAAATGATCTCTAAAAGTATTTTATAAAATATTTTAGTAAGTAGTCACATATGAGCTAAAATTTCATGATGATTTTTGAGTGTACCATGTACATTAAGCCTAGAGAAAGAATAGTTAGTATATATAGATATAGGCAGAAATCTTCTGCCTATCTCTATGACACAACAGACGTGATAGGTATTTTACTTTTATTTATTTATTCCATAAACGAGCAGAAAGAGAAGAGAAAGGCAAGAGAGCTCTGTTAAGACCTGTTGCACCGTTGTACTGCTTACTCCGCAAGGGCTCTAGCGTAATACGATAGATAGATACCGTAAAATATATATTTCAACTCTGATGAAAGAAGCTAGGAAATATGTTTTCATGATTTAGAAAGTATTTTCCCAGCGTAAAATACATAAAGAACGAAGACCGGAAATGCCCGTGGAAATGAAAGCGGAAGTCGAAAAATCACGGAAGCAGGTGGTACGTAATATGATTTGTTACCACAGGATGGAAGGCAGACGGAATTTTGCTTAAAAGGTTAGCAGTTTGTTTGTATGTCGACATTTTTCTCATAATCGGCTGTAATAATCTTTATGTAAAAAAAGAAAATACTTGCTTTCACTCCCCTCGCTGGTGGCAGGGTGTACTAGGAACAACTACTTTTCGGCGAAGAGGTTAGGGGGCGAGCCTATTGTAATTTTACCGGCCACAATTCGAGTCTTCGGACAACTATAAAAAGAAGCACAGCCTTTTCTATACACACACCGGCGCGCCTATATTTCCCAAGCGGGGGTGGCAGAGGTGTACTGAGTACACCCACGTTTCGCCGACGATGTTAGGTCCCATGTAATAGGGGACGAGCCTATTGCCATATACCGGGCACAATTCCAGACTCCGGACTCGTACTGGGAAGTTTTGCGTTAGAAAAACTACACTGTCCGTCCTACCTAGGATTTGAACCCAGGACCTCGTGATTACAAAGCGATACGCTTTGCCACTAGATCAACGAGGCAGCCTTTTCTGTTAAAAGAATCACTCCTTGTCCAATCCACCATTATAGTCCAGGACCCCGTTATTGCTAACCCCACTATGCCCCAATAGGCCAACGAAGTAGTCATACTGAGTTCCTAAGAATAAAAATTACACCGTCACGCCTATATTCTCCTAGCGGGGGTGGCAGATGTGTACTGAGTACACCCACTTTTCGTCGACGATGTTAAGTTCTATGTAAAAGGAGCGAGACTCCAGACTTATACTCGGAAGCTTTCGTTAGAAAAACTACATTTGTCCGTCCTAGTATTTGAGCCAGAGATGTGTATGTAAGGAGAGAACCGATTGGAACTCTGTACAATCTGCCTACCCCGCAAGGGATGTGGCGTGATGATATAAATAGATAGATATGTATAATTTGAACCCTCGTGATCACAAAGCGATGCGCTTTGCCACAAGCCTTCTCATCCCATTCATCAAATACTTCTCATCTGTCTAACAGTTTTTTTTGCTATTTACAAATAATGTCAACTTACCTACTTAGGCATCATGTTGATATATCTCATTTCTAGATGCAGAGGCTTTTTAATGGCTCTTTGACTTTATGTATCTATACCTACTTTGTTATATTAGCTGTAAGCCTCCCAAATAAAATAAAAATAAATAAATAGACCAATGCTGCAGTCGTTCTTTAGTTCCTATATTTCATTTAGGTAGTTTTTGTTAGGGTTTGTCGTATCTGAAGGGCACGTCAAGAGTCTCTGTAACCGGGAAGCGTTTATGAGACGCACATTGGGAATAGAGGAAGCCAGAGAAGTATGTAAAGAAGAACCTGTTGGAACCCTATACTCACTGCCTACCTCGTAAGGGATTTGGCGTAATGATATAGATGGATAGGTACTTAGGTTTTATTAGAAAGTTAAGAAAGAAAAACTCAGTTTGTAAACACAAAACAGCGTCCGCCACAAACCGCCCAGCGGGGCGCGCCGGAAGTGAGGTCACTACCGCCAGCGACCACTTCCGGCTTCGCTTCCTGCCCGGGCTTGTTTGTCGTGTTGCCATTTCCGGGTCAGCGTGTGGGCGTGTGCTTAGGGAAGTGTGTTTTGTTACGTTCGTTGAAGGACTGATAGCCTACTTAGTGAAATGTTCTCCTTGAAAATCCTAAGGATCTGATCAAATAGGTTAAATAAAAATAAACACCGTCACGCCTATATTGCCCAAGCGGGGGTGGCAGAAGTGTACTGAGTACACCCACTTGTCGCCGGTGCTGTTAGGTCCCATGTAATAGGAAGCGAGCCTATTTTCCTATAACGGGCACAATTCTAGACGTCTTTTTGTAAAAACAAAACAGCCCCATACTAAGAATTATTCCTATGTTAGTGGGTGCGTGTTAACAAACATTAAATGCACATGCACATACACCTAGACCGTTACAAATATTAATGGGTCACACAAAAGTTAGTCTTGTGTGGGCATCGGACCCGCGACTTCTTCGTCCAGTGATCGGAGCGCAAATCGTCCGACAAGTAGGTTATGGTTGTAAAGAGTTTAAAAAACTCTGTAAGCATAAAGCAACGCCCATAACAAACCGCCCAGCGGGGCGCGCCGGAAGTGAGGTCACTACCGCCAGCGACCACTTCCGGCCTCGCTTCCTGCCCGGGCTTGTTTCTCGTGTTGCCATTTCCCGGGTCGGCTAGTGGGGGTGTGCTCAGAAAAGTGTGTTTTATTATGTTTGTTGAAGCTATCATAGCCTTGTTAGTAGAATTTTTCCCCCTGAAATTCCAATGACGGAATTCAATCGTTTTTTATTACTAGCTTTTAAGCTTACTCTGCGATTAAATTACAAGGCGGTTCAAGGCAGACATTTCTATTCGTATGTCTACCTGTCTGTCTTTCTGGTTCAAAATTATGTTATCAATTTTTCAAGCACTGTGGCATCCGATTGAGCTGAAATTTGGCATACCTATGTAACTTTGGGCACAGTGCAATAATATGGTACCGTGTAATTGATCTGATGATGAAGCCAAAAGTTGCCTAGGTTTTTCTAAGTTTTTATTTAACTTGCCGTGTTCTTATGTCTAGACTTTTGGCTCATAATTTACTATCCATTTTCCAAGCACTTAATGATCTGAAATTTGTCATGCTTATGCTACTCCGGAAACAATATAGTAGAGTTCAAGTACAGGGTAAGCCCCCAACGACATGGACCAATGACTTGGGGAAGCTCGCGAGTAAAACCTGGATGCGAACACAAACCCCGTCGATGTGCTGGCCAGACTAAAACTATTGAGAGAAACTAAACCCCCACTGGCCTTCTTGGTCTCAACTACCGCAACTACCGCTAGAGTATGCACCAACTATCATGGCCGGTGTGGAATTCATAAATCGGTTCCGTGCGCAGGTAGGTAGATGCAGGCTAAATCTGTGTACATGGGGATTTAGAGATCCAAATTTAACAGTCTACGACTGTGGTGCGATCTCAGACCTCGCACCTGCTAGTGTGCCTTCGGTGCCCCACCACCTGTACCAGGGAAGAGCTGAGTGCTGCCAAGGACGGCGCTCGAACTAGCCACTCACTTAACGGAACAAATATAAACCATTGACACGAAAAGAAGAAATCGATGTGATGATCTTTAAGGGGTACCCTTGTCCTGCGGTGAGCGTCATTCGGCTGATGACTTTCTTTATTTTTCCCATTTTTTTCTTTTGCAAAAAATAACTCCACAAAACTTCCTTCGAACCTGTCATTCATTTTCTAAAGTCCATATGAATAATATTCCCGCTATATTTCCCAGGAGAAGGCAGACATATTGAATACACGCGGATAACCGGCTCCGTCCGGATATAACGATAAAACCGGTATGTCGAAGTCTCTAATAAAACCTCCCGGGAATTTTATCTCAAATCGTCCGTCCCAAGTTTGATGGACGAAAAATCATAAAAATATTATCAAATTTTTGGTGCATTCGATCTTTAAATAGCTGTACCAAATATTAAACTATGCCATGCCATAAAAACATCGATTTCGCTAAACGACGTTTTTATGGCAGATCGGGATTTTAAGAGAATCTTTAAGAATTTCGCAGAGCCTTCAATGAGTCTCTTAGGCTAAATAAAAGGATAGTAAAAAATAAAAACTCCCATGCATACACCCACACATTGTCGACGGTGTAAGGTTTCAATGTAATAGGGGGCGAGCCTATTGCCATACACCGGGCACAATTTCAGACTCCAGACTGATGTAAGGAATTTTTCGATATATTAACTATATTTGTCCTAATCCTAGTTCAGATTTGAACCCGGGACCTCGTGATCGCAAATCACATTATTCGCTGGACCAACGAGGCAGTGTTTTTAAAACGTTTTTTTTTACTTTTTAGTTATTTTACTACATTCTTTGGACTCAGTTGGTCTTAGGTCTGTGACCTTGGCACTTTAACTAGACTATGGGTGAAGACAACATTTTTCGATGATAAAAACACACTTCGTCCTACCTAGGATTTGAAACCAGGACCACTTGACCAAAGAAACAACCAAAAAAATCTAATATTAAAACCGTAAAAATATCTATTTATCTTATTTCATTTATACTAATATTATAAAGACAGATCCCCAGAAGTAACAAAGAACCGGTAGGTGACGTTGTTCTCGACTTGGTGTAAGCCAGTAAGGGTGTGTAACTTCGCATAAATCTAAACACTCAAAACAATGGATGACGGACGATTTAGCGCAGTGGTTAAAAGCTTAAGCCGCTCCGCCCAATGTGTCTAATAATCGCGGGTTCGATTTCTGGACTGGACAAATCTTTGTATGATCCACAATTATTTGCTTCGGTCTGGGTATTTGTGTATGTGAATGTGTATGTTTGTAAACGCACCCACGACACAGGAATAAATCCTAATGTGGGGTTACGTTATTAAAAAAAAATGCCCTCCTTTTGGGGAAATCAGCTAAATCGCTTGATTCATATAACTCTTGTCCTGTTACTTGAAATACTGTTCCACTGCCTAGTTAGTCTAGTGCACCCACGTGATTTGAATCGATTTGATGATGCCTGGAAAACCAGTAATTTCTCTTGGTATAGAAGTTTCAACCCTAATAAATACAGCCAACATTGTATTAAATCGAAATCAAACTGGCGACCTCTTTAGCTTCCAAATCACAGTGATACTTACTCTAGGGCAAGTTTAACGACTGTCTGTAGATAGCCGATGACTTTCATTCGGAGATCAACATCGTAATGAGATATTAATGGGTGGGCCACGAAGACTGCGGGTAGTAAGCTTACGCACAGTTGTGCAGAGACGGGCAAAATGTAATCATATTAATTATTACAATTGCATTTTGTAATATTCAATCATGATTCAAGATTAAAAGTGTAATCGTAATCGTTGACGATTACAAAATGTAATTGTAATCCATCTATCTATCTATAACATCACGCCAGATCCCTTGCGGGGTAGGCAGAGAGTACAGAATTTCAACAGGTTCTTTCCTTACACACCTCTCTGGCTTCCTCGACTCTCATAGTTCGTCTAATACACGCTCCCCGGTTACGGAGACTCTTGACTTTTCCTTCAGATAAGACTCGGTTTATTTGGTCGTGGTAAGATAGTCTAGATCTTCCCCGGTACCTGCATCCTTCCACTTTCACATTGTATATCTGTTTTGTCATTCTTTCCTCTGGCATTTTCCTATATGCCCGAACCAACGGAGTTTGCCCTTTCTAATCTTTACACCGATACTATCTTTCATACCCACTCGCTTTCTTACTACGCTGTTGCTAATGCGGTCGGTCAGCTTCACTCCGCACATCTTCCGCAGAGCTCGCATTTCTACCGCATTTATCCTACTTTCATTCTCTTTCTTACACACCCAGCTCTCGCTACCATATAACAGCGTCGGGACAAGAACTCCGTTATGTATGGCCAGCTGCGCCTTATGGCTTAAGTGCCGGCTCCCAAGTAGCTATCCCATCGCACCATTCACTCTGTTCCCTGCACTCACTCTTCTCTCTATGTCAGCGGTGTATTTCCCATCCTTACTGAAGGCGCATCCAAGATATACAAACTCATTCACTTGTTCCAGCACATCGTTACCAACCACAATCCTTGCATTCGTTCTGGTTTCATCCCTTTGTAATCGTTAATCATTAATACACCGTCACGCCTATATTCCCCTAGCGGGGGTGGTTAATCATTACCCTCATTACATTTTGCCCATCGCTGCAGTTGTTGGAAGTGTGTGTGGCTGTGAATAACAGAGTAGCTGACAAATAAACATTTTAAATGCTTGTTAAAGCTTTCGTTCGTCGATATTTAACGGATAGGTTTTAAATAGCAATATTTTAGGAGCACTATTCATCAAAATAAGCAAAGAAGAGAATAATACAAAAAGCAAATTGTAGGCAAATAATACATTTCGAACTTTGAGACAAGTGAACTTTACGAAAATATTTGTCTTCTGAAAATAAAAAGCCACACGTGGCGTGTCCGTCGCTAACTCGCTATGTAAATAAAATTGATCAATCGCAGGCCCGCGGTGCGTCTTCGTTATAAATGAAGCGTAAACATGCAGTGCGTTAGTGGTAGTGTATCCGCTAACTCTCTGGCCCTACACTGAAAGTATAAAACTTTCCCAACCATTGTTACCCATTTGGAAAGTTCCATTGTAATGTCTTTCCACGATTTAAGAAAGGTTTTCAAACGGCAGTTGGGCTCAAACAAGACTCGGATTACAATTTGATAATATTTAAATCTCAATCGCCGGTAACGATCAAAGGATTTGCGGTTTTATGGATAGGGAGTTAGGGGGTAGGTTTGTTTGTTATCGTTGAATAGGGGTGGCTGTAGAATTTTAATTAGTTTCTCAGTAATAACGGCCTAGGCACCTGGGTGAATATCCACTGTGTGATTTACTGAATATTAATTACAGCTTAGATTTATTGGAATAAATCTATGCTGTAATTAATATGCAAAGAATATATAATATTAGCCCTATTAAGAAACTGTCCCACCGTTGGGCACGGGCCTCCTCTCAAACTGAGAGGGCTTAGGCCATAGTCCACCACGCTGGCCCAGAGCGGGTTGGCGAACTTCACACACTTTGAAGAAACTCTTAGGCCCGCAGGTTTCCTCACGATGTTTTCCTTCACCGTTAAAGCAAGTGATAATAAATTTATAATACGCACATGCTTTCTAAAAGAGAGAAGTGCTTGCCTGGGCTTGAATCCAAGACCTTTGACTTTGCAGTCCATCGGTCTAACCACTAGGCTATCACTGTCACATCTTTATTAATAAAGAAGCTATCACAACCTTTCTTTAGACGTAAGATTCAGCGCAGTGACTAAGAGCTTAAGCTGCACCGCCCACTATGTCTAATAGTCGCGGGTTTGATTCCCGCACGGGACATTTTGGGTGATCCACGATTATTTGTTACGGTCTGGGTATTCGGGTATGTCAGTTTTCATGTTTGTAACCCACGAAACAGGAATACATCACAGAGTTAGCTCCACACCGTTAAAAAAAAAAACGAAAATTCCTCCGATGTGTTTCAAGTTAATGTTCTTTGCTGGTCCCTCATTCGCTATTACCATATATACCAATAAATAACACGCAACTTGACGAGTTACGATACCTTCGTGAAATAATCGGACGAACGATTTGGTGCAGTGGTTGAGAGTATCAATCGCCCCGCCCCCGATCCCCCCGATGCTTTGTCATCCATTCTTTCCGCTCAGAATACGGGCGACGACGACGACGTAGTAGTAGATCCCCTCCCATAGCCGGCGGTTGACCGGTGCACTTAGTAGTGCACCCCTTGCCCTTCTGGCTCGAGCGTAGTGGTTGCACGCTCGCCCTTAAGTCCGGTGAAGCTGTAAAGGCCTCGCGGCCAACAGCGTACATCACTTCCACACACACACACACATACACACACACCCACCCACACACACACACACCCCCCCCCCCCCACACACACACACACACCACTGGATCGAATAGTCGCGGGCTCGATTCCCGTATATTTGTGAGTCACACAAAGATTTGTTTCGGTCTGGGTATTCGTATATGTGAATTTTCATGTGCGCAAACGCATCCATGAGACAGGAATAAATCCTAGCTAGGTTTTTTTAAATAAAAAAAATGTCATTCTGAAGTGGCATACAGATTACCATTACACGATGATTTCACAATGTTATCGTAACGCGTCATAGCGAATACGGGCCCTAATATAAAATTGTCCTATAATTCCCACAACCGCTGAAGTCAAAATAATATTAATACAAACATCTTAACACTTGCGACAACCAATCCCAGTACAAATTATGTCGTGTACGTCAACACGACTTGCGCGACAAAACATGTGTAGTCAAATGTCAAAACATGACACTTTACGCACCGCTAGCCGTTAGCGTGCCCCGTAAACGCACATGTCGCGATAATTATAGTGATGCCCAATATTAGTCGCTGGAATGATAAAAGGATTTGTATCTTATCGGGTCAGACATGTTTTAACCGAAAATTCAAATGCAAAGTTTTTTTATTTTTTAAATCGTGGCCCCACATTAGGATTTATTCCTGTCGTGGGTGCGTTTATAAACATGAATATTCACATACACAAATAATTGTGGATCTCACGAAGATTTGTCCCGTGCGGGAATCGTACCCGCGACTATTAAACACAGTGGGCGGAGTGCTTAAGCTCTTAATCACTGCGCTAAATCGTCCGTCAAATTATTGCTTTCATTTGTGTAACTATGTAGATCTTGGTTCAGGTATTAAACACGTAATAGAATTAAATCCAGAGAAGTTTGTTAAAAAATAACCTGTTGGAACTCTGTACTCTCTGCGTACCCCACAAGGGATCCGACGTGATGGATACATTGAAATAAATTTCTTTAACGTATAAGCAAAGGTGTATAATGTACGTCCGGGTTTCATAGATGATAAATCTTTCGAAAATGTACAAAGTTATCTTGTGCATGGGTGTTATATTTCTGTGTTATCTTTCTTAGGATAAATTTAAAAATAAACTTAGAAGCATAAGCCGGGGCGCTTGAACTTTGAACTTCGGTATGGCATGCGTTTCATGCACTACTTACTCTATTTACTGTATTAAAAAAAATGAATAGCCAATTCTATTTGAGAGATGTAATAAATACATCTCTCAAATAGAAATCAAGTGGTAAATACATGTCAGCTCTTCTATCTGAATAAATAAATCTCTTTTATATTACTCATTCACCCCCTCGTGAGCACACAACAGTTCACAACACTATTAATATTATTAAAACCCGAACATGTGTCATTGGAACTATTTTATCATCGATAAATTTCAGTTTGTACTAAACATTGAAATTTGTGACTTATTTCATGATACACAAGGATTATTTTGTATTTCTTTTGAATGCACTCGGGTGCGTTTACAAAGAATGTTAAATTAACACATACATACGTATGTTTTGACATTCACAAAATAAGCTGCTCGCGCGCGGATACTGATTTATGGTTTAAAAAAAAATGTTGGTTACATAGACTGTGTGAATGATTTTAAATCTTATTAGAAGGGGGATAAAGTTGTGATTTGTGTTATTGGGATTTTTGTATAGCTTAGAATATTTTTTGTAATAAGGGTGACAAATGGGATCGTCACCTGATGCTCCACATTCGTAAGCCTCGCTATATGAATCTTCGGAAATACGAATTATATCTTGATCTGTGGTCGAAGAAAAATTAACAGAAATTATTTTATTTTGTAAATACGCATCTATTATTTATTTATTTTATTGCGTATATTCCTCAAGAGTGGGTCGCATAGGTGTACTGTGTACACCCACATATTGACGACGATGGTGGTTACACGTTTAATAGGGGGCCAGCCTATTGCCATTACAATTCCGGACTCCGGAGAGCAACTATGAATTTAACGATAGAAAAGCAAACCTAGGACCTCATAATCGCTATTCGGACTTTGCACCATTAGACTAACGAGCATTTTTAATTGTGGTGATCGTATTCCCTTAGTCTGATAATATTGTATTGATATTTCTAAGTGCTTTTTTTGGCATATATAAATAATAATTGTTGACTTCGCTTTGCTCCAAATTTCACCAAAATGATTTAACTCGGCATTCGAAGCTGGGCACGACAATGATTTAAAAATCAGGTGTAGCTGTGTCGGGGCACTCGGCCGTTGATTTTAACGTGAAACGAATCAAAGTCAGAGAGTACGGGAGACGTCACACAGTGCAGCCCCGCTCGGCGCGACGGTGGCGCGGCTTAGGGAGTTGTAATGTACTGAAATGTACGGGAAACGCCACGCAGCGCAGCCCCGCTCGGCGCGACGGCAAACGTCACAACCGAAAGTAGCCGAACGCTTCCTTTGCGCTCCCGTCGCGCTTCGTCGGCTATTTGACCAAACCTTCAGTGTTAAAAATTGATAGTCAGGAACGAGAGTGCCGGTTTCGGCCATTGTACGCAGTGCTCCCCCAGTGGTAAAGAGCTTAAGCCGCTCTGCCCACTGGGTCGAATGGTCGCGGGTTCGATTCCCGTATGGTACAAATCTTTGTGTGATCCACAATTATTTGTCTTACAATACCACTGAAACCAGATATAATAATTTTCACCCCTATTAAATTTTTACAAGACACCCGAATTCCGATGTAATCAGATTACAATCGGTATCTGCCGAGAGATCTGAATTATTCAGATTTTCAGGTGGCGGGCAGAGTTCTCATTTCGTTGCGATTAAAAAATTCATGCAACATTCTGTATAGGGCTTTAGTCCAATTGGAAAATGTAAATAAATAAAACCCGTGTAAATCGATGCTCAGAAAACGGTAGAGCATAATTTTATTACATTCAATGCATATGAAATTATCTTGTTCTTATTGACCAAACAAAAGCAGTGGTTAGGCCATTGGACGAGTCCGTAACCGAGCAGACTTTGTGCTCGGTCGTCTTTACCCGATGATCTGCAAGCGGAGTAAAATGCCCCTTAGGAATAAGGTGACACTTAACAAAACTTGTATATGGCCCATCATCACATATGCTTGTGAGGCATACGGGCACGCCGCCCGCTCTCACATCGATGGACTCCAAACGGTTCAATCCCGTTTCCTCCGCAAAGCCGACGGAGCCCCGTGGTACATACGGAATGTGGATCTCCATTCCGATCTCTGTCTCGAACCTATTCGCGCCTTTATTAAAAAGGCGACAACCCGATATTTTGCGAACGCGTCCAATCATAGTAATCCGGTAATCGTAGCCGCCGCCGACTACGAACCAAACTCCCCTCCTATCAGCCGCTACCGCCATCCGCGGCATGTTCTCACCGACCCTCTCGCCGCCCTTATATCACTTCTTTCGGATACAGATACCGCACACAGGATCAGACACCGACCTCGCCGGCGAGGTCGAAGAATCCCTTACCCGCCGGCCGGTGCAGAGCACCACGGCGAGACACCTAGTATACGCCCTCCCCCATAGCGACTGCCCAAGCCGAGGCCGTTCCTCCTTGAAGCGCTCTTAAGCTAGTTGCCCCCTTGCCTTCTGGCTCGAGCGTAGTGGTTGCACGCTCGCCTTCTTGTCCGTTGAAGATCATTCACACACACACACACACACACACACCCAATGCAAGGTCAGGGGTCTCGGGTTCCAATCAATTAACTTCACTTGCTTTAACGGTGAAGAAAAACAATAAAGAGTTTTTCGAAGATGTGCGAAGTTCGCCAACCCGCACTGGTTCAGCGTGGTGGACTATGGCCTAAGTCTCCCTCTCTCTATTTAGAGGCCCGTTCCCAACGGGGACAGTTTCTTAACACAAATAACATTTGCATACCTAAGTGGATATGGCTTAAGAATTTAAAAATAAACGTAAATATGTTTAACATTCCGAAAACCCGCGAACAAAATACCCTCGTAACATATGTATTAACACATCAATTAGTTAAGGTTGGCGAGGCGGCCATAGCTGGAATGCCCTAATGGACATGTGAAATTTTAATTACTTTACATAGATCGGGACGTGTACAACAACCTATACAATGTGTAACATAAATAACGCAAGCCCTCACACACCCCAATTAGATTATTGCTTTACGAATTCAATACGAGAATCAAATTTCCAATTTTAAGGAGTTTCCTACTATGTTTTTAAACACTTTGGTACCCAAATTAACAATTAAATTTAATAATTACTTAACTTTTGTATGCGTATTGAGGTGTGTGCTATAGAAATATATTTAAAATAGCCGTAATGCTTTGAATTATTATTAAATTTTGTTTAATACAGCGAACTGAACGAGCTGCATCTTTTGAAAATTAAAAACACAAAAAAATAACTATCTTTAAAAATAGTTTGAATAGATTCAGTTGCCGGTTTGGAACAAACTACTTCCATGTCTTGCGTTAATTATGTTACACTTTGTATATCATTTTCAAATGAATATCTGCTACATAGCAGTATAAAAAAGTGCACATGCACTTTTTGGAAATTTCGACATTTTGACTATGACTAGTTTACTAGAAAGGACATTGTCGGAAATTGCCCCAGAACCAACACACATTTGACCCATGCCATCATTATTTGTCTATTTTATTAAAATAATGGCAAATATCGGTAACTAACGACTAAAACGAATATTTCAAAAGATTGTAAGTACTGATATCGAATCCGCCGACGTCTTAACTGAATGCCAACACACAATATAATCTCATACGTACTGAACTCGTACGTACGTACGTACATGGCTACTGAATTATAACCTCAAAATCTAATACTTTTTTGTGAAATATTGCGATTCTCCCGCTTGTCCGTTTAATAATAAAAATGCTTTAAGATAATTTATGGGTGATTTGAAATCATACAAGTATTTTTTCATTGTTGTTGGTTCTGGGGCAAATCATGTATGGGCGCAGAACGTACGTTTTCGTATAAAAAGACTGCTATGTGACTAAGCATTATACGGTGAACTGTGGTCGCTAAAAATATGCTTCAAAACTCACGTACAATTTTACAAGAGAATGTTTTTATTCAATATCTCAAAGTTATACTTTTTCACATAGCAGATATTTATTTGACAACGATGAATACGCAAGATCACAGACATCATTCATCAGAAATTACTTTATGAATCAATACGAAAATGAAAATTCCAGTTTTATCTTATCTTATTGTTGGCTTATCGGACCGGGGAGACCCCAAGCGCACTTCGACCCGATGGGATCTTTTGTGCTGTCCTTGCACTGATGCTCTTACGTACCTGAAGGATCAAATAGTCCCTGTAGATTCCAGCAGGGGGGCAGAGTCGTAGTTCCTCTGGGTTTGGGTAGGCCACTCCCAGTAAGTAGCTTCATTCCCCGCGCGGCCAGAGTGTCGCAGTGGCATAGGACGTGCTTCATGGTTTCAGTGTCTGTACCACAGTTTCTGCATACCACGTCGCTGCAGAGGTTCATTTTGTGTAAATGTTCTTTTGTGCTATTGTGGCATGTGAATGCTCCAATTAGTTGCCTCAGTTGTAGTTCCAAATTCTAGTTTTAAGAAGTTATTCACTATTTTTCTAAGCACAAATTTACAACGCAACCTGTACATTTAAAAAAAAAACATAGCATCAGCATTGTTAATTATTCCTGTGCCGTGGGTGCGTTTACAAACATGGAATTTACATTCATGAACATCCAGACCGAGACCAAAAATTTGTAGATCACACAGAGATTTGTGCCGTGCGGGAATCGACATTCCCCATTCGACCGAGTGGGCAGAGCGGCTTAAGCTCTTAACCACTGCGCCAAATCGTCCGTCAAATCAACTTTTGTGAGCGCAAGGTGGATTTTGTTTTAGAAATTCATTTAGAATCGCCGTATTGCTTTCAAGCAGACTGGTTGAGTAACAGATATTTTTCCTTATTAAAAAAAAAAGTTATCGTTTATTAGTAAAACCGTTAACAGTTCAGTTTGAATAAAAGCAGACGATACTATTTTTGATACATACTATGATAATATTTTTATTTTCATATAACAAGTTCAGCAGTGATATCTTAATGGTGAGACCGTTGGACTGCAAAGTCAGGTCTAGGGTTCAAGCCCAGGAACGTACCTCTGTCTCTTCGAAAGCATGGGCGTATTTTAAATTAGCTATCACTTGCTTTTACGGTGAAGGAAAACATCGGAGGAAACCTGCATGCCTGAGAGTTTTTCGATGGTGTGTGAAGTTCGCCAACCCGCACTGGGCCAGCGTGCAGGACTGTGGTCTTAATCCTCTCAGTTTGAGAGGAGGCCCGTGTCCAACAGTTAGATAGTTTTTTAACAGGGCTAATATTATTAATATATAAAAATATCAAGTTCACTGACAAGACATAGAAACACTTAAAAGTAAAATAAAAACAAAACAACTTAATCAAAAAGCCCGCATCCACCTGGAATGGTGGCAAGGATGCTGGCTGCGTTTCCTTTTAAAGTAATCTTTTGAGCGAGGAGCCAGCTTTCTTGTCACCCGAGGTGATCAGCGTAGGTGTTTATAATTTTTTTTTGAAGCCGATCTCCATGAGCCAAGCGTTTCTACGGAAAACGGAACAAAGATATATTTTTTGCTAATAGCAACATATTTGCGCCGTTTGCCCAGGTCTGCCTTCTCAGCCGCAGCTCCCGCCCTATATGATAATATTATTTCCCGTGATTAATATTATTTTTTTACCACGAAAAATGTTTTCCAGTCTACCCTAGAAATATGTCTCTATTTTGGTTAAAAAAAATATAGTCCTCAGTCGAGTTTATACAAGTGAATCAATTTGGCAACGGTCCCCGCTAACCTGTGGCGTGCCGCGGCCCATGTACCGACAGCAAATTAACTTAAGTGCCGTCACCAATTGAATTTTATTTGTTGACTCTACCACCGCTGTTTTAGAAAAAAAATGTTGTTTTTTTTTAAATGAATTCCTATTTGGTTTGCTAAAAGTTCGCGCGATGATGGTAACGGATTTTTTTTTTTTTATTTGCGGTCGTCAATTTTGTTGGTTCTGTTTAAATAGAATGATTTTCGGTTGGTTGGGTTTGCGTTTTTGTAAACGATTTGCCGTTTTATCGGCTTAAAATCTTGACAAAATGTAGTTATGAAAGTATCTTTACACCGATACTACGGTGTAAAGATGAGAAAGGGCATGCTCCGTTGGTTCGGGCATATAGAAAGAATGCCAGATGAAAGAATGACAAAACAGATATACAATGTGAAAGTGGAAGGATGCAGGTACCGGGGAAGATCTAGACTATCTTACTACGACCAAATAAACCGAGTCTTATGTGAAGGAAAAGTCAAGAGTCTCCGTAACCGGCGAGCGTGTATGAGACGAACTATGAGAGTGGAGGAAGCCAGAGAGATATGTAAGGAAAGTACCTGTTGGAACTCTGTACTCTCTGCCTACCCGGCAAGGGATCTGGCGTGATGATATAGATAGATTGAAAATCTTGACCGATACTCTGAATTATACTTTTCAGAAATTTCAGTCTTTATATTCAAGGCTTAATACTTCATAGTGTGGGAGTGGGAGTTTGGACGTATAACGTCAGATACGCAAAGTTTAGATTCATTTCATCATATTAATTGCTATAACGAAATCGATAGAGATAAACTGTCAGTATTTTACATAATGTCATCAACATTTTGTATATGAGTGATCTACGCTGTTGGCCGCGGGGCCTTCACAGTTTCACCGGACTAGAGGGCGAACGTGCAACCACTACGCTCGAGGGTAGAAGAGCAAGGGCCAACTTGCTCAATGGCGCCTCAAGGAGGAACGGCCTCGACGTGGGCAGTCGCTATGGGGGAGGGTTCTGCACGGGCCGGCTGGCAAGGGATTCTTCGATCTCACCGGCGAGGTTGGTGTCTGATCCTGTGTACGATATCTGTATTCGAAAGAAGGATACTAAGGGCATCGGGAGGGCCGGTGAGAATATGAATTAAAATTTCAAGAGAATAACGTCTTTCAGGCCACTTTGTTAAAAATAGAAGAAATATTTTTTGTACAGTTATTTTTTTGCTGTCCATACTTGCAGTAGCAGAGCGTCATGCGAGATTTCTTTGATCTCAACGTTTTCGTCTTTCAAGTTTCCCAACGAACTCTACTTGTTTTTTTACAAAACGTTAACATTCCACTGGAATGGATTACACACGGTTTACGTAACGGGAGTGAATTTGTAGCTTTGAAATGTGCAATCGTTTTCAGGTAAAATGCCTTTATGGTTTCACTAGCGGCCCGTCCCGGCTTCGCACGGGGGGACAAAATCTTTTGAAAAAAGTTTTAGTAAGGATCCCTAATTTTTTCTAGTAATAAATATAGCCTATGTTGCTGAGGGATAATGTAGCATACTAATGGTGAAAGAATTTTTGAAAATCGGCCCTTCGTTTTTGAGTTTATTCGTTACAAACATACAAATACACAAATCTTTCCTCTTTATAATATTCTATCTATCTATAACCTCACGCCAGATCCCTTGCGGGGTAGGCAGAGAGTACAGAGTTCCAACAGGTTCTTTCCTTACATACCTCTCTGGCTTCCTCGACTCTCATAGTTCGTCTCATACACGCTCGCCGGTTACGGAGACTCTTTATAATATTAGTGTAGATATAGTCCCACGCTTTCACGGAATTATTCCTGTCGTGTGTGCGTTTAATAAAATTAACTCACGTTTACGAACACGTAGACTGGAACAAATATTTGCGGATCATGCAAAGATTTCTTCCGTACGGAGATCGAACCCACAATTACAGAATCAAAAGATCGGAGCGGCCTACGCTTTAGCCACTGTGGAACATCATCGTCTGTAAAAAAAATATACACCTATGTTCCCAAGCGAGTTGGCAGATGTGTAAACCCAGTTTTGGTCGATGGTGTTAGCCCTTCATATAATAGAGGGGGAGCCTATCATCAGTATTCGGGGCACAATGCCTTGCCTGTATGGTGATGAATTATTATAAAATATAAATACCGTCACGCCTGTAATCCCCAAGCGATGTCCGACTAGGATTTGAACCCGATACCTAGTGATCACAAAGCGATGCGCTTTGCCACTAGACCAGCGAGGCAGTCCAACCAACGACAGCCAACGAGATGAATTTTTCCATCGAAAAATTACACATTGTACGACCTAGGGTTCGAATCCAGAACCTCGAGATCGCTACGCGCATTATTTACCTCTAGTCAGTCACCTAAACTGCCACTTTAAAAATCACTCTCATCCCGTAAAACGTAGTTACGATTAACAACGTTAGTCAGCTCATATACAGCGCCATCTACACGCAGCGTGCAAACTAAGCAATCTTACCACCCTCCCCCCTTCCAGCCTGCTAACTACCCCCTCAGTCAAATAGCATCATCCTATCGCGCGTACACTCTGTAACTATAAATAGAGATTAGTGGGGCGACCATAATGTACATACCTGCATCTCCTTGTCTTTTCAGACTGCAATTATTTTCTTCGGTAATATGCAGGTGGAGGATAAAAGAGATACCTCTTAGCAGGAATGGAATAATTAAATAGGCTCTCGATCTATCTATCTATATAATTACGCCAAATCCCTTGCGGGGTAGGCATAGAATAGAGAGTCCAAACAGGTTTTTTCCTTACATAACTCTCTGGCTTCCTCCACTCTCATAGTTCGTCTCATACACACTCGTCGGTTACGGAGACTCTTGACTTGCCCCTTCAGATAAGACATAGTAAGATAGTCTAGGTCTTCCCCGGCCCTTTACTTTTGCATTGTATATCTGTGTTGTCATTCTTTCTTCTGACATTTTTTCTATATGCCCGAATCAACGGAGCATACCCTTTCTCATCTTTACACCGATACTATCTTTCATACCTACTCGCTTTCTTACTACGCTGTTGCGAATACGGTCGGTTAGCGTGACTCCGCACTCCGTGAATAATAAATATAAATAAAATCAAATTTCGTATTTATTCTGCTGTTGTTGTCTTCATCTGTACCCAATCCTGGGTGTAGAACCAGGTCACGCTTACCATGAAAATGCATTGTCATCGGAACATCAACATAATAATAATAAATCATTTATTTCATGTACCAGAAGCTTTACAAAAATAATTATGTGCAACTTACAGGCCCGTTGAATATATACCTTACAGACTAACATACATATAATATATAAAAACTTATAAATTAAGACATGTGTTGACGGGGACATGTTGCGCTGTGCAGGGACGTCTCGTAATCTTTCTCGAAATCTCCTGAAGACGACACCCTTCGGCTAGAACTCCTTGCTCATGAAGGTCTCTAGCTTGGCGGTGGAAACTCGCACAACAAAGGAATTGAATGCCGTATTGTTTTGCGAGTTCAGCATCTCGACCCTTAAGAGTGTAGAAGGTCTCCTTACGGGCGTACTTCGCCTCCGCCTCGGTAAATAATCAATAATTGCAATTTAAATAAAAGCTTGTTAAAATCAATTACACAGTATCGGGAGTACCTAAGGTGTGCTGTATAGGTATATCGCCGACAATTTTAGGTCCCGAAGTTACAGGAGGCGAGCCGCTTGGTCCGACCAGGGATTCGAACGCAGGACATCTTTATCGTGCGCTGCCTTATGCGCCACTAGACAAACGAGGCTTTGTAAAAAAACTAATTTCTATTTTATTTAACGTCTGAAAATCCATGTCAATGAAAAAGATTATTTACAATTGAAATCGATATATTTTGCACAAGCTATTTTCTCTCAATTCGATTTGGGAGAGAAGGCCTTTGCCTAGCAGTGGGACTGTATAAACTGATCTATTTATTTTTTAATTAAAAAAAACAACACGTAGGCCCTCACTAAGATTAATCCTGTGTCGTGGGTGCGTTTACAAACATGAAAATTCACACGCACAAATACCCAGACTGGAACAAATAATTGTGCATCGCATAAAGATTTGTCCCGTGCGGGAATCGAACCCGCGACTATTAGACACAGTGGGTGGAGCGGCTTAAGCTCCTAACCACTGCGTTAAATCGTCCGTCACCTATGTTTATCGTCGTTTTTATCGTTTGTCCGTCCTCTATGTTTATTCATGGCCACCCTTACCCTTTCCTTCCAGTGTAAAAAAAGCTTTGATAAACGAACGGAGACTTAGAGAAGTAACGCTGACGTGTAGTCGTTTATCACGCCTTGACTACGTACACTTGCTACAGGCTAACACTGCTTTGTACTAGTACTTATTCTTAGTCCGGTGAGCGACATAAGTCGATTAACATTTTCAATGATGTGCGGAGGAGCTGACCGACCGTATTCGCAACAGCGTAGTAAGAAAGCGTGTAGGTATGAAAGATAGTATCGGTGTTAAGATGAAAAAAGGTATGCTCCGTTGATTTGGGTATATAGAATGAATGTCGGAAGAAAGAATGACAAAACAGATAAACAATGGGAAGGTGGAAGGATGTAGGTACCGGGGAAGACCTAGACTATCTTAACATGGCCAAATAGACTGTGCCTTACCTGAAGAGCAAGTCAAGTCTCCGTAACCGGCGAGCGTGTATGAGAGACAGAAAAACCTGTTAGAACTCTGTACTCTCTGCCTATACCGCAAGGATCTGGCGTGATGATATAGATAGAGATTGAATGTCCTTTTTTCCAAACAGATGTCCATGGGAATATTTTAGAGTACGCGTATTATTTTTTTTTATAAAAAGTTACCCGACTCTTATTATTCTTGTGCCCTGGGTGCGGTTACAAAGATGACATTTACATACACAAACACCCAGGCCTTAACTAATATTCGTGGGTTACAAAGATTTGTCCCGTGCGGGAATCGAACCCGCGAGTACTCAATCCAGCGGGCGGAGCGACTCAAGCTCTTAACCACTGACCCAAGTCGTCCGCAAATTCCATATCCATAGGAAATGGATATGTTTTTTTTGAAAATAAAATGCATTTTTATTATATACAAATACCGTCCAAACCGCCGGCCGGTGTAGGGCTCCACGTTGAGACACCTAGTATATGCCCTTCCCCATAGTGACTGCCCAAGCCAAGGCAGTTCCTCCCTGAGGCGCCCTTGAGCTAGTTGCTCCCTTGCTCCTTGGCTCGAGCGTAGTAGTTGCAAACTCGCACTTCTGTCCGGTGAAGCTGTAAAGGCCCCGCGGCCTACAACGTAGATCACTCGCACATCACACACACACACACACACACACACACACACACAAAAATTACTAGTATATGCTCCCGTGTCGTGGGTGCGTTTATTAGAAACATGACATTCATATACAGAAACACCCGGACTGAAATAAACGTTTGAGTCAATGTCAAAGTCAAATATTCGTTTATTTGTGTAGGCTATTAAAATGCACTTACAAACGTCAAAAAATATAACAATTTTTACATCTACCACCGGATCGGAATGCGGCGGATTTGTGGGTATAGGATTAACTTGAGTCAGAATAAGAATATTTTTTATTCATGTAAACCATTACAGTATTTATGAATCGTCAGAATAATAACAAAGACTTCACACCACTTCGCAATGTCATTTCTGTGGAGAAGAAGGGCAAGAAACTCCACGGTTACTCTTTTAAAATAAATTTTCTTACAAACATTTGCATCTACATTTTGTTGTGGGGTATGGGAGAACAGGTTGATCTAAGTTAGAATAAAGCAAATTATAATATTAAGAAAGGCTACATGTAAAATTAATATAAGAAAGAGAAGAACAAGTTGTCATTATTCAAGTGGAGCTGGTATAGCATCTATCCAAGAATTTCTATCTTTGAAATAAGCTTTTATTGAATTAAAGCTTGCTTACAAAGTGTTCCTTTAACACAGCTTTGAATTTATTTTCACTAAGTAATTACGACGTCAGAATTGTTGGAAATTAGCACAGCAGTTTGTCCCCCAGGGGTGTCACTCGAGGGAGACATTAGCAGACAGTCAGTAAGTTGCTCTAAAGTTCCTCGGAGCTGCTATGGATGCACCTCATCTGGTATGCGCCAGCTAATTGATGAGTAAACTTGAACAGTTTAGTTAATAGATTTAAATTAAAGCTTGAAAGATATCATGAGAGTGAAGGAAACCAGAGAAGTCCGTAAGGAAAAAACAAGGTTTTTTTGGGGCATGCGTTGCGGGCTAGACAGAGATATCTACCCCGCAACGGAACTCGCGTGATAATATACATACATAGAAAACATAATTGCATGTAATTTCAAGCCTTGTATTCTGAGCAAAAATGTCGCACGATACGTGTTGCTGGCGATGTTGGGCGAGGATACCAATGGGTTTAGTAACGCATGGTGGGAGTAGCAATCACGATGGTCTTGCGTTCGAATCCTAGGTCGGACAAAGTGTTTTATCAAGGTTTTCCATCTAATATTCTTAATAGTAGTATGGAGTATGGAATTGTGGGCGCTAAATAGCAATAGGTTTGTCCCCTTTTAACATAGGACGTAACATGGTTGGCGAAAAGGGGGCGTGCATAGTTTGCCACTTCCGCTTGGGGAATATAGTCATGATAGTGTTTATTATTTCAAGAAACATGCCGGTATCCGGAAAGTTGAATGTAACCCTATTGGATTAACTGAAGTAATACTAGGCATGCCTTTTAAGTTCTGTCGTTTCCATATTTCCTAGCAATTTTGAATTTGGAACTGTTCTATATTCGAATGTGTTTAAATTTCTAATTAAATTTCGAATCTAGGTAGTAGGATTAATGCTATTGTTTAGTCACAGCGTCGATTGGAATCTGTCAGGTAACGTACGAAAATGGATCTTTCTAAGGAAAATGTTCGTGCAATAATTTTCTACAACTTTAGAAGAGGCCTGACACGGCTTCATTGTTTTGAATAGCTAACATCTGTGTTCAGTGATGAAGCCCCATGTCTGCGGACTGTCGAACGCTGGTATTTAGAATTCAAGCGTGGACATACTAGTGTTAGTGACAAATCTCGCGAAGGACGCCCAAAATCCGCCTTCACTGAAGATAACATGATTGCTGTGAGACAACTAATTCTCGAAGATCGTCATGTGACGTATCGAGAGATAGAGGCTCTATTAGACATCTCAGGGACAACCATTCAGAAGATCTTGCATGAAGCGCTTAGTGTGAGAAAGCTAGTTTGCCGTTGGATACCGCATCTGCTTTCCGACGATCACAAGGCGGCCCGCGTCAGATGGTGTAAGAAAACTCTGCAAAGGTTCAACCGAGGAGAGTCAAATCACGTCTACGACATCATCAGTGGTGACGAATCTTGGATCTATGCCTACGATCCTGATTCCAAACAACAATCTACAATCTGGGTCTTTCAAGACGAGCCAAAACCGACTAAAGTTGTTCGTTCTCGAAGCACTTCAAAGAAGATGGTGGCCACGTTCGTTGGAAAAAACGGCCATGTTGCGACTATTGCACTTGAAGATCGTAGAACGGTTAACGCAGAGTGGTATACCACAGTTTGTTTACCACAAGTCATCGCCGAACTTCGAAAATCTAACTCAAAGCGACGCATCATCCTGCACCACGACAACGCAAGCTCACACAGCGCTCGTCAAACGATTGAGTATTTGAAGCAGGAAAAAGTAGAAATTCTTGACCATTCTCCATACAGTCCTGACCTAAGCCCTAACGATTTCTTTACATTTCCAAAAATTAAGAAAAGTCTTCGTGGTCAAAGGTTCCAGTCCGGTGAACAATCAGTCGACGCCTTTCAAGTCAGCCATTTTGAACACCCCCACTTTAGAGTGGAATAAATGTAATAATAACTGGTTTGAGCGAATGGAAAAGTGTATTAAGCTACGTGGTGAATACTTTGAAAAACAATAAAAAGTTTCTGGTTGTATTTTTTCTTCAAACGACAAAACTTAAAAGGCATGCCTCGTAATTACGTCAGAATTGTAGGAAATTAGCTAAGCAGTGGGTCCCCCGAGGGTGTCACTCTAGTTGCCCTGAAGTTCCTCGGAGCTGCTATGGATGCACCTCATTGATATGCAACAACTAATTGATAAGTTAGCTTGAATAGTTTGGTTAATTGATTCAAATTACAATGCTTGGAACTTGAACGTATAATAAAAGGTGGACGGAATCTCGCTAAACAGTTAGGTCCATTAGTAAGTTAGTTCGCGTGTACATAGGAGCTAAACATACTCACACCATACTGAGTACATCGGCCGCCATTAAGCTACAAACCTCATTTAATAAAATTCGCTTCCGATAAGCTACAGACGGTAAGTTTAGAGTATTGAAGATTGAGATTCAGATATATTGTGTGTGTGTTTGAGTGATATACGCTGTTGGCCGTGAGGCCTTTACAGTTTCACCGGACTTAGGGCGAGCGTGCAACCACTACGCTCGAGCCAAAAGGGCAAGGGGCGACATACTCGAGGGCGCCTCAAGGAGGAACGGCCTCGGTTTGTACAGTCTCTACGGTGGGAGGGGGTGTAATTAGTGCACCGGTCGGCGGGCTAGGGGATGGACGACTTCGTCGTCGTCGTCCGTATCCGGAGCGGAAAGAAGCGATGCCAAAGCATCGGGGGTATCGGTGAGAACATGTTGCGGCCGGCGGTAGCGGCAGGGGTCTGGTTTGTAGTCGGCGGCGGCTACGATTAGCGGATTCGCATCGGAGGATGCGTTCGCGATTTGTCGAGTTGTTGCCTTTTTTATATAGGCGCGAATAGATTCGAGACCGGAGTGGAGGTCGACATTTCGTACGAACCACGGGGCTCCTACGGCTTTGCGGAGGAAGCGGGGCTGAACCGCTTGAAGTCTATCGATATGAGAGTGGGCTGCATGCCCTAACACCTCACATGCGTACGTCATGATGGGATTCAGATTTAGTGCGCGCATCAAACTGAAGGAACAATTACTACCTGCACATCAAGGAGTTACGCGTTAACTCGAGTAGTCACTCTGCGACCGTCGTGCGAAATAACGTGCTCTATGCGTGTCAAATTAAATTGACTTCTTCGGTCTTGTGCGTTTCCTGTCTGTAAAAATGCTGTTGAGTTTCCAAAGAAACATGATGGGATCACATTTAACACCTAACTAGCGCATTCACGTGCCGTATTTTTTAAATATTTAATTATTTCGTGCGTCTGTTATAGTAAAAGACGCGTCCACTTTTGTTAGTGTAATAATTAAAGTTGAGAGAGGTATGTAAGGCAAGAACCTGTTGGAACTCTGTACTCTCTGCCTACCCCGCGAGGGAGCTGGCGTGATGACATAGATAGATAATTAAAGTTAACTACCACATCATATTTAGTAACGATGATTAAGATATATTTTTAGAAGACTTCTAAAAAGAAGGAGGTTCTCTGTATGTTTTTTTTTGTATGTATGTTACGCGATCATTCCGTTAATTATGAATCGATTTTAATAATTCGTTTTGCATTGGGTTCAGTATAGCTACAAGGTGGTCCCGTTTCAATTTCATCGGTATTGGACCTTGGACTTGGAAGATTCACCAGGGAACTCCTTAACGACAAACAATACGAATGCGTAGATTGAGATATTATGGGTATTACTTCAATTCTATAGGTACCCTGCCATAGAACTAATCCGAATATTAACCGACTTCAAAAAAGGAGAAGATTGACAATTCGTCTATGTTTTTTTATAACGTCTTAATTTATGAACTGATTGTGACGATTCTTTATGCGTTAGGTTAAGTATAGTTTCGAGTAATTTAATACCGATTTCATTAAAATGGGACCACATTTTAATGAAATCGGTATTGACTTTAATGAGACACTCGCTCTAACTAACGGCGAACAGCACGAATGTATAGATTCCGTTATTATGGTTATTATATCAATCTTGTAGGTACCTTGCTGTACAACTCAGCAAAATAATATAATATAGGTATCTTAATATTAGTAAATAATTCACTTTTCACTTAAAACTGTAAAATATTTTTTTTTTAAAACCGACTTCAAAAAGCAGAAGATAAATTTTATATTTGAGGTACCGACTTCAAAGATTTATTTTTTTGCTTTATGAAGTCGATTTTCTTTTTTTTTAAAGATATTTATCCTTACAATAAATTACTAAAAATTTTAATAGGTCAAGTATATTAATATTTCTTGAATTTAATATGTATTAAAAACACGTTACCGCAAAAATGATTTTGTTATCATCTACTCTAATGACATCAACGTTTACCCTAAAAAGTGGTAATCTTTCCGGGCTGCCAACATTACGCGGGTGGGAAGTGACGCGGCTTCTGGTTTATATTATAATTCTAAGGATTCAGAATAGATGAACTACAAAGCTTTTTGTTCGTTCTGTAAGAGGCGCTAAGTAGTGTTGTAAAAATGAGCGCTGAAGTCGAGCGTTTAGCGCTGAGTCGACGCTCACGAGCGTTGAAACACGTGGAAGACGCGAGCGTTTTAAGCGCCGACTCGATCGTTTTTACAACACTAGCGCTAAGCCCTTGCACATCGACTGGTGTCTGTAAGATCGAGATTCAGATACAAATGAGGCATTTTTTTCTGTACATCTGTTTCAAATCTTCTCATCTCGTTCATGTTTCATATCACTGTATCGTTTCAGCAAAGATCGACACATGTCTAGGTGAGAGGACATTCGCTGGATAAATAGCGACTTTCTGTACAGAAAGTAAGGAAAATTGCTATTAATCTAGGGTAACAGGGTTACCCCTGTCACTACACAAGCAGGTAATATGAATGAAATTCTCTCAGAGAAGAACACAAAATAATAACAGCCATTTTCAAAACAAAGCTTGCAGTTATAATTAATTTTTCATCTACACTTGGCGTTTCATAACGGAGCGTGTAATTAAAATCTCTGGTAGCGGCCATCGCTCCTTTCTTTTGTCCAAAAGAGAGGGGCGGGGGGGGGGGAGTTATTTTAAACGGATGTTCAAAATCATTATTACTTTCTTGATTCATTCATAAATACCATTATGGTTTGAACTTTATAAAGTGTATCGACCCATTATCTCTGGAGCCAATAAAAGCTAGGCGAAACCTTTGGAGGGAAGGAGTATCGCTACCAAATCCCTTTGGTACACCTACTGAGAGTCCCACACCTGGACATGAATTACCATGGCCAGTCTTGAGTCTTTAAATAAACTTCGGACCCAGGGTGGCTGAAGCAAGGAAAACATGATCAGGTGGGGATTCACAGACATTACTAATCTGGGGTGTTTGTGCGGTGCAACCCAAATGTTGCCCCACCTTACATCGTGCCCTAACACCTGCACGCAGCAAGATTTGATGCCTGACCGACAATGTAATCGGTGTGGCCAGCTTTTGGGCCGCATTCAAATGCTTTTAATCATGTTTGCCGTGTAAATGCTAAAAAGAAGTTGGAGTAAAAAATATTCTGATACTTTTATAAAAGCTGGTATGTGCTTTTACGTAGAAATAGTGCTTCCATCTAAATTGTAACACTATCCACCTGGCCAGGGAGGAATTGTCGCTATACAGTCGCAGACAATCTTTTACCAGCTGAATTGAGTTTAAATTGCTCTGGACAAATGCAGTTTTATATTCCGAGTTAGGTCTGAAACATTGCATGCTATAAAGGCATTTTCCGAATTGAAATAAAACTATATTTCGGATTTTATCGCGGTTTATTTTTGATTTTTAAGTTCCCGACGTTTCGAGTGCTTTGCAGCACCCATGGTCACGGGAAGGACTGAGGTATTAGACGTCTACAAGGCAAGGTTGTTCCGGGGTACCCTCAAACTTTTTAATGATTTTTGTTGGTCCGATCTACGCAGAATCACGGTGTCTTGAGGTCTTGCAGTGATATGCTTGGTTTTGGATTTGATTATATTAATTACCGGATCCCAAGTCGATGGAAGCACCCAGCCATCTTCTCTATTGAAATTAGGATATTTTTTAATTTCAATAGCCTCGCGAACCATCCTTGGTAGGGATTGGTGTTCAGACACGAGGATTTGTAGTCTATTAAATCTGATGTTATGGCGGGTGCGTAAGGACATGTTCACAGACTGCAGACTTCTTTGGGCGACGGTGGTTTAGGTCAGCTATGTGTTCTTTAACCCGTGCTTTTACTGGTATTTTTGCTTGTCGTATATAAGAGAGACCACATTCACAATCAAGCTTGTATACTCCTGCATCTTGTGCATGGATGTGGCACTTGACAGATGGTAAAAACTGACTGATCTTCTTCGGCGACTTATAAAATGTTTTAATTGAAGCACGCTTCAAGATGTAGCCAATCTTTTCTGTGAATCCTCTCATGTAAGGTTACTACCTTAGTACAGCAGGGAGACGCTTTTTAATACTCGTAAAGGCGCGAATAGGTTGGAGACCGCGATCGGAATAAAAGTTTGATTGAAATAGACTATACATGCAATGGATCATGCAATACTAGAGCATTTGTGATAAATTACGTGTGACTACATGGTCACGCGGTTTTACTACGTCTAGTGTCTATTACGCCAGATGGCGCGATGATATACATAGATAGAGATAGATAGATAGTGTCTATTATTTTCATTTCGGTAGTTGGTTGTTTAGTTCGCGGGTAAAACGGGCGGCTTGGTCCAGTTGTTAAGAGCTTCACCTGCTCAGCCCACTGGAGCGAGTAGTCGCGGGTTCGATTCCCGCACGGGACAAATCTTTGCGTGGTTACGAAATGTTTGTTTCGGCCTGGGTGTTTGGGTATGTGAATTTCTTATTTATAAGCACATCGTTATACGTTAAATACAAGGTACATAGTAAAAAACGCAAGACCTCAGACACCCCGATTAGATAATTGCTACACAAATTCAATACGAGAACCAGTTCTCCAAATATAACATTTTTTACCCCTTTTTTAAGCTTTTTTATACCCCAATTAACAATGAAACTTGTACGTGTATGTGTCCGTATTAAGACATACATTTTATAAATGCATTTGTAATCTCCGTATTGCTTTGAATCAAGAATAAATTCCGTTTATTACAGCGAACTAAAGAAGTAACAGCATGTTTGCAAATTAAAAAAAATACTATATCTTACCATGACCAAATAAACCGAGTCTTATCTGAGGGATAAGTCAAGAGTCTCCGTAACCGGCGAACGTGTATGAGACGAACTATGAAAGTGGAGGAAGCCAGAGAAGTATGTAAGGAAAGAACCTGTTAGAACTCTGTTCTCTCTGCCTACCCCACAAGGGATCTGGCGTGATGATATACATTGATAGATAAAAAAAATAAGATACAACAAAAATGTTTAAATCGATTCAGTTATCCATTTAGAACAAACTACTTTCAGGTCTTGCGTTTATTATGTTACACCGTGTATAAAAAGAAAAAGAGAAAGAGAATAGCTAGATGTGTATAGCACACAGCCGGCCGTCATGGCGATCTTTAGGGGAAGGCGATTGCCCAGCAGTGGACATCTTTTGATATATGATGATAATGATATAGAATGTGGCCTCTCTGCCTCGTTGGTCTAGTACTGCAAATACCGGTCACGAGATCCAAGGTTTGAGGCCAGGATCGAACAGTGTTAGGCGGTTTTTCATTGAACATTCTTAATAAAAGTCTGGAGACTGGAACAAAGATGGGCAAAATGTAATCAGATTAATGACTACAATTGCCTGTTATAATATTCAATCATGATCCAAGATTTAAAGTATAATCGTTATGGTTGAACACTACAAAATGTAATTGGAATCGTTAATCATTAAAACGCCATCAAGCCTATATTCCCCAAGCGGGGGTGGTTAATAATTATTCTGATTACATTTTGCCTATCTCTGGGCTGAAATCGTGCCCGGTTGGCAATAATCTAACCCCCTTTTACATTGGGAACTTTGGGGAAATATGGGTAAACGCAGCACACCTGTTTCACCTCCGTTTGGAGTATGTAAGCGTGACAATGTTTTTTTTTTTATAAATAGTAACAAGAAAACTTCGATACTTTCCACACATGGAATTACAGTTTTGCCTTTCCTTTTTTTTTATTATTTAACCACTATCTAATGTCAAATGCAAAGTTTTATTAGAAAGCAGACTGTGAGGATAAGGGATGTGGTGATGTGCATGCGATGCGTTACTAAGCGAATATGAGCTATAAATCAAAATTAAATTAACACCATCTGGCCCATAATCTCGAAGCGGATGTGGCAGACGATGTTAGATGCGATTATAATAGGGAGCGAGCTAGCCATATTGGCTACAATTCTGGACTGAGAAACTCTCGATAGAAAAATCTAAAATTTATCTGACATAGCAACCTTAGGCTTCGTATTTCTATCTATATAGAAGCGATACGGTCGGAACATAAAATCGTTTTTAGACACTTGCAAACCAGGTTTCCATGTTATGACTAAAAAAACACAGTTTGAAATCCTAACCTTTACGCTTTTCCATTACTGGGCAACACCCTTCTAATTACAAATTGAAGTGAGAGAAAATATGTTATACTCCTCCACGCCGATCCATGTGGCTGCAGGTTTACACTCCAACAGGTTCTTTCTTTACATGCCTCTCTGGTTTCCGAAACTCTCATAGTTCATCTCACTTGTAAATAATTAACTATACAAAACTGCTTTATTGAACAACACCTATCGTGACAGTGCGATAATTATGTTATTTTTGACACCTGTCAGTCTTATTAAATTAAATATAAAGTCAGTCTATTTAAATAAATAAATTATTAAATAGCACCCAGCTGTTGGAGTTTATAAAATGCCTTACAGAGGATGTTAAATTTACATTGGTCGTACGCCATATTCTGCCTTTAGATATGCAAATACTATTAGGAATAATCCAAGAACTTAAAGTACCTAACAATGAAGAAAATATAATAATAATTGTATCGGATATTTACAAATTATTTAATTAAAAGTTGAATATAAAATAAAATATGTAAAATTAAATTAATTCCAAGAGTCAGTTTGAATGATATAAGAATATACAAGTATTATTAGTATTTATTAACTCTATAAGACCCGCAGCGGGTTATACTGGGTTCTAAAAAGTCCCAGTCGTAGTCGAATATCTATAGCATCGCTTCTAATACACGCAGTACCTAACCCAGCGTCGCGGATTTCAATTTCAACAAGTGGCTCGCGATATTGGTTTCGCACGTGTTCGTAACTACACTGGCAGGCAAACTGAAGTGGTTACCTTACAGTCTGATATTTTACCGTTTTTTTCACTCATGTTACCGTTACGCAATACCGTATGATATTATCCGATTTCACGTGCCAGGAAAATGGTTTTATTGGTTTATTGACGGATTTCGTTAAAAGTTTTTTTTACCGCAGTGTTTATTGTTTCTAATAATTGACGGTACATGGTTACTAACTATCTATATCATCATCAGATCCTGTGCGGGGTAAGCAGAGTGTTCAAAGTTCCAACAGGTTCTGCACAGAATTCAATTTAGCTAACTTTACCAATATTATGGTAATTTTTGGTAAGAAGTGTGAACGTATCATTTTGTGAAAAAAAAACTCTCGAATGTAAACTTATACAAACAGCGACAACAACACATCATCGCGCCAGATCCCTTTCGGGGTAGGCAGAGAGTACAGAATTCCAACAGGTTCTTTCCTTACATACCTCTCTGGCTTCCTCCACTCTCATAGTTCGTCTCATACACGCTCGCCGGTTACGGAGACTCTTGACTTGTCCTTCAGATAATTCTCGGTCTATTTGGTCATGGTAAGATAGTCTAGGTCTTCCCCGGCATCTACATTCTTCCACTTTCGCAAACTTATGATTGAAAAATAATAAACTCGTGAGTTAACGCTTTAATAAGATTTTCCTTTTTTACACCTGAACTAAAGAAAATTTTGTTAAATTTATCAATTTTGTGGCAAGTTAATGTCCTTTATATAAATAACGTAGAAACAGACTAAGTATTGTTATGCTTTTTTTCTATCTATCTATATCATCACGCCAGATCCCTTGCGGGGTAGGCAGAGAGTACAGAGTTCCAACAGGTTCATGCTTTTTTTCAACCGGTTGAATTAAGTTTCATATTAAAACCTGTGAAAATTCTTTTTTCTATACTCCACAAGGGTCTAATGTGATGATATAAATATATAGATACCTATTTGTCACCTTATAGAAGCGACCGATCTCCCCGATGCTTTGTGCCGATCCCCCCGATGCTTTGACATCGCTTCTTTCCGCTCCGGATACGGACGACGACGACGAAGTCGTAGATCCCCTAGCCCGCCGACCGGTGCACTAATTACACCCCGCCCCCCGTAGCGACTGTCCAAACCGAGGCCGGAATCAGGAGGAGTCCTTGAGGCGCCCTCGAGTATGTCGCCCCTTGCCCTTCTGGCTCGAGCGTAGTGGTTGCACGCTCGCCCTTAAGTCCGGTGAAGCTCTAAAGGCCTCACGGCCAACAGCATATATCACTGAAAAACACACTTATAGAAGCGAACTCAATTTCAAACTTTGATCGTTCGAAATAAGTCACACTAGCAAAGTTCGATCTCTAACTTAATTAAGAGTAATCACATTTAAACGAACGCTGAGATATTAACTAATTGAGCTTCAAGCTTTAGTCGTTAAGATAGTTCAACTTGTTAGTAACATATCAGATAAACTATTTTGAAAGTTTTAGCGGGAAGTCGAAGAGTGATGTTGTCAATTTGTTTTAATTTCCAAATCTTGTGTTATTTCGACTTATAATGTGTAATGGAATATTAACCATTATGTGTTCTTATATGTGCATGAGTGAAGGTAATTGTAACAAAGTGATAATACGTGCCTTTTCGACTTCCCTCAAAACGGCCGTCGCAATTGGTATGTAAAGTATCCACCGCTTTACTATCCAGGGTGGGGTACTTCATTAATTTCATTATCATCGATTTCATCAAGTTTATCGGGGAGTTGAATTAATTTAAACAAACACGATTATATATCACACTGAACACTGGCAAAATACACTTAAAATTTGTGTGAAGCCATAACTTAAAGAAGAAGAACAAGAAACTATTTTGAATTATGGAAAATACGAGATAGCGTTCTAATAGACCATAATGTACAATTTAGTGTTAACGAACCGGCTTTAAGCACAGTCTTGCGCTGGGCTTTGGTTACTTTGGTACAGAAATAACATGTTTATAAAGACCTGCAATTTTAATAAAAATGTTACTATAAAAAAGTCCTTAAGTAGTTAGCTACGTAGCACTTATTATTGCCCTTGATGCCTAGTATAATAATAATAATATCAGCCTATACTGCCCACTGCTGGACAAAGGCCTTCTCTCACAAATCGGGGTGAGAGAGATTAGGTCATACTCCACCACACGGACCCAGTGCGGATTGGTGGAGGCAGGTTTATGGCCAACTGCTGTTGGATCTTATCAAGCCGCCTATAAGGCTTCCAACTCGGCTTAACGACTACCACATTAAGTGGTAACCGGGACCAACGGCTTTACGTGCCTTCCGAAGCACGGAGACGCTCGAATATGAAAATGCCACAAACGGTCACCCATCTCAGGCTGACCGAGTCGAACGCTGCTTAACCTTGGTGATCGTTAAGAACACCGCGGTCGCACAGCGCTACGAGCGGCCACGAATTTTTTAAACTTAGACATTATTCCTGTGTCGTGGGTGCGTTTTTAAACATTAAATTCACATGCACAAACACCCGGATCAGTACAAATATTTGTGGGTCACACAGAGATTTGTCCCGTGCGGGAAACGAACCCGCGACTACTCAATTCAGTGCGCGGAGCGACTGAAGATCTCAACCCCTGGACCATGCCGTCATTTATGACATCTCATTCATTTATTTTATTTATCTTAACACGTTTACAGAGTACGTCCTACATAAAAATTATTATGGCGGTTACGATAATTTATATAAAGAACACATTTATTTTTCAGCAGTCTGTGGTCTGAAATTGTGCTCGATATAAAGACAATAGTTTCGCTTCGTACGCGTTGAGATCTAACATCATCGACTGAAAAATAAATGTGTTCTTTATAAAAATTATTATGGCGGTTACGATAATTTATATAAAGAACACATTTATTTTTCAGCAGTCTGTGGTCTGAAATTGTGCTCGATATAAAGACAATAGTTTCGCTTCGTACGCGTTGAGATCTAACATCATCGACGAAATATACGTGTATTCATCTCTGCCACCCCCGTTTGTGGAATGTAGGCGCCCAGAATTTTTCTTTATATATTTATACTTTATTTTGTCCGCCATTGCTCGAACAGTACTTCAAGTAGGCCACACTAACAGCAAGTCATTTGAATTTCCGAACCCTAGAAGCTCGTATGCGATACGACACAAATAAATAAATTTACATGGATTTTGTATTAGTTGCATAGCAAAAGCGTCCTTATTAATAACGGTTTTCGGTCCAATTCATCGTCACCGTTAGATAGAATCGGGATCACTTCCGCCATGTAGTAGAAATGTGCAAATTATGAGTTGGACGAAGAAAACTTGGGGTAAATTGGAATAGGACCGCAGTGAAAGTGTGTGTGAATGATCTACGCTGTTGGCCGCGGGGCCTTTACATCTTCACCGAACAAGAGGGCCAGCGTGCAACCACTACGCTCGAACCAAAAGGGCAAGGAGGCAACTAGCTCAAGGGCGCCTCAATGAGGAACGGCTTGGGCATTCGCTATGGGAGAGGGCATATACTAGGTGTCTCGCCGTGGCGCTCTGCACCGGCCGGCGGGCAAGGGATTCTTCGATCTCGCCGGCGAGGTCGGTGTCTGATCCTGTGTGCGGTATCTGTATCCGAAAGAAGGGGTGTAAGGGCATCGGGAGGGTCGGTGAGAACATGCCGTGGACGGCGGTAGCGGCCGATAGAAGGGGAGTTGGGTTCGTAGGCGGCGCCGGCTACGATTAGCGGATTTCTATGACTGGATGCGTTCGCGAAATATCGGGTTGTCGCCTTTTTAATAAAGGCGCGAATAGGTTCGAGACCTAGATCGGAATGGAAATTGACATTCCGTATGAACCACGGGGCTTCGACGGCTTTGCAGAGGAAACGGAATTGAACCGTTTGGAGTCTATCGATGTGAGAGCGGGCGGCGTGCCCAGGATCACAGTAAGTGTCTCTCGCCTCAGCGTCTGGCATGGGACCACCCCTGCGTCAGTAACCGCAGGGAGAGCGCTTGGAGTCACGGACGCGAAGAGTGGGGGCCCGGAGCGTCCTCCACAAGCGATCCCGGGGAGGATGGCGGCGTGGTGTGACCCACGTCGCCGTGAGCACCGCGTCGGTGCAGAGGGGAGCGTGTTGTGTGTGTGAATGATTTACGCTGTTAGCCGCGGGGCCTTTACAGCTTAACCGGACAAGGGGGAGCGTGTTATCAAGTCTCCCGCCGATGGCGGGCAATTCAGAGCGCGGAACTAGAGGGGCACCGATCTTTCTTTTTTTCTTTCATAATAAGGGGCCAGGGGAATATATCCATATTTAACGGTTGTTCGGAAATAAAATGGCGGATATGTCATCCGCCAAAACAAATTTAATCTTTTAAAAAAAAAACTACGTTATGAAACTAAAAAAAAACTGTTGTACCACAACTTTGCTACAGTTATTCTCTATGTTTTAAAGCTAATTCGCTTGACTACTTTTTAAGCGTTTTGCGTTGGAATTAGAATATTTAAAGCAATATGGATGTTTTTTATATTTTAATAGTGTATTCCTTCTACCAGATTCTGAAATATATATAATAATAGGTTCAAAAAACATATTTGTAAATATTAGTGGAGCGGGTCACTTTTTTCCCTCTAATATGGTCAAGGAGAGTGATGCCTGCTTATCAAGTCATACTCGTGAATGGGTGCTGCTGGTGGGGACTGGTCCGTCCTCTATCCTTTGACTGATTAAACATGTACCGTAGTACTGTTGAATTTGGTCTCGTTCGGCATCACACTGGAGCTATAACCAATTATTTTGTACGCACTCTACATACTTTATAGTAACCCTTTTTTCTCGTATTATTATAGTTTTTATTATATACCTTTACAAAATCTGTTTTTTGTAAATGAGAGAACTATATAGACACTGACTGATACCATGAATCTCAGTACACGGATGATTAATCTATACTTAAGCACATCTATTAAGCTCGTTCTGCACTGTTCTCCCATACCCCTTGAATGCAATGTATACAAAAAGAATTGTAAAACTCTCATTTTTAAAAAGAGGAATGACTAACCCTACACCTGTTCGGTAGAGTCTGTAATCAATATTTTTTCTTTTTGACTATTCCTAAGTGCATTTTGGTCTACATAAATAAAAACTTGATTTTGATTCTGATTAAGTTTCTAATCCTTACCCTTTTTTTTAATGCATTGAGTGCAAAAACACATATTTATCAATGTAGCGTCTTAATTAAGAGTTTTGTCTCATGAGTCATAAGTATAAATATATTAAAATTTGTCTGTCTGCTTGTTTCAGGACGTGATACACACAATCAGCACACCACACGGCCAAGTACAAAGGATCGTCGTGTTCAAGAAGAATGGTGTACAGGCCATGGTTGAATATCCTTTTCAATAGTGTTTATACTTAGGCTTAAGTAGCGTTGTTTCTGTCGTTTCATATGCCAGTGAGAGAGATGGAGCTATACCCATTTGACTGGTAAGAAGATTTAAAGTAATACTTTTTATTCTTTTCATGTCAGTGGTTTATACTTGTCCCGCTAAGGAAGTGGCCATCTCGCTTAGCTGGAAGTAGTGTTATCTCTGTCGTTTTATAAAATAGGGAGAGAGAGAGAGAGAGAGAGAGAGATAGAGCGATGATGATACCATTTTCAATGCTAAAAGAATACAACTTAATTGTGCTTACCTAGCTTGAAGTATTGTACTCTGTCGTTATGTAAGACAGAAAAAGATGAAGCTATGATGATAACGTTTTTTTTGGCAAAAGGATTGATCATCCTAGGTCATTGATAGGCGAGATCTAAATTGAAAAAGATGAGGGATGTTAAATCAGCATCAATCAAAACGACCACTAGCTGCGGCTATGATCACGGTCGGTTACTCATCTACGTCTAAGCCGCGCCCAATGTTGTTTTGCTATGAGTCAAAACATTCATTAGATATAGTCTCTAAGTTTCACCCATCCAAGGCCCAAGCGCACCCGGTGGTTGCTTGCTACGACCCCAGTATCCCACTTACAATACATTATCAGACAAGAGACGGCCACTGCTGAACAAAAGTTTCTCCAAATATCGTGGTCGCCACTCGAGAACCTTTCTGCCCTAACGGCCGTCAGTTCTGCTAGCGATGTGACCCGGTCCACTGCTACATATGTTTAGCAATAATGTACGCTATCTCGGTGACTTTGGTCCTCCTGTATCACCTCGTTTCTTATTCGATCCCGCAGGGTATATATATAGAGCTATACAGCTCTCACCATTTCCTTTAGGTGATCTTAAGCCTTCTTGAACGTTGCTTTACCATGATCGAAATGTTAACAATGTAGTTCCATCAATATGGTTAACTATCAGAAGTAATGGTGTTTGCAGCTTCTCACGTTAAATGGAACGAGAACATTAAAATAAAATGTTGTATATTTTTCTACACCTCGACGATTTAGTGGTGCTATTGACGGCGGCGCGGAATCATGAGCGGAGTGAGTGTAATTTCAATGTGTATAGTATATCCCCGGAAGAAAGAACTTTTCACAACCGAGAGAAGGCTTGCCAAGCATTACTCATTTTCTGAAAGAATACAAAACAAAATTTGCCCTTTAAAGTGATAATAGTTTTTACCGCCTGCCATATTTGGACCGTATGGGTAAATAGTGGTGTGCCAGTACGCCTATTTAACCAATTGTTAATAAAGGCGAGGGAGGCGAACTTTAAAATAGGTAATCTCTCATATCAAGTGCATATACGTAGAACATGCCCCTAATTCTCCACAATGTCTTGACAGATTCGGATACTATTTTCTGTTTTATAGAGCTTACCGCCAGTGTGAGTGAGGTCTCATATTTACTACCCGTTGAAGGATTTCAATATTTTATATATTTCAGAAATATAGCGTGTAAAACTTCTGAACGAAGTACAGTAATTTCTGTCAGGTTCTCGACATTTTGTAAAGAGAGTAGATTTCGTAGATTTCGTCCCCGCCTCCCGTTCGCACTAGCACCCCACCCCGCGTTCACCATCTCAGCGGCGTCCTAGTTCCGCTCGCCGTAAAATTTTACATAAATAAACAAACATTCAGAGGTACTTTCCTCTAGTGCTTTTTTATCGGTCGAGACCGGGCAATTTGATAACTATTGTTATGACGGCGTTCTCAATATGACTTTATTATTGCACTCAGTACAATCTAAAGATGCGCGACTGCAAATAATCTCACTATTCGAATCATCTACAACTGCTTCGTTGGTCTCGTGGCAAAGCGCATCTCTTTGTGGTCACGAGGTCCTGGGTTCAAATCCTAGGTAGGACAAATGTAGTTTTTCTAACGAAATATTCCCAGTATGAGTCCGGAGTCTGGAACTGTGCCCGGTATATGGCAATAGGCTCGCCCCCTATTACATGGGACCTAACATCGTCGGCGAAACGTGGGTGTACTCAGTACACCTCTGCCACCCCCGCTGGGGAATATAAGCATGACGGTCTACAACGAAATGAATTATTCGAATGATTCGCCGCTTCCCGCGCCATTTCCGCGCGTGATGTGGTGCGACCGAATTTTTTATTCATTATTCGTTCATTCAGTCCAGCCAGTCGAAGTCGAATGAAAGGCAGTTAGTAACTAATTATCCTGAATCATTTGAATGATTTATAAAGTCGAATGATTCGAATGCAATCATTCGCAGTCGCGCATCTATAGTACAATCTTTTTAGCAGTATTGTTGTATTATTACTTTCCCGTGAAAAAGAGACTGAGCTTTAGAATAATTCCTGTGTCGTGGTTGCGCTTACTAATAATAACTAGTGGTCGCCCATTGGTCGAAACCTACTCTTTCTACTTTTATTTGACATTCAGTAAGACTATAGACAAATAATATTAAAGACAGGGGTGCAGAGTTCTCTGTACTCTCTGCCTACCCCGCAAGGGATCTGGCGTGAGGTTATAGATAGATAGAGAATATTAAAGACAAACAATATTAATCTATTCTCAATTTGACCAGGGACTTTAACAATAAACAAAGGAGTATATATGCGTGTGTGATGTGAATATTAGCATTCTGCACTCCTTCTCTATATTAACTATAAGTGTGGGAAAATTCATACTCGTCCGTCCGCGCAATTTTCGTAAAAATGGGTACAAAGTTTTTGCTTCACGTATTAATATAATTATTATATATAATAATTTTAGCCCTGTTAAGAGACTGTCCCACTGTTAGGCACGGGCCTCCTCTCAAACTGAGAGTTATAAGTTGATAGTAAAAATTTTAAAGAAAAAGTTTTATTTTATTCTTTTTAGCGCATTTAAATAAAAGCTAGTATTTAAAAATGCTTTTTAACTTTTAATTTATTTTTTATTTTTAATTATCGCTGGTCAGGTTTTTCAGTCTGTTCATCTCATTCGACGCATCATTCTCAGGAAGTCCTTTTATTTGATACCCATATTGTAGGAAAGCATAAAAAACTTAGTCCGCCATCTTTAGAAGTCCGCCATATTGGATTTAGAGTGACGTCACCTTATTTTTCGAGTTATTCTCAGCAAGCCCTTTTATTTGATACCCATATTGCAGGAGTGCATTAAAAAAATAACTAGTCTGCCATCTTGGGTGTTCTGCCATGTTGGATTTAGAATGACGTCACACAGCTAACCATGCATTGTTATCCAGACTAAACGTGTATACAAAACTTCAGCTCAACCGGTGGAAGATATCTGCTTCAAAGTTGATTTGCAAGATTCCACCCGAACAAACATACATTGCAAGTTACATAAAAGCTTGTAAAAAGTAAGACCTTTCAATAACTTAAGGATTTTCACAAAGCCCATTCACGGTAATATGTTATAAAATAAGATTCAGAGTTCGTAAAACTGATCGCCTACACAAAAGAAAAGTATAATACGAAAGACTTATTTGTTCCAATCAAATATTATTAATAGATGTTACGGCCGCGCGGAATATTTCAAAATATCCAACCCATTTAGTTCACCTACAAATCATAAACGATATTCGATTCAAATTAATTTTAGTGTTGCCAGGTTTGCACCTCGAAAATAAGTATACAATTTTTCTAAATCAATTTGTGGTTCTATTTTTAAAATATTATATCTGTATTATCATACCACATCCCTTGCGGGGTAGGCAGAGAGTACAGAGTTCCAACAGGCTCTTTCTTTACATACCTATCTGGCTTCTTCCACTTTCATAGTTCGTCTCATACACGCTCGCTGGTTACGGAGACTCTCGACTAGTACTTCAGATAAGACTCGGACTATCTGGTCGTAGTAAGACAGTCTAGGTCTTCCCCGGTCGTTACATCCTTCCACATTCGCATTGTATATCTGTAAACATTTTTAAAATATTATAATTGTATTAATAATGTCAAAAGCGCATCGCTTTCTGGTTCTGGGTTCAAATCCTAAGTCGGACAAATGTATTTTTAACGAAAGATTCCCAGTATGTGTCCGGAGTCTGGAGTTGTGCCCTGTATATGGCAATAAGTTCGCTTCCTATAACATTAAACCAACATCTTTGGCAAGAATTGGATGTACTCAGTACACCACTCCCATCCCCGCTTGGGGCATATAGGCATGGTGGTGTGTTGAATAAATAATTCTTGATTTTACTAGTATAGTAGTCGACCATTAGTACTACTACCATACTAGTAAACCTGGTGTGTAGGTAGACCTTTGAATGTGTGTAGAACTTTAAACCGCAAACCAATAAAGGGCATTGTTCTGCGCATACATTTGCCCCAGAACCAAAAGCAATGGAAAAATACTTGTATGATTTCAAATCACCCATAAATTCTCTTAAGAATCTTATTACTAAGCGGACAAGCGGGGAATCGCAATATTGCACAATAAGTATTAGATTTTAAGGTTATAATTCAGTAGCCGTTAATATATATTAGGTTATATTATGTGACTGAATGTCAACACATTCAGAAAATGTTGGCGTCTAAGATATAAGTACTTGAAAGATTCGTTTTAGATTGCAAATTGTTCGTTAGATACAGATATTTGCCATTATTTTAATAAAAAGATAAATAATAATATCATGGGTCAAATGTTTATTGGTTCTGGGGCAATTTTCGAGAATGTCCTTTGATTCTTAATTTCCTGAAACTTAAATTATTAAAGTAAGGCGCTTTGAAATAGGTTCTTATTTTTTTTCGAAATAACCGATTTATGTAATCTTTTGCTTAAATCGATGTTGCTAAGGTTTGCGCCTATTTTGAGAAATGTAATAGTAAAGTCTCTTGGTGTAACCTTTTCTGCGGAGATTTTGTTTATAAAAAGAGTATATAAATAGATCCTTAATAAAGTACCTAATACAAACAGAAAAAAAGGAACTTTCAGTTTTTCTTTTTCACGTCTGGCAACCGAGCGTCAATAGCAGAATATAAAAAAATATTTAAAGCCCCACATCTGTTTCTGAACGATTAATAATAAAAATAAATACCGCGCGCGCGGCTCGAACCGCGATGATTTACGGACGAAATAGTTTCGATTCGAAAAAAAAAAACAAATAAAACGTTTAAGAGTTATTGTGAGCACGTGTCGGTTGAGTGGCGCTGCACTTACGCCGTAGTGTAACTAGTTTGATTGATGTGATGAGATGTAACGCCGTGAGATAGGGAAGGAGAAGAGGGTAAAATGTAACTTTATTCACGATCGTACACAACATATAGGTATAATGAGCATTCAACATTTTTGACATTACAAGTATGATATGATTACAAAATCAAATTACCTGATTGGAATGCATATATGCATAGAAGCTGCCACTTGTGTAGATGATACAGCTTTGTATATTTATAAATTTAAAGGTATCCTTAAATGAAATACATAATCATTCCTTTGAATAAATATTTCACATTTTTTGACAATAAGATGCATATAAATTTGTGGATCCATTGGGAGCATTGTACAATAATGTTGAAAATTAATGGTGTGAGTGAAAAAAAATAAAATTTGACAATTATACACAAGATGGAAAGAGAAAAAATGGAAATGTCAATATCACTATTGCGATGTTTGTGTGAATATAAGGTGAGGTGTATAGGTTGTTTATTAAATCTATCTACCTATAGCATCACACCACCCTTGCGGGGTAGACAGAAAGTACGAAGATCCAACGAGTTCCATCCTCACAGGCCGTCTCATACACGCTCGCTGGTTACGGACACAGCTTTATGGAAATAATATATTATGCATTTAAAAAAAAAGATTAAGGTGGATCTGTTATGTATATACGATGCACAATCGCTCTGTGATCCTTTTATGTGTGAATTGACGCGCGAATTGGGTATCATGCGGCATAGGCAGAGTACAGTGTTTTAATAGGTTACACTTCGGTGTAATAATGGGTAATCTAAAGACGCGGTCAATTTTAGCAAACAAGGCCATTCGTGCATTGATCCGTGTACCGAGTGGATGTGGAGGCACGACAGAACCCAACGTAACCTTACTCTCCATATTTGATTTATTGGTCTTTTTACAATACAATTAAATGCACCAGGTTTCATGGACTAATTGTCTAGACTTGAACTGAAATATCTGACGTTCATTTTGCCCATCCATAATCCAAAGAAATCTTAATAATTACTGAGATTTCTGGAATCTAAACCGTAGTTTCTTTTAAATTAACTTTAATGATTATCTATCTATCTATATCATCACGCCAGATCCCTTGCGGGGTAGGCAGAGGATACAGAGTTCCGGTTCTTTCCTTACATACCTCTCTGGCTTCCTCTACTCTCATAGTTCGTCTCATACACGCTCGCCGGTTACGGAAACTCTTGACTTTTTCTTCAGATAAAACTCTGTTTATTTACTCGGTACAAGACCTAGATTATCGTGGTAAGATAGTCTAGGTCTTCCCCGGTACCTGCATCCTTCCACTTTCACATTTTATATCTGGTTTGTCATTCTTTCATCTGGCATTCTTTCTATATGCCCGAACCAACGTAGCATGCCCTTTCTCATCTTTACACCGATACTATCTTTCATACCTACTCGCTTTCTTACTACGCTGTTGCTCGGCGTGCGGTCGGTCAGCTTCACTCCGCACATCTTCCGCAGAGCTCGCATTTCTACCGCATTTATCCTACTTTCATTCTCCTTCTTATATACCCAGCTCTCGCTACCATATAACAGCGTTGGGACAAGAACTCCGTTATGTATGGCCAGCTGCGCCTTATGGCTTAAGTGCCGGCTTCCAAGTAGCTTTCCCATCGCACCATTCACCCTGTTCCCGGCACTCACTCTTCTCTCTATGTCAGCGGTGTATTTCCCATCCTTACTGAAGGCGCATCTAAGATATACAAACGCATTCACTTTTTCTTCATTCACTCATTTCAATTTAATGATTAAATATTGTAATACTGTACTCTCTGCCTACCACGCAAGGGATCTGACGTGATATAGAATCAATGATTAAAAAACGTAATTACATTTATACAGAATTGATTCATTTTTTTCTTATTATAATTCTTCATGGTCCCTTTATTCAAATGAGTCAGAAGTTTACAATAAAATTGGATTGAAGCGACGCCTGTGACATAAGAGAGCGTTTTCAGTGATGGTAGATTAGCGTTTGGTATAAAAAATGAAATATTTTGAATGCCTGGTTAATGTGACCTAGTGGCGAATAATACGCGTGGAGATCACGAGGTCTTGGACTTGAATCCTAGGTTGGACGAAAATGTAATTTTTCGACCGAATTTTTTTTAGTATTAGTCCGGAGTCTGGCATTGTGCCCGGTTCACCCCCTATTTCACGGGACCTAAAATCGTCGACGAAAAGTGCGTGTACATATTACACCTCTGCTAACCCCACTTGGGGAATATAGGCGTGACGGTTGTTGGTGCTCTGGAGGTAATTGCTCCTGACATAGGTCAAAGTAGGTCGGGGGCTCCTTTCTCTCCATTGCGTTGACTTTCAAGCTTAAACTGATCAGTTAAAGCCTCAGTTACACATAACCAAGTTATCGTAAATAAACTTAGTAGCAGATTAGTCTCGAGCGGAAACGAGGTTAGTTAGAACGGTGGCCCGTATCGCCTTGTATTAATTGATATATTGGCTTACGGACCGATACGGGCTCCCGGCGGAAACGGCGGGGCTAATGGATGGTAATGATAGCCGAGTATTAAAATGTTGGAAGTTTATAGGGCTGTGTATTTTACGAATTGAAATTTGTTTGTGTATGTAAATTTAAGCACCAAAGTTACTGATATAGCACTCAAAATTGCTAAACTTAAGTGGTATTGAACAGCTCGTAGAAATAACGAGTTTACATGACCATACATACCCACCGAAACTAATATTTGTTGGTCATACAAAGATTTGTCTCTCGCGGTTATCAAACCCGCGATTGCTCTGTCCTGTGAGATGACCAGCATACGGGCATATCTAAAAAAACCGTTAAGCGTTATTTCTCAACGAACCTAATGCTGTTTATACGGAGTGTAATTCTAAACTTCGGACTGATACTGGAAATTTGTCGATCGTATAACAAGACTGTGTCCGAACTAAGATTGGAACTCAAGACCTCGCGATTCCCAATCATACATATCTATCTATATATCCCTCCCTTACAGACCACTTTGGTTTCTTCCACTCTCATATAACATCTCATACACGCAAACATAACGTTCTTATTATTCGCTTCACTCTTGACCGAGTGGTCCTGGTCACGATGAGGTATAATTGCTGGAGACTAATGTAGCTCGCCTTACGATATCTCTCCATTTAGTTCGATCATTTGAGATTCTGGTGCACTCGATCAAAGGATCTCCCACTGCGGACTTAATTTAACCTGTCCTCCGCATTGGTAACCTCCCACGTGGTCTAGTTCCTTCCATTTTGCCCAGACCAGACGCTCTATGGAGTCGCTGTTACGCCTCGAGACATGGCCGAAAAATTTGAGTATACGAGACTGTACTACTGCTGAAAGACGCTGTTTGATGCCGAGTTCTTGGAGTATGGAGACATTCGTGCGAAATTCGGTCCACGATATCCCGAGCATTCTTCTCCAGCACCACATTTCTAGAGCATCTCTGTAGCGTATAAGAATATGGGGAATACGAGTGTTCGTACGAGCCTATTTTAGTGGCTTTGGTTATATTACCATTCCGCCATATCATTTTCAACTTGTCCATCTTGTCGTTTTAATTCATCTATACAACCGCCATTATTTCAGATTAAAGCACCGAGGTATTGGTATGTAGGTATTAAACATAACGTACAATAGAATTAATTGCCCGCTAATCGCAACTACTGTACCCCGATCCTTATCTTTATTACATCAAATAAAACCAAGTTTAATACTTGTACAAATGATTTGTATAATATCGATGTTACAAACTTTGCGCCATTTTGATATCTGTCACCGAGCCGTAATCCGATTTGAATTGTTACCGATTCTCCCGATTCTCGACTCGATTACTCGTTTAGATTCGATTCAACGTCTTTGAATGAATATTGGTATCGTTTTAGCTTCGGCCGCGTTGGCGTAGTGGCAAATAATGTCCTGAGTTCAAATGCTATGTCGGACAAATGTAGTTTTCTATATATCTATATCATCACGCCTGATCTCTTGCGGGATGGGTAGAGAGTAGAGTTCCAGCAGGTGTATTAGTCACTTGTGTTGTGTTTTATTCCAGCGTGTTATTGATGCTCGTTAAAAAAATAGGGTTTCCAACCTAGAGTATTTATTAACATTATTAAACACAATTATGGCTACACTTCCAGAAATTCCATTTCCATTGGCAGAAAATTAGTGTGTTCATCCATATATGGTCGACGATATTAAGTCCCAAAGTAAAAGGACTAGACTCCAAATTGTTACGAACAGTACTTCTCTAGAAAAATCGCAATAGAAATAATTTTTCTGATATAGAATTTAGTCTAGTAGCTTTCTAGTAGCTTGTGATCGCCACCCGCTTCAAGCACCATTAAACCATCATGATTTATTTTTAAAAAACTGACTCAGGCCACTCTCTTTTGGATGTAGTCATAAATATAGTATATTTTTACTTATAATATAGCTAATAAGAAAATTCAAATTTTTCAATATAAAGAAATCTATTATCAATCCGGAGTCTGGCATCATGCCCGGATAATGAGAACAGGCTCGCCCCCTATTGCATTGGGACCTAACATTGTCGGTGAAAACTGGGTGCACACAATACACCTTTGCCACCCAGGCTTGGGGAATATAGGCATGATCATGTCTTTTTATGGCCAACAAGAGAAAAAAACAATTTCTATAAACATCCTTGCTATGATGGATGCTGATTTAAACTTCTTGTCCAACAACAAACAAACTAAGTTAAGAAAGTTGTGATATTTTAGGTAGCAAACTTTTCCTATTTGAAACTTCCTGAATGGGTTTTTGTGGAACTGAGCTACTAAGAAAATTACTTATGTTAGGGTTTATGGACTATGATAAAAAACATTACTAATTTTATTATTTCGCTGAAATGTTCGACCAACGAATAGTAAATTATTTCGTATAAGCAAAATCGATTAATCGACTAAAAATATTGACGGGAGGGTAGTTACAGATTGTCTATAGACAATCAAGTCGATGTCATGTAGGAGGGAGCGCTCAGTGACACATTCTGTTGGCGACAGCGGTCGAAGACGGTTGTGCGGTTGTAATCGAGTGCAAAATAAATTGCACCTTTGAGAAAAGACGTTTTAATTTTCACCTACCACGTGCTAGGAGAGAATGGATTTTGATCAACACTTATACGTAAAGGACGGGACGGAGGTTATTACCGCCTATGCGCCCCGTACCGCTTGGTCTGTGTCTGGTGTGCGTCAAGAGTTGAAGATTCAAATAAAACGCTAATCAATCTTGATCCAATGCTCCACCCACCAGTTGTGACCCTCTTCTTCGCGCAGTTGTCTTCCCAGTCGCTCGAACGTGTATCTTCACGTGCTTGTCACCCCAGTCGCTCGAAGACGTACGCGGCTCTCGCGTTCTTCGCTCGCACCCAGCATGGGTGCGGAGAATCGGCTTCGGGGCCACAGCCCCTGGCCAATAAAGATAGCCGTGTCCTTGTTTTGGGACTTTGTGTCCTTGATGAGGCGGAGACCTGGAGATCCCGTTGGGGGCATTAAAAGAATGTTTACGCCGCCTTCGCGACTAACCCTGTCAGTTGAAGTGGTTTCAACCTATGGCAAACCATAGGAAGCCAACAAAACGATTAGTAGGGAGGCGGCGACTTGTCGAGGCCCCTTCTACGCCCGGTAGCGCGATACCGCACCCTTAGGAAGCGCTATATGTATTATTTTTTGGGGTCACAACTAGCGGGTGTTGCAGAGAGATTTATTTTCGTCGTAATTTTACACCAATCAGTCGTGTAAAATTTTCTGTCCCTTGCCAAATTCGCAACCGTTTTAATCTTATATATCTGTTAACATTTCGTAACTATTCTATACTTATATCGATTATATTATAAACTAACAGAAACCTATCTTATTTCTAATAAAAAACGTCGACCCGAACAAAGTATGTCATTTGGATGCCAGTAATCGCCGTCGGCAGCTTCCATCGATACATTATTAGTAATATTACCTAAATGATTAAAGGCCTGTTTAACCACCCTCGGGTAAATTATTCGGTACTCGGTAATTTAAACTGGCTTGTTTAGTCGTCGGATACGACTAGATGGTGAAAATCATGTATTTGAAAATATGTGTATTACTTGCAACTTTATTGTCGATTAGTATACCTCAGACTTTACTTGAAGGTGGTGGAAGAGGCTCAAAAGGTGACAGTCCGAAAATTGGTCCAAAAATTAAAGTAGAACTGAACAGATATAAGCAATAGTCTGCCATGACAAGTTAAAATGTATTTCTACATGCATAGAGTTTTATTTTGAATGTCACGTCGAATGAGATTAACTTGTGTGAGAACTATGGGTGGGATAGTATTTCGAATTAGTTCGATCTAACCATAGCCAATGTGAGGACGTGTTAAAATGCTGCCGTTTGCTAAAACTATATATACTTAAGGTTCGAGAACATTAATAATTAAAAACTAATATCTACAGTTGCTACCTACGTGTAGGTATTCATATCTACGTATGTCCAAGGTGCTCGTAGCGCTGTGCGACCGCGGTGTTCTTACCGATTACCAAGGTTAAGCAGCGTTCGACTTGGTTGGCCCGAGATGGGTGACCATTGGTGGCATTTTCAAATTCGAGCGTCTCTGCTTCGGAAGGCACGTTAAGGCTTTGGTCCCGGCTACCACTTAATGCGGTAATCGTTAAGCCGACTTGGAAGCCTTAAAGGCGGCTTGATAAGTTCCAACAACAGGTAGCCACAAACCTGCCTCCACCAATCCGCGTGGTGGAGTATGACCTAATCTCTCGCACTTCGAGTAGTGAGAGAAGGCCTTTATCCAGCAGTGGGCAGTATAGGCTGATATTATATGTTCAAACCCGGCCGTTTATGGCTGTCATTTTGTTTTGTAATAGTAGTAGTAATGATGAATGGCAGCTTCGCATTAAATCTTAAAGCGTTAGTGCGTAAATAGAAATTCATATTTACCTAAAAAATTGTACCGAACAGACAGACACCAAAGCAAGTTAATAAAAACATGGTAAAAGGGCAGTCCTTAGGGTATATCTAGGTCCTGCAGTGGACGCCTTTCGGCTGAAGTAAACGAAGAACAAAATATAAGCCATTAACATTCGCTTTTTCTCTCTTTCTGCCTCGTGGGAATCTTATTCGATTATTTACGTTAAATGTATTTCATCCTTTTCGTTTATAGAGATTTTTACTTATTTAGTTTATAATATTAGTATATTTAGTTTATAATAATTTGACAAAGGTCAAATCTGTCCAGTGAATTGAGTAGTCCCGGGTTCGATCCCCGCACGGGACAAATTTTTGTGTGATCCACAAACTGATTCGGTCTTGGTGTTTGTGTAAACGCATCCACGGGAAGGGAATAATTACTTGGTTTATTTAAAAAAATAATATTAACACAACATGGAGACATGCCTGATTTTAGTTTGTAAGCCATTATGTTCATTGTAAAATGCTCCTTAACCCCATGCCACAAGTTTGAAAGTGTGGAATCAGCGACGAGAGCTAAGGAGGCGCTACACGGCTGCGACATATACTCCGGATGCTGCACACTCAAGATTGAATTCGCAAAGGTGAGTGCCAAATACCTTTTACTTATAATAATAATATAAATAAATAGGTATCTAGACTATCTTTCCACGATCAAATAGACCGAGTCTTATCCGAAGGACAAGTCAAGAGTCTCCGTAACCGGCGAGCGTGTATAAGGCGAACTATGAGAGTGAAGGAAGCCCTTTCGGATACAGGTACCGCACACAGGGTCAGACTCCGACCTTACCGGCGAGGTCGAGAAATCCCTTGCCTGGCGGCCGGTGCAGGGCGCCACGGCGGGACACCTAGTATACGCCCTCCCCCATAGCGACTGCCCAAGCCGAGGCTGTTCCTCCTTGAGGCGCCCTTGAGCTAGTTGCCCCCTTGTCCTTCTGGCTCGAGCGTAGTGGTTGCACGCTCGCCCTCTTGTTCGGTGAAGCTGTAAAGGCCCCGCGGCCAACAGCGTTGATCATTTACACACACACAAAGGAAGCCAGAGAGGTAGTAAGGTAAGAACCTGTTGGAACTCTGCACTGTCTGCCTACCCCGCAAGGGATCTGGCATGATGATATAGATAGATAAATAAATCAGCATTCACTGTCCCACTGCTATAAAAGCCTTAAAAAACGAGGTTAGAGAGATTAGGGTTCCACGCGCAGCCAGTGTGGTGCGATGGAGAAATGTTTGTGGCCACCTGCTGTTGAATCAAAATCAAAAGTTTTTTATTTATACAATATAGTGTAATAAATTGGTAAGTATTTTGTATCAATATGGTGTAAAATTGGACCTTGTAGAGTTAGCTGTACGTCTAGGTATCACTATTGATGCCAGACTACAGTGGGGCCCACATATTGAACTACTGTCTAATAGGTTCAGCTCAGCGGCTTATGCCGTAAAGAAAATTAGATTATTGACTGATATTGAAACAGCTAGAATTGTTTATTTCGCTTATTTCCATAGCATTGTCATATGGCATACTGCTCTGGGGATGTTCTGCTGAACTGAATACCATCTTCATTCTTCAAAAAAGGGCTATTCCTGCAAATTACAATTTGGCCCCCAGAGCTTCCCTTAGAGAAAAATTCAAAGAGATAAATATTCTAACTGTTGTCTCACAATTTATATATGAAAATTAATTATATGTTAAAAAGAACATCGACATTCGGACCATCTTATTGTACATTCTACTCGTCTCCATATAATTAGCAACTCTTTCATGGGGCAATGTATACGCTTCTACAACAAATTACCCGCAGCTATCCGAAATAGTTTGGGAACCCCTGATGTAGACCAAAAGGCACTTATGAATAGTCAAAAAGAGAAAATTATTGATTAGTTAAGACTTTACCACCCGCCCGAAAAGTCAATCCTGTGGAGAAGAAGGGCAAGAAACACGGTTACTCTTTTCAAAAATGAGAATTTTTCACAATTCTTTTAGTATACATTGCATTCATGGGGTGTGGGAGAACAGTGCAGAACGAGCTAAATAGATATGCTTAAGTAAAGATTAACCATAAGTGTACTTAGATTTTTTTTGTAATTTATTTAGATACACAAAACACAATACACTAATGGCAGAAAAAATACAATGAAAATAATAGTTTTGTTCAAGATTGTAACGTATACAAATGTGTATACAACATAATTAATCATGCTTCAATCAAGCGAAAGCTTTTGTTTTTAAAATAAACAATATTGACTAAGAAATTACATAAAAGGTATATGCGTTATTGAGTAATTGGGTTTGGATGATTCAAACACCACCATGGGCGTCTGAAGCATCCACGCCCAAGGTGTTTTGGAGGACATCCTTTACTTTTTTAACAAATTGTTTACATATCCGGAATAAATATGTCCAAGCCTACATTCAATTTAACTAATTCATTATACTGCCGGGCCATTCTTGTTAAAGGGTTATAATAGGATATGTAATTTTTAAGGATCTGTAGGGCAAAAAGATAAGTCACACTAGACCTGCGTGCGCTGAATTTAGTATAAAAAGTAATTAATGAAAGCAGTACTGGAGAATCCTCCATGAAATTCATGGTATCGATCAGTGTATACATGGTCCTCTTTATAAAATAAATATTTGAAATATTGCAAATGCTCACCACGTTTTGGCGTTAGCTGTACCTGATACTGAAGATATTAGTGGCAGTGAGTGGAAGAAACCCGAAACTCGATTAACACGCGCTTTTACGGCTAGCACTTAGCGCCCCTACCGGTATCACCTTACTGACCGATCGCCAGACGAAAAGATTTACACTATATAACGAGAACTTAGATACTATTCGACAAGGATCTTTTAGCTCACGGATGACATTGACAGGGGGGCGTTACTGTGAAATTAGGGTTAAGATTTAGTAACATTTTCCTCATCATCATCATCATCATCAATCAGCCTTTATCTACCCACTGCTGAGTGTAGGCCTCTCCTCTATCATATTTAGCCATCGTATTTTTTGGCGTGTTTCATATTGTAGAGGGGTTTTTAGCCATAAAACACCACGCTGGCCAAGCGTCTTGGTGAGTCTTCCTGTCACGTTGGCCTGTAGTGAACCTTACAAGATCAATCATTTTAAATACTCGATTTTGAAAAGTGCACTATCAGTTACCAGGATGGACCACTAGGAGGTGTGACTAGGAATTGAAAGTCAAATTTTGAAACTTTTGTGAATTGCCAATTCAAAAAATTAATAATCCCATCCAGTGCCGAAATGAGCCTTCATTTTCCTGCTTCCAAGTAAAATATTTTAACACGTGGTTCCGCACGGTTGCTAATTAAAAAAAGAACTTGGGTAAACTTAATAGCAAACGGCAATTTCGCGGCTGTCATGAAGTGACATTTCACTTGATGACAGCGTTAGTACCAATTCTGGCCGCGGTCCAACAGATCCTTGCGGGATGGTATTTTCTACCTTGCTATGTTCACTTTACGTCGCGAGATAGAATTTCTAACATGTCCTGATTGGTAGAAATTAAGATAAAGTAAGTTAGATCAATTTGTTTTGTATATAAAATCATTCCATTCACGTGTAATTAGTTTTAATGCATACCTTACCCCACCTTATAAGTAGTACATGATTGAGCTTTTCTTAGCTCTCTCTCTAGCGTGATTAGCTGCAAATCCTGTATTTGTCACTGCTAGAATTTTATTAAAAGGAAACAACCTTAACTTCCTTAATTTAACTCTACTTTAAAATTTAGGAAACGAAGATGAAACTATTTCGAAACCAAAGATAATCACGAACAATCGTCCAAACAGTGCTGACAAAAAAATCTGCTTACTTGCTGGTCTGGTATAAGCGGATGGGATTTTGTAAGAAAAAAGATAAAAAAGGTAAAAGTTCTGCGTTGCATCGGACGAGAGCAACGGTAGGTGGACAGAACGAGTAGGGTGACCATGTGATTGTATTTGGAGTGGCGCGGCCCTGAGTAATTCAAATTTTTAATATAAAAAATTATCGATCTTTATGATCACGCCAGATCTTTTGCTTCCCTCACTATATTCTATTTCACTATTCACTACTTTGATCTTCTCAGTGGATGCCGCGTTCCGTTCCGGTGGTAGATATAAAAAATGTAATAATTGTGATGTTTGTAAGTGCTTAAGTATTGGCCTAAACAAATTAATGTTTTTTGACTTTGACTATATTTCTTAATCTGGTGTTTTTTTATATTGTATATAAGTTATGTTTCTGGAGATGTTAACCAGTGGCGTGTATTAGGTGCACTGCATATAGGCAATCGAGCAGTGTAGTCATTGTTTGCACTCAGTATGATGTACCGAATATAGGTTTAGGTTATTAATTATGATACATAAGTATGATGACTTATTTCATTTTATCAAATTAGTAATAATTATAAGTAGTGTTATTGCATTCTTATGAGGTTAGGTACTGCATAGTTGCTATACGCAACGCACGGCCCTACTGTTGACGCTTCTAGAAAACGGGAATGAGATCTGACTACGAAAAGTCACGTGGTTGAAACAAGAGATTGTCGATTTTTAAAAGATTATAGAAACAAAACGCTTGCAACTTTTCTAGACAACGGTATCTGTGTTTAGAAAAGGCTACTCAACTAAAAAGTGAGGAGATGTAATAGCTTTTTCAGAGCGCAAGCAGCCAGAGCTGTAAAAATTATTATGTTAACATTTTTAACGTCATTAAGCCTTCCACAAGATCCTTCCACTGTTATTCCTCTGAGCCCGAATTTATAATAGCCTTCATCGATCATACTTCATGTTTCATCCTGCAACGCTCTGCACTGGGTCTGCGTGGTGGAGTTTAACCTATCTATATCATCACGCCAGATCCCTTGCGGGGTAGGCAGAGAGTACAGAGTTCCAACAGGTCCTTTCTTTACATACCTATCTGGCTTCCTCCACTCTCATAGTTCGTTTCATACACGCTCGCCGGTTACGGAGACTCTTGACTTGCCCTTCAGCTAAGACACTGTCTATTTGGTCATGGTAAGATAGTCTAGGTCTTCCCCGGTACCTGCATCCTTCCACTTTTGCATTGTATATCTGTTTTGTCATTCTTTCTTCTGACATGTGAGTTTAATCTATTCTCTCTTATTTCGATTTGTGACAAAAGGTCTTTGTAGGACAGTATAGACTGATTTATTCTTTAATACTTTAAGTAAGTACGTTGACTGTTGGTATATAGATGGAGTGCCTGAGGCATTTTTTACCAGTTTGCTTTCTAAAATACGAACAATTTTAAAATATACTTGCCCACGGCTTGGTCCAGAGCAATATTACGGTCTGAGTGTTTGTGTAAGTGGGTTTCATATTCCAAAACGCCCCCGTAACCCAGGAATAATTCCTAGTGTGGGAATACTTTTATTTTAAAATCTATCTATCTATCTAAATATTGGAGCAAATACTTTGATAATTAAACAAAACATCCCACACACACACACCGTCACGCCTATTTTCTCCAAGAGGGGGTGGCAGAGGTGTACTGAGTACACCCACCTTTCGCCGACGATGTTAGGTCCCATGTTATAGGGGTCGAGCCTATTGCCCTATACCGGGCACAATTCCAACCTCTGGACTCGTACTGGGACGTTTTTGTTAGAAAAACTACACTTGGCCGACCTAGGATTTGAACCCAGGACCTCGTGATTACAAAGCGATGCGCTTTGCCACTAGGCCAACGAAGCAGTAGAATATCCTACATTTTCCCTAAACATGGTCGCACTGTCGAGGCGATAGATACAGGCTTCATTTGACGGTATTGTTCGGAATAGGCTATTTTTTCATTCGATTTCCATTCACCCCATAGTAAGGGGGATATTTATTTTTCATTCCCCGTGTAGTCTCATTCGCTTTGTGTTATGACAGTGGCTCGTTTTAATATAGGTGAAATTCTTTTATACTCATTCACGCTTTATGGATAAACTGTTCTATTCTGCGATACTAATAATAATAGGAACCTTCATGGCCTCGAGCTGTCACAATATCTGTCACCATCACTATCTCCGAGTCTCCGTAACCGGCGACCGTGTATGAGACGAACTATGAGAGTGGAGGAAGCCAGAGAGGTATGTAAGGAAATAACCTGTTGGAACTCTGTACACTCTACCTACCCCGCAAGAGATCTGGCGTGATGATATAGATATTGATATAGAAAGTCCCCCCGCCACGTTTGTCTGTCTTAACGCAATAAACTCAATAACTAGCAAACAGATTTTCATACCACCATTGGACGAAGTGATTCAATAGGAGAGTTTATGTGTGTAATCAACCCGTGCAAAGCCTGGGCGGGTCGCTAGTTTAAAATGAAAAGTGGATAAGTTGATAGATTGCAAAAAAAAATAATTAGATTGCGCCATTACCTGGCTGGATAAAATCTTGCCTTTTATTTTTTTTTTACTTCAAAATGATTTTACTACTTTCTCTGGACTCGGTTGTTCTTAGGTCTGTGACACGTGCATATACGGGCGTCTTCGTGTTTCGGAAGGCAATTTATGCAACTAGTCTACCACTTAGGCCCCTTTTACAGAACGTAAATCAGTCGTAACTCTTGTTTTGAGAACTGATTTTTGCACTAAAACGTTAGTTTTAAAACTAGATTCACGAGTGATATTCGTTCTGTAATACGGACCTTAACCGGCGAGCGTGTATGAGACGAACTATGAGAGTGGAGGAAGCCAGAGAGGTATGTAAGGAAAGAACATGTTGGAACTCTGTACTCTCTGCCTACCCCGCAAGGGATCTGGCGTGATGATATAGATAGATAGAGATAGAATACGGACCTTAATTTGGAAGTCGTTAAGTCAACTTGGGAACCTTTATAGACTGCTTCTTATGTTCCAAGAGCAGGTGGTTACAATTTTGCCTGTGCCAATTATTATTTTTATTTATTATCTATTGAACTGTAATATACTTAAAGAGTATATGTATGTGTCTCCGTAACCACCGAGCGTGTATGAGTTATAAGAGTGGAAGAGGCAGGGCATAGTTGGAAGAATAGAATTTGTTGGAACTCCAATACTCTCTGCTTACCCCGCTAGGTCTGGCGTAATAGTTAAAAAAGAATATAATATTAAAAAATAATTCAACATCTTATACAACCAATCGGCTGTCTGATAATATACATATTTAATAAAAAAATAACATGAATATCATGAAAGGAAATAAAATCCGAAATGAAATACACTTTAAGCCTGTTTACCAATTCGGAAAAATGAAGATCTCGCCGGTTTACGAACACGCCGCGGCTCTATCCAATAAAAAAAAAGAGAATTTCGTTCGAATTTCGAATGCGAGCCCTTTGGTTGACAACCGTCGCACTGTTTGGACGTGTGGTGCGATTGCACCCGTTTTTGAACTTAGAATTTTGCGGTAAATATTTCTAAATTAGCTATTCTTGGAATGGAAATGAATTGGTAGAATTTACTTTAGTTACTATAATAAAAACACGAGATATCGTCATCGGAAAATCTGGATGCCAATAATTGTTGACTTTTTGCAAATTATGGGTTTATGTTATCTAACTCTCTCTTACAACTTACTATATTTTTTTTCTAACAGTCAAACAACTGTCCTACTCCAAAGCAATTGCCTCCCCTTACTATATTAGTTAGAATAAAATAGTGATTTATAAAATCGACCGCACTGAGGTTTCATTGTAACTACCATTCCCATTTTCATAACCTGAATAAAATAAATTCATATCGTCTGACATTTCAAATAAATAAAACCCGAACATCGATCCAATTTTTAATCCACTAACATAACCTATCATTCGACGACTAAAAAAAAACTCTTTTTAAAAATTTGCTTTCTATGAAAAAAATGTGAATAAAATTGGGTAACGACAGGTCTTTTATCGGGTATCCCTTTCAGTGTTGCCACAATGAAAAATTGTGACAGTCTTTTTTTTCGTCGTTGGACGCAATGACGTAACTCGTGTTGCGTTAATCAATCATTTCGGTTTTGAATGTTCAGGTGTTGGGTATTATGGAACGACAAAACATTGGGGTGGATTAGACATCGTATACTTTGGAGTTGGCACAAATAAAGCATATGAATCTAGTGTTGTAGAAACGCTCCAGTCGGCGCTTAAAACGCTCGCATCTTCTACGTGTTTCAACGCTCGTGAGCGTTGACTCAGCGCTAAACGCTCGACTTCAGCGCTCATTTTTACAACACTAGTCTAAAGGAATCCCCTGGAGACTTTTTGACCAAACGGATACCTTAGCGGATTTTGAGGGAGTTTTGACCTGCAATTACGGATAACGGTGTGGGTTTTAACAAAGCTTTGTAAAAAAACATATGAAGTTACATACAAATTAGGGTAAGTCCTGATCTAGGAAACCGTACGTCGTAGCATTCAAAAGAAAATTTATTTTTATTCTGATGTTTAGAATTATTATTACACAGGTTTATGATCTTGAGGTATATTGTTTACCTCCTTTTGTCACCACTTACGACTTGTACGCGCTAGATACTGGTGAAAGATACGGGCTCTATTCAATGATCAGAAATTACATGAATTCCGACTATTTTAGGGGCATAGAAAATAAAATTGTGCACGTTCACACAGTACGTAGTGCGGGGGCTGTTATAACAAGTGGGCTAAAAGCCCTCGGGCTTCAAAAGTCGGGCGTAAAAGGTTTGTACACATTATGCGTTGCGTTGAGATTGTGGACTGAATATAATATTTTGTGGGTGGCGGTAACGAGGTCCTGAGTTAAATCTTAGGCTAGATAAAATTTGGGGTTAAAAACACAGTTACACTCGAATTTCTCAGGTGAGGGTGGCAGAGATGTGCACCGATGATGTTAGGTACCAGTTTAATTAGGGGCGACCCTATTGAAAATTGGGGGTTTTTTCTATCATGAAAACAAAACCACCAAAATCTACTTGCACAAAATCTGATGACTGACCACCGATATCTCAGAGATCAGAGGCTGAAACGTAAAATGCCACAAGATCTTCTCCAAAGTAGATAATTTTCCGAGGGCATGCTACTGGGACCTGTTCCTCCGAAGACCTTACTACTAATTCCTAAATGTCCCCGGTTCGGACAGATTGCAATAATTCTCAAACTCAAATGATTTATTCTGTGTAAACCGTGCACGGGTATTTACAAATGATCATATTTACATTTTTTTAACTTACTAATCTACCAACGCATGGGAACCCGGCCTACACTGAGAAGATTTGGCGAGAAACTTTCTTGTCTAATTCTCCATTCATTTTTTTCATCATTACTAGCTCCAGTGTGATGTGTTACGACTGAGATATAAGACTAATGATAACATTTTTAAATATATGTAATAATGATAAGCTAGTAGAGGATTCTGAGTGGACCAGTCTCTACAAGCAGCAAGCAGCATCGCTTCGCAACTAAACACACTCAAGCAATTATTAAAGGCATAGAGTATGTCTATAGCCAATATTAAAAGGTTACTAAAATGATAATAACTCCTTGACATTGCATTAACTGCGATTTTCAAATAATAGGATACGACAAATAAATATGGTAAGGATCTTGCTGATATAGATAAATATTGAACACAAACTGTCACCCGTCTTAGACTGGCCGAGTACATCGTTCCATACAGATTTCTTTCCGTACAGACCTCTTTGGCTTCCCTAACTCTCATAATTTGTCTCATACACGCTCGCCCGTTACGTAGAATCTTGACTTGCCCTTCAGATAAGATCCTTATCTTCCACGTATCCTTGTTTTGTGAAGCAATAATATGCTTACGCCCTTATCCTGTCGCCATGTCATTCCGCCCCTACGCCCTTACGTCCCTACTCGGCCATCGACTCACTTCCGCACATAATGGCAGCTTCACATGAACATGACTCGCGCTAAACTGTTATTGTCACGACAACTTTGAAAGGGGGATGGACGAACAGTTGACTAATTGTCGAATACCGACGGATAAACTCTGAGCATTACAATTCGTTTTCCGTGTGAGTCACAATTTCATAGGACTGGAGGTTCGCGATATCGTTTGTGGCAATTTCATTTTTAAGTGTTCTCGTGCTTCGAAATGTTGTATTCGTGAAGCCTGGTTAGATGCCTTATAGGCGGCTTGATAAGTTTCAACAGTAGGTGACCACAAACCTGCTTCCTTCCATCCGCGCCGGGTCCGCGCTGTGGAGTATGACCTAATCTCTCTACCTCGATTTGTGTTATTAAGTCCTTGTTCAGCTGCGGAACATTATTGACTGATTTTTTTTCCATCTATAAAACTATTCGCGTGATAGTGCCAAGATCTCAGTATAACAATACCTAAATCAAAACTAGTATTTATGTGTCACACATTTTTTCGTGCCTAACGGGAATCGAACCCGCTACATCTTGATCCGGCGCAGAAATGCCATCATAAAATTTGAAGCCAAAAATTCTAAACCATTTTAGTCCCATTCATTAAAACGAGTTTAACTAAGAAAAGGAAAGAATTTACCACGAAAATAACTTATTCGTATGCGGCATGGGTCGGCAACATTTTTACTTCATTTTAAATTTTTAACCCATAACTACGCTAGCCCCATTTGAATGAGCCAAAAAATATATTTAAGAAGCTAGACGCAGTGGTTCCGTACTTACTGTTTTGAATGTAAATGACGTCTTGGTATAGTGGTTGATCTTGGTCTAAGCTTAAGCTGCTCCGCCCATTGGATCGAGTATTCGCTGGTTCGATCCCCGCACGGGACAAATCATGTGAGCCACTAATATTGGTTTGGGTCTGGGTATTTGTGTACGTCAATTTCATGTTTGTGAACGCATCCATGATATAGAAATAAAATCTCGTGTGGGACTACGTTTTTTAAGAAAGAAAAAAGATTTGTTTAAAATTATTTACTTTAACTGCGTCGTCGGTTTAGTGGCGCTTGATGGGGCTGCCGATCAAATGGTCCTGGGTTCGAATCGTAGGTCAGACAAACTGTTATTGATGTTTTTTCTATGGAAAAATTCTTAGTTACAGTTAGAAGTCTGGAATTGTTCCCGCCATTATGGTAATAGACTAGACCCCTATTACGTTAAGACCTGAAGCTAACGCTAGTGTTGTGTAAAAAAAAACAAACGTCTCTCTGGATTCCTCCACTCTCATAGTTCGTCTCATACACGGTCCAGTTACGGAGACTCTTGACTTATCCTTCAGATCAGACACGGTTTATTTGGTCATGGTAAGATAGTCGGATAGTCTAGGTCTTCCCCGGAAGCTACATCCTTCCACTTTCGCATTGTATATCTGTTTTATCATTCTTTCTTCCGACATTCTTTCAACCAACAGAGCCATACCCTTTCTCATCTTTACACCGATACTATCTTTCATACCTGCTCGCTTTCTTACTACGCTGTTGCGAATATTATACCATTATAATAGAATATTTATTAAAACTATTCTCGGTGTGTAAGGTTCAAAGTCGATGAAAGCTGCACGCAAAACCTTATAACATATACCTTTGAAGAATTGAAAATATCGCTATGCTAATTGGCTGTATTGAAATATAACCAGCCAATGTTAAATGCCGTGTGATATTCGACAAGTTGCGACCGAGATTCTTTTGATATGACTAATTAAGAAATGCTTTCATGCAAACTTATTGCTGTTCGTATGAATGAAATGATAAATTGATATTCAAAAATAACTACGAATCGAAGTTGATTCGGCGATGGAAAACTATTGTTTATTCTATTTAATTATGTTTTAGATCCATTATTTATGGTTATTGTTATGGTATAGTCTTGAAACGTTATGCGAAATTAGAACTAATGTAACTAGTATAATTCCGATGACATTGAGCCTGTGTGGGAAATATTTTTTTTCTATAAAAAATTTTCCGTGTTACAAAAACGCGGCATTTTGCCTTCGATTTTCTTCCCAGAAGATCAGATTTTTTTATGTTTGTTATTACAAAACTAAATATCTTATTTATATCTTATAGCATTATTCCAGATCCCTAGCGGGGTAGACAGAGTTCCAACATTTTCTAGAGATGTTCAAACATAAAAATAAACTCAAATAATCCAATCAGGGAGTTCGATCGCAAGCTAAATTATTGCCGGCAACAGACTACGTAAATTATGTAAAAAGATTGTACACTTTTAATCACGTTTGACGACATATATAGCCGGGAGTAAGTTTTTTTTATCTATCTATCTATATCATCAGGCCAGCTCCTTCGCGGGGTAGGCAGAGAGTACAGAGTTCCAACAGGTTCTTTCCTTACATACCTCTCTGGCTTCCTCCACTCTCATAGTTCGTCTCATACACACTCGCCGGTTACGGATACTCTTGACTTGCCCTTCAGCTAAGACACGGTCTATTTGGTCATGGTAAGATAGTCTAGGTCTTCCCCGGCACCTACATCCTTCCACGTTCGTATTGTATATCTGTTTTGTCATTCTTTCTTCTGGCATTCTTTCTATATGCCCGAACCAACGGAGCATACCCTAAGTTTTTTTATTTTTATTAAAAGAATAAGGTGGTAAACATTCAAATTATTACATCAAGGGTGCATGAAAAACCAGATTTGTCCGTCCGTCGGTTTGTTTATTCTTACTTGTCCCAGCAACAATATTATAACATTAAGTTTCATCTACCTCTTTGGTCTAGTGGCGTATAAGGCGCGTAGCGATCACAAGGTCCTGGGTTTGAATAGTTGGTCGAACAAAGTGTAGATTTTATATCAAAATATCAGTCCAGGGTCAGGCATCGTGCCTGGTATAATAGCAATAGGCTCGCCCCCTATTACTTGGAACCTCTAACATTTTCGGCGAAAAGTACTAAATATCACTCTGCCACCCTCGCTCGGCGAATATAGATGTGATGGTGTTTTTATTTATTTAAGAATATAAGTCCCTACATTCAGAATTATATCGTATGTGCGTTTATAAACATGGAATTTACAATTTTTTATTTATATCGTTTTAAATTTGATATTTTTTTACGGAACCCTACTGAAAATGCTATCCACATCCGTGACCACGTGTCTAGAGCTGAACGTGGAATGATTTTTTTTTCCCTTAATCGCTTGTTAAATACTGGGGGGTTTGTTCGTCTCACATTTTTAGCTTTTTAACATTTAATAAAAGGTACAAAATTAAAAAAATCTTGGCGATAATTGACTTTTTTTAAAGACTGCCTCGTTGTTCTAGTGACGAATAATGTGTTTTGCGACCACGAGGTCCTGAGAACTACGTTTGTCTGGTCTAGGGTTTGAATCCTAGGTTGGACAAATGTAGTTTTGCTATCGAAAAGTTCCCAGTATCAGTTCTGAGGGATGGTGCCAAGTATATGGCACTGTTGCAATATACCGGTTTGCTCGCCTCCTATTTATTACGCGGAACCTGACATTGTTGGCAAAAAGTGGTTGGACACGGTACACCTCTGCCACCTCTGCTTGGAAAATATAGACGTGACTATGTTTATTTTTTTATTTACGTTTCAAAAATGTTTATTACCGTATCAAAAATGTTGACGCTCTCTGGCTATAATTTACTTTTTTAACAATAAATAGTAAAAAAAAATATCTGCATCCTGCATGCCTAAGAGTTTCTCGAAGGTGTGTGAAGTTCGCCAACCCGCACTGGGCCAGCGTGGTGGACTATGGCCTAAACCCTCTCAGTTTGAGAGGAGGCCCGTGCCCAACAGTGGGACAGTTTCTTAAGAGTGCTAATATTATTTATTATTATACAATAAAGAGTACTCTATTTATCTATCTATATACATACTTTAAATGCTACCCCCTTAAGTCCCTGTTGGCACTTAATATAGTAGACGAGACCTCTAACTTTGCAGTCCAACGGTCTAACCACTAGGCTATCACTGCGTCTCAATATAGTTTGCGAATGTAGGAGCAATCTGTTTTTACCTTTAGTGTCTCGTTCAGTGATCTGACACATTTTAATAAGATCGTTATCTCGCAAATCGAGTTAACTGCGATCCGATGCGCTACGTACTCACTGATGCATACTATCCTTAACTATATCATCATAACGTCAGATTTCTTATACGATAGGCAGAGAAAGTAAAGAGTTCCAACGGATTCTTTCTTTACAGACCTCTGGCTTCCTCCACTATCATAGTTCGTCTCATACACGCTCGCCGGTTACAGAGACTTTGATCAGCTGTATATTGTTCCGACATTCTCTTGCGGGATAGGCAGAGAGTACCGTGTTCTAACAGGTTATTTCCTTACATACCTCTCTGACTTCGTCCAATTTAATAGTTCGTGTGTGTGTATGTGTGTGTAAATGATCTACGATGTTGGCCGCAGGGCCTTTACAGCTTCACCAGACAAGAGGGCGAGCGTGCTAGCACTACGCTCGAGCCAGAAGAGCAAGGGGGCAACTAGCTCAAGGGCGCCTCAAAGAGCAACGGCCTCGGCTTGGGCAGTCGCTACGGGGAAGGGCGTATACTAGGTGTCTCGCCGTGGTGCTCTGCACCGGCCGGCCGCAAGGGATTCTTCGACCTCGCCGGCGAGGTCGGTGTCTGATGCTGTGTGCGGTATTTGTATCCGAAAGAAGGGATATAAGGGCATCGGGAGGATCGGTGAGAACATGACGCGGACGGCGGTAGCGGCTGATAGGAGGGAAGTTCGCCGGTTACGGAGACGCTTGATTTGCCGTATATTGTTACGATATTCCCTGGCGGGGTAGGCAAAGAGAACCGTATTTCCAAAGGCTCTTTTCTTACTGACCTCTCCGACTTCCCCCTTCCACTGTCATAGTTCGTCTCATACACGCTCACCGGTAACGGAGACTCGATTATATATATTGATACCACGTTCCATTGCGGGGTAGGCAGAGAATACAGAGATTCAACGATTCGTTCCTCACAGACGTCTCTGGCTTCCTCCACTCTTATAGTTCCTCATAATTTTTACTTTGTATTATCTGACGTGTAAGTGCATCATCATCAGGTCAGAACCCATTGCGTAGTAAGCAGAGATTTCACAGTTCCAACAGGTTCTTTCCTTACAGACCTTTTTGGCTTCCTCCACTGTCCTAGTTCATAAGTGAACACGTTTTTCTACTGGCGAAGCTCACAGAGCAGCCATTTCACTCCCTCATGCATTCGTGGGGCTCTCGACTTAAGTGGCGGTTTGGCGTGGCTTTGTTCCGTACATTGTGCGCCATTATGGGACAAGAGTAAATCGTTGACAACATTGTTAGTGTAGTGGCGAATAATGCCAATAGTATGCAGGAGGTTCTGGGTTCGGATCCTAGGTCGGACAAAAGAAAAATTCTTAGTTTTGTTTTTTTAAACGTAGCCTCACCTTTGGAATTATTCCTGTATCGTGGGTGCGTTTACAATTCCTGAAACTCACATACACAAACACCCAGACCAAGACAAATTTTTGGGGGTACGCAGAGAGATAGTCCGGATTCTGCATAAGCACAATGCTAAAACTCAAACACGCGATTATTTTATGTATATGTATTTGTTGGTCCTGGCTAATCTCCGGACTAGCTGAACCCATGTTAACGCGACTTTTACTGAAACATTCAAACTCAAAATATTCAACTGTCAGCTCACACTTTGTACAATGACACTTCAACAGTGTACGCGAGGGGAGTCGCGGGAAATATCTATCTATCTATACCGTTAGAGCCCTTGCGGGGTAGGCAGAGAACACAGAGTTCCAACAGGTTCGTTCCTTACAGACCTCTGGTGGGCAATAGCTAGTTATTTATATTATACAAAACGGAAATCAATAATATTATTCTTGCAACATTCCCCTGTTCATAACGTGCACTTACGTCTGACCCAGTAGATCATAGATGTTGGCACGGCTCTCACGAAAATATATGAAAAATTATCCCTTAAAATATTTCTTAACATTTATTTTAGGAATGGCCGGACATAGCTATGTATTAAGTGCAGAGTCATGGTAAAGAAAGAACTTTGCTCAGCAGTGGGACGAAATCGGTTATTATAGTATATTTAACCGACTTTAAAAAGGAGGAGGTTCTATGTTCGGTTGCATGTATGCTTTTTTTATGTATGTTCAGCGATATTTCCGTCAATTGTGGACCGATTTTGATGATTTTTTTTTGCATTGGGTTCAGTATCGCTCCAAGATGGTCCCATTTTAATTTCATTGGCATTGGACCTTGGACTTAGAAGATACACCAGGGAACTCCTTAACGACAAACAATAGGCATGTGTAAATTGAGATATTATGGGTATTCCGTCAATCCTATAGGTACCCTACTATAGAACTAAGCAGTATATTAGCCAACTTCAAGAAACTTGAAGTTGGCTAATATACTGCTTAGCTTTAGCTTAGCGGCTTTGCTTATGAACCGATTTTGATTTTATTTTGCATTGGATTCAGTATAGTTTTGAGGTGGTCCCATTTTAATGTTATTGGTATTGGACTTTGAAGATACAAGAGGGAACTCCTTAACGGCAAACAGCACGAATGTATAGGTTCCGTTATTATAGTCATTATATTAATACATATCCCGTTTCCGTTATTATAGTCATTATATTAATGCATGCGTACGGGTGGGTGGTAACATGTCACCTTGGTTTGACGTTAAAATCGGTGTCAAGCAGGGTTGCGTGTTGTCCGCTAGACTGTTTATAGTGTATCTGGATAAAAGTCTTCAAAGACTGTGTGCGATGACTGAAGGGGTAAAAATGGGTGATCTAGTGATAAACCACCTATTGTATGCAGATGACGCGGTTTTGATAGCGCCAACAGTCACTGATCTGCAAACACTAGTCACAGTTATGAGAGACGACTGCATGAACAATGGCTTACATTTGAATGTGAAGAAAACCAAAATTATGGTTTTTGAACGGGAAGAAACCAGAACGAATGCAAGGATTGTGGTTGGTAACGATGTGCTGGAGCAAGTGAATGAGTTTGTATATCTTGGATGCGCCTTCAGTAAGGATGGGAAATACACCGCTGATATAGAGAGAAGAGTGAACGCAGGTAATAGAGTGAATGGTGCGATGGGAAGGCTACTTGGGAGCCGGCACTTAAGCCAAAAGGCGCAGTTGGCCATGCATAACGGAGTGCTTGTCCCAACGCTGTTATATGGCAGTGAGAGTTGGGTATGTAAGAAGGAGAACGAAAGCAGGATAAATGCGGTCGAAATGCGATCTCTGCGGAAGATGTGCGGAGTCACGCTGACCGACCGTATTCGCAACAGCGTAGTAAGAAACCGAGTAGGTATGAAAGATAGTATCGGTGTAAAGATGAGAAAGGGTATGCTCCGTTGGTTCGGGCATATAGAAAGGATGCCAGAAGAAAGAATGACAAAACAGATATACAATGCGAAAGTGGAAGGATGTAGGTGCCGGGGAAGACCTAGACTATCTTACCATGACCAAACAGACCGTGTCTTAGCTGAAGGGCAAGTCAAGAGTCTCCGTAACCGAGGAAGCCAGAGAGGTATGTAAGGAAAGAACCTGTTGGAACTCTGTACTCTCTGCCTACCCCGCGAGGGAGCTGGCGTGATGATATAGATAGATAGATAGATAGATTATATTAATCCAGTAGGTACCTTACTGTACAACTCAGCAAAATAATATAATATCGGTATATAAATATTACTAAATAATTCACTCGTCACTAAAAATTGTAAAGTAAAAATCTTTTAAAATATAAGGTAAACCGACTTCAAAACGGACTTCAATCGGTTTACCTTTTATTTTAAAAGATTTTTTTCATGAAGGATGGGTACTGTGACAGTTGTAAGTGCCAAAGAAAATTATAATTTAATCAATGGCAATAAAAGACATGATCTGTTTCTACACTTATGGTTTTATGCCTTAATATAATTGAATTAAATATTGATTTCGTTTGGCACTTAGAACTGTCACTACCCATCTTATGTGAAAAATACTATAAAAAAATAAACATATTTCTACAAAACATAGATTAATTCTTAGTTATACAAATCGCTTGTTCAGTTTCTTTTTTGTATCCTATCCAATATCCTTTTTCCTTTTTTTTAAATCGTAGCCCTAAACTAGGAATTATTTCTAGGTGCGTTTATAAACAACAATTTCACATAAACAAACACCCAGACCGAAAAAAATATTTGTGGATTACAAAAATTGGGATTTGAATGAGCGGAGCGATTCAAGCTCTTGACCATTGGACTAAGACTGGAAGAGTCAAAGTTACATTTAAAAAAATGGTGTCAAATCGGGCTTCGTAATAACACTAATAGTTTACACAAGCGGAGCTGTGGGCAATATCTACAGGCAGAGAGCACAGAGTTTACACAGGTTCTTCCCTTACAAACCTTTGTGGCGGGCAATATCTAGTTAATATAGTAACTGAACACAATAATATTATTCTTGGAACAATCCCCCGTTTATAAAGCGCACTTTAAACTGACCCAGTAGATCATAGATCTTGGCAAGCCTCGCAGCAAGAAGATATGAAAAATATACCTTAAGATATTTCCCCAAATACGGTCAACAACGTAAATAATTATTAGATTTCCAAATTGATTGTACACGTACACACTTAGGATGCAAAATCCTTTCCAGAATTTTTATTAATCTTCTATAACATCACGCCAGATCCCTTGCGGGGTAGGATGATGATCCCTTCCCTTTAATCTTAATAAAAAACATAAATGGACACCGTCGCAGTTATATTGTATAGTATAACAGCTCCAGATACTTGCCCACGGTTGTAGATAGCATTTTAGTAGGGTTCCATAAGATATTTGCAAATTGAAAACTATTTAAATAAAAAAGAACAATCTGGCGTCGTTATATCATATAATTATAATTTTAGCCCTGTTAACAAACTGCCCCACTGTTGGGCACGGGCCTTCTCTGAAAATGAGAGGGTTTAGGCCATAGTCCACCACGCTGGCCCAGTGCGGGTTGGCGAACTTCACACACCTTTGATAAACTCCCAGGCACGCAGTTTTTCTCACGATGTTTTCCTTCACCGTTAAAGCAATGCTTACGAAAAAACAGGTGCGTGCCTAGGTTTGAATCTGAGACCTCTGACTTTTCAGTCCAACGATTTAACTATCGGCTAACAAACGGCTATCACTGTTGTCATTATATAGATAGATAAAAAAGAAATACCGTCCCGTCTGTATTCTCCAAGCGGAAATGGCAAAGGTGCAATATTTGCATCACATTTTGGCAAATGGCTCCTAATGTCATATGGAATGATATCGTATGCGAAAATCTCCGGAATATTACTAAGATTTTTTGATAATAAAACCCTATCCAAACTATGTTCGACCTGGAATTCGAACCCAAGAACTCATTAACGCCTTTCCTCTGCCTTTACTTGAATGACACAATTGAAAGGATAAATCATTATGCTTCTAGCCCTATTCGCGGATGATACCGCTTTCTATGTCTCGCATAGGAATAAGGATTTCGTTACCAGAAATCTTCGAGCAGCCGCCCACGCCCTAGGGGATTGGTTCAAGAAGAGGCGTATTGAGGTGAACCCGGACAAGACTGCTGCTGTGTTCTTCTCCAGAGGTGCCACCCCGCGCCCTTCCTTGCGCCACCCCAAAAGTAATCTCGGTCAAGTGACCATGTTCGACCTATCTATTCCCTGGGTCAAACAGGTCAAATATCTAGGGGTCACCCTTAAAAAATACATTGGACCGCATATCAAGCGAGTCCGTAACCGAGCAGCCTTTGTGCTCGTCTTTACCCGATGATCTGAAAGCGGAGTAAATTGTCCCTTAGGAATAAGGAGCCACTTTAAAAAACTTTTATACGGTCCATCATGACGTACGCTTGTGAGATGTTCGGGCACGCCGCCCGCTCTCACATCGATAGACTCCAAACGGTTTAATCCCGTTTCCTCCTCAAAGCCGTCGGAGCCCCGTGGTTCATACGGAATTTCGATCTTCGCGTCCAATCATAGAAATCCGCTAATCGTAGCCGCCGCCGCCTACGAACCTAACTCCCCTCCTATCACCCGCTACCGCCGTCCGCGGCATGTTCTCACCGACCCTCCCGATTCCCTTACATCCCTTCTTTTAGGTACAGATACCGCACACAGAATCGGACACCGACCTCGTCGGCGAGGAATCCCTTGCCTGCCGGCCGGTGCAGAGCACCACGGCGAGACACCTAGTATACGCCCTCCCCATAGCGACTGCCTAAGCCGAAGCCGTTCCTCCGCGAGGCGCCCTTGAGCTAATTGCCCCCTTGCCCTTCTGGCTCGAGCGTAGTGGTTGCACCCTCTCCCTCTTGTCCGGTGAAACTGTGAAGGCCCCGCGGCCAACAGCGTAGATCGTTCACACTCACACACACGCACACAGAAAAGGGAAAGCCACTAAAAGATAACTACAAAATAAATATTACAAAGATTAGTTTATGCACCTATGAGAGTGGAGGAAGTCAGAGAAGTGTGTAAGGAAAGAACTTGCTGGAACTCTGTACGCTTTGCCTACTCCGCAAGGGATTTAACGTGATAATATAGGTAGGTAGGTATTTTATGCCCAAATGTATCGCTGAAAAAGAAATCTTTCGTACTTTCAAATATTATATTCATTTAGTGCATTCAATTTAAAAATTGTATTCTTCTATCTATCTATAGATAGTACTATAGATAGATAGAAGAAGAGCGTCCAAGAGCGTGCTCGTCGCGACCCCTGCCAGTCATTATGGCTGCAATCTTGGACCGAAGACGTATCGCAGTGCGGGCTAGGGCGTCCCCCCGATGCGACGCGTACCGGCCCGCCCCCGTCGGTACTAATATAGGTGGAAGCGGCGATGGGGGCCGCCACCCATCACGCCGGGCCCGAACTGGCGAGTCGTGGGGTGCAGAGTTCTCTGTACTCTCTGCCTACCCCGCAAGGGATCTGGCGTGAGGTTGTATTCTTACCTACTTTTTTCTTGTTTGTTTCAGCCTGAAAGATTGAACGTCTTCAAAAATGATCAAGACAGTTGGGACTATACATGTAAGTGTTATTATACATATTTTAGCTTTATGTATGTGTTTTGAATAAAACTAATACTATTATTACACTCAGTCATAATGAGAAGTGCATTTTGACAGATGAAATATGCGAAGAACAATGATATTTAACAAAAGTACATGGGGTATATAAAAGACATAACAGAAATAATAAATTATAAAGGGCATAAGGTCACTCCACATTCAAATTTACGTCATTGAATCTTTAAACCTTATGTTCTAGTAATAAATATTATTATTCTACGCAAAATCAGCTGTCAAATCGGGCAACTTTTGATGACAGTACTGCTGTATAAATAATACTTTTGACAAGTGAAAAACTAGCGTACACAGATTGTCTGATTTTATTTTTACGTACAAGCAGACGCGATAAACTGTCTGATCAGAAAGAAACTTTTGCAATCCGAATTTAACCCGTCGCCGATCAACAGCCCTCAGCTGTTTTCGTATACTAGTAGAATGCTAAAACATTGATGGGAGCGGTGAAGCTTCGGTTTTTTAGCGGAATTTCGGAAAACACGTATTTAAAGTGTTAGGATTAGCCCACAGTATAGCAGAGTATGATACTTATAGTCCTTTTCACCAGGACCAGGACCACGTACGCTGACGTTTAGAATTTGACGTTGATTGTGGTGAATGTGTTGATTGTGAAATAGAATCGATTGAATACCGTATCGAGAAAATTTATCAGTTCAGTTTCAATATGTCACGATGTTGTTGTACAACTCTAGTATTAATCTTGTTTATTACAAGTATTTCATAATATGAAATAATAAACGCGCATACATATTTTGTATTTCGATAGTTTGACGGAGTCCACAAAACAGTAAAAAAAAAACATTGTCACGCCTATATTCCCCGGGTGGAGGTGTACAGAGTTGGACAAAAATTAATTGTGAAAAGGTAAAGTTGTAATTAAAATATTTTGAATGTCGTCGCGGCTATTTTTAGGTTTTAAGTTCCCGACGTTTTGAGTGGTCTACAGCACCCATGGTCACGGGACTGTGGCGTTCGACGTCAAAAAGCCATTGTTATACCGGAGCACCTTAGGGGAATTAATTTAATTGCAATTGGAATTTTAATTTACGACGGATGATTTAGCGCAGTGGTTAAGGGCTTAGCCCGCCCCGCCCACTGTGTCTAATAGTCGCGGGTTCGATTCCCGCACGGGACAAATCTTTGTGTGATCCACAATTATTTGTTCCGGTCTGGGTATTTGTGTATGTGAATTTTCATGTTTGTAAACGCACCCACGACACAGGAATTAATCCTAGTGTGGGGCAACGTTTTTTTTACAAAAAAAAAACAAAAAAAAAATTAATTGATCCTACAATTGAAAAATGCCCAACACTGGGCACGGGGGTGGCACAGGTGTACTTTTCTCCGACGATATATTATCAAATTATCTATCTATCTATATCATCACGCCAGCTCCCTCGCGAGGTAGGCAGAGAGTACAGAGATTCAACAGGTTCTTCCCTTACAGATCTCTCTGGCTTCCTCCACTCTCATAGTTCGTCTCATACACGCTCGCCGGTTACGGAGACTCGTGACTTGCCCTTCAGACAAAACACGGTCAATATGGTCATGGTAAAATAGTCCAGGTCTTTCCCGGTACCTACATCCTTACACTTTCGCATTGTATACCTATCTGTTTTGTCATTCTTTCTTCGGACATTCTTTCTATATGCCCGAACCAACGAAGCATCCAATTATCATTTCTATATAATTACATTCTTAAATACACCGTTTCAGCAGAACAATTTGTTATCAATAATAAGACCATATAAACCGCGTTTAATTTCTCGCACAGAGAATATCCATTAAAATTTCAAAAGGAAAAATCCAAGTGTAAACTCGTAACAATGGCCGTTGGCGCTAAAAGACTTCTTTTCATATGCAAAAGAACCGGATAAATCCGGTTAACGCCGGTTAGGAGTCACAACAAGTAACCAACTAACGGCGACGCCATTTTGAAATTCAAAAAGCATTCTTTTTTGAATAAAGTTTTCTTTGTTATGGAGAGAAGCGTTCTATTTTAAATGGTTTCAAAAAACTAGTGTGGTCAAGGTGTACTGTATACACTAACATTTCGCCGACAATTTTAAGTCCCAATGTGACATGGGCAACCTTGTTGCTATTATTCTGGGCACAATTCCAGAATCCTGACTACGGCTAAAAAATTTTAAATAGAAAAATCATTCTTTGTCTGACCTAGGATTTAAAGTTTGAACCCAGGACTTCCGTCACTACATTAATGAGGGAGTCTGAATAAAGGTAAATAGTGTCCTTATATATCTATCTATATCATCACGCCAGATCCCTTGACGGTAGGCAGAGATTACAGAGTTCCAACAGGTTCTTCCCTTACATAACTCTCTGGCTTCCTCCACTCTCATAGTTCGTCTTATACACGCTCGCCGCTTACGGAGACACTTGACTTGCCCTTTAGATAAGATACGGTCTATTTGGTCATGGTAAGATAGTCTAGGTCTTCCCCGGTACCTACATCCTTCCACTTTCGCATCGTATACAAGGTGTAACATAACAAATGCAAGACCTGGGAGTAGTTTGTTCTAAATCGGCAACTGAATCGATTCCAACTATTTTTAAAGTTACTTAAAATTCATTTTAATTTTTAAAAAATGCTGTTATTCGTTCTGTTCGCTGTATTAAACAAAATTTGATGATAATTCGAAGCATTATGGCTATTTTAACGTTTTTATATTACACACACCTCAAAACGCATACAAAAGTTAATTATATAAAAATATGGTTAATTTGAGTTTTTGGAAGTTTGATTTTCGTATTGAACTCGTAAAGCAATAATCTAATTGGGGTGTCAGGTCTTGCGTTATTTATGTTACACCTTGTATATGTACAATTTTTATGGAAAAAATGTAATATATGAGAGAGAGAGAGAGAGGTATGTAAGGAAAGAACCTGTTGGAACTCTGTACTCTCTGCCTACCCCGCAAGGGATCTGGCGTGAGGTTATAGATAGATAGATAGATAGATGTAATATATGACAAAACACAGACAGACTATTCCGTAAAGTGTTTTGATTTTGAAATAGTAATTATACTGACGTATATAACAACACACAACAAATATTAATCAAAATTCACAATTAAGTTATACAAGTTGTAACATAATAAACGCAAGACCTGAAACTAGTTTGTTCTAAATCGGTAATCGAATTGATTCCAACAATTTTTAATACATCTTATATTTTTTATTAAATTCGCAATCAGTTCGTAATTCTTCAGTGCGCTATAACAAACTAAATTTTCGATTCAGTTTCAGATGCGGATATTTTAAATATATTTCTAAAACGAATAATTTTTAATACGCATACATACACGTACAAGTTTCATTGATATTAAAGTACTTAAGAAGTGTATAAAAAAATTATTTGGTTTTTCTATTAAATTTGTGAAGCAATTATGTAATTGGGGTGTATGTGATCTCGCGTTATTTACGATACAGCTTGTATAGTGTTTTGTCAGTTTATCATCAATAGAACACTAAAAGCTTAGGGAACTGAAATTTCATCATTTCATACATGTTGTTAATTCATGGAGTGGCCTAACTGAAAAATACTAAAAAATATTTTAGACCACTTACCATGACCAAATAGACCGGGTCTTATCTGAAGGACAAGTCAAGAGTCTCCGTAACCGGCGAGCATGTATAAGACTATGAGAGTGGAGGAAGCCAGAGAGGTATGTAAGGAAAGAACCTGTTGGGACTCTGTACTCTCTGCCTACCCCGCAAGGGATCTGGCGTGATGATATTGATTCGATTTTAGACCGCCCTAATGTCCATACAAGGATAGGGAGAACAATTGGCTATTCTATTGCTGATCATAGCACAGACAAGTCACCTTTAGACAATGCATTGCCGAGCAAAACTTCATAGTACGTTTTGACGGTAAAAAGAAAACTCCAAACCGCGAATCAAGAAGTTACCTCGAGCGCTTATACTTTCACAACGAACACAGCTTTAGTAGAAACAGCGAACTCTCTCTACTCACGTAACCTCGCGCGTAATACCTGAAACAGGTAATAACACATCAATATAAACAACTTTTATTATAGCGACACTTATCAGACACCACAAAAAGCAACAGGTTTTTTAATTTTTTATTTTGTATGAATACACATTGTTTTATTTTCTAAGAGTGCCTTTATAATAATAGTTGATCATATCGGTGGGTACTATCATCTTTTTTAGTTTTCGACACTTGTAAGGCAAAATGAGAGAATCGACGTGATGGTGGAAAGGTTTTAAAACAACTGCAATTGCGCTGCACCATAGTAAACGTTATGGTGCAGCAATATTCTGAGACTGTTTATAAATGTAAAATTTAATAATTTTAGTATTTTGTTGTCTATGTGTTCTTTCTTTTTTCCTTCTTTATTCAATAGCATATGTCTTACGCCTATAAGTTTTAGCCTATAAGTTCGCTTGCCCTATTTTGCCTTTAAATACACGTCGATATAATCAACCTAACTCATACGTATTAATTCATAACGCAGATGTACATACATATCTTAAGTAATTACACGTATATCGCTGTGTACTTAAGCTTCGCATCTAGCACGCTTTTAGAGTGAGCTCTCTGCTATTACGCTGTGCCAAGATTTGCAATTTCCGCATAGAAAATTACCATCATTAGGCAAAAGGTTGATGGTAATGCAATTTAAGAGGGTCATTATGAATTAATTTTTTGATTGTATTCGGGAAATTGTAAATGGCGATTTTTAGGTGCAAAAAAGCGGCAATATTACGAAAGGCTTATTTTTAATGCAAATTTCTGTGGTAATAGGTAAGAGGTAGGTTCTGTGGTAAGATATACAATGCAATTATCAAATAGAAGGCGTACTTTCTGTTTGAGACGGATTATGCTAGTAGTGGAAGCAAGAGAGATCTCCAAAAAAAGCCAATGTAAGCTTTCTTGACGCAACTGAGGAACTCCTTAATAAACTTGAACGTCTGCAGAATCTGTGCATTCGCTTCATTTTTGGCCTTCGAACATTTGACCATGTGTCAGAACTCCGAAAGCAGTTGAAGTGGCTGCCTATACGGCTGCGTCGGGATAGTCATATTCTCTTTTTGCTTTACTCTGTTCTTCATAATCTTAATTCCCCAGTATATCTTCGTGAACGCTTTGAGTATTTAGTCCCCAGGGGAAAACCTTGTCGCTCTGTCTCTTCTCTTCTTCTTAGTGCACCTCGTCATAGCTCAAGTCGATATGATGGTTCATTTACTGTGCGTGCTGTGCGCCTATGGAATATCCTCCCACACTCTTTACGTGATAGCTCTACTTTACAGATGTTCAAGAAAAGAATTAAAGAACATTTCCTATCTATGTAAGATATTTGTATGTATGTACGTATTCATGTAGTCTATTTTATGGTTATGTATAGCTTGTAGTATATTTGTAGATATATATATGTAGTTTATACCTTTTCTATCTATAAATATCTTTTCTTTCCTTGCTTTTGTGTTGTACACTTATTCCTTTCCTCATTTTGATCATTTGTTTCTCTTTCACTCAAAGGTTTGCTGGTAGAAAACTCGATTTTGAGTTGAGCTTGCCTTTGTACATTAATTTACCTTGTAAAAATTTGTGTGTGTGCAATAAAGAATAATGAATTAAGAAAAGCTGTTGAAAATTTGTACTCCGCCTACCGCGCAAACAATCCGGCGTGGCAATGCCTTTTATTACAATTTCCACGTTGAACACAAAATATGTATAGTATAATAAGGTAAAATCAACCCCTATGTACAAAATTTGACCCATTTCCATCTTGGTAATAATTTAACCCAGCTTGAAATCGGCCCCATCATTCCGAGGCTATTGTGCCATAGATCGATCTTTGTACCTATAATTAAATAATTTATCTATATCACCGTACCAGATCCCTTGCAGACAGAGAAAATAATAAAATCAATATAAAATAATAAGCGGAGGCGCTCGTAGCGCTGAGCGACCGCGGTGTTCTTACCGATCACCAAGGTTAAGCAGCGTTCGGCTCGGTCGGCCTGAGATGGGTGACCGTTTGTGGCATTTTCATATTCGAGCGTCTCCGTGCTTCGGAAGGCACGTTACGCCGTTGGTCCCGGTTACCATTTAATGTGGTAGTCGTTAAGCCGAGTTGGAAGCCTTAAAGGCGGCTTGAAAAGTTTCCACAGCAGCTGGCCACAAACCTGCCTTCACCAATCCGCACTGGGTCCGCGTGGTGGAGTATGACCTAATCTCTCTCACCTCGATTTGTGAGAGAAGGCCTTTGCCCAGCAGTGGGCAGTATAGGCTGATATTATTATTATTATGTATATATTTATTAAGTATAATTTCTGATAAAATATATATAAAAATATAAAATACAAATATTCTTATATATATTGTATAAAAACAAATGTGCTCCACCGACAGCAAGGTCTACGACCCAAGCTACCGGTGGTCAGGGCTCCAAAGAGAGGAACCTCCTCACAATGCGTGCCGTGTCCAACGTTACTGCCTTCTGTATCAGGCCCTTCACCCAACTGCCTAGCGAGAGCTTCTCAAGGTGTTTATCGAAGCTCTTCGCTATAAGGCCGTTGACTGAAACGACCATCGGAATAATGATAGTTGAATCAACATTCCACATGGCGGTAACCTCATGGGCCAGGTCCAAATATTTAGATAATTTTTCTTTTTCGGCCTTCACAAGGTTCTCATCATGCGGAATGGTGACATCAACTAGCATTACACGACGCATCGATCGATCTATTTTCACGATATCAGGTTTATTGGCTACAATAGTCCTGTCCGTAATAATAGATCGATCCCAGTAGAGCGTGATATGACCACTTTCGAGAACTGGAAGAGGCTGGTACTGGTAGTACGGTACTTCAGAGTCCACAAGGCCATATTTAAGAGCAAATTGCTGATGGATAATTCTAGCCACTTGGTTGTGTCTGTGCAAGTACTCTCCGTTAGCAAGACGAGAACAACCGGAAACTACATGTCTAATAGACTTACCGGGACGGTGGCATGCCCGACAAATGTCAACCGTGCCGTCCTTTAGGATGTGCTTCCGGTAGTTGTTCGTCATGATAACTTCGTCCATAATTGCAAAGACAAACCCTTCAGTTTCCCCAAAAAGGTTGCTGAAGCGTAGCCAGTTCACGGAAGCGAGCTGGTCCACATCAGGCCCTGTAAGAGCCCGATAGAACCGTCCGTGTAGCTCCTTGCCCTTCCATATGGCTGTGCGGTCCGAAATACTTAATACCTGGGGCCTTATTATTATTATTATTATATTAAAATAATAAGCTAGAGAAGTCTGCAAGGAAAGAACCTGTCAGAATTCTGTACTCTCTGCCTAACCCACAAAGGATCTGACCTGATGATAATAATAGATAGATAAAACAATTTTCCCTCTTAAACTTTTCTTTCACATCGAGTGTGAAAATTATTAATATTCTATCTATCTATCTATCTATAACCTCACGCCAGATCAGGTATGTAAGGAAAGAACCTGTTGGAACTCTGTACTCTCTGCCTACCCCGCAAGGGATCTGGCGTGAGGTTATTAATATTCACATAGCAAATATAACTTTTAAGGAAAAAAATAATTTATCATCCCTTAATAACTCCGGAAATGGTTCGTAAACAATTGGTTGCTCTCATTAATCATAACTGGGAAAAACTTAATTACTGGAGCCATTCGTAATAGCTAGCGGTGTGTAGAGACGCCCGCCATTGTGCAAGAACAATGACCTAAAGTAATTGGCGGTTCCCTACTGTTTTTTATATTAAATATAATAACAAGGCAAGCCTACATAAAATATAATAATAGAGATATACCTACGATAAAATGAGAAAGGTGGAAAGCCCGAGATCTGAACCCTCAACGTCTAAAATACAAGACGAGCGTTATACAACTTACAGCTTATCACTGCTATATTTTTACAAGATGTACATATGCGGACGGTTCATTGGATTACTGCATTGCATTAAACGTTTTTATGAGATTACCCCATCCATTTGTTACGGAACCCAAAAACTCTCGGCTGTAAGTGCCAAATGTTGATGCACTTTGCATAAATTTCCGCCCGTTCCGATCGCCGCTCGAATATAAATCGATTATCGAGCTGCCCAGCTTCCCTGCCAGTCGCGTGATATGATTTAAAATATTTTTTATTCACTAATCGTTTTTACAAAATTGAGCTACCTTTTTGTCTAACCTAGAATCCTATATCGGACTAAATGGAATTATTCTATCTAAAAAATCGCGTGTGAAGTTAAGAATAGTGCTTGGGCGAGTACCCCTAATACGCTTGATCTATCGGTCGGCGAAACTTGAAACATTTATCTACCCATAGATAGGGTACATAAATGGTAGTACGCGCACGCACGCACACATTGACAACTCTTGAACAAATCTAACACTAGCACCACGCACACATAGTACGTAACTGAGGCTAATTTTTTTAGATAGAAAAATTTGAGTTGTTGTTTCTTATGGTGTGGCGATTTTAGCGCCCAACATGGGTGACATCGCGTAAAACAAAGACTATAGAATGTTCCAAACCAAAGTCCCATGTTGGGCGCCAAAATTGCCACACATTAAGAAACAATACAAATGCTGTGGCTACCCGCAAATTGGCGACTGTATAAGCAGTGTATCGCTGAAATGACCCGGGTAACGAGCCGTGAGGGACTTCCTGAGCCCGGCTTTGAGCCAACTTGCATAAATGCAGCCTTTTAATATCCATATCCCTAATACATATACAAATGTTAATAATAGGGTTATTCAAACATGTAACCATTGTGTAATCATTCAAGTATTTCAGTATTTAACTGAACAGCTTAAATTAATGGTTATTGTAATTTAGATATTTTGGGCCTTTATCGTGATGATGATTTTCGTCCCGTCGTTGGGAAAAGGTCATTCTTTTTCCATACATATATTTCCTAAGCGTGTGTGGCAGAGTACACTTCTGCCATACACGCTGTGTAAACACACTATTTGCCGACGTTTTAAAGTCTCCATTAATAAGAAGTGAGTCCAATGCCATCATACTGGTCAAGGGTTTCAGTCTTTGAATTGCTATTGGGAGTTTCTAGCAAGAAAAATCAAACTGTTCGAATTCGTGGTTATCAACGGTTGTACTTTTCGTCACTACGTCAACGAAATAGTAAAGGAAAACAAATTAAAAATATTTGGATGACATTTTGGTTAATATTCAATGATCAAGGCAGTTCTCTATGTTATCACGCTAGATCTCTTGTGGGGTAGGCAGAGAGGTCAGAGATCCAACAGGTTCTTTCTTTACATACATCTCCGACTTCCTCCACTCTCAACGTTCATTAACGAGGAAGTTTTAATAATAAAGCTTTGTATTTGGAAAGGATGATTACTGAAATGAATTGTTACAAGTCGGACAAGTCAAGAGTCTCCGTTATTGGCGAGCGTGTATGAGACGAACTATGAGAGTGGAGGAAGTCAGAGAGGTATATAAGGAAAGAACCTGTTGGAGCTCTGTACTATCTGCCTACCCCGCAAGGGATCTGGCGTGATGATATCTAGTAAAAGGAATTCTAGCTTTGTCGGTGAAAAGTGGGTGCACACAGTACACCTTTAGCACCCCCGGTTGGAGATTATAGGCGTGATGGTGTATGTCATTCTAGTGTGAAAAATCAGTGTATCAATGATACATCACGTCTCATTTGTGTATCAGACAGAGTAATAGTATAGACGCGATAGCTTATCTAACTTGACTCAAAGGAATACACAGTTGCATATTCATTTTTGTCACGACAGCACTATTGTTTGTCGTGTGCATGCAAACTAGGTACTCGAGTGTAATGGAGTCACATCTTTTGTACTTTTATTTGTCCCAGTAATTCCCCCGTGAGACAATTAAGAGGTCATAGGTTCCAATGCTAAGCAAAGTAAGCTTTTGTACCGATAAATTCAGTCGCTATTTTACGAAATGTGGGTTTCTCTATGGAAAATAGCATTTCGTTGTCCATACAAATTCTGAGTAACATTCGGGAGTCTGAATTTGTCCCTAGTATTTTGGCACTCTGAACGGCCTTTATTAAAAAGGCGTCAACACGTCACTTCGCGAACGCATCTACCCATGCGAATCCGTTAATCGAAGCCACCGCCGACTACGATCTCCCCCCCGACCCCTGCCGCCACCGCCGGCCGCGACATGTTCTCACCTACCCCCCCGATGCTTTGTCATCCCTTCTTTCCGCTTAGAATACGGGCGACGACGACGACGTAGTAGTAGATTCCCTCCCATAGCCGGCGGTTGACCGGTGCACTTAGTAGTGCACCCGTCCCCCTACAGCGACTGTCCCAACCGAGTATGTCGCCTCTTGCCCTTCTGGCTGGCTAGAGCGTAGCGGTTGCACGCTCGCCTTTAAGTCCGGTGAAGCTGTAAAGGCCTCGCGGCCAACAGCGTACATCATTCACACACACACACTCTGCATACCTGGCAAGCAATCTGGCGTGATGGTATAGATAGATAGATTATCCTACCCAGAGAGGTCTATAAGGAAATAACTAGTTGAAACTCAGTACTCTCTGCCTACCTCGCATGTGATGATATAGGTATAGATATCACACTTAGACCTAACATAGACAGAAATGTGTGAGTACGATATGTGTGAACAATATAGACGTAACAATTTTTTGAGTCCCACGCTGGGCGCCAAAATCACTATATAAGAAAATATAATTACCCGCATATTCCGAAGGTATTATATAACGATATATCGCCGGAATGAGTTGCGTAACGAGCCGAGAGGGGCTTCCTGCGTCCGGTGCAACTAAGCCAAGCTGCATGCCTTTCAGAAATGAGGGCAGACAGGTATTGTAGCGATGGCGGGTAGCTTTACCTTTTTTTTTTAATGTCTGCTCCAGGCATTTGTGAGTACTTGGGAAGACATCTTTGAAGTATGATATGAATAAAATATCTAACTGTTTTGTTAACTGTATTTATGTAAACTTTATGTTATGTAAGCAGGCGCTCGTAGGCGTAATCACCAAGGCTCAGTTGTCTAAGATGGGTTACCGTTTGCGCCATATCCAGTTTCGAGCGTCTTTATGGATCATAAGGTACTTGAAGACGTTGATTCCGGTTACCATTTAATGTGGTAGTCGTTAGGTGTAGAAGCCTTATAGACGGCTTGACAAGTTCCAATAGCAGGTGGCCAAAAACCTGCCTCCGCCAATCAGCACCGAGTCCGCGTGTGGTTTATGACCTAAACTACCTCGATTAGTGACAGAAGGCCTTTTACCAGCAATAGAACAGAATAGGCTGATTTATTAAAAGCCAGTCTAGATATTCGCATTTTACATTCGCACATCCTATTTGTCGCGTTAAAAAATTACCATACGCAATCGCATTCTGTATCGGTAGTCATAATGACATAACGCAATAAGCGGAACGCCGCTGCTTACTGAATCCAGTTTCTGGATTAACCTAATTCCTTTTGCCGAGTGTAAGTCTCGTAGGATCTGTTCTCGTACTGCAGTTTCAGGATTGTGCTACAAACACATTATTGCAGCATAATGAGAAAGAAGCAGTTATATGGATTGTCTCGTTGATCTAGATCCGATATATGTTTTTGGTTCGAGGACGCGAGTGGCGAGGAGACCTAAGCATCTTTTAGCGACCCCAAGAAGGACATACGTCACCGTGAGCACCGCTTCTGTGCAGGCTTTCCTCCCCAACGTAATCTGACCTTCGGTCAAACACTAGTTGTTATCTATCCTTTGAACTGTGGACTCATCAAGCAAAGCATATCTATATCTATTTCACTACAGTAGATGCTCCTGTAGTAAATACCATAGATTTACAAACGCCAAATATATAAACTAATAAATCGGAAGCATTTCAGAGTGCAGAGCAAATATTTTGTTTCCTATCGTCCGTCCGGTCCGTTATGTGAACAAGATCACTTGGCAACTGAAATACCTTGGGAAGGTTTATGGTACATTTATTTGTTGGTATCATTTCTCGTTAAATTGGATTGTGTTTCGAAGTACTTACATTTCGTAAAATAAGATCTCAGAGCTTCTAGTTCTACCTGATTTAAGAATAGCTTAAATTTTGCTCGAATTTTGTTTGGTCACAAAGCCATTGTTCATTAGCATAAAGTGCGCTAAAAAAATTGTGATTATTTTATCTAAAAACTCTCAACAGCTGTTTGTAGTCTGGTATTGTAAACCCGTATAATATCATTAGATTCGCCCACTATTACATTGGAGCGGATCATCGTCGGTGATATGGCGGTGCATAAGTCAGACAGTATTTTTAATTTTATACTTATTTTTTGACACTATAACAGCTTTGCTATTTTTACCCTTAAAGCAACAAAAATATATAAACTCCCTACATGTAAACTTTAACAGTGTTTGTTTAATTGAAGCCAGTTTTTTCCTCTATCCCTACTCTCAAACAGTATAGCAGAGTATCACAGGCAGTAATCAAGGCAATTTGTTATGATTACAGTCGGCATTGTGAACCGTCCGTACAATTACTTTAGGTATCTCTTTAATTTTGTATTTTCGTTTCATAGCTCGAATGTTTTGTAAAGGGATGTAACATGCTCGATAAAATGTTAGGTCGTTCGCTATTTATCTCAAAAACATGCAGGTAATAGCGCTTTAACAAAATAGTTAATTAATTAAAGTCGATAAATAGCAATGTCAAAAAGAGAATATATTATATCTTCTACTAAATAAGTCTTTGACAATTATTGACGAACAACGCACGGCATTATGTGATGCTACAAGAATGATACTGGAAAGGATTTGTGAGAACTCATCCCTTAAGAAGATTAAAAATCCTTGATGGGAAGGCTAGTTTTAAAATAAATGATCGAGATGACTTAAAAAGTCTAAATTGAATATATCTTAAGTATACTTTATTTTTATATAAAATTACAATAAAAAAAATTACATGAAAATTTAAAAATTCCACACAAACAAAGCAGTTCGTCGCGTCGTGGCGATCTTCGGGGGGGTAGATCCACAGTGGACGTCTTTTGACTTTCGATAGATCTAACTCTGCGATTAGTGTAAAAATTAATACTTTACTTTCAACATCGATAAATATAATACCCCATTCCCATCCATAAAGCAACGTCTCGAGAATTCAGTATAAATAATAATTACCAGAGCAAATTATGTCGGGACAAATTACTCGATTCTCGCTTACAGTGGCTAATTTTCAAACGCAAAGCTTTGTTGTTAATTAAATAAATGGTAGATGGAATTAAATTAAATCGTTTGACAGGGAAACAAAGGAAACAGCACATTGGTCATTATTGTGCGATTTTCTTGGCTGAAAAATTTGGTAAGCAACTGGTTGATTTATCATCACGCCAAATGAGCTATAACTGGAATCCAGTCTGATGTCTGTAAGGAAAGAACTTGTAGGAACCGTACTCTCTGCCTATCCCGCAAGAGATCTGCCGTGATTATATAGATAGATAGATAGAATAAATAAATCTAAGAACTTAATATGTTTCTTGCAATTTATGTCATTAAGAGAGACAGTTTCTTAACGAACTAGATGTTGTCCGCAAGTCCGCCCGGATATCGCACGTCTGTATTTCCCAAGCGGAAGAACCTTCGCCAACAATGTTATGTTCCAATGTCTATTACACATGGATATAATAAAATGGATTGAGTACTGTAAAAATATTGCCACACAGACACCACATTAAATTTTCTTTGATTTAAACAACCTATAAATCTAGAAACCATGATGAGTGAGAGCAATAACCTTGAGCTCGGTGTCACGCTCGCACCCATTACGATGCAGTACGGTGACCATAAGGTAAAACGAATACGGACTATACCTATTTATGATATGGTTTCAATACGATGTAAACTATTTATTACCGAGTTCAAAACGAACAAGTTTCTTAATTTGTCTGTATCTACAGGATGGATTAAGATGGGTCAGTAAGGGCAGGTATCTCAACCGTTGTAGATACAGAAAAACGGCCCTAGAAAACTATCCTTATTTTTTGTGATAGTTGGAGCTGAATTTATAGATTCTGAAAAAAATTACAGTCAGCAAGAAAATGGGCAATTTTATCAAAAACTTTGACTACTACTCATTTAAGATGTGGCATATGCGTAGAAAGAAAGAATTACGGCAATAAACAGTGCTCGAGAATTATACGTTATTTACATGTAATCAAGTCCATAATCGTACCAATATTTAGTCACCTTACTTAGAAAGCGACGTAGGGCTCTAAGTGAGCATCCATGTATGTCATCACGTTTTTTTCGCATAATGCTCAATCCATTGTAATATATCCATGCTATTACATTACGAATTTGTTGTTATGACAACGGGCTCAATTCCAGCCTATAGACTGCTTTTAAAAATCGGTAGAAAAGGGCCAATAACCGACGAAATGTATGCATTATGCGGTCATTTACATACATAATCAATGCGGTTTATATCATCACGATTGACAACTTCTTATTAACGGAAGCAAGTGCTGGAATATCGTGGAATCACCCAATCTCCCTAAATTCCCAGAATGGCCGTGTCCCCTTGTTATAGGGAATGTCGTTTGCAGGCCGCACACGTGATAAATATTTATCTTAAGATCATGCTTTTATTGTATGATCGGCAAAAAAAACACAAAATACATTAACTAATGATGATAATTTTGATAAGAAGAGTTCAGTAGTTTGGCCATAGAGTAGTCGAGAGTTCGATCCCCACCCCGACAGATATTTGTTTGGGTAATATTTCCCCATGTTTGTGGTAACGCGCGCGCGGTCGGACTCAGCAAAGCATAAAAAACTATTAACGTACAATAATTAATGAGAGTAGAGGAAGCCAGAGAGGTATGTAAGGAAAGAGCCTGTTGGAACTCTGTACTCTCTGCCTACCCCGTAAGGGATCTGGCGTGATGATATAGATAGAATTAATACATATCACAATATTTAATTTTGTGCTCACACCACTAAACACAAAAGAAACAAATCAGTAACAAATATAATCAACGTGACAAATAGTATTAATAAAAAAAAGTAGAAATACAAAGCAGTGATTGTTTGAGACCCAAAATTGGTCCCAGCCTCAGATGGCTGTTCCAGTAGTCATACTCGTGAACGGGTGCTGCTTGTGGGGACTGGTCCATCTGAAATCCTTCAGACACTCTGTATAAATAACTTCATTAGTCTCATATCTCGGTCGTACGGCATCACACTGGAGCTAGATTGTAAGCTATTTAATTGTAACCTAAACATTGTATCCACACAATATCAATAAAAAAATTGAAAGGAAAAAAGTGAAAAAGAATTTAATAAAAAAAGACAAGCCCGCTGAGTTTCTTCGCCGGATCTTCTCAGTGGAGGCGGCATTCCGATCCGGTGGTAGATTTGTAGTTAAATTAGATTAATTAAAAAAAAATGTAAATTGACTATTTGTAAGCGCCCCCGTAGGGCTTATACAAAATAAATAATTTGAGTTTGAGTTTGCTAATGCCGCAGCTGTATAATGCTGCAGCGCTGATCTTCCGGGAGCGCCATGTTTCGGTAACATTACGGGCGGTCTCTTTCAGATATATTAAAATATAAAACTACTGAGGTATATAAAAAAAAATTAAACAGAACAAGTAAAAAGAAACATAATGAAAAAAATATTTAAAATGTTAAACAATTGAGCGCTAACAAAAAGCGCTCGAACAAACGAGGGGGCTCAAACAATTTTTTTTTGCCCTGTGGAAACCATCGATAAAGTATTGGTGGAATCCTTTCAAAAATATAAATTTGTTGTCTGTGGTCATTTTATAGTTTTTTATTATTTGATAATTGGTAGCACTGTTTCGTTTTGCTGTCAATCAATGTCATTCAAAGGTGTGCAAGCGTCAAATGTGCAAGTGTCAAGCAAAATGGCGCGTACGACGTGGTGATGGTATTCTCCACTTCGTCGAGGTGTTAATCTGATTAACTGAATGAGTCCTAGTAAAAAGTATTGCTTAAAAACAAACAGAATGCTTCAAGTAAGGGAGAACAATTAAATTCAAATTAATTTATTCATAAGTGTGTAATTGTTTGTAGTACGAGTATCTTAAAAATCTGCCGCTTGTGGTACTCATAAAAAATTTAATTATACCACCAAATAATATCTATTACTGACAACTATTCTGTTAGGTCCATGCTAAAAATTACCGAAAAATCATAAGAAAAATCTATTGTTCTCTATCTATATTTTCATGCCAGATCCCTAGCAGGGTAGGCAAAGAGTACAGAGTTCCAACAGGTTCTTTCCTTACACACGTCTCTGGCTTCCCCCATGACAATTGAATGCCTCGGCACCACACTAAATCTATTGGTAGCGCTAGGATCTGCGAGCAGCTTGGTACCACCATCTCCCCGCTCACTTCGACCCATAACGGCCATTTGGACCATATTTTTTTTTCTGTAAAACGTAGCCCCATACTAAGATTTATTGCTGTGTCGTGGGTGCGTTTACAAACATGAAAATTTACATACACAAATACCCAGACCGAAACAAATAATTGTCGGTCACACAAAGATTTGTCCCGTGCGGGATTTGACCCCCGCGACTATTCGACGCAATGGGCGGAGCGGCTTAAGCTCTTAACCACTGTGCCAAATCATTCGTCAAAGACCTATAAGAATTTATAGAGATAAAAGTAAGTCAATTCATTGATACAGTATGTAGGTTTGTAGAAGAAGGTACCTACCTAATTAATCCTTATATATCTACACTAATATTATAAAGATTTGTATTTTTGTATGTTTGTAACGAATAAACTCAAAAACTACTGGACCGATTTCAAGAATTCTTTCACCATTAGAAAGCTATCTTACCCAGAAGTAACATAGGCTATATAACATAGACCCGGTAGGTGGCGCTGTTTTCGACCGGGTATTAAGTCGCGGGATACTGCTAGTCTAAAATAAAATAGAAAACCTTTGTTCTGTTACTGATTGCACCTTTTATAAACTCTGAATTGACATTCATTATCAACTTTTTGTAAGAAGTTAAGTATGTATATATTGATAACAAGCATTAGGTCAATGACACTTGCGAGAATCTTGCTCAAGACCAAGAGCAGGACCGAGTGTGCAATACCTTTGACGGATGATCTAGCGCAGTGGTTAAGAGCTTAAGCCGCTCCGCACACTGTGTCTAATAGTCGCGGGTTCGATTCCCGCACGGGACAAATCTTTGTGTGATCCACAATTATTTGTTCCGGTCTGGGTATTTGTGTATGTGAATTTTCATGTTTGTAAACGCACCCACGATACAGGAATAAATCCTAGTGTGGGGCTACGCTTTTTAAAAAAAAAATACCAATATCAAGACCATGTGGCTGATGTGAGACCAAGATTTGGCATTTGGCAGCACTATTTGTGCTGTACGCTTCTAGCTCCTACCCGCGGCCTGTGCCAGGGCTTTGTTTAATAAAAGCGACAATGACAGGCGACATGTGTAAATTTAACCAATTTGTTCATAATAAACCATACAAAACCGTTTTATGAAACAATTCCTGTCATGACAATGAGGCAATTTTATCGATATTAGACAAATAGGTTGCATTGTAAGTTTTATTAAATAGGGCTCAGGTTTTCGGTCTGCCTTGTGGGAGACCTGTCAACTACACGTCTTTCTGTACGTGTTCCGTCTATTACATATTTTATCAAACTGCCTTGTTGGTCAATTGGCGAACAAACTACGTTACCTATTCGAAGTCCTGAGTTTAAATCCTAGATCGGACGAAATATATTTATAGGAAAATTTCCAGTATCAGTCTGGAGTCTGGCATTATATGAGGCATACGGCGATAGGCCCCACTATTACACGGAACCTGACGTCGTCGGCGAAAGTTTGGTGTACACAACAGTACACCTCTGCAACCCCCGCCTGGGGAATATAGACAGTATTCTTTTTATATAAATATCAATACAATCAATAGGCTGTATATGCTGACGCTACATTATCCCGAGTCACATGCACTGTTAATATAAACAGAGCAGTTTGTTCGGTCGTCGCGTACCATGTTTATTGCTGGCTGTAACCGATTCAAACGAGTGGAAACATTCTAGATTGCATATCTCTTAAGTAATAGGGACTAGTTTCCTCACAAATTTTGACGACAGCTGGTTCTAATTAGGCATTGGCTACTCAGCTCACTAATAATCCAATAAAGACAAAACTTAGTAAAGCAGCGCTACGATACTACAAGAGTACATCACCCGAGGACAACAGCCGGCGTAAATACAGCATAAGCCAGTTTCGTCCAGTATATATTCGCATAACATAGGTAGTGACAGTTCTAAGTGCCAAACGAAATTAATTTTTAATTCAATGGTATTAATGCATAACACTATATGTATAGGAACAGGTCATACCTTACATTGCCATTGAATATAGTATATTTTCTAGGCACTTTCATCTGTCACAGTACCCTTCCTTCAACAAAAATACTATACCGGCGTGGTATGTTTGACTGTGTGAATGATCCGCGCAGTTGGCCAAGAGGCCTTTACAGCTTCTCCGGTCAAGAGGGAGGGCGTGTAACCACTACGCTCCAGCCAGGAGGGCAAGGGGGCAACTAGCTCAAGTGCGCCTCAAGAAGTAAAGGCCTCGGCTTGGGCTGTCGTTATGTGGGAGGGAAATACTAGGTGTCTCGCCATGGTGCTCTGCACCGGCTAGCGGGCAAGGGATTCTTCGACCTTGCCGGCGAGGTCAGTGTCTGATCCTGTAATGGAGCAGCAGAGTACGTGAACTAGTCGGTGAGAGCGCACGCACACACACGCGAGCCGTGTAGTGTACTTGGCATATTTGCTCATGTGGCATCAAATCGATTAGTCGCTAGTGCGATCCCCGTACCGGAAAGAAAGTGACAATTATTTGTTTAAAAGTGAATACGGTAGACCCAGGGAATGATGGCTGGACGAACTCGACACCTTTTTGAGACACTGGCCTTACATAGCAAATAACAGGGAAGAGTGAAAAAAGTAGGACTACAATGGCTTTTAATAATAATAAGTATTTGTTTGGAGCTAGGTGTTACTGCATGTGTTCGTAAAATGAATATATCTATCTATATCGTCATTCCCAATGCTTTGCGAGGTAGGTAGAGAGTACAGAGTTCCAACAGGTTTCCTTACATATCTCTATGGCTTCCTCCAATCTCATAGTTCGTCACATACACGCTCACCGGTTACGAAGACTCTTGACTTACCTTTCAAATAAGACACGGTCTATTTGGTTATGGTAAGTCAAAATCTAGATTATTAAGATTATCTTAATAATCTAGATCTTCCCCGGTACCTACATCCTTCCACGTTCGCATTGTATATCTGTTTTGTCTCCCTTCTTCCGACATTTTTTTCTATATCCCCAACCAACGGAGCCCTTACTCATCTTTATACCGATACTATATTTCATACTTACCCGCTTTCTTACTACGCTGTTGCGAATACGGTCAGTCAGCCTGACTCCGCACATCTTTCGCAGAGCTCACATTTCGACCGCATTTATCCTGCTCTCATTCTCCTTCTTACATACCCAGCTCTCACTGCCATATGAACGCGTTGGGACAAGCACTCCGTTGTGTTTGGCCAGCTGCGTCTTTTGGCTTAAGTGCCGGCTCCCAAGTAGCCTTCCTATCGCACTAAAATGGAGCAGGATGCCGGCTCCATTTCAGTACATTACAACTCCCCAAGTCGCGCCACCGTCGCGACCCTGTTGCGCTGCGTCGGCTATGTGGCGAAACCTTAACGGTTGCGGGATGGTTGCTACTCAAGAAGTATTCGGCTCCAATTGGGTAGGCTTTTGTCTTGGAGCGAACGACTTTTGGCAGATGATAATTCTGGTCCAGTCCACCTACGTGGACAGCAAGGCATGCGTACGGGTGGGTGGTAACATGTCACCTTGGTTTGACGTTAAAATCGGCGTGTTGTCCGCTAGACTGTTTATAGTGTATCTGGATAAAAGTCTTCAAAGACTGTATGCGATGACTGAAGGGGTAACAATGGGTGATCTAGTGATAAACCACCTATTGTATGCAGATGGCGCGGTTTTGATAGCGCCACCAGCCACTGATCTGCAAACACTAGTCACAGTTATGAGAGACGACTGCATGAACAATGGCTTACATTTAAATGTGAAGAAAACCAAAATTATGGTTTTTGAACGGGACGAGTGACGGTGAATGAGTTTGTATATCTTGGATGCGCCTTCAGTAAGGATGGGAAATACACCGCTGATATAGAGAGAAGAGTGAATGCAGGTAATTGAGTGAATGGTGCGATGGGAAGGCTACTTGGGAGCCGGCACTTAAGCCAAAAGGCGCAGCTGGCCATGCATAACGGAGTGCTTGTCCCAACGCTGTTATATGGCAGTGAGAGTTGGGTATGTAAGAAGGAGAACGAAAGCAGGATAAATGCGGTCGACATGCGATCTCTGCGGAAGATGTGCGGAGTCACGCAGACCGACCGTATTCGCAACAGTGTAGTAAGAAAGCGAGTAGGTATGAAAGATAGTATCGGTGTAAAGATGAGAAAGGGTATGCTCCGTTGGTTCGGGCATAAAGAAAGGATGCCAGAAGAAAGAATGACAAAACAGATATACAATGCGAAAGTGGAATGATGTAGGTGCCGGGGAAGACCTAGACTATCTTACCATGACCAAATAAACCGTGTCTTAGCTGAAGGGCAAGTCAAGAGTCTCCGTAATCGGCGAGTGTGTATGAGACGAACTATGAGAGTGGAGGAAGCCAGAGAGGTATGTAAGGAAAGAACCTGTTGGAACTCTGTACTCTCTGCCTACCCCGCGAGGGAGCTGGCGTGATGATATAGATAGATAATTCTGGTTTTAAAAAGGCTCCATCGGTAATGCAATTTAGGTTGATTTTTAAGTAATGGCTGTGGTATTAGTTACGCCACTTTGATTTCTATGAATACTACAGCCAATACTTAAAGGTAAATGGGCCTTGACCTAAAACTCTAACCGGTAGAGCCTTTTTAAAATCAGAATTATCATCAACGTTAACATCTCATATTTTTTTTTTAAACAAACAATTTACGTTCATAACATAATTATCATAACGTCATAGAAGTAGTGCTTTATTGTATGTCAAGGGTATGAAATCATTTTAATGAAATGTAGTCGCTTGAATCTGTTTAAGACATGTAAGACGAGTAAACCAACCATTCATATCCAAACTTTTACGAGACAAGCAAAACTTTAGCACCGCATCATAGTTGAGTAAAACAAAGTGCGTGTATTAAATGAAAAATACCATACAAACGGGGTGGAAAGGGTTGTATTAATGTCAATAAAACATTTCCTTGTACCGCACATAAATACTTGGAATGGAAGCGATGCACACGGACAAAGAGTTGGGAGAACATGCTGGCGAACTTTTAATGAATGATCACTTAATATACTATTTGCGTATCTTATCTTTGTCCCTATAGGGGTAGTAGTAATAGGCGTATCAAGTGCAACTCTATATACCCCTGTATGTAGAGGTGCACTTGATACGCCTACCATTCGTTAAAGTAAAGAGCCTATTGTCATTCTTCCGCTCCAGTATTATTATGAAATAATTTATTATGACTGCCTCGTTGGTTCTAATGTGACGATCACGAAGTCCTGAGTTTGCATAGATCAAACAAAATGTGCTTTATCGCAGACCGGAGTCTAGAATTCTCTCTTGCAGAGAGTCCAGAGTTACTACAGGTTCCTAGAACAGATCCTTAGAGAGAGTAAAGTCTATTCCAATAAAACTTTGTGAATAAGCCATCACCATTTGTGATCACAATCTATAACAAGTGTAATATGAAGGCGACCGTGCGTCCGAAGGATTGAAAATGCTGTTAGCAGAAATCGGCGTTTTTATGTTGAGAGGAAAAAGTTTTAAAATTTGTTTGGAATAGACTATAGAATTGTAGTTGGTATAGTGGTTCGGTATATTGGGACCTCTCATCATCGGCGATATGTGTCCGTACGCAGTACACCTCTGTCTCTCCCGGTTGGGGAATATATGCATGACTGCCTTAATTCTGGCATGCAAACAAGACGAACCCTAGTCCTTGTAAAGAAAGTCTTCGTTATTAGGGCGGTTATTGCTTACAACAAGGAATCTGATAATATTATAACAGTTTAGCGCAGTGGTTAAGAGTTTAAGTCGCTCCGCTCACTGTGTCTAAAAGTCGCGGATTCGAGTCCCGCACGAGACAAATCTTTGTGTGATTCACAATTATTTGTTCCGGTCTGGGTATTTGTGTATGTGAATTTTCATGTTTGTAAACGCACCCACGATATAGGCATAGATCCTAATGTGGGGCTACGTTTAAAAACAAAAAACAAAGTTGAACCTAATTATTTTTATTCCTTCAATCGCCTTTAACCCTATGCTAGGGATCTTACGTATCAATATACTCATAGATAGATAGTCGCCTTTTATGGTGTCCAAACAAGGCTAAACAGAAACCGTAGTAGGGACTAATGGGCGCTTATGACCAACTAGCTGATTCCCGCTATTTCCTCGCGTGGAATTTAACAAATAACTTTTACTTTCTTGTTACTCCATAAAACATTAGTTATCGTGCCCTGCCGAGTTCTGTCAAAACCGGTCCAGCCGTTTCGGAGATTAGACGGAACAAACAGACAGACGGACAAACAGAATAACAAAAAAAAATATTTTTTTGTTATAAGTACCGTATACACTTTCATATGCATTTGGTGAAAAGCTGTTCTTTTTACATTACAATCAGACACTTCAATTTCATCTTTTATTTGTCTATACAAATATTTAAATTATTAATTTTCTGCTATGATCGTTTAATCTGTACTCCAATGGCGTACATCCAATGTCATTTCACGATAATGTGATGAAGTTATAGTAACGCGCTGAATTTGGCCGTAGCGAATAAATCGCTGAATAAAAATCTCACTATCTATATCATCACGCCAGATCCCTGACAGGGTAGGTAGAGAGTACAGGGTTCCAACAGGTTCTTTCCTTACAGAACTCTCTGCTTTTTTCTACTTTCATAATTCGTCGTATACACGCTCGCCGGTTACGAAGACTTTTGACTGCTGGTTAAAAAATATTTACAATCGTGATAGATGTAGTGAAAATCTTTCGATTACAATCGAATTGGATTACACATCTTCGGAACAAAGAAACTTGAGAGCTACCTTGGGATCTTTGCCAGCCGAGTACTTATGTGAGCACTTTTTATATTAACTTGCCAACTGCAGAATCTATAGCGTTTTTTACTAGAATTTTTGTTATGTTTTTGGAATAAATGTTTGCTTCTTTTAAGTGTATTAACCTGTTAGGGGGCTAATTCTTCTAAAAAAAGAAACAAAAATATCATGCATATATACCCTAAGCGGGGGTGACAAAGGTGTACTGTGTACACCTACTTGTCACCGATGATGTTTGGTACCAATGTAATAAGGGGCGAGTGCATTACAGTTACACGGTGTTCAATCGCAGACTCCGGACCGATACTGGGAATTTTTCTATAGAAAAACTACACTATGTCTGACCTAAGATTAGGACCCAGAACCTCGTGTACACTGCGCGCATTGTACGCTACTAGAGCAACAAAGCTATCTATCGCCGTTTTATATGTTTGATTGTGGTTGGTAACGATGTGCTGGAGCAAGTGAATGAGTTTGTATATCTTGGATGCGCCTTCAGTAAGGATGGGAAATACACCGCTGATATAGAGAGAAGAGTGAATGCAGGTAATAGAGTGAATGGTGCGATGGGAAGGCTACTTGGGAGCCGGCACTTAAGCCAAAAGGCGCAGCTGGCCATGCATAACGGAGTGCTTGTCCCAACGCTGTTATATAACAGTGAGAGTTGGGTATGTAAGAAGGAGAACGAAAGCAGGATAAATGCGGTCGAAATGCGATCTCTGCGGAAGATGTGCGGAGTCACGCTGACCGACCGTATTCGCAACAGCGTAGTAAGAAAGCGAGTAGGTATGAAAGATAGTATCGGTGTAAAGATGAGAAAGGTTATGCTCCGTTGGTTCGGGCATATAGAAAGAATGCCAGAAGAAAGAATGACAAAACAGATATACAATGCGAAAGTGGAAGGATGTAGGTGCCGGGGAAGACCTAGACTATCTTACCATGACCAAATAGACCGTGTCTTAGCTGAAGGGCAAGTCAAGAGTCTCCGTAACCGGCGAGTGTGTATGAGACGAACTATGAGAGTGGAGGAAGCCAGAGAGGTATGTAAGGAAAGAACCTGTTGGAACTCTGTACTCTCTGCCTACCCCGCGAGGGAGCTGGCATGATGATATAGATAGAGAGATAGATAGATGAACTACGTTGTCGAAAAGCCATAGTGAAGGCGTGTATGAAAAATTTATTTCTAGTGTGTTTCTTTCTCTGAAATCAAATATGCTTAATTTATTAAAAACAAGTTGGCCACTTTAAACAGTGCAGTAGTTAATAACAGTTTTCCTAAAAATGCTCGATATTTTGTTGGGTTCCTACTAAGCTCGAACTTTCGAGCTCTCCGTTCTATCTGTCCGTGTGTACGCTTTATTAGTATTCATAGCGAGCCCCGCCGCCGCTGGTATTGACTACCACTACCCACAATATTTTATTTAATTATATGTAAAAACCCCTTTTTCTTGCTTGAGACCGCAGCCTCAGATCTTAAGGTAATGTTCTGAACTTAGATTCTCCTGAAACATGTACCCAGGCTGATGGTGTCAGATATATATTATGCACCAATGCATTCCGTTTGGAGATTCCGGAGCCCCTTACGGTGTTGAAGGAGGTTACTGCGGCGGTTTTAGGGGTGGTATCTTTCTCATAAAGGTCTTCTGAAGATGTTTTTTCTGGCAATGTAAAAAAAAGATAAACTAGAATATTGTGTCCCTGGTGATCTTGTGCAACTTTGCTAGGAATTTTTGAACTAGGAATTATTCCTGTGAAGTAACGCTCTTTCAAGCGTATTGCAATTCCCTCTAGCGATATATACTCGCGCGTCATACAACGCACTTCGCGTTTAATAACGCATTCAGGCATCGATATATCATAACAAGACACGTTCAAAAATTACACTAAAAGACACACCAAATCCACGAGAGTAGTAATAGTCATGATATAAACATAAATTAGCGCATATTATACCTTACTTGTATCGCTTAAAGTTGTATTTGCAAAAGAGTGGAATACAGGCTCGTATGTTTTTTTATTTAATAAAACGTTGCTCCACACTATAATTAATTCCTGTGTCGTGGGTACGTTTACAAACATGAAAATTCACATACACAAATACACCCAGACCTGTCAAGACAAGATTTGTCCTGTACGGGAATCCAACCCGCGACTATTAGACACAGTGGGCGGAGCGGGTTAAGCTCGCAACTAAGCTAACACTGCGCTAAATCGTCGGTATTATTCTGAAATATCTGTACACACCCTTACTTATGAACGGTTGGTAATTTCAGTTCTATATTTAGATGAAGCCTATTGTTATTCATAGGCGACCGATGTTAGCATTTGCATAGCTCTCACGCCTATTTTCCCTAGTAGGTGTAGGTAGAGGTGTACTACCCTGACGGAAAAAAATGCAAATAAATCACTGTTAAGTTATTTTTAAGTAACCCCTCACTAGGAATTATTCCTGTATCGAGGTGCGTTTTCAAAAATTAAATTCAAATAAATAAATAGGCTAGTGATAGCCTAGTGGTTATACCGTTGGACTGCAAAGTCAGAGGTCTCGAGATGAAACCCATGCACGTAAGGATGTACGTATTAAAAATTAACTATTACTTGCTTTAATGGTGAAGGAAAACATCGTCAGGAAACCTGCATGCCTGAGAGTTTCTCGAAGGTGTGTGAAGTTCGCCAACCCGCACTGGGCCAGCGGGATGAACTAAGGCCTAAACCCTCTCAGTTTGAGAGGGAGGCCCGTGCACAACCGTGGGACAGTTTCTTAATAGAGCTAATATTATTATTATATTATTATAAACAAATACCCAGTCCGAAACAAACAGTGGGTCACATAATGATTTGTCTCGGATTCGATCCCGGCACGGGACCATTCGTGCGGCCTACGCTTTTAACCACTGGGCCAAGCCATCCGTCTAACAAATTATACAAAACAAATAATTTAAGTAACACCTCCGCTTAAAGAATATAGGCGTAAATGTGTTTTTTTTACTATTTTAATTTATCTATGTATTTATCTAGGTATTTCTCTATCTATCTATATCGTCACGCCAGATTCCTTGCGAGGTAGGCATAAAGTACAGAGTTTCAACAGGTTCTTTCTTTACATACCTCTCTGGCTTCCTCCACTCTCATAGTTCGTCTCATACCCGCGCGCCGGTTACGGAGACTCTTGACTTATCCTTCAGATAAGACTCGGTTCGGGTCTCGCCCGGTACGTACATCTAGGTACTTCATCTTCTAAATATACCGAATTATTTATTAACATACCCTTTCACCCCATTACATAAATAATCCGATTTTGCTAACACGAATAACAAATACCGTACCATAATGTCCCCATTCACCCCAGCCTCCCTTATGACAACAAATTATACGAGATTTCCTACTTAGAGTGCGTCACTTCCGGAAGTAGAGTGGTGTATTTATGTCCCACTTCCGGTATGCATTAAGTATGTTACATACTTGGGTTGGGAAACAAATTTTTAGGAATACACTGATGTTTTTTTTTATTGGTCGATACTATATATCATCACGCCAGATCCCATGCGGGATATGCAGAGACAGGATATAGATATACAAGTTGTAACATAATTAACGCAAGACCTGAAAGTTTATTCTAAATCGGTAACTGAATTGATTCGAACTATTTTTAAAGTATCTTCCATTTTATTTCAATTTGCAAAAGATGCTGTTACTTCTTCAGTGCGCTATAACAAACTAATTTTAGTCTTGATTCAAAGCAATATGGAGATTTCAAATGCTTTTCTAAATCGTATTTTTCAATACGCCCACATTCACATACAAGTTTCATTTACAATTGAGGTATAAAAGTACTTCAAAAAAAACCTTTTATTTTATAATTTTAAGTGACAAGTAAATTATTTACTAATATTTATATACCTACAGGATTGATGTTATAACCATAATAACGGAATCTATACATTCGTACTGTTCACCGTTAAGGAGTCCCCTGGTGTATCTTCAAAGTCCAAAGTTCAATACCGATTTCATTAAAATGGGACCACCTCGTAACTATACTAAACCCAACGCAAAAAGAATCATTAAAATCAGTTCTTAAATAAAGACAGACTAATTGTCGCCTCCTCCTTTTTTGAAGTCGGTTAATATTCTGATTAGTTCTATGGCAGGGTACCTATAGGATTGACGTAATAACCATAATATATCAATCTACGCATTTCTATTGTTTGTCGTTAAGGAGTTCCCTCGTGTATCTTCAAAGTCAAGTCCAAGGTCCAATACCAATGAAATTAAAATGAGGCCACCTTGGAGCTATACTAAACCCAATGCAAGAATAATCATCAAACTCGATTCATAATTGGCGGAAAGATCGCGTAACATACATACAAAAAAAAAACATACAGTCGAATTGAGAACCTCCTCCTTTTAAGAAGTCGGTTAAAAAGGGTAAAAACATTTAAATTCACAAATTTGGTTTTCGTATTGAATTTGTAAAGCAATTATCTAATTGGAATGCCTGAGGTCATGTGTTATTTACGATACACTTTGTATATTTGTCCTTGTAACGCTAGGAAAAAAAACTGCAATCTGCCTACACCGCAAGGGATCTGGCGTGATAATATATATAGATACTAGTATCGTCATACAGCACACAAGTATCGTCGGCTGCAAGAAACATAAGGCACATTAGTTGAGTTATTCCCGGGAGGTGTGCTTCAATGAATATAAATTGGAAATCAAATTGAGTGAGTGCGTACCCACTAGGTTCTTTATAAACTTGGGAATAGGATTTATACCCTACTAGCGGCCGCCCGCGATTTTGTCTGCGAATGTATTTCTATAAATTAAAACCTAGGTTTGGATATATAGGTCCATCTTGTAGTGGGCAGGCCCCCTTCAAGATGATTAGACATGTATCGATCTTTACTGATATGATACAGTGATATGAAATATGAACGAGAACTACAAGATTCGGAACAGTTGTGATTCTCGATCTTACATTCACTAAACTTGCCGTCTCACAGAACGAACCAGTAAGCGACGCGATGTCGGTCAATGGACCGACTGTGCTTGAGTTTAACTGATACAAATGTTTCAAATGAGGAATATTGGGATTCAAATCTTCCCACTGTTTCAGAAACAAATGATCGAATCTAAAAAGTGACGTATTTTCTGCCCGCCACTTCGTCCCCTTTGACTTCAGATGGTAACTTAATTTCCGGGATAAAAAGTATCCTATACGTTAAATCTGTGTGCCAAATTAAATCTAAATTCGTTTAGCCGTTTTCGCGTGATTGAGTAAAAAAAATTCCAAACATCTAAGCTTTCAAACTTTCTCATTTATAATATCAGTAGGATAGCCTTTGTGTATCAGTCCATCTTATAGTGGGCAAGGATCCCGCAAGATGGACCGATGACCTGGTACAGGTCACTGGTGAAAGTTGGACGCGTACAGCACAGATCCGGTCATCGTGGCGATCTTTGGACAAAAGCCTCCCGCTTTAGTCCAGCAGTGGACGTCTTTTGGTTGATAATGATGATTCATAAATAATATGCCTGAACCTTCATCGTGTATTAGTTTATTACGAAATTTTATCGCAGTGAGGAGATAAGGATCGAAACACGTCAGTGCTTCTCTTGACCTTTGTAGTGTAAAGCACTTGAAACGTTTGGAACTTATAGGATGAGGAATGAACGATCAAGGGATCATATAATGAACAGCGATCAAAAAGATTATTTAAAGATCGCAAAAAAACAAATTGCCCAACCCCATAATTTTCTAGCGCTTTGTTAGAACAAAGGGCTAGAATTATCTTGGTTCCATTATCTATCCCGTTGGAACTGTCCAACTACTCATCGTAACCACATATTGGGTAAGCTCTTTGGATTTTTCTTGACATGTGCTATAGTTGTAGGATGTCTCTGATAATAAAGTCGGAAGGTGACTATAGAAACTATTCAACTTAAGCTTATACAAGATAATATCATTGTGATTGAGCTCGTTGGATTTGTTTTGACGAGTACCATAGGCCTAGATAATTAGCAAGGTCTGATGATGGAACCAAACCAAAAAAAAACGAACTCTTCAACTAAACAAGATATCTCCGTTATGTTTTCGCTATAAAAGCTTGTTTTACCAAGATCTTTTTAAATTAAAATGTTCTTCTGTTAATTTAAAACAAACAAACGCTGACGTTAACAGTAAAACGCCCACTTTTTCATCAGCCACCGAGCACAGGGTCTCATTAAAACTTATAATGAAGTACGAACACTCTCATAAACAACATTGTACGAGAGAAATTGTTGTTCACATCTAGAAACTTCTCAAAGATTGTGTGCAGAAATGTTTAAATGAATTTCGACATGTGTTGAAGTTAATAAAGGATATAATGATGATGATGTCCTCCCAGACGTATCCGTCGACGGCGACACCCTTAGCTCGTTTTTGCCTGGGAAAGGATATAATATGTTAGTCCTGACCTGATATTACACTGAACTATTTCGGTCAAGATCAAACTTAGGAGCTAGGTCAGTTTTAGCGTGACTCATTTCGTTGTGGCCCAAAATATTACTAATTTGATCTTTGTCGTCAAAATTTCCGCTCCCTCTCTCCCGGTTAAAAACAAAATTTTGTAGCAAAAGCACCACGGAGATATCTTGCTTCATTAAAGAGTTCCTATGGCCTCCTTTTGACTCCATTATCAAACCCTGCTCACTATTTAGGTGTATGTGGTACTTGTCAATACAAATCGAACGAGCCCAAACACAACGGTGTTATATTGTGTAGTTGAATGGTTTCGTTGTCCACCTTCCGGCTTCATCATCAGACTCTTGACACCATCCGAGTCTACAGTACTCGTCAAGACAAACCAAACGAGCCGTAACACGGCGGGTTTATGCAGGTTATAGTTGGGCGGTTTAATTGGCCACCTTTCGAATTCATCATAAGACCCTGAACACCATCTGGTTGTATAGTACACGATTCCATCATCAGACTAGCAACTCCATGGTACTATATTATTCCATTGTAACAGAACTTACATATGTATGCCAAATTTCAGCTCCACCTGATAACCTCAATCGTATACCCGCAATGCTTGAGAAATGGCACACAAAATTTAAACCTGAAAAGCAGACAAAAAAAAAGACAGACAGACATACAAACAGTGCAAGTTAAATAAAACCTTGTAAAAAAATGTCCAATAAAAATTAATTTTAAACAACCCTTAATTTATATCTTTAATGTACACACATATCTATTTTAAAATTTCATAAAAATTTAAATATACGTATTCACTCCTCTACTGTAAGTAGGTTAACATTGGTCCCATGTTGGGCGCCACCGAATTTCCCTTTGACTCTGCCATCACCCACGGGGTTGTTTGTCGAAATATTTAATTTTAATTAAAGGGGTGACCTCGCTCCGTATTCCGTCGTGTTCTATCATCCCCACAAATACACGAACTGTAATTATTTACTGTTACAATTTTAACGACTTAACTTGGGGCGTGAAATCATAAACTGAATATAGGAATGTTTAAATTAAAATAATGAAGTTAAAATAATGTGAGGCGGAAGGGGACGCTCTATGGAACTGTGGTGTTCTACTGATCACCAAGGTTAAGCACCGTTAGGCTCGGTCAGTCTAAGATGGGTGACCGTTTGTAGCACAACCATCTCCGTTCTTCGAAAGGCATTTTAGGCTGTTAATTCCAGTTACCACATTATGAGGTCGTCGTTAAAGCAGATTAGGAAACCTTTTTAGCAGTTTGATAAGTTCCGCCAGCAGGTGGCCATAAACCTGCATTCACCAATCCGCAGTGGATCCGCGTGGTGGAATACAACTTACTCCCTCTTTCTAACTATCTATATCATCACGCCAGATCAGGTCGATCTTCGAACGCGTCCAATCATAGAAATCCGCTAATCGTAGCCGTCGCCGACCGATCATAACAATCTTTAGAAAACTTAATACATTAATCACTTGTATATATATATATATATATATATATATCCTATAAGATCGCGAGCTCTTCGTGTCGCTTTCCTCTGAACCCGCCCTAAACGACTCATACCCTGAGAATCCTCAACTGGCAATTCTGCGACCTCCAACTGACCTGAGTTCATATCGCCAACATCACCCTCCTTCCTCTTCCAGGAAGCAGAGGCTTCCTCCTGCTTATCATAACGTTGTTCCTATCTGCGCAAATGCCTCCTATTGCGTCGTACTAGCTTACCATTTCTATTTGTAAGAGTGAGCGTCGCGAATTCCATGTCATAATATAATTTGCTTCGCACTTTATTCCGAACAATTTTCGCATAATTCTCAGAATTATTTCGCTGAGGCCTCAATTTTTCCATTTGAATAAGCAATTGAGTTCTGAACCTGCACATCTGGTGACACTCTAATAACTGAACCAGAGTACTGAAAAATGGCGATGCAATTTTTTCCAAGCGTCGGTCGGCTCGTGCCGCTGGTCCCCCAACGAAATTCAATTCCGGCGGTGGCCGTGCGTGTTCCATAATTCTATGTTTTCCCGCAATATGATTACTAAAACACAATTAAATCAGCCACCGCTGTCACCATGCAATACATTAACGGTTATTTTTTTATATTAAATTTATTCCAAGCACCAAGAATTACAACCAAAGACCATAAACCAAACCACAGATAACTAAAACAGTACAACACGTCTTACACACGCTCGCTGGTTACTGAGACATGACCATTTTGGCTATTTGGTCATGGCTTATTCCTCATCATCTTTCTAACAATCTGGCATCGATTTGTGGCATGATGATAAATAAATAGACCCAGACTATCTTGCCATGACCAAAAGACCGTCTCTTAACTGAAGGGCAAGTCAAGTCTCCGTAAATGGCGCGCGTGTATGAGACGAACTATGAGACTGGTGGAACCGAAAGAGGTCTCTAAGTAAAGAACCCGTTGGAACTCTGAACCTTCTGCCCACCCTGCAAGGAATCCGGATTGATATAGATAGATATTTCTAACTAAGCACAGCGTGGGACGGCTGTCTACCTGATGACTGAAGATCTTGTGAGGTTCGCAGGAAGTCGTTGGATGCAGGTGGCATCGGGCTGGCTACGCTGGAGAGCGATTGATGACGCCTTTGTTTAGCAGTGGACAAGTATAAGCTGAGATGATGAAATACGGGTTCTCGCCGTACTCAAACTATCAACCATCAATCAATGTACAAACTTGTATCAAGTTACTTGACACTAACTAAGAAATATGTATCTCGGAGTGAAAGGACAAAAAATGGTGTAGTATTTTATTACGTATATCAAAATCCTTTGTGATATTTGATATAAGCGAACTGTGGACATCGAATTGGACAATTTTTTAAGAGAAATCTTGTAATATTATACAGACAGATAGACAGATATGGAGTTGATTTTCATTAGTCATATGTTATTGTATTACATTATTAACTCAGTCTAGTGTTGTTCTTACAAATAACCGACTTAAAAAAATACAGGTTGTTGGTCAATATTCTCGCGGAATTTATGGAATACGTAATAGACGAAGTACTCAATTATTACTTTTTTAATTAATATTTTTTTTGTAAACGTCACTGACATCAGCAAGTGGCCCAACGGAAGACCAGCGCTGGTTGCTTAGGTATCCAGCATGATAATAAGTTGGGTTCATTTTTTGTGACGAGGTCATTTTATTAACGTTGTTAATATTATATTACGTGTAGTACTCGTTGCAAAATAAACTTAATTTTCTTTTTTATACTACTCTACTTAAAACTATATTTTGTCTACATTTTGTACTCATTCGACATTAAACTAGAATAGCCCTAATTGAAGCGAAGAATACGCTACCACATGGTAGATATAATAATAATAATAAATTCTTTATTTCGACCAACGTGTCAGTAGAACATTTAGTCTTAATATTAGGGTTAGTAACGAAACATTAACAACAACAAAACGCAGTCAGTCACACAAATCAAGTCTGTACATGAAGCATACAGCAATGATTCATGTACTGACAGTCGAGTCTATTAGCCATGGCCCTTAGGATCCTGTTGGAACTGCCCCGAACCCTCCGCTCCAGGGATGCGCACCGTTTCCGCATAGTGGCTAAAAACAATCAACTCTCGCCTCGGCGAACATTCCTGACGCGCTGCAGAACCGGGGCAGTCCCATCAGCACTCTAAACGCAGTATTATATTGTATGCGCAGAGCGTTGTACTGCCTCTGTGTGTAATACGCCCAAAGGCAGCTCGTTAAGAAGGACGTACAAAAAGCTCTAAAAAAATAATAATAATAATAATTAGGCGCTCGTAGCGCTGTGCGACTGCGGTGTTCTTACCGTTCACCAAGGTTAAGCAGCGTTCGACTAGATTGATCTGAGATGGGTCACCATTTGTGGCATTAGAATCAGAATCAGAATTTTTTTATTAATGGAAACCATTACAGTATTTATGAATCGTCAGAAAAGTGGAATGTCATTCCTGTGGAGAAGAAAGGCAAGAAACTCCACGGTTACTCTTTTAAAATAAAAATGTTTACAAACTTTTTCATCTATATTTTGTTGTGGGCTATGGGAGAATTATGTAGGTTGGTCATCAGGTGTTAAAACAACAAAATATACTATTTATAAGAATGGCTACATGGTTCGCTCGTTACCACAAAAAAAAATTATTATGTTAAATTAATAAAAGGAAGGGAGGGAATGGGAAGTGGAGTTGGAATAGCATCGATCCAAGCATTTTTATCTTTTAAGTAATCTCCTATTGTATAATAGGTTAGCTTATAAAGTGTTCCTTTTGAACAAGCTTTGAAGCATTTTCATATTCAAGCGTCTGCGTGCTTCGAAAGGCATAATAGGCCGTTGATCCCAGTTGCTACTGAATGTGGTAGTCGTCAAGCCAAGTTGGACGCCTTATAGGCGGCTTGATAAGTTCCAACAACAGGTGGCCACAAACCTGCCTCTACCTATCCGCACTGAGTCCGCGTGGTGGAGCTATCTCTCTCACCTCGATTTCTGAGAGAAGGCCGTCGCCCAACAGTGGGGCAGTGGGCTTATATTATTATTCTTACACAATGATAGCCTAGTGGTTAGACCGTTGGACTGCAAAGTCAGAGGTCTCGGGTTCAAACCCAGGCACGCACCTCTGTCTTTTCGAAAGTTAGTGCGTATTATAAATTAATTATCACTTGCTTTAACAGTGAAGGAAAACATCGTGAGGAAACCTGCATGCCTAAGAGTTTCTCGAAGGTGTGTGAAGTTCGCCAACCCGCACTGGGTCAGCGTGGTGGACTATGGCCTAAACCCTCTCAGTTTGAGAGGAGGCCCTTGCCCAACAGTGGGACAGTTTCTTAACAGGGCTAATATTATATTATTAATGATACAATAAGTGACTAAAATATTCTATACTCTATATAGAGTATAGAATATTTTAGTCACTAATATATACCCGGGTATATACCGGGTATATACCCGGGGATATGAAATATCACCAAGTCCCCAAGTTGAGGTTTCGTGTCCCGAGCGACTGATTCCGGGTCAGAGAACCTTTTTATAAATGGACGGTTAACATGAAAAGGGTTTGTGTGTATTGTGCGGTGGGCGACGGGGTTAAGTGGCTACGGCCGAGGTCGGAATTTGGATTGCCGTTGACTTTTTGCAAACACGGATTTATATTTTACGACCATGTCATAGCATCAATAAGTCCAGTTGTGAACTGATTCTATCTATCTATATCATCACGCCAGATCTCTTGCGGGGTAGGCAGAGAGTACAGTGTCCAACAGGTTCTTACATACCTCTCTGGCTTTCACCACTCTCATAGTTGGTCTCATACACGCTTGCCGCTTACGGAGACTCTTGACTTGTCCATCAGACAAGACTCGTTCTGTGAACTGATTGATCGATATATATGTGTGTGTGTGTGTCTGTGTGTGTTTGAATGATCTACGCTGTTGGCCGCGGGGCCTTTACAGCTTCACCGGACAAGAGGGCGAGCGTGCAACCACTACGCTCGAGCCAGAAGGGCAAGGGGGCATTAGCTCAAGGGCGCCTCAAGGAGGTACAGCCTCGGCTTGGGCAGTCACTATGGGGGAGAGCTTATACTAGGTGTCTCGCCGTGGTGTCGCTCGGCACCGGCCGGCGGGCAAGGGATTCTTCGACCTTGCCGGCGAGGTCTGATCCTGTTGATCGGTGTAAATAACATAACTTACTTTTGTGTAAAGCTTATTTTCCATAATACATTTTTTTTAAAACGTAGTTCCACACCAAGAATTATTCCTTTCTCGTGGGTGCGTTTACAAATATAACTACCTATGCCGAAAAAAATATTTGTGGGTCGGGCAGTGGGCGGAGCGGCTTAAGCTCTTTATCACTGGTTCAAGCCGTCCGTCCCCTAAATTTTATTTCGGTGAAATGTTTGCGTACCAAGTGCATACAACTTCTAGATATAGACATAGATATCAAAATCGAAATGTTTATTTTTTTCATTTAAACCATTATAGTATTTGTGAATCGTCAGAAAAGTAACAAAGACTCTACCACCACTTCGGAATGTCATTCCTGTGGAGAAGGGCAAGAAACCCCCCGGTTACTCTTTTAATCTATCTATCTATATTATCACGCCAGATCCCTTGCGCGGTAGGCAGGGAGTACAGAGTTCCAACAGGTTCTTTCCTTACATACTTCTCTGGCTTCCTCCACTCTCATAGTTCGTATCATACACGCCAGCCGGTTACGGATACTCTTTCAAAATAATAGTATATTTACATTTCTTTTTTCCATTTACATTTTGCTATGGGGTATGGAAGAACAATGTTGGCTGATCTATTAGAGGGGTCTAGACAAATAGACCGTGTCTTATTTGAAGGGCAAGTCAATAGTCTCCGTAACCGGCGAGCGTGTATGAGACGAACTTTGAGATTGGAGAAAGGCAGAGAGATAGTGTGTACTGAATGAACCTGTTGGAACTCTGTACTCTCTGCCTACCTGCCTTCCGTAATCTGACGGGATTATATATATAGATAAATTTACAAATTTTTGAGCATTCCGTATTTTGGGGCAGTTAATTAATTACATTTTTTTACAATTTCAACACATTTCAGTACTATAATTAACCTTAAATTTTTTTCAGAAATTCAACGATAACGTATTATTCAACTGTTACACGCAATTTCATTTGTTTTAATATTGTTTAAAAGAACTAGAATTAGAATGCAATGTATCTCCTTGTCAAATTATTCAAATTTATTTAGCGGTTTTGGCGTGAAAAGGGAACAGACAAGAGTTACTTTCACAGTTATAGTATTGATGGATGGAATTTTATTTCTGATAAAGTTCTTCGGAAAGAACATAATCATTAAATATTCAGCAAGGAATACACGGCCATCCATCGCACTTTTGGTACGTATACATTAACTTACCTATCTATCTATAATATCACTCCAGGTCCCTTGCGGGGTAGGCAGAGAGTTCTTTCCTTACAGACCTCTCTGGCTTCCACTCTCATAGTTCGACTTATACACGCTCGCCGGTTACGGAGACGTGACTTGCCCTTCAGATAAGACACGGTCTATTTACTGTTTATCCTTAACCATTATTAATTTCTCATTCGTCAATAAGGAATTATTCTCAGCGCGAATAGTATGTATAGGTAGAGTATTATTCATGGCAAACTATTTTTGGCTCTCTCACCTCGATTTGTGAGAGAAAGCCTTGGCCCAGTAGTAGGCCTGTATATTATTTTACTATTTTTGGCATTGCAATAAGCTATTCCATTTTACATTGAAACCTAACATGGTCGGCGAAAGTTAGTGTACACAGTGCACCTTTGCCACCCCCGCTTAAGGAATATAGACGTGTTGGTGTAATAGCTAGAAAATTTTTGATATGTGCCATTATTTTAAATATTAATGCGATCACCAATTAAAACGCTACCTAACTACTCGAGGAGAAATTGTGGGTTGATTTTACTTCGATGACGAAAATTAACTGCGTTTTGGCCATTCATCGTTCGTTTTGTTTGTATAAGACATAAATATTTATACAAAAGTCGATAGCATTGAACAATTTTGCGGTACTAATATTTTATAAGCTTAAATGAGAACCTCATGTGTATTAAAATTATGCCCTAGCAGACTTCACCTTTAACAGTATACGTAGAAAAGACAACCTGTGTACCTTCTTCAAGGCTACGTTCTGATCTTATGATACACGCGAATCAATATTTGCTGGTACCCTAGTATTAGCTGATATGAATAAAATATTTACATATCATTCGGAATGGCCGAATCAGGTGCTAAATATAAGAATTTTAAGGTACCGTCCACAGAAGAGACGAAGTTGCGTGGGCGCAGCGGAGACGTAACGATTTTTGCTACGCAATAGTAATAGATATTGATTACATAGATTTGAATATATCTCTTTCTGGTCACAAAGTCACACATTACAAGTTTTGTGAGTACAAGCCACGTCTCAAGTGCATCGCTGCTGCGTTTCCACTGCGCCCGCCATTCGTCCACGACGATTCGTCACTTCTGTGGACGTTACGTGTGAACATTTCTTAAAGATGAATTATAACTACTCCAGTCAACTGTTGTTGGAATATAGATACTGTTGATCGGAGAGAGTTGAGATTCAATTTTGACGGAATTTCTTCAGTAGAAATGCCCCCTGTTTCGATATTAAATTAAGCTACGTACTAATTATGTAAACTGTGACACTGTGCTTATTCTAAATGCATTTCAAATTACGATAAATAGTTCTATAATGTCTCAACTCTGGTTTTTGTGTAAAATTAACACTTTTTAACAAAACTAATATATGAAAAATTTGCTTCTGGATCTTTTAAATTAACGTTTTAAACTTTTATCTATAAAAAGATGATTGATATAATAAGCAACATATACAAGGTGTAACATATAAACGCAAGACCTGAAAGTAGTTCGTTCTAAATCGATAACTGAATTAATTCCAACTATTTTTAATGTATTATATATTTTTTTTTTAAATTTGCAAAAAAATGCTTTTACTCCTTCAGTGCGCTATAAAAAACTAAATTTTGATTCATAGCAATAAGGAGATTACGAGTGCATTCCTAAACCGTATTTCTCAAAATGCACACATACACACAAGTTTCATTGTTACTTGGGGTATAAAAGTGCTTAAAAAAGGGTAAAAACCTTTAAATTCGGAAATTATGTTTTCGTTTTGAATTTATGAAGCAATTCTCTAATCGGGGTGTCTGAGGTCTTGCGTTTATTATGTTACACCTTGTACATAAATAAAAAAATTTAAATAAATTCGCGACTAAAAAAGAACTTCACGGAACGCCATGCCTTCAGCCATGCGCCTTCAAAATTTAGAGTTGTCAAAATGCAAAGGTTTTTTATAAGCAATATAATATTATAGAACTATTTATCTACCTTTTACATATATCTACAAACAAGGTCACATCCTTGTTTTTACTTAGCTTAAACAATAGTTTAATATTGCATCCATTACAATTTTATATATACTATTAACATACATATGTACACTAAATGAAAATTTAAAGTTGACCGCTGCACCGGAAAAGTGCGACTTGTCATTTTAGAAAGTGACTTAATCGGTACTTTTTGGTTTAATTGCAGATTTAAAGTAAAATATATATTTACGGTTGGTTCCTATATTTAACTCGAGAGTTAAATTGCCTACTATTAGTAGAATTTTGTCATATAAATAGAAAATCTGTCAAAATACTACAGGCAGTACACAAATCTATCTATATAGGCCTCTTTCATTATCCTCGAGTAAAGAGCTGGTTAGTTACTTCGCGATTAACGTTACTCGGCAATTATAACTGGCTAGTTTTAGGAAAGTGGTCGGGTCGGAAAGGGCTACTCAGAGATGATGAAATTTGTATATAGACTAACTTGCAACTTTAATTGCCAATTAGTCTACTTCAGACTTTACTCGAGAGTGGTGAAAGAGGTCCTTAATGAATTATTGGAACCGGCGATTAGTATTTTTGATAGAAATGTTGAGAAATCTGCTTTTAAACTTAGCTTTTTTAATATATATATATCTATTTATAGAAATATATTTTTGACCTCCGTGTAATATAACTGCAGTTACGTTGGACTTTGTCTAACATGAACTTAATCAGCGATCAACTTCAGATTTCATCGTTCGTACCACATAAATATCTATGAAGCAATTAATATCGTTATTTTGTTAATCTTCCATGCACATATAAGACTAATGACAAACACACTCTTTTTTGAAAATAAATGTTTATTAATTAAAGAGACATGCTGTATATCGTTCAAAAAACGAGTCACAAGCAAACAGACAAGCTATCAAAAACACAGACACATTGTCTCAGAAAAAACACGATATACAAGTCAATGTTTTTTTTTTTAACTTTTCCGAAAGAGAGAGAAACATTTTTCTATGGTTTTACTTTTTCTTTTCGTAGCTTTTTTTTAATAAAATTGGCATGCACCGTTAACGCTGCGCGTGGTGACATTAGTTTTTTTCTTTTTTGGTTTTTTCGTTTTTTTTTTTTGAGAAGAGTAAATAAAGAGTGTGTTCGTCTTTATATGTGCAGGGTTGAGACGGGTGAAGGGGTGAAATGAAGTTCTACACGGAGACGATCATGTGTTTACGGTAAGTCTTTTAGTGTTAAGATTAGTTTTGAAATTATGAAAAAGGTTTAAAATCAATAAACACCTGTGTATGCTTGGGGTATACAGAGATGGGCAAAATTAATGATTACAATTGCATTTTGTGATATTCAATCATGATTCAGAATTAAAAGTGTAACCGTAAACGTTGAAGGTTGTAATTAAAACACCGTCACGCCTATATTCCCCAGAGGGGGTGGCAGAGGTGTACTGAGTACACCCACGTTTCGCCGACGATGTTAGGTCCCATGTAATAGGGGGCGAGCCTATTGCCATATACCGGGCACAATTCCAGACTCCGGACTCATACTGGGAATTTTTCGTAAGAAAAACTACATTTGTCCTACCTAGGATTTGAACCCAGGACCTCGTGATCACAAAGCGATGCGCTTTGCCACCAGACCAACGAGACAGTGGTTGTAATTGTAATCGTTAATCATTAATACACCATCAGGCCTATAATCCCCATGCGGGGGTGGTTAATCATTAATGTTATTACATTTTGCCCACCTCTGGGATAATATTCCCCAAGCAGGTGTGGTGTTAGGTGATTAAAGTAACACAACGATGTGGCATACAGTGGAAGTATATAACCTTAGACTAAGACTTGTCTAGACGGAGCTATCCTAACAAAAATGGCGCCAAAAGCGACCCCAGTTACGCACTATGCGTGCGTGATGCCAGAGTTCGATTTGTTAAAGCTGTCAATGTGTGCGCGCGCATACGTTGCGTTACACAATTTATCTACTCTATGGGTATATACATTTTATGCCGTTTCGGCGCGCGCTATGCTCCATTTAGACAAGTAATTCATCTCTATATCATCGCGCTAGATCCCTTGCGGGGTAGGCAGAGAGTACAGAGTTCCAACAGGTTCTTTCCTCTCTGACTTCCTCCACTCGCATAGTTCGTCTCATACACGCTCGCCGGTTATGGAGACTCTTGACTTGCCCTTCAGATAAGACACGGTCTATTTGGTCATGGTAAGATAGTCTAGGGAATTCAAGTAATTCATCTAAGTATATTAAATACTGGGTTACCATGTATTCAGACTTGGACTATGTTCCAGTGTATGCAATTTTTAGATTTACGCGAATTTTTCACATTAAATAAAGATATTTTTACGGATTTTACTGCAGGTCATTTTAAAGTTTGTAGGCATTATTATTGGACGTAAAACGCATTGGTTCTTTCGGTGATCACAGGTTTAAGGTTAAAGCATTGGAAACATCGGAAATGAAAACGATAATAAAACGCAATAAAATCCGTAAACGCGTTATTTCTTTACCACGATCAAATACACCTGTAACCATAGTCTACTGTCCAAATATAGGCCAGTCGATAGCGATTGAATTAATTATAATTGTATCGGGTAATGGACAGGGCGCTGCGTCGGCGTCCGACATTGTGTACTACAAGACACGTAATTGCTGATCTAATTGAACTATTAGCGATATTGTCGGAGATCCCCGTGTGAGGTTGAATTTGATTACCGGTGCGTCCCTTACGGAAATACTGGAGCCCCTCCAAAGTGCTGATGTCGGCCACGCTGGCGTTTTTGGTTGGTAGGAATCCGACACGCCCCGCGAGCGTCTCCCGAGGCTTGCGGAAGTCCTGTGCAGGATTTTCCCCAGGTAAAAAAAAGGTTACGCGAATGAGGGAGGCTGACCCTCTAGCTAATCCGCTCCGTCGCCGTAGACCAAGGCGGCGACAGCGTGCCTACGCCAACCTTATGCCACATTGATAAGGGTCTACAGGCGATGGGAAGTGGGACTACCCGTTGTCTGCGCACCACAGCCGGCACTCTAGAGGATAGTGCGTGTCATGTGATTCTGATACGCGCCCTTAAAAGTAGTGTGCGGAAACTGATTCCGCTATAAATGGATCTTCACAAGGTGGACGGTCGCTGGCAGATCGCGGATGGTTGCTTGCGCGTTCCCGTAACCCGCCCCAGCCACAGCGACAAGTTGGAGCACGTTGGGGGTTTTAGCCGGTAGGAGTCACGGCATCACCCCTTACTTCCCCCTAGTAAGCAGGTATCCTAAGCAGGATATCCCCCAATTCCAAAGAAGGTTAGGTTACGCAAAACCTGTATGAGATGCAGAATACAGCAGCAGAATACTGATAATGTGACATATTTGTCAAAAAAAGACTAAATTGTCGGATTTTTACAACGGGTGTTGTTTAATAAAGCGTTTTCTGTAGCTTATTATAGACAAATACCCTGCCTTCTCCCCAAGAGGGATCTGTCGTAATTTAGATAGATAGATTATTTAATTTTATTTGGGAGTCTTATGCTAAGATGACATAATGTAAAAATAGATGAATAAAGTAAGGAAGCCATTTACATATTATCATCGACAAAGTCAAATTGTCCCCTGTCGCATATCATTGTCACATTTATTAAACATACACTTCGATATGCTCTTAAGTTTACGTATGTAACATTATCGACTATAATATCGAAATTTTGTGGCTTCTGTATATCATCACTTTAAATTCCCGGCCCTTCTGTGCCTAAGCCGCAGAGTACAGGGTTCCAACAGGTTCCTTCATTACAAACGTATAGACATGGGTCGTATTAGGTAAATCAGGTACTAAGTACACCTGTTCCTAGTCTGCATAAATACCTAATCCAAATACCTATTCCACCTAATCTCAATGATCTCATACACATACCGTTACTTAGTGATCTCAATCCGCCTATTCTATATCAAATTCTATCTATCTATCTATAACCTCACGCCAGATCCCTTGCGGGGTAGGCAGAGAGTACAGAGTTCCAACAGGTTCTTTCCTTACATACCTCTCTGGCTTCCTCGACTCTCATAGTTCGTCTCATACACGCTCGCCGGTTACGGAGACTCTTGACTTTTCCATCAGATAAGACTCGGTTTATTTGGTCGTGGTAAGATAGTCTAGGTCTTCCCCGGTACCTGCATCCTTCCACTTTCACATTGTATATCTGTTTTGTAATTCTTTCCTCTGGCATTCTTTATATATGCCCGAACCAACGGAGCATGCCCTTTCTCATCTTTACACCGATTCTATCTTTCATACCTACTCGCTGTCTTACTATGCTGTTGCTAATGCGGTCGGTCAGCTTCACTCCGCACATCTTCCGCAGAGCTCGCATTTCTACCGCATTTATCCTACTTTCATTCTCTTTCTTACATACCCAGCTCTCGCTACCATATAACAGCGTTGGGACAAGAACTCCGTTATGTATGGCCAGCTGCGCCTTATGGCTTAAGTGCCGGCTCCCGAGTAGCTTTCCCATCGCACCATTCACTCTGTTCCCTGCACTCACTCTTCTCTCTATGTCAGCGATGTATTTCCCATCCTTACTGAAGGCGCATCCAAGATATACAAACTCATTCACTTGCTCCAGCACATCGTTACCAACCACAATCCTTACATTCGTTCTGGTTTCTTCCCTTTCAAAAACCATAATCTTGGTTTTCTTCACATTCAAGTGTAAGCCATTGATCATGCGCACCATGACCTTCGGCCCGCACATCAAGCGGGTCCGTCACCGAGCATCCTTCGTGCTCGGTCGTCTCCATTCGTTAATCTGCAAGCGGAGTAAAATGTCCCTTAGAAATAAGGTGACGCTTTACAAAACTTGCGTTCGTCCCATCATGACTTATGCGTGTGCTGTGTTCGGGCATTCGGCCCCCTCTCACATCGACAGACTTCAAGCGGTTCAAAACCGCTTCCTCCGTAAAGCCGTAGGAGCCCCCTGGTTCGTACGGAACGTCGACCTCCACTCCGATCTAGGTCTCGAACCTATTCGCGCCTTTATTAAAAAGGCGTCAACACGTCACTTCGCGAACGCATCTTCCCATGCGAATCCGTTAATCGTAGCCACCGCCGACTACGACCTCCCTCGCGACCCCTGCCGCTACCGCCGGCCGAGACATGTTCTCACCGACCCCCCCGATGCTTTGTCATCCCTTCTTTCCGCTCAGAATACGAGCGACGCCGTAGACGCAGACGCAGTAGTAGATCCCCTCCCATAGCCGGCGGTCGACCGGTGCGCTTAGTAGTGCACCCGTCCCCCTACAGCGACTGTCCCAACCGAGGGCGCCTCTCCGAGGCGCCCTCGAGTATGTCGCCTCTTGCCCTTCTGGCTGGCTGGAGCGTAGTGGTTGCACGCTCGCCTTTAAAATCCGGTGAAGCTGTAGAGGCCTCGAGGCCAACAGCGTAGATCATTCACACACACACACACACACCATTGATCATGCAGTCGTCTTTCATAACTGTGACTAGTGTTTGCAGATCAGTGGCTGTTGGCGCTATTAAAACCGCGTCATCTGCATAAAGTAGATGGTTTACCACTAAGTCACCCATTTGTACACCTTCATTCATCGCTTTCAGTCTTTGAAGACTTTTGTCCAGATATATTATAAACAGTCTAGCGGACAACACGCAACCCTGCTTGACGCCGATTTCAACGTCAAACCAGGGTGACCTGTTACCACCCACCCGTACGCATGCCTTGCAGCCCACATAAGTGGACTGGACGGCTCGCAACAAAGTGCCATCTATACCATACTCTGGCAAAATGTCCTAAAGTCTCTTTCGCACAACTCTGTCAAATGCCTTCTCCAGATCTACAAAACCGCAGAAAACCTTCCGGCCCACTGCCAGATGCTTCTCTACGATGTTGCGGAGTGAGAAGACTTGATCCGAACATCCTCTTCCAGACCTGAAACCCCCTTGTGCCTCGCACAACATTCCGTCGGACTTCACGCGCATTCTCCGTTCAATAATTTGAACGTACACCTTGGCTGCCAAGCTGATCAAACTGATGGCTCTGTAATTGGCGCAGTCATATTGTGAACCCTTGCCTTTATACAAGGGTACTATGACTGCGCGGCGCCAATCTGTAGGGACTCTACCGGTCCTCCAGCAAAGGTTTGCAAGGGCCCGGAAAGCGTCCCGGACGCAAGTTCCACCATATTTGATCATCTCGGCAGATATCATGTCTTCTCCCGCAGCTTTACCGTTTTTCATACTTCCTATCGCCCATTCAACTTCTTCCATAGTGATGTCCTCCGTTGATTCTGGTGCCGCAATCTCGCCTTTAGGCACGTCTGCGGCATCAGCATCCGGGTCATCTCCATACATTTCTCCAAAATATTCACTCCACCGGCTTAGCACAGCTTGTGTGTCTGCAAGAATGTCACCATCTTTAGATTTTATCCTTTCCATTCTGGAGCCTGTCGAATCACCTCGAGCCTTTCTCACCTTGCTCCAAAAGAGTTTGGTGTTGTTCTCGAAGTTCTTCGCCAGCCTCTCCTCCTCAATCATACTGGCTCTTTCACGCTTTTCTTTCACTAAAGTTTTAGTGGCATTCTTTCATTGCCGGTATATTTCTTTCCTCATCTCTGTCATACTGGCATTCAGGTTCAAAGAAGATACATAGTCCTGCCACGCTTTCTTCTTACTTTCTACGGAGCTTTGCAACTCCGCATCCCACCATGCATCACCTTTTGCTGTAATATGCTTCTTTGAGCAACCACATACTTCTTTCGCGGATTCCACCAAACTCTCTTTCAGGCTATTCCAGCATTCATCTACATTTGAGTCCGAAGAGCCTGCTGTCAAAAGCTTGTCCCGGACTCTGTCTTCATACATTCTCCTCACGCTCTCATCTTGCAACTTTTCAACCTTTAATCTTTCAAGGTCTCCGAAGGGGATACGCTCTCGCCAGTGCCTCCACTTCCTGAACAGAGCACTAAACCGCGCAACTACGAGATAGTGGTCTGATTCCAGAGTGGGGCCTGTATACGCACGCGTATCTTGTAGTTTGCTTCGGAGACGGTTATCAACCAGGATCAGATCTATCATGCTTTTTTGTTCATTCCTTCTCCACGTATACATATGTATGTCCTTATGCTGGAATATCGTATTAGACACAAGGAGACCCCTTTCCAAACAAACATCTACAATGAGCTTACCTGCATCGTTCACTCTCTTATCACCATAAGGACCCAGAGCAGCGTCGCAAGTTTGCCGCCTGGTTCCTACCCATCCGTTCAAATCGCCACACAGAATCACCTTTTCGGTAGCCTCAGCCAAATCCAGAACTTCCCTGACATTATCCCAAAACTTCTCAAGGTCCTGGGGTGTCGACGAGCTTACGGGAGCATACGCTGCGACCAAAAATACTCTAGTGACACCCAGTTTTAAACGGACCCAGAGAAGTCTCGCATCGCACAGGCCATAATCTCTCACTCCAGAGGCCAGGCGACGGGACAGCAAGATACCCACCCCCATGCTGGCACGACCGCTCTGCGGCACCCCAGACCACAGAGCCATCGTTCCATCAGGAAGATCACAGGTTTCACTGCCCCTCCGCTTAGTCTCTGTTACACACAGAGCATCCAGGCGTCTCTCTTTCATTACATCAATCACCTCATGCATCTTATCTTCCATACCACCACTTACATTCCAAGTGCCTATTCGGCACTCTGCACCCCACGACTCGCCAGTTCGGGCCCGGCGTGATGGGTGGCGGCCCCCATCGCCGCTTCCACCTATATTCGTACCGACGGGGGCGGGCCGGTACGCGTCGCCTCGGGGGGACGCCCTAGCCCGCACTGCGGTACGTCTTCGGTCCAAGATTGCAGCCATAATGACTGGCTGGGGTCGCGACGATCACGCTCTTGGACAGACCCCCAAGTTCTGATATCGAATTATCGATATTTGAATTTGAAAATTGAATGTTAAATTGTTTTGTTAGTTAAGAACGGGTACAGTCATAATACACTAGTGTTAGTACACTAACACTTTTAAGAAAATGGAAGTTTCAAATTGGAATCAATTTTTTTTTTTGTTTAGATTAGATATTTCTGCACGAAATTGGTTGAATAAACTAATACTTGTTTTCTATTTTATCATTTAATGATATATTAGTGATGAATTGGTATCTTCCCTTCATACTTTTTACAGGCTTAGGACTGTTAACTTACGAATGTATGAAGTTTTGAGTCTTGCGATATTAAATATTCCGCAAAAGTTTAGCGTTCACAAGATGGCGATATTTAAAAGATTTAAATTCATTATATTTACATTTGTTTTATATCAATACGCGTTGTATAGCGCTGTCTCGCTCCCTTACACGTAAGCGGGATAGCAAAGCGATAAGCATATGAGTGAGTGAGAGAGCGCGGGAACAGGTGTGAGTGAGCGGGCTAAACGGCAAAATATTAGTTTATAGTTTTTATTAAATATGAATATTAGGTGGATTAGGTATTGTCAGAATGGGATTAGGTGCCAGGTGATCTGTTCTAATAAATACGACTCATCTCTACAAACGTAGTTGGTTTCCTCCACTCTCATAGTTCGTCCCATACAAGCTTAGATATTCGACTTTAATATTAAATTTTTGCGACTTCAGTATTGAAAGTTTAACTATCTATATCATCACGCCAGATCCCTTGCGGGGTAGGCAGCGAGTACAGAGTTTCAACAGGTTATTTCCTTACATACCTCTCTGACTTCCTCCACTCTCATAGTTCGTCGCGAACGCAGTCGCCGGTTGAAAATTTAAGTGAGAATATCGATCAATCAGACGTTGTGTGCTTATAAAAGTTGTTTTCTTTTGTCAACAGTGTCGGAAGACGTACCACCGGTCCAGCGAAGTGCACCCCTTCTACAGTCACCTCAATACACCGGGGGAAGACCACAGCCCTACAGTGAGTATTTATCTTTAAAAGAGGTTCCTAACCTTTTTAATAATGTTACCCCTACGGCCTATCAACGTAATATATTTTACTCCTTCCCCCCAATAAAATCTTATAAATGAATACAATAGGTACATGTAATTACAAATGAAATATACATATTAATGCGTTTTTTTCATTCAGATAAGCTATTTTACCCCCGCGGCGGTTATTACTCACAGCTTCGTAGTTAATGACCTATAACAATATATCGTTCGCTAAATGTAAATGCAAGAATAGAAAAATAAGCTTTAAATTGTTAAAATTAGAGTCATAAATATTTATTATCTGCAAATATGGGTTGTACAATGATAACAAAAAATATTTAAAATAGGTTCCCCATTTTTTTCGCGAGTGTTTATTTCATTAATGTTATTTTTTTTGGGCGATTTCAACTCTGGAATTTTGTTATTATTAAACACGCCCCGCGATGTATTTCTCGGCAGGTCACAAATTTTACTTTAATATATTTTTTACAGAGACGTTTTACAGAGACGTTGCTTTAGACGGGAACGCATTATTTCTTCTAGAGACCACAAGCAGAACTTGGTCCGTTTTAACTTTCGACGTTTTATTATCTAGTATTAATCACAAACGAAAAAAAAAAACAATTTCGTCATACAACAATGCGTCTTCGGAACTTAAAACTTGGAGAAAGCAAAGAGCGAAAATGAACTTGCTCCTTTTTGATTTTTGAGTAAATAATTTTTAAGGTTTTATTTACTTTTTAATTCGTAGTGGATGAACGGATTTTAATCATCGAAAAGTCGAGTCGAAAAACACCTTCAACCTGTTTTAAGTGAAAAATCCTTTAGTGATGAATTTAATATAATAGACTGAAATTAAAAATAATATTTTATTATTTTTATAAATATAATAATTATAGGAGGATAGCAGTGATAGGTTACACCGTTGGACTGTAAAGTCAGACGTCTCGGGTTCAAACCCAGGCACACACCTGTGTGTCTGGGTTTGAATTTGCGTATTAAAAATTAACTATCACTTGCTTTAACGGTGAAGGAAAGCATCGTGAGGAAACCTGCCTGCCTAAGAATTTCTCGAAGGTGTGTGAAGTTCGCCAACCCGCACTGGGCCAGCGTGGTGGACTATGGCCTAAACTCTCACAATTTGAAAGGAGGCCCGTGCCCAACGGTGGGACAGTTTATAAATCAGCACAAACTTGAGCCTTCTCTCACAAATTGAGATGAGAGAGATTAAGGTACTCCACAACGCGGACCCAGTGCGGGGCGGTGCGGGCAGGTTTATGGACACCTGCTGGTGGAACTTATCAAACCGCCTGTAAGGCTTCTAACTTGCCTTACCACCTACCACGTTAAGTGGTAACCGGGATCAACGGCTTAGCGTGCCTTTCGCAACACGAAGACGCTCGAATGCGAAACTGCACCAAACGGTCACTTATCTCAGATCGACGGAGTCAAACGCTACTTAACCTTGGTTATAACTAATAACATCGCGGTCGCATAGCGCTACGAGTATATAGATCTAGTCTATCTCTATCTATATCATCACGCCAAATCCCTTGCGGGGTAGGCAGAGAGTACAGAGTTCCAACAGGTTCGTACCTAACGTACCTCTCTGGTATGTCTGTCATCCACTCTCATAGTTCCGTCTCATACGCGCTCGCCGATTACGGAGACTCTTGCCTTGCCTTATAGATAAAAAAGCAAATTGTGTGGTTTTATGAAACCACGGTAAAAGTGAAACATATTGGCCTTGGCTGCTCTGGCGAGCGCCTTTCACTTTATCCCTACTCCGCGGCCGACCGTCACGCGACATGCAACACACAGACCAACAAGTTTGAGACGATCTAATAAAAGATTCACTTTAAAAAACACCGTCACGCCTATATTCCCCAAGCGGGGGTGGCAGAGGTGTACTAAGTACACCCACGTTTCGCCGACGATGTTAGGTCCCATGTTATAGGGGGCGAGCCTTTTGCCATATAGGGCACAATTCTAGACTCCGGACTCGTACTGGGAAGTTTCGTCAGAAAAACTATTCTTGTCCGACCTAGGATTTGAACCCAGGACCTCGTGATCACAAAGCGATGCGCTTTGCCACTAGACCAACGAGCCAGTTAACAGGTAATATTATCACATATCCCACAGGATTTACATAAATGTCGTGTGAACTGCAGAAAACTCGCACCCAAGTAGAACTATTTACTAAAACTTAGTTTTTCGAACTTAAGTTTTCGGTGAGCGTTCTGAGTTTTCGCTAGATTGACACTTTAGTTGCGCAGATTAGAATAGTTTGAAGCTGTTCCTTGTTTTTAGCTATGGGGATTTGTTTTTAAAATCACTGAGAAAACTAAGAAGTGAAATAAGTGCATGGACTGCGTCGTTGGTTCGTAGCAAATAGTGCGACTGGCGATCACGAGGTCCTTGATTTGAATCCTAGGTCGGACAAAGTGTGGTTTTTACACACACCGTCACGCCTATACTCCCTAGGTGGAGTATTTCCATCGGAAAATTCCTATTATTAATCCGGAGTCTGGAATTGTGGCCGGTAGTATCGCAGCAGGCTCGCAATAAGACTTAACATCGTCGCCAAATGGGTGTACACAGGACACTTTGACACCACTTGGGGAATATGCTGATTTTCATTTCATCAAATAACACAAAATGCGTCCTATCTTTTTAAGGCTCATACGTAACCTGGTCGACTACTTTCTTAATACAAAGAAATCTATTTCTTTTTATAATTCCAATAAGCGGGAGTATAATAATCGATTATTCAATTCCGGCAAAATCGCTTACCAAAAAAATGGCGCTGGACGAGTTGACGAATCACTAATACTGGTTCAACCATCATAGCTAGCTGTAGTCAATACTACTACTCTGCTACTCCGTTGGCTCAGCGACCCAAGTGAGTCTTGGTCTCCGAAACGAGATTCCACTACTTCTCACGGTTCTGCGCGATTCCCTGCCAGTCTTCGGCTTGGAGCTCACGCAGATCCGCCTCAACCATGTCCTTCCAGCGATACCTGGAACGACCAACCGGTCGGCGACCGATTGGTCGGCCGTCATAGGCCTTCTTTACACTACGATCTTCTCCCATTTTCTCTCTCACTCCCATATTCCCCAAGCGGGGGTGGCAGAGGTGTACTGCGTACACCCACGTTTCGCCGACGATGTTAGGTCCCATGTAATAGGGGGCGAGCCTATTGCTATGTACCGGGCACAATTCCAGACTCCGGACTCGTACTGGGAAGTTTTCGTTAAAGAAGCTACATTTGAACCCAGGACCTCGTGATCACAAAGCGACCAACGAGGCAGTCAGGCAGGCATTTAATACTAATTCAAGTAAATTACAATTTAGATCTGTACGTAACCGCGCGAGGTCGCGTCGGCTTCGTCGCTTGAAGTTTGAATCGCCCCTAATACGTTGTGGGGTTTCTCGTTGAGAACTTTCTATACAGGAGTATTCTGTAGAACTCTGCACTTTTAGCGAATGGCAGCGATATTAGAAAGTTTTCTGGTCTTTTGTGGGTAGGTGATCATGATATTAATGAAACATGAAAAAAAACACCGGCAGTATATATTTCCCAAGCGAGGGTAAACGTGTACACCCACATATCGCTGATGATGTCATCATCATCATCTCGGCCTATACTTGTCCGCTGCTGAACATAGGCCTCCCCAACCGCTCTCAAGCGCAGCCGGTCCGATAGCACCTGCGTCCAACGACTTCCTTCGATACCCCTGCGATAATGTCAAGTCCCAATGAAATAGGGAGCAAGCGAGGGCACGTTTTCAGCCTCCGGAAAGGTATACGATTTTTTTGAAAAGTTACACTTTATTCGACCTAGTATTCGAAACCACGCCTTCGTTATCGCCACATATAGTATGCGCTACTACACCAACCAGACAAAAATGTAAATATAAATTTATTAATGCCATTCTTCAGAATACGGCCTCATCGAATCGATGCGTCAAACTTTATATTCTACTGTTGAATAGTAGCCGAAAGGAACACCGCACCGACACTGGCGCTAGCATAGCACGGTCCACGGATAAATTCGAACATCGGCCAAACTTTGTCCTATAAAAGTTTGAGATAAATTAAGCTGTTTTTAACCCAATTTTATTTATTATTATTGGGACTTTTGGCGCTAACTTTTGGACTATCTGTAAACTTTTATAAAAGGCATAATGTATATTGATTTTGCCTTTTTGGTTTTTGGACTGTTCTTTTTCGACTTTTAGTTTCTGTTGTAATTTAGTTTCGACTTTTTATTGAGTATTTTGAAATACTCGATAGATAATCTTAGAATGGAACACTGTTACTATATTCGATTATATACACCTAGCGGGGTGGCAGAGGTGTACTCTGTACACCCACTTATCGCCGAATGTTAGGTTCTAATGTAGCAGAATGTAATTCCAAGCTGGTACTGAGAATTTTTCTACAGAAAAAATACACTTTGTTCAACCTTGGATTTACATATAAAATATAATAATAACATCTTATTTTTATCTATCTATCTATATCATCACACCAGATCCCTTGCAAGGTAGGCAGAGCGTACAAAGTGCTCTCTCTTAATTAATTTTAATTTTAATCCTTCCAACATATTATTCCATTGTTACGAATACACAAACGTAAACGCGTTTAAAATTTGATCTGATCACCGAGTCGGTAAATGTGAACGTAATTTTTTTTTTTCATAATGTTATATCGTAAAAATGGAATGTTCGATGGAATGTTGTGCGAGGCACAAGGGGGTTTCAGGTCTGGAAGAGGATGTTCGGATCAAGTCTTCGCACTCCGCAACATCGTAGAGAAGCATCTGGCAGTGGGGCGGAAGGTTTTCTGCGGTTTTGTAGATCTGGAGAAGGCATTTGACAGAGTTGTGCGAAAGAGACTTTGGGACATTTTGCCAGAGTATGGTATAGATGGCACTCTGTTGCGAGCCGTCCAGTCCACTTATGTGGACTGCAAGGCATGCGTACGGGTGGGTGGTAACAGGTCACCCTGGTTTGACGTTAAAATCGGCGTCAAGCAGGGTTGCGTGTTGTCCGCTAGACTGTTTATAATATATCTGGACAAAAGTCTTCAAAGACTGAAAGCGATGAATGAAGGTGTACAAATGGGTGACTTAGTGGTAAACCATCTACTTTATGCAGATGACGCGGTTTTAATAGCGCCAACAGCCACTGATCTGCAAACACTAGTCACAGTTATGAAAGACGACTGCATGATCAATGGCTTACACTTGAATGTGAAGAAAACCAAGATTATGGTTTTTGAAAGGGAAGAAACCAGAACGAATGTAAGGATTGTGGTTGGTAACTATGTGCTGGAGCAAGTGAATGAGTTTGTATATCTTGGATGCGCCTTCAGTAAGGATGGGAAATACACCGCTGACATAGAGAGAAGAGTGAGTGCAGGGAACAGAGTGAATGGTGCGATGGGAAAGCTACTCGGGAGCCGGCACTTAAGCCATAAGGCGCAGCTGGCCATACATAACGGAGTTCTTGTCCCAACGCTGTTATATGGTAGCGAGAGCTGGGTATGTAAGAAGGAGAATGAAAGTAGGATAAATGCGGTAGAAATGCGAGCTCTGCGGAAGATGTGCGGAGTGAAGCTGACCGACCGCATTAGCAACAGCATAGTAAGACAGCGAGTAGGTATGAAAGATAGTATCGGTGTAAAGATGAGAAAGGGCATGCTCCGTTGGTTCGGGCATATAGAAAGAATGCCAGAGGAAAGAATGACAAAACAGATATACAATGTGAAAGTGGACGGATGCAGGTACCGGGGAAGACCTAGACTATCTTACCACGACCAAATAAACCGAGTCTTATCTGATGGAAAAGTCAAGAGTCTCCGTAACCGGCCAGCGTGTATGAGACGAACTATGAGAGTCGAGGAAGCCAGAGAAGTATGTAAAGAAATAACCTGTTGGAACTCTGTACTCTCTGCCTACCCCGCAAGGGATCTGGCGTGAGGTTATAGATAGATAGATAGATATCGTAAAAAATATAAAATAAATTCCAAGACAATTTCTAACACTATAAGTGTCGTAATTTCGTAAATTTACGGAACATTAAAATTATAAACAGTCCAATAAAAAAATGCCCATAAATTTTAAAAGCATTGAAAAATTTCATGCATAAAACATGGCCGATCCCACACGGCAAACGAAATGAGCCATTCGCTCTGAATAAACCTGAAATTTGTTTAAAACGACTCTCAAATGGGGCAAGATCGTACCATCTCGGCTAGATATTGAATTTGAAACGTATTACTTTGAAGATTAAAACGTTATTTGAATGAAGATCAACGGTTTATATACAATTTTTTGAAAATTCAAGTTAGTATGACGCTAGCGAGTATGCGTGCCATCATGTTCATGGTTACGGCCAGTTTCAATATCAACTAGACGATAGATTTGTCTACTATAGTATTATTCACATGGGATGGCTAGTAACAGTTCTAATTGCCAAACGAAAGTAATATTTAATTCAATGATGTTAAGGCATAAAATCGTAGGTATTAAAACGCATGCCTCTTATTTGTGTCTGTTATGAGAACAATACTATACCAGTAGAATGTTGACATATTTTGTATGGAATCAATCAATCAGCCTATCGCAGTCCACTGCTGGACATAGGCCTCTCCTAACCGCGCTATTGCACACGGTCCTCCGCCTTCCGCATCCAGTCTGTCCCAGCGACCTTTTTGAGGTCGTCGGTCCATCTAGCTGGGGGCTGTCCTACCTTACGCTTACCAAGTCGCGGTCTCCACTTTAGGACACGTTTGCTCCATCGGCCGTCGGTCCTTCTGCAGATGTGACCAGCCCATTGCCCCTTTAGCTTACTGAGTTTGCGAGCTATGTCGGTTACTTTGGTTCTTTGTCGGATTACCTCGCTACAAATTTTATCCTTCAAAGAGACGCCGAGCATAGCTCGCTCCATAGCCCGCTGTGCTACTTTAAATTTGTGGCCTAGTCCCACTGTGAGTGGCCACGTCTCGGCCCCGTAGGTCATAACAGGTAGGACGCATTGGTTGTAGACTTTAGTCTTCAGGCATTGCGGTATAGGCGAAGAGAAAACGTGACGTAGTTTGCCAAATGCTGCCCAACCCAATTGGATCCTGCGGTTGGTTGATTTATTTCTCGAAGTTGTTTCTTTGTATGGAAAATCTGTCAAAATTCTACTGACAGTAAGCAAATCTATTCTATCTATCTATCTATCTATAACCTCACGCCAGATCCCTTGCGGGGTAGGCAGAGAGTACAGAGTTCCAACAGGTTCTTTCCTTACATACCTCTCTGGCTTCCTCGACTCTCATAGTTCGTCTCATACACGCTCGCCGGTTACGGAGACTCTTGACTTTTCCATCAGATAAGACTCGGTTTATTTGGTCGTGGTAAGATAGTCTAGGTCTTCCCCGGTACCTGCATCCTTCCACTTTCACATTGTATATCTGTTTTGTCATTCTTTCCTCTGGCATTCTTTCTATATGCCCGAACCAACGGAGCATGCCCTTTCTCATCTTTACACCGATACTATCTTTCATACCTACTCGCTGTCTTACTATGCTGTTGCTAATGCGGTCGGTCAGCTTCACTCCGCACATCTTCCGCAAAGCTCGCATTTCTACCGCATTTATCCTACTTTCATTCTCCTTCTTACATACCCAGCTGTCGCTACCATATAACAGCGTTGGGACAAGAACTCCGTTATGTATGGCCAGCTGCGCCTTATGGCTTAAGTGCCGGCTCCCGAGTAGCTTTCCCATCGCACCATTCACTCTGTTCCCTGCACTCACTCTTCTCTCTATGTCAGCGGTGTATTTCCCATCCTTACTGAAGGCGCATCCAAGATATACAAACTCATTCACTTGCTCCAGCACATCGTTACCAACCACAATCCTTACATTCGTTCTGGTTTCTTCCCTTTCAAAAACCATAATCTTGGTTTTCTTCACATTCAAGTGTAAGCCATTGATCATGCAGTCGTTTTTCATAACTGTGACTAGTGTTTGCAGATCAGTGGCTGTTGGCGCTATTAAAACCGCGTCATCTGCATAAAGTAGATGGTTTACCACTAAGTCACCCATTTGTACACCTTCATTCATCGCTTTCAGTCTTTGAAGACTTTTGTCCAGATATATTATAAACAGTCTAGCGGACAACACGCAACCCTGCTTGACGCCGATTTTAACGTCAAACCAGGGTGACCTGTTACCACCCACCCGTACGCATGCCTTGCAGTCCACATAAGTGGACTGGACGGCTCGCAACAGAGTGCCATCTATACCATACTCTGGCAAAATGTCCCAAAGTCTCTTTCGCACAACTCTGTCAAATGCCTTCTCCAGATCTACAAAACCGCAGAAAACCTTCCGGCCCACTGCCAGATGCTTCTCTACGATGTTGCGGAGTGAGAAGACTTGATCCGAACATCCTCTTCCAGACCTGAAGCCCCCTTGTGCCTCGCACAACATTCCATCGGACTTCACGCGCATTCTCCGTTCAATTATTTTACCGTACACCTTGGCTGCCAAGCTGATCAAACTGATGGCTCTGTAATTGGCGCAGTCATATTGTGAACCATTGCCTTTATACAAGGGTACTATGACTGCGCGGCGCCAATCTGTAGGGACTCTACCGGTCCTCCAGCAAAGGTTTGCAAGGGCCCGGAAAGCGTCCCGGACGCAAGTTCCACCATATTTGATCATCTCAGCAGATATCATGTCTACTCCCGCAGCTTTACCGTTTTTCATACTTCCTATCGCCCATTCAACTTCTTCCATAGTGATGTCCTCCGAATCTATTCTTTAGTTAAATATTGAAGCCGGCCATTAGTCTACTCACTAACGTCACTTTTTTCCCGTCAAGCACTCAGAAATTAAATAATTAAGGAAATCTTTATTAAAAAAAATATACCTTCATTATGGATTTAATTTGTTCTTTATTAATTGTGTCTACCGTATTTAATTTGGTGGTGGTGGTGCCGCGAGCTCGCACTAACTTACTAAAAGAGGCGCCGCTGACGCGCGCGCTCCGCACCATTAATCTTATTGACACCAAGATAGACTTATTTCACTGTGCTCTGAGTGAATTCACAAAGACAGCTAGCATGGTTATATGTTATAAATAAATATTTTTTTTTATAGTTGGTAACACTACTGTATTGGAGTATATACTCTGTAAAAGTAGATGTATATGTGGAAATAAATAAATAAATAAATAATAAATAAATTTGAATTCGATAAGGAACGCTAAAGAAGATTTTATTTTTGATTATTTACACGTAAGTACATATCAAACATAAAATTTTTTTACACAGGCATATTATTGTCTATAAAAAAAACAAAGTCGTATAAAGTTTGCAGACTCGTCGGGATTTTTGCAAACATAAACACTTTTAAAAATACATTGTTCTGCGCCCTTACATGATTTTTCCCAGACCAAACAGCAATGAAATAATACTTGTATGATTTCAAATCACTCATAAATTCTCTTAAGACATTTATTATTAAAAGGACAAGCGGGGGAATCGCAACATTGCACAAAAAGTATTAGATTTTGAGGTTAAAATTCAGTAGCCATTCCTGCATTTGAGGTTATATTGTGTGTGTGTTGACATTCAGAAAATGTCGGCGACATCAATATAAGTACTTACAATACTTTGAAAAATTCGTTTGAGGGACGTACAAGGGACGAACTGAGCGCGGCCACGGACGGCGCGATTTTGCTAGCCAACTCTTACCTAGTGGGACAGATATGAATCATTGACGAAAAGAAGAAGCTCTTGACTTTAATTATCTTGTGAATAAAAAAAAATAATTATTTATAGATATATAGTATCACCTATTAACGGTAAAATGTATTGAATGTACCTATTCACATCTCAGATGACTGCGTCGTTATCATAAAATGTAACTTTTAAATAAACTAGACCGCCCGACTGGTTAACGGCCTGCGCAGACAGCAAGACTATTTTTTATATTTCTGTCTATTTGTCTGTATCATCGAGTGATGTCAAGGGAGTCCTTGTGGTTAGTGGAAGAGGATAATAATTTAATAATAATATTTTTATAAGCGTCAAGAGTCTCCGTAACCGGCGAGTGTGTATGAGAGGAACTATGAGCCAGAAAGATATGTAAGGAAATAACCTATTGAATCACTGTACCCTCTGCTTACCCCGCAAGGGCAAGGGCTTGATGATATAGATAGATTATATTTATTCCACCTTTTTAAATTTATTGGTTTAATTAGTTTTTTTATACTTATTTACTCTTCCTTTTCAAAGACAAAGTCAGAGTCAAAATGTTTTTATTTATGTAGGCCAATACTACCACCGGATTGGAGCGTTGCTTCCACTGAGAAGATCCCCTCTCATAATGTTATAATGTGTGCAAAGCGATTGATTGATTACAGTTACCAATATCATATATTTTAAGTCCGTATTAGATTTTCGATTATTTAATAAAAAACATAAACGCAGTTACGCCTTCATTCCTCAAGTGCGATAAGCAAAGGCGTACTGTGAACGCCCACATTTCACCAACGATACTATGTCCCAATGCAACAGGGCACAATTCCAAATATATAATGAACATGTTTAAAACCTATGTAGTATACAAGCAGGGTGGTTAGTTTTAAGATCATGCGATTGTTGCCTTCATCTAGACGTCTATCTATCTACGCGGTGTCGCGTACTCGTAATAAACGCAAGACCTGAAAGTTTCTGAAGATTGTTCTAAATCGGTAACTAAATTGATTCCAACAATTTTTCATGTTCAACGTGTGTCAATATCTTAAATTTTTGTTTTTAAATTTTCAAAAAAAATCCTTTACTCCTTCAGTGCGCTATAAAATAATTATATTATTAATAGTTAATTGGGTTATAAAAGTGCTTAAAAAGGGTAAAAAATCCTTTAAATTTGGAAATTTGGTTTTCGTTTTGAATTTATGAAGTAATTCTCTGATCTCACCTAGATTCCGAGGTCTTGCATTACTAACGTTACACGTTTTATATCATCACACCAGATCCCTTGCCGGGTAGACAGGGAGTACAGAATTCCAAAAAGTTCCTCCCGGTGCAGGTTCATCTGGATTTGAATAAATAAAATTCAATACACCTCTACTATCCACGTAGCGAATATAGGCGATAATGATTTACTCCCAAATGTAAGGAAAAGTCGCCAGTCTGCTCGAACCCAACTTTATAAAAGTGGGTCGCGTTTAGAACGTCTTTTGATGCGCGCTCGCGCGATGAAATCCGGCGCGACATTGAGAATGAGAGATACATAACCTCGGGGGATTATATTGTATTGTAACGCGCCGCTAGAGTTGCCAGTGTTATAAAATACATATGTATAAACGCATAATCACATTCAGCTCATTTGCATGGCTGCTGATAAAATGAACATTGCGGGTGTGTAGGCTTCACGAGCTTGCGCTGTCGCCACATTTATATATTTACGAACACAATGTATCATTTACGTTAATAAAAAATGCAAGAATAAAAGAAAGAAATATAAATATGTTTCTTTCTGAAAGCTCATTCATTCCAGTCCCTCGCAATACCTGAGATATTCTGACAAAATATCATTCCATGTATCCGCAAACAGTTCACAAGCAGGACGGCCGTCAAGGAGAACGTTCATTGCGGACAGGTTGCCCGGGATTGGCGAAAAAGCATTCTTGTTATACATGTCGAAACAAAAATAAACACACACTCATAGAACTGCAAGGGAATACATAAAATGGAATGCTTCCAACGTGGCTTCGCCCGCTGACACAGAAATGGCATTCGCGACACACGCGTAGTGTTGCCAGTTTTAAATAATTCATAAATTCAAGGGAAATAGTTACGCTTCCCCTTCGAGATGCAAGTAGGGAAGGTATATTTCATATTTATTGCTTTATTAACACTTTGGTTAAGTGGGAGTTGCAGGTAAAAATCGCTTAGGCGATCTTTGGAAAGGCCTTTGTCCAGTAGTGGACGTAATTTGCCCACGGTCGCTAGGCAACCGGCTTTATACTGCACGCATTCAGCTTTCACCTGTAACCTGCACCAATTCCACCAACCTCCACCAAAAATTAGCTTTAAGCAAATTAATAAAAATACTCAAATAACAGAGCCTACCATGTAAAATAAAAACTCCACACCAGACGCGCAATTTCAAACGCACAAAAAAAACAATATGGCCGCCATAAAAATGGAGGTAGTCTGAATTCCGGTGCAACGGTTTTCCGCTCACACGTGGCTGTGTGCGCTTTAAAAATGTATGCGAACTACCGTCTTTTTTTAACGGTCCACGGTAAACATGAATGGTGGATAGATTACACTTTTGGCATCGCCGATCTGCGATTTTGCGATTTTGGTAACTTGCTGTATTTGACTGCAGTATTAAAATTGCACATCTTAGCGACTGCATTGAAGCTGCATCGCATTTTGACGAATGAATGCGTTCGCTTACAGCGCGATTAGAAGAGAGAGAGAGAGGGAGAGAGAGAGAGAAGTAGTACAGCTTGATCTTAGTCCATGGTAAGTGCAGCTACATCAAGATCTAGTGCAACACTGATTCGTGTACCACCAATACTAAAGACTCACTAAATTGCTGCGATTGGCATCAGAATTTTTGCGAATTGTAACGTTCAGTCGCTACATCGAGCGTCCAAAAAGCGACATAATCACCGCGAGTGTGTGTGTGTGTGTGAGTGATGTACGCTGTTGGCCGCGAGGCCTTTACAGCTTCACCGGACTTAAGGGCGACCGTGCAACCACTACGCTCGAGCCAGAAGGGCAAGGGACGACATACTCGAGGGCGCCCTCGGTTGGGACAGTCGCTTTGGGGGGACGGGCTGCACTACTAAGTGCAACGGTCAACCGCCGGCTATGGGAGGGGATCTACGACTACGTCGTTGTCGCGCGTATTCTGAGCGGAAAGAATGGATGACAAAGCTTTGGGGGGATCGGTGAGAACATGTCGGCGGTGGCGGCAGGGGTCGGAGGGGGGATCGTAGTCGGCGGCGGCTACGATTAACGGATTCGCAAGGGTAGATGCGTTCGCGAAGTGTCATGTTGTCGCCTTTTTAATATAGGCGCGAATAGGTTCGAGACCTAGATCGGAGTGGAAATCGCCGCGAGTGGAGTTTATATGTGTTATGGAAGCGTTCGGACGCGGCGTCGACCTTTCGAAAAGCGACTAAGGCCCACTTGCACGAATCAGTGTTACCTATTGAATATCTCGAGGATTTAACGTTAAATTAAATTGCCTTGTCTATTTGATTGTCTACTTATGTATATACAGATAGAGAATAATATGAGCCCTGTTAAGAAACTGTCCCACCCTTGAGCACGGGTCTGCTCTCAAACTGAGAGGGTTTAGGCCATAGTCCACCACGCTGGCCTAGTTCGGGTAGGCGAACTTCACACACCTTCGAGAAACACTTAGGCATGCAGGTTTCCTCACGATGTTTCCCTTCACCGTTAAAGCAAGTGATAGTTAATTTTCAATACTCACATGCTTTCGAAAAGATAGGTGCGTGTCTGGGTTTGAACCCGAGGCCTATGCAGTCAAACGGTCTAACCACTAGGCTATCACTGCTATGTATATACTTGCCAATAACAATAATGTATCTAGATAAGTTGCCATGTGCGGGGCCATGCCGCGACCTCAACGAACGGCTCCAAAGAAAGACCAGCACTGATTGCTTGCAATCAGCATAATGCTGAGTTGGGACCGCTTCGCAACATTATCAGTAGTGTTTCTTTGTTAATTTAGTAACATTGTATCTGCCTCTGCATTTTGTATTTGTTGTGAATATTTTTTTTATTTCTTTCAAATTGCATTCATCTTAACGATATAATAATCTCGAGTTAGTTAATAGGTAACGCTAGCCGTGATTCGTGCAAGTGGGCCTAATGGCTGGTTTCAATATTTAACAGATTTGCTACCAGTAGAATTTTGACATATTTTATCACACACTGTCACGTCTATATTCCCCAACCGGGTTGGCAGAGGTGTACTGAGTATACCCACGTTTCGCCGACAATGTTAGGTCCCATGTAATAGGGGGCGAGCTTATTGCCATATACTGGACACATTCCAGACTCCGTACTTGTACTGGGAAGTTTTCGTTGGAAAAACTACACTTGTCCGCCCTAGGATTTGAACCCAGGACCTCGTGATCACAAAACGATGCGCTTTGCCACTAGACCAACGAGGCAGACATATTTTATATGGAAAATATCTTGAAATGCTAGTGAAAGTAAGCAAATATTCTCGAGTTAAATATTGAAACCGGCTATGAATCGCCGATCGCTCATAAAAGTAGCAAGTCTGCTCTGGCCCTTAAAGGTCGAAGGTAGTGTGGGGAAATGCAACTTTGTGTTATATCTTAAAAGAATTTATGTGAATTTACATTTAGCTTGATTCATTGCATTTATTACCTTTGGACTATGCTTTGGCTTCACTCGAGTGATTCTTGATAACGCATAAATTAGAGATTCAAGGATTAACGCCAGAAACCTTGTGGGATAGGCAGAGAGCACAGAGTTTCATTCAGCACGTTGCGAAATCACTATTAAAATTGAATAAAATGTCCCACACTAGGAGTTATTCCTGTGTCGTCGGTGCGTTGACAAACCTGATATTTACATACGAATACCCAGACGGAAACAAATGTTTGTGGGTCACATAGAGATTCGTTCTCGGATCGAACCCGCAACTACTTGATCCTGCGAGCAATCTGGGTGTATATCGTCGGCGACAAGTGAAAACCTCGTAAGTGTCTAAAACGAAACGCAAACGCCGACAGTCTTGCAGTCTCTCCTTTCAAAATGGCAGACTTCTTTTTTTTATGTTTATGGCATCACGACGACGCGTATTTTGCCAATGTCAGGTATTACGAATATTCATTTCAAAATTAATTCAACTCCCCGATGAACTTGAAGACAAGGATGATTATGAAATTGATGAAGTGGATCCCCACCCTCGATAGTAAAGCGATGGATACTTTACATACCAATTGCGACGGCCGTTTTGAGGGAAATCGAAAAAGCACGTTTTATCATTTTGTTACAATTACCTTCACTCGTAAGAATACATAATGGTTAATATTCCACCAACATTACACATTATAATTCAAAATAACACAAGTTTTAGAAATTAAAACAAATTGACGACATCACTGTTCGATTTCCCGCCAAAACTCCAATGGCAGACTTCATAGATAGATTCATGATTCCCGACAGTCATAGATTTCTTCGTCTTCTTTAAGTTATGACTTTACACTAATTTTAATTGTATTTTGCCAGTGTCCAGTGAGATGCATAATCGTGTTTGTAAAATAATTCAACTCCCCGATGAACTTAATGACAACGATGATAATGAAATTGATGAAGTAACCCACCCTGGATAGTAAAGCGGTGGATACTTTACATACCAATTGCGACGGTCGTTTTAAGAGAAATCGAAAAGGCACGTTTTATCACAACAATTGAATCAATTACCTTCACTCATGCACATATAAGAATACATAATGGTTAATATTCCACCAACGTTACACATCATTATTCTAAATAACACAAGTTTTGGGAATTAAGATAAATTGACAACATCACTCTTTGACTTCCCGCCAGTCATAGATTTGCCTATCATACAAAAATTGGGTGCATTCAAGTTATGCTATATAAACTTTTCTAACTATATAAAAAATAATCCTATTTTGGTAAAAAAAACGATTTACGAGGTTTTCACACGCATCACCGATGATATTATATATACGACGCGAATTTCGTATTAATGGCACAGGATTAAATTTTAGTTTTTAAACAAAAATAGTAAAAAATATACCCACATAGTAATAATATATTCAATCTGTAAGTGATTCACTCGGTTACGTTGTTTTCCATATTATTTTTGTCAAAGCCAAGCGAAACATGAATGCTTTTAAACAATTACCTTTGTAAGGCTCGCTCGCTGAACCTCTATCGGTGTACCTTAATGGATTTAATACATTTTCGTGATGGATGGAATGCATTATTGCAATATTTATTAAAGAAAAATATACGCCTGAAAAATTATTTATTATTTCAATAAAAATAAATAAATAATGCAAGATTTATTGCAAAATGTAGAGGCAAGAGTTATAACCATATACTATAACTACAAAAACAATCTATAGACGGCCAGACGATTTTTAATGTTTACAACAGCGGTTTTATGCGAGTACTTATTATTGTACACCAGCGTAATTGCTGTAAAGAAATACAATATAATTTATAACAATAGGTACAATTGGGGGTCTTATTGCGAAAGCAATCTCTTCCAGGCAACCAGCACGTTGGAAGAAGCAATAGATAGAATCATATAAAATAAGTATGTTCATAACTTTTACCCTACGTTGGCATATGCGCTTTTTCAACGCGCGTTAGTAAAGCGCTGGAATGAAATAAATAATTAACTAGCTTTTTTTTTAAAGCGCTATAAAGCGCTTCGGCACCGCTCGTTCAATAAGTGTCCGTGCGAACGCGCGCTTAGAACCGATGGCCGTTGAGGCAAATAGGTTTTCGAGTGGCGACTTCGTACCGATAATCGTGGACTGGGCAGGACAAGATGAACCGATAACCTGATAACGATCGCGGACAAAAGCTGAAGAGCTAGGCTCAGAAATACCACACTATCAAAATTACTACTTTCCTAAAAGCACGGATACGTACAGGAAAGCCGGTCGACGTAGCGATATTTGAGGAGACCTTTTTTCTGCAATGCTCGTCTTTCGGGTGATGATGGAACCAGCTGATTGTTAGTGGCAGGTCAACTTCACTTACATTGTTTTACAATAACTTTCCGCTGAATATCGCGAGATTCATCATCATCATCTCAGCCTATCATGGTCCACTACTGAACATAGGCCTCCTCAATCGCCGTCCAGCGTAACCAGTCCGATGCCACCTGCATCCAATTACTATTGTTTTCTTACATATTAATTGGGGGGCGGGTTGGCAGGCGGGTTGATGAGCGCAGTTCATTGGTCATGGAAGTATCTAGGAGAACGCTGCTGCCCATTTCCTAGTTTTCCTATAGTCGCCTTGTACGACACCCGATGGAATGAGAAGGGTTGGTCCAATTATAAAACGGGAACCACACGGGATTTTCAATTCCTTGAATTGTTTTCCTGACAATTTGAAGCCAGCCGAGGGTTAGTAGCAAGTTACCCTCACTTACATTGTTTAACAATAGATTTTTGGCAAGTAACGCGCGATTGGAGTACCTTTGTTTTTGACAATAATTTTAACTTCAGTGACTTAAAAGGAAACTCATCCTCTACACAACACAGCAGTGATAAAGCTACAGATTGATGATAAGGGTGATCGGCAGATGCATCGGCCTCGTCACAACTCACCCCCAGGAGCTGCAGTGAAGACGCCTGCAGCCAACACAGCCAGCACTCCTGCGAGAACTCGCAGACCGGTGTGTATAGATATTGTGATGTACGAAGTGTGATATGACTAACTTACGTAATCCTAATACAAGAGCTTTGTGTTAATTAGGGGACAAATGTTCCGGGACACGTGTTGCTTGAGATGTCAGGCGAATTCGAACTACAGTCCCACAAGGATCATTTGGCCCGCGGCCAAAATCGGAACTAGCGCTGTTATCAAGTGAAATGTTTACTTCATGACAGTCGCAGAGTTGCCTTTTTATGAAATGACCCTAGCTTTTTTAAAATAGTAACCGTGGAAGTAAGATAAAAGAAATTTTTACTAAATGTTAACCCTAATTTCAGACCAACGCCTCCCTTTCCTTTTAATGTCATCCATGGGCCAAAAGATCTTTGTCGCAGTATACGTCCGATGACGTGGGTCGACATCTTGTTCTGCCACCTGTACCGTCAACGATTGTTTAGTCAGTTGCAGCATTTCGTCCGAAGAGGTTTTATATATCGTTCGTCCATATTGTTGCCCAACACACGTCTATGCTCTGTGATTACTCAGCAAAATTGACGGCAACAAGGAACAGATCACGAGATATCGCCAGACATGTCGGACAACGTCTGACGTCAACAGCGATAATACCGCGGGATATTTGTACCCTGAGTCTTTAGATGTAGAGGTAGTTAGGTCCAAGGACCGTTACACCCTCGCAGAAAAGCGCAAATTTGGTTCCACGTTCGAACGCAGCGAGTCGCCATAACGCGATGAAGCATCGGCGCAAACGGCGCCTAAAGGTATGGCTAAACCAACACTTCCAGCCGCGTCCGCGATGGCTTCTGCGGTGGCGATCAGTTTCTTCCTATGATCGCGCGTACAAACGCCCTACAGATCGCACGTGCAGGACGCGGGACGCGTTGATGTGAACCCGTCCATACAAATACTACTGCAGGAACTGATCGCCACCGCGGTCCCGGCTGGACGCATTCGTTTGGCCTCACCTTTAGTCGTACGCTTTTGATTCGGCGATGGAATGCAGCAAGCCACTAAAACGTGATGCACTCAAAATCGCTGAACGTAATTGCTAAAAGTATCAGGTGTGCTATGGCTTTACATATCCTTCTTATAGAATACATTTTGACATCGAGGTAACATCATATAAGAAAGAAGATACAAAGTTTGTATTGTGTCTGGTTTTGTTCCAACTTTTTGCAGTTCCTATGTTATTCAATGCAATTGGTTCACTCGGATGGTGTTAGGGGCAAAGTCTAGTTTGTATATGAAATGTAGAATCCAGAAGTTGTCGAAATTGTCAAAATGCGTTTCATACACATTGAGTACGTTGGACCAGTCTGTATCTACGTCAATGATTTTATAGTTCGTTTCAATAATTGTCGCCATTATTCCCGAATGAGGTGTACATATAATACACCCAATTTTGCAGTTATTTTTTTAGCCCTAATGTCATCCTGTCGCCATTCTTCAAACACGTAACTTCGCTGTCTCTGAAATTGTTTTTAACTATTCTCTGACACATGTTCAACTCACGAAGTTTTTCTTCAAATTACACTCGCATGTAAATTTTGACGATTCGATGGTAGGATCTGGGATTAGAACCCTCTTCTTCTGCTTTTCGTATCAATGGTTTATATTTGTCCTGCTAAGCTAGCTCAATCGCGCCATTTTTGACCGCGCTCAGCTCTTGTATTACACAGGTGGTGGGGCATAAGGGGCAGACCAACACGTACGCCATAGCCTGTAAGATCGCACCACAATCGCAGGCTGTTAGAATTGGATATCTGAATCCCCATGTGCACAAATTTTGCCTGCGTTTACCTACTTAGAACCCTTAACTTCGTAATTAAAGATTCCACCAACAAAGCTTTCACTGCTTCATTTATTTACCTCCTTTAATTATTGGAACGACCTATAGAATCCATTTGTTAATCTAGAATTAAGGCATGATTGCAACCAACCTTGTAATGTATCAGATTCAAAGATAACAATCTCATTTGCTTTCAAGTGAATTACAAGTATTTCTTTAAGGGCTGAAACATAGACGATATTTTAGGCATCTGCGATCAGCGATTTTTCGACTGGATCAAAGCTTCATCGTGTATTTTGTTTAGTTGTAGTTGCTGGTTAACCAACACATAATGAGAGACGAAGCTTTATATAGATACCATTAGGCATTGGATAATTCAGACCAAACCCCAAATGATTGCTTACTGTGTCGACAATGATAACTAGTTATATCTAGTCTTGGCATTCAATCGCTGTATCAAAGACGTGCTTTTTGGAGCCTATCCGTTTTTTTGGAGTTCGATATTGGTCCATTTCGAAAACCAAAATATCAACCAGTTTCAAACAGTTTTTGTTCTTTATCTTGTGTTCAAATTTAAGCTCATCATTTGGTCTTAAAATGTTATTTTGGTGCTCTTAATTGAACACCAAGATCAATAAAATATAATATCCCTTGCGCATGATCGTGTTAACCGTGATATTAAGTATGCTATTTTGCTATATGATGTTGTTATCTTTGAGTTAGTTTGCCCGATTTGCTAAATGTAAGGAAATGTTTGTGTCTAGTACTAATTCCTATTAGTTCGTAAATTCGAGTACAACTAGCATACACATAAGTAAATATTACAACAGAGACAACACATAATACAACGCGCTAAAATAGTACTTTAATATAGACGTGTTAACATTTCTACGGACAAATTGACGTTGTCAGAATTTGACACTTTTTAAATAGTCATGTACCACGATTCCAAAATAAATCCTTTTACTACACAATTTATTGTTTAAATGCACACTGAGCAAAATTCAGCCTTAATTTAATAAATACAATAAATATTTAAAAATATGTAGATAATTTATGATATTTATAAGCCGGCAACAGTTTTTTTTTGTTCTGACATTTGCAACTGTCAAATTGTCAGTGGATTTGTGAACACGATTATACAAGATCCAAGAGGATAATGGCCGGCGTGAGCCAGTGTTGTCCTCGGGCGGCGTGTTCGTGAACTAGTCGGTGAGAGTGCACGCGCACACACCCGTGCCGCGTAAACGTGTGCTATCGGAGCTTTGTCTCTGTTGGGATATTAACTCATTGACATTACTATGTAAAATTTATATCATTTAAATTACAAATACAAACCAAAGGCGGCACTGAACTGATGAGACGCAGCAACTCAAAAAATCTATGACATTAGATGACGCCACGGAGAATATTTGAGATTAGAGACATGAGATCACCTCTCCCCAGGGTGACGAGACGCATTGTCGCGAGCTGTCGCGTCACTTAAGTGTGTGTCGACCCTTGCCACTTTTCACCTAAGTTCATTCATTATTAAAATTTCACAAAGTTATTAATGAATCCATCTATATCACCGCGTCAGATCCCTTGCGGGGCAGGCAGAGAGTACAGAGCTCCAACAAGTTTTTTCCTTACATACATATTATATCGAATATTTCGTGTATAATAACTTTTTACATAATTTATACATACATACATAATTTTACATTACTCTAGAATAATTAGTTAGTTTAACAATAGCACATTGGCATTTTTATCAAATTGTGTGATTGGTTGAACGTTCTCCTTGCAATCACGAGGTCCCAAGTTTGATTCCGGTTTTCTTTTAATCTATACGTAATTTACACTTGATACAACGTGACACAATTTTAACCTTGATTTACGAGTCGTTAGGAATAAGGCAGGCGTACTGAGTACGAAAAACCTAATAAGTAAACGCCGTCACGCCGCATATCCCAAGCGGGAGTGGCAGAGGTGTACTGTGTGATAGTATGTAATAAAGGGTTAGTATTGCCATTATTATTAATCTACACTTCTAGACACCGGTCTTGCTACTGATTTTGTTTTTTAAATCCTAGTATTCGAACTTTGTACCTCGCAATCGCCTGACATACGCCACTAGATCAACAAGGCACACCAACACAACCTAGCTAAAGAACCAAAATGTACCTACAACCAGAGATGGGCAAAATGTAATCGGATTAATGATTACGATTACATTCTGTAATCTTCAATCGTGATTGAAGATTAAAATCGCCATCGTTAAACAATACAAGATGAAATTGTAATCGTTGATCATTAATCTGATTACTTTTTGCCCATATTTGTCAACAACCAAAACATTTTTTAAATTTACTAAAGTTAATAAGACATTAGCATTTCCAAATTGTTCATATTTTTAATGTACATACATTATTCATAGGATATCATTTTCGTAATTGGAATTACCCCTTAGATTAAGGGACAAAATTCATGGAATAATTTACTACCGAAAATAATATAAACTTGTTAAAGATTTAATCAGGACCGTATGCTGCCTAAATAATTAGCATTTTCTGGGAAATCGCAAGTAAATTAATACATTGCTCATTCTGAGTGACTGGGTGATTCTAGTTAAGTCATACATTACATATAACTAGGGATGTAGCGATATCGCTTTACGATACTAATACCGATAATGCCTTAATAAGATAACGAATCATAAATAATCGAAATATCAACCAAATTTAATTAGAATTCAGTATTTGTCTAAAAATATTTCCATATGTGTAATTTATTTAATATTGGTATTAAATTTTTGTATATTATTCAATGTACTTAATAAGCCAACATGAATAATTCAATTAAATATGAAAAAACAACTTAAAATCGTTTCGGTTAAATATATAAATTTAATAATATAAATTTATAACATAATACATTCTAATTTATTTCGACAATTTTTAATTTGGCAGTCACAACATTTTTATTTTTTTGAGTATCGTAATAAATTCTACGATACTGTGTATCGTAATGTAATGTCAGTATCGTTGCATCCCTACATATAGGTAACATAAAATTTAAGATAATAGACAATATACACTTACAAAATAAATACACCGATTCAAATACAGACTTTCATTTGAGTTCCTTCCTACAATCCTTTTGCATGTGTATCTAAAACCTAATGGAACAAAATGCACTTGTGTTTGTATATCCTAAGCCAGCGATTCCTAAAGTGGATTCTACGGAACTTTATAGACCAGCGATTCTTGAAGTGTTTCCGCGAAACCTAAGGGTTCCGTGGTTTGACGGACGGCTACCTTAAGCCGCTTCACTCGCTGGATCGATCAGTCGCGGATTTGATCCCCGCACAGGACAAATCTTTGTGTAACCCACAAATATTTGTTGCGGTCTGGGTGTTTGTGTATGTGAGTTTCGTCTCGGAGGCCTCTGGCTTGAACGTAGTTGTGTGCACTTGTAGAGGCCCCTCGACCGATCAAAAACACACAAAAAAGACGGACGATTTAGCGCAGTGGTTAAGAGCTCAAGCCGCTCCGCCCACTGTGTCTAATAGTCGCGGGTTCGATTCCCGCACGGGACAAATCTTTGTGTGATCCGCAAATATTTGTTCCGGTCTGGGTATTTGTGTATGTTAATTTTCATGTTTTTAAACGCACCCACGACAGGAATAAATCGTAGTATGGGGCTAGGTAAACAAAAAAAAATGTCGGGGACGCCTAGCCTTTTTACCCAAAGCGAAGTTAAATTTTCGTTTTTATGATTTCTAGTCCGTTTTAAAAACGTGGTATAGTAAAGAGTATTTCTTATTATAATAATTATTTCTTCATCCTTCAGCTTCAGCCAAAGCTTCGGCCCGTTTTAGCTGAAGCCGAAGTATTGGCTGAAGCTGGTATTTTTGTCCGAAGGTGGCCGAAGCATAAGCTACGGTCGGACACTATTATCTATGCACTATAGTGGGGCAGTGGTGGTAGAACCTTTGTTGCTATTCTGACGATTCATATACAAGGTGTATCATTAATAACGCAAGACCTCAGACGGCTCCATGACCAAATAGACCGAGTCTAATCTGAAGGACAAGTCCAGAGTCTCCGTAACCGGCGAGCGAGTATGAGACGAACTATGAGAGTGGAGGAAGCCAGAGAGGTATGTAAGGAAAGAACCTGTTGGAACTCTGTACTCTCTGCCTACCCCGCAAGGGATCTGGCGAAATTTTTGAAGCACTTTTATACAGAAACTGGATGCGAGTAGCCGAGGATCGTACCCAGTGGCGTGCACTTGGAGAGGCCTATATGCAGCAGTGGACTGCTATAGGCTGACGATGATGATGATTTATACCCAAATTAACAATGAACCTTGTACGTGTATGTGTGCGTATAAGAAATTTGTTTTAGAAATCCATTATAAATGTCCGTGTAGATTTAAATCTAGAACAAATTTAGTCTGTTAGAGCGCACTGAAGGAGTAACAGCATATTATGTAAATTAAAAAAATTGTAAAATACATTTCTTTCTTTTCTTCTTTCCTTACATACCTCTCTGGCGTAGTAAGAAAGCGAGTAGGTATGAAAGATAGTATCGATGTAAAGATGAGAAAGGGTATGCTCCGTTGGCTCGGGCATATAGAAAGAATGTCAGAAGAAAGAATGACAAAACAGATATACAATGCAAAAGTGAAAGGATGTAGGTACCGGGGAAGACTTAGACTATCTTACCACGACCAAATAGACCTGACTCTTATCTGAAGGGCAAGTCAAGAGTCTCCGTATCCGGCGATTGTGTATGAGACAAACTATGAGAGTGGAGGAAACTATCTGAAGTCAGTAATAGTTTAAAAGTAATTTCTAGAGTTGCTAGCTCAGAGTAGGTATAGCCGTGTTATTATATCCTTTTATGGTTGTCATTTTGTTGGTAATCCCTTATCTAATACTAATAATATATCGATAGATGTAGTACAATATAAAATATACCAAGCTAGAGAAAAACAAATTTACTATGTATCGGCGTTTATTCCGTAGTCGGATTCGAGTTTCTTAAACTTTTTTACCTTGTTTTTTACAGATATGGATTACGGTAGCGGCGGGCCTCCGCCTCCTGGCATGATGAAAGAGAGACATGGACCACCACCGCCACACCATCCGGTAATTTACTTAAACTTTAATTCTCATTTAACAAATCAGCCAAACTGTCCGAGGACAGTAACAACATCACGTTAGGAGTAGAAAACAGCAAAGTTGAGTAAAAATTTCGGATTTTATCGCAGTTTATTTTTGGTTAATAAGTTCCCGACGTTTCGAGTGGTCTACAGCAACCCTTTTCCAGGGAGGGGATTAAGGCGTCGACATCCAAGAATCGTTGTTATTCGGAGAAATTTTAGTATTTCAATTGATTGATCCTACAATTAATAAAAATATTGAATAACACCCAACACTGGTAGACAGTAAGAGGACAGCAGCGATAGTATAGAGATACTTACTACCTCTGCTGGGCCAAGCCCTCTCTCACAAATCGAGGTGAGAGAAATTATGCTATATACGGTGATACACACAGAAATCAAAATCTTTGGTCGTACTGTACTACGTAGATCCAGTACGGTTATGTGGAGGTTGGTATATGGCCACCAACGGCATCCAACTAGGCTTGACGATTAACGGTTTCACCACATAGCCGACGCAGCGCGACGATGGCGTAACCTGGGGAGTTGTAATGTACTGAAATGCACGGGAGACGTCACACAGCGCAGCCCCGCTCGGTGCGACGGCAAACGTTATGAACCGCCGCCGTCCCGCGCCCGACGCGCTTACAAACGAAGCTCGGTGGGAGCGAGACGCCATTACGCGTGCGAGTGGGACGCTAGTATTAAGCGGCCACTTGGCCGGCGTGACGTTACGCCTGCAGTGTGGCGTGCGCGCTGCGACCGCCGGCTGAGCGTCAGCCGCACGCCTCCGTCGCGCTCCGTCGACTATTTGACCAAACATTAACCCCAAGTCGGAAACCTTTTGTATTATTGTAAAAACTTTTGCCTAGATTGCGGCCTATCTAGACAACACATTTTTTTGGTAGCTTGCGAGGTGTTTTTAGATGTTTATTTGTTTAGATTACCTAAAATTAGATATGCATGCTTATTTATTAGTTATTTACGATTAGAAAGTGCAATAAACCATTTGTCTAAGTGTTATGAAAATTTTCCTAAAAATATCTGTTTACGTGAAAATAGGGTATTTTTTTGAGATTTTGCGGGTGTTTATGTTTGAGCTAATAATGTTAATAGTGTTAGGGTACAAACATTATTAAATTGTGCGTCAATAAAACACGTCAATGTCATAAAGTCGCTTACTTTTTATTTCAAGTGAAAATTTGTTATAGTTTTTTAATTATCATTTTTTTAGCATACGTAGGCAAAAAAAATCGCACCCCTAAAATATCTTGCGAGCCGACTCCGAGTGTAAAGGTTAAGTGACAGCCGGGAACAACGTCTTAAAACAGTTGACATTTCTGTAAACAATTAAGCATTTCAGTACTAGCGATCCGAATACGACTGATGCACATAGGCTCGCGCTCTATATACTTGGCTTCTCGGCAGCTCTCAGAGGGTTCTACTACTACCCTCTTAGCACTGCCGAGAAGCCGTGTAGAGCGCGCGTCTGTGTTCGTGACTGTTAATTGGACCGCTAGTATTCATTGCTCAATCGTTTACATTATGAAATAAAACTATTTTTTCGGATTTTATCGCGGTTTATTTTGATTTTTAAGTTCCCGACGTTTCGAGTGCTTTGCAGCACCCATGGTCACGGGAAGGACTGAAAATCAAAATAAACCGCTATAAAATCCGAAAAAATAGTTTTATTTCATGTGTAATATTCAGGTAAATCTAAGAACTCAGTATGTTTACATTATGATAACTGTGGTCTTAACGAGCCTTCTTAAGCATGGAAACAAATGAAACCCATCTCAGACCAACCAAGTTGAATACTGATTAACCTTTGCTGTTTCGTTTTCGCGGCTTATAAATATTATAATTATACTGTTGTGTTAATTATATTGTTGTTCCAGCGTGACGGGCGCGGCTACGGGCCGGAAGGTTACGGTGGCGAAGGCTTCGTCCCCCCACCGCCCATGCACCACCCCTCCATGCCACCACAGAATCAGGTAATCAATATTCTTGTTGTGATGTTTTGCTATGATAGCCGAAATGGTAGAATTCTTACCTTTTAACGGGTCCACAGTTTAAATCGGGGCTCGCATTTCTGGGGTTTTCGTAAATGGAGTGAGACTTTTTACCAACGTCGTGGGGAAGAAAGGCGCGTAGAATAATCTCTTTAACGAAACTACTATAGTCTAACTTTGCTGTCAGAAAGGGATGTGGATATGTTAAGCAGTTCATAACACTGTCTCTTTTTTACGGAAGAATAAGATTTAAATATATTTAAAGAGCTTGCAGAAACCACTCAGCCATATCTGATAGAATGTAAAAACAATTGGAATTATATGTGAAATAATGTGTCCGAAATATGGCGACGCACACCTAGCTCGAAAATTTTGACGTTAGCGGTACGCTAGCGGGTTGATATGCCATCCTTGTCATAAATAATAAATAATATTAAACCCTGTTAAGAAACTGCCCCACCGTTGGGCACGGGCCTCCTCTCAAACTGAGAGGGTTTAGGCCATAGTCCACCACGCTGGCCCAGTGCGGAGTGGCGAACTTCACACACTTTCGAGAAACTCTTAGGCATGGTTTCCTCACGATGTTTTCCTTCACCGTTAAAGCAAGTGATAATTAATTTTTTATACGCACATGCTTTCGTAAAGTCAGGTGCGTGCCTGGGTTGAACCCCAGACCTCTGACTATGCAGTCCAACGGTCTAACCACTAGGCTATCACTGCTGTATCCTTGTCCTATTACTATTTATTTTATAAACATGAACATGACAACTTACTCGTTAGTCACGCTAACATCAATGTCTCCTGTATTCGTGGTCGTACTAATACGTGCCCTGCACGTTGCAGGGTGGTCCTCCACAGCAAGGCGCCGTGATGATGGTGTACGGCCTGGACCCGCAGACCGTGAATGCGGATCGCCTCTTCAACTTGTGCTGTCTCTACGGAAACGTTGTTAGAGTGAGTACCTCTTACATACATACAATACCTTGATTCCTAGAAGAACCTGCTGCTTTGAAGACACATTCTCACCGCCGTCTTTGGGGTTCTGGTTTGGTCATGCTCATTCAAATTAGTCATGTAGAAGCAAAACCAGCAAATATTCATATCGATCGATATGAATGTTGCTGCGTTTGTTTCTGAAGGGCAAGGCATGCTACTCTCTTATAGTAACACAATCACGCCTATATTCCCCAAGCGGCGATGGCAGAGGTGTAAGAAAACCAACAACATCCATATCGATCGATATGGATGTTCCTGGTTTTCCTTCTACATAACTCAAATGTCTGCTTGCGGTAGCTGTCTGGCGCGGGCCACTCCCTTTCCTCCAATATGGTCGAGGGAAGTGGTGGCTGTTCCAGTAGCCATACTCGTGAAAGGGTGCTGCTTGTGGGGACTGGTTCATCCGGAATCCTTTAGACACTTACTCTTTAGAAATAACACCATGTCTCATATCTCAATCGTAACGCATCACTGGAGCTAGATCTTAACTATTTAATTGTTAGATAAATATTGTACTCGCACGATATAATGAAAAATTTGAAAGTAGGATAAGAAAATGAAAATGTTTCGAGCCGGATCTGCTCAGTGGAGGCCGCTTTCCGATCCGCTGGTAGCTCAGTAGCTAGATTAGATTAAATATGTAAGTTGACAATTTGTAAGTAGTAAATTATTTGAATTTGAGTGTGAACCACAGTCAACGTCATACCCCATAGGATTAGTAAGCTGAAGTGGCAATGGGCGCGCCACATAGCCCGAAGATCGGACGAGCGTTGGGGCAGAAAGATTCTAGAATGGAGACCACGTATTGGTAAGCGCAACGTTGGACGACCGCCTGCCAGATGGACCGACGATCTTTTGAGGATCGAAGGAAGTCGTTGAATCCAGGTGGCATCGGACCGGCTGCACTGGAGAACGATTAGGAAGGCATTCAGCAGTGGACAGGGATAGGCTAAGATGATGCTGATACGTAACTTCCACGAGGTCCTAGGTTTAAACCCTACATCGGACAAATATAGGTTTTCTATTAAAAAATTCCCAGTTCTCGATATATGTCTATAGGATCGCCACCTATTACATGGGACCTAACATCGTCGGCGAAAACCTCTTCTCGGGAAAAATAGGCGTTTAATATTAATGAATCTGTATGTTTCCAGATAAAATTCTTGAAGACTAAGGAAGGTACCGCGATGGTACAAATGGGTGATGGGGTATCAGTGGAGCGGTGCGTACAGAACCTCAACAACGTCACTGTCGGGGACTACACGTTGACGCTGGCGTGAGTATATTAATGTTACGACTTCAATACACCACGATGTCTCGTGAACCCTTTATCGGAGTACCATGTCCTTCGGCCCGCACATCAAGCGGGTCCGTCACCGAGCATCCTTTGTGCTCGGTCGTCTCCATTCGTTAATCTGCAAGCGGAGTAAAATGTCCCTTAGAAATAAGGTGACGCTTTACAAAACTTGCGTTCGACCCATCATGACTTATGCGTGTGTTGTGTCCGGGCATTCGGCCCCCTCTCACATCGATAAATTCCAAGTGATTTAAAACCGCTTCCTCCGTAAAGCCGTAGGAGCCCCCTGGTTCGTACGGAATGTCGATCTCCACTCCGATCTAGGTCTCGAACCTATTTGCGCCTATATTAAAAAGGCGACAACACGACACTTCGTGAACGCATCTACCCATGCGAATCCGTTAATCGTAGCCGCCGCCGACTACGATCCCCCCGATGCTTTGTCATCCATTCTTTCCGCTCAGAATACGGGCGACGACGACGTACTCGTAGATCCCCTCCCATAGCCGGCGGTTGACCGGTGCACTAAGTAGTGCACCCCGTCCCCCCACAGCGACTGTCCCAACCGAGGGCACCTTTCCAAGGCGCCCTCGAGTATGTCGCCCCTTGCCCTTCTGGCTCGAGCGTAGTGGTTGCACGGTCGCCCTTAAGTCCGGTGAAGCTGTAAAGGCCTCGCGGCCAACAGCGTACATCACTCACACACACACCCTTTATCGGGGGATGTTAATTTTAAAACTCTCTTTGGAAACGACAGCAACGAAAACGAGAACAAGCGATATAAGTGGAATAAACCGGCGACCTTAGCAACGATATACGGATACTACAAGTGAATCAGGACTGCAGGCAGTGATAGCCTAGTGGTAAGACCGTTGGACTGCAAAGTCAGAGGTCTCGGGTTCAAACCCAGGCACGCACCTCTGCCTTTTCGAAAGCATGTGCGTATTAAAAATTAATTATCACTTGCTTTAACGGTGAAGGAAAACATCGTGAGGACACCTGCATGCCAGAGTTTCTCATAGGTGTGTGAAGTTCGCCAACCCGCACTGGGCCAGCGTGGTAGACTATGGCCTAAACCCTCTCAGTTTGAGAGGAGGCCCGTGCCCAACGGTGGGACAGTTTCTTAACAGGACTAATATTATTATTACAAGTGACTCAGCGACTTAGAAGTATTTGGGTACTACCGAGAGTAGTACTAGTGTGTGTTTATAGTCCTTTTCGTGAGACACGGGTACGGTGACGTTTAATCATATTCCATTTCACGCATATTGTATTTAAGAATATTGAAAATATAGAATCCAAATAATAAACACGAATATAAAAATACATCAAAAATCTTCTTCTACTTTTCATTTAAATCATAAACTGTTCATAAATTTACGTAATTATTTAAAAAAACATAATGAAACTATTACTTAATTTTGTAAATTGTAATGGTTTTCGTTTTATGGACTGATACAGTGTAATCGTTATAATCGATATGTTTTTTTAAATGTTCGAAATCGATTGCCGATTTTTTACGAATATATTAGCATTTTCATGGTCAATAAATTAATAAATAAACGTGAATGCGCTATCTTGATATATTAAAACAGAGACTTTTTAATAAAAATACACCTCAGCAACTAATCAAGCGATTTGTCAGAAAATGTTTCTGACCAATAGCTTGATTCGTGAATTGGATTATTTTATTTTGTTCTCTTTTTGTTCCTAAATTATTTTTATTAATATCGATTCATTATTCGTTACAAAATTTTCTCGATACGATATTCAATTTCACACTATCTATTTCACACTCACCACTATTCTAGAAACGTCATATTCTAAACGTCAGCGTACCCATGACTGGTGACAAGGACTATAAGTAGTACTTGTGTGTACTTGCATTCGTCATACTGCTTTGTGCGTACAGCGCCTAATAAAGTACTTCGCACTTTATTCGGCAATACCAGCGATTCCAAAAGTGGGATCCGTTGAACCTTAAGGTTCCGTTGAACCTTAGGGTTCCGTGATAGAGTCACTAGAGTGTCGCAAAATCACATTAGTCATTCAATTGATGGCGTATTTTTGCTGTTAAATAACCCCCCAGTTACAAATATTATTTTAGAATAGCGCTTAAAATGTGATAATAATTTACGCTACGGATCGAACTGTAATAAAACTCAATAAAGCCAGTAACCCGAGTAAGTGCAGTTATATAGAATTTGCTCTTAATGTTTTTTTTAATTAATATCCTACTAAAACTATAAGTGTGTAAGTTTGTATGTTAGGATTTGGATCAGATTTAGCACACTGATAGTTTATTACCTGGACTAACACATGGAATCCTTTTTATACCAGAAAAATGATAGGTGTCTGTCTAAAGTCGATGCGGACGAGGCAAAATCTAGTTAATAATATATTTAAAGTGGGTTTCATAAAATTAAAGGGATTTGTTAAGTGTTCCTTCCGTAAAAAGTTTGGGAACTGCTGTCCTGTCTTTATAAAAAAATCCGTTGTGCGTGTGTTCGTAATTTTTTTCCTTCTAAACGGGTTTACCGATTATGATTTTTGAGTACTATGGGTTTGCCTGGATGGTTCTTAGGTATAGTTGGACCCGGTAGGTGGCGCTGTTGTCGACCGGGGCCGAAGCCGCGGGAAACTTCTTGTCCTTATATAAAATTATTTTTGTAACTAAAAATAAATAAATAAACGTCACGCCTATATTCCCCAAGCGAGGGTGGCAGGGGTGAACTGTATACTTTTCGCCGACTATGTTAGGGATCGTCCATTACGTAGATAGATAGATAACTCTTTATTGTGCACCAATTACATAGGTATGAAAATAAAAAAAAAACAACAAAAAGTTACACAAAGAGCGGCCTCATCGCTAAAAAGCAATCTCTTCCAGGCAACCTTGTCCATTAATGACCTGAGACTCGAAAGGACAGAGAGGGGTTCAGAAAAAATCACGAAATATCACAGAGGGGGAGGGGGATGTAGTGAGATATCATGTGTATTTATTTTTTCGTTGAACGTGCGATTTCTAAACCGAAAAGTGGCGCGTGACCTTGTCCCGCCTTGATTTTATCCGGTGAAGCTGTAAAGGCCCTGCGGCCAACAGCGTAGATCATTCACATTAAAAGGGGGGTTAAAAAGTTGCTAAAAACATCACGTGATTAATGAACGACCCCTAAAGTCCCATGTAATAGGGTGGCCTATTGCCATTCTTCTTCTGGATTTTTGCAAGTAATGATATAAATTTGCAGGTTCTCAAAACAGGCGTACCTGTCGGAGGTGATGAACCCGTACCCGCTGCCCGACAAGAGCCCGTCGTTCAAGGACTACGTCGGCAACAAGAACAACCGCTTCCTCACACCCGCCTCCATTCACAAGAACAGAATACAGCCGCCATCCAAGGTAAGATCTCTATCTATCTATATCATCACGCTAGATCCCTTACGGAGTAGGCTGAGAGTACAAACTTCCAACAGGTTCTTTCCTTACGTAGTTCTCTGACATCCTCCACTCTATAGTTCGTCTCATACACGCTCGCCGGTTACGGAGACTCTTAACTTGCTCTTCAGATAAGACACGGTTTATTTAATCATCGTAAGATAGTCTAGGTCTTCCCCGGTACCTACATCCTTCCACTTTCGCATTGACGTTAGTAATTCCCTTAAAATGCTACAGAACCATGATATAGAATACAATTCAATGAAATTGAGAATTTTCGTTTGAAAATTTCCCTTGACAACAATGAAAAGTGTGCCCGTAGGACCCTAATTCATGTTTTTTTTTTTAAATAATTTATATATTTTATTTTATTAAATATATTTATAGAGCTTATCTTGAGCTTTTTTTCGTGTATATTTTATACATATCCAATCCACCATTGAATAGAAAGAACATTTGCAATATATGTGTATTCAAAATACAGTTTTTTTTAAAGTATTATATTGGAAAATTGAATACGTAAAATTAAATTTTACACCGTACATTAAATTCAGGTTCTTTTCATCTTCATTTTTATACTATTAAACACCGTCACGCCTATATTCCCCAAGCGGGGGTGGCAGAGGTGTACTGAGTACACCTACGTTTCGCCGACGATGTTAGGTCCCATGTAATAGGGGGCGAGCCTATTGCCATATACCGGGCACAAAACCAGACTCCGGACTCATACTGGGAATTTTTCGGGAACTGGGAAATTCATGGTATCGATCAGTGTCTACATGGTCCTCTTTATAAAATAAAGATTTGAAAAATTGCAAATGCTCACCACGTTTTGGCGTTAGCTGTACCTGATACTCAAGATATTAGTGGCAGTGAGTGGAAGAAACCCGAAACTCGATTAACACGCGCTTTTACGGCTAGCACTTAGCGCCCCTACCGGTATCACCTTACTCACTGTGTCCGGTATATGGCAATACCATATACCGGACACAGTTCCAGACACGTACTGGGAAGTTTTCGTTAGAAAAACTACACTTGTCCGACCTAGGATTTGGATTAGAATCTCGTGGTCGCTAAGCGATGCGCTTTGCCACTAGACCTACGAGGCAGTATACTATATATTTCTTAAAAAAAGTACGGAGTACATTTATCAGCAATCTTCTGTAAATAGAGCCTTTTTTTGGGAGTTCGGGCTAACCCTAGGTTCACCCTAAATTTGTCTTCACGTTGGGTGTCGTTGGTTCGAGTTAATACAAAATAAGTACACACATACCTGTGCTCTTATTTTTCAAATAATATATCCTTGACCTAAACATTCTGGTTTTGACGTTCCTTGCACACTTTTGCATCAAACCCATTTTTTTTATCTAAGTCTATCTATCTATAACCTCACGCCAGATCCCTTGCGGGGTAGGCAGAGAGTACAGAGTTCCAACAGGTTCTTTCCTTACATACCTCTCTGGCTTCCTCGACTCTCATAGTTCGTCTCATACACGCTTGCCGGTTACGGAGACTCTTGACTATTTCATCAGATAAGACTCGGTTTATTTGGTCGTGGTAAGATAGTCTAGGTCTTCCCCGGTACCTGCATCCTTCCAATTTCACATTGTATATCTGTTTTGTCATTCTTTCCTCTGGCATTCTTTCTATATGCCCGAACCAACGGAGCATGCCCTTTCTCATCTTTACACCGATACTATCTTTCATACCTACTCGCTGTCTTACTATGCTGTTGCTAATACGGTCGGTCAGCTTCACTCCGCACATCTTCCGCAGAGCTCGCATTTCTACCGCATTTATCCTACTTTCATTCTCCTTCTTACATACCATTTATCTAAGTAATGTTTATACTGTGATTTAAAGGAAAAGAACATTTTTAACAACTTTAAAAGGATGTATATATTTCTCTTAGGTCCTCTTTTATCACCCGCAAGTAGAGTGCCGGTTAGTAGTAGTTGCATCAAACCGATTACTTTTTAACGAAGTAATGTTTAGAACTGTGATTTAAAGGAAAATAAACATTTTTAACAACTTTAATAGGATGAATATATTTCTCTAAGGTCCTCTTTTATCACCCTCAAATAGAGTGCTGGTTAGTTACTTCTCGATTAGCGTTGATCGGCAATTACAACTAGCATGTTTAACCGTCGGATAGGGCTACTAAGAGATGTTGAAATTTGTACATACACTTAATTAAAACTTTGTCGATTAGTCTACTTCAGACAATATTCGAGGGTGGCGACGGACGCTCTTAGCAACATAGGTAACGAAAGAAAGATTTTAAAGACAACCTCATAGGTCTGGTTATAAATTATGCGTGTTATCACGAATCCTAAGGCGGACAAATTTTTCTATCGAAAAAAATCTCAGTCGCTTTTCGGAGTCTGGATTCGTGCCCAGTATACGTAATGACATAAGGCTCACGTCCTATTACATTGAGATAGAACATCGTCGATATGTGGGTGTACACAGTACACCTCTGTCAACACCGCTTGGGGAATATAGGCGTAACGGTGTATAATTTTATATGTAAGTAGCTCGCCTCGCCTTCTGTTAAATCGGGACATATCTAGACTTTTAATTTAAAAAGAATTTCATTTCTATTCTAACGACATAATATATTCATTTCCATTCTCCAGGTGCTGCACTTCTTCAACACGCCGCCGGACGTAACGGACGAGCAGCTGCTGCAGGTGTTCAAGGACTACAACGTGACGCCACCACACACCATCTCCAAATTTCCACTCAAGAGTGAGAGGTCAGTATATGAAAACGAGAACTAAGTGTGTGCACCCACTTTGCGTCGGCGAAAAGTTGGTGTACACAGTACACATCTGCCACCCTCGCTTGGGGAATATAGGCGTGACGGTGTGTGAGAATATTTATATGATACGCCATTTTTAGAGATCCCGTAACTCAATCGGTAAAAAGAATCGACGTACGATTTAGCGCAGTGGTTAAGGACTTGAGACGCTCCACCCACGGCTTCGATTCCCGCACGGGACAATTCTTTGTGTGATCCACAATTATTTGTTTCGGTCTGGGTATTTGTGTATGTGAATTTTCATGTTTGTAAACGCACCCACGACACAGGAATAAATCCAAGAGTGGGGCTAACTTGAAAAAAAAACCTTATAGTATCAGTCTGTTGTCAGTCTTTCTGTCCGTCCGACAGAATCCGAACAACAGTAAGAGATTCATAAAAATACAGGTCAAATACAGTATTTCTGTTTCTGTAGTCCCTTAGCGGTATTAAAATTTGAAGGGTCTAAGTCAATGCAATCAAAAGGTAAACCCATTTCAACTCACTCATCAAAACCTATAATTTATTCCCTGTAGACCTCAAATTATGAAATTTGGCAAGAAGCAAGGTTCCATAGTTCAAGTAGATGAAAACATTCGAAAATTGTATGTTAGTACACCACATAAAATTGTTTATTTTCGAAGTTAAAATATCCATCCATGCCATCTGATGACACATGTACGGGTCGCGAGCGCGGAGGCGCGATTCCTACTCGCACAATTTATTTTTGAAAAAGTAGCCCCCCCTGTTGTAATGTTCCTGTATCATGGATGCGATTACAAACATTCACACACACTAGCACTCAGATCGAAGCTAAACATTTTGCCACACAAAGATTTGTCTTATGCGGGAATCGAACCAACGAGTCCTTGACCCAATGAGCGAGGCGGTCGTCGTGGTGATATTTCGTGACAGCCTCTGTCCTGTAGTGGGGTTCTTTCGGCTGATTATATGACATCATGCCTTTGCAGCGTCAGAGTTGACGGAGTAAAGGGTGCGATATTCGCCCCCTAAGACCTTACATCGTCGGCGAAATGAAGATCTGGGAATACGTGATGGTGACTATTATTGTCTACTGTCTGGCGTGGGTCACTTCCCCCCAATATGGTCGAGGGGAGTGCTGGCTGTTCCAGTAGTCATACTCGTGAACGGGTGCTGCTTGTGGGGACTTGCCCGTCTAGAATTCTTTAGAGACTCTTTATAAATAACATCATTATCTCATATCTCGGTCTTACGGCATCACACTGGAGCTAAATCGTAAACTATTTAATTGTAACCTAAACATTGTACCCACACAATATGAATGAAGAAAAATAGAAAGGAAGAAAGAGAATTAAATAAATCAAGACAACCCCGCCGAGATACTTCGCCGGATCTTCTCAGTGGAGGCCGCGGTCCGATCCGGTGATAGATTTGTAGTTAAATTAGATTTAAAAAACATGTGTGGTGTGGGCTTATACAAAACAATTTTTTTTGAGTTTGATAACACAATATTTCTAAAATATTATTTATATTGTCATTCCAGATCGTCATCGGGCCTTATGGAATTCCAGAATATCTCGCAGTCTGTGATGGCGATAATGGCCTGCAACCACGCGACCATTCAGCACCCAGGTATTATAATATGGTGTTTAAGTATAAGAAGAGTGATCACGAGGTCCCTAGTTCGAATTCTAGGTCGGTCGGTGTAGTTGTTCCTCATCCAGAACTAGGCCTAAATCCTCCAGGGTTTGGCTGAAATTGTGCCAGGTATAATAGCAATAGGCTCGCCCCCTATTACATTAGGCCCTAATATCGTCGATGAAAAGTTTCTATACACAGTACAATTCTGCCACCCCCGCTTTGGGAATATAGACGTCATGACAAATTTTATATAATCTCTAGAATATGACTGCCTCGTTAGTCTAGTGGCAAAGCGCATCGCTTTGTCTTCACGAGGGTCCTGGGTTCAAATCCTAGGTCTGACAAATGTAGTTTTTCTAACGAAAACTTCCCAATATGAGTTTGGAATTGTGCCCGGTATATGGCAATAGGCTCGCCCCCTATTACATGGGACCTAACATCGTCGTACTCAGTACACCTCTGCCACCCCCGCTTGGAGAATATAGGCGTGACGGTGTTTCTTTATAAGATCATCCTGCCAAAAAATTCACTTTTCCCCAAAACATTTTCAGGTGCAAAATTCCCGTTCGTAATGAAGCTATGTTTCTCTTCGTCACGACAAATCGGCCAGGGGAAAGGTCAGAGCCCCAACAAGAACGCCCAAAACGACGGCCCCAACAACCAGCGGCAAGGACAGGACAACGGCATGGACGAACATGAATATTAGTAAGATATTTTGTAGACAAGAGTTCTTGGGATATACTGTGATTGAGAATAAACAGCCTATAATTATACATCGTGTAACTTTAATCGTCCTGGAACGAAAGCCAATGGATCCAATGCCTACTGCTCACTGGTACTAAGGAAATTGAAAACAGAACACTTCAATAACTAAAATCTCCGTAAAAATACTTGTTTTGTGCACGGCGAGATACGTAGTATACGCCCTTCCCATAGCGACTGCCAAAGCCGAGGCCGTTCCACCTTGAGGCGCCCTTGAACTAGTGGCCCCCTTGCCCTTCTGGCTCGAGCGTAGTAGTTGCACGCTCGCCTTCTTGTCCGGTGAAGCTGTAAATGCCCCGCGACTAACAACGTAGATCATTCACAAACACATACACTAATTTAGTGCATTAAAAACGCAATACCAAGCGCAAAATGACTTTAAAGACGGCGCGGCTCGTCAGCTGGCCGGTAGATACCTTCGGTGTTCCGAATTTTCACCCTAGCTATGATATTCGGATAGGGACTTAAACATCGGTAGATGTTACTTACTGAAGTGTTCTTTTTATTCATTTTTTTTATTACCAGTAAACAAGCAACGGAAAATTACACCGTGTTTATTTAAAATTTGCTTTAGACTAGGAATAATTTTACTAAGAAAATTCTTCTGAGAATTCAATATGACTTGAGGTAAAAACCGAGTGAGCTATGGGCCGATAACCTGGTGAAGGTAGCGGGTAAAATCTGGTAGTGAACAGCAAACACCCAATCGTTGGGGGAAGCTTTTTCTGCAGTAGACGTTCTTTAAGGTGATGAAAATGATTTGAGGTCAAAAAGTACTTTTGAACTCTATTATATCAGTGATGACTTAATATTATATATCCTAAATGTCAAAAATTATAATATTATCGAACTTTAATAAACTATGTCAATATTAAATTTAATATGACCTGAGGTCAAAATGTACTTTTGACCTTAATATATTTTGCAACCACTGTATTAGTAGTAGAACAAAGTAAAACAGCTCTCTTAAATAGCAAATATGACAAACAAATTAACAAAATAGACTTTGTTCTCAATCGCAGTGTTACCCTGTTTAATAATACTATAAGATCATAGTAATGTAAAAAAAAGAATAATATGACGAAACAATATCGTGTGGTTAAAAAAGACATGTACATTTGTTTTTAGGAAGTCGGACCAATGTTTAAGTCGGAATGATATACTTTTTAAATAATGGCGACCGCTGTGTTCCCGGTTGACGTTTGTGCAATTAAGTTTTCGTTGTTGGCATGCCAAAGATATAATGTTACCAGCGTGGAGAATTTAAATTTTGTTGTCTATAGTATAGTTGGGATGTTTCGTTATGAATTAAATGGAATGTAGTTAAATACTGTGTGCTGATTTTGGGATATTATTGGTTCTTTTGAGGGACTTAGTTGAAGGTTTTACCACTATGTATATAGGTACCATTTCCCTAAAAACCTTATAGGAATATCGCCAGCTCCCCTAGAGATGTCAGATACTGAGTTCCCTTAGCGGTACCAGATCTTAAGTTATATTGGGCATATATTCGTGGTGGAACACCTCCAACTAGAACGACCACTAAGTGTTGCTGGTCCTAAGTTAACTTTATCCCAAATTCCCCAAAGCTACCAAGTCTTTAGATAAGGCCCTAGAGTAATTAAGACCTTATCCAGGTCAATATAAATTTCATCTTATGTGCATTGCTTTTGGAAAATAAAAACCTCTTGGTGAGAAACATTATTTAATTTGACCGAACGTTTCGAGTTATGCGTAAATTTGACAGCTGTCATTTCAGTCTTGCCATATTTTACAAATAAATACGAGTACTTTTGCACTTAAATTCAAAAAAATCAGATTCAGTTTTAAATATGCTTTTACATTTTTTCTGATAGATTTGTCCTTTTAGAACCCATAATAATATTCCATTGTAGCAACCCAGTTTTATAGTTAAAATAATAATTATTAATTAGCGTTATTGAAATTAATTTGTCTGCACAAAACGTAGTTAGGGGCAAAAGTTGTAATATCTTAGTCGATTTTGAATACTTAGTCGATTTTATAGTCGACTAAAATAAAATGGTATTTCTTTCTTATATCATTACGATTCCTGCCATTTCTTTTTTTTATCTAAAAACCGGCCTAAGGTATAGTGTTAGTATGTTTTTTTTACTATCGCTGGTATTTTACTCTAGTCAAAATTTTATCGCATAATATTTCAGAATGAAAAACTTTAATACGTCAAAGCTGTTTACGTTCTATCGATGCATTTTTCAGCCCGACAATAGGGACCATAGAATTTAAATATTGATCATCTCTATATTCAAATGGGAAAAAGCTAGTTTAAAAAATATATAGTTTGAGTTGTCTTACTATTTTTTTTAATAACTCCTTTTTCTCAAAACGTAGGCCCACACTAGGAATTATTCCTGTGTTAGGTGCGTTCACAATGGTCATAATCATCATCGTATCACGATTTACGATCAAAACGTTATGTCAGAGTGGAGGAGCCATTGTGTAGCCTCTGGTGTCAGCTGGTGTAGCACCTCGGATCTGCCACTGAATTTCCTAGTGGGGCAGTCCTCCACGATGAATGTGTTGGTCACAACAAGGAGGCTCAGTGATGCCCTACTTCTGCAGATGATAATTTCACCTTGGGACTCCAATAATAATAACGAAACCGACCGAAATATACATTTGTTGTTTACACGAGTAGAGTTTATTTAGTTGACTTGTCCTATCTGAATTTATATTGACTTTGGTTTTGTTAAAATTTACTGTTTTTATCTATCTATCTATGTATATCATCACGCCAGCTCCCTCGCGGGGTAGGCAGAGAGTACAGAGTTCCAACAGGTTCTTTCTTTACATACCTCTCTGGCTTCCTCCACTCTAATAGTTCGTCTCATACTGTTTTTATAATTTCCCAAAAGCTTTTAAATATAGAGATATCAGCTTTTATATAACACATCTCAATATATTTTGAAGTATGGCAACTTAGTGTTTTTTTTTTATCTTGTCAATATTTCATTTTCTCCAAATTTTTTATACTTTTTTTTCTACATTAAAACAAAAAGTTGCCATAATTTCGAAAAACTATTTATTTTATTATTAAAAAAAATATATTCCTCTATTCTTATAATCAAAGAAAATGTACACATCATTTCCTAAAGATTTTTTGCTAGATACATACAATACACTACTCTGGCAAACTGACAATTTTTAAAACAAAAATTCACTCCTTTCGTTTATAAAAATGCCTTTCTGTTCCTTATCTAAGCCAAAAATTAAGCCAAAGTCTATTAAAATGTTAGATCATAATCTAAAACATATATATTAAACATACAGTATATAAATCGAAAATTTGTTGTATATACGATGGCCGTTAAAAAAAAAATATTTTGCAAATATATTTATTGTATTGGATATAATTTTGAGGAAAACGTTAGTATTAACTCAAAAGTCAAGGCAACATTAGCATTATTATTATGTCAGAAATCTTTTCTTTTTTCATTATACATAAATGAAGTCCAATTTCTAATAAAAAGATTTAGTTATTGTCTTAGTTATTAACTATTATTTCTTTCAATCCACTTTTGTTTTTGATTATACTTTTGCGGACAAAATTGTTGGGTGTAAGTTGATATCTTTGAGATTATTTTTCATTAGGCTTAGAACTCGGTTAATTCTATAACGATATTTCTTCGTTCAGTAATTACAATCAAGTTATTATAACATACTCTTTGGGGGCTTATTAAAAAAATTAAATCCCAAATGATATACATATTCCATTCCGTTTCCTCAAAATTATACCTTCGTTATATAGAATTGTTGTACTAGTACAATCGAGTACACAAGTGTCCCGGTTAATAATGAAAAACATAGTTGAAATACGATGTTAAATGTATAAGGATTTTATCGGTCGTTTCTGTTTTGCACTGTCATATGACAATAGACAAAGTGTTGTTTTAAATTTATTATCAATGTATAGGGTATGCATTGTAAATAAAACGTTTGTAATGTAAAGTCTTAAATCATTATATAATTGACGAAATATAATAGTCGCGATATTAAAAAATGGTCAGAAATTTATTACTATTGTCAGTAGATGTTGTTACTGTCTGTTAATTAAATAATATTCAAGTTAATAGTTGTATAGAGGGTCTATCCTATCACTAAAATGCAATAGTTAATAGTGGTGAAACATATATGACTATAATTAGATATTTGTATTTGGTATTTGACGAGACATTACAGAAAGTATCGTTAAGCGATTATATTCTTTGTTTGATTAAATTATATAGTTATTTTTGTAACAATTAAATCCATCTGGAATTTTACAGTTAATCATACGATAATAACCAGTAAGTACTTACCACCCAGAACATTTCTATTTCAGATTATGTCCACTTATTTCGAAAATCCATACGCTGTTTAATAAGTGGCTATATATTTACGTAATCGAGCTAATAATGACATCTAGTAATACATTTCTGAACTAAGTATTGTAGTATAGCGACTGATAAACCTTCCTATTATGTTGAATCAGATTTGTTTTGGTTCATAATAATTATTGCGTGATTCAACAAAATATATATATATATATATATATATAGTTTCTAAATAAATGTATGTACCATGAGGAATGACATATCTTTGTGAATAACAGCGTAATATAATATGCTACGTCAATTTAAAAAAAGCTATGTTATACCTGTAGATATATATAAGTGGATATCTATATTTACTATGTATGATACAATCGCGCACAACACTTTATTTTTGGATGTGTATTACAAACACGTCAAAACATGCTTAATAAGCTTGATAAATATAGATTTGTACTTAACATACGCTGATTTAGTGTAGATTGAATAATTAATTCTGTAAGGACAGTGTTGTGCTCGACTGTACGCGCTTGTCCTGTTGCAAAATGTATTTTTTTTAGTTAACTATTAAAAAACACGCGTCCGTATGTGTGTATAAGCTTCGAAACTACATATCACAGTGACAAATAAACCAATTAAATTTAATGAAAAAGTAAAAATATAACACATGTCTTTTTCTCCGGCCTAAGATATGTATAGATTTTTGTGCCGAAATAATTAGATTATTTTATTTTATTGCTGTTATCTTTTTTGTTAATACAAAACACGAGTAGGTACTTAACATTTCGTGGTGTTCCTCTTGAAAATGGGATTGTTTCGCATAACAAACTGGCTATTACCAGTTTTTTAAAAATTTACAGATTTTTCTAGATAAAACACTGATATAATGGCCGTTGTATTAAAGCCTATTTAAAAAATTATCCCATTTCTTGAGTAAAACCGCAGACTTTCAATACATTCATAACTCAATTAAGACTATTTGCTTCTAGTTAATGGCGTACCGGTGGAGCACACACACTCACACATATCAAGACGGATGGCAAACACTGACACACACAGGCACACCACTGCGAGAGGGGGGAAGGGACTAATGCCGCCGAAAAAAGAAATGAAAAATACACCCGTTTACAACTTTGGAGTTACCATTTTAAAAATTGAATTTTTTTTATTAAAATACGTGTAACGTGTGAATTTTTCAAATGCGGCAATACCAATTTTTTTGAATAATTCCTTATTTTTACAATTTTTTTGTCTAATCTAGATCATCTAGATCACTCTTATAAAGACATTAACAGTTAGTTCTTTTTTAATATATAATTATAGACACAGTAACATTTTTTTTTCATAATATTACACATTTCCATTACTTTTTTCTTTTTTTGTTTCTCTTTTTTTAGTAGAGCGATGCTCTATGGAATGCATCTTGCATTTTATTCTATTTAGCGGTATATAGGTATCGGTTAAGTAATATTCCCATTTAATTTGAATAATTAGTTGTTTAGTTAATGTATTATTTTCACACAGTGCCATTTTCAAAACTTCTATTTCAAGTTTGACAACCAGACATAGACAAATTAGACTTTTTGACGTAAGTTCTGAAGATGACACTGTTATTTCCCGTTTTATTAGTGATGATAAATAGTTAAAAAAATATGATATTAGTTTGTGAGAAATAAAAATAATGAGTTTCATTTACTTGTTCTCGATCCTGTATGCGCTTGCGACGAAAAATAACGTCGGTGCGCATGTAATGCGGATATTATAATGTCCAGTAAACTCGGTTGTTTTGTAATAAGTGACAGTTGTGAAAATGTACAAGTAATAAAGAAACTGTGGTATGAAATAGAAAATGTTGAGTTTTATTTTTGGTTTTGAATAGACCACGCTTGAAAACGTGCTTGTTTCTTATTTTATTTTTGGCACAAGTTTCGTTTTAGACTATTCCTTTTTTTGTAGCTAAACAGTTATAAGAACTAAAAACGTATGTAAATGTAAGAGAATAGTTTAGCACTCCTTAGGTTAGTAGTAAGTGTCATTGCAATGTCAATTATATTCGATTAGTGGAAAAAAAGAAACAGCAAAAGATTTTCTAAAAATTTTTCTTAAAAAAAAACAACATATAGAAGATTCGACCTAAAATTTCATTAAATAAGCCTTGCACAAGGATTTAGATTAAGTATTTCAAATGGTAAGGAGACACCGTATTCGCGCTGTTTAATATTTTCTTTTTGTTTTAGTAATAGATGTTTGTATGGTGTGACCTTTGTGGTAGTCTGTCTATACTACTGTTTATGATAAAGCAATAATTGAAAATAAATTCCTTCATATTCATTTTCGCTATAAATTAGCATAAACAGTGTTATAGTCAACCAAGAAGGACTAGTCCTAAAATAGCTGAATTAATAAATTAATAAAAAGTAATAAATGTTATCAGGTAAATAGATGCATATCTTTTTCTCTAGAAATATTTTCGAATGGAAAAACTAAGTGTTTAGTGTTAGGGCATCGATGTCGTGTTAGCTTGTCTCATTTGTGTTGTACGAAGAAATATATTTATTGGGAATTGTTTTCATTTTATTGTATATACAGGTTGTATGACAAATTGCGATTATACTGTAAGAGGATTATTTTTATTTGGCTTATTCTATAATATTAGCCCTGTTAAGAAACTGTCCCACTGTTGGGCACGAGCCTCCTCTCAAACTGAGAGGCTTTAGGCCATAGTCCACCACGCTGGCCTAGTGCGGGTTGACGAACTTCACACACCTTCGAGAAACTCTTAGGCATGCAAGTTTCCTCACGATGTTTTCCTTCACCGTTAAAGCAAGTGATAATTAATTTTTAATACGCACATGCTTTCGAAAAGACAGAGGTGCGTGCCTGGGTTTGAACCCGAGACCTTGGACTTTCCAGTCCAATGGTCTAACCACTAGGCTATCACTGCTTAACTGCTTAATAGCGATTACAAAAATAGCAACTGTACGATACGTTCAGAGGCTAATAAAGTCTTGTTCTTTCAGTTTAATCGCGATTGTATTACAACATGTACAATGAATAATTTTATTAAATTGATATCAACAAAGTTTTGTAATTACTGACAAAATGACACTATTCTACTCAAAAAAAAGCACTATATCAATTACACTTATGTCAACGACATGAAAATTGACTCAATTATTGTTGTTAAAACTTAACTATACTATGTAAAGTCACTACTGTAACGTCAATTTTACTGTCTAAAATCACGAATTACCTACATGATAATAATAAAAAATATAGCTAAACGAACGCTTAACAAAAGTAACACGAGAAACAGCACTTGGGCATTAAGTTTGTAATGAAAAGAATGTACTAAGTAATTTTATTTTTTTCCTTTTTAGCCTACATTTTATTGGAATTTAGGACTTGTAGTTACATGATAAACATTAAAATACATGTCAACACAACAATATCTTTCATTTCAACACAAAACCACTGCAGTATACACGTCAAACAAGTTCTACATTATTTTTAAACAGTCAACGGTCAAGTCGCCTAGTATTCTCAGATTTCCAAATCACGTAGATCACGTTTTTGTTTTGCATCAAACCCATTATGTTTCTTCATCTAAATAATACAATGATGTATTTGATGATGTCCACTAACTTTTGTAAAGAGTTGACTGATTTGATAAATTGAGAATATCGAGGTTGTCGCTTACTGTATAACCATAGAAATCTTAATCACATGAAGAATACAGAAGAGTCATCGAAATAATAATAAAAAAAATTACAACTAAATGAATTGAAAACCAATTAAATTTTGAATATTAATTAAATTGAACATGGTCAATATTTAATAATCAATGGGAAACTAGTCGACCAGTTTTCAATCTAAATTACGCCTACCCTTACACTTTTATTGCTAGAATTTAAAGGTTGTAAAACTTGTGTTGACGGCTATACAGCCGCCTAATGAACCCTCACGAACTTCAGCATACTTAACGTTATCAAACTGACAATATTCCGACACTATTTACAACGCCATCATATTGTTTTTTTATGAAAATCTTTACGTATTTTAATTACCTACAAAAAATCAATTCAATAAATTTCATTCAAAAATAAGAGTAAGCACTTTTGCCAGTGAGTGTAGCTACTGTCATGATATTTTACGAAAAATATTCGACATTATAATTATTCAAAACTCACCCGCATCTTCACGACTACATACCTGATAGAATGTTCAGGGATCTTCTTCAAAATATTATTTATTGTAATTCGTTTACTTTTGTTTTTTTACATTAAAAATATTTTCCATCACACAAGCTTAGAATAAATTTAATTTATTCTAAGCATACAAGATAGTTTCTTTAAAATAGAAACTTGGTAAGGCATTTAACAGACAGTAGTTCTACAAGAAATGAATCGCCATAAAATTCACAAAAATCACTAATAAAAAAAATAAGCTTTTTCCGATTCTAAATTTTAGAATCTAAAATCTTAATTTCATTTGGATTGCTCACTTTTATTTGAATTGAAATTTGGAAACAAATATTTTGAATTGCAAACTCTTTTTTTACTCAACGTCACGAAACATTCTGCTTACGCCACTGTAATGTAACAAGGATCTATCTATCTATATCATCACGCCAGATCCATGTACAGAGATATTCATTAATAATATCAAATGCACAAATTACTTCTACAAATATGACCAAAAAGTTTTACTCTCAACATTTCTAATAACTATTACACAAAATATACATTAATTATAATGAATATTTGTTCAATTCTTTAGGAATTTGAAAATTCCTAAATACTAGCGCAAGCTATGTTTAAAAATTGCATTTTAGAACATTATGCACCATATAAATATTAAATTAATTAAATTTTAAAATATGTAAATTATTAACAAAAATGGCGATGGAAAAAAGAGAATGTTGATATGTAAATAGTAACTACGTTGTTCAATTCTCAGAACTTTAGTTATTATTGTAAATTTTTAGAAACTATTTAATGAAAAAAAAAGTTATTTATAGTGAGCTGCACTTGAGACGCAAAAATGTAAAATTGTATAGAAAAATAAACGATGTTTTTTGCATAATGTGTGTTATTTATTAAATAAATTCTTGATATGAATCGCACAGTAAATCCTAAAACTGTTTACGAAGCATGGAAACAGGTAATTGCTATCATAATACACAACGAAAGTCTAAAAAATTCCCGCCATTCCGCCATATTTGTTATTGGACTGGGATGCCAAATTAAAAAAAAAAATTATATATACCGGAAACAGTAATTAATGCAAGTTCTAATTTTTGATACCCAATAGACACACTGCCCGCTTCCGCGCTGGCTGATCACTACTTCCCTTCCTTCACTATCCCTGCCCGGTGCTCCCTTTGTTAGCGGTTTTTTGAGCGGAAGTCAAGACTAACAGGCCACGCCCACTTAGTGGAGCCGGTTTAGAAATGTTTTTGCAATTATGGGGAAAATAATTTAAAAATAATAAGGATAAAAATCTTAAGAAATATGTAAAATACAAAAAAAGTGAGCGTGGTGCATCAGTAAAACCATAGGAAAGCTAGTATAAAAAAATTTAAGGAGGTATTTTTATGAAAACAATATTGTTTCGGGTAAAAGAAAATCTGATGTCGGAAGTTTCTGCAAACATAAGAGAAACACAGAGCGATGCTTGAAGTGCGAAGGAAAGTATGAGAACAGTTGACGCTGCCGCGCATTGCTCTAGGCGGAAAGTGGTAGCTGTAGCAGCTGTATGAACCGGGTATTATATATTTTACTGAACAGAAATAATGGTTTGTATAAGGTTCGAGTAAGTATTTGACAAATTGAAGCTGAAACAAATATTCTAATTTAACTTAGTTTATATATTGCCCATTCGCCAAACAAGCGAAGGCAGTGCAATCATATAAAAGAGGTTAAGTTTTATGTTGAGGTCGCTTAAGACCTTATTGTATGTAAAATCTAAAAAGATGAAGATAACGCGTCCTAAGAAGTAAGGAAATCTAACAAAAGAAATATAAATTTTATATTGTTTACTTACCTGCATGTCTAAGAGTTTCTCGAAGGTGTGTAAAGTTCGCCAACCCTGGGCCAGCGTGGTGGTCAACGCTACTGGGCCAGCGTGGTGGTCTATGGTCTAAACCCTCTCAGTTTGAGAGGAGGCCCGTGCCCAACGGTGGGACAATTTCTTAACAGGGCAAATATTATTATTATTATATTATTTACCTAATGTGTCATGATGATGGGCAAGAATCTCCCCCTCTTTCTTTCAATAATCTTTCAGTGCTGCGATGACCACAACATGTATCGACCAGCGATTTAGCGCAGTGGTTAAGAGTTTAAGCTGCTTCGCCCGCTGTGTCGAATAGTCGCGGGTTCGATTCCCGCACGGGACAAATCTTTGTGTGATCCACAATTATTTGTTCCGGTCTGGGTATTTGTTTGTGAATTTTCATGTTTGTAAACGCACCCACGACACAGGAATAAATCCTAGTGTGGGGCTACGTTTTTTAAAAAAAGAAAATAAAGAATTTTAAGTAGAATGACCATTTTTTGCAAGGGATTGAGATTTCATTTCTAATCTGATTCACAAAGAAATTTCATAAAATATTAAGGCAATTACGATGTCAGTTTGAACCAGCAATGTGACGTTGGACACGTAAACGCTCTCATGGGCTCACACGCAAAATTCTATCCAGAAAGGGGTGGCAGTAGCATAATGTAAATTCGGTATAAAAACGCAAATGAGAACAACCTAGCCGGAAGCAAACTGCACCTCAGCGCCTCTAGCGTCGAAAACCGTAATCAATATTAAAGACGTAATGGTGGCTGCTTGCGGCCCATTGCTGACAACTCAACATATTTGTGAAAACCGTACGAAAACATTCAGAAACTAATAAAAACCTAAGGAAAATTGGTACTACCGGCCAGGTACGTTGAATTAAATGTTTTTCTCTGTATTTACACGTTTTATTGCGCTTTTAAATCCATCGGTCACACAAAATGGCTGACCAGAAAGCGAGAAAAGCGTGCAAATGAATTCTGCAATTTTTCTATGTCGAAAACTTGAACATTTTACCTGTATATTGGCACTATTTTTGAATTGATCAGTTACTGATAACAATGTAAACAATGTGGAATGATAACTTTTTATTTCTCTAATTATAATAGAAATGCCGCAATATTACATAATGACGCATATAATTTTATATAAATTATCTTTGAATTAAGTATTATTTGTTATGAGAAAACGCATACAGAGGCATTTATAGATTTTTATACTATTTTTATTAAAAAATAATTGGAGTGAGCGGATATAATGTCGATTACCTCATGGCTATTGACATATATATTCTAACTAATTATTCATATGGCATGTGAAATCCCAGTTATTACTAAATGTGATAGTTAAGCCAAGTTGGAAGCCTTATAGGTGGCTTGATAATTTCCAACAGCAGGTGGCCACAAACTGCTTTCACGAATCTAGTCTGTATGGTGAAGTATGCCCCATATCTCTTCCACCTAGATTAGTTAGCCTTTGCCCACCAGTGGAATGATATTGGCTAATTTATGGTTATTGTTACTCTTTGAGGATCATGGGTTTAATCTGAAACTTCGCTTTCACCTTGATTAGAGAGACAATATTAGCCTATATTTTTATAAACTGGATTTTTTGAAGACTTGCATGGGGACATAGATTCAGTATTTAGAGGCTCAAGAGAGAATGAAAAATTGTTTTTAAAATTCCCCCACTAAGAAGACTGCTGAAAATTAAGAGACTTTGATTGGTGGTGCCTGTATTAAAAGAGAAGTAAACAAAAAAGACAAGTCTGTCTGAGTTCTTGCCATATCTTGACAGTAGAGGTTACAGTCTGAGAGAATAGATATGTAGGTAGGTTAAAGAAAATGAAAATGAGAATTTGTAAATGCCCCCCCAGAGAGCAAAATAAAGTATTTGATTGGAGGCAATTGCGACCATGTTATTTGTTGGCACCAGCCCCAAGTTACCCAGAAGGATTATTTATTATATTATTTAAATATAAAATAAACCATCTATACTCTCCAAGCATGGGAAGCAGAGGTGTATTGTGTATGTACACCCACTTTTCGCTGACTATATTAGGTCCCACGTAATAGGGGGAGAGCCTATTGCCATATACTGGGCACAATTCCAGACTGATACTGGGAATTTTCCAAAATATAAATTACGTTAGTCTGACCTAGGATATAGCTATTCAACCCAATATTAATGTAGTACCATAGTGTCTGTAGTAATCACAAAGGTTCAGGTAGCATTTGGCTTGGTCAGCCTGAGATGAGTAACCATAGCCATAAACCTACTGCCACGGAGCTCCACTGCAGATATGGGCAAAAATTAATTGCGAAAAAATGACATTAAAATTTTAAAAAATAAGGATGGACGATATGGCGCAGTGGTTAAAAGCTTATTTCTCTCCGCCCACTGAGTCGAATAGTCGCGAGTTTGATTCCCGCACGAGACAAATTTTTGTGTGACTGACAATTATTTGTTTCGGTGTGGGTAGTTGTGTATGTGAATTTTCATGTTTGTCAACGCACCCACAACACAGGAATAAATCCTAGTGTGAGTCTATGTTTTATTAAAAGAAATATATATATTTCGGATTTTATTGCAGTTGACTTCCTCGTTGGTCTAGTGGCAAAGCGCAACCCTTTGTGATCACGAGGTCCTGGTTTCAAATCCTAGGTTGGATAAGTGTAGTTTTTCTAACGAAAAACTTCCCAGTACGAGTCTAGAGTCTGGAATTGTGCATATGGCATATGTGGTATATGGCAATAGGCTCGCTCCCAATTACATGGGACCTAACATCGTCGGCGAAACGTGGGTGGACTCAGTACACCTCTGCCACCCCCGGTTGGGGAATATAGGCGTGACGGTGTATATTGCAGTTTATAAGTTCCTTACGTTTCAAGTGGTGTACAGCACCCATGGTCACGAAAAGGACTGAGATGTTTGACGTCCAAAAGGAATTGTAATTTGAGTACCTTAAGGCAATTAATTCAATAGCAATTGATTTTATTTTCCTTCCTTCAGTGGAACAGTATAGTCTGATTTATATTACACTATCTATCTACATCATCACGCCAGATCCCTTGCGGGGTAGGCAGAGAGTGCAGAGTTCCAACAGGTTCTTTCCTTACATACCTCTCTGGTTTTCTCCACTCTCATAGTTCGTCTCATACACGCTCGCCGGTCACGGAGACTCTTGACTTGTCCTTCAGATAAGACTTGGTCTATTTGGTCGTGGTAAGAGAGTCTAGGTCTTCCCCGGTACCTACATCCTTCCACTTTGGCATAGTATATCTGTTTTGTCATTCTTCTCACATTCTTTCTATATGCCCGAACCAACGGAGCATACCTTTTCTCATATATTATATGAGAAAGGGTATGCTCCTATATTACACTAATTTATATTATTTTTAACCGACTTCAAAAAAAGAGTTTCTTCATTCACCCCATATGTTTGTATGTCAGTGATTATCTCAAAAATACCTGATCTGATTTGGATGGGGTTTTCGTTAATAAACGGATATATTCTAGAGATGGTTTTAGTGTATAATATAGTATTAGAATCTGATGGAGCAGAAAATGGAACTTCCAATCACAAACAGAAAATGGGTATTATGACAATCTTGTAGGCACCTGTAAAAAAATACTACCCAACACTACACACACAAAACTGTAAAATTAAGGAGAATAATATAATATAGGTATATGACTATTCATAATTAATTTACTCAACACTTAGAATTGTAAAATAAGTAACTTAAAAAAAAGACAATAGACAGAGTCTTATTTGAAGGCCCGGCGAGTGTGTATGAGACTTAACTATGAGAGTGGAGGAAGCCAGAGAGGTATGTAAGGAAAGAACTTGTTGGAACTCTGTACTCCTGTACTCTCTGCCTACCCCGCAAGTGATCTGGCGTGATGATATAGAGATAAAAAAAAGAAAACTGACTTTAAACAGCAACCAATAAATATTTGAAGTCAGTGCCAAGAAAACTACTGCACCAACCGACTGGCACAGACCTCAAATAATTATTTTTTTGTTTTAGAAATCGGTTTTCTTTTTTTAGAAACTAGTACTCGTATTTATAATATTTTGACTGTTTGGGAGTGTAGTAAGAATGTTTTCATTATATTTCAGAATGAACTACAACTGTTTAATATGCAACAACCGGTCAGGTGCGCCGTTGAAAAATAATATGAGCTTATTCGGGGAACATGTGAGTATTTTGAGTGAGTTTTTTAAAGCAACTTAGTATAAGGTGTCTTAGGTTTTGGAATAATATACAGGATCTGTGCTATTCCAGAAAAACCGACCTACCTATGTCAATATTACAAAATAAAAGCGTGCGTAGCCGCGGATAACAGCTAGTTGCTAATAATAACAATGTTAATTTTTAATCTTTGGTTTTCAGAATACATTGCAATTGGGCAAGAAACTTTCAGATGTTGTTAGCGAGATACTGGAGAAACCGATGCAAGAAAACAAAATCCACACAAGCTTTTTATGCAAGAAATGTCACAAGACTTGCTCTGATTATGACTCCATACAAATTAAGTGAGTATTTAATAAACACTGTAACAGTGCGATAGGGATCTTTTGGCCCGCGGCCAAAATCGGAACTAACGCTGTCATCAAGTGAAATGTCACTTAATGACAGTTGTAGAGTTACTGTTTGCCATAAAATTGACCTAAGTGCTTTTTGATGTGTAACATCTTTCCTCTCGGTTGCTGGATATATTTTGTGGTCGTGATTTTGGAAAAGGGACGGAAATGTGTTACAGGAAACCGGGGCAGCGAGCGCTATTTGATTTGACCAATGAGCGCGCGCTATTTAATTTGACCAATGAGCGCACGCGGTGGAACCGGGGAAGCGCACGCTATTTAATTTTACCAATAGCGCGCGCTATTCGATTTGATCAATGAGCGCGCGCAGTGGAACCGGGGAAGCGCGCGCTATTTGATTTGACCAATGAGCGCGCGCGGTGGAACCGGGAAAGCGCGCGCTATTTGATTTGACCAATGAGCGCGCGCGGTGGAACCGGGGAAGCGCGCGCTATTTAATTTTACCAATAGCGTGCGCTATTTGATTTGACCAATGAGCGCGCGCAGTGGAGCCGGGGAAGCGCGCGCTATTTGATTTGACCAATGAGCGCGCGCGGTGGAACCGGGGAAGCGCGCGGTGGAACCGGGGAAGCGCGCGCTATTTAATTTTACCAATAGCGTGCGCTATTTGATTTGACCAATGAGCGCGCGCGGTGGAACCGGGGAAGCGCGCGCTATTTAATTTGGCCAATAGCGCGCGCTATTTGATTTGACTAATGAGTGATCTCAATTTCATAGTAGGATAACATCTCAGATGTTACACATCATATGCGACTACAGTAAGGCTCGCTCGTTTTTTTAAATTAGTAACCGTGCGGGTCCCCGCACCTGTTGAAATATTTCCCTGGATGTAGGAAAATTTTACTAACTGGTAACCCTAATTCCCACCAACACCCCCTGTTAATGTCATCCACTCGCTAAAAAATCCTTGTTGCACTGTACTATGATTGTCTCGTTGATCTAGTGGCGAATAATGCGCGTTGCTATTCCGAGATCCCGGGTTCAAATCCTAGGGGATACTATAGTTAAAAATTCAGTATCAGTCTGGAATTATGCCCGGTATATTCGAGATTGAACCCACGCCAATATTCAATGAGAGGATCGTAACACATCTGAGCTAGATCGTTAACTATTTCATTGTAACCCTAACACTGTATCCAGATAATATGGTTTCAAAAATAGAAAAGAAAAAAATAGAGGAAAAAGGTTAAAGGGATAAGCACGCTGAGCTGATTCGCCGGGTAATCTTAGTAGAGGACGCGTGCTGATCAGATGGTAGATTAGTAGTTAGATAAAAAAAAGTTAAGTGTCATCTTGGAAGTTTCTCCGGAGGGTTCATATACAAAATAAATAAGAATTTGAACATTAGAATGAGAGAAAATCTTAACTTATCGCTCTATCTCTCTCTCCCCTCTCTCTCTATCTCTCCTCTCTCTCTCTCTCTCTTTCGCTCTCTCTCTCTCCTCTCTCCTCTCTCTCCTCTCTCCTCTCTCTCTCCTCTCTCGCCTCTTTCTCACTCTCTCTCTCTCTCTACCTATTTATATCATCGCGTCAGATCCCTTGCCGAGTAGGCAGAGAGTACAGAGTTCCAACAGGTTCTTTCCTTACAGATCTCTCTGGCTTCCTCAACTCTATCAAAACTAATTTCTTTTTCATTATTACAGGTTACAATCAATGAAAACAGATCTACTTAATCAATTCAAGGAAACATTACCCAACTTCAATTTGAATTATGATAATTATGAGAAAACCGCTGGAAAACTCAACGAGAAACCCAAATTAGTTATGACTAAAAAGCTGGTGGTGCCAGCTTCGAAATTACAACCTATACCACCGGATTTGCTGTTAAAAGTTGGGAAATTCGCGCCAGTGTCAAATACTAATGCTATCGTGTCTAAAGTCAAGGTAAATACAATAATAATACATATATTTTATAATAAATTATATTTAACTAGCAACCCGCCCCGGCTTCGCACGGGCGAATTATACAGATACACATTCCTCTTGAATCACTCCGTCCAGTGGTTAAAACCATATGAAAATCTGTTTAGTAGTTATTGAGTTTATCGCGTTTAGACAGACAGAATCAGTGTAAAGATGAGAACGGGTATGTTCCGTTGGTTCGGGCATATAGAAAGAATGTCAGAAGAAAGAATGACAAAGCAGATATAGAATGCGAAAGTGGAAGGATTTAGGTACGGGGGAGGACCTAGACTATCTTACTATGACCAAATAGACCGAGTCTTATCTGAAGGTCAAGTCAAGAGTTTCCGTAACCGGCGAGCGTGTATGAGACGAACTATGCGAGCGGAGGAAGCCAGAGAGGTATGTAAGGAAAGAACCTGTTGGAACTCTGTTCTCTCTGCCTACCCCGCAAGGGATCTGGCGTGATGATATAGATAGATAGATATAATATGTAGTGATAGATGAATAGATATTAATATCAGCTGATACTGCCCACTGCTGGGTAAAGGCCTCTCACAAATCGAGGTGAGAGAGATTAGGCAATACTTGGTGGAGGCAGGTTTGTGGCCATCTATCTGCTGGTGGAACTTATCAACCCGCCTATAAGGCTTCCAACTTGCCTTAACAACTAACATATTAAATGGTAAACGGGACTAACGGCTTAGCGTGCTTTCTGAAGCACGGAGACGCTCGAATATGAAAATACCACAAACGGTCACCCATCTGAGACTGACCGAGCGGAACGTTGCTTAACCTTGATGATCGCTAAGACGGTCGCACAGCGCTACGAGCGCCTCTCGTATAAAGTTAAGGTAAGAGGGGATTTAAACCTCGTATTTATTAAGGAACAAATGTCACGCGACATGTCGCTTGAAGTCAGGCATTGTGCGGTGTCGCGTTGTGCGATGTCAGGCAAAGTCGGCGACATTTTTTTCACACGTAGTGCGTACTTTTATATTATCAAAACTGATAGACAAATAAAACGATACTTTATAAATTGATACCTGTAATAAGGTATCAATTTATAAGGTATCAATTTATAAAACGATACTTTATAAATTGATACCTGTAATAAGGTATCAATTTATAAAGTATCGTTTTATCATATCTAGGTTTGTCGGGAGTTCCTCCTATATGGCCAAAATTATGGATGCATTTAATAAAACTTCGGTATTTTTAAGTAATTACCGGTGAAAAACCCGTTCATGTGTTCACCGGAGAATCTCCGGTTTTTATAGAACTGGTTCACATCACTAGTCGTGATGCCATAAAAAAACGACTATAGTTTGTTGGTTTAGATCAAACTTTCCTCTTATCCAATCGAGTTGAAATTTGACATGTTGGTTCAGTTCCGATGAAAATATATTTTTATGGTAAGCATGACCTGATTGTACACCTGAAATTGACTCCAGACAAAGGAACTCTTCAACGGTCAACAGCATAGACAGAAAATTTTGGATACACATTTAATTTTGATGGGTCGTTTTAAATTGCCTGCTGCATTTTTATGCATGTCCTTAAAAAGTATTTTTAAAATATAATTATTATTTTAAATTTGACTGCTCCCTTGGTCTTGTCGTGGTGAATGGAAGGCTTTACCATCACGAGGTCCTGGGTTCAAATCCTAGGTCGAACAAATGATTTTCTATCGAAAAATTCCAAGTATCAGTCTGGAATTGGGACCTAATATCATCGGTCACAAGTGGGTGTACACTGTACATTTCTGCCACCCCCCGCCTTGGGAATATAGGACGGTGTTAATTATTCAATGAAAATCCTAATCTATTCCTAAATATTATTATATTTTTAAATTTCAGCCGGCCACCTCGTCAGTGTTAAATTTAAAAGTAACAGTGGGTACTTCAGTTCTAACTCAGACAATTAAAACGACTACATGCAAGCCAAAAGAGCCGACCATCATAACGTCTCTGTCTAACGCCCTGCGGGACGAGATAGACAGTATAGTGACGTCACAGAAAAGCCTGCCCACTATCGATAACTTGAAAGTAGAGGACAATAATGACCAGTCTATGGAAATTGATGAAGGTAAATAAAATTATATATATTGTCGTTGTAGATGTATGAACGTAGATGAAGCGGAAGAGGTGTGTCAGAATCGTAGTATGTGGCAAACTGTAGTCTCTGCCTACCCCAGTGGGATAAAGGCGTGAGTGTATGTATGTATTTTCGTTGTCAAATAAATATCTGCTATTTGCACTTTTTGTAAGTTTCGACATTTTGACTATTATGACTACAGTCATACACGGATATTTTGGTCCACGGCCAAAATCGGAACTGAAGGTGTCATCAAGATAAATGACACTTCATAACAATCGCGGAGTTGCAGTTTGCTATGAAATTTACCCAAGTTCTTTTTTTAATTAGTTATAGCGTGGACCCACCTGTTGAAATATTTCCCTGAAAGAAGTAAAGTTTTTATTAAATGATACCATTACTAAATATAAAATTAATTGGGTAATTTTTTAGCAAACTGTAATTCCGCGACTATTGACATTTCACTCGATGCCAGTGTTAGTTCCGAAATCGGCCGTGGGCCAAAAGATCCTTGTAGTACTAGAGAAGCTATATCTATCTATATAGGTAGGCAGAGAGTACAGAGTTCCAATACGTTCTTTCCTTACATACCTCTCTGGCTTCCTCCACTCTCATAGTTCGTCTTACGGAGACTCTTGACTTGCTCTTCAAATAAGACACGGTCTATTTGATCATGGTAAGATAGTCTAGGTCTTCCCCGGTACCTACATCCTTACACTTTCTCATTAAATTTATCTATAATAATGTGATAAGAAGAAATATTTGTGTTTGTAATCGAGAAACTCTTAAAGTACTGAACTGATTTTGATAATTCTTTCACTATTAAAAAGTAACATTATCCAGAAGTATCATAGACCTGATAGTTGACGCTGTTTTCGAACGGATGCGAAGACGCGGAAAACGGCCAGTAAATGTATATTTATTGTTACTAGTGGTCGCCCATTGGTCGAAATTGGACCATAATTAATTTAAATTATAAGTTTGAACATTATTAAGGTTCTATTGTCAAAGACTATACTTCTATAATCACAGATTTCGCCAAGGGTACACTATTAACTTGCCTATTTTCTTCAAACAAATTAAATCAAAAAATGATTAAAATAAAGAATACCTTTTTTTTTTATTGTAGCGAATAACCATGCGGTCAAAAAAATGCTGTCCATTGAACTTGAAATACATATTTCGATAATTTAATTAATGATACAAAACTTCTTTGTTAGTGATGTTTTTTGTAAAAACTTTTTCATCGTTTGCTGGTTATTTTTGACATTCAGTAAGACTGGGCTGGGCAGCATTTGGAAAACTCCGTCGAGTCTTCTTATCGCCCATACCCCTAATGCCTAAAAACGAAAGTTTTTAATCAGTGCGTCCTACCTGTAATGACATACGGAGCCGAAACGTGGCCACTCACTGTGCGGCTTGTCCACCAGTTCAAGGTCGCTCAGCGAGCTATGGAAAGAGCTATGCTCGGAGTTTCTCTTAGGGATCGAATCCGGAATGAAGTTATTCGTCAGAGAACCAAGGTTACCGACATAGCTCAGCGAATTAGCAACCTGAAGTGGCAGTGGGCAGGTCACATATGCCGCAGAACCGATGGCCGTTGGGGCAGACTGGTTCTTGAGTGGAGACCACGTGTCAGCAAACGTAGTATAGGGCGCCCTGTAGCTGGCTGGGGCGACGATATTCGTAAGGCAGCGGGCAGGGATTGGAGAAGGAGAGCTGAAGATCGAGCTCAGTGGCGTGCCATGGGAGAGGCCTACGTCCAGCAGTGGACTGACACGGGCTGATGATGATGATGAAGACTATAGACAAATAATGTTACAGACAAACAATATTAATCTATTCTCAATATCAAGTGTATTGTGTCAAATACATGGTAGTGTGTATAATGTTGTTTTTATTGATTTAATGTATTTTAAATGCATAATTTAAAAACAAATATAAACTATGAGTGTGGGAAATTTAATACTCCTCCGTCCGCGCAACTTTGTAAAAAGCGTACAAAGCTTTTGCTTCACGTATTAATATAATGATGATTTGTGCTTCCAGATTGTTCCTTATCAGTCGTCACGACATCTGAAGGCGGGAATCTAGTGTTACAAGTGGAAGGAGTTAAGGTAATATATATTTGTTTTTTTTTTTAAGGAAAGCAAGTCGGTAACGCGTTTCCCAAGCGGGGGTGGTAGAGGTTCCCTGTGAACACCCACTTTTCGCCGACGCTGTTAGATCACAAGTAATGGGAGGCGAGCCTATTGCCAGTATACCAGGCACAATGCCCGACTCCGGATCTTAGAACGAAGTTAAGAACGATAAGGCTGTTTTTTCTTTAGCTACAATGGTTACCGTAGCTGCCCTTACTGTCCCGTCCAAAAATGCATCCTGTCTATACTAATATAATGTTCACTGTAATGTATTTGCTTGCGGTGGCTGTCTGGTCACTCCCTTCCCCCCAATATGGTCGAGCACGGACCCCAAAAGCAGCACGTTCAAGTGTCCCCCCATACTCGTGAACGTGCTGCTTGTGGGGGGGGGGGGGGGCCCGGTCCGTCTGAGATCTTTTTAGACACTTACTTCGTAGAAATAACATCATTATAGTCTATTTCACGAGACATAGGCGCGGTGACGTTTCTTCGAATTCCATTTCAAGCATTTTTACTATAGAATAATTAAAATGGGGTATCCAGAAAATAAACAGGAACATAAAGAATAATGAGAAGGGATCGGGCGTGATGATATTTTTTTTTTATACTTTGCCCCACACTAGGATTAATTCCTGTGTCGTGGGTGCGTTTACAAACATGAAAATTTACATACATAAATACCCAGACCAGAACTAATAATTGTCTACAATGATTAGTTCCCATTATAAATACCCATACCGGAACAAATAATTGTGGATCACACAAAGATTTGTCCCGTGAGGGAATCGAAGCCCTTAAACACTGCGCTAAATCGTCCGTCATATAGATAGATAGATAAAGAATAACCAAAATTTTAATTTCCATTTATATGAGAGTCGAGGAAGCCAGAGAGGTATGTAAGGAAAGAACCTGTTGGAACTCTGTACTCTCTGCCTACCCCGCAAGGGATCTGGCGTGATGTTATAGATAGATAGACATATACTGTTTATAAATTTGTGTTATTACTTAAAACTTCATAGTATAACACTATTTCTTAATTATGTAAATTGGAATGGTTTGGATTTTAGGGACTCACATAATGAAATCGTTATAATCGATTAATTGTTTTTAAAATTGTACAAAATCATTTGCAGATTTTTTATGAATATTATTATACTCGTATGTATCCGATTGCCGCGTGGTTCCCGGCTTAGAATAGGACCAACCCATCTCATCCCATCGGGTGTCGTACAAGGCGACTAAGGGAAAACTAGGGAATGGGCAGCAGCGTTCCCTTAACACTTCTACCATCAAAAACTGCGCTCGCCAACCCGCCTGCCAAGCGTGGCGAGTATGGCAAACCCCCCCAATTTATTAAAATGGAAGAAAAAGATAAAGCCAGGCCCCTAGTCCCCGGCGGTCCTGTTCGTCCTGGCCACGGTAGCAGCTATGGTAACGACAGGACAAGGGGTGCTAAGAATCTCCGGCAGAGATTCGGCTACCACCAAAACCGAAAATTGGCCCTGGTGACATACAACGCACGCACATTGAGGACAGATGAGAAGCTAGTTGAGCTGGAAGAAGAGTTAAACAAGTTGCGGTGGAGTATTGTTGGTTTATCGGAGGTCCGAAGAGAGGGCGAGGACACGATAACCTTAAAATCCGGCAACTTGTTTTACTACCGGGAGGGCGAACAGCAGTCCCAAGGTGGTGTCGGATTTATCGTCCACAAGTCACTCATAGACAACGTTGTGTCCATCACTAGTGTGTCGAGCAGGGTAGCGTACCTGATACTCAGAATATCCAAAAGATATTCGCTGAAGGTCATACAGGTCTACGCACCGACCTCGGCATACTCAGATGATGACGTCGAAGTAATGTATGAGGACATTAGTAGAGCCATACATACTTCCAAAGCACACTTTACAGTGGTTATGGGTGACTTCAATGCGCGGCTGGGCAAACGGGGCGATGATGAATTAAGAGTGGGGCAATTTGGATATGGGCAGCGCAACCATGGGTCAGAGGCTGGCCGAATATCTGGAGAAGGAGGGACTCTTTATGATGAACTCTTTCTTCCGGAAGCCGCCTCATAGGAAATGGACCTGGATGAGCCCTGATGGTTCCACAAAAAATGAGATAGACTTCATCATGAGCACCAAGCGACAAATATTTAATGATGTCTCCGTGATTCACAGGATAAAAACCGGCAGTGATCACCGAATGGTCAGAGGCACATTAAATATTAATGTCAAAATGGAAAGATCGCGTCTGATGAAGTCTACGCTCCGACCTTCTTATGCACATATCCAAAACCCCGAGAACTTTCAACTCGAATTGTCAAACCGCTTCGAATTGCTAGACAGCAGCGCATCAGTGGACGAAATCAACAACAGGTTGGTAGAGACTGTCCATACGGTCGGGTCCAAGTATTTTAAGCCCCACCGTAAAAATAGACCTCAAAAACTATCCAACTACACCCGAAACCTCATGGCTGAGCGACGTTCCATGACGCTCCAAACCTCCGATGATGCTAAGTCCTATAGGCAGCTCAATGGACAGATACTGAAGTCCTTGCGACACGATTTACGGTCCTTCAATACAAGGCGTATTGAGGAGACCATAGCACAGAACAAGGGCTCCAAAGTGTTCGCAAGAGACGCGTCTATTGGGTAAAGCCAGTTGACGAAGCTGAAGACGGAGGACGGAAACGTAACGTCGAATAGGTCAGAGGTGCTCAGGGAGATAGAGAGGTTCTATGGGCAGTTGTACACCTCAGTAGCTGAACCTGTTGTTGACTTGGTAAAAGACCCAAGAGCCAAGCTAACCCGACACTACATTGAAGATATCCCGGACATCAGCCTGTACGAGATTAGGATGGCTCTCAAACAACTCAGAAATAACAAAGCGCCGGGCGAAGACGGAATTACCGCAGAGCTTCTGAGAGCGGGCGGAACGCCAGTACTTAAAGTCCTTCAGAGGCTGTTTAATTCCGTCTTGCTCGAAGAGAAAACGCCGGAAGCATGGAACAGGGGTGTGGTGGTACTGTTTTTCAAGAAAGGTGATAACACTTTACTGAAGAATTATAGGCCCATCACACTGCTGAGCCATGTTTATAAGTTTTTTTCGAGAGTCATCACGAATCGTCTCGAACGCAGGCTTGATGACTTCCAGCCTCCCGAACAAGCCGGTTTCCGGAAAGGCTTTAGTACCATAGACCACATACATACGCTGCGGCAGATTATACAGAAGACCGAGGAGTATAATCGGCCACTATGCTTGGCGTTTGTGGACTATGAGAAAGCCTTCGATTCGATCGAGATTTGGGCGGTTCTTAGATCTCTCCAGCGATGCCGCATTGATTATCGGTACATTGAAGTGTTGAAGTGCTTGTATAATAACGCCACCATGTCAGTCCGAGTACAGGGGCAGTGCACGAAGGCGATCCCCATAAAAAGAGGAGTAAGGCAGGGAGACGTCATTTCTCCGAAACTGTTTACGGTCACCTTAGAGGACGCCTTCAAGCTCTTGGAATGGCAAGGACTTGGCATCAACATCAATGGCGAATACATCACTCACCTTCGATTTGCCGACGACATTGTGGTCGTGGCGGAGTCGCTGAAAGATCTAGGACGAATGCTCGGTGACCTCAACAGAGTATCTCAACAAGTGGGTCTTAAAATGAACATGGACAAAACGAAAATAATGTCTAACGTCCATGTCGTACCCACCGCACTCACCGTTGGGAACTCTACTCTTGAAGTTGTCGACGAATACATTTACCTGGGACAGGTAGTCAGGTTAGGTAGGTCCAACTTTGAGAGAGAGGTCAATCGACGAATCCAACTCGGCTGGGCAGCGTTCGGGAAACTGCGCAACATCTTCTCATCCAAAATACCTCAGTGCCTAAAGACTAAAGTTTTTAGTCAATGTGTGTTACCAGTGATGATATATGGATCAGAGACGTGGTCTCTTACAATAGGTCTCATAAAAAAGCTCAGAGTTGCTCAGCGAGCTATGGAGAGAGCTATGCTCGGCGTTTCTCTACGCGATCGAATCAGGAATGAGGAGATTCGTAGAAGAACCAAGGTCACTGACATAGCCGTTAAGATTAGCAAGCTGAAGTGGCAATGGGCGGGCCACATAGCGCGTAGATCGGACAGGCGTTGGGGCAGAAAGATTCTAGAGTGGAGACCACGTATTGGCAAGCGCAGCGTGGGACGACCGCCTGCCAGATGGACCGACGATCTTGTGAAAATCGCAGGAAGTCGTTGGATGCAGGTGGCATCGGACCGGTTACGCTGGAAAGCGATTGGGGAGGCCTATGTTGAGCAGTGGACAAGTATAGGCTGAGATGATGATGATGTATCCGATTAAACCTATCTTACCATGACCAAATAGACCGTGTCTTATCTGAAGGGCAAGTCAAGAATACTCGTAACCGGCGAGCGTGTATGAGACGAACTATGAGAGTGGAGGAAGCCAGAGAGGTCTGTAAAGAAAGAGCTTTGTTGGAACTCTGTACTCTCTGCCTACCCCGCGAGGGAGGTGGCGTGATGACATAGATAGGTATAGATAGATAGATAGGTGTGTTCAAAGTCAACTAATTAATAAAAAATACGTCGATGCGCAATCTAGACACATTGAAATAAACAGTTTCATAAATTTTTTAAGTAATAATTCTCGTGCGCGACGAATTAAGCTATTTGACAGATGTTTTTTCTGGCGAATCGCTTGATTCCTACCTTAGTAATGAAATGTTGGTTTTGTTTATGTTCCCAAATTATTGCTTTAAAAATCAATTCGTTCTCCATTACAAATTGTCTTGATTGGATTTTTCACTAGATTTTATTTCATTCAATTTTATCATTACCACATTTCTAGAAACGTCAAATCCCAAACGTCACCCTACCCTGTCTCGTGAAAAAGACTATTGTCTCATATCACACTGGAGCTAGATGGTAAACTATTTAATGGTAACCTAAACATTGTATCCAAACAATATAATTTAAAAATATTAGAAAGGAACAAGAAAAAGTTAATTAATAAAAACTAACAAGCCCGCTGAGTTTTTGCGCGTTCCGATCCAGATTAGTAGTAAAATTATAATAAAAAAAATGTAAATTGACTATTTGTAAACGCCCCCGCAGGGTTTATACAAAATAAATTATTTGAGGTTGAGTTTAATAAAGCTGTTGAACATGCTAATCTCTGGAACTACCAGTCCTTGAGGAAGTTTGAAGGTTTACGGTACGACGGTAACGGTAAGGAGCGGAGAAAAAAGAAGACTAAAAAAAAACTAGTGAGCCTTACAGTAGTCGCATATGATGTGTTACATCTGACATGTTATCCTACTATGAAATTTAGAGACTCATTGGTCAAACAAAATAGCGCCCGCTCATTAGTCAAATCAAATAGCGCGCGCTTCCCCGGTTCCACCGCGTGCGCTCCCTGGTCAAATCAAATATCGCGCGCATCTCCGGTTCCACCGCGCGCGCTCATTGGTCAAATCAAATAGCGCGCGCTTCCCCGGTTCCACCGCGCGCGCTTATTGGTCAAATCAAATAGCGCGCGCTCATTGATCAAATTCGTTAAGTTTCCCGTACACATTTCCGTCCCTTTTCCAAAATCACTCTCACAAAAAATATCCAGCAACCGAGAGGAAAGATGTTACACATAAAAAAGCCAATCGGAACGAAATTAATAGCGCGGGTGGGTGATGCTTGCGACCGTATTAGCTTCGGAGTAAACGGCGGGTGAACCTACGGGGCACAGCTAGTATAGTATATGAACGACAAACACCTCAGTCTTTCCCGTAACCATAGTTGCTATAAAGCACTCGAAACATTAGAAACTTGAAATCCCAAATCCCCATTTACTTACAGACGAAATCAGAACAGTCTTCGGGAATCAGCGAGTTTATAAACGTGGACCTGCCCTCACTGGACGGCGCGGACGAGGAAACGCAGAAGTACATACTAAGGAAGCTACAGATACTTAACCAAGGAGATCAAGACGCAGATGACGATGACGAGGAAGGACGTAAGTTTTTATAAGCTTTTATTTAACTTGCACTGTTCATATGTCTGTCTGTCTTCCAGGTTCAAATCTTGTGATCCATTTTTCAGACTACCCATTTGCGGGTGGGTATCCGATTGAGTTGAAATATGGCATATGTATGTAAGTTCGGTGACAATGCAATAATATAGTAACCATGGAGCTGATGGTGGAGTCAGAATGTGACCATAGGAACAATTACACAACACAACCCCATCGTGTTAAGGCTTGTGGGATTGGTATTGACAAGTACTATACAACCAAATGGTGTTCAGGGTCTGATGATGAAGTCGAAAGGTGGCCAATGGAACCACTCAACTACTTAACATAGCCCCGCCGTGTTTGGGTTCGTTGGAACTGATCGACGAGTACTATAGACCAGGGTTGTTAAAAAAACATGGTCTTTTTTTAGTATGTATTTTAAACAATGTCTTAAACAAGTTTTAAATAAGTACTAGATTTGCAAATAAAACATGGTTACGTTCGTATAGAAAATATTTTTTTGCACAATTCCAGACTCCGGACTCGTACTGGGAAGTTGACTCTCTCGTTGGTCTAGTGGCAAAGCGCATCGCTTTGTGATCACGAGGTCTTGGGTTCAAATCCTAGGTCGGACAAGTGTAGTTTTTCTATCGAAAAAAAAACTATTTTTTTTTTAATTCCGTGTTTTTTTTTCAATGCTGCTGTAGACACGGATGGTATTCAGGCTCTGATGAAGTAGCCGGAAGAAGGCCATAGGAACTCCTCAATTTAGCACGATACTTCATTGCGTTTTTGGTATATAATCTTGCTTTTAAAAAGATCTTTTTAAATTCAAATTAATATTATACGTTTACCCTTTTAAATACACTCCGCGCCCTTTTTAATTCTCTAAACTAGGGATCAGCATCGATTCATTTTTTTTTCTTTGCAGACACTATAGTACTGGACAGTGAGAACGGGTCCATTTTGCGAATGGTTTCTGGACAGAAGTTTATATACGAGGGCGGTGAGATCTCGCTCGTCATGCCGGACGAGGACTCGCAGCAACAGGAAGATCCCCTCGAAGAGGAGGACAGTCAGGGTGCGTACAATAAAGATATGTTTATATACGAGAACAGTGGATTTATGCTCGTATTAGCTGTTTGAGGACTCTCAATAACAGGAAAACTCTCTCGGACAGCAGGGATGCGTACAAAATAGACATTTATATACGATGACAGTGGATCTACGCTTGTATAAGCTCGTTGAGGACTCGCAGCAAAGGAAGACCCATTCGAACAGGGGGACAGTTAGGGTGCGTACAATACAGACATAGTTATATACCAGGACAGTGGCTATTCGCTTGTTTAAGCTGTTTGAGGACTCAAGACCAGAAAGACCCACTCGAACATGGCAACAGTCAGGGTGCGTACAATGCAGACATTTTTATATACCAGGACGGTAGTTTAACGCTTGTATAAACTGTTTAAGGGCTAACAGCAGCAGGAAGACCCTCGAACAGGGGAACAGCCAGGGTACGTACACTATCCAATCCTAAATATAAAAAAAACTGTCGCTATATTCCTCAAACGCGAGGGTTTTAGAGGTGCAATGGGTACACCCACTTTCCCTGACGATTAGGACCTACACCTCAACCCCAAGACATCGTGATCGTTACGCGCATTATTCGCCATTAGACCGACAACGCAGTCAGGTATAGTAATTGAAGGTACGCCGAAATACAGGTTTTCCTAGTTCGGCGACAGAGGCAACCACTATATTTAAGTACCTGTCAATTAGCCTAAGATTATTTTAAAACACTGTTGTATTGGTTTTTTTTTTTATGGTTAAATAAATTATTATTAATTATTATTATTATTATATGAAGAAGTGTATATAAGGTGTAACATACCAAACGCAAGACCTGAAAGTAGTTTGTTTTAAATCCGCAACTGATCCCATTCCAACAATCTTTAATGTATCTTACATCGTTTTTTTGTAATTTGCAATTAAACGAATTTACTCCTTCAGTGCTCTATAGAAAACTAAATTTATTCTTGATTCATAGCGATAAGGAGATTTCAAATGCATTCCTAAAACGTATTTCTCGAAACGCATTGTTAATTGGGGTATAAAAGTGCTTAAAAAAGGGTAAAAACCTTTAAATTTGGAAATTTGGTTTTCGTTTTAAATTTATGAAGCAATTCTCTAATCGGGGTGTATGAGGTCTTGTGTTTTTTATGTGACACCTTCTATAGTACTTCCATGATTCAATGAGGCCTTAAATATTAGACATTTTACACACACCGTCAAGCCTATATTCCCCAAGCGGGGGTGGCAGAGGTGTACTGAGTACACATGTTAGGTCCCATATAATAATTTTTTTTCGACGGGCGATTTAGCGCAGTGGTTAAGAGCTAAAGCCGCTCCGCCCACTTTGTCGAATAGTCGCTGCTTCGATCCGTACGGTACCAATCTTTGTGTGATCCACAATTATTTGTTCCGGTATGGGTATTTGTGTATGTGAATTTTCATGTTTGTAATCGCACCCACGGTACAGGAATAAATCCTAGTGTGGGGCTACGTTTTTTAAAAGAAAAAAGAAATGTAATAGGGGCGAGCCTATTGCCGTATACCGGGCACAATTCCAGACTCCGGACTCATACTGGCAAGTTTTTCGTTAGAAAAACCACATTTCTCGGACCTAGGATTTGAACCCATGACCTCGTGATCACAAAGCGATGCGCTTTGCAACTAGACCAACGAGACAGACATTTTACTTGCAATGTTTGTATGTCTGTCTGTAAAATGTAATGTATTGTGATATGATTTGAACTGGAAATGTGTTTGCAGTTCAAATCTTATGATACATTTTTCAAGCATTTGCGTAAGTTCAGTGACAATGCAATAATATGTTACGATGGAGCTGGTCTGATAATGGAGTCGGAAGGTGGCCATAGGAACATGTGAAATTTATAACTTTTTGTGTGTGTGTGAATGATCTACGCTGTTGGCCGCGGGGCCTTTACAGCTTCACCGGACAAAAGGGCCAGCGTGCAACCACTACGCTAGAGCCAGAAAGGCAACGACCGAACGGCCTCGGCTTGGGCAGTGGCTATGGGGGAGGGCGTATACTAGGTGTCCGTGGTGCTCGGCACCGGCCCAAGGGCAAGGGGGCCGGCGAGGTCGGCGTCTGAAGAACGGATGTAAGGGCGTCGGGAGGGTCGGTGAGAACATGCCGCGGACGGCGGTTGCGGCTGATAGGAGGGGAGTTGGGTTCGTAGTCGGCGGCGGCTACGATTAGCGGATTCCTATGATTGGACGCGTTCGCGAAATATCGGGTTGTCGCCTTTTTAAAAAAGGCGCGAATAGGCTCGAGACCGAGATCGGAATGGAAAAAAATATATAACGTAAACCCCTCATGTTAAGGCTTCTTACATTAGTGTTGACAAGTACTATAGAACCAGATATTGTTCAGGATCTAATGAAGCCGAAAGGTAGCCATTGGAATCACCCAACTACCCAATATAACACTGCCATGTTTGGGCTTGTTGGATGTGTCTTGGTGAGTACTTTAGACCCGGATGGTATCCAAGGTCTAATGATGGAGCCCGAAGGAAGCCATAGGAACTCCTCAACTAAACAAGATATCTTTATTGCGTTTTTGCCATAAAGGCTTGTTTTAAAAAGGTAATTTTAAATTAAAATTTTATATTACAGATTCAAACGACGAGTCCCAGATAGAGTTGCAAGTGTCGGGTGACGAAGAAACTGCGAACGCGATATTAGCTGCCGCCCAAGAACAGGGTTTGTCTAGTACACTGAGTTATTGGTAATTAATTAATAACCTACCCCGCAAAGGCACTGAAATCTTGACAGAAATTTGATTCCTTATTTAATTATAATAAATGATATCAGCCTATACTGCCCACTGCTGGGGAAAGGCCTTCTCTCACAAATCGAGGTAAGAGAGATTAGGTCATACTCACCACGCGGACCCAGTGCGGATTAGTGGAGGCAAGTTTTTGGCAACCCGCTGTTGGACTTATCAAGCCGCCTTTAAGGCTTCCAACTCGGCTTAACGAATACCACATTAAGTGGTAACCGGGACCAACGGCTTAACGTGCCTTCCGAAGCACGGAGACGCTCGAATTTGAAAATGCCACAAACGGTCACCCATCTCGGGCCGACCGAGTCGAACGCTGCTTAACCTTGGTGATCGGTAAGAACACCGCGGTCGCAAAGCGCTACGAGCGCCTCATTATTTCGCAGGCTTACATTATTTATTGAGCTTATACAAGGTGTAACATATACTATAACGCAACACCTCAGACACCCCAATTAGAGTAATGCTTTACAATATCAATACGAAAATCAAAATTCCAATTTTAAGGAGTTTTCTACCATTTTTTTAAAGCTCTTTTTGGTACCCAAATTAACCATAAAATATAATAATTAATTAACTTTTGTATGCATATTGCAGCAGCAGTCTAATGGTTAGACCGTTGCACTGCAAAGTCAGAGGTCTCGGGTTCATACCCAGGCACGCATCTTTGTCTTCTCGAAAGCATGTGCGTATTAAATAATTAACTAACACTTGCTTTACTGGTGAAGAAAAACATCGTGAGGAAACCTGCATGCCTGAGAGTTTCTCGAAGGTGTGTGAAGTTGGCTAACCCGCACTGGGCCAGGGTGGTGGACTATGGCCTAAATCCTCTCAGTTTGAGAGGAGGCCGTGCCCGAGAAGGCCCGTGCCCAACGGTGGGACAGTTTCTTAACAGGGTTTAATATTATTTATGACAAGGATGGCTTATCAACCCGCTAGCGTACTGCTAACGTCAAAATTTTCGAGCTAGGTGTGCGTGTGACAAGGGGCAAGCCTGTCGCCATATTTCGGACACATTTTTCACATATAATTCCAATTGTTTTCACGTTCTGTGAGATATGGCTGCTATCCTTGCTGAATTTGATCAAAATCTGTTCAGTGGTTTGGACGTAAGAAGGTAACAGACAAACAGACAGAGTTACTTTCGAATTTATAAATTATTGTGGATAAGAGGGATGATACTATACGAATAAGTGATTTGATATAATGTTCTTTCCAGGTGGTGCGTTCATAAAGGTGGAATCCGGAGAGATGTACCGAGTGAAATCTGTTCACAGCCAGGAAGTAGCCACAACGCAGATCGTCCAACAGGAGGGCAAGCTTTTCCGTTGCCTGCTGTGTGCCAAAACTGATCCTGAGGGTCTGTACACTCCCATTTCTCAATCAGCACTTGATTTTCGCGATGTCCATATTAGGCGGTCCCCCATTAATTCAACGTTTATCGAAATATAATTTGTCTTAAAGGCAGGACCTTAAGCCTTACATTATACCTTATGTGTGTGTCTCCAGGGTCATGGAGTGGAGATGCAGCTGCCAGCATGCGCCACCTGAAGCTGGTTCACGACGCCAGGATCTACATCTGCCAGCTGTGCGGGGAGCTCATGAGGAAGCGCTCCGATTACACGCAACATATAGGTACGGACTGCGAAAGTGGAAGGATGTAGGTACCGGGGAAGGCTTAGACTATCTTACCATGGCCAAATAGACCTAGTCTTATCTGAAGAACAACTCGAGAGTCTCCGTAACCGGCGAGCGTGTATGGGACGAACTATGGGAGTGGAGGAAGCTACCTACCTGTTGGAACTCTGTACTCTCTGCCTACTCCGCAAGGGAACTGGCGCAATGACATAGATAGATAAATAGATGGAAATAGGTACTTTGCCATCCACCACCAGAAACACGGCCACTGCACGACAAAAGCCTCCCCCAAACATGGCTTGGTTCAGTGGTTAAGAGATTTGGCGCCCCGCTCCATGGATCTAGTAGCCGCGGGTTCGATTCCCGCAGGGGACAAATCTTCGTGTGATCTACAAATATTTATTGCGGTCTATTTGTGCATGTGAATTTCATCTTTGTAAACGCATCCACGACACAGGAATAATGTCTAGTGTTAGTTTTTTTTTTAAACGTTGCCCCATACTAAGATTTATTCTTGTGTCGTGGGTGCGTTTACAAACATGAAAATTCACATACACAAATACCCAGACCGGACCAAATAATTGTGGATCAGACAAAGATTTGTCCTTTGCGGGAATCTAACCCGCGACTATTAGACACAGTGGATGGAGTGGCTTAAGCTCTTAACCACTGCGCTAAATCATCCGTCCGTAGTTGTTTGTTAGGAATAACGTCATTTTGGATCGTCAATGCATATATATACAAGGTGAAAGATGAAGAACACAAGACCTCAGACACCCCAATTAGATTATTGCTTTACGAATTCTATACGAAAATCAAACTTCAAATTTTAGTGAGTTTTCTACTATTTTTTTAAGCTCTTTGGTACCCAAATTAACCACGAAACTTGTAGTTTTGTTTGAATATTGAGATGTTTGTATTAGATATGCATTTTAAATCGCCGTATTGCTATTCCGACTGCCTCGTTGGTCTAGTGGCAAAGCGCATCGCTCTGTGATCACGAGGTCCTGGGTTCAAATCCTAGGTCGGACAAGTGTTGTTTTTTCTAACTAAAACTTCCCAGTACGAGTCCGGGAGTCTGGAATTGTGCCCGGTATATGGCAATAGGCTCGCCCCCTATTACATGGGACCTAACATCGTCGGCGAAACGTGGGTGTACTCAGTACATCTCTGCCACACCTGCTTGGAGAATATAGGCGTGACGGTGTTTTGTTTTATTCTTTTTTCAGTTGCATGAAATAAATGATTTATTATTATATGTATCTCGCTTAGATTCACGGGCTTTACCCGGACCATTGAATTATTATTATTATTGTTACGACTTCAATACACCCCGATATCTCGTAAACCCCTTATTGGGGAATGTTAATTTTAAAATGCATTACACACACTTAGGCCCCCTAGCGATCTGTCTAGAAAGATCTAGAATCCGCGCTTAAGTGCTGAAACGTCTAGAAGGTTCCACCCCTTTAATTATCGCCGGCGCGCGGTCGCGGTATACAAGTACCTATTCGTTCCCGGATAAATAGGTATATAATAATAATACCGCGTTGTTGACCGCGCCGGCTATTGTTCGATGTACTGCGGGATCGCGTCCGTTCTAGAACTTTCATACGAGTATAAAAGGAGCACAGAGCGTGGGGATGGACGCAGTCTCGTCTCGGAAGCGATAGTGATCAAATCGGAGAACTAGCGATCTAAGTGGAATACACCGGTGTCTTTAGCAACGATATACGGATACTAGAGTAATACTAGTGTGTGATTGGTTCGTGTGTGTATTTCCATTCGACGTACTGTTTTGTGGGTACAGCGCCTAATAAAGTACTTCGCACGTTATTAGGCATTTAATTACCTCGCAAACGTAACATTATTATATTAAACCTGAGGCAATTTCTAACTGTCTACCTCACTATTGGGACTGTAACTTAAAATGGCCCATATTATAGTGCTGAAAGATTTAAATTACAATGTCTACATTAATTCCAACAGCGGAACATACACAGAAGCTGAAGAGCCTGTCGCAAGCCGGCAAGCCGAGCAAGTACACGTGCATCACCTGCGGGAAGACATACAACAGCCGCACTCTACTGGCCGAGCACACCAACACGCACACGGGCGCGCGCCCCTACGCTTGCTCTCTTTGCGACAAAGCATTCGCCTCCAAGTACACACACCAGGCGCATCTCAAGACACACGAGGTATATCATCTATCTATCTATATCATCGCGCCGGATCCCTTAGGCAGCCGGGGTAGGCAGAGAGTACAGAGTTCCAACAGGTTCTTTCCTTACATACCTCTCTGACTTCCTCCACTCTCATAGTTCGTCTCATACGCGCTCGCCGGTTACGGAGACTCCTGCCTCCTGACAGGTATATAATATTATAATATTAACTCTGAAAGAGAGGAAACAAAGTTACAGAGTGTAATATTAATGTAAGACGTGTAAGAGTGGAACGAGTGAATGAATTTGTTTATTTGGGAAGTATGCTCACGAAAAATTCACTCGTCTCCACAGAATTAGTAATTCTTTCATGGGGCAGTGTATACGCTTCTACAACAAATTACTCATAGATATCCGAAACATGCCTATTAATAAGTTTAAAAAGGCAATTAAAACTAGACTCTGTGACAAAGGGTATTACAAAATTTCGGATTATCTTGACGATAAAATGGATTGGGTTTGAGCAGCTCCTCAATCGGCAACAATAATCAATTTTGAAAAACAAAAAATAATGGTTACCAGAAAGAAATTAAAAGACTAGCCCGCTGAGTTTCTCGCCGGATCTTCTCAGTGGAGGCCTCGTTCCGATCCGGTGGTAGATGTAAAAAATTTAATAATTTTGACGTTTGTGAGTGCTATTGTATTGGTCTATGCAAATAAATGATTTTTGACTTTGAAATGAAAGGTGTGATATTGAAAGGAGAGTGATCGCGTGTAACGAAGTTATGAATTAAATAAATACATACATATATTTAGATCCCGTATTGAGGCGCTCGCAGCGCTGTGCGACCGCGGTGTTCTTACCGATCACCAAGGTTAAGCAGCGTTCGACTCGGTCGGCCTGAGATGGGTGACCGTTTGTAGCATTTTCATATTCGAGCGTCTCCGTGCTTCGGAAGGCACGTTAAGCCGTTGGTCCCGATTACCACTTAATGTGGTAGTTGTTAAGCCGAGTTGGAAGCCTTAAAGGCGGCTTGATAAGTCCCAATAGCGGGTGGCCACAAACCTGCCTCCACCAATCCGCACTGGGTCCGCGTGATGGAGTATGACCTAATCTCTCTCACTTCGATTTGTGAGAGAAGGCCTTTGCCCAGCAGGGGGCAGTATAGGCTGATATTACTATTGATGGCTGAACACCACAATTGTATACCATATGACCAAATTGGCTCCAGAATTGCCTCATACACCATAATTTTACCGTTGTTGTTTAACTGGGAATGGCGTCCGATTAACCAGTGGAGACCGCGGAGTTTTGTGTCTGGTTGTTTTCGCTTGGTACAAATATACTTTTTCCACGTGAGTCTTCTTTCGAGGTGCATACCTAAGTATTTGACGTGGTTTTCTTAGGAAATTTACTTGTTGTCCAGTCTTACAGGTGGACAGTTTCCTTTGTAAGCGTAAAGGTTACATTTGTACATTTGCTCTGATTAGCTTTGATTCTCCACAAATGGAGCCAATTTTCAATTTCATCTAGATGTTTTTGTTGCGCCAACGAGGTAAGTTTTGCGTCATTGGAGTTGATAGCAAGGCGGTTTCGTCAGAATAAGTCGCAGTTGTAGTATGGTCGGTTGTCGGAAGATCTGCAGTGTAGATGAGGTACAGTATTGGACCCAATATGCTACCCTGGGGGACACCTGATTTGATTTTGAAGTATCATTGTTGTACTTTTAAAAAGCTCAACAAGTCTACAAGCGTGCATAAGTTCGTGCAAGATAATGTGTTTGAGCGTAAAAGTCTTTCAGGCACGTTTTGACTTGCTCTAAATAGCGCAAATACTTACCAATTTAAAAAAGTTGCGGTGGGTTAAGTGAGTTGACATCATTTTCTCACCAATAATTAACAAAATAAATAGACATAAAATTCAGACAATATCAAGTGTAATAATTATTAATACAATATACGTAAAAATACTTAAATAGGTAATTATTTTTTGAAAAAAAAAATCATTAAAAATCGCACATGAAAGAAAAGACCACAGATAGGATTTTTAAAGTAATTTGGCTTTGGGGTTCTGAGGCATCAGTTCATTTTGGAAAAGGAATCTCTTACCCGAAATAGCTTGGGAATACCTGGTCTACATGATTAAAAAAAATGATTTTGAAGAGAAATTTGCTTTTAGCGCAGTGGTTAAGGGCTTAGTCCGCCCCGCCCACTGTGTCTAATAGTCGCGGGTTCGATTCCCGCACGGGACAAATCTTTGTGTGATCCACAATTATTTGTTCCGGTCTGGGTATTTGTGTATGTGAATTTTCATGTTTGTAAACGCACCCACGACACAGGAATTAATTCTAGTGTGGGGCAACGTTTAAAAAAAAAAAAAAAAAATCGGTATCTTTTTTTCTGTCTCCAGGTTAGGCCGCGGCCGTACAAGTGTGACCAGTGCAGCAAATCCTTCTTAACCCCACAAAATCTCATTCAACATAAGAAAACACACCTCGGTATCAAAGACTTTGTCTGTAATGTTTGCAGTAAGTATTAATTTTATTCCGAATATCTATCTACATTATCATGCCAGATCCCTTGACAGAGAGTACAGTTTTATAGGTCATGTCCTTTTAGACTGGCTCAGCTCTAGATGGCCGTTGGGGCTTCTGTCCCATTCGGGAAACTTTCTAGGTCTAAGTGGCGACCACGTACCGGAAGACGTGGAGTGGGCAGGCCCCCTACAAGATAGACCGATGATCTGGTACAGAACAAAGCCGGTCGTCTTGGCGTAGTGACGTCCTTCGGTAAAGATAAATAAACAGCGTTGATAATATGTTCTTTGCAGGGTAGGCTCTCTGCCTACAAAAGGCCGTTGTCGAAAAATTCCCCAGAACCAACAAACATTTGACACATGCCATCAGTAATTATCTATTTTATTAAAATATTGGCAAATATCCGTATCTGACGGACAATTTACAATCTAAAACGAATATTTCAAAGTATTGTAAGTACTTATATCGAAGTCGCCGACGTCTTTACTGAATGTTAACACACAATATAACCTTACGTATTCTTGGCTACTGAATTATTACCTCAAAAACTAATACTATTTGTGCAATATTGCTATTCCCCCGCTTCTCCGTTTAATAATAAATGCCTTAAGAGAATTTATGGGTGATTTGAAATCATACCAGTTTTATAAATATCTGGCGCGACAAGAACATCTCAAGGGTGACCAAAACCAGACTTGTAAGAACTCTTGTATTCTCTATTTTTCTTTATGGCGTAGAGACCTGGACTATAAAGAAAGCAGACAGGAATAGAATTGATGCATTCGAAATGTGGTGTGTGGCGTCGTATGCTTCGTATTCCCTGGACAGCAAAGCGTACCAATGCGTCTATCCTTAAGGATAGGCGCATTGGTAGCTCCTTAAGGAGCTAAGGATCAAAACGAGGCTTTCTACCGCATGCCTAAAGCGGATATTAACCTACTTTGGCCACATAGCTAGGCGAGATGAAGATAGCCTCGAAAAGCTCGTGATAGTGGGTAAAGTAGACGAAAACAGGCCTCGAGGCCGTTCTCCAACACGGTGGTCCGACCAAATACGGGATCTGACAGGAATGTCTTTCAACACCGCTCTACGACATGCCCAAAATAGAGAAGAATGGAGAAGGCTTCTAAACACCTGTGAGAGGGCATCCTCCTGATATTGACACGACCCTCAGCCATGAGGAAACGACCGAGAAGCGTGAAATCATACAAGTATTTTTTTCAGTGCTGTTGGTTCTGGGACAAATCATGTATGAGCGCAGAACAATGTCCATTAGACAGGTTCTTTCCTCACACAACATTTTGGCTTCCTCCACTTTCATAGAACCTCGCAAAGGATCTGGCATGATGATATAAACAGATGACAGACGGCTTGGATCAATGGTTTAGAGCTTCGTTCTACCCACTGGATTGAGTAGTCGTGGGGTTCAATTCTCGCACGGCACAAATGTTTGTGTGACCCTCAAATATTTGTTACGTCGTGTTTGTGTATGCGTATTTCGTGTTTGTTAATGCACCCACGACAGATATAATTCTTAGCGTGGGGCTACGTTTTTATTAAATAATATTAAGTATGGTCACTGCTATATTGTTGATTTGTTTACATGGATTTATGTGAATTAGAATAGGGTACTTTTCTACTTTATTACTTAATAATGTGGATTAAGTGGGTAGATAAATAAGATGATGACATACGCACTTTTGTACAATGGCTACCTAGCAAAATACATGATTTACATTGAGTGGGTGTTTTACTAAAGTTCAGGTCTTAATTCTCGGAACTCTGTACTCTCGCCTACCGCGTAAGGGATCTGGCGTGATGATATAGATAGAATATTTTGTATTGTACGATCCTTGTTGCAATGTCTGTTTCTATGGCTGTTCTGCTAATTTTGGATCTCCCGCTTTGCAATGGAGGAAGTGGAATTTTATTTTGCCCTCTATACTCCTCCTACTTTCTTTTCTTTCTAATTGAATGTATTGCGGGTTCCAAGACAATTCAAGCGCTCCCCGGAACACCCCTAAGTTCAAACCTTGGTTCTGCGTAAGCCGTTATGGATTCTGGCTTACAGGTGTTACAGAGGTGGGAAAGTGTCCTATAAATATATTTTGTTGTCAGACAAGGCGTTCAGCACACAGCACAACCTGGAAGTGCACGGAGTGGTTCACTCGGGCAGCAAGGCATTCGCGTGCAGTGCCTGCGGGAAGGCCTTCGCCAGGAGGGCCGAGCTGAGGGACCACGTGCGGATACACACCGGTACAAAACACTCTTACTATTGACCATTAAGTTATTAATAATAACCAATTATGCCCTCCGTAATAGAGATGTTTTCGATTTGGCGAAGTGGTTAGAGCTTAAGCCGTTTCGCCCACTGCGTCGAATAGTCGCGGGTAAATTCCCGCATAAATGAAATAACCACAGGGCAAGAGGTGCGTTGGAATACTGTACACACGCTGGGAAGACGACATTAAAATGATCTATCTATCTGTAGAGGAGGTCTTCATCCGTAGAAGGGTTCTCGCCTAAACACTGTTTTTATAAAGTTTTGTTTGTTTCTTTGTAATTTGCGGGAAATATAAGGCTTTTTATTTATTTATTTATATGGCATAAGGCTCGCTCCTTTTTACATGGGACCTAAAATTGTCAGCGAAAAACATAGTACACCTATGCCACCTCCGCTTGGGAAATGTAGGCGTGATAGTGTTTATTTCTAACCGACTTCAAAAAGGAGGAGGTTCTATGTTCGGTTGTATGTATGCTTTTTTTTTTATTATGTATGTTCAGCGATATTTCCGTCAATTGTGGACCGATTTTGATATTTTTTTTTGCATTGGGTTCAGTATATCTCCAAGGTGGTCCCATATTAATTTTATTGATATTGGACCTTGGACTTAGAAGATACACCAGGGAACTCCTTAACGACAAACAATAGGCATGTGTAAATTGAGATATTATGGGTATTACGTCAATCCTATAGGTACCGTACTATAGAATAATTCACTGGTCACTTAAAATTGCACAATAAAAATCTTTTATAAAAAAAGGTAAACCGACTTCAAAAAGCAAAAAATAAATATTTGAAGTCGGTGCTGGTTGGTGCAGTCGGTTGTCGGTTACTTGGCACCGACTTCAAATATTTATTTTTTTGCTTTTTGAAGTCGGTTTACCTTTTTTTATAAAAGATTTTTGTTTATGTGTATACCTATTTGAACGATGGCCCCTAATGAATACGCCGGCCGTATTAACAGGAACGGATGTGACTCGGAAGACGTTATGTGTGTTGGTAACGTGGCTCCCCCGCAGGCGAGCGGCCGTTCTCGTGCGACATCTGCGGCGCCGCCTTCACGCAGCGCTCCAACCTGCACTCGCACCGCCGCGCCACGCACATGGACGACAAGCGCTACCACTGTGCGCAATGCCCCAAGAGATTCAAGCGACGCAGGTTACCCACCTACTTAGTCACTAGCGACCCCGGCTTCGCACTACACGGTGTAGCGTAATACACGCAACACCTCAGACAACCCGATTAGAGAATTGCTTCATCAATTTAAAACGAAAACCAAATTTCCAAATTTAAAGCATTTCACTCTTTTTGAGCACTTTTATACCCCAATTGACGATTAAACTTGTATGTGTATACGTACGTTTTGAGAAATACGTTGTAGGAATACATTTGAATTCTTCTTATTGCTATGAATCAGGAATAAATTTACTTTAAGCGCACTGAAGAAGTAAAAGCATTTTTTTTGCAAATTAAATATACATTAAAAATTAATGGAATCGATTCAGTTACCCATTTAAAACGAACTACTTTCAGGTCTTGCGTTTATTATGTTACACTTTGTATAATTTATACACATAATTCTTCCTCTTGCATCGCTCGCTCCATTGGAGAAAACTGTATGAAAATTTTCTTCTTCTTTAAAATATGCTTTAAACTATTTTCAAGTGTATTTTGCCAATGCCCAGAGTAATGCAATAATCGTGTTTCCAAATTAATTCAAGTTCTCGATGACAAGGGTGATAATAAATTGATAAAGTGCTCCACCCTGGATAGTAAAGCGATGGATACTTTACATACCGATTGCGACGGCCGTATTGAGGGAAATCGAAACGGCACGTTTTATCACTTTGTTACAATTACCTCCACTCATGCACATATAAGAATACATAATGGTTAATATGCCACCAATATTACACATTATCATTCGAAATAAAACAAGTTTTGGAAATTAAAACAAATTGACGACATCACTCATCGATTTCCGCCAAAACTCCCGATATATTCTTTTTCACGAGACATGGGTAGGGTGACGTTGGGTATTTGACGTTTCCAGAAACGTAGTAATGATAAACTTGAATTAATAGAATCGATTGAAAAATCGTATCGAGGAAATTTGTAATGGAGAAAGAATCGATTTTAATAACAATAATTTAGGAACAAAAAGGAAAACAAAATACAAAATTTCATTACTTATTTACGAATCTGTCAAATCGCTTAATTCGTTGTCCACGTAAATTATTGTTTAAAAAATCTATGAAGCTGACTATTTCCTTTTTTTTGCTTTTAAAAACGTAGCCCCACACTAGGATTTATTCCTGTGTCGTGGGTGCGTTTACAAACATGAAAATTCACATACACAAATATCCAGACCGGAACAAATAATTGTGGTTCACACAAAGATTTCAATGTGTCAAGATCGCGCATCCACGTATTTTTATTAATTTCTCGACTTCGACTTCAATACACCCCGATATCTCGTAATCCCCTTATCGGGTAATGTTAATTATAAAATGCATTACACACACTTAGGCCCCCTAACGGTCTGTCTAGAATCCGCGCTTACGTGCTGAAACGTCTAAAAGCCCCTTTAATTATGGCCGGCGCGCGGTCGCGGTCTACAAATACCTATTTCTTCACGTACAAATAGGTATGTAATAATAATACCGCTTTGTGGGCCGCGCCGGCTATTGTACGATGTACTTAGGTTCGCGTTCGTTCTAGAACTTTCATACGAGTATAAAAGGAACACAGAGCGCGGGGACGGACACAGTCTCTTCTCGGAAGCGACAGTGATCAAATCGGAGAACTAGCTATCTAAGTGGAATACACCGGCCACTTTAGCAACGATATACGGATACTACGAGTGACTCAGCGACTTGGAAGCAGTATTTGGGTACTATCGAGCGTAGTACTAGTGTGTGTTAAGTGCTTGTGTGTACTAGTGTTCGATTTACTGTTTTATGTGTACAGCGCCTAATAAAGTAATTCGCACGTTATTTGGCATTTAATTACCTCTCTGCGTAACAATATAACAATACTCATAACAAATCGGCATCGATTTTGTACAATTTTAAGAACAATTGATCTATTATAACGATTTCATTGTGTCAGTCCTTAAAACGCAAACCGTTCCTATTTACATAGTTAAAAGATAGAGTAATATGAAGTATTTACGTTATTACGTTTTTAAGTAATTACGTTAATTTATAAACAGTATATGTTTTAAATGCAAATTAAAATGGATATTAGGTTTATCTATCTTTCGGTTTATTGAGCCAGGCTACCCGACTACTCAATACAACCCCGCCGTGATTAGGCTCGTTAGATTTGCCTCGGTGAGTACTTTAGACCCGGATGGGTATCCAGGGTCTGATGGAACGAAGCTAGCAACTGAGCAAGATAGTTTCGTTGTGTTTGTCATAAAAGCTTATTTTTAAAAGGATTTTTTATTTTACCCATTTTTTTTTTATTGTGGGCAGGCTGCTGGAGTACCACATAAAGGCGTCGCACACGGGCGAGCGGCCGCTGGTGTGCCAGGTGTGCCACGCGTCCTTCGTGTACCCCGAGCACTACAAGAAGCACGTGCGCATACACAGCGGCGAGCGGCCCTACGTCTGCGAGGTACCACCTCTCACACTGCACCATCTCACTATAGCATCACGCAGACTACACAGTTCCAATAGAGTCCTTCCTTACATACCTCTCTGGCGTTCTCAACTCTCATAGTCGGCTCATACACGCTCGCCAGTTACGGAGACTACACTTCTCCCTCAGATAAGACACGGTCCATTTGGTCATGGTATGATAGTCTAGTTCTTCCCCGGTACCTACATCCTTTATCCATATATTGTGTCGCATAATCTGCTGTTGGACATGCACATACATTTAATTAGTATGACATAATATAATTTAATTACATTGAACCATATATTGATTAAAATTAATTACTAGTCAAGGTATAAAAGGACATTGTTCTGCGTCTATACATAATTTGCCCCAGAACCAACAGCAATGAAAAAAAAGTTCGTACGATTTCAAATTACCTGTAAATTACCTTAATGCATTTATTATTAAACGGACAAGCGAGGGAATCGCATTATTGTATAAAAAGTATTAGATTTTGAGGTTATAATTTAATAGCCAACAATACATTTGTAAAATATTTATGTAAAAATACACTAGCAATAATGAAATCGATCATGATTGAATTTAATCGATTAAATATAACAGATTGATAGGATTGACATCTCAAACCATAATAGGCTATTTGACAACATTGAAAATAAAGTATAAATTGTGGTTATCCTAATAGATAATAGGGTAAAAAAACATATTTCACTTCATTTCAAATAAAATTGTGTATTTTTTGCAAATCACACGAAATAAAAACATAATAATTTAAGAAATTTTCTCTGTGACGGGGACGCCCTGTGATTAGTTGTAACTATGGTGACGTCACCCGATAGTAAACGTGACTTCATCGACTAATTATAGTTCGCGTTTAATGTTTTCTGGGTGTTATATTCGATCTTTAGAGTTATTTCTGAAACAGTTTTTTGATAATTTTGGATAAATCGACTAGTGGCATAAATATTCGTTTTGAACTTATAAATGGAGACAAATTGTATGTGAGCTGATAACAACAACTACCAAAGTTTGACGCATTTATGGTTAAGTATAACGCTGACTACTATGCTGCGGAATTTAAAAATGTAAAAACAGCAGTGTAAGGATTCTTCCTTTCCAATTAAGGTATATTATGAGGTTAGATATTAAAGATGTTATTTCGTTTTATAAAAACCGACATTTTTAGCTATTATCTAGTATATGTAAAGTTAACCAGTGATCCTTACACATAAAAACATTTAAATGCGATAAAATGCTGTTTTGGCCGCTTCGAGCTAATTATAATATCATTTTTCACTTTTTGGGATTCGTTGGAACAGAAACAGTTAGTGTATACTATTAACATACGTATTTGTGCATTGTGGCATTAAACACCAATATACCCAATGAATACGAAGAAAACTTATGAAATTCACTTCAGCTACACTGTTTTAAGGTACCTAATTAACTTGTTTACGAGCGTTTGACGTCACACATGTCATGGAACCGGCGCCATTACAGAAACCGCGTTTTTGGCGCGTATTTAAATATTTAAACTTTATCATTGATTTTTATTGATATTAAAGTAGATTTCTCAGGAATATTAATGTAGTGTGCTTATAACGTAATATAGACTAATTTAAAAACGATTTTCCAAAATTAGTCAAATAGCCTATTCGATAATAACGTTGACATTTGGAAAAGACGTTGGCGAGTTTTGTTTAAGTACTTACAGTGCTTTGAGATATACGTTTGGGCGTGCAAATTGTCCGTTAGATACGGATGCTTGCGACTACTATAATAAAACAGAAAAATAATTATAGTATATGTCACATGTTTGTTGGTTCTGGGGCCATTTTCGACGATGCCCTTTGTTATGTCGATTTATGAAAAAGGAGTTTATGAATGTCATTAACGTCATCATTACATTATTGTCTATAACTTATGAATTGTTCTAATAAATTGAGCCCAATTTTCGCCTCTCTCCTCTAAGTGCAGGATTTACTATGGGCATTAAAGAGTGACATTGCTACTTCCTACCCCGAAGACCTGCGGCAAGGCGCTCAACTCCCGCAAAGTATCGGTCCACTGGGCATAGTGTCCAGTTCTCCCCAAGCCGCAGCATCCCCATGCTCTGCCCCACAGTGTAACATGTCCTCAACTCCCTGAGATCTGCGGCAAGCCGTTCAACTCCCGCAAAGTATACCGATACTGCCGGAGACCCTGTCCAGTGGACCGCCACTGGACATAGGCCTCTGGCTCTGCCCACCCGCAGCATCTCCAGAGTAACCCACGCCCCCTCAGATCTGCGGCAAGCCGTTCAACTCCCGCAAAGTATGCCGATACTGCCGGAGACCCTGTCCAGTGGACCGCCACTGGACATAGGTCTCTGGCTCTGCCCACCCGCAGCATCTCCAGAGTAACCCACGCCCCCTCAGATCTGCGGCAAGTCGTTCAACTCCCGCAAAGTATACCGATACTGCCGGAGACCCTGTCCAGTGGACCGCCACTGGACATAGGTCTCTGACTCTGCCCACCCGCAACATCCCCAGAGTAACCCACGCCCCCTCAGATCTGCGGCAAGCCGTTCAACTCCCGCAAAGTATACCGATACTGCCGGAGACCCTGTCCAGTGGACCGCCACTGGACATAGGTCTCTGGCTCTGCCCACCCGCAGCATCTCCAGAGTAACCCACGCCCCCTCAGATCTGCGGCAAGTCGTTCAACTCCCGCAAAGTATACCGATACTGCCGGAGACCCTGTCCAGTGGACCGCCACTGGACATAGGTCTCTGACTCTGCCCACCCGCAACATCCCCAGAGTAACCCACGCCCCCTCAGATCTGCGGCAAGCCGTTCAACTCCCGCAAAGTATGCCGATACTGCCGGAGACCCTGTCCAGTGGACCGCAACTGGACATAGGTCTCTGGCTCTGCCCACCCGCAGCATCTCCAGAGTAACCCACGCCCCCTCAGATCTGCGGCAAGCCGTTCAACTCCCGCAAAGTATGCCGATACTGCCGGAGACCCTGTCCAGTGGACCGCCACTGGACATAGGTCTCTGGCTCTGCCCACCCGCAGCATCTCCAGAGTAACCCACGCCCCCTCAGATCTGCGGCAAGCCGTTCAACTCCCGCAAAGTATGCCGATACTGCCGGAGACCCTGTCCAGTGGACCGCCACTGGACATAGGTCTCTGGCTCTGCCCACCCGCAGCATCTCCAGAGTAACCCACGCCCCCTCAGATCTGCGGCAAGTCGTTCAACTCCCGCAAAGTATACCGATACTGCCGGAGACCCTGTCCAGTGGACCGCCACTGGACATAGGTCTCTGACTCTGCCCACCCGCAACATCCCCAGAGTAACCCACGCCCCCTCAGATCTGCGGCAAGCCGTTCAACTCCCGCAAAGTATACCGATACTGCCGGAGACCCTGTCCAGTGGACCGCCACTGGACATAGGTCTCTGGCTCTGCCCACCCGCAGCATCTCCAGAGTAACCCACGCCCCCTCAGATCTGCGGCAAGTCGTTCAACTCCCGCAAAGTATACCGATACTGCCGGAGACCCTGTCCAGTGGACCGCCACTGGACATAGGTCTCTGACTCTGCCCACCCGCAACATCCCCAGAGTAACCCACGCCCCCTCAGATCTGCGGCAAGCCGTTCAACTCCCGCAAAGTATACCGATACTGCCGGAGACCCTGTCCAGTGGACCGCCACTGGACATAGGTCTCTGGCTCTGCCCACCCGCAGCATCTCCAGAGTAACCCACGCCCCCTCAGATCTGCGGCAAGTCGTTCAACTCCCGCGACAACCGCAACACGCACCGGTTCGTGCACAGCGACAAGAAGCCGTACGAGTGCGTGCAGTGCGGCGCCGGCTACATGCGCAAGCAGCTGCTGTACGCGCACATGAACACCAGCGTACGTATATACACTCTACAACAGATAATAAACCTTGCATGTGAGGTCCAGACCCTTCAGTGTCCCTCGCAAGCTATGAAAAAGTACTGTGTGAAAAGGCCCCTTACGCTCTACGTGCTGTCGGAAAGTCCCCTCGCACGTGAAGGCGAAAATCTGTGTAAGGGTTCAAAGAGTCTCCTCATTCAGGTTAACAGACTTGGCAAAGCGCTTAAGGTATGTCGAAGATGAGGTCGACGAAACCCCGGCACATGGAGTCAAAAAGATCTCTTGCATGTTGGTTGGGGGAAAGATTATCGATGACTAGTCAAAGTGATGACTTTATGATGATAAATTATAGCGGCAGGAAGCCCTACTAGTGCGTGCAGTGCGGAGCCGGAAGAAGTTGTTATATAACATTCTACACGTGCAACCTGTGGGCTAGATATACGCTTAAATCGTACAGTGGCCTCCGCATTCAATATAACAATGCATTTACAAAGCTGGTGGGGCTGCCTCGCTTCTGTAGCGCCTCTAGGATGTTTTGTTCGCTGATGCTCAGGTAGACTGTTTTTACACAACTATGCGGAAACGGTGTGCCTCCTTAGTGCGCAGGGTGAGGGCTAACTCCAACAGCGTTCTAAATATGATAGCCAGTAGGTTAGACTGCGCATATGCAAGTCCCTGCTGCGCTATCTCACATGGGATAGAACCCTAATAGTAATTAAGAATAGGTAATACTAACATTAGTCTTAAGTCTACTAACCTGTATGTGAGTCCAAGTTACTTGAATAAAAAGTTTCTGTTCTATACACGCACTTGAACACCAGCGTACCTAAATACACTATATAATATGTTAGCCAACATACTTAAAGACAAAAATACTGCATGTGTGGTCTAAAAGACCTTGTGCGAGAGGTCGGTAATATTGACCATGGGGACGAAACGACCCCCCATATGTAAGGACGGAAATTCTGCACATCAGGTCGAAAAGAACATTGTTATTCTGTGCTATAATTGTATTCGCCGATACACTAACATATTATTTTTTGTACTTCCAGGGGCATTTAGCGGAGTCCATAGTAGTCAATCAACCGCGAGTCACCAAAGTAACGGAAGACGTACGTGTTTCTCACTTTATTTTTATAATAAATAAAATAACTGGCTGCCTCGTTGGTCTAGTGGCAAAGCGCATCGCTTTGTGATCACGAGGGTTCAAATCTTAGGTCGGGCACGTATAGTTTTTCTCACGAAAAATTCCGAGTATGAGTCCGGAGTGTGGAATTTTCCCCGGTATATGGCAAAAGGCTCGCGCCCTATTACATGGGACCTAACATGGTCGGCGAAAAGTGGGTGTACTCAGTACACCTCTGCCACCCCCGCTTGGGGATTAAAGGGGTGACGGTGCTTATTTTTTTTTTAAATAACACCGTCACGCCTATATTCCCCAAGCGGGGGTGGCAGAGGTATACCATGTACACTTAATTTTCGCCGACCATGGAACGTCCCATGTAATAGACACCAGTAGACCAACGAGTATTCTCTTTTATATATTATTATGCAAAATCAAAATGTATTAAATTTAACTATCTGAAACGTAGTCTTCTCAAGCGGTGACCACGTACAGGAAGACGTGGACTGGGCGGAAATAAGATGGACAAAGGACCTGGGGAAGGTCTCGTTTAAAAGAAGCTGGATTCGAGTCCTTGACCGAATTTTTTTTTTATTTTGTTTAAAAATTCCAGTGTCAATCTAATTAACTGAATTATATATGTATCTCTTGCAGGGTCAAGGAAATCAGATCGTAAGCGTTCAGGACATCGATACGAAATCAAACAAATTTACGGAGACGGTGAGTGGATATGCACAATATAAAAATCATTTACACACTGCCACAGCTCGTCCGTTTGATAATAAATGCCTTAAGAGAATTTATGGGTGATTTGAAATCATACAAGTATTTTTTCATTGCTTTTGGTTCTAATAAAAATCATGTATTGGCGCAGAACAGTGTACTTTCATAGCAAACGGCAACTCTGCGACCGTCATATAGTGCTATTTCACTTGATGACAGCGTTAGTGCCGATTTTGAACGCGGGCCAAAAGACCCTTGTGGTACTGTAATTAATAACGTTAGTACACACCACTCGAGAGTTGGGCCATGTATATTTTAGAAACCGCATTGTACGTAAAAACTAATCCACATTTATTTAAAAAACTATCTGCAGTTAAAAAAAGACCAATACGTACTCAGTATGAAAATCAATTATGTCATGTAAAATGTAAAACTTCTTTGATGAAAAAGAGCTTATTTGGTAATGCTCCTAAAGTATATAACAAAATACCTGATGTTTTTAAAAATATGCCATTAATAAAGTTTAAGAAGGCACTTCATGAATTGCTAATTGAGAAATGTTACTATAAAATAGATGAATTCCTAAATGATAAAACACTTTAATTATATTTACATATTACCTTTTAATTTATACAAAATTTTTTAAGTATGCTAGATTGTTATTATGTAACTTTTAAGTAAATCTAAAGCTAATCTGTGATTAACCAGTTCCCATTTTTGTATGCTTTAATGGCAAAACATAGCGGACTAAAAACATATTTAAGATGATACATATTGACACCTATGTTTGACAAATAAATAATTCTGATTCTGGGACCAGAGAGAGTGTACCAACATTTTTTTTTTTTTTTTTTTTTTTTTTTTTTTTTTTTTTTTTTTTTTTTTTTTTTTTTTTTAAAACGTAGCCCCACACTAGGATTTATTCCTGTGTCGTGGGTGCGTTTACAAACATGAAAATTCACAAACAAATACCCAGACCGGAACAAATAATTGTGGATCACACAAAGATTTGTCCCGTGCGGGAATCGAACCCGCGACTATTCAACACAGTGGGCGGAGCAGCTCAAGCTCTTAACCACTGCGCTAAATCGTCCGTCGGTAAAAAACATACAGTACAATATTTCAAGTTCAAAGGCCTTCGATATCGTTTCTGTCCCCAAAGATCTGGATAAAATAGAAAACATAGGAATAAGGGGTCCCGCCCTGGCTATCTTTCGGAGTTATTTAAGTGAGAGGGTTCAGTGCGTTAAGATCGGGAAATATATCAGCACAGAAGAATTAATCTGCTACGGGATTCCACAGGGAAGTGTGCTAGCCCCAACCCTATTCTTAGTGTATATTAACGAACTGTGCACACTCCCCATCCAAAACTGCAAAATCTTCACTTACGCTGACGACACAGCCCTTGTTCTTAGCGCTAAAAACTGGACGCTCGTTTTCAATCTTGCAGAGAAAGCACTCACAAGATTCATGCTTGGTTGGAATCTAATCTTCTTACACTGAACTTCCAAAAAACAAACTACGTTGCTTTTTCGACCAACCCCTCCCAGCAACCCCACAAACAAGCCCGATTAATTGCTCACACCTGTAATCAAACCAACTCCAGGTGCAGTTGTCTATCCCTTACACTCAACTCAAACACTTAATACCTTGGAGTCCACTTAGATTCCTTCTTAAGCTGGAATAAACATATAGAAATTTTGGTCTCCCGCACAAGGAAACTTATCTACGTTTTTAGAAAACTTAGATCTTCAGCGGACTTAGGAACATTAAAATTAGTCTACACCTCCCTTTTTTTTTTTTTTTTTACGTGAAGGAAATCTTTTAAAGACCCCCCGTCCGCCTTCGGGTGGACGGACGGGGGAGTGTCGGACTCTGCTGTGGTCCTCGCCCCGCTGTTTGGCGGCGCGGGGACCGCAGCAGCAAACCGACTAAAACCTCCACGGTGTTTCCTACTCGCCACCATAGTGGAGGGCCACGGGTCCAAGATGTCGTCAGCAGCCTCTCTGGCGGTTGTCCCTTTTGGACTCCTCTCAGGGCGGATATATCTCCGCCTCCTTCTTCTCTCTCCCCCCCAGGTGTAGACTCCACACCTCCCTAGTACAACCTATCCTAACGTACTGTATACCAGTGTGGGAGAATACCTATGCTACATATATGTTACGGTTAGAGAGAGCGCAAAGAGTAGTGCTAAAGGTACTCCTAAAAAGGCCCCGGGAATATCCTACAACTTCCCTCTATAAGAAGCTTCCGTCCTAACAGTCAGACAACTTTATATACTTTATACCACATTACACGCACACATAAATCAACACCTTATAAGAAACGGGATAAACGAAGAAGAGATATGATATGTGATATCAAGCCTCATAGAACAAGCCTAGCTAGCAGAAGCTTTCATATAGCCAGCTCTCGTATATATAATCGCATCAACAAAATCATGTTTCTGCCAATCATGTATCGAAAAAAAAATGTAAAATGAAACTTCAAAGCTGGTTACTAAAGCTGACTTACTCGGAGACAGATAATTTTCTAAAAAATACCAACACCCGTGTACAAACACACACACACACACAATAGATGTAATTTTTGCTTTATCTTAATTAGTATGTAATTTTAATTCTTGATCAAATTGTAATCTGAGTATCCTTACATAATCTCTGAACTACTCAAACCTATGGAAGGCGCTGATATACCTGTGATACAATGAAATTTCATTAGTACAGGTATCACCGTTAATTTATTTTGTTAAAATATTATATTTCGATACACCTACCTTGTCATCTCTCTGACTGTCATCGGCTCTTCCCCCCGGATCACCGTAAGGTGTGCATGTCTAAACAGTGTTCGTTTAATTGTTTAAATGTAATTATAATTATTTAATTAAATATTGTGCAAAATAAATCAGTTTAAAATAATAGGACTGCATGAACTATAGCCAGTGAAATCTCCAACTAAATCTACACCTTCGTGTGGGCTATGAGATCCTGGTACATTAAAAGGACATCGGCCAATAATAGAGGTACTGTAAATCCATTGTTTTCAAGAACACGAATGAGCGCGTAGGCAAGCGACGCCATTTATGTCACCAAGGGGCTGGACACGCCCTACGCACTATAATTGGCTAATTAGACTCCTACTAATTAGCGAAACCACACCCACAAATTGGATTGGCAATAGGATAACTACCTGCGTGATCCTTTAATGGTCTTGGAAGGGCCTAAATTAAAAACTACCTGCTACGTACTTATGTGCGCCTGGTACTAATAAAACGAAGTAATATCGATTTGTGAGAATACTACACAATTTGCAATAGCCCAAGACTATCTAGCATGGACAGTATACTTAACAAATCTATTTCTGAACCTAACATCGCTGGACAACCTGGTGAAGTGACCCCTCCAAATTATAACATACAACGCATGAAAAGACGGAGGGAGGAAGATCTTGACATTCAATTCAATAATTTCAAAGAGGAAATTAAATCCATGTTTATGGCTCAGGAAAATGAAATTAAAAAGATCACACCAACTCTTATGGAAATAAAACAGACCAATAGCAATATTGAAAACTCAATCACGTTACTGGCAGCTCAAAACGATGAATTCAAAAAGAAAATACAATTAATAGAGGAGCAAGTTAAGAAGGATGAAGAATATATCACACTATTGGAAGATAAAATTGAAGATATACAAAGAGGATCTAGAAAGACTTGCATAGAAATAAAGAATGTCCCAAAGTATAACTTAACAGAAACCAAAGAGGTGTTGATAAATATGGTCGAATCGCTATCGAACTCTATTGATTGCAAAATTACCAAGTCGGATATAAAAGATATATATAGAGTACCAGCCAAAAAGGAAGGGAAGAATAATACTCCTATTATTATAGAAACATCGTCCACTATGCTTAAGTCTAATATCATAAAGAGATGTAAGAATTTTAATCATAAAAATAAAGGAAAACTGTGTGCCAAACATTTGGGATTTAAGAAGAATGAGGATACTCCTATATATGTGTCCGAGCAATTAACTGCCAAGGGAGCTCGTCTTTATTTCTTAGCACGAGAGCTGGTTAAGTCAAACGAATATAAATACTGCTGGACCAACATTGGAAAAGTATATGTTAGAAAAGATGATAACACATCTATTATCACAATTCGGAATGAAACACAGGTTCATAAGTTAATTACTAAAATATGACTGTTTCTAGTGCTTTTTTCTTACGATAGGAATTGGCGTAGTAAAAGTCTGGTATACCTATTTAATAACACACTAATAACAAATTCTGGTCATGTAAAAATACTTACATTTTTATTTTGTGATTGTCATTTATGCTTAAAAATATATACTTACACCCTAATTCAAATTACAATAAAAAGTACCTCCCATCATATTATACATACAAACTCACTCATTAATAGATCCACACACAAACTTACACAGAACACAAAATACACTCCTATTTACATAATTCGTAATATTTTATTTGCCTATTCATTTAACTTGTGTCTATATCCTAACAGATATATTACAAAACCTATTATACTTATTTCGAAAAGCCATGAAATATATTGCGTATCAGAACTATTCCACATATGTCGATGTCTCTTGTTAAATATACAATATTATATTATAACAAATTGTAATGGATAATACAATAGTAACTATAAATGCATTAGATGAATTTGAGATCGCAAAATCTAAACTATGTAGTATCGAAATTTTTTCAAAACGAGTTAATATTAGTAATACTGATTTTACAGTTATTTCTCAAAATATTAGGAGTATTTACAACAATACCGATGATTTATACGCTAACTTAAGTAATTTAAACTTTGATGTTGACCTAATGATATTGAGTGAATGTAGAATTAACCCTAACAAACCTATACCACAACTTGATAAATATGTATCATTCTCTACAACCAACCACATTAACCAATGTGATGGCGTGGTTGCATATATTAAGAATAGTTGTAGTATTAGTGTTCAAGAAGTTAAATTGGTTCACGCATCATGTTTACAGATTAAAATCTCAAATCTCACTTTTCTTGGTATCTATCGATCTCCATCTAACATAAATGCAGATCAGTTCATAAGTTCCCTAAACTTACACTTGCAGAAAATAAGTTCATGTAGTAACATTATACTGACCGGTGACATAAATATTAATATTTTACCGAAAGATAACGAAAATAATCAAGAACGCACGAATAGACTTTGTTATCTTAATATGTTAACCATGCACGGTCTGCTTCCAGGACATAATATCCCTACGCGACAAAAGAGCTGTTTAGACCATTTCTTTCTAAAATTAGATAAAAACAAACAAGCTGACATTACTGTTTTTGATACCACTATAACAGACCACCATATGGTATTTTTAAAGATCACTCAAGCTGTTTTAAACTATAAATGCTCTATATCTAGGTCATATATTGACTATAATAAAGCATTAATCTCATTAAAGAACAAGAATCTGCAAGACTTATTTTCTTATAGTGACCCAGAAACCGTATGTGAAGTATTACTTTTGAAAATACAAGAATGTCTGCTAGAAAATACAATAAGAATGATAATACCGCGAAAAAACCGGACAATTAAACCTTGGATCACAATAGGTATTTTGAGATGTATTAGGAATAGGAATTAAATGCAGAAAGAGCTTAAACTGGATCCAGAAAATGAAATATTAAACATAACATATAAAAGATACAGAAACTATTGTAATAATCTAATTAAAAAACTAAAACGTAAATATGACCGAGAAAAATTAACTAGAGCTGATAAAAATCCTAAAACACTTTGGAAGACTATAAATACGGTTACACAACGGAAACCAAATAAGGCACAAAACCTAGATCTACTAGACATTTTGCATTCACGTCAGGAATCGGTTAATTATGTCAATAATTATTTTGCTACAATTGGGCAAACACTCGCTCAAGAAATTACCACAAGTAAGACACCTTTCGATAGATCCAGCATTGATGAACTTTTGCATACACAGTCTTCCTCATTCGTCCTTAATGACACTGACAATACGGAGGTGTACTCTATATTAATGAATCTTAAGGCAGAAAGTGCCCCTGGATGGGACAACATACCAACAACGTTCCTAAAACCTGCTTCTCCGTTAATGGTACCGCTTATTACACACCTAGCAAACCTATGTTTTAAAGAGGGTATTTTCCAGCAGCTTTAAAACAAGCAATCATTACGCCTGTGCATAAGGGTGGAGATAGAAGCGATGTTTGTAATTTTAGACCTATTTCCGTACTGCCTGTTATCTCTAAAATAATAGAAAAACTCATTAATACGCGAATAATAAATTACCTTGATAAATTCAAGATATTATCTCCTTCCCAATTTGGGTTTAGACGAAATTTATCAACTGAAGACGCGATAACTGCACTAACGTCTTTTATTGTAAAAAATGTAGATGCAGGTAAAAAATGTCTCACAGTATTTCTCGATATTAAAAAAGCATTTGATACCGTCTCTATTTCCATTCTTAGGCACAGGCTTGAAAGTATAGGCATTAGAGGTACTCCACTTAAAATATTGGAAAGCTATCTCTCTGATCGCAAGCAGCAAGTGAGAATAGGAGAATATCTGAGTGAAAAGTCTTTTGTTACATTCGGCGTCCCTCAAGGGAGCGTATTAGGTCCTACACTATTCTTAATTTATATTAATAACCTATGTAGCATGAACCTAACTAATGGTAAAGTATTCTCCTATGCAGATGATACTGCGGTCGTATTTACGGGCAAAACTTGGACTGAAGTACAGAACACAGCTGAAACAGGGCTTGCCACTATTGCGAGCTGGTTAAAGGCTAATATTCTTTCATTAAATACGACAAAAACTAACTACATGTGTTTTTCAATATATAACAGTACACAACCAAATAGTGATTACAAAATTACACTTCACACATGTCATACCTCACAGAATACTAGGTGCTCTTGTACGCCACTTAATAAGGTAACTAATACTAAATATCTAGGAGTTATTATTGACCAGCGTTTATCTTGGCATACACACATAGAACTGGTCATGGGTCGAGTAAGAAAATTAATTTGGCTATTTAAAATATTAAGACACATTGTTTCTAAGAATCTCCTTAATCAAATATATATCGCTTTGGTTCAATCTCTTATTACCTATTGTATTTCGATCTGGGGAGGTGCTAAAAAGGTTAAAAATCTAGATTTAGAAAGGGCTCAACGGTCTATGTTAAAGGTAATGTACCGTAGACCATATAAGTTCCCTACTCTCACTTTGTACTCTTTAGCAGACTTACTAACGGTTAGGAAATTATATATTCTGAATTGTGTTCTAAGATTACATAAGACTTTACCGTATGATCCTGGAATACAATTGAGGAGAAGAAAAGATATTGTGTTATCTGTAGCCCCTGTTAAAACAGTATATGCTGGCCGTCAGTTTACTAATTTATCTGCTCATCTATACAACTTAATTAATAAACACATACAAATTTACCCAATGAACTATTATGAATGTAAAAAGACCCTGACAGCGTGGTTAAAAACTAAAGAATATGATGAAACTGAAGCTCTACTGCGAACATGTAAATAATTAGCTAAGATTAAAATTAAAAATGGCAAATAAAATAAATTCACTCTCACTTAACACTTGAACAATCACACACACACACACCCACCCACTCACATAATTACATACATACATTCATACTCCCACGCACACACACACACACACACACACACACACGCACACAGATCCGCATCCATACAACACATATAGTACTCTACTTTAGTCTATTTTTCATATATACATTATAATTTAGGATGCTTTTAAATTTATTTCTTTTGTAAGGACATATTGTGTCTCTTTATTTTTGTAACATTACTAATGGAAGAGCGGAGTCTCCTAACACAAGTATAAATATACTTAAAAGGAGTCTCCAACCACTGTCAAAGAATGTTTTGTTGTTACCGAAATAAAGATTTTCGATTTTGATTTTTTGATTGTCATACGATGTTACTTATTGGACCTAATAAACTTTATTATTATTATTATTATATTGCCATTTAGAAAGTGTTAAATCGCGAAGTCGTTCGTACTTCCATCAAAACTCTTGGTAATATGATTTTGGATATTTTCGCCCTATTTCTTCTTCTTTAAGTTATGACTTAACACTTATTTAAAGTTTATTTTGCCAATATCCAGTGAGATGCATTATCATGATAGTGCGATTTAAATAATTTTTTTTTTATATAAAGCGTTGCCTCACAGTAGGATTTAGTCCTGTGTCGTAGGTGCGTTTACAAACATTAAAACTCACATACACAAATACGCAGACCGAAACAAATAATTGTGGATCACACAAAGATTTGTACCGTGCGGGAATCGAACCCGCGATTATTAGACCCAGTGGGCGGAGCGGCTGAAGCTCTTAACCACTGCGCTAAATACTCCGTCAAATTTCTAAATTAATGCAACTCCCCGATGAATTTGATGACAAAGATGATAATGAAATTGATCGAACAGTACTCCACCTTGGATAGTAGAGCGATGGATACTTTACATACCAATTGCAACAGCCATTTTGAGGGAAATCGAAAAGTCACGTTTTGTCGCTTTGTTACTTTTACTCATGCACATATAAGAATACATAATGGTTAATATTCCACCAACATTACACATTATTATTCGATATAACACAAGTTTTAGATATTAAAACGAATTAACGACATCACTCTTCGACTCCACGCCAGAATTTTATCCTATTTCTAGCTTGCCAGATCCCTTGCGGGGTAGGTAGAGAGTACATAGTTCCAACAGGTTTTTTTCTTAAAGACCTCTTTGTTTAATTATATATCATGACAGTGTCTTATCCGAAGAACTAATCAAGATTCTCCATCTCACCGGCGAACGTGTGTGAGACGAATTATGAGAGTGGAGGAAGCTAGAGAGGTCTGTAAGGAAGAAACCTGTGGGAACTCTGTACTGTCCACCTACCTCGTATAGGATCTGGCGTGATGATATAGACCCTGGTGATCTGTATTACAGGTATATCCTTACTTCCAGACACCAGCTCCTCACATTATTTAAATCTATCTATTTAATCATCACGCCAGATCCCTTACGGGGTAGGCAGAGAGTGCAGAATTCCAACAGGCTCTTTCCTTATATACCTCTCTGGCTTCCTCTACTCTCATAGTTCGTCTCATACACGCTCGCCGGTTACGGAGACTCCTGACTTGTCCTTCAGATAACACCCGGTCTATTTGGTCATGGTAAGATAGTCTAGGTCTTCCCCCTTCCTTCCACTTTCGCATTGTATATCAGTTTTGTCATTCTTTCTTCGGACATTCTTTCTATATGCCCGAACCAACGGAGCATACCCTTTCTCATCTTTACACCGATACTCTCTTTCATACCTATTCGCTTTCTTACTACGCTGTTACGAATAGGGTCGGTCAGCTTCAGTCTAGAAGGCAGTGCATAATACCCAATGATTTATTATTTGCGTTTTTATTTGCAGATATTCAAAACTGACCTCATGCAAGCGGACACAGCTGGCAAAGTTGATGGTAAGTTATATTGTATATCATCATGCCCGATCCCTTGCGGGGTATGCAGAAAGTACAAAGGTCGTAAATTGATGAGTAATAAGTTTAAGTCGACGGTTTGGTCGAGTGGTTAATAGCTTAACCGCCCACTGGATCGAGCAGTCGCGGCTTCGATCCCCGCACGGGATCTTTGTGTGGTGCACTAGTATTTGATTCGATCTGGATGTTTGTGTACGTTAATTTCATGCTCGGAAAAGCTCCCACGACACAGAAATAGTTCCTAGTGTGTAATACCTACGTTTCTCTATAAATTAAATAATAATCAACTAAAGGAAATCGTCTAAGAACGGTTACCCGTTCTTTCAATTATGTCACATAAAACTATTCTCTATCCTCCAATTCTGAACGAAGGTCCTAAGAACCACCGTGTGTACTAACGAGTATACTCTAGGCGTGTCAATTTAAAATCGATTAATCGAAAAATCGATTTTTTTCAAGCCAAATAATATATTTTTTTAGATCGATCTGAACTACTGAATCGATCAGTACATCGATTCCTAAAGCCGTCGAATCAAATCGATTCAGAATTTAATCATAAAAATGGTGGTAAACGAAAATATTTACACAACCTACTAAGTGACCTTAGTAGGTTATGTAAATCAGGGATATAAATAACGGCAAAAGACGTTTCTTGTTAATAATACTTCGTTCCAAACATGCGTTTATTTAAAGTCAGGTGTCTTTTTAATAATCTCTAAATTTAACGTATCAAAAAATTATAAATATGAGGGAATCCAAAAAAAAACTCAATTAGCAAAAAAATAAGAATCGACTTCGCATGGATTAATCAGAATCGATCTTTTAATCTTTGAATTAATCGAGAATCGGTTCTTGCGCGTTCGATTCGAATCGATCCAAAGATCGATTTTTCTTTAAATGAATCGACATGCCTAGTATACTAAACTGTTCCACTGTGTCGAGGTTGACGCTACACCGAAGACCTGTAGTCATTAATCGGTTGAAAAATCTCGAAACCGAGGGCTAACTTTCTTCATTGATTAATTTAGTTTGGATGCAGCGCTATCTATCGGGGCATGTCGTAAACAACTAAATTATTTAAAATTATTTTTCACGGTGATATTGCGATATTTGTTCCAACAAATTCTATAAAAAATAAGAAAATGCTGATAATGCAAATGATTTGGTTTGTGTTTTCAGAACAAGCCACGCTGAGTCTGGTGCAAGATGACGATGACAACACCTTGCTGACTATACGTAAGAATATTTTTACCATTAAAATTCTATTCGATTTTCTGTCTCATTACTCTGGTGTTTAGTTGTAGACTCGAACCCAGGACCTCATGATCGTTAGTCGAACGAACTCGAACGATCACTAAACGAACGAGGTATTTTTTGAAACTATCTATCTATCTATCTATCTATAACCTCACGCCAGATCCCTTGCGGGGTAGGCAGAGAGTACAGAGTTCCAACAGGTTCTTTCCTTACATACCTCTCTGGCTTCCTCGATTCTCATAGTTCGTCTCATACACGCTCGCCGGTTACGGAGACTCTTGACTTTTCCATCAGATAAGACTCGGTTTATTGTGGTTTGAAACTATTTTTTTTATTTACCTCTGAAACTAACCCCTAGCGAACAAGTGTTATGTTGAATACGTCTATGACAAACCATTCTAACGTATTATAAACGTTTGTTGGATATTGTAAGTAAAAATGATAAACTAAAAGCCTTGTTGGTTTAGTAACAAAGCGCATTGCTTGGTGTTCACGAGGTCCTGGGTTCAAATCCTAGGTCGGGAAAATGAAATTTTTCTAACGGAAACTTTCTAGTATTGAGTCCGGAGGCTGGAATTGTGCTCGATTTATGGCAATAGGCGCGCCCCCTACATGGGATCTAACATCGGCGGCGAAAAGTGGGTGTACTCAGTACACTTCTGCCACCTCTAATTAGGAAATATAGGCGTGACGGTGTTTTTTTTTTTGATATTGTGTAACTGAATTAACAAAATTCGATTAGTGCTGTTAAAAGGTTAATTGAGTTCTCTTGGACCCATAGATTCCTCAAAGGTTCTTTCCTCCAAAACCATTGGAAAATTAATAAAATTAATTTGGTATTGCAGCAGTGATAGCCTATTGGTTAGACCGTTGGTGGACTATGGCCTAAGCCCTCTCAGTTTGAGAGGAGGCGCGTGCCCAACGGTGGGACAGTTTCTTAACAGGGCTAATATAATATAATTATTTGCTATATGTTTCTCCGCAGATAACATCGGCGAGAGATCGGAAGGTACCGTCTTAGAAGCAGTTGACGCTGACCAATTAGAAGATCAGGCCGAGGTGAGGATGCACTATTACTATAATTAACTAGCGAACCGCAAGGGTCAATATTAATTTAACATAGTCATTTTTTGAAAACACTTGCCAGTACGAGTACGGAGTCTGGAATTGTGCCCGGTATATGGCAATAGGCGCGCCCCCTATCACGGTACCTAACATCGTCGGCGAAACGTGGATGTACTCAGTACACCTCTGCCACCCCCGCTTGGGGAATATAGACGTGACGGTGTGTATTATCACTACATATTATAAAGCAAAGTCCCCCGCCGCGTCTGTCTGTCTGAACGCGATAAACTCAATAACTACCGAACGGTAGCACAATTTGAACCCAGGACCTCGTGATCACAAAGCGATGCGCTTTGCCACTACACCAACGAGGTAGTGATAATACACTGTGTAATTTAAGTCGTCCTCGAGCGAAAGCCCAAGTATTGTATCCAATACCTACTGTCCACTGATACTGAAAAACAACACTTTTAAGGAAAATCTCCATAACTAATTTAGTAGATTAAAAAGCAGCTACATAGCACGCATCTATAAGCTTTCTATCCGCTCAGAATACGGGCGACGACGACGTAGTCGTAGATCCCCTCCCATAGCCGGCGGTTGACCGGTGCACTTAGTAGTGCACCCAGTCCCCCCACAGCGACTGTCCCAACCGAGGGCGCCTTGAAGAGGCGCCCTCGGTTTATTGAGAGTGATTGATTAAGAGTATTTCGCCCCTTGTCCTTCTGGCTCGAGCGTAGTGGTTTACACGTTCGCCCTTAAGTCCGGTGAAGCTGTAAAGGCCTCGCGGCCAACAGCGTACATCACTCACACACACATCTATAAGCAAAATGACATTAAGGGGCGGCACGGCTCGTCAGTTGGCGGTTAGATAACTTCGGCGTTCCAGATTTTCACGCTAGCTCTGATATTCAGACAGGTCCGTAGGACTTACTGAAGTGTTCTTTTTTTTTAAACGTAGCCCCACACTGAGATTTATCCTGTGTCGTGGGTGCGTTTACAAACATGAAAATTCACATACACAAATACCCAAAGCGGAACAAACAATTGTGGATCACACAAAGATTCGTCCGTGCGGGAATCGAACCCGCAGCGGTAATCGAGTATTACTTGGGCTTTCGCTCCAGGACGACTGAATAACACCCTGTGTAATCGACCGCCGACAACTGCGATGTGTATATAAATTGTGTTATTTAATAAAAACTTAGTATTATATTTGACTTCCAGATAATGGCAAATTGTGAGAACGGTATGGTGCGGCTGATACAAATAAAGTTGCCGGATGGGAACAATGGATGGGTCGCGTTAAACCGATGACGAATAAGACAGACAAGGCCTGAGCGATAGCTTACACGCGATACGAACAACCCTGGATACGTAGCGGAAAATCCGGGCATTACACGGATCTTGATATAAGGAATCCGGGCTACAGAAAAGCTCGATATAAAAAAAACTTAGTAGGTAACGGATAATCCGGGCGCTAAAAGGATCTTGAATCTAAAGAAGTCCGGGATACAAGGACCTGAGTAACACGAGAAAGCTTGAATAGAAATATGCGATACAACAAAAAAGGGAATAAATTACGAAAGGTGGGAGCGTTTAACAGATCTTGATACAAGAAGTCCGGGATAAAGGAAATACAAAAACGCTTAATACGCAATGGATGATCCGAGCATTATACGGATCTTGATACAAGAAACTCCGGATAACATAAGAAATCTGGAATAAACAAACTCCTAGGTACATAATGGACGCCCCGCGGGTTTAACGGATCTTGGTACAAGGAGATCCGCGATACAATGAAACCGCGTGATTTCAGTTTACTTCGGAATTTTGAAATAAAAGTAAGGTTATAAAAAACCCTGGTTAAGTAACAGATTTACAGACTATTAATCGGATCTTGATCCAGAAATCCTAGATACACTAAATGGGAGTTATTCAAGATAGCTAAAAAAAAATTGATCTTGAATACAAGACACTTTTGCACACAGTAAGTCAGTAAGTGACCCGGCAGTAAAGGGAGCCCTGGATACACATTCAGGCAGAACAAGAAAGCTGGAATGGTAAAACCCACGATTCGACGAGCGATCGGTCGGATATACTGTCTTGAATATCATTATTCCATAAATATTATCAGTATGTTTATAAATTAACAATTTCAGTAAATTATTTTAATACAAAATTCAATACATGTAGTTTTATTTTTGAGCTGCGTATGCACACGATATAGAGATAATATACGAACCCAACATGGAACAGTGTGCGAATCCACAATAGAATCTATATTCTACAAAAAATATTAGTTCAGATGCTGCTCTTGCTCAAACAGGAAATAAAAACTTATAATATCGTCTCGCGGCCATTATGGCATCGCGTCGCCATAATTTCAAAAGGGCTATTCATGCAATTTACAATTGGGCCCCTAGAGCTTAGAGAAAAATTGAATGAGATTAATATTTTTTTTTTATATATATAACATTCAACGGTTGTCTCGCAATTTATATATGAAACTCTTTTATATGTTAAAAAGAATATCATGTTAATACACGAAACAAAGATGATCTTATTGTACATTCCACTCGTCTTCATAGAATTAGCAACTCTTTCATCGCGCAATGTATACGCTTCTACAACAAATTACCCGTAGCTATCCGAAATATGCCTATTAATTAGTTTAAAAAGGCTATTAAAACTAGACTATGTAGTAAAGGATATTATAATATTTCGGAATAGATCGACGATAAATATTGTGTAGACGCCATAATATTGTCTCGACGCCATAACAGAGTCGCGACGCCATAATATAGTCTCGACGCCATAATATTGTCTCGACGCCATAATATTGTCTCGACGCCATAATATTGTCTCGACGCCATAATATTGTCTCGACGCCATAATATTGTCTCGACGCCATAATATTGTCTCGACGCCATAATATTGTCTCGACGCCATAATATTGTCTCGACTCCATAATATTGTCTCGACGCCATAATATTGTCTCGACGCCATAATATTGTCTCGACGCCATAATAGTGTCTCGACTCATAATAGCGTCGCGACGCCATAATATTGTCTCGACTCCATAACAGCGTCGCGACGCCATAATATTGTCTCGACGCCATAATATTGTCTCGACGCCATAATATTGTCTCGACGCCATAATATTGTCTCGACGCCATAATATTGTCTCGACGCCATAATATTGTCTCGACGCCAAAATATTGTCCCGACGCCATAATAGTGTCACGACTCATAATAGCGTCGCGACGCCATAATATTGTCTCGACTCCATAACAGCGTCGCGACGCCATAATATTGTCTGACGCCATAACAGCGTCACGACGCCTTAATATCTTCTAGACGCCATAATATTGTCACCTCAACGCCATAACATAGTCGCGACGCCATAATAGCGTCTCAAGCCATAACAGCGTCTCAAGCCATAACAGCGTCTCAAGCCATAACAGCGTCTCAAGCCATAACAGCGTCTCAAGCCATAACAGCGTCTCAAGCCATAACAGCGTCGGGACGCCATAATGTCACCTCAACGTCATTACAGAGTCACGATGTCACAACAGCGTCACGCTGCCTTAATAGAGTCGCCTGTCACTCCCCTGTCCAGATCATCCAAAAGATCGTTATCAAATTATAAACAGCTCAAAGGGAATATAACTACAAAAACAGCATTGCAACGACGATATAAATCATAGTAGATTGGGAGCAAAACATCAGGTAAAGGAATAAAAACGCATGTACATACTTCCAACGTTTATTAGAATATAAGAGTAAAAAATAACATAACGATATCAAAATTAAACTTTAAATGCAATGGAATATACTAAATTTTAAAGAGACAAGTACGACGTCTCCGAACGTAACCCGAGTGACCTTAAACCCTCGTGTACATTATATGTCCCCATAGATGTCCCGTGTCCCGCGTCGCTTCAGATGATGCGTAAAATTGAACCTCGCCCGACAAATCTCCTGCGACTCATGTAGTCCACATCTATTTCAGCGGTCGCAGCAAGTCGCCCGAAGAGGGTTATACATCGTTTGTCAATTTAGTTGCGCAACACACGTGTACACTGGGACTTGTTCCTCAACAAAAGCGACACGACAAGGTCGCATAATGTCGCCAGACACCTCGGTCGACTACGTCTGACGTCACCAGCGACACTGTCGCGGGACATTTGTCCCCTAATGTATACTCGTATACTTAAAACGGTCACACGAAGGAATAAAAACAAAAAACAAACACCGTCACGCCTATATTCCCCAAGCGGGGACGGCACAGTGTGCTAGGATTTGAACCCAGGATCTCGTGACCACAAAGCGACGTGCTTTGCCACCAGACCGACGAGGCATTTTTTACTTAAGTATTAAAAATTCTTTTCCGTAAGTAAATTTGTTTTACTGACGTATAAATGCTACAACTTTGGCTTGATAACGCAATTTCAGGGATCGACCATGAGTAGTAGAGTAGAGACTTATTCGATGACTATTGAAAGTCAACTTTCACACTTTGACTTACGGACGAAATTGGTATAATGAAGTAAATGCACGGTAAATACGCCGTACAGTCAAAGTTCAAATGTTATTTTAGAGTAAATAAAGAGGTAAGGTAATTTATATAATATACCTTTTAGTTTTATTTGACCTGTAACTATGTTTTAAATGTAACCCTGCACTCGGAATTATGCCTGTGTTGTGGATCCGTTTACAAGCACGAAATTCACATACACCTCGATCGATGAAAAATATTTATGGATAACACAAGCGGTAATCGAACCTGGAACTACTTGATCCAGTGGGCGGAACGGCTTAAACACTTAACCACTCAACCAAGTTGTCAATAATTTATATTCAACACAATATTTACCCTGACAATCACATTTGGACTTTGCAAAGTTTTTACACATCTTTTCAGCTGGCTGTACATTATGTTAACCTTTGGAACTATTATTCCTTACCTAAGAACATTAATTCTATACTTCCAGGCATTTTTTTCTTAATACTAAAAAAAGTTAACACCTAAGTGTAAAATTAACATCAAAAAATTATAAATCCGAACCACAGATTATATAGAAATTAACATTTTGATCCTTCAAGCCCGCGAGCGCAGAGACAATAGACTGAAGCCACTGACTTTTGGAAAAATTTTGACTGATTGATAAGGCTTAATGAACACATTGTTCAGAAAAGGCACACACAAAACTTAAAAGTCAGCTACTTTATAAAAATTAAAATGCTTTATAAACAATGGAAGACTCCAATAACATTTCGTATAAACCCACAATCATATCTATGTAACTTAATACAGATGGTGAGCAGCTTAAAAGATTGTTTATAAATGAATCGTTATCTAAATTATTCTGATTGCACCGCGTCATTTCTTGGAAGAGTTTGTAAACAAAGGTACCATTGTAGGTTCTGTGATATACTGTCGGCTGGTACGCCGCGCCGCACATGATATTCAAATAGTTTAGGTGTTTTAGACAATGTTGGAATTCAGCGAAGCGATGCAACACATCCCTATCGAATATACGCATCAATTCACCTGTACTTACACTGAAATAAGATTTCATTGCTATATTGGCGTCCTTTTTTTCTTTTTCTGAAAAATTTGTACTTATTGCCAACATGACGTAACAAACGATAATGGCGTGGACCTCTGCGGTGACATTGGCAGATTTTTTGCGCGCGAAATATACCAATGAGATAACCAACATGACCGCCTCGGCAGGTATCTGTGATAATATATCCACGTCAATGGAATTTTCACGTAAAAAGCTCTCGAAGTATTCCATTTCTTTGATGCCAGCCCAACCATTTTCGAATGGGTAACTTATAGGTTTGGCGCTCGATTTCTTGACACGAATCGGTATCTGTTTACAATGAATTACCAATTTGAATTCTTCCCTTCTGTAACCTGTCAGCAGATTGTAAGCGTATTTCACTATGTCCGCGGCTATCAGCTGGCTGGGGGTAGAGCTATCGCCTTCGATACCGGTTGATTCGATCCAGTAGTTGCAATTAAACAAATTAATGTACGCTATAGGTATTTTCTCGGACGCCACACCTTTCTCAAACCACATCGGGTCTTTAGGCCTGATATTAAAATTGTCTGTGTTTAATAAGTATTCTGATACATAACTTTGTAGTTTTATTTCCATGAAATCCATGATTTTATACATTTCATTCATGAATTTTGATTTATCGGCATCTGACAGAAAACTTTTAATCTTCTCCAGAGTTTTTCGTATATCCTGCCTGGCAAGCCATTGCCATATCGCTATATACCTCATGGGCAAGTCTGAATGTGTTATTTTCAAGGTTTGATATAGCTTTGCGAAAAAGTCAATAGGAAACATCCTCACATCTGTCAGCACCGCGAAAATGGCTAGTTTTTCCTCAGTCAAGCAATGTTTGGATAGAAAATTCTGCAGTTCATATTGCTTGCATGATATAGCTCTCTGAGCTTTATTGTAACTCAGTGTAGTCCTGCATATGTACGGCGCTTTAAAGAAGCAGAATTCGATGTCGCTACTTATAACAGGACAATTCAGTTTCGCCGCTAACGCGACGCAGTCTCTCTTGCACTCCAATATAGAAACCGAGTACGGGATTCCCATCTCCTTCAACACTTGCTTAAGCGCGTCTTTCATAAGTATCGGAGGCACAAAGTGATTATTCTCTACGAAATCAAATGTTTCCCCGTCATTCGTGCCTTCGAGTTTTTTAATTTTCCATTCAATGTCAGAATCACCGCCTTTGAACACAAAGTAGCATTTAACTTTCGCATCATTGAAGATATTGAGGTGTGTTCTCAAATGTGCTGCGAACCGGTCGATGTCTCCACCGAGTTCGAAGTTTATTTTGCTCTCCTCGTACACGTTGTACAAGAAGTTTTGCCCGTCGATCACAACTTCACAATTTCTAAGTAAACGTGGATGCATTTCATTTCTTTTTATGTAATTTGGAAAATGTATGATCCTCATCTTGTTATCTGTAACAACCATACACAAAAAATTATGTTTTAGAGCCTAAACATTATTCAACTAAGATATTCAACAGTGTTTGATAATAGAAAGCTTATCTTAAAGAGCCAATGATGGTATATCATTGCTAATGTTATTTTATTTATTTTTTTACGTATAGAATTTTTAAAATTATATCTCAAATTCTATATCATCACGCCAGATCCCTTGCAGGGTAGGCAGAGAGTACAGAGTTCCAACAGGTTCTTTCCTTACATACCTCTCTGGCTTCCTCCACTCTCACTATCTCAAATTCCTAAGAGAAAAAGTAATAGATATACAAATATAGCAGACTGCCTCGTTAGTCGAGTGGCGTATAATACTAGTGCCGATTACGCGGTCCTGGGTTCAATCCTAGGTGTGACAGTGTGATTGTTCTATCGAAAAATAATAGCTTTGGAGTCTGTAATAAGTTCAGTGTCATTACACTATAGGCCTAAAGGCGACACCAACTAGCCGTACTAAACGATACCGGAAATGACACAGCGATCGACGTGGCGAGATAGGTGGATCCCTAATGACAACAACATAAAAAAACAATGATTCTAGGTCCTTTTTATTTATGAAGTATTTGATTTTTTTAATGAAAACATCACCGTTACCCCTATATTCCTCAGGCGGGGGTGGCAGATGTGTATTATGTGCTTATACACATATCGCCGATGTTAGTACCCAATGTAATATCTTCACTTCGTTCCTAGGATTCGAACCTAAGCCCTCGTGATCGCCACCCGCACTACGCCACTAGACCAACGGGGAATATAAATTCTACTAATATTATATATGTATGGATATTTGTTATATATAATAGACTGCCTTGTTGGTTCAAAAAAAATCCAATTATCATTGTGAATTGTGTCTAGTATACTTCAATAGTCTAGCCCTCTATTACATAGTGGCAATCAGCTTGAGTTATTAAAAAGTTACCTAAACGGCCGGGGTCAACGTGTAATTGTAGACGAACGGCTCAGTGATGAATGTGATGTCACTATTGGAATTCCACAAGGGAGCATTCTAGGACCTACCTTGTTCCTAATCTTCATCAACGATCTCTGTCATTTGAAGTTAACCAATGGTAAAATCATCACATTCGCAGATGACACGGCTCTTCTTTTCTATGGTGATACTTGGGAGGAAGTGTACCAATTTGCACAAAGAGGTTTTTTGATGGTAACTAGGTGGCTATATAATAACTTACTCACCCTCAACACAGATAAAACTAAGTACATCGCGTTTTCACTATCAAACCCCCACTTCATTCATAGCCCCTCTCTCATATTGAGAGCTCATTCTTGTGACGGCTATGTGTCCAACACGTGCTCATGTCCTAAACTTAAAAAAGTGGACTCCATCAAGTACCTCGGTGTAATTATCGACAAAAACTTAACTTTTAGTACACACATAGAACTGCTATCAAAACGGATAAGAAAGCTGATCTACATATTTAAAAATCTTCGCCATGTTGCAGACGAAAATGTTCTAACAACAATTTATTATGCATTATGTCAATCTTTACTAACCTATTGTGTCACTACCTGGGGCGGCGCCTCCAAAATGTCTATGTTGAAAATTGAACGAGCACAAAGAGCAGTGCTCAAAGTAGCCTACACTTTACCCTTTTTTTATCCCACGTCTGATCTATATAAAAAAAGCAAGGTTCTAACGGTTCGACAACTATTCATCCTTAAAACTATTCTGCGCAAACATTCGTTAATCACATATAATCCAAACCTATACGCCAATAAACGCAGGAAAGCTAAAGTTTGCCAGACAAAATTGTATAAAACCAGCCTTTCACATCGCACCTACTGTTTTCTTAGTTCCTATCTATATAATAAAATAAATTCTATGTTAAATATATACCCCTTGACGAAGTCCAAGTGCAAGCAAGTACTTAACACATACCTACTCAATCAAGACTACAATAGTACTGAAAACCTTTTAATCGTACAAAAATAAGATGAATAAACACACATACACACGCACACACACATTCACACACATTCACACGCACGCACACACGCACACATACACATTTACACACACGCACGCACATACATAATTTTATTTTAATTTTTTTCCTTTTATATTATTTTTTTTTTTTTTCTTCTACCACCACTCGGGCACAAACTGTTCTTACTTTTGCATATAAACAGATTTAACATTTTAATAATAATTTTAGCAAGATCACAACAAAGGTTTCAAAATTTGTTAATAAAATATAAAATTGTTTTATGGGGGGCCTGGTAATCTGTGTGACAGGGTTTCCTAGTGCGGATACCAGACTCCCACAAAGGTTTAAAATTTAAATCACAATGTAAGCATTACTGTAAGTCACCTTTGTGGAAGTGAAATAAATGATTATTATTATTATTATTATTATTATAGAACCTACCATCGTCGGTGAAAAGTGGGTGTACACAGTACACCTCTGCCACCCCCACTTGGGGAATATAGGCGCGATGTTGTTTAATTTTTATTTTAATATTTTGCATTACATCTAGTATCGCTTTGTGATCCCGTAGTCCTGGGTTCAAATCCTAAGTCGGACAAATGTAGATTTTCCAACGAAAATGTTCAGTGTGAGCCCGGAGTCTGGAATTGTGCTCGGTATACCGCAATAGGCTCGCCCCCTATTACGCAGGATCTAACATCGTCGGCGAAAAGTGGGTGTACTCAGTACACCTCTGCCACCGCTTGGGGAATGTAGGCGTGATGATGTGTTTGTGTGTGTGTGCATTACAAAATAAAGTTTAGATAGTACAAGGATCAGCTTAAAAGTTATAGGCAAGTACCAAGAAACACGGAACATCACAACAAAAATGGAGGGGAGAGGAAGATCACTAGAGGATTCTATCTATATAGAAGAAAGAAAGAAAGAAAATACATTTATTTAACCACACTCACATAGACATTGAGATACTAAAAATAGTAACAAAAAAAGAAAAAAAAACATTTACAAACGCCAGAGGTTGTGTGAGCATAGGATACTGCCTCAGCATATTGCTGCAACAAAATTTGGATCATGGTTCAGCCCTGGTATTCTGGCAGTACTAATATATCATCATGCCAGATCGGACGGACAGCTTGAGCCAGTGGTTAAGAGTTTGAGTTGCTCTTCCCACTGGATTCAGTAGTAGCGGGTTTGATTCCGACTTGGGACAAATCTTTGTGTGTTCCACAATTATTTGTTTCAATCTGAGTGTTTGTGCATGTGAATTTCATGTTTGTAAACGTACCCACGACAGAAATAAGTCCAAGTGAGGGGCTACGTTTAAAAAAAAATACAGATCCCTTGCGGGGTAGGCAAATTAGTTCAAGAGAAATCAAGATTGATAATCATAACTATTGGCATTTTTTGGATTTAATTAACTTAGAAATGGTCTATGTATGAGATAAGTGGGAAGAGATAAAAGAGGGAATCCTAAGAATTATTACTCCTAAGAAATATTAAAATATTATCAGTATTTCCTTCACACCACACAAAGCCACTGAAACCTGTTGTTGTTCTATCATGTCTGTATTCCTATGGCTTGAGGTACTGTTACACCTATATTCTCACTTTTCACAATGTTAGGTCCCATGTAACAGGGGCTGAGACTATTGCCATATACCAGACATAATTCCAGATTCCAGACTGATGCTGAGAATTTCAACCCAGGATCGACAAGCACAGTATTCGCCACTAGACCAATGAGGCAGTCCAAAATTGTAGGTGTGCAATATATGTACATACTAAACCAAGAGAAATGGTTTGGTATGTACATAGGTGTGCAATATATGTACATACCAAATTGGAAAGAGGTGCAAAGGACGGCCAAAAAAAAGATCGGCTGATGACCTTATCAAAATAGATGGAAGGGACTGGATGAGCGTCGCCCAGGACAGGAGAAAGTGGAACGGGATGGAGGAGGCTTATACCCTTGCAGGGACCATTCAGTAGTGAATTCAGACTGAATGGGTAAAAGAAGCTAAAATAATAATATATTTATTTTTTTATTTATAAGACTCTCACACTAGGATTTATTCCTGTGTCGTGGGTGCGTTTACAAACATGAAAATTCACATACACAAATACCTAGACCGAAACAAATAATTGTGGGGCACACAAAGATTTGTCCCGTGCGGGAATTGAACCCGCGACTATTAGACACAGTGGGCGGAGCTGCTCAAGCTCTTAACCACTGCGCTAAATCGTCTGTCAATAAAATATATGTACAAAACATGTTTATTGCATAATGTGTGAGAATATTTTTAATTAGTGATAACTTTTAAGACAGCATTGCTAGAATTTTCTGTTAGAAACATTTTAGAGAGCACCGAAGGACGCTGAGAACATTAGTGATCTAGACTCCACAGATAATAGATATTGAGCTGCGCTAAGCTAGACGCTACAAACTATTAGACATATATTGGAATCGATTATTCAGTTCTGACGCTCTTTAAATATTAAATGGACGTCAGAAATTTACTGATCAGAATGTCGGGAGGCGCATTCTTTATACGTTATGTGTCAGGTAATCACAATCAAGTATGCCCGAACGAAAGCTTTTGCTAATCCGGTGCGCGTGTAAAATTTTCCGAGAGAAAATTCTTAGCCGCAAAATATCATCAGTTTACCTATGTTAGGTATAGTAATTACCAAGTCAGCTATTTTTATAAGTCCAAACAAGTGCGTACTTACCCAAATGTAGTCCAACTTGCGATTAGATCCTTTTCCAGAGATAAATAGTTCTAGATTTTTCAGATTCAAACAAAACTGTTAGAGACAAACTATGTAAAGGTCCTGTTTAAATATGACTGACCTCAGAAAATAATGGAATAGTATATTCTTTACTGGTTAAAAATACATACATTTAACAATACACTCTTTATACTCTATTAGTCGATCTCACAGAGTACATTATTATATATATTCGAACTTCGCTAAACCCTCGTTACTTATCACAAGATAAAAAATCACTATGTAGTATAGCGAGTATTAAATTCGCAATTCCCCAAAGTTACTGTTAAGTACCTACTTATTGTTAAATCCATTAGTACCTATTTATAGTATAACAACAAGTCTTCCAAAACTTTTGTAAATACTTACCAAATAATAATATGATCACGCAAAAGCTGGTTAATTTCAACGAAAATAAAATAAATACAAAATAGAAAAAGTCGTGGTGGAAATCATTTTCATCAAGGTTTTTTGGTTCCAATTCGCAAGGATGTACACGACAAGAATTTGCCATAACATAATCATAATCACTGGTAGTTATGTCAAAATTCATTGCAGTCGTGGCCAATCTCCTGTATATTGTAATTTATCCCGCAAACTAAATTATTAAAAAAAAATTATATCTTAAATAATGGGATTCATATCTAACACATGAAATAAAAAGATTTGGTCAAGATGATAAGGCACTATTATTCAAATGTGCCCGCAACATTCATGTACCTACTTAGAATCCCTGGCATAGACAAAATATAATGTTATTGTTTTGTATGAAACCGTGTCTTTTCAGCGAATGAAACGGATACTTGATGAAAAAAAATATTGATGTAAAACTCCTTTTTAGTCACATTCATATATTATTTTTGTACCAAAAAATATCACGATGTTTCGCCATAAATAACGGCGTATTGGAATTTTTTAGTACTTACTTTAGTAGTTAAAATGTTAAAGAAAACTAAAAATGATGATTTGTATGGCAAAGGTATTTCTATAAACTATAGAGTATACCTTTTGGGGAATACCATGCCAAAATCAAGCAATAAAGGTATTCCCCGTATAACAAACCCAAATGAATAGGGTTGCTAATACTGGGAAATACAAAAAAAATAAAAATCGGAGGAAGTTAACTGTATTCTCAGGAATCTAGTCAAAATGGGTTTTGTTATGTCAGTAAGACAGTATCGGAAGAAATATTGTAACGGAAATCTAGTAAGTCCGACAGTCCTTACTCCTTGGTTCAAGACAATTTTGTTTGCGTTACACGAGCAAAAACATGCATTGGCTGAGCAAGCCAAAAACAGTCCAGGCGTCTCTAACAAAATAATAAAAACGCTTAACGTTCTAACGAGCGCGCTTTTTCAACGCTCATTAATAAAAATGCGAGTGAGGGCTTAGACCCTGCTCCATCCTATTTATATATATATATATACTTAAATGAGTAGCTCCGGAAAGAGGTTCTGAAGTTGCTTTTATTTTACAAAACACAGTTCAATTACGTGTATTTATTTAGTACGTGTAATATATTATTAAAAATATTTTATAGAATCTTGACTACAAATTAATTAAACTTATCTGAAAAGAGAAGCAACATTTTAAGCTATTATTTCTATCTGCACCACTGAAACCTAACCTCTTATAATCTAACTCTGCGTCATGACAGAAAAACTGTAATCAATGTGTCACAATGAGGTCCTTAGTTCGAATCCTAGGTTTGATAAAATGTACCTAGTTTTTTCATCGAAAAACTCCTATTAGCAGTTCGGAATTTGAGATTGAGCCCGCACTATTGGCAATAGGCTCGCCCTCTATTACATTGATATAATATCGCCAGCGTCAAGTAGGTGTACACTTTTGCTAACCCTACTTGCGGAATATAGTTGTAACAAAGCGGTGTTATTTTTTTGTAACTCAATTATACTAATTCAATTGCATTGAAGACATACATGTAAATTTATGATCAATCAATCAAATCAGCCTATTGCAGTCCACTGCTGGACATAGGCCTCTCCCAATTCGCGCCACAATACACGGTCCTCAGCCTTCCGCATCCAGTCCCACCCTGCGACCTTCTTAAGGTCGTCGGTCCACCTAGCTAGGGGGCGCCCTACCTTACGTTTGCCGAGTCGCGGTCTCCACTCTAGAACTCGTCTGCTCTATCGGCCATAGTTTCTTCAACGGACATGGCCAGTCACCCAAATTGATGATGCCGGTTCTTTTTTGGAAAGAAGTTACCCGGCTTGCGGTAGGAGTTGACAGGTAGAAATCATAACATAACGAAAAACGTTACGTCATCATTTGAACCTGGAAACCATCTGGTTGTATAGTACGTGTCAATACCAATCTATCAAGCCTAAACATGAGAGGATAATGATGTATAACTCACATGTTCCTATGGCCACTTTCCGACTCCATAATCAGACCAGTAGGCCTACTTTTGAAATCAATCCCAATCTCAAGCTTACACTAACATAATACAGTTCCAATTTCAATCCGATAAATATTGGCACCCTTGAACAAATGGAGTGTAATATTGCATTGAAATTGTAATCGAGTACACGATCAAAATTCAACGTGACCATACACGACAAGACACGAATTACCCAAACTTAAATAAATAATTTAACACGTCAATCTCTCTTTTTACTTACTCAACATTTTTTATATCATCAATTATTACAAAAATAATTAATTTTATTTACTTGATGATTATCTTTAGTTTATATTGGCAACGTTGCAGTTTCAAGGACGAGATGCTGCGCAACGACATTAGTACCTTTTAAATCTTTTTTGAAAATCCGACTTTTTTGAAGTCGGGCAGCAAAAAATAAATATTTGAAGTCGGTACCGGTTAGTGCGGTCGGTTACTTGGCACCGACTTAGAGTATTTATTTTTTGCTTTTTGAAGTCGGTTTTTTTAAACATTTTTATTTTACAATATTAAGCGAAAAGTGTATTATTTACTAATATGTATATACCTATATTCTATTATTTTGCTGAGTTGTACAGCAAGGTACATACAGGATTGATATAATAACAATAATAACTGCGACTGCCTCGTTGGTCTGGTGGCAAAGCGCATCGCTTTGTGATCACGTGGTCCTGGGCTCAAATCCTAGGTCGGACAAATGTAGTTTTTCTAACGAAAAATTCCCAGTATGAGTCCGGAGTCTGGAATTGTGCCCGGTATATGGCAATAGGCTCGCCCCCTATTACATGGGACCTCACATCGTCGGCGAAACGTGGGTGTACTCAGTACACCTCTGCCACCCCCTCTGGGGAATATAGGCATGACGGTACACTAATAACTGCTGTGCTGTTCGCCGTTAAAGAGTCCCCTGATGTATCTTCAAAGTCCAAAGTTAAATACCGATTTCATTAAAATGGGACCACCTCAAAACTATACTAAACCCAACGCAAAAAGAATCATCAAAATCAGTTCATAGATAGAGACGTTATAAAAAACACAGACGAATTGTCAACCTCCTCCTTATTTTAATTCGGTTAATATTCTGATTAGTTCTATGTAGTACCCTACCTATAGGATTGACGTAATACCCATAATATCTCAATCTACGCATTCGTACTGTTTGTCGTTAAGGAGTTCCCTGGTGAATCTTCCAAGTCCAAGGTCTAATACCGGTGAAACTAAAATGAGACCACCTTGGAGCTACACTGAACCCAATGCAAAAAGAATCATCAAAATCGATTCATAATTGGCGGAATGATCGCGTAACATACATACAAAAAAACCTCCACCTTTTTAGAAATCGGTTAAAAATATGGGATAAGTTTATACCCTCAATAACATTTTCATGTAGGTACATACCTATCTTTTATTGTGTGTGCCGCCACAAACGACGAATATAATAATAATGTTCACGTAGTAGGTACTTTAAAACGATCTTTACTAATTCAAAATGGGCCATGGCAGCGTAATTCATCATTATCTTTAAATTTTGCCTTTATCCTATATCCAAATTCCATCATCACTCAAACGCTTAAAAGTTAACTCTTTGCAACTGTATTACTTTGTTCGCAAACTCGACTCCGAACTAGAAACGTAGTGTCAAAAATAGTCAAAATCATGCCAAGAGTGCCAAAAACGTACCGAATCGAGAATTGTCGATTTTATTTAGTTTCATAAAATTCCACCGCTATCGAGTTAAATCGTGCGCTAATTTATTATTCAAGAGCATTTAAGATTGACAAGTTTTCGAACCCAACCCTAAATTTAGAATGAAATCTAGCGTCAAGGGTAAGCCTACAGTACCATTGTACCATATTATTGCATTGTCACCAAACTTACAAACGTATGCCAAATTTCAGGTCAATGGGATACCCGGTAGTTCTTGAAAAATTGATTACTAGCTTTGAACCGGAAAGACAGACAGACAGATAGACATATGAACAGTGCAATCTAGTACAAATAACACTTGCATAGGTATACACCAATCCTTTGTCCTAATCACAGAATAGGGTAATTCCCCGTGAGTAGAGAAATATCATTGACCAAGGACGTTTGATATATAGAAGGCGCATATCGCCGAAAAAGCGTGTCAACTTTATGTCCATGTGAGTTTAAAATTTGCGTTAGTGTGCGTAAGGAGGCAAGTGATTACTAGTACAGGATTCATCGATAAGAAAATACAATTTATGATAAAAAAATATTAACTTCATGCAAACTTATAATTTACATGAGAAATGCTACAAGTAATTTATATAAGAACACTCATACGTATTATAATACAAATTTTAAAAACGAATCTTAAAACATCGTATATTAGTATGTACAATTTAATAATATACTAAAGCATCGTTGGTCTTGTAATGCGTCTAGCGATCACGAGGTCGTCGGTTCGAATCCAAGGCCGGAAAATAGTAATTTTTCGATACAAAATAATCCAGTTCGTGGTCTGACACTGTGCTCGGTATAATATCAATAGACTCATCCCCTACTACATGGGACCTTACATTGTTGACGACAAGTGAGTATACACAGTACGCCACTCCCACTCCCGCTTGGGGAATATAGGCGTGGCAGTGTTTATATATTTTACATTTATTTATTCTTTATTGTACAATAGAACACAGAAACAACATTTACACAGAAGATGTACAAAGGCGAACTTAACTCAATTTGAGTTATCTTCCAGTTAACCTTTGAGGAAAGAGAAACTATGTGGAAGTGAGGGCAATTGTACAATCACGGAACTAAAAAATAACAGAATTAAAATTCAGAAGTTGATAATGACAAGTACATAAATATATAAATTATACTAATAATATATAATATCGAAACTACAAATAAATATTTTCATATACTTACATGAACTATGCAATACCTATTTACATATACACAAATATGAATTAATAAAATAAACACACAACACACACACATATATATATATATATATATATATATATATATATATATATATACATATACATATATATAATAAATATTAACTAAAAAGGAAATACTCTTTAACTCATATATATATTTTTTGGGTACTCTATCTAGATATTTTATTCTTACACATTTTATCTAAATCCGTTCTGTAATTTTTACATCACAATTACCCTACGTTCGCATGAGCGCTTTTTAATGCGTGTTAGTAAAGCGCCAGAATGAAACAAATTGCTCACAGTACATTTTTTGATAAGGCTGTAAAGCGCTTCAGAACCGCGCTTTGAAAATGTCTGCGCGAACGAGGGGTTAGGGTGAAGAGGAACAGTATGGGTATGGCAAATATCGATAATAGACCACAGGCGTTGTAGGTACATCACTGTCCGGGAGGCGTAAAACAATACATTTTTTAAACCTACATTATAACTTTAAATCTATATTATATGACCACCATGTGGTAATTATATATCGCCAATGACATAGATTCTTAACATCAAATCATATTTTGCTATAAAACGTCGTTATGAATGCAATACTAGGCAATAAAGACATACGTGTAAAATGACGATTCCAGTTCATTTATTCTTCCTTTAGTTGTTCTTGATGAACAAAACACTGCACAACACTACAAGCTGTAACATAATACACGCAAGACCTCAGACACCCCGATTAGAGAATTGCTTTATCAATTCAAAACAATAACCACATTTCCAAAATTAAAGGTTTTACCCTTTTTTTAAGCACTTTTATACCCCAATTATTAATGAAACTTGCACGTGTAAGTGTCCGGTTTGAGAAATACGTTTTAGGAATGCATTTGAAATCTCCTTATTGCTCTGAAACAAGAATAAGTTTATTTTTTTATAGCGGACTGAAAGAGTAAATAAAAGCATATTTGCAAATTAAAAAAAAAAAGTAAGATACATTAAACATTGTTCGAATCAACTCAGTTACCGATTTAGAACAAACTAGTTTCAGGTCTTGCGCTTATTTAGTTACACCTGGTATATAAGTTCACTATATAAAACGATTTTCAGTATTCATAACGAGTTTAATTCATATTTTTACCTTTGAAGCGGATGAGGCAGATGAGCACAGTAATATGTCACAACATTATACCAAGTACACGTGCAGGGCAACTTTGCCAATCTTACCATAGCTTTCTTATTTACTCAAATTGGCGATCCATGAAATTAAGTGAGAGAAAAGACAACGTATTAAACGATGACCGACAGAGCGGCAGCGTCGTATGATGCCGTCCATGTATCAAACGTCCTTGCCATTGTCTTCTTCTTCTTCTTTTTTTATAATGGCTTCACACTAATTTTAAGTGTATTTTGCCAGTGTCCAGTGAGATATATAATCGTGTTTGTTTAAATTAATTCGACTCCCCGATGAACTTGATGACAACGATGATAATGAAATTAATGAAGTACCCCACCCTGGATAGTAAAGCGGTGGATACTTTACATACCAATTGCGACGGCCGTTTTGAGGGAAGTCGAAAAGGCACGTATTATCACTTTGTTACAATTACCTTCACTCATGCGTATATAAGAACATATAATGATTAATATTTCACCAACATTACACATTATTAGTCGAAATAACACAAGTTTTGGAAATTAAAACAAATTGGCAACATCACTCTTCGACTTCCCGCCAAAAACTCCTGCCATTGTCTTACTAGTGTTGCCACCATATTGAAACTTGGAACGACTGTACTATTCGATTTTTGATTAATGCAGCAAATAAGTTATGAAAATAGGTCTTGTTAAATTACAAATATTTTCACTAAATAATACGATTATGACACTTTACAATTATGACCCACTCAATCAATTATTGACAAAATGTTATAACCATTATAATATATCGCCTGTCTAAAAAAGCGCGGTCTCAAGTTCATAAAAAATCGTTATGCCCGGGTATTTACGCAGTATAATGTAAAGTCGCAGGCATGTCACAAAAACCAGTCATTTAATGTTCTGACTGATATAGTATATAAATGTTGCAAATTTATATAGTTGTAAATTTTGAAAAACTAGCAGGAAGTAATAGTAAACATAAAAACAAAACCACACATAATCACGATGAAATTTCGGAATCCGCTAACCTCAAATAATTGACTTTTTAATTGTTGAAATTTGACCGTAGACTGTTGGCATTAGTGTAAAATTAAAGTGTGAAGTGCGGTGCAGGGGAGTAGCTTGTCTTAATTAAAAAAAAAAAAACACCGTCACGCCTATATTCCCCAGAGCGGGTGGCAGAGGTGTACTGAGTACACCCACGTTTCGCCGACGATGTTAGGTCCCATGTAATAGGGGGCGAGCGTATTGCTATATACCGGGCACAATTCCAGACTCCGGACTCATACTGGAAATTTTCGTTAGAAAAACTACATTTGCCCGGCCTAGGAAAATTATTATTTAGAAAAGTGGGTGTACATGTACACAGTACACCTCTCCCAACTCTACTTGGGGAATATATACGTGACGGTTATTATTTATGAAATAAAAGATTTTATCCGGATTTTATCTTGGTTTATTTTTTAGGTTCCAGACTTTTTTAGGGCTTTATAGCACCCATGATTACGGGAAAAGATAATATGAAGCAATCAGAACCTTAAGAATTTAAAAAAAATAAAAGACGATAAAATTAAAAAAAAATCATCGCGCATATCTAAATCTCAATAATTTTCGTTTTAAAATAAAAAATAACCGCGATCAAATATGAAAAAAAAGGAAATAAATTTAATTTTATCGCGTAAATTTAAAAACTCAATAATTACCATTGAGGTATTTTTTTTAAATTAAGACATTTTAAGAAAAGTCTTATAGATAATTTCACTACGACATGTTATTTTTAGAAAAAGTACAACGCATAAAATGATTCACTCTGCCCGATTCCCACCAATATCCTGCCATTGCTTGCTATAGAAGGAAGAAGTGGGGCCTCCGCGACTAATTTCTGATTATTATAAATAATCTAAATAGTGCAAGTGCTTTTGAGAACACCATTGATTCATTTTCTATACGACAGGAATAATTTACAAGTGAGTATAAAATAAATCGAATGATGTAATTTTGTAAAGTAGATGCCTTAGTGCGTGTTGGTTTACTCGATTTTATATTAGTTTAAAGTATCGCAATATTTTATATTTTTTTCTTTTGATTTGATAATCAATTACTTTGGAGTCCTTTCACAATTTGGGCCAGATTGCCTAAGTTTTTGATGAAATAGCTATTTTAGGCAAAATTATTATTATTTTACTTGATAATATAATGTAGTGCTTTCATTTAATTTAAAGTTATTAAGATTTATTACTATTTTGTGTTGACTACTGTTTCTGAAATAGTGATTTACTAACGTAAATAAAGATAAGGCATTTCCTTTGTGTGTGTATGTGTGTGAATGATCTACCCTGTTGGCTGCGAGACCTTTACAGCTTCACCAGACAAAAGACTAGCTCAAGGGCGCCTCAAGTACGAACGGCCTCGGCTTGGGCAGTCGCTATGGGGGAGGGCATATACTAGGTGTCTCGCCGTAGTGCTCTGCACTGACAGGCGGGCAAGTGATTCTTCGACCTCGCTAGCGACGGCCGTGCCTGATCCTATGTTCGGTATCTGTATCTAAAAGTAGGGATGAAAGGGCATCGGGAGGGTCGCTGAGAACATGCCGCGGACGGCGGTAGTGGCTGATAGGAGGGGAGTTAGGTTCGAAGTCGGCGGCGGCTATGATTAGCGGATTCCTATGATAGGATGCATTCGCGAAATATCGTTTTCAATAAAGGCGCAAATAGGTTCGAGACCGAGTTTGGAATGGAAAGTATTTCCATTCTCCAGTTCTAATTAGTACAATATATACTATCTAAATATTATACTATCATCCAGTTGACCCAGTACAATATGTATAACACACACTCTATTGGTGGCTTTTTAGACCAGAAGTGATATTCGTTTTTAATGTCCACTATATTGAATGTCTTTAGGAAGACATTGTTTGACATATAATTCTTGATATAATAAAATATTTGATTTGATTTAATTATAATCCGAGTTCCGATTTTATTGTATGGCTCCATATGGGCTCTAAAGTTTAGAGAGCGTTTTACGAAAGAGTTCCCTTTGCTGTTAGGTTGGCAGTCTTGTTTGTCATTGCAGATGGCTACTGACAGAACTTTAATTTTTTTCTCGAATAATAACTATTTGACGACGAAATCATGCCCGATACGTGAGAAGTGGTAAAAAGGAAATATTGTTAATGATGAAAAGGTTCTGTGAACGTGAAAAAACTAAAAAGAATCTTTCAATTCTCGTAGAACGAGTCCTATGACGGGTTTTTCCAAATTCTTCAGGTAGATGCTAGAGATAATTAAGCGGTGATTACCGACAACAAAACACCTAATTAAATTGGGCAAAAACAATTATAAATTATGGGTTTATCGTTCACCGATGTTTCTCCCAACGTCAACCATTATTTATTTTTGATATTCATTTGCTAAACGTGCATAATTTTAGGTACTTACACAGTACAGATGTGTTAAGTGGGAATTCAGAGTATATAAAGAAATTCCGGGGAATCCCCCATTTTGCCATGGCAAACCCATGGTTAATCCGTCGTCATTCTCAAGGCACATCATAAAGAAAAATTTTTTTTGTAAATACTTACCTATAACTTAAGCCTACATCTAGGGTTGCCACATTTTATTTGAGTAAATAAAGTACATTGGCCCTTAAAGGTATGCAAAAAAGTATATTGTATCAAAATAATATTATTGATTTCACTTTATTATTTTGTTTAAAACATTTTTTATTAGTTTTAGCAATTTTCAATCAGATTTATCTCTGCTGCACAGCATCTTTAAAGATAGGAGCAATTTGGAAGTGTTTATAGTATTTACTATTTTCTTTAAGTTATTTTGGTTAGTAATAACAACAAATTTTCTAAAACGTACCTTAGTTCGGATTTTAACACTAGACATTAGCCACTTGGCTTTTAGTTGGGGATAGTCCAGATAAGTCACTCAGCCGTTATACGTGAAATTGCGATCATTTCTTTTTCTTTCTAATGATTTATGTAAACTGAATCTTAGAAAAATCAAACTATGCGAAATTAAGTATTTTCGCGTATTTTATAGTTCTCATAAAGTATAAAGTATACTTACTCTAAATAACGTACGATACTTTATAATAAAGTACGAGTGGCAACCCTACCTATATCCCACTGGGGTACAAAGACTACAGTTCGCCACATACTACAATTCAGACTTACTCGTTTCGCTTGATTTACCTGTATATTTGTTTTAGATACCAAGATGCGCATAACCGCTTTACCGACATATATCAACCAGAATGAGATGAAACCACGTTTATTGAAGGAATGTGAAGTAGTCATCGACGGGCAAAACTTCTTCTACAATTTGTATGAAGAAAGCAAACTACGCTTCGAACTCGGCGGAGAATTTGACAAATACGCTTCATACTTAAAAGCTCGCCTTAAAATGTTCAAAGAAGCGAAAGTCAAGTGTTATTTCGTGTTCAAAGGCGGAGACGCCGACATTGAACGGAAAATGAACAAAGTAGGAAGCAAGAATGCGGTATTTGATTTCGTAGAAAATAATCACTTCGTGATGCCGATACTTATGAAAGAGGTGTACAAACAAGTGTTAGAGGAGATGGGTATCCGCTACGCGATTTGCGAATACGAATGCAAGAGGGACTGTGTCGCGTTAGCCAGGAAACTGAACTGTCCTGTTATAAGTTTCGATATCGAATACTGCTTCTTGAAAGCGCCCTACATATGCGGTACTTCGCTGAAGTACAACAAAGCTGAGCGGGCTATAGAATGCAACCAATACAAATTGCAAGATTTTCTCGCCAAACATTCGTTGACCGAAGAAAAATTGGCCATATTCGCTGTGCTGACAGACATAAATATATTTCCCATGAATTTCTTTGCTAAACTATTTGAATCCCTTAATATAAAAAACCCAAATTTATGTTTCAAATACATCGCAATATGGCGATGGCTCGCTAAACTAGAAACGCGAGAAGCTCTTCAGATCATTAACAGTTTTCTCTCTGACACCGATAAACAGAAGTTTACGGATGAAACGTACAAAATTATGGAGTTCATGGTAACCAAAAACGAAAGTTTAATTACTGATTACATATTGTTCCCAGAGAATTTTAATTTCAGGCCTAAAGACCCGATGTGGTTTGAGAAAGGTGTGGCGTCCGAGAAAATACCAATATCGTACATTAATTTATTTAATTGCAACTACTGGATCGAATCAACCGGTATCGAAAGCGATAGCTCTCCCCCCAGCCAGCTGATAGCCGCGGACATAGTGAAATACGCTTACAATCTGCTGACAGGTTACAAAAGGGACGAATTTAAATTGGTTGTATATACTAATCAAATACCAATTAGAGCTAAGAAACAGAACGACAAACCTACAGACACTAGCCTGTTCCAAAATGGTTGGGCTAACGTCAAAGAGATGGGATATTTCGAGCGCTTTTTACGAGAAAGTTCTATCAACGTAGATATATTATCACAGATACCCGTAGATGCAGCCATGTTGATTATTTCGTTGGTATATTTCGCGCGCAAAAAGTCTGTCAACGTCACCGCTGAAGTCCGCGCCATTATAGTTTGTTACGTCATGTTGGCTACAAGTACAAACTTCCCGAAAAAAGAAAAGGATGACGCTATTATGACATTGAAATCTTATTTCAGTGTAAGTAAAGGTGAACTGATGCTCATATTCGATAGGGAGGTGTTGCATCGCTTTGCTGAATTCCAGCATTGTCTAAAACACCTGAACTATTTGAATATCATGTGCGGCGCGGCGTACCAGCCGACGGTATATCACAAAACCTACAATGGTACCTTTGTTAACAAACTGTTCCAAGAAATGACGCGGAGCGAGCAGGATAACTTAGATAACGATTCGTTTATAAACAATCTGTTTAGCGGTTCTCCTTCCATTTTAAGTTACATAAATAAGCTCGTTGATTTGTATAAAGTCATATATGACCACGAGTTACAAGAAATATAATTTATTCTAAGGACCACAAATAAAGTCAAGTTTTTTCTTTGCTAAAAAATTTGGTCACATCAGGGATTCTCATACTATTTTGGGCAAGAGACCCTTTTCCCAAAATGATTTGATACCTCAGACCTCCATAGCCGAATTACTTTAAAAATCCTATCTCTAGTTTTTTTCCTATTGATACAAAATACTTACCAATTTAAAAACTTTGCGGTTGGTTAAGTGAGTTGTACTTTACAACAATTATACTTCCTACTAAAATTCTTATAACAAGTTGGTACAAGTAACACAACTTATACAGTATCTTGAAAGATTCAAATAAGAACTTGCGTTAATTAATAGGGGTCGATTTTTAGACCTCGTCGACCCCCAAAATCAGTTTTCGTTTATGTCGACCCCTGGGAAATCGATATCGACCATTTTGGGAATCCCTGGTTTACATTTAGTGACGTTTATCCATAATAATATCAGCCTACACTGCCCACTGCTGGGCAAAGGCGTTCTCTCACAAATCGATGTGAGAGAGGTTAGGTCTTACTCCACCATGCGGACCCAGTGCGGATTGGTGGAGGCAGGTTTGTGGCCACCTGCTGTTGGAACTTATCAAGCCGCCTTTAAGGCTTCCAACTCGGCTTAACGACTACTACATTAAGTGGTAACGTTTATCCATAAACGTATAAATATATAATAAAAATATCTACATCCTTTTTTTGTACGTCCGTGTTTTTATCGAGTAAGTTTTTTTTTTAAATAAGATGTTTGTTTTTGAATGTTTTACAAAGTTATTTTAACCTTAAGACGTATAACATACGTAAACGTAATTGCATTTATTTTTAAGTTCAATAATTCATTTCTGTACTAATCATGTCAATATTGTTTATTATAGGTATTTATTAAGGAACCACGTACTATATGGGTGTAACATAATAAACGCAAGACCTGAAAGTAGTTTGTTCTAAATCGGTAACTGAATTGATTCCAACAATTATAAAGCATCTTATGTGTTTTTAAATTTGCAAAAAATGCTTTTACTCCTTCAGTGCGCTATAAAAAACTAGATTTATTCTTGATTCATAGCAATAAGGAGCTTCCAAATGCATTCCTACAACATATTTCTTAGAATGGACACATCCACTCCAAGTTTCATTGTTAATTGGGGCATAAAAGTGCTTACAAAAAGAGTAAAAACCTTTAAATTTGGAACTTTGGTTATCGTTATGAATTTATGAAGAAATTCTTTAACCGGGGTTCTTGCGTTTATTATATTACACCTCGTATAGGTATTAATCTATTTTTAACTGATATAATTGTATTTCGACTGAACTTCTCAAAGATTAATTTTTAAAATATAAATAAATAATAACCACCATCTTAACCAGTTTCTTTATGTCTATCATATTCATTCGATTTGTGAACACGAATTTAGGTAATAATCCTTTAACGTCGTTATTTTTTTTTTTAAAAGCACCGGTTTTGATTGATGAATTGATTTTGTAATATATAAGAATAAAATTTGATTTGTAAAACTTGGCTGACGACTTGGTACAGTGGTTAGGAGATGTCTTCGGTCTGGGTGTTTGTGTACGTAAATTTCATGTCTGTGCACCCAACACGCAGGAATAATTCAAAATTTCGGGCGACATTTAAACTAATATTATAAAGTACAAAATTTCATGTCTGTGAACGCACCCAACACGCAGGGATAATTCAAAATTTGGGGCGACATTTAAACTAATATTATAAAGAACAATATTTTGATTTTTCGTACGTTTGTTTGTAATGAATAAACTCAAAAAATACTCAACCGATTTTGAAAATTCTCTCACCTATAGTAAGCTACATATCAGCAAGTAACATGGGCTGTATAATATTTAGGCGAAATGAAGTTCAGGACAGGTAGTCCTACTAATATATAAATGTGAAAGTTTGTATGTTTGTTACGCAATCACGCAAAAACAGCTGAACGGATTTGGATGAAATTTGGCAGTCTTTTAACTGGATTAAGACATAGGATACTTTTTATCCCCAAAAAAATATTAAGGTTCTCGTCAATTTTAACGCCAACAAAGTCGCGGGTAGTAACTGGTTCTTTATAAAAACAAAAAAATACTGTTAAATGCAAACAAATAATTGAAATAAACATGTAATAATAACAAATGTATAAACTCTTATAACGTCGTTTATTATAACAAAAAACTTCCTATAACATGGAAATTAGGTCAATTTGGTTGGTTTACGTCAAAACCCATACCTAAATTCACTATTCATAGCGCAACAGCCATTCTTTATTACTAAGAAATGTGTTAATATTTAGACGCCAGTAAATATTTACAGAAGTATTTAATAGTGTATTTGTTTTTAAAATCAGCTTACAAAATATAGGTGCCCAAATTTCTAAGAACGCCACGCTGAGGTTGTAAACAACTGCCTTGTTTTTGTTAATTGCCTCGAACACGTGTGCCATTACTCTTGGATTACATTGTTACTAGGAAAGGACATTTTTCTGCGCCCATACATGCTTTGCCCCAGAACCAACAGCAATGAAAAAATACTTGTTTGATTTATAATCACCCATAAATTCTCTTAAGGCATTTATTATTAAACGGACAAGCGGGGGAATCGCAATATTGCACAAAAGTATTCGATTTTGAGGTTATAATTCAGTACATATGAGGTTATATCTAGTAAAGATGTCGGCGACTTCGATATAAGTACTTACAATACTTTGAAATATTCGTTTTAGATTGTATATTGTCCGTTAGATACGGATATCTGCTATTATTTTAATAAAATAGATAAAAAATGATGGCATGGGTCAAATGTTTGTTGGTTCTGGGGAAATTTTCGACAATGTCCTTTGGTGGTGTCAGTTACTAAACGCACTAAGCACCTATTGTATTATACAAAATACAAAACAAATATTGTCACAGCAAAACATGTCAGGCAAAGTTAACAGAATATATGTGTTTGGAATAATTTAATTACCTATTGAAAGAAATAAAATTAGAAATTATTGTGATTGGTGAAATTTGGTTATTTTTCCTTCTTCCCTCCCTTTAACAAAAATTCTTATAACCAAAAATGCTCGGTCCCTTAAGAATCGTTGAAAGAATTTACACTGTAATTAAATTTAACACTATATAATATAATTTTGTAAACCTTCAGTATTTCGCTTATAATGTTGACGTCATATTGTATATTTTTAGAGGATATGATAAGGCATGTTTCCGATTTGATAACTTAACGTAATAAAACAATCATTTTAAATTTGTTTGATTTATTAAAAACATGTAACAATGTGTTGTTAAATAACTTTTTTATTAGGATTGTGCCAAAAATATTAATTTCATTGCGTTTGAAATAAAACTATTTTACGGATTTTATCGCGGTTTATTTTTTATTTTTAGTTCCCGACGTTTCGAGTGCTTTGCAGCACCCATGGTCACGGGAGGGACTGAGGTGTTAGACGTCCAAAAGGCATAGTTGTGCCGGGGTACCCTCAAACTTCTTAATTATTTTTGTTGTTGTTGGTCCGATCTACGCAGAATGAGCTCACGGTGTCTTGAGGTCTTGCAGTGTTATGCTTGGTTTTGGATTTGATTATATTAATTACCGGATCCCAAGACGATGGAAGCACCCAGCCATCTTCTCTATTGAAATTAGGATGTTTTTTAATTTCAATAGCCTCGCGAACCATCCTTGGTAGGAATCGGTGTTCTTTAACGAGGATTTGTGGTCTATCAAATCTGATGTTATGGCGGGTGCGGTCAAGGACATGTTCACAGACTGCAGACTTCTTTGAGCGACGGTGTTTTAGGTCAGCTATGTGTTCTTTAACCCGAGTTTTTACCGGTCTTTTTGTTTGTCCTATGTAAGAGAGACCACATTCACAATCAAGCTTGTAAACTTGTAACTTTTTTAAAAAAGACCCATACTGATAGGTACTTGACACACCTGACCTAAAACACCGTCGCTCAAAGAAGTCTGCAGTCTGTGAACATATCCTTGACCGCACCCGCCACAACATCAGATTTGATAGACCACAAATCCTCGTGAAAGAACACCGATTCCTACCAAGGATGGTTCGCGAGGCTATTGAAATTAAAAAAACATACTAATTTCAATAGAGAAGATGGCTGGGTTCTTCCATCGTCTTGGGATCCGGTAATTAATATAATCAAATCCAAAACCAAGCATAACACTGCAAGACCTCAAAACACCGTGAGCTCATCCTGCGTAGATCGGACCAACAACAACAAAAATAATTAAGAAGTTTGAGGGTACCCCGGAACAACTATGCCTATTGGACGTCTAACACCTCAGTCCCTCCCGTGACCATGGGTGCAGCAAAGCACTCGAAACGTCGGGAACTAAAAATAAAAAATAAACCGCGATAAAATCCGTAAAATAGTTTTATTTCATGTGTAATTTTCGCGTAAGTCTAAGAACTTCATTGCGTTTGTTCTGATCACAGCAAAAAATGAGTAGAAGAAGTTGTATCTGAAAAGAGACAGATATAAATAAATTAGTTGTACTATAGCAGTGATAGCCTAGTGGTTAGACCGTTGGACTGCAAAGTCAGAGGCCTCGAGTTGAAACACAGGCACGCACTTCTGTCTTTTCGAAAGCATATGCGTATTAAAATTTAACTATCACTAAATTTAACGGTGAAGGAAAACATCGTGAGGAAACCTCCATGCCTAAGAGTATCTCGAAGGTGTGTGAAGTTCGCCAACCCGCACTGGGCCAGCGTGGTAGAGTATGGCCTAAACCTTCTCAGTTTGAGTGGAGTTATTTGTAACAGGGCTAAAGAGCTTATACCGTTCCACCCACTAGGTCGAATAGTCGTGGGTTCGATTCTCGCACGGGACAAATCTGTGTGTGACCCATAATTCTTTGTTTCGGTCTGGGTATTTGTGTATGTGCAATTTCATGTTTGTAAACGCACTCACGACACAGGAATAAATCCTAGAGTTGGGCTACGTTTATAATTAAAAAATAAACATGGAGTCAGTGCGGGGCGGAGAGGCAGGTTTTGGACACCTGCTGGGGGAACTTCTCAAGCCGCCTATAACGCTTCCAATTTGGCGTAACGACTACCATATTACGTGGTAACCGGGACCAACGGCTTATCGTACCTTCCGAAGCACACACACACTTGAATATGGCAATGCCACAACCGATCACCCATCTCAGGCCGACCGAGCCGAACGTAGCTTACCCTAGATGATCGGTATACAAGGTGTAACATAATAAACGCAAGACCTCAGACACCCCAATTAGAGAATTGCTTCATAAATTCAAAACGAAAACCAAATTTCCAAATTTAAAAGTTTTTACCCCTTTTTTAAGCACTTTAATACCCCAATTAACAATGAAACTTGTACGTGTATGTGTGCATTTTAAGAAATACTGATTAGGAATGCATTTGTGATCCCCTCATGCCTATGAATCAAGAATAAATTTAGTTTTTTATAGCGCACTGAAGGAGTATAAGCATTTTTTGCATAATTAAAAAAAAATGTAAGAGACATTAAAAATAGTTGGAATCAATTCAGTTCATTATGTTACAGCTTATATATATCGTTCACTATGTTGCACTACACAGCACTATGAACTTACCATATGTTCATATGTCCTTATGTTCAGGGCACACGACGCCGAAGCAAGTATCACCGTAGTCCATACAAGGCCTGTCCGCCACTTTCAGCGCTTCAGCCTTGGGGCAGTACTGAATAACTCTGTAAAAAAATCACTCAAATACTATACAGAGTTCTTAGATTTACGCGAATATTGTAATATCACACATCAAATAAATCTATTTTTCGGATTTTAACGCGGTTTATTTCTGTTTTTTAAGTTCCCTGGAGGAAGGACTATGATGTTAGACGTCCAAAAGGCATAGTTGTTCCGGGGTACCAAAATCAAAAATAAACCGCGATAAAATCCGAAATAAAGTTTTATTTAACACTCAGTCTGTTTGACGGGTGACTTAGCATAGTGTTTAAGGACTATTATTTAAAAGACAAAAATACTTGGATAGGGGCTGATCCAGCTCCACTTGATTGAATATGGACAACTAGTTTAGCTATTATTATTTAATATTCCCTCTCCTTCTTCTATAAATTTAGTAAAATGTTTCTGTTTTTCTCATATCTTTCTCTGTAAATGTGGGAACCATGTAGCCATTCACATGAATAGTATAATTTGTATAATTTAACTTAGACCTACCTGATAGACCAGCCTACATCGTTCTCCCATATCCCACAAAAAAATGTAGATGGAAAAAGAAAATGTAAATATACTATTTTAAAAGAGTAACCGTGGAGTTTCTTGCCCTTCTTCTCCACAGGAATGACATTCCGAAGTGGTGGTAGAGTCTTTGTTACTTTTCTGACGATTCATAAATACTGTAATGGTTTACATGAATAAAAAATAAATTCTGATTCTGACTTAAGGACCTACCGAGGACCGCTTTTCGACCGTGAGAGAGACAGTGATGCAATAACATTACAAAAGAATAATAATAAGAGACGGATATATTGAGCGCGTTTGGAAATAAACGACGCATGCGTAAAAACAAATATTATCATTTTCTAAAAAAAACTACACGATGAAATAAAACTGCTTTAGAAGGACTTAGCTACAATTATTTGCGATGTTTTTAGGTAAATTCTATTGTTTAGCTCTTAAGCATTTCCGAAGCAATAGAGATGACTTTAGATTTTTTTTTTCTATCGAGAAAATTTAGTTTAATCATATTCCATTTATTCCACTGCAAGCATAAGCTTGACCAATCCCAGAACCTAGACAGTAGTCTTAATAATATTTTTAAGTAAAAAGACTTTAAATATTTTTATTAAAAATAACCGTGATAGAAGTTGATAGATTAAGGAGTTCAATAGGCCTCCTTCCGGTTTCATCATCAGACTCTAGACGCCAAACTCAAACCGTTTATTTTGCATAAGCCCTGCGGGGTTGTTTACAAGGTGTCATATTTACATTTTTTTTAACTTATTAATCTACCACTGGATCGGAACATGGCTTACACTGAAAAGATCCGGCGAGGAACTTAGCGGGCTTGTCTTTTTTGTTTAATTCTCCATTCAGTTTTTTTCATCAATTTTTTTATAGATCCATTTTTATATTATACAAAATCATTAATGCGATCCAGCTCCAGTGTGATGCCTTACGACTGAGATATAAGAGTATTTTTAAATATATGTTATAATGAAAAGCTAGAGGATTCTGGGTGGACCAGTCTCCACAAGCAGCACCCGTTCACGAGTACGACTACTTGAGCAGCCATCACCTCCCTCGACCATATTTATTTATTTATTTATTGATAAAAAACACAAAACAGAATACAATCAAATATAACAACAATACAGAACTTAAATTAAAACTAGACTGCATTCCTAACTATGTGTTCTAATTTAGGACTAATACATAATAAAGTGACAGTGACAGTTATAAGATCAAATTATAAAAGTAAAAGTAAACAAAAACGAATAAATAATATAGACAAAGGAAAACCTCCAATTACCCACTATGGAAAAGTATTTTTCTTAATGTACCAAAAAAAGTTCCAGATCTGCAATTCATTATATCGACTGATTTATGTCTACATACCAGATCGTTGTATAGACGGCACATTCTAACTATAGGATTATAGAATGAGGTATTATTCTTATAGATTTGAAGCGAGAAGATGTTGGGATTACGTGTTCTGAAATTTGTATTAAACTGTATTAAAGACAGTATTTCCGAGGAATCTATGTGTGAATGTATAATTTTGTAGAGGTAGACAAGATCAGTGAATTTCCGCCTCTCCTCAAGCCTGTGAACCTTGAATTTTGACAATCTCTCGCTATAAGACCCGACGTTACGACCTAAGCCACAACGATAGCATAGAACCCTTAAACACTTATTCTGGATATTAGAGGGAAGGAAGTGACCCGCACCAAATAGCCACTGCAAGCATAGACTTTTTAGTGAGCATGACCAATCCCAGACCCCAGAGTGCAGTCAGAAAAAGTCTACAGAAGGAGCAGTACTTCGAGCTCGTTTGGCACGACACGCTACGCTTTGACATTTCTGTTTTTTTTTTTTTTTCTTATTTTTTTTTTTTTTTAAATTTATATTAAAGACGTGCTTTATGACCAATAATCGTCAATAAAATAAATAGACACTCGGTCTGAAGAAATCGTCAAGACAAATCTAATGAGCCCAAACATGGCGGAGTTATATTAAATATAATGGGTGGTTCCCTTGGCTCCATTTCGGTTCCATCATCAGATTGTGACCTGGTCGCATAGTACTTGTCAATACCAATCCAACAATCCTAAACACGAAGGAGTTATGATGTGTAGTCGATATGTTTCTATGCCCACCTTCTGACTCCATCATCAGACCAGCTCCATGGTACCATATTATTACATTATCACCGAACTTACATACGTATGCCAAATTTCAAAGAGATACCTGTTAGTGCGTGAAAAATTGATCTCAAGATTTGAACCGGAAAGACAGACAGCCATACGAACAACGGACGATTTAGTCAGTGGGTAGGAACTTACGCCGCTCCGCTCACAGGGTCGAATAGCCGCGGGTTTGATTCCCGCACGGGACAAATCTTTGTGTGACCCGCAATTATTTGTTCCGGTCTGGGTGTTTGTGTATGTGAATTTTCATGTTTGTAAACGCACCTGCGATACAGGAATAAATCCTAGTGTATGGCTACGTAAACACCGTCACGCCTAAATTCCCTAAGCGGGATTGGCAGAGGTGTACTGTGTACACCCACTTCGCACCGACGATGTTAAAGAGCGCGAGCCTATTGTCATATATATGGCACAATTCCAAACTTCGGAGTGATACTGGTAATTTTTCGATAGAAAAACTATATTTGTCACATCTAGGATGAAATAGAAATAGACCAGTGCAAGTTAAATCTATCTATATCATCACGCCAGATACTTTGCGGGGTAGGCAGAGAGTACAGAGTTCCTTACATACCTCTCTGGCTTCCTCCGCTCTCATAGTTCGTCTCATACACGCTCGCCGGTTTCGAAGACTCTTGACTAAAAGCTTTTAAAAAGTGAATATAGGAGCAAAGTGTTAACTCACCCAAAGTCGCCAGTCTGCATCCATTTTTCGTCTGCCTTGGTGAGCAGTTCCCACTTGCCGCGGGGCAGCCCGCAGATCAGGTCAGACTTGACCGTGCGACAGGCTATTATTGGCGCCGGGATGAACCCTGACATAATGAATATACTACATAACTAACCATTGAAGTGTCTGTTTGATATACGCTGTTAGCTGCGGGCCTTTACGTGCAACCACTACGCTCGAGCCAGAAGGGCAAGGGGGAAACTGGTTCATTAGCGCCTCAAGGAGAAATGGCCTCGGCTTGGGCAGTCGCTATGGGGGAGGGCGTATACTAGGTGTCTCGCCGTGGTGCTCTGCACCGGCCGGCGGGCAAGGGATTCTTCGAGCTCGCCGGCGAGGTCGGTGTCTGATCCTGTGTGCGGTATCTGTATCCGAAACAAGGGATGTAAGGGCATCGGGAGGGTCGGTGAGAACATGCTGCGGACGGCGGTAGCGGCTGATAGGAGGGGAGTTAGGTTCGTAGTCGGCGGCGGCTACGATTAGCGGATCCCTATGATTGGACGCGTTCGCGGAATTTTACGTTGTCGCCTTTTTAATAAAGGCGCGAATAGGTTCGAGATCGGAATAGAGATGAGAGTATGAACCACAGGGCTTCGACGGCCTTGCCGAGGAAACGGGACTGGACCTTTTGGAGTCTATTGCTGTGAAAGAAGAAGTGAAGGAAACTTGCATCTTACCTTGTAAAGAGGGCTCGAATCCTTGCGAAGGATTGCAGTTCTTATCCGACAGCAATTTACGGTAGTTTAAGTCACCTTTGAATAATATGGCGCAGGCATACTGGAGCTTTCTGTACATATTGTAATCATACTTCTTCATGTCTTTGTACCCGTGAGGGTATGTCCAGAAGTCATCGGCCTGACAACATAAAATATTATCATTACTTATTATAAAACAAGTCTCCCCGCCGCGTGTGTGTGTGTGAATGATGTACGCTGTTGGCCGCGAGGCCTTTACAGCTTCACCGGACTAAAAGGCGAGCGTGCAACCACTACGCTCTAGCCAGCCAGAAGGGCAAGAGGCGACATACTCGAGGGCGCCCTCGGTTGGGACAGTCGCTGTAGGGGGACGGGTGCACTACTAAGTGCACCGGTCAACCGCCGGCTATGGGAGGGGATCTACTACTACGTCGTCGTCGTCGCCCGTATTCTGAGCGGAAAGAAGGGATGACAAAGCATCGGGGGGGTCGGTGAGAACATGTCGCGGCCGGCGGTGGCGGCAGGGGTCGGGGGGGAGATCGTAGTCGGCGGTGGCTACGATTAACGGATTCGCATGGGTAGATGCGTTTCTGTCTGTCTGAACGCGATAAACTCAATAACTACCGAACGGATTTTCATACGGTTTTCACCAATGGACCGAGTGAGTCAAAAGGAACCGGGGCGTATAATTCACCCGTGCGAAGCCGGGCGGGTCGCTAGTACATAATAAATATACAATATTATCTATGGATGCAAAATCGGAATTTTTGTTTGTTGTGAGTGAAAATATAGATAATATTCTCTGGTGTAAATCAAGATTTACTTAAAACCAAAAAATATTGTTACGTCTGCGGGGTAATTAAATGGTATGGCCGCGTTCAAGGATCGTATGACCCGCGGCCATCCTTGAACTGTGGATATTATAAAGAAATTATAATTTTATATGTAGTTAAATGAACTCACCATGGGCACAAAGATTCCATCGTCAACGAACTGCCGCCATTGTTCGGCGAGCTGGCGGAGTGAGTCCGAGCTGATGACACGAGGTGGGCCTGGTTCAGCCGGGGAAGCGCCTTCCGCTGGCTCTGCGACATATACACGTATTGCGTATTGCTTTAAGGTTCAGTTTTGTACTAGACAAGTTGGTTTTAACACACGTGATGCCTTTTAAGATTCATTTCAAGCTTTTATTCAACTTGCAATGTTCGTATGTCTGTTCGTTTGTCTTTCCGGTTCAATCTTGTGAACGCAAGCATTTTAATTTAAGAAGACCTTTGTAAAAACAAGCTGTTATATGGCTTCTTTCTGACTCCATCATCAGATCAGCTCCTAGATACCATATTACTGCATTGTCATCGGATTTACGTATGCCAAATTTAAGCTCGATCGGATACCCACAAGTGCTTGAAAACTTGATTACAAGATTTGAACCGTAAACACAGACAGACATACAAACATTGCAAGTTGAATGAAGAATCCAGAATCCTCTAGCTTTACATTATAACATATTTATTAAAATATTATTATTAGTCTTATATCTCAGTCGTAAGGCATCACCCTGGAGTTGGATCGCATAAATCATTTTGTATAATATTAAAATGTATTTATCTACAAGCTGTAAAAAAAATTGTAAAATACATTAAAAATTGTTGGAATCGATTCATCGGTTTATTATAAACGCAAGACCTGAAAGTAGTTTGTTCTAAATCGGTAACTGAATCGATTCCAACAATTTTTAATGTATTTTACATATTTTTAAAATTTTCAAAAATTGCATTTACTCCTTCAGTGCGCTATAAAAAATTAAATTTATTCTTGATTCACAGCAAGAAGAAGATTCTAAACGCATTCATAAAACGCATTTCTCAAAACGCACACATACACGTACAAGTTTCATTGTTAATTGGGGTATAAAAGTGCTTTAAAAAAGGGTGAAAACCTTTAAATTTTAAAAATTTGGTTTTCGTTTTGACTTTATGATGCAATTCTCTAATCGGGGTGTCTGAGGTCTTGCGATTACCAGTTTGCGAAATTACCAGTGATGATATATGGATCAGAGACGTGGTCTCTTACTATAGGTCTCATAAAAAAGCTCAGAGTTGCTCAGCGAGCTATGGAGAGAGCTATGCTCGGCGTTTCTCTACGTGATTGAATCAGGAATGAGGAGATTCGTATAAGAACCAAGGTCACGGACATAGCCCTTAAGATTAGCAAGCTGAAGTGGCAATGGGCGGGCCACATAGCGCGAAGATCGGACGGGCGTTGGGGCAGAAAGATTCTAGAGTGGAGACACGTATTGGCAAGCGCAGCGTGGGACGACCGCCTGCCAGATGGACCGACGATCTTGTGAAAATCGCAGGAAGTCGTTGGATGCAGGTGGCATCGGACCGGTTACGCTGGAAAGCGATTGGGGAGGCCTATGTTCAGCGGTGGACGAGTATAAGCTGAGATGAGATGATACATAAAAATGAATGGAGAATTAGACGAAAAAGATAAGCCCGCTAAGTTTCTCGCCGGATCTTTTCAGTGGAGTTCGCGTTCCAATCCGGTGGTTGATTATAAGTTAAAAAAATATTTTTAGTTGTTCTAGTGGCAAAGCCCATCGCTTGGTGATCACGAGGTCCTGGGTTCAAATCCTAGGTCGGACAAGTGTAGTTTTTTAAACGAAAAAACTGGAATCTGGAATTGTGCCCGTTATATGGCAATAGGCTCGCCCCCTATTACATAGGACCTAACATCGTCTGCGAAACGTGGGTGTACTCAGTACACCTCTGCCACCCCCGCTTGGGGAATATAGGCGTGACGGTGTGTGTAAACACCCCCGAAGAGTTTATACAAAATAAACGGTTTTAATTTGAAGAAAAACTTATAAAAAGAGACAATAAACCACGTATATCCACCTTTCTTTTTTACAGAAAGGTATGATTATAATAGCTTTGTTAAAGAGATCGTGGTACGCGCTCCATTTCACTTTCCGCGCTCTTGTCTTTTACACCCTGTGTTTAAGACTCATAATACCTGGCTTTGGTTCCGCAGGAATTTCTCGATGATATGTGGATGAGATGCAATTGTCTATTACGTATCTGGAATATAAATTAAAATTATCAGGCAAACCTTACTTTTGAATTATGCAGTATCGTAAAATTATTACGATACGCGGTACCGTAAACATTATTACGATTCGCGGTATCGTAAAAATAATTATTATACGCGATATCGTAAAAATGATCACGATACGCGGTATCGCGAATATGATTACGATACGCAGTATCGTAAATGTGATTACGATACGCGGTGTCGTAAAAATGATAAGGATACGGTATCGTAAAAACAATTACGATACACGGTATCGTAAAAATATAACAATACGCGCTATCGTAAAAATGATTACGATACGCGCTATCGTAGAAATGATTACGATACACGGTATCGTAAAAATGATTACGATACGCGCTATCGTAATAATGATAACGATACGCGGTATCGTAAAAATCATTTAGATATAGTGCGACTGCGAGGATCTTTTGGCCAGTGGATAATATTGACTGGGGATTGGTGCGAAATTAGGTATCACTTAGTAAAATTTTCCACCAAATCCAATAAAGCACTTGGATAAATTTTATAGCAAACGGCAACTCTGCGACTGTCATATAGTGACATTTCACTTGATGACAGCGTTAGTTCCGATTCTGGCCGCGAGCAAAATGATTATTATATGACTGTACGCGCTGATCTAAAAATGACGAAGAGACGCGCTATCGTAGAAATAATTACAATATATTAGGAGAATTATTTTTAATACACAAGACATTATTGCAAAACCTATCAAAGTTTGAATTGGTGTTGAAAATAATTTTAAAAAGTCATCACAATTAACCCGTTACTCTAGTGGTGCATACCACAAACCGACGGGGCTTCCATATCTAATGGGAAAAACTAGGGTACTAAGTAATAATATAATATTATGAAAAAGATAAATACTTACTGAAAATCTTTTTGTGTTACATCAGACACAAACCATGGATACTTTTTCAAGTGAAATCGTACCTAAAATTAAACGAAAAATAACATTTAAACATTTGTTAGGATTGTGCCAACCATACTTTATAATAACGTATCTTACTTAATTTGCTATAAATGTATTTAATTTCCAATCTTTACAGTGATTTGTAAAAGGAAAGTGATCAACAATCGGGAAGTTGTTGAAATTTATCTACACTTTACAAGCCACATGCTCCATATATTTAGTTAAATAATAATAAAAAGTGGCAATGGGCTGGTCACATCTGCAGAAGGACCGACGGCCGATGGAGCAAGCGTGTCCTAGAGTGGAGACCGCGACTTGGTAAGCGTAAGGTAGGACGGCCCCCAGCTAGATGGAACGACGACCTCAAAAAGGTCGCTGGGACAGACTGGATGCGGAAGGCGGAGGGCCGTGTGCAATGGCGCGTGTTAGGAGAGGCCTATGTCCAGCAGTGGACTGCGATAGGCTGATTGATTGAATAAAAAGTCTGGAATAAAATGCTGTAACTCCCTCGCGGGGTAGGCAGAGAGTACAGAGTTCCAACAGGTTCTTTCCTTACTGTAGCTAATGCTGTAACTGTCGTAACTAGATGTCTATAATATTATGGATAGTTACGAAAACGAATAGAACAAAGAAAAACTGATAAGTACTTTGGTTATGAATCAAAAATACATTTTTGATTCATAACCAAAGTACCCAAATTACAAAGAACTGAAAAGTCATCACCCAAAATATTTAATACAATTATCCGTAATTTTTCACTTTTTATCGATAAGAATTTAAGTTTAAATTAAGGCTATCAATACTTCCTAATATAAATTTGAAAAATGGTGTTAAACCTTAAACTTGGACTTAAAGAGACCCAAAGAAAATTTACTAATAATGATAACGAATTTTCACAGAAATATAAAATCACAAAAACGTATTATAAACTTAAAAATGAAATACATCTGATAGTTTACCAAATGTAAAAAATATCTTATTTGCTCTCTGTTCCCGCCACTTCAGCTTTCACAAAATGGTTCAGTTTTTCGGTAATGAGTCTGAAATGGCGAGAAAAAAGAAACAGATCGTCGATGCATTTAAAGAAAAACGAGTTATTGATTCATTTACATCTAAATTTCGATTGTAAAACTAACTTTGAAACTTTTAAAGATCAATGAAAAATGTATATTAATTTAACTTTGAAACTTTTAAAGATTAATGAAAAATGTATATAAAAATGTATATGTATACATATCCTAGAAGCACCCAAAAATATGTTATTAAGGGAAAAAACCTAAATTTGATTTTTTTCCAAATACTTTATTTTTTCCTATTCAAATAATTTCAGAAAGAGTTATACTCGGCGTTTCTCTACGTGATCCAATCTAAAATAAGGACATAGAGAAAGAACCAAGGTCACCGAAATACCCCTCAGGATTAGCAAGCTGAAGTGGCAATGGGCGGGCCTCATAGCGCGAAGATCGGGCGGGCGTTGGGGCAGATAGATTCTAGAGTGGAGACCACGTATTGGCAAGCGCCAGATGGACCGATGATCTTGTGAAAATCGCAGGAAGTCGTTGAATGCAGGTGGCGTCGGACCGGTTACGGGAAAGCGATTGGGGAGGCCTATGTTCAGCAGTGGGCAAGTATAGGCTGAGATGACCATGCCAATGTTACTTGTAAGTTCAAATATATTATGGTAGATAGCATTTGTAATAGAAATAATCTAAGAAATTACGAATAAATACTTACAATTGAAATGTTACTTATTCGCGCAGACAACAGACAACATAACAGTTGAACAGATTTGGATTAAAGGACATTGTTCTGCGTCTATATATGATTCGCCCTAGAAACAACAGCAATGACAAAATGCTTGTATGATTTCAATCACCTATCAAATTATCTTCATGCATTTATTATTAAACGGACAAGCGGGGATATCGCAATATTGCAAAAATAGTATTAGTTTTGAGGTTATAATATAGAAGCAAACAAGACATCTGTAAACTCGTAATGTAAAAAAATGTAATTGATTGATAGGATTGGCATCTCCAACCGTAATTCAATAACAACGCTAACATTCGTTAAAAATGTCGGCGATTTCGATATACTTACAATATTTTTAAATATTCGTTTTGGATTGCAAATTGTCCGTCAGATACGGATATTTGCCACTACTAGAATAAAATAGCTGAATAATTATGGTATAGGTCACATGTTTGTTGGTACTGGGGCCATTTTCGACGATGTCCTGTGGCACACATCCGGAAAATGTAAGCTCCTGTCTAAAGTTAACGCAGACGAAGTCACGGGCAGAAGCTAGTTTATAATATTAGTAGGATAGGATAGTAGGATTTTTTTCTTACCCTTTGCACTATTTTCTGGGCGACTAGAAAATGAGCTAAACATAAGTCAGCGAACAGCTCGTAACCTGCGTTATCACACACGATATCTGTAATTAAAGATACATAAAAAGTATATGTGTACTCTCTGCTAACCCCGCAAGGGATCTGGCGTGAAGATATAGATAGATAAACCCTGTCACGCCTATATTCCCCAAGCGGGGTTGGCAGAGGTGTACTGGGCACATCTATTTTTCGACGATTTCAACCTAGAACTTGTGATCGACAAGCGGATTAAGCACCACTCGATCAACGAACCAGTTGCTAAAACTACGAGTATATAACGGCGCTTGAGTTTTCTGGATGGCCGTTTCAATTCTGGTAAAGGCGAAAGGTGGATTTATCTTTGTTTTCATATTCGTCCGCATGGTGGCCGAACATAAAGGAAATCTTGAAATAACACTGGGGTCTCGTCCGGTACACTGATCTTCCTTGATATGCGAGTAAACACACAACAGTTGGGCGATTATTTGTCACATGGAAAGCAGTGAGGTTAGCTGCTCCGCAAAACGTCTCACCGCATGCCCCGTTGCTAATAAACTAAAAACGCAGCGCAGTCCGCCATCTTAAATCAACTATCTGTCATCAGTAAATCGTCATCTGACAGATGTCATCTGTCATCACTTCACAACTAAACACACTCGAGCAATCATAGATATGTCTATGATAAGATTACAAGGTTACTAAAATGAAAATAATTGCTCCCCATTCCATTAACTGGTTTTCAAATAATAGTATACGACATATATAACATAACTACATGACCACCACGTGTTTAGGCTTATTAACTTAGAATTGAAAAACACCGTACAACCAGATGATGATCAGCGTCTGATGATGGAGCCGAAAGGTACCCAACTACTCAACAAAACCCCACCGTGTTTGGGCTCGTTAGATTTGTCTTGACGAGTACTTGAGACTCGTATGATCTGATAATGGAGCCGGAAGGTAGCCATAGGAACACGTCAACTAACCAAGATATCTTCGTCGTGTTTTTTCTGTAAAAGCTTGTTGTTAAAAAGATTATTTTAAATTAAAATTATATTAGATTTCACTCGTACTGTATTTGGAGGACATTTCTGATGAGAGGATCAATAATTTTATCATTTCTATTATATTTACCGAACTGTACAACTTGAGCTACGGTCATCTTGGCCGGGCAGGGGATCTTGGGGGGTTCGTCCCCCTCTGCGGGCTCCACGGGCGTTCCAGGGGGGGACGGGCTTCCTTTATTGTCCGTTTGCGCCGCAGCTGGCGGGGGCTGCAAACGTACATAAGCTTAGATAACTTACCTCGCACCTATGTTTTTCTAAGGTAAACATAGGTATACAAAGTACCCAAATTTCGCCAAGGTATGTTTAGTTTCTCTTGGTCTTGGGCTCTTTCGGATATAGAGGTATTTTGCTGGTCTTTGTTGTCTTTGTTGTTTGCTGTTTGCATCGATGTTTGCTAGTAATTCTTTCTATATGTCTACAACTAATTCCTACCACATATCTACTACTAATTCCTCCTACATGTCTTCTACTGACACCTACCACATATCTAATACTAAATCGTCCCACATGTCTACAAATTATCCCTCCCACATGTCAACTACCAATTCCTTCACATATCTATAACTAATCACTATCACATATCTATTAATAATCCCTACCATATGTCTACTACTAATTCTTACCATATATTCTACTAATTACAACCAAAAATCCACTACTTATTTTGATACCTATTTATTTCTTTTGTACTACCATACGCCTACATCAAATTCTACTAGATGTCTACTTTTTCGGATTTTGTCGCGGTTTAGTTTTGATTTTTAAGTTCCCGACGTTTCGAGTGCTTTGCAGCACCCATGGTCACGGGAAGGACTGAGGTATTAGACTTCTAAAATCCGAAAAAATACTTTTATTTCATGTGTATATGTAATATTCGCATAAATCTAATAACTCAGTAGATGCCCACGACTTATCCCTACCACATATCTACAAATTTCTACAACAATACATATACAGATACTGATATTTCTAGAGAGAGAATATTCTTTAACCTCATTGATTATAGGCATGCCAGCTGCCGTTGCCAATCGATGGCAACTGCATTTGAACTTAAAGGTCGTATTCTGTAAAAATAATAACAATAAAAACGTGACTTGATAAATTTTAATCAATTCACTTATTAATTTTTGCTATAATTGTTTGCTTTTAGACAATAGATAGAGAACTATTTATCATCTACCGAATGGTGTACCTATGTTTTTAATTCTTTATAATATTAGCCCCGTTAAGAAACTGTCCCACCGTTGGGCTCGGGCCTCCTGCCAAACTGAGAGGGTTTAGGCCATAGTCCACCACGCTGGCCAAGTGCGGATTGGCGAACTTCACACACCTTTAAGAAACTCTTAGGCATGCAGGTTTCCTCGCGATGTTTTCCTTCAACGTTAAAGCAAGTGATAGTTAATTTTTAATCCGCACATGCTTTCGAAAAGACAGAGGTGCGTGCCTGGGTTTAAACTCGAGACCTCTGACTTTGCAGTCCAACGGTCTAACCACTAGGCTATCACTGACTGGCTTTGTTGTTGTGGAATTATTCTCGGAATTATTCCTGTGTTATAAATACGTTTACAAACATGAAATAAACACAAACACTTAGACCGAAATAAAATTTCTAACAGACAACTTAGTCCAGCCGAGCATTGAGCGCGTAAGCCGCTCCACCCACTGTAAAGAGAAGTCGCGGGTTCGATCCTCGCACGAGACAAATCTTTGTGTGTCCCACAAATATTTATTTCGGTCTCGGAGTTTGTGTATGAGAGGTATGAGGCTTTGTTTTTTCTTTAAATAAGAAAAGTAAATAATAATTGTCGGTCGCACAAAGATTTGGCCAGCGGGGATCGAACCCGCCCCTCGTGACGTTATGGCCCCTTAGGTCCTTTAGCGTTGCGTGGTTGAATGTAAATTAAGGAACTCACGAGTCACAAATTACTCTCGTTTCCCTCACCCTAATGATACAATACTAAATGACTCACCCCATCGATCGCCTTAGCAATGGCCTCGGCTTTCGTGACCACTTGATCAGCTATTTTGGCCGTATCATCCACTAGAAGCTGCAAAGGATATATAATTTCTTTATATAAGCATAGAGGTTAGGAGTGTATTTATTTTAATTAAGTAAACCTCTCACATATTGCTGTGTCCTTAGGGGTTATAGGGCCCATGATTATACCATTTATATTTATAACCCCTTTAATATGTGAATGTCAGAAGAAAGAATAAAATAACAGATATACAATTCGACAATGTTTTTGTTTTTTTTTTTAAAAACGTAGCCCCACACTAGGATTTATTCCTGTGTCGTGGGTGCGTTTACAAACATGAAAGTTCACACACACAAATACCCAGACCGAAACAAATAATTGTGGATCACACAAAGATTTGTCCCGTGCGGGAATCGAACCCGCGACTATAAGACACAGTAGGCGGAGCGGCTTAAGCTCTTAACCACTGCGATAAATCGTCCTATGTCAATGTGTACCGGATGTAGGTACCGGGGAATACCGAGACTATCTTAACTTGACCAAATAGACCGTGTCTTATCAACAGGGCAAGTCAAAAGTCTTCGTAACCGGCAAGCGTGTATAAGACGAACTATGAGAGTGGAGGAAGGCAGAGGGTCTGTCAGAAAAGAACCTGTTGGATTTCTGTACTCTCTGCCTACCCCGCAAGGGATCTGGCGTGATGATATAGATAGAATATGTTAAAATTGTGGATTGCAATTAACGATTGAATATTGAGTAGCCAAACGAAGCAAATACGGAGAGGATATGGCGTAGTAAGATTTTTCTTTAGAATTAAGCGTGGCACTGCGCAGGGTGACACAGGATGAGAAGAACGATACCCCCTTACCAACATTTGTATTTGCCATCTAGCGGAGAATGATAAAAACTAAAGGATTCGTCCATGTCAATGTTACTTGAAGTTCAATTATATTCCGGTAGATGGCATTTGTAATAGAATTAATCTAATAAATTACGAAAAATATATACTTACAAGTGAAATGTGATACCATTTGTGTAACCAGACCACTTCATTTTAAAGGTTTTATCTACACTACTATAAAAAGGAAAGATTTGTATGTTGTAACGAATAAACTCAAAAACAACTAGACCGATTTTAATTATACTTTCACTATTGGAAAGCTACATTAAGCAGAAGTAACATAGGCTATAAAACATAGACCCGGTAGGTGGCGCTGTTGTGCAGGTACAAAGTTGCGGAAAACTGCTAGTTTTCATTAAAAATAGATAATATTTAATAGCTATGCGAACTCGAGGGTAGAGTGAATGGAACGAGTAGCGATGATAAACTTAGGCCAGCCGCGTCCACCACGATGACGTCAGGGCTTGATGGAATTCAAAAGACTCCCTAGCTTAGGCCATCTCATCTGCGTATTTGCTTCTTGAGCAGCCGCTTAGGGCGCGTTTGTGTGCGTGATTTTTATTCGGTCCGCTAGCACTAAGATTTCCTACTGTTTGCATTCGTTTACTGTGATAATAATTGATATGATTAATCGCTCATTATCATGCTGTTAAAGAGGTTATACTAATCCATTTGGTTAAGTTTTATGTCCCTTTAAATATCTCTTTTTTATAAAATAAATATTAGCAATTGGGACAAGTAACCGACTGCACCGACCCACTCAGTGATGGGACTCGAGTGTGATTTTGTGACTCGAGTTATCTTATTACGACATTCGAGTTATACTCGAGTTTTCGAGTAACCCGAGTTCACTATTTACAGTCCCGGCATCTCGAGTGGAAATTATCACTCGAGTTGAAATTTTCGACAACTGTAGTTTAAGCATTATTAAATAGGTACCTTTATTAACTTTAAAAATCAAATTAAGTTCATGGTTTCTTACTTACCTATACGCAAGTTCTTTTTTTTATTTAAAAAAAAACGTAGTTCTACACTAGGATTAATTTGTGTCGTGGGCGCGTTTACAAACATGAAAATTCACGTACACAAATACCCTGACCGAAACAAATAATTGTGGATCACACAAAGACTTGTCTCGTGCGGAAATCGAACCCGCGGGTATTAGACACGGGGTGGGCGGAACGGGTTAAGCTCTTAACCACTGCGCTAAATCGTTCGTCAAGTTTGAACTTGTTTATAACCTGGTGACGTAGATCATGATGTATTAGTAAAGTCAGATTTATCTAGCGCTCACCGAATCTACTCGATTCGCTGAGTTGGCTCGGTAACTCGAGTGTCAGCGGACTCAGGTAAATTTATTTTTGTATACTCACTCGAGTGAAAACATGGCTCGAGTCGCATCACTAGACCGACTGGCACCAACTTTTTAATTTTTTATTTTTTTTTGTTTTTAAGTTACATTACTTACGCATAAATGAAACTCGGTTTCCCTTTTTAAAAAAAATATAGAATTATTTATAGAATAGTAGCTGTGTCCGCAACTTCGTTCGCATCATTTACAGGCGTGTTCACACCCTTAACTTTTTTTAGACAAAAGGTGGCCTTACTTAATTTGACCAAAATCTGTTCAGCGGATTGGACGTGAAAAGGTAACAGACAAACAGAGTTAATTACGAATTAATACTATTAGTATGGATGGATTTCGTTATAAGCTTATTTGTTATTTTAAACACTACTTCGAACTGTGTTATTATAATAATAAATAATAATAATACTAGCCCTGTTAAGAAACTGCCCCATCGTTGGGCACGGGCCTCCTCTCAAACTGAGAGGGTTTAGGTCATAGTCCACCACGCTGGCCCAGTGCGGGTTGGCGAACTTCACACACCTTCGAGAAACTCTTAGGCATGCAGGTTTCCTCACGATGTTTTCCTTCACCGTTAAAGCAAGTGATAATAAATGTTTATATGTGTTATTATATGTCTTCAAAAACGCACAGCATAGAGTCAACGATTTAATCATGCTTTCTGCACTCTGCTGTGTGTTTCTCCAACATATAATACCCGTTTTGTTTTAATGCTACACAGTCATATTTTGTACGATATTAAATATCAGTGACGTGGCTTAAGAGAGGCTTATGTCCAGCTATGGACGAAATAATGATGAATCATACCCTATCCTTGAAGTCGATAATCATCTGGAAGGGATCCAGTGGTGGAGGAGCAGGAGCTACCGTCGTATCGTTGCGGGCCACGGCAGCGACTGATGACTTCCCAGCCACTTGGCTCTGGATATTCACACTGTCACCCAGGGAAAGAGACAGGTCGCATTTGTTCGCCCACAGACAAATCTGAGGAACATAACATAAATAGTAAAAAAAAAAACAATATTAAAAGCAAGCTATAATGGTGCCAAACAGCTAATTGAAAGGACATTGTCGAAAATTGCCCCAGAACCAACAAACATTTGACCCATGCCATCATTATTTATCTATTTTATTAAAATGATCGCAAATATCCGTATCTAACGGACAATTTGCAATCTAAAACGAATATATCACAGTATTGTAAGTACATATATCGAAGTCGCCGACATCTTAACTGTCAACCCACACAATACAACCTCATAGGTATTAACGGCTACTGAATTATAACCTCAAAATCTAATACTTTTTGTGCAATATTGAGATTCCCCCGCTTGTCCGTTTAATAATAAATACCTTAAGAGAATTGATGGGTGATTTGAAATCATACAAGTATTTATTCATTGCTGTTGGTTCTGGGGCAAATCATGTATGGGCGCAGAACAATATACTTTCGTGTCTATATGCCGTTAGCTGTTGCGGAGCTCCTTCGTCTGGAGCGAATCCTGAATGTTAAATCAAGTCATGCTTACCATAAACATGCATAGTCATTGGAACGATTTAATGTAGTGGTTAAGAGCTTCAGCCACCCCGCACGGGACAAATCTTTGTGTGATCCATGATTATTTGTTCCGGTCTGGGTATTTCTATATGTGAACTTTCATATTTGTAAACGCACCCACGACACAGGAATAAATCCTAGTGCGGGCTACGTTTTTTTAAATAAAATAAAACTGAACCAAATATCAAATTTCAACTCCGTAGGATACGAAGAAGTGGTTGTGTTGGTCGTTGATTTGAAAACTTACAATCTGAAGCGACTACTGGCAATGCCAAACCCTCATGTGTGTGGTCTCATTTTTGAAGTTTCATTTCGTCACACTTGAAGTTTAAAGTTATAATATTTTAGATAGAGAAAAAACCGAAACTTCGGACTCATCCCCCCCCCCCCTTTCTCACACGATGCCACACTATGTTGACCCCCTCCCTCGCCCCTAAGTGGGAGTCATCATCTCAGCCTATACTTGTCCACTGCTGAACATAGACATCTCTAATCGCTTTCCAGCATAACCGGTCCGATGCCACCTGCATCCACAAGATTGTCGATCCATCTGGCAGGCGGTCTTCCCACGCTTCGCTTGCCAATACGTGGTCTCCGCTCTAGAAACTTTCTGCCCCAACGCCCGTCCGATCTTCACGCTGAGGACCGCCCATTGCCACTGCAGCTTGCTAATCCTATGGGCTATATCGGTGACCTTGGTTCTTCTACGAATCTCCTCATTCCTGATTCGATCACGTAGAGAAACGCCGAGCATAGCTCTTTCCATAGCTCGTTGAGCAACTCTGAGCTTTTTTATCAGAGCTATTCTAAGAGACCACTGTGGGAGTATGAGTCAAAACTCATATGATACAGGCGTGATGGTGTTGGGTATACCTTTAATAACGTGATGAAGTCCGCTTTCCTTTTGTCTTTCTCGCTCTGTGGCAGCATGGTGACCACCTTCTCAGCAACTATACACATCAGTTCCACATTGTCTTTGAACGATTGGTTCTTCTGAGCTTCGAAATAATCGAAGTTTAGGAGACCTTTACTGTAAATAAGAATAACATTATATAGTGTTGGACTAGTGGCGAATAATGCGCTTTGCGATCACGAGGTCCTGGGTTCAAATTCTAGGTCGGGCAAATGTAGTTTTCTATCTATCTATCTATCTATAACCTCACGCCAGATCCCTTGCGGAGTAGGCAGAGAGTACAGAGTTCCAACAGGTTCTTTCGTTACATACCTCTCTGGCTTCCTCGACTCTCATAGTTCGTCTCTTACACGCTCGCCGGTTACGGAGACGCTTGACTTTTCCATCAGATAACACTCGGTTTATTTGGTCGTGGTAAGATAGTCTAGGTCTTCCCCGGTACCTGCATCCTTCCACTTTCACATTGTATATCTGTTTTGTCATTCTTTCCTCTGGCATTCTTTCTATATGCCCGAACCAACGGAGCATGCCCTTTCCCATCTTTACACCGATACTATCTTTAATACCTACTCGCTGTCTTACTACGCTGTTGCTAATGCGGTCGGTCAGCTTCACTCCGCACATCTTCCGCAGAGCTCGCATTTCTGCCGTATTTATCCTACTTTCATTCTCCTTCTTACATACCCAGCTCTCGCTACCATATAACAGCGTTGGGACAAGAACTCCGTTATGTATGGCCAGCTGCGCCTTATGGCTTAAGTGCCGGCTCCCGTAGCTTTCCCATCGCACCATTCACTCTGTTTCCTGCACTCACTCTTCTCTCTATATCAGCGGTGTATTTCCCATCCTTACTGAAGGCGCATCCAAGATATACAAACTCATTCACTTGCTCCAGCACATCGTTACCAACCACAATCCTTACATTCGTTCTGGTTTCTTCCCTTTCAAAAACCATAATCTTGGTTTTTTTCACAGTTTTCTTATTTAAAAAATCCCAGTCCGAAGTCTTTGTGCCCGTTATATGGCAATAGGCTCTTCCCTTCATGAGACGTAACGTCGTCGGCGAAAAGTGGGTGCACACAGTACACCTCGTCCACCACCACTTGGGGAATATAGGCGTGATGGTGTCCCCCATCTCTAGGCAGACCGAGTCGAAAGCTTGGCAATCGCAACACACAGCGTTGCCTCCATATTATCCATATCTTGTATAATTCAGTACATAACAACTCTCCACATGCCGTCGCCGCGGCGCTCGTAGAGCTGTTCGACCGCGGTGTTCTTGACAATCACTATGGTTAAGCAGGGTTCAACTCGGTCAGTCTGGGATGGGTGACCGTATGCGGAACTTCCTTTTTCAAGCATCACTGCTTGAGAAGGTACGTCAAGTCATTGGTTCCGGTTTCCATTTGAGATAGTCGTTCGCCAAGTTAGAAGCCTTATAGGCTTTATAAATACCAGGAACCTGCCTCCACCGCCCCGCACTGGCCCCAAGAGGTTAAATATGGCCCAATCTCTTTCGCCTCGAATTGTGAGAAGAGAGAAGGCGCTTGCCCAGCAGTAGGTCAGTATTCATTGATTTATACATTCTGTCAACATCGCGTCGCCGTCACGCCCAATCAGATATTTGCTCAAGTCTTAAGGTGTCACCACATAGCCAACGGAGCGCGACCCTGACGCGTCCTAGGGAGTTGTAACGTATAGAAATGTACGGGAGACGCCGCACAGCTCCGCCACGCTCAGAGCGACAGGAAACGTCACTACCCGCCGCCATCGCGGTAAATCAATTACAAACGAAGCGCGGTGGGAGTAAGACGGCAATACGCGTGCGAGAGGGACGCTACTCTTCTTATTTAAAGTTTAGAGTTACCAGCGCGCGTCGCTCCGCCGCCCCACTCCTTCGACTATGTAAGGAAACCACCAAGCAAATGTAAAAAGGAGATGGCATTATTATATTTTCCTATACAATCGTGTTACTGCGCAGTGTGACGCGGCTTGAAGAGGACGTCACAACACGCCCACTTTGCTATTTGCCCACAGCGATGACATCAGGGCCTAGTTGGAAGACACAGTGCACAGTTACTTAGCCGACTCCTCTTTATATTTCCTTCGCGGGAAGGGTTAACCACTCACTTTAATTCACAGCCTTCCCATAATTTCCTATACACATAGCACTCGGTAAAAAGCCACGTGTTATTGAAATAACTAGTGTTGTCTAAATTGGCTATCCATTGATTCCATTTCTTCCCTTCAGCCGTATCCACGGTGAATAGATCATACTTCTTATTGGTAATAAGGTCACTCTTCAACTTAGTGATGAATTGTATGAATCTTCTGCATTCCTCTGCACTCTGAAAAAAATGTCGACAATTTTTTACATATATTTTTTTAGAAACAGGAATAATTCCTAATGCGGGCTACGCCACTAGGAATTATTCCTAGTCCTGTCACGCCAGATCCCTTGCGGGGTAGGCAGAGAGTACATAGTTCCAACAGGTTCTTTCCTTACTAACCTCTCTGGCTTCCTCCACTCTCATAGTTTGTTTCATACACGCTCGCCGGTTACGGAGACTCTTGACTTGTCCTTCAGATAAGACACGGTCTTCCTCCGTACCTATATCCTTCCACTTTCGCATTGTATATCAGTTTTGTCATTCTTTCTTCTGATCTATCCATCTATATGCCCGAACCAACCGAGCATACTCTTTCTCATCTATACACCGATACTATCTCTCATAATCAACGTTTTCTTACTACGCTGTTGCCAATACGGTCGGTCAGCTTCACTTCACACATCTTCCGCAGAGCTCGCATTTCGACCGCATTTATCAAACTTTAATTCTCTCTCATTACATACCCAGCTCTCGCTGCCATATAACAGCGTTGGGACATGCAAATCCGTTATGTATTTTTAATGTTTGTAAACGCACCCACGGCACAGGAATTATGACTACCGTGAGACTACGTTTTTTTATAACAAAATAGCCATATGAGCTAAAACTCCATTCCGATCTCGGTGTCGAACCTATTCGCGCCTTTATTAAAAAGGCGACAACCCGATATTTTGCGAACGCGTCCAATCATAGAAATCCGCGTAATCGTAGCCGCCGCCGACTAAGAACCTAACTCCCTCCAATCAGCCGCTACCGCCGCCCGCGGCATGTTCTCATGGACCCTCCCGACCTTACATCCCTTCTTTCGGATACAGATACCGCACACAGGATCAGACACCGACCTCGCCGGCGAGCTCGAAGAATCCTTTGCCCGCCGGCCGGTAAGGAGCACCACGGCGAGACACCTAGTATACGCCCTCCCCCATAGCGACTGCCCAAGCCGAGGCCGTTCCTCCTTGAGGCGCCCTTGAGCTAGTTGCCCCCTTCTGGCTCGAGCGTAGTGGTTGCACGCTCGCCCTCTTGTCCGGTGAAGCTGTAAAGGACCCGTGGCCAACAGCGTAGATCATTCACACACATTCATTTGGCCTCGAAGAGGCGCCCTCGGTTGGGACAGTCGCTGTAGGGGGACGGGTGCACTACTAAGTGCACCGGTCAACCGCCGGCTATGGGAGGGGATCTACTACTACGTCGTCGTCGTCGCCCGTATTCTGAGCGGAAAGAAGGGATGACAAAGCATCGGGGGGGTCGGTGAGAACATGTCGCGGCCGGCGGTGGCGGCAAGGGTCGGGGGGGAGATCGAAGTCGGCGGTGGCTACGATTAACGGATTCGCATGGGTAGATGCGTTCGCGAAGTGACGTGTTGAGGCCTTTTTAATAAAGGCGCGAATAGGTTCGAGACCTAGATCGGAGTGGAGGTCGACGTTCCGTACGAACCAGGGGGCTCCTACGGCTTTACGGAGGAAGCGGTTTTGAACCACTTGGAGTTTATCGATGTGAGAGGGGGCCGAATGCCCGAACACAACACACGCATGAGTCATGATGGGTCGAACGCAAATTTTGTAAAGTGTCACTTTATTTCTAAGGGACATTTTACTCCGCTTGCAGATTAACGAATGGAGACGACCGAGCACAAAGGATGCTCGGTGACGGACCCGCTTGATGTGCGGGCCGAAGGACATGGTACTGTTTAGGGTGACCCCTAGATATTTGACCTCTTTAACCCAGGGAATGGGTCGGTCGAACATGGTCACTTGGCCGAGATTACTTCTAGGGCGGCGCAGGGAGTGGCGCGGGGTGGCACCTCTGGAGAAGAACACCGCAGCGCTCTTGTCCGGGTTCACCTCAATACGCCACTTCCTGAACCAATTCCCTAGGGAATTGGCGGATGCCTGAAGGTTTCTGGTAATGAAACCCTTATTCCTATGCGAGACGTAGAGAGCGGTATCATCCGCGAATAGGGCTAGATGCGCCTTACTCGAACGAGGAATGTCGTTCGTGTAAAGGCTAAACAGGAGCGGAGAGAGAACCGAGCCCTGATTCAATATTTAAAGTGTAACCGTAATCGTTGAAGATTACAAAATGTAATTATAATCGCTAATCGTTAATAAACCATCACGCCTATATTCCCCAAGCGGGGGTGGTTAATCATTAATTTGACGGACGATTTAGCGCAGTGGTTATGGGCTTAAGCCGCTCCGCCCACTGTGTCTAATAGTCGCGGGTTCGATTCCCGCACGGGACAAATCTTTGCGTGATCCACAATTATATGTTCCGGCCTGGGTATTTGTGTATGTGAATTTTCATGTTTGTAAATGCACTCACGATACAGGACTAAATCCTAATGTGGGGATACGTTTATTAAAAAAGAAAAGATAGAAAGAATCGGATTACATTTTGTCCATTTCTGGCTGTGGCTGCGGCGGGTTACGAGTAAGAAATCGACGTTTTTATGTTGAGTGAAAAGGGGTTTTTAAAAGTTTTAATGGTTGATTGGAATAGGCAAGTCAAGAGTCTTCCTAACCGGCAAGCGCGTATGAGACGAACTATGAGAGTGAAGGAAGCCAGAGTGGTTTGTAAGGAAAGAACCCGTTCGAACTCTGTCCTCTCTGCCTACTCCGCAAGGGATCTTGCGTGATGATATAGGTTATTACAATTTCTATGAGATATTCGTACATACCCCGCCGCTCTTGGATCCTTCTCTAGACATATAATCAATTATTTTAGTTAATATTATTGGAAGTCTTTCCTTTAATGAGTAAAAGGCGAAACTCCTGTAACAAAAAAAAATTATTTATAAATTGTACTCAAAATCTCTGATCACCGCTTTGGGAGCGCGGTCGTGATGTTATGAGAAAATAATAATCGAAAAGGGTACATATACTACAATTATTTATGAAAAGTAATTCACCTATACATATAATTTTATAATAAATATCGGATATAGGCTAAGAAACAAATTTTCTTGGAAAAAAATATTATAAAAATAATAACAAAATAATTCGGAAATTAATACAAAAAAAAAAAACAATAAAAAATAATGGCAAAAAGAGAGCCGCCCGAACAGGGACTTGAACCCTGGACCCTTGGATTAAAAGTCCAATGCTCTACCGACTGAGCTATCCGGGCTCTGCTAAGTGAGTCGAAATTAGTAAACACATGGCGTTTTCTTATTTTGCGACAAATTAATGAATTCAGTAAAAACTGTACTATTGACATGAAGCCCAATTTTGCTCAACATTATTCTGGCTAGAGCGTAGTGGTTGCACGCTCGCCTTTTAGTCCGGTGAAGCTGTAAAGGCCTCGCGGCCAACAGCGTACATCATTCACACACACACACACGCTCAACATTATTTCATAACAAGGATATTGACTTTTAATACGTACTACATAAAATGCAAACTAGATTATAAAAAAAAAAACTGTTAAAAAAATACCGCCGAAACATATATTTGTGGGGTAACAAAAACATCTCAAGTGGGGATCGAACCTGCGGGTTCTTGATTGAGGGATCGGTACGGCCATGAAACAAAATTGATTGCTTCTTATGTGTGAATGATCTACGCTGTTGGCCGCGGGGCCTTTACAGCTTCGCCGGACAAGAGGGCGAGCGTGCAACCACTACGCTCGAGCCAGAAGGGCAAGGGGGCAACTAGCTCAAGGGCGCCTCAAGGAGGAACGGCCTCGGCTTGGGCAGTCGCTATGGGGGAGGGTGTATACTAGGTGTCTCGCCGTGGTGCTCTGCACCGGCCGGAGTGCAAGTGATACTTCGACCTCGCCGGCGAGGTCGGTGTCTGATCCTGTGTGCGGTATCTGTTTCCGAAAGAAGGGATGTAAGGGCATTGGGAGGGTTGATAGGGGAGTTGGGTTCGTAGTCAGCGGCCGCTTATATTACCGGATTACTATGATTGGACGCGTTCGCAAAATATCGGGATGTCGCCTTTTTAATAAAGGCGCGAATAGATTCGAGACCGAGCTCGGATGCAAAATTGCTTCCGGCCTACATCCTAGATCAAACTAAAAAGTGCTTACTTATATTTTGGTAGGAAAATAAATCGACTATCCTTTATCTATCCAAGCACTTCAAGTAGTATATGGATTAGAGACTTAATATTGGATTGGCGGTATTGGATTATCGAATTCGTTGGATTATTGGGTACTGACATAGGAATCCTGTAGCTCAGAAATTTTTGAAAAAGAGGGTTGAGCCTTGTCATCTGACAAATTACATATAAAAGTGGTAAGATTCTATACATACATAGGAATTTAGTAAATTAAACAAAGATATGACAAATTAAATCTGTATGCACATGTTATAGGCATGTCTTGGCATGTACTATGGGTGGTCCAAGGTGGTACCAAGGGGAGAGGGGGTCAAAAATTGTAAAAAATGGGTCATGTCTGCCTCGTTGGTCTAGTGGCAAAGCTCATCGCTTTGTGATCTCGAGGTCCTGGGTTCAAATCCTAGGTTGGACAAGTGTAGTTTTTTAAATGAAAACTTCCCAGTATGAGTCCGGAGTCTGGAACTGTGCTCCGTATATGGCTCGCCCTGTATTTCATGGGACCTAACATCGTCGGCGAAACGTGGGTGTACTCAGTATACCTCTGCCACCCCCGCTTAGGGAATATAGGCATGAAGGTGTGTATAAGCAGGCACTGTAGAAGACATGATAGGTTTCTACTATGACAGTTTTATATGAATTCATTGACATGAATTTAATGTGGAACATCCCAGAGAAGTTATTGCAAAAATTAAAATAATGCCAAACTTAATTACCATGGGTTAAGCAGGGTTGTGTGTCTTTGAAGATGAACACTGACGATTTAGCGCAGTGGTTAAGAGCTCAAGCCACTCCGCCCGCTGTGTCTAATAGTCGCAGGTTCGATTCCCGCACGGGACAAATCTTTGTGTGACCCATAATTATTTGTTTTGGTCTGGGTATTTGTGTGTGTGAATTTCCATGTTTGTAAATGCACCCACGACACAGGAATCAATCCTAGTGTGGAATTACATTTTTAATTTTTTTTTTTAAATTAGATAAGAGAGTGTATGGTGCTGCCACTTACAGAAACGACTTGGTGTAATTTTTATCGTATTCATATAGCATTGGTCATAGATAAAAAGTGAACAGAAGCTTTAGATCTTATTTTCGCCAAAATCTTAAACTAGCATAAAAAAATATAAATTTGAAAATTTTTTTTGTGAAGAGTTTTGTCTTAAATGCTTGCATACCCTTTGCTACATTTTGACCGTTAAATAAAAATGCTGCTAATAATGTCATGTAATTATGTAATATATATGATTTATTTTTTAAATAAGCACTTAATAAAATCCCACATGCGAATTAATATTTACTAAGGCAGTAATTTTTTTTCTATGGTTAATTTTACAAAATAAATAAATTTGATTTCCACTCTTGCAAGATTCGTATTAGAATAGGTATATATAGGTATCTTTTACACTATATACCGTCACGCCTCTATTCCCTCTGGGGAATATAGGTGTGACGGTGTTTTTTTTTTTTTTACACTATTTATTTACATTCTCACAAGTTAAAAATAATATGACAGATACATACTTTTTGAAAGTCCCTTGAAGTTGAAGATTTATCGGAGTGGATGTATTTAAGAATGGATTTGGTTTCTCTACATTTATAAATGGTCCGCCGTAAATAAATTCAGGTGTCGTATAATATTTCTCGTCATCTCGCGGTAAGCTTGCAAATGTTCCAGCCGATGGCATGGAGTGCGCCGGTGTTTTACTGCTTTTGTTACTCATTTTTTGTTGTTTTATTTATGCCATAACAGAATAGATATTAGAATTTTGTGATGAAAAACATTGGGATGTTTTTTTTATTTTTTTACTGATCTTATAGTGACACTGACAGCTTTTGACATTATCAAGATATTTTACGGGGTATGTTATTCGATGTATATCTCCAAACAATAATTTTGTAAAATTTTATGCTTATAAATTGTTATGAGAAATTAAATATTAGGTATATTCAATTTTGTGTATTATTTGCATTAAATTAAAAAAAATATCCTTAATACACATTGTTGTAATGCAAAAAAATAAAGAAATAACACAAAAAGCTTCGTAAATGAACCAAATATTATTTTTATTAAAATTATTATTTTATACACCTTTGTACTAAAAATACTCACCTGCCATACATTCCACACAATTCTACATTAAGCGGAGTCAATAATCGCATCACCGGTAAATTTTCTGTATCTATTTTCCAATCGTAGGTCATCATTTTTTTAAGAAAAATCACGGTATCCACTTACGTATGAAATATTTTACCATAAGGTTTTAACAAACAAGCAAACTTAAAGGTAGGTGTGTATATAATTAGATACGATTTAGAACTAACTTATACACATTAATTGTATTATCAAAATATTGGCAATGTTATTCAAGAGCAATATAGTTTGACCTTGAATACACCTCTACATTAAGAATAAAAATATGTAACTAGAAACCTGACACAGATGGCGCTGAACTAAAAAAAAACAACTATGAGAACATTTACTAATCAGCTGTTATGTACTAATTAATTTTAGAAGCAATCAAATCCTGGCTATGTGCACGTGCACTAGTTATAGGCTCTGCCACGGAATAAGTACTTCTTAGCAGGGCCACCAAAGATTGAACTCAGACTGAAAACCTAATAGGTATTTAGCAGTGACAAATTCTGAGAGCAAATAGGTCTTCGCTTAGTGCTCTAGTTATTGAAATTTTTAAGGGGCCCTGCCACGAAACATACAATTTCTGTCTGCTAGAAAGTGTATTTTTCATGGTTTAGAAGTCAAGCGAAATTTGGCCAAATTACGCCGTTAATTACTACACCAATAACATCATGGCCTTGATAGAATGGGCCACACTTTCACGACTACTAATCTAGAAGGAATGGTCAAATATGGAAAAACGCGTCAACGAATTACGCGCCTAATGTTTTGAATCTATAGAATTGAAAAAAAAACATTGTATTTGAAATAAAAATGCAAGTAATGTTAAAAACAATTATTTAATACCATGCAAGAATCTTTTAAAAATACATAATAAAGTTTGTACACAGTGTACTTGTTATAAAAATGGCGATATCTTTCAGATACCTGAATAAAGTCAAATAGAATTTCAAAAATAGACAAAATGTTATAAAAATCTTACATTATTTGTATTTTCATAGTACAAAATCAGCCTAGTTTTCCTTACATTTGTGTAAGTTATTTTTACATGTAAATAAGGTGCTTATCCAAATAGTTTAAAAAAATAACACATTTAGGAAACCAGGAACAACGAATGGACAAAAATAAAAAAAAACTTCTAAAATATGTAACTAATAAAATTTGTACCACAATCAACCTTAAAACTAGTAAATAATTTCAAAACAAAACGAAGATAAATCAACCTTACAACTAGTAACTTAAGCTTACATTTTGTTGCATTATCCAGTTTTCATAAGTTCATAAGGTTTAAAATGGATCAAAGTCATAATTTCATTAAATTGTAGTCCGAATCACATTTGAAAATAGCATAACACTTTATCATCAATTGGGCCGGATATTTCAATAACATTGTTAGTGGAAAAGATACTTCAAATTGTTTAATTTAAAAAATAACAGATGGCAGCACTGTTTATAATTTATCAACTCCCCAAGTCCTATAGCAGTTTTAGGGGAAAAGTTTTACAAAATCAGCTCTTGCAAGTAAAATTAGTATTTTAAAAACATACCACACAAATTAGACGTCATGTTTAAACACTATTAGGCACATTATTCAATTAATACTTTAAGAACATAATATTACAATTATAGAATAGTCAAATAGCCTTAGACTTGTCAAGACGGAGCGTTATATATTCGGTTTTAATATTCAACTCAAGGATAGATTTGCTTACTGTTAGTAGAAGTTTGACAGATTTTCTATACAAAATATGTCAAATTCTATCCGTAGTAGGCAAATCTATTTCTATTTTTTTAAATGTGTTCTAAATCTGTCAATGTGCGTGCACGTGCATACTAGATTTTTTCTACCCTATGAATAGAAAAAAAAACATGGTTTCCACGCGCGATGCTACATTTAGACAAGTAAGTCATCAAAGCAAATAGCATATATCATGTATTTAATATTTGAAAACGAAATTACATAGAATATTGTCTAATTGAATAGAAGTCTCAATTTTTAATCATAATATAGATGGCACATAAAACAAATATTAAATAGTGAAATCATATTAACAGGACACAATAAACTAATGAAGAATTATAGAGATTAAATTGAGTTTAAAATCGTATTTTTTTATTGTTGTAAAATAAACTGTCATCATTTTTATTTTGGTCAATTAATATAAAAGTTTTAAAACGCAATGGTGATTACGTTTTATTTTTAATTATTGTAGTCAAAAAATTCAAGAAATCTGTCATGATCTTTTTCTTGGTCAATTATTATAATAATCTGAAAAGTCAGTGGTCAGTTATGTTTTATTTTTAATGATTTATTGTAGCAGAAAAATTAAAGAAAGCTGTCATTATTTTTTCTTAGTCAATTAATATTAATTAAAAAAAAATTACGTTTTATTTCTTATTATTGTAGTAGTCAGAAAATTAAAGAAAGCTGTCATGATTTTTCTCCTGGTCAACTAATATATAATAAAAAAATCTACAAAGTCTGTAGTCAGTATGTTTAAAAAATCTAATACTACGATTATAAAAAAATCCGCGTAGATGTGTCGGTTTTATTTATAAAATTTGTCAAAAGTAACTATACAAAATTATATAAACATTTTATGGTCAATAAGAAAAAAATATTATTAGACTTTTTGTTAAGTAAAAGGAATTAATAGGCACATGATTTATCTACCGACTGACCTATGCTCGGACTTGGCTTAAAGCCAGGATCTGGTCTACCATGACCTCCAAAAAGCATATAATTAGTATTTCCTCAATGAGATATGCGAATTATTACATTATATATAAAAAAAATCATTGCCACTTCCTAAATGTAAACTGAGGCAGTGTGGACAAAAATGCCATATGATTAAAATAATGTTCTTAACATTACATGGCTGATTAACACCTAAATAACGACTGTGACTTTCCAAAACTGCCTGTCTTTTTTACTATCTGTATCATCATGAACTAAAGATGGCACCAGCTGTGGAGTGTGCATACTTTCTTAACAGATGTGGAGCACGCAACACGGTCAGACTAGTCTGGTTTCCTGGGCACACAAGGGTAAAGGGCAAATAACGTGTGGGAATTCCTTAAAAAGAAATGGTAGGTCCGGAACCGTTTTTAGGCATACCAGATGGTGCCTAGAAGGGCGTACTTTATAAATTTGCCTAAGAACAACACAGAAAAGAATGGGAAGCAAATACAAAGCTCAGACACTCCCAAGGAATTCTTTTAACACGTGGAGCGACAGTATACTTCAACTAAGGCGATCTCGGAGCGTGCACAGGCTACTATGGTACAAAACGAGCGTCTGCATAAGATGAACCTATCCAGCGATGTGGTATGCAGGAACCGTGGAGGTGGAACCATGAAGCACGTCCTCTGCAAATGTGACGCACTGACGGCGCAGCGGATGAATCTACTGGGGGTGGCCTATCCAACACCAGAGGAATTTCGGCTCTTCCCCCCACCGAAATCTACAATCTGGTATAGGGAGTATTTGAATCTCCAGGTACGTAAAAGCATCAGGGTGAAGGTCTGCACAAACGATCCCATAAGGTCGAAGTACTCTTAAGGTAGGTATCGTGTGTGTGTGAATGATGTACGCTGTTGGCCTCAAGGCCTCTACAGCTTCACCGGATTTAAAGGCGAGCGTGCAACCACTACGCTCTAGCCAGCCAGAAGGGCAAGAGGCGACATACTCGAGGGCGCCTCGGTTGGGACAGTCGCTGTAGGGGGACGGGTGCACTACTAAGTGCACCGGTCAACCGCCGGCTATGGGAGGGGATCTACTACTACGTCGTCGTCGTCGTCGTCGTCGTCGCCCGTATTCTGAGCGGAAAGAAGGGATGACAAAGCATCGGGGGGGTCGGTGAGAACATGTCGCGGCCGGCGGTGGCGGCAGGGATCGGGGGGGAGGTAGGTATCTCAGTCCGGTACTAGCTAACAAAAATTAAGATCGATATTGATACGAAATAGTATCAATACTATCGATAGTATCATCAATAAATAGACCGGGTCTTATCTGAAGGACAAGTCAACAGTCTCCGTTACCGGCGAGCGTGTATGAGTCGAACTATGAGAGTGGAGGAAGCCAGAGAGGTTCCTCCCCCGCAAGGGATCTGGCGTGATGATATAGATAGTAAGATCAATAAATAAATAGTTTAAAACCAGTTCTTTCACGTTAGTGTAAGGTGGTTGTAGGTAGTTATTGAAAGATCACTAACAATAAGACACTTTGGTATTTCAATTACATCCTACAACTAACAAAAATCTTTAACAGGCATACCATTAATCTATCAGTCAAATTGAGATCAGAATTAAATATCACTTAAGCACGATTCACACCTTCCATTCCTAACTTTTTGGGACAGACATCCCTATATAGAAGTATAGCTTAACCTATGCCAGGACCCGGAAAGTGAAATGTGCGTTGTCTGCCGCGCGTAAATGAAGCATTAGCGCCCTGTTTTACGCAATTGTTTTTAATAAAATTCCTAGTTATATGCCACTTATTTATCAAATAAATGGCTCTATTGTATATTACGGTATATTTTATAGTGAAAAGTACGAAAACACTGAGATTAAAAAAGGCATTTGAAAATGAGCATTTTGAGCGCTAATCTGATCCTGAGTTCATTTTGTTCTATGAGTAAATTGTAAATGTTGTTAAACTGACTATTATGATTTATTCGTTCTCTAAGAATACACACAAAGAATTTCAAACTTTATTTTTTAAATATAACAAAGATAAAACCGTAACCGGCGAGCGTGTATGAGACGAACTATGAGAGTCGAGGAAGCCAGAGAGGTATGTAAGGAAAGAACCTGTTGGAACTCTGTACTCTCTGCCTACCCCGCAAGGGATCTGGTGTGAGGTTATAGATAGATAGATAGACAAAAATAAAAGAAAAAAACTGCAGGCAGGGGCATAGATCTGCGCTCCACCAGACAACGCCATTACAAAATGTAGCGTAGATCTACATTCCAGCATACGAAAGGTTAAGTAAGACAAAGACGATAGGATGACTGATTTCTAATAATAAAAATTAAGCTAGGACATTCGTGCTACACGTCCGATTTAGGAGTTAAGCTAGGAAAGTCTGCATCATGCTTTAATAATTATTTTGGCACAAGATTTCCTTAACACCTATATACTATAAAATCGCATACTAATTTATATGAATAAATTGTTAATGCAAACGTAACAAGCAAATCCAGTATCATGCACAGATGATGACTTATAGCCTAAAATCTTTCATAGTCATTAAAACTGGAATTCTAGTCTGAATGTGTTCAATATAATCGCGATAAACTCGTATTGGAACCATCTACTCGATATATCTCTGCCACCTCGCATAGGGGAAGAAAGGCGTGTACATTAGTTGTATAAGAATTAAAACTATTGATAGTCTATAGATGCGATTGTGACCTTCAGAAATAGTAGATTGTAGCGATAATATCGACAGTAGAGATTGGATAATATTATTGATTGCAATCAATAGTATCGATGTTATTGGTACGCAATAATATCGATACTATCGTCTGCAATCAGAGTTTGGCAAAAATTAATTGTAAAGACATTAAATTACGATTTTTGGTATTTAAGTTCCCAACGTTTCGAGTGCTCATGGTCACGGAGGGACTGAGGCATTTTATTTGATCTGAGATCTTTAGGGGGATGTATTTAATTGTAATTGATTGATTCTTAAATAAAAAAAAAATTAAATAATGCCCAGCACTGTGCAATTAATAGTATTGGTCGATCTATAATATCGATAGAATCGATACTCTAATTTTCAAGGTCAGCTATCAATAGTTTTATAACTTAAGTGTACATAATGATAATTCACTACATACTAAATTTTTGAGTTACGTCGCTTTGAGATATGACACTATTTGAGCGAAAGTGTGATATTAAATAGCTAATACCTCCTTCTGCCATTACTCTTAATTCGTGTGTTCTTCAGAGTGATTGTAGTAGATTGCAGTGGCTGGCCATTGTTGCTGCTTTTGAGAATTGGGCAGTAGGTTCTAAAACAGTAACAGATTATTAAAAAAATAACAGGCTGCGTAAACAAAATATATATATATCGGAGAATGCAGAGAGTACAGAGTTCCAACAGGTTCTTTCCTTACAGACCTCGATTGGCTTCCTCCACTAGTTCAGTTCGTCTCATGCAAGCTTGCGAATTACGTAGACGTGACATGCCTTTTAAATAAGACTATCTTGGAATGTAAGAGGTGGTATAGAAAATAAGATGCAAAAATTATAATTAACTGAAAAAAAAAACCTAGTTCTAAAAAAAATTGAATTCATGTATCAATCATTAAAAGGCTCTCGTAGCACTGTGCGACCGCGGTGTTCTTGGCAATCACCAAGGTTAAACAGCAGTCTGAGACGGGTGACCGTTTGTGGCATTTTCATATTCAAGGGACTCTATATTTCGGAAGGCCCGCTAAGCTGTTAATCCTGGTTACCCCTTAATGTGGCAGTTGTTAAGCCAAGTTGAAAAGCTTATAGATAGCTTCATAAATTCAAACAGCTGGTAGCAACAAACCTTCCTCCACCAAACGGCACCGGTGGTGGATTATAATCTAATTTGCCTAACAGTGGGATATTATAATATTAGCCCTATTAAGAAACTGTCCCACTGTTGGGCACAGGGCTTCTCTCAAACTGAGAGGGTTTAGGCCATAGTCCACCACGCACCAGCGTGAGTTGGCTTCACACACCTTCGAGAAACTCTTACGTATGCAGGTTTCCTCACGATGTTTTCCTTCACCATTAAAGCAAGAGATAGTTAATTTTTAATACGCACATGCTTTCGAAAAGATAGGAGGTGCATGCCTGGCTTTGAGCCAGAGACCTCTGACTTTGCAGTCCAACGGTCTAACCACTACGCTATTACTGCTTCTGCTGGGACATTATTATTAGCTTATTGACAATTTACTAAGTTTCTTTTATACCAGTACAGATTCTCTGTAAATGTCGCAAAGATACAAACACTAGTCAAAATATAAAGGAACTTACATAGTATGTGCGTTGTCACCAGAGGACCCGCACACCGAACACATGTGGGACCTCAAAATTGGACATGATACAATACTCCTATTGCCAATCTTCTCCTTTACTGTATGAGTCATATAAACCAATGGTGTTTCACCATTCTTACGGCAAAAAGTACACATTTTCACTCCATATTGTTGTCTTGAAGTTGACGCTGGCTGTGGATCGGTAAAAATTGGCTTTGGGAACCTTGGATTGCCAAAGTTCTCCATACTTGGAAACCTATCTGGCTGTCTTGGTGAGCTATTCACTGACATTGTGTTAGATGGTGTGTTGGCTCTAACTGGCGTCCTAAATTCATATCCTTTGCCATCTCTAGGGAATAATTCATAGAATACATTCTGTGAATAATTCTTTGGTTCCACAAATAAATTACTAGTTGGTGGTGTTGATGGGAATAGTTGGTCATCTGACTTCCATATTGTACTTGGGAATTCAATACCATGATCTTTTGGTCTTGGGTCTGTTGGTGGTGTTTTATCAAATATTTTGCGGCCAATTATTGGACGTTGGCGTCGGACGATATATGGTGTGTCCAAGAGTTCTGGTCTGTGTGATGGAAAATCAGGGAATGAATCTGGGGAAGTTGAGTCTGTAGAACTTGACGATTGGTTGATGGACGATTGGTTGAAAAGTGATGGAAAACTAGTATTAGGTGGTGTGGTTGGTGACTGGAACATATCTGAAATAAAAAAAAATGATAATACTGTATTAATAGTTTAGTTTGATAATGCAAGTTTTTTCTGTTACGTGTAGAATTATTCATTTACAAAATAAAGGAAATAAAATTACTTAATCGCACGGTGTTCTTCATTTATTATATCTTTCAAGTGCCAGACAAAATATCCATAAAATTACATTTGTAAATTACTGCAATTTTTTATAGCAGCAACTTTTATACGAAAGGTGGTTTGGGCGAATTTTAACCTTAAAAGTTAAACTATGGAGCAGTAAAAAATGATTCAATAATATAATTAAGTACTTACGTAACAACAAAAAATCGTATGCCCACCAAATTTTTAACTTCAGTCGTAATAAGACGAAAAAAATAAACAACTTACCATTGTCACTAGTTCTTGGGAATAATCTGTTCATTTCGTTCATATAGTCGAACATACTCTTGTTAGGGTACATCTTCTCGTCTGAAATATCACAAACACATCATTATCTCGTGATTTTATTTACATTTTAATAGCTCTTCACAACAAAAACATTCCAGCAACCATCATGAACTTTTTCGGAAATGACGTCATAAAAGAAAGAAAATAATCATGGTTGCAGATTCTTTTTATTCCAATTGGAATATTATGAGATTAGGGAGATCATTTATAGACGATAATTAATTTTTAACATTTTTAAAGGTAGATAATTATAAATCATGAAATATGCAGGTATGTTATAGTAATTTACACGTAAAAAAGGTAATCAAGTGCTATTGTTTTTAGTTCCAGACAGAATTACCAACTCTTTTAACATAACTTGATAAGGTACATAAAAAGTTTTTGAAAATTACGTACTTAATTTAACTACCTATATGCATACTTAGATTAAAAGCATCACTTAGTGGATAGATATTGGAATAACTACGTACCTACAACACGAGTAAAAATGTAAGATAAGTAAGATTCCTTCATACGTCGGGATAACTGAATTAAATTGCAGAACAACAAATAATTACAAATATAGCAGCATAAATAAAATCAGTTAAAATTGAAGAATAGTTTATATTTTCTGAGATTATTTCTTATTTAAAAATCGATAAAAACTAGAACTACGTACAAAAAACTTTAAATAATAAAGATAATAACAATCTTACCAACAATTAAAAACAAACAGCACTTATTTTTCACAATAGTGACTTCGAAAGCACATAAAATAACACGTCAACTCTCTCCGAAATTTGCGTCGAAATTGAAGAAATATTTTGAAATTTCACGGGCTTTCGGCATTGTACAAAGGATGCCGTTTATCCTCTAAGCTCAGCAGATAACTAATAAGAATTGCAGAGTTCGATTCTCGCAAAGTAATTAAATTATTTTGGTGATAACTAAAAACAGAAGTAACTCATTACGTTTGTAAACATACAAGGAATTTTAATATTGAAAAAGAACCACCTTGACGCCTATATTCCACAATTGGGGGTGGCAGAGGTATACTGTGTACACTTACATGTCGCCGATGACGTTGGATCCCAATCTAATAGGCCATTAGTCTATTGCCATTATACCGGGCACAATTCCAAATTTCTTTGTTGATTTTGTGTGTATGAGTGATCTACGCAATTGGCCGCGGGGCCTTCATAGTTTCACCGTACAACATTGAGTATATATCAATGCCGTACAAGATCTATGAGGGTGCAACCATAACCTTCCAGCCAGAAGGGCAAGGGGGCAACTAGCTAAAGGGTGTCTGAAGGAGGAACGGCCTCGGCTTGGGCAGTCGCAATGGGCGAGGGCGTATACTAGGTGTTTCGCCGTGGTGCTCTGCACCAGCCGACGGGAAAGGGATTCTTCGACCTCGCCTGCGAAGTTGGTGTACCTTGTTGGTCTAGACTTTAGACCAAAGGATATGGCGTATAGTGCAACTGACGATCGATCATGAGAGGTCCTGGGTCCAATTCTAAATCGGACAGTATCCTATTTCTATTGAAGATTTATTAGCTGCTGTCCGGAGTCTGGAATTGTAAAAACCATCACACATATATTCCCAAACGGCAGTGGCAGAGGTCTACTTTGTATGACAAGGTTTCTCCAATGATGTTAGGTTACACTTATCAAAAATATGAGGTTCATATATTTGGGTAGGATACGATTTTCGTTTAATTTTCGCTGAGTTCTATATATCCTGCAAAAAAAAAATTGTCATAGTATCCCATTTCTGGTCAAAGGCCTTCTCTTACAAAACGAGTGGAAAGAGATTAGGTCATACTCCAGTGCAGTGCAGTGGAGGCGGGTTTGTGGCCACTTGCTGTTGCAACTTATCAAGCTGCCTATAAAGATTAAGTGGTAACCGAGACCAATGGCTTAACGTGCTTTCCCAAGCGCGAAGACGCGCGTATATGATAATGCCACCAATCTCAGGCCGACCGAGCTGAACGCTGCTTAATCGGTAAGAACACCGCGGTCGCACAGTACTACGAGCGCCATACCCTGTATCCTGTATAAATGTTTTTGGTAGTACTTATTAGAAAGTGAAGCTACATTTAAGTCAAAGAAAAGCCGACACTTGTGCGGCGAAGACGTCAAAAGAAACGCCCACTTTTCGGCACGTCTTGGCTTGCATGGCACGTGTAACCGTTAGTATGTTCTACTTGACACACGATGGCGTTAGTGATGTTGTTACAGTTTTTGTTCTACTTTTCAACAGTAGATGGCATTAGTTGCTTAGAAAAGTGAAAGTGATATTTGACGTGGTTGATGGTTGAAACGTAGGGTTAGAAGTACCTACTAAAATAAAAGATATTGTAACAAAATGTCCCATTATTGTCAATTTTCTCAGAGGTCCAAAGTTCTTGATTGATTACTTGTGTTAAAAAAATGTTATGCCTGTCACTCTAAGAATTATTCCTATGGTGTGGATAGTAATTAATAATAATAATCGCGTAATGACTGAAAGAAATATCGCTTTAAGCAATAAGGCCGCCTTACTGTACCAATAACTATGTATAAGAAATATTATTATATGTATCTCGCTGAGGTTCACGGGCTTTACCCGGAGCTTTGAAAGGCTTGCATGGGGACATGGGTCCAACACGTAGAGGCCCTTTGCGAGAAGTTAATGTTATGTAAGCCACCTGCTGAGATCACTTGCTGAAAATGAAGTAACATAACCAGCGAACTGACCCCGGCAGGTGCAAGGACTATTGTAAATTATGGAAAGAAAACAAGGGCTATGTAAAATGAGGTTTGATGGACAAAAACTGGACTATTTTAAAGGGGACGGACACCGGCCATAATTAGTGATACCTAATTACCCGTGGCCGGCGGTGACTCGCCGCTTACTAGATGGGCCCTCAAACGGTCGTCCTAGGACTACTATAATATTATTATTATATTAAATATTTTGTGAGTGACAAAACATTTGTCCTGTGTGGGTATCGGTCCTGCGACTTAGGGAAACTTGGACGGTGGACTTTCCTTTTTCAAAAGGCGAAAGAAAACATTAATGCCCAAAGAAAAAGTATCTAATATCACCGATCAGTATTAATTTGTAGTATGTTAATAGCCATGCAACAACTTGTGGCCTGCTAATCAGTGTTGAGCATGATTCAATCAATTTTTTGATTGTAGGATCTAGCAATTAAAGGTTCATTCGCAAAGTGACACTTTACAAAACTTGTATACGGCCCATCATGACGTACGCTTGTGAGGTGTTCGGGCACGCCGCCCGCGCTCACATCGATAGACTCCAAACGGTTCAATCCCGTTTCCTCCACAATGCCCTCGGAGCCCCGTGGTTCATACGGAATGTAGATCTCCATTCCGATCTCGGTCTCGAACCTATTCGCGCCTTTATTAAACAGGCGACAAAGGGGTCCAATCATAGAAATCCGCTAATCGTAGCCGCCGCCGACTACGAACCTAACTCCCCTCCCATCAGCCGCTACCGCCGTCCGCGGCATGTTCTCACCGACCCTCCCGATGTCTTTATATCCCTTCTTCCGGATACAGATACAGCACACAGGATCAGACACCGACCTCGCCGACGAGGTCGAAGAATCCCTCGCCCGCCGGCCGGTGCAGAGCACCGCGGCGAGACATCTAGTATACGCCCTCTCCCATAGCGACTGCCCAAGCTGAGGCCGTTTCCCTTTAGGCGCCCTTGAGCTAGTTGCCCCCTTGCCCTTCGGGCTCGAGCGTAGTTGTTGCACGCTCGCCCTCTTGTCCGGTGAAGCTGTAAAGGCCCCGGCTCCAACAGCGTAGATCTTTCACACACACACAATCATTCGCAAGTAAATTAATCCCCGTGAAGTACCTACTCCAGAATAACAGTGACTTTAGTACGTGAAACGCCTCAGTCTCTCCCATGACCAAAGGTATACAACACTCGAAACGTTGGGAACTTAAAAACCAGAAATAAACCGCAATGAAATGCGACATAGACGAAGAAATGCGACATCTTTTAATTCTGATTTCTTTTTCTACCCAACTTTGCAGTTCTTGTATGCACACATAGATGGCACTGACTCGCAGCCTAAATAGTTGCTATTTAAATTTAATATAAAGAAAAAACAGTGAAACTTAAATTACGTTTTTAGTGATAACTACTGAAAATTATCTGCTTTTATTTAGAATATATTGCAAAAATATGGATTTTGACGTTTATTATTTACCAACTTTTTGTGTTGATCAATAGATGGCGTGGAGGAAGCGAGTGGTTAGGATCGAGATCTTTGGTGCGGATATTGTACGAAACACGACGTCTGACATCGTCTTGCTTAGAAGCTATGAAAATTATTTTAATTTAGTATTTCTTTTTCATGTATAGAAAATAGGTCACATCTTAGTCTTTCTTATCCGGGTGTATTTTATTAAATTGACCTTGAAGCGCCGCTTAGTCCCACTGGATCAAACAGTCGCGGGTTTGATTCCCGCACGGGACAAATCTTTGTGTGACCCAAAAATATTTGTTTCGGTCTGGGTGTTTGTGTACGTGAATTTCATGTTTGTAAATGTACCCATGACACAAGAAGAATTCCTAGTGCGGGGCTACGTTTTTTTCTTCTTCTTCAAGTGCCTCTCCATTACGGGAGGTTGGCCGTTTTTTTTAAAAAGTGCGAAATGTTATAGGGTTTTGTTAGTCAATTTAAGTCTTATGCTCGTCTCTGCTAACAGTATAGTGCCACAAGGATATATTGGCACAATTTTACTACGTGGTAACCCTTATTTTACACCAACCCCTCACAATGTCATCCAAGTGCCAAAAGATCCTTATCGTACTATACTAGGTGAATTATCGGTGTACTATGTAAACGATCACATCTATCCCAGCGACAGTTTGGGCATTCTTTAATTGTTTTTTAATGGTAGGATCACTTAATTGAAATTTCAATTAATTATAATAATATTTCAATTAATCACAAATCGAGGTGAAAGAGATTAGGTCGTACTCCACCACGCGGACCCAGCGCGGTGCGGTGGAGGCAGGTTTAGGGCCACCTGCTGTCGGAACTTATCAAGCCGCCATAAGGCTTCCAACTCGGCTTAACGAATACCACATTAAGTAGTAGCCGGGACCTGCGGCTTAGCGTGCCTTCCGAAGCACAGAGATGCTCGAATATGAAAATGCCACAAACGGTCACCCTTTAGGGCCAACTAGGTCAAACGCTGCTTACCCTGTGTAATCGTAAGAACACCGCGCTCGCACAGCGCTACGAGCACCTTGAAATTTCAATTGCATTAAATCAATCCCCTTAACGTACTCCGGTATAACATTGACTATTGGACATCACTACTAAGTGCACCGGTCAACCGCCGGCTATGGGAGGGGATCTACGACTACGTCGTCGTCGCCCGTATTCTGAGCGGAAAGAATGAATGACAAAGCATCGGGGGGATCGGAGAGAACATGTCGCGGCCGGCGGTGGCGGCAGGGGTCGGGGGGGGATCGTAGTCGGCGGCGGCTACGATTAACGGATTCGCATGGGTAGATGCGTTCGCGAAGTGTCGTGTTGTCGCCTTTTTAATATAGGCGCGAATAGGTTCGAGACCTAGATCGGAGTGGAGATCGACATTCCGTACGAACCAGGGGGCTCCTACGGCTTTACGGAGGAAGCGGTTTTGAACCACTTGGAGTGTATCGATGTGAGACGGGGCCGAATGCCCGAACACAACACACGCATAAGTCATGATGGGTCGAACGCAAGCTTTCCGAACGGGTGGTAGAGTCTTAAGTAATCAATAATTTTCATTTTTGACTATTCATAAGTGCCTTTTAGTCTACATGAATAAAAAACTTTTGATTTCGATTTTCGTAAAATAAACCGTAATAAAATTTGAAGACTGTCTCATTGGTCTAGTGGCAAAGCACATCGCTTTGTGATCAAGAGGTCTTGGGTTTAAATCCTAGGTCGGACAAATGTAGATTTTCTAACGAAAAATTCCCAGTATGAGTCCGAAGTCTGGAATTGTGCCCGATATATGGCAATAGGCTCGCCCCTTATTACATGGCACCTAACATCGTCGGCGAAATGTGGTTGTACTCAGTACACCTCTGCCACCCCCGCTTGGGGAATATAGGCGTGACGGTGTATATATAAAATTTGAAATAATTAAATTGTAATTTAATTCTTTCACAATTTATTTTGGCCCAACTCTGCTGGCGATACAGAGTTCATTTTTGTTTTTCTTAAAAAGAAAACGCAGCCAATTAGCATAAACGTAGCAAATTCTAATACTAGGATTTATTCCTGTGTCGTGGGTGCGTTTACAAACATGAAAATTCACATACCAAACCACCCATACGAAACATATAATTGTGAAGAACGAATAATTGTGAGTCACACAAAGATTTGTCCCGTGCGGGAATCGAACCTGTGACTATTCGACCCAGTTGGCGGATCGGCTTAAGCACTTAACCACTGCTCAAAATCGTCCGTCGTTAAACTAAATCTTACTAAAACTCAATAGCTTTGCCATAAACGTAGATATTGCATAGCTTGCGTTTGCGCAAGCTAAAAGCCCAGCCACCCACGAGACAAAGTGATCCAGCTTAAATACTCCATAAGGTTTATTATTGTTTTTGCCAAAGATTATAATTAACGTGTAAATACGTAAAAAGGTGGATACTTTACAGACCAGTTATGACATGCCTCTTGGAGGAAATTGAAAAATCACTTTCCATACGAATAAAACACCGTGGCATGTATTCCTCAGGCAGAAGTGTATTATGCGCACTCACATATCGCTAATGATGTTAGATGGCAATGTAATGAGGAGGCGAGTATGTAGCCCATTATACTGCGCACAATGCCGGACACCGGAATGCGATTGTATGTTTTCGATTACTTCACTCATCCACATAAACAAATACATAATAATATTAGCCCTGTTAACAAACTGTCCCACCGTTGGGCACGGGCTTCCTCTCAAACTGAGAGGATTTAGGCCATTGTCCACCACGCTGGCCCAGGGCAGGTTGGTAAACTTCACATACCTTCGAGAAACTCTTAGGCAATTAGGTTTCCTCACGATGTTTATCCTTCACCGTCATAAACAAAAACACAAATATCAATATTCCACTGACATTATTCTTACATACATTATTACTAAATATTTAACGCAATACAACTTTTGGGTATTTAAACCAAAATACCGACTTCCATTTCCATTCAAAACTTAAGTACTTATATATTTTTGGTAACTTTTATACGATAATATTTTTACTTCCGTAGTTAGTGTAGTGTAGCCCCACATTAGGAATTATTCCTGCGTCAGGGGTGCGTTTAAATACATGAAATTCACATACACAAACACCCAGATCGATACAAACATTTGTGGAAACACAAAGATTAGTTAATGCGGAAATCGAACCCGCGACAACTCTATCCAGTGACCGGAGCGACCTACGCTATAACCACTGAACTAAGCCGTCGTGGTGCAGGATTTATTCATACTTCAAGTGCTCTGCATCTATGCCTGTAGGTATTATACGGTTGTAGAAATAGTCTTTAATTCAAATGAACCACCTGCGCTCATTTAATCTGTGATGGTAGATCTGGATGTAGAGCAAGGTCATCGGACCGCAATCCGCGGACCGAGCGTCCGGTGTCTTCAAGATGCTGTGTGAGTCACGAGCGGTAGCTCCAGCGAGTGTTTAAGCGGAGCGACTTAAGATTTTCCAACTTCCATGTTATGTATCTGTCGAAGAATGTGCAGTTGAAGATATGATAACGGCATGGTGTTTTAGACATTTTTTACTTGATTGAACATTTTCAAATTAGTAATACTCTTCATTTTACGTTGGTAAAAACAGTGTAATCCAAATATTCGCAACATCACTTTTTGAAAGTTCTCGTATGTACTTGACTATTTAAATATAAATATAATAATGAATTTGATGCAAAATGAGAGTATTCAAGCGATTCAAACAGTGTGTGAAACAGTGACATCTTCGTTCTTTTAATAATGCTAACGTTAAACGAAAATATCAGGAGCAAACTGTATTTTAATGTGCTTCAAAATATGATGCTTCTATAACCGATTTTATTTTCCGTGAAACATACCAGACATAAAACTCGGACGCCATATTAGATCATAGACGATGCCGCCTCAAGATTGTCTTGCCAAAAAAGTATTACGGCGATATTTCCTGAATCAGAATCATAATACTTTTTTTCATGTGTAGTTATAGTATTAATGAATCGCCAGAAAGGTAACAAAGACTTAACCAGCACTTCGGAATATCATTCCTGGGGAGAAGAAGGGTGTATACGGGACCGGCCTGTCTTTTTAACTTAGTGTAACGCGTTGTAACTTTTTCCCATGAAAATCACTCCAATTTTTCAACACGCACCACACGCAAAGACATACAATAAACGTTTTGTTTATTGTTTTTATGTTTGTTCGACAAGAGCCGACATAATGAGATGTATCTGCTTATTATTGAGAAGAAAGCAAGGACGGGACGCTGTGATGGTGGCTAAATAGGTACAATACCTTTAATTGTAATTCTCGGATATGATGAAAGTGGCGTAACAGATGCATGTTGATCAAGCTAGTTGTTACGGCAATAGATATCATTTGTATAGATAGATACTAGCAGATTCCCGCGGCGTCGCACCCGGTCGACAATAGCGCCGAGTGACGCCATAAATACAAAAAAAATCATATAAATCGGTCAAGCTCCTTAGAAAAGAGAATAACGAACACACAAACACCGCAATTTTATATACAGACTGTCGCTTTGTATTCCCACGAAATATATGGTATATAAGAGGTAGAATACTTAATAGTTTTACACTACTTAAAACTGGCTATATTTGTTTTCTGTGGCTAGTTTTTTTTAATGAATTTATGGCATGATGCGCGGAGTTGCTTTACGAGGAGGCAGTCTATCCCGATCAAACTTGTCTCAGGCTATATCAGAGTGAATAGAATATTACTGGGTTGCCGATTCACATCTTGAGTACTCACACGGTGCTGGGTATGAATCGAATATCTGTTCGCTAACTTGAATCCGGCCAATTTAAATCGCAGATTGAGATGGGTGACTATTTGAAGCATTTTCATATTAGGTCATCTCCGTGCTCCGGAAGGCATGCTAAGCCGTTGGTCCTGTCCATTATTTAATGTGATAGTTAAATTGGAAGCTGTATCAGCGGCTTGATAAGTTATACCAGCAGGGAGCCACTTACCTGCTTTCACTAATTTAATAATAATCATTTATATCAGGCTAGATATAGCCCATACATTTAATTACATTTAGTGTGTTAGTAAAATATTCTTATAATGTAATGTTAGTTTAGCCTAATTGTTCATGACAGAAGCCCAAACCCTAGGCTACAGGCACAGGCTACCTTGTAACATGTAAGTGTATCCAGCGCTGCAGCAGGGAAGAGTCCCACCTGTCAGATAATACGTTCAGGATACTGTGGGTGCTCGCTCTTATACGACTCAACACCGAGGCTGATCGCTTACGGATTAAGGACGGAAACCCATCAACCGATCAACTAATTTGCGCTGGGGCGGCGGGGTGGGGTATGACCTAATCTCTCTCACCTGTGTTTGTTAGAGAAGGCCTTGCCCAACGTTGGGACACTTTAGGCTGTTTAATTAAGCATATCGTATACAACGTGTAAACAATCATCGGGTGAAAAAGAAATACTGTGGAAATACCACTATAAATACGATAATGAGAAATAAAGTACCATTATTTAGATACTCTGTGGTAATAAATGTCTGATGGTCGCCGTAATACTTTTTTGGCAAGACAATCTTGAGGCGGCATCGTCTATGATCTAATATGGCGTCCGAGTTTTATGCCTGTGTTTAAAATATGTCATTGTAACAATATTGGTTTAAATGGTATATTTCACTTTTGCGTGCGAATAAGGTGCGTTGCGATGACAAGGATCCTAGGTTCGAATTCTAGGTCGGACAAAGTGTATTTAATCTATACTAACTAATTTAATAAAGCTAAAGTCTTTGTTTGCTTTTTGTTGGAACGCTCTAATCTATCTATGACGGACGATTTAGCGCAGTAGTCAAGAGCTTAAGCCGCTCCGGCCACTGTGTCTAATAGGCGCGGGTTCGATTCCCGCACGGGACAAATCTTTGTGTGATCCATAATTATTTGTTCCGGTCTGGGTATTTGTGTATGTGAATTTTCATGTTTGTCAACGCACCTACGACACAGGAATAAATCCTAGTGTGGGACTACGTTTAAAAAAAAAGAAAAAAAAAAAGAATCTCTGGAACTTAATGCTCCATCCAAAAAATCCACCCTGTATAGAACAATAATAGGTATAGCTTGACAAGGATCTTTTGACCCATGGTGGGATAGTCAGGGTTAGCGTGAATTAGGGTTAACATTTAGTAAAATGTTCATACACGTGTGGAAACACGGTAACTAATTAAAAAAAACATGGGTAAATTTCATAGCAAACGGCAACTCTGCGACTGTCAAGCGTTAGTTCCGATTTTGGCCGCGGGTTAAGAGATCCTTCTTCGACTGTACTCTATTTTACAGTACACTTGGCAACCCTAGCACAGGCCGAACGAAGCAAATATTGAGACTGCAACATAACATAATTACACGAATTAATGTGCTATTTATTATAAAAATTGTAGCAACTGAGATGAACCAAGTTATCGTGTTGCGTGTGCTTTTACGAAATATATTACCGTAATGATGCAGAAATGCTAATCATGAATCTAGTAGGTGATTAAACACAGTATATGTTAGTTGATTTTTTAGGTTAGGTTATGAAAAGATTTAAGCAATGTTACGTCAGGAAATTAAACGCAACATACCTAGTTTTTTTCTTTTTTGATAATGGCAATCGGCTACCAAGTTGAGTCATTTGTGCCAGTATCCATTAGCATAATATTATACTGGGAAGGCACGTAAGGTGCCTCGGACCACCACCAAGGGTAAATTTGATGAGGCAGGTTTTATCAAGGTGGAGAAGAAGAAGCTTCCTTAAAGAAACCGGTGTAGGTCTGCACCGGTCGATGATGGCACACTCCTGCGTTCAGCGGTACCGACGACGCTGCTGTACGTGTCACGGATACACTACACCACCAAAGCCGATGACATTGTGGAGTATGCCCGCAAAAAGTCCTTGTATACTCTGAGGGTCGAGAAGCTGAATTCGCAACACAATGCGGCTTTTAATTCCTTTGTTATGCGAGTACCCACTGCCAAACTGGAGACCTTCATGAGCGAGGACTTCTGGCCGAGGGGTGTCGTATTTAGAAGATTTCGTGGAAGACTGAGGGACAGCTCTGTACAGCGCAACATGTCGCCGAAATTACATGTTATTTAGATTATAAATTCAATATATTATTATATGTATGTTAGCCTGTAAAGTATATATTTTTTGGGCCAGTAAGTTGTATAAAAATATTTTTAACAATTTCTGTTGCCTGAATTAAATAATTATTATTATATCACTTTCTTAATAAATTAGTATCCCGATGATTTTTTTAGCCCCACGCATTCATGTGTCGTGGGTGTGTCTAGAATTATGAAATACACATTCACAAAAACCTAGATCGAAACAGATATTTATAATGGACCAAAACGTCCCGTGCGGTTGCACCTGCGACTACATTCAGTGGGCTGAGCGGTTTGAACCTTTAACCAGTGCGCCTAATATTTACAGACAGTAAAAGGCAGGCTCTGGGTCGCAATCCGCTCAAATCAGCCCACAACACTATTATTATTGAATCTCGAGAACTGTTATTTAAATGTATGGTAGTAAGTAGGGGAATGGACGTCACTCTTGCGTGGGTTCCTAGCCACACAAACATTTAAGGTAATAATAAAGCAGGAATTTTTGCCAGAAGAAATTTTTTAGATTGCTAAAGAGGCGGTTACATATGTTAACCCATATAAAAATTACTCTCATCATCTAATGGCGCTGTCCAAAACTCATCTCCAGAATTCCTGGAGTGATTGTTGGACATGTGCTATAAGTAAGGGGAAAATCTACCATTACATCCAACCAAATATACCCAGCATACCCTGGTTTGCCAAGGCGGGCTTCTGTAAATGGACTACACCCATCGTTATTAGAATGCGTTTACGAATTGCGGCTTTAGCTTTTGATCAAGGTAAAGCGAGATTGTCTTTTAACTCTCTTTGGTCGACGCTTTTTCTTTACGTTAATTTTCTACGGTTATATCACTATATATTATAAAACATAGTCCCCCCGCCACGTCCGTCTATCTGTCTGGACGCAATAAACTCAATAGTTACCAAAAGGATTTTCATACGGTTTTCACCAATGGACGGAATGATTCAAGAGGAAGGTTTATGTGCATTATTCACCCTGTGCGAAGCCAGGGCGAACCGCTACTGTTAAATCAACATTAAAATTCTCAAATTTAAAGACAAACAACTTTTATTTTGATCTATAGAACTCATAAAAATATTGTGATTTCTGTGTTGTATATATATACCCATATAACATTACAAGAAATGCGGTTTATGGACTGGATTCAAGGCTGGTCTAGACGCACCAAACAGTCAGGTTTATTTTATAAAAAAGTCTGTAAATCTACAGATTTATTATCTAGAGGCAATCTACGGAAATCAAGAATTTTTCAGCGTTACCCTACGGATTTTTTAAAATCAGATCTGGCAACACTGCCCCCACGCTTCTTAAATGGCGCCATCAAAATTATATTTTTCGCTGGAAATTGTTTTTCGCATTTATCTATTTGGCGCCCCTTGCCACCTGGCGCCTAGAGCGACCGCTCTTCTCGCTTTACCAGGGTCGGTGCTGTGATTTGTCAGGATTTATTTTTTTCCTTCAGCGCAACGTTGCCTAAATTTTATATTCTTTATGTGACGATATTAATTTATAATATTAAATAATATTAGCCCTGTTAAGAAACTGTCCTACTGTTGGGCACGGGCCTCCTCTCAAACTGAGAGGGTTTAGGCCATAGTCCGTATTAATTTCATCGAATTAAAATTAAAATTTTTACTGTGCTATAAGTATAGACTTATATTATGAATGTAGAACACTTTAATTTCGTCATACCTATAAACAATAAAAACTAAGCACCCACAAGCAAGTAATTGAACATTATTGCCATAATCAGCGCAATGAAATAGCAACAATAAACGATGCGTTCGTAAATAATTGGGCGCGCACGCTTGCTATAAATTATATTATTATTGCGTTAGCCAAAATTAATAATGATCTAAAGTGTGTTTATAATCATACAATGCTTATCATAAAACTTTCACTTTTGTAATATTAGTAGAAAGTAGGATGACCATCGATATATTATTTGTACAAATAATTTTTTATTTATTTTATTACATCATCATCATCATTTTACGACGTAACTCGCGACGTTTGATCGTAGCATATAAGGTTCCTGATTTACTAAGTATGTCGAGATCTTTTTAAACTCCATGACTGCTTAAAACACCATTGCAAAAAACAATCTAATTTTCACACGGACACAATAGATAAAACTAAATTACATTTAAATGGTTGCATAATCTATGGGATACCTTTAGAGAAATTGGCAAGGTTATTCTCACTATTAACGGACGGCAACGTGGCAATCACGAGGTCCTAGGTTCAAATCCAATGACGGACGATTTGGCGCAGCGGTTAAGTGCTTTAGCCGCCCCACCCATTGGGTCGAATAGTTGCGGGTTCGATTCCCGCACAGGACAAATCTTTGTGTGACTTACAATTTTTGCAGTCTGGAGTTTGCAATTGTGGCTAGTAAAATCGTTAAAAAAGATCGTCGGCGGCCGGCGCTATGTGTCATATTTCCCTTCAATTCATCATAGGTTATCAAAGACGACTACCCCTTTTTCGATTCGTGTCTAACGATAACCCAAAGACACCGTCACGCCTATATTCCTCTAGCAGGGGTGGTAGAGGTTACAATAATTATCACGCAGGTGATTATTATTATTTATAATAAAACGTATCTTTACACCAGTCACTGTTCCTGTGTAATGAATTTACAGATATGAAATTCAAATGCACAAACACGGAACGTTAACAAACGTTTTGGAGTGGAGACCACGAACTGGCATACGTAGTGTAGGACGCCTCCCGCGAGATGGAGTGACGACTTACGTCGGGTAGCCAGCAGGAACTGGTTGCATAAAGCCGAGGATCGGGCTCTGTGGCGCACATTGTAAGAGGCCTATGTCCAGCAGTGGACTAATTTAGGCTGATGATCATAAAACACCCAGACCGAAATAAACATTTGTGGGTCACACGAAGATTTGGCCCGTGCCAGGATCGCACCTGCGACTATTTGATACAACCGCTCCGGCTTAAGATCTTAACCAATGGACTTTTTCTATGCATATTTCCAGACCGTGTCTTATCTGAAGGGTAAGTCCAGAGTCTCCGTAACCGGCAAGCGTGTATGAGACGAACTATGGGAGTGGAGGAAGCCAGAGAGGTCTGTAAGGTAAGAACCTGTTAGAACTCTGTACTCTTTGCTTACACCGTAAGGGATCTGGCGTGATGATATAGATGGATAGATTTTCTAATGTACCTAGTACCTCCATTCCGAAATGCAGCAACTATATTCATAAACTACAATTTGACGATGTTACATTGCGTAAAGTAATAAATAGGCGTGTGGTACATAAGTAGGTACATAATTGCACATTTCGGGTACTAATCTGTAGGAGATAGTACCCAATGATCATTGAGGGGGCAATTACTGGCGACCTTGGATCTGTCGATCACGATGCAGGGGTCGAGAACATTTTCTTGTTTTTGTATTGTTTTACTGGTGTCATGCTGACACACGGGAATTTGGTAATTATTGGGCATAATCTGGCTCTTTATATATTTTGCCCGAATACAATCAATATACAACTTAAAAAGCGAGAGAAATCAAGCTTATTGTTCAGAAATAAATATACAACTAAAAAAGCGAGAGAAATCAAGCTTTTTGTTCAGATATTAGAATTCAATTTAAGCAAATTTTTGAGTTAGCTCCCTATAACATGGGGCCAGCGAGATGCATCAGTATAAATGTCACTCCTACTTGCTTTGGGTGGCGTAAAAGGCGACTAGAAAAGATATAAATAAACGGGGGACCGACTTCGATATGAAAAAAATTACCTATTTATATCATCATCATCATCAGCCCGTGTCAGTCCACTGCTGGACGTAGCCCTCTCCCATGGCACGCCACTGAGCTCGACCTTCAGCTCACCTATTTATATACCTATATTATATTATTCTGTTTAGTTCTACAGTAAGGTACCTACTCTGAGTTTTTTAACAATAATTGTGTATCATAGAGAAAAATAGTTTTGGAGGAACGTATATCAATTACCAGAATCAGAATCAGAGGTTTATTTGCAAACATAGGTACATAAGTTAGTGGTTGGTAAAATTAAATAGTCCTATCTATGTTTAGCTCTACGCGCATGCAAATATAGTCAGACTAAATAAAATCTATACATTTAATAAAACTGAAACATTGCGTACGTTAATATTTAAAAAAAATAGCCGATTTAATGATAAACAGGCATATAAAATGTAAAAAATAATGTCATTTACAAGTGCTTTTATTATTTAAATGTTAGTAAAATGCTCTAAGGTTTAAAAAAATAAGAGATTTTTGTCGGTAACTATTTTATTTATTTTATTCTATCTATCTATCTATATCATCACGCCAGCTCCCTCGCGGGGTAGGCAGAGAGTACAGAGTTCCAACAGGTTCTTTCCTTACATACCTCTCTGGCTTCCTCCACTCTCATAGTTCGTCTCATACACACTCGCCGGTTACGGAGACTCTTGACTTGCCCTTCAGATAAGACACGGTCTATTTGGTCATGGTAAGATAGTCTAGGTCTTCCCCGGCACCTACATCCTTCCACTTTCGCATTGTATATCTGTTTTGTCATTCTTTCTTTTGGCATCCTTTCTATATGCCCGAACCAACGGAGCATACCCTTACTCATCTTTACACCGATACTATCTTTCATACCTACTCGCTTTCTTACTACGCTGTTGCGAATACGGTCGGTCAGCGTGACTCCGCACATCTTCCGCAGAGATCGCATTTCGACCGCATTTATCCTGCTTTCGTTCTCCTTCTTACATCACAACTCTCACTGCCATATAACAGCGTTGGGACAAGCACTCCGTTATGCATGGCCAGCTGCGCCTTTTGGCTTAAGTGCCGGCTCCCAAGTAGCTTTCCCATCGCACCATTCACTCTATTACCTGCATTCACTCTTCTCTCTATATCAGCGGTGTATTTCCCATCCTTACTGAAGGCGCATCCAAGATATACAAACTCATTCACTTGCTCCAGCACATCGTTACCAACCACAATCCTTGCATTCGTTCTGGTTTCTTCCCGTTCAAAAACCATAATTTTGGTTTTCTTCACATTCAAATGTAAGCCATTATTCATGCAGTCGTCTCTCATAACTGTGACTAGTGTTTGCAGATCAGTGGCTGTTGACGCTATCAAAACCGCGTCATCTGCATACAATAGGTGGTTTATCACTAGATCACCCATTTTTACCCCTTCAGTCATCGCACACAGTCTTTGAAGACTTTTATCCAGATACACTATAAACAGTCTAGCGGACAACACGCAACCCTGCTTGACGCCGATTTTAACGTCAAACCAAGGTGACATGTTACCACCCACCCGTACGCATGCCTTGCTGTCCACGTAGGTGGACTGGACGGCTCGCAACAGGGTGCCGTTTATACCATACTCTGGCAAAATGTCCCAAAGTCTCTTTCGCACGACTCTATCAAACGCCTTCTCCAGGTCCACAAAACCGCAGAAAACCTTCCGGCCTACTGCCAGATGCTTTTCTACGATGTTGCGGAGGGAGAAAACTTGATCCGAACATCCTCTTCCAGACCTGAAATTTATTTTATTTTATTTATATAATAAGACACATCAACAACAGTTACACACATTGTTTATACAATAGTAGATCTTGATGTCCTGGGCAGCATGTACCGTTTTTACAGATGTGTACAGCGTTGTCATAAATAAAATTCGAAATGATTAATTATATTATTGGAATACGATGGACGGACGGACGGACGGACGATTTAGCGCAGTTGTTAAGAGCTTGAGCCGCTCCACCCACTGTGTCTAATAGTCGCGGGTTCGATTCCCGCACGGGACAAATCTTTGTGTGATCCAAAATTATTTGTTCCGGTCTGGGTATTTGTGTATGTGAAATTTCATGTTTGTAAACGCACCCACGACACAGGAAAAAATCCTAAAGTGGGGCTACGTTTAAAAAAAAAAACAGAAAAATTTAAAGATAAATTTTTGAAATTACATTACATTACATTGAATAATAATTGCTACATAAGAATTAAAAATTAAATGAATTAAACAATTAAAAATATTATTTAAGTTCCATTTATCAAGGATTTAAATTTAATAAAAGAGTTGCCGAAGATGTCAACCTCATCGTTGTTAATAAGATTATATGTTATAAACTATACTATATCCAACAATGTTTTGCATGTTTAACCGTCACTCTGGGGCAAAATCGCCATTTTGTAAATTTATTTACCATACTTATTACCAACAGTTGAGCATACCCACCGAGCCCTCAATAAATCAAAGTTTGATAGGTACGGATCGTTGTTGCGTCACTCTGCTCCATCGCTCCGTGCTTTACCACTTATTGTACTTGCATTCTTTCCAATTGTTACACATTAATTCCTCGAGAGTAACGCAAGATAGACGGAGATGCCACGATAAGCCCGTCTGACACTCGGAAAGAGATACTGTAGCACAATCATTCTAACTTTATTATTATTAAGAGAAATCGGACATCCTATCGTCCTTGTCTTAAACCCTATGCTGGAAAGTGTAAGAGAGAGAACGCTTCCAACATATGATGTCCTACAAAAAGTAAGAAAACAAAGGTCTGGATCGTGTCTTACGGTGAAGTGTTTATCTACAGGTTTCGTTCGCCACATATTAAACGGGAGGGGACGACGACGCGACGCTAACGGTACGCCACGCAGCCTATCTGTAGCGTGACACACGTTGCGCCCCGTTGAGCTGTGTTGCCTTGTCAAAGAAGCATCGCATGCACGCAAACGGTACAACGTGTATGTACCCAGGTAGATATATTGTAGTACGCACGCACGCATTGATAGTTTATTATCAAATTTCAAAAAGACAAACACTGTAATCACGCACACAAAGTGCGTAACTGAGGCTGCTTTTATGCGACATTTTTGTTACCAATACTCCGTGTGTGCGTGTGTGTGTGTGTGAATGAAGTACGCTGTTGGCCGCGAGGCCTTTACAGCTTCACCGGACTTAAAGGCGAGCGTGCAACCACTACGCTCTAGCCAGTCAGAAGGGCAAGAGGCGACATACTCGCGGCGGTTGGGACAGTCGCTGTAGGGGGACGGGTGCACTACTAAGTGCACCGGTCAACCGCCGGCTGTGTGTGTGTGTGAATGATCTACGCTGTTGGCCTCGAGGCCTCTACAGCTTCACCGGATTTAAAGGCGAGCGTGCAACCACTACGCTCTAGCCAGCCAGAAGGGCAAGAGGCGACATACTCGAGGCGCCCTCGGTTGGGACAGTCGCTGTAGGGGGACGGGTGCACTACTAAGTGCACCGGTCAAGCGCCGGCTATGGGAGGGGATCTACTACTACGTCGTCGTCGTCGCCTGTATTCTGAGCGGAAAGAAGGGATGACAAAGCATCGGGGGGGTCGGTGAGAACATGTCGCGGCCGGCGGTGGCGGCACGGGTCGGGGGGGAGAACGTAGTCGGCGGTGGCTACGATTAACGGATTCGCATGGGTAGATGCGTTCGCGAAGTGACGTGTTGACGCCTTTTTAATAAAGGCGCGAATAGGTTCGAGACCTAGATCGGAGTGGAGGACCAATACTCCGTCTAGACAAGTCTTAGTACACAGCTCTCTCTGGTGTATTTTATTACATTATCCAGATCTCGTCTCGCTGCGTCGCGTCGCTGTCCGCCCCACCTACAGATCTTGCAACCTCTGTCTTATGAATTAAGATAGCGATGGACTAGTCCCACGTACGCATTTTGATAATCTGAATCCCAAATATGGGAAATCTCTTAATTTTATATTTATACAAGGTTTAGACTGTTTAGAGGCGTTCGTATCGCTGTGTGACCGCGGATATGATATCAGACCGCACTGCGATGGGTCGAGTGGGTGTGTGTATGAATGATCTACGCTGTTGGCCGCGGGCCTTTACAGCTTCAGCGGGCCAGGGCGAGCGTGCAACCTCTACGCCAGAAGGGCAAGAGGGCAACTAGCTCAAGGGCGGCTCAAGGAGGAACGGCCTTGGCTTGGGCAGTCGCTATGGGGAAGGGCTTATACTAGGTGTTTCGCCGTGGTGCTCTGCACCGGCAGGCGGGCAAGGGATTCTTCGACCTCGTCGGCGAGGTCTGATCGGTGTCTGATCCTGTGTGCGGTGTCTGTATCCGACAGACACCGCACACAGGATCAGACACCAGACGCAGATAGTACGGATGTAAGGGCATCAGCAGGATTGGTAATTATATGCCGCGGACGGCGGTAGCGGCTGATAGGAGGGGAGTTAGGTTCGTAGTTGGCGGCGGCTACGATTAGCGGATTCCTATAATTGTACGCGTTCGCGAAATATCAGGTTGTCGCCTTTTTAAGAAAGGCGCTAATAGATTCGTGACCGTGATCAGAATGGATATCGACGTCCCGTTTCCTCCGCAAATTGTGTTTAATAAAACACAATTTGCGGAGGAAACGGGATTGAACCGTTTGGAGTCTATCGAGTGGGCGGCGTGCCCGAACACCTCACAAGCGTACGTCATGATGGGCCGTACACAAGTTTTGTAAAGATTCCTAATGGGCATTTTACTCCGCTTCTAGATCATCGGGTAACGACGACCGACCACAAAAGCTGCTCGGTTACGGACTCGCTTGAGTCGGTGTGGTAGAGTAAAACCTATACTCTTTTAACAAGATTTGTGAGAGAAGGCCTATGCATAGACAGTACGGTTTTAATTATGACTATAATTTTTTTTATGTGGTTTGTCAAAAATACTGCACCAACGGTGTTAAACAAAATTTCGAATTTTAGGCATTATGCGAAAATGTCTTGACGAGATAAATGACCGGTTCCTATATTTAACTGGTGAACGGCTGGTCAATTGGTTATACTGCTCCGCCCGCAAGGGACAACTCTTTGCCTATCTTTCTACTCGCGCTAGATTCCTTGCGGGGTAAGCAGGGAGTATGTGTGTGTTTCGTGTTTGTTATCGCACACACGACACAGGAACAAAGCTCTAAAAATCTTTGTTTCTAGCGCTTATGCGCTCGTAGCGCTGTGTGACCGCGGTGTTTTTGCCTATCACCAAGGTTAAGCAGCGTTCGACTCGGTGGACCTGAGATGGGTGACCGTTTGTGGCATTTACATATTTGAGCGTCTCCGTCCTTCGGAAGGCACGTTAAGCCGTTGGTCCCGGTTACCACTTAATGTGGTAGTCCTTAAGCCGAGTTGGAAGCCTTAAAGGCGGCTTGATAAGTTCCAACAGCAGGTGGCCACAAACCTACCTCCACCAACCCGCACTGGGTCCGCGTGGTGGAGTAAGACCTAACCTCTCTCACCTCGATTTGTGAGAGAAGGCCTTTGCCTATCAGTGGGCAGTATAGGCTGATATTATTATTTTTATATAGATTTAATTATGAATTGACTTACTTTTGGTATTCTGCTCCACCAAAGTATCAATCCGATTTCAATATCATCTCAGTCTAATTTCGATATGATATCAAGTTGTTTAATTTAAAATATATTGTTGATCGTGTATGAGACGAACTATGATAGTCGAGGAAGCCAGAGAGGTATGTAAGGAAAGAATCTGTTGGAACTCTGTACTCTCTGCCTACCCCGCAAGGGATCTGGCGTGATGTTATAGATAGATAGATAGATATTGTTGATCATGTGTTGATCACATGTTAATCTCATCTGCCACAGTCTAAATAAAAATATCTAACTGAAATTTTCAATTTGGCGTTTGTTTTGTATATTTGTTGGTCGTGTCAGTTCAAAATTTTATCGGAATGCCGTTTACATTTCGTTCAACTTTTGGTCGATCTCGATTCGGTTGATGTCGATATTTTACGGGAATACCATTTGTGAGATTTATATACTGAGATACGATATTTGATTATTATACGATAATTAGCCTTCACATCTATTAGTTATATACAGAGATGGGTAAAATGTAATCATTTTAATGATTACGATTGCATTTTGTAATGTTCGATCATGACTGAAGATTACAAAATATAATTGTAATCATTAATCATTAATCTGATTATATTTTTCCCATATCTGGTTATATATATATATATATATATATATATATATATATATATATATATATATATATATATATAGGAACCGGCCAATAGTTATTTCAAGAATATAAAGTTATTTTGGTAATATAATAATAATTTTATGAAACTGTCCCACCGTTGAGCACGGACCTCCTCTCAAACTGAGAGGGGTTAGGCCATAGTCCACAACGCTGACCCAGTGCGAGTTGGCGAACTTCACACACCTTCGAGTAACTCTTAGGCATGCAGGTTTCCTGACGATGTTATCCTTCACCGTTAAAGCAAGTGATAATTAATGTTTAATACGCACATGCTTTCGAAAAAAACATACATAGGTGCATACCTGGGTTCGAACCCGAGACGAACTATTTTTTATTTCTTTTTTTTTTAAATAGGTAGCCCCACACTAGGATTTACTCCGGTGTCGTAAGTGCTTTTTACAAACATGAAAAATCACATATACAAATACCCAGACTGAAACAAATAATTGTGGAAACCGCGACTATTAGATACAGTGGGCAGAGCGGCTTAAGCTCTTAATCACTGCGCTAAATCGTCCGTAAATTTGGTATATGAACGTTGTCAGAACATCTCTGTCTAGTTATCCTGGGGTAAAGGTCGTGATATTCTAGTCGCGAAACTCCACATTTAAGTAAGTAATCAAAGACGCTATATATAGTTCATTTCATTGTGCTTATTTATACGTGATTTCCTTAATCGAGATTTTACGATACTGGCCAGGCACGTTCCATAGTGTTGTGTAGCGAACGAGTGAGGTACCTAATTTATCTGCATCACTAGTGAGTGATCTTCCTTACTGGGCTGGAAGCGAAAGAAAAACTTAGAATGCCCCAGTAGCCATACTTTTGCTAGGCTGGTGGCAAGAGTCCACCAAAGGTAGTAACGTCATCCGATCAACGACCAGAAAAGGAAAATTTGAAACAAACCCTATACCAACCCCAGACGGGTTGGTATAGGGTTTGTTATAGCGTGGTATAGTAGGCCAAAAACCTCTTAACATGTTAAGACACCAAACGCAAAGGCCCCCAGTTCCCGGTAGTCCCGCTGTTCGATGCCACGGTAGCGGTCGCGGTAACAGCGGGGCAGGGGGTGCGAAGAATCTCCGGGCTACGACACAAGGCTCCCAAAAACACCTGACCCTGGCTACGTACAATGGACGCCCTCTACGGCTGGACCATCACCTCACTGAACTCGAGGTAGAACTAGGTCGCATAAACTGGTACATATTGGGGTTATCCGAAGTCCGAAGACAGGGCGAGGACACGATAACCCTTGAGTCAGGCCACCTGTTCTACTTTCGGGAAGGTGATCGGCCCTCTCAGGGCGGTGTCGGTTTCCTGGTCAACAAAGCTCTCACTAACAACGTTGTGGAAATCAGCAGTGTGTCGACACGGGTAGCGTACCTCATAATTAAAATCACCAACAGGTACATCCTGAAGGTTGTACAGGTATATGCACCGACCTCGACATACTGCGACGACATAGCCGAAGCGCGTGAAGTCCGATGGAATGTTGTGCGAGGCACAAGGGAGTTTCAGGTCTGGAAGAGGATGTTCGGATCAAGTCTTCTCACTCCGCAACATCGTAGAGAAGCATCTGGCAGTGGGGCGGAAGGTTTTCTGCGGTTTGGTAGATCTGGAGAAGGCATTTGACAGAGTTGTGCGAAAGAGACTTTGGGACATTTTGCCAGAGTATGGTATAGATGGCACTCTGTTGCGAGCCGTCCAGTCCACTTATGTGGACTGCAAGGCATGCGTACGGGTGGGTGGTAACAGGTCACCCTGGTTTGACGTTAAAATCGGCGTTAAGCAGGGTTGCGTGTTGTCCGCTAGACTGTTTATAATATATCTGGACAAAAGTCTTCAAAGACTGAAAGCGATGAATGAAGGTGTACAAATGGGTGGCTTAGTGGTAAACCATCTACTTTATGCAGATGACGCGGTTTTAATAGCGCCAACAGCCACTGATCTGCAAACACTAGTCAGAGTTATGAAAGACGACTGCATGATCAATGGCTTACACTTGAATGTGAAGAAAACCAAGATTATGGTTTTTGAAAGGAAAGAAATCAGAACAAATGTAAGGATTGTGGTTGGTAACGATGTGCTGGAGCAAGTGAATGAGTTTGTATATCTTGGATGCGCCTTCAGTAAGGATGGGAAATACACCGCTGACATAGAGAGAAGAGTGAGTGCAGGGAACAGAGTGAATGGTGCGATGGGAAAGCTACTCGGGAGCCGGCACTTAAGCCATAAGGCGCAGCTGGCCATACATAATGGAGTTCTTGTCCCAACGCTGTTATATGGTAGCGAGAGCTAGGTATGTAAGAAGGAGAATGAAAGTAGGATAAATGCGGTAGAAATGCGAGCTCTGCGGAAGATGTGCGGAGTGAAGCTGACCGACCGCATTAGCAACACCATAGTAAGACAGCGAGTAGGTATGAAAGATAGTATCGGTGTAAAGATGAGAAAGGGCATGCTCCGTTGGTTCGGGCATATAGAAAGAATGCCAGAGGAAAGAATGACAAAACAGATATACAATGTGAAAGTGAAAGGATGCAGGTACCGGGGAAGACCTAGACTATCTTACCACGACCAAATAAACCGAGTCTTATCTGATGGAAAAGTCAAGAGTCTCCGTAACCGGCGAGCGTGTATGAGACGAACTATGAGAGTCAAGGAAGCCAGAGTGGTATGTAAGGAAAGAACCTGTTGGAACTCTGTACTCTCTGCCTACCCCGCAAGGGATCTGGCGTGAGGTTATAGATAGATAGATAGACATAGCCGAAGCCATGTATGAAGACATAGCCAAGGCATTACATGGCACCACCAAGGCTCACTACAACGTTTTTATGGGGGACTTCAATGCCAAAGTGGGAGTACAAGAACGCGGCGAAACGATAATCGGACCCCACGGCGTGGGGCGCCAAAACCTCAGGGGGCAGATGCTGGTCAACTTTCTGGAGTCGCAGGGGCTCTTGTTGATAAATTCGTTCTTTAAGAAGAAGCCTCATAGAAAGTGGACATGGCGAAGCCCCGACACTGTGACGTGGAACGAGATAGACTTCATCATGACTGACGGGAAGTCTATATTTAGAGACGTCTCCGTGATCAACAGGTTTAATACCGGCAGCGATAACCGACTTGTCCGAGGCTCTCTAAATATAAACTTCAAGGCCGAAAGACGTCGCATGATGAGGTCTACTCTTAGACCTACTGCGCCTCAAATAGCTTTAGGGTCCGAAAAGTTCCAACTGGAGCTTCAAAATCGTTTCGACCTGCTGGAAACCGAAGGCAATGTTGACGAGAAAACCGACACAGTGGTCAAACCGCTACAGGATGTGTCTCGAAGGGTGTTTCCCGGCAAAAGCGGTAACAGAGAGTCTAAACTCTTGCTCGAGACTCTTGAACTTATGAGGCAGAGACGGGAAATGTCATCCACGCAGGCGTCTTCGCCGGATGGGAGGAACCTCAACCGGAAGATCCGGAAGCTGGTGCGACGTGACCTCCGATGTTCCAACACCCGCACCATCGCGGCTGCGATTGAACAGAACGGAGGCATCAAAGTCTTCGCTCGCCACCTAGGTAAATCCCATCTGACGAAACTTAATACAGCGGATGGCAAAACCGTGACCTCCAAATTCGAGATACTCGAGATAAATTGAGAGTTTCTACAAAGACCTGTACGCATCACGGATGGCTAAACCCTCGAGACCCAGGGCTGACGACCACAGAGCCCCATTAGCACGCCACGACACGGAATACATCCCTGATGTCAACCAGGACGTGGTCAGAGTGGCTCTCGAGCAGCTCAAAAATAACAAGTCGCCAGGCGATGACGGAATCACCACTGAGCTCCTAAAAGCAGGCGGAACTCCAATCCTGATAAAGCTATCGAGTCTCTTTAATTCCGTCATCCACCAGGGCTTAACACCTCAAGCGTGGAGCGGGAGTGCGGTGGTTCTGTTCTTCAAAAAAGGTGACTAAACCTTGCTGAAGAACTACAGACCCATCTCACTCCTGAGCCACGTCTACAAGTTGTTCTCGCGAGTACTCACAAACCGCCTCGCCAGAAGACTTGACGAGTTCCAGCCACCGGAACAAGCCGGGTTTCGAAAAGGCTACAGCACCGTAGACCACATCCATAGACGGACGATTTAGCGCAGTGGTTAAGAGCTTAAGCCGCTCTGCCCACTGCGTCTAATAGTCGCGGGTTCGAGTCCCGCACGGGACAAATCTTTGTGTGATCCACAATTATTTGTTCCGGTCTGGGTATTTGTGTATGTGAATTTTCATGTTTGTAAACGCACCCACGACACAGGAATAAATCCTAGTGTGGGGCTACGTTTTTAAAAAAAAAAAAAAAATACTGTTCGGCTGATTGTACAGAAGACCGAAGAGTACAATCAGCCGCTGTGTATGGCTTTCGTGGACTACGAGAAAGCCTTCGACTCCATCGAAACCTGGGTGGTTTTGGATGCTCTGCAGCGATGTTGGCATCGAATGGCGCTATATCGAGGTGTTGAGATGTCTGTATGATACCGCCATAATGACCGTCCAGCTCCAGGACCAAAAGACCAACCCGATCGAGCTGCATCGAGGGGTAAGACAGGGGGATGTAATATCCCCCAAGCTCTTCACCAATGCACCCGAAGACGTCTTCAAGACGCTAGACTGGACTGGGCGGGGCATTAACATTAACGGTGAATACATCTCACACCTTCGGTTTGCCGATGATATCGTCATCGTGGCAGAGTCACTGAAACAATTAAGCGAAATGCTGCATAGCCTAAATGGAGCCTCTCGAGGTGGTGGTCTCGGCATGAACTTGGATAAAACCAAGATCATGTTTAATGAGCATGTCACGCCGGGACCGATCTACGTCGATGGTTCGATGCTCGAAGTTGTTCGGGAGTATGTCTACCTTGGACAATGGGTTGGGCAGCATTTGGCAAACTACGTCACGTTTTCGCTTCGCATATACCGCAATGCCTAAAGACTAAAGTCTTTAACCAATGCGTCCTACCTGTTATGACTTACGGGGCCGAGACGTGGACACTCACAGTGGGACTAGTCCACAAATTCAAAGTCGTACAGCGGGCTATGGAGCGAGCTATGCTCGGCGTCTCTTTGAAGGATAAAATTCGTAACGAGATAATCCGACAAAGAACCAAAGTTACCGACATAGCTCGCAGACTCAGTAAGCTAAGGTGGCAATGGGCTGGTCACATCTGCAGAAGGACCGACGGCCGATGGAGCAAGCGTGTCCTAGAGTGGAGACCGCGACTTGGTAAGCGTAAGGTAGGACGGCCCCCAGCTAGATGGACCGACGACCTCAAAAAAGGTCGCTGGGACAGACTGGATGCGGAAGGCGGAGGACCGTGTGCAATGGCGCGTGTTAGGAGAGGCCTATCTCCAGAAGTGGACTACGATAGGCTGATTGATTGATTGATTGACTAGTGAGTGAGTTAATGATAAATAAGTTAGGCATAGCTACGTTTGCCTTGGGATTCGAAGATACACCAGGAGATTCCTCACCGCAAGCGCACTAATGAGTCGATATAGTTATTATGGGTGTTATGCCAATATTATTGGATGGTACCTTACTATAAAATTAAGCAGAATAATATAAATATTAGTTAACTCACTTATAACATAAAATTGTACAATACAAAACTTAAAAAAAATTATAACCGACTTTAAAAAGCAAGTTGGTGCCAAGTAAGTAACCGACTGCACCAACCATCTAACGAAGTCTTCGTCCATTTGACGAGACGGATTGCTTCAGGTAAGAGCCTAATCCACCCCGCTCATCTGATCGAGTAGTAGCGGGTTTATAATGGGACAGCTGGATTAATTTATTTTTTCTATAGTATTTTTTTTATCATGCCAGATACCTCTCAGGGGAGGCAGAGAGTACAGAGTTCCAACAGGTACTTTCCTTACAGACCTCTGGCTTCCTCTACTTTCGTAGTTGGTCCAATACACATTTGCTGGTTATGGAGACTAATTTACTGTTTAAATAATATCAGCCTATACTGCCCACTGCTGGGCAAAGGCCTTCTCTCACAAATCGAGGTGAGAGAGATTAGGTCATACTCCACCACGCGGACCCAGTGCGGATTGGTGGAGGCAGGTTTGTAGCCATCTCCTGTTGGATCTTATCAAGCCGCCTTTAAGGCTTCCAACTCGGCTTAACGACTACCACATTAAGTGGTAACCGGAACCAACGGCTTAACGTGTCTTCCGAAGCACGGAGACGCTCGAATATGAAAATGCCACAAATGGTCACCCATCTCAGGCCGACCGAGTCGAACGCTGCTTAACTTTGGTGATCACATACTTCATGTTCGCTCTTACGACGCGGGAATAATTTATAGTAGGCCACGTTTAAAAAACATTTATTAAAAGAAACGGACTTAAATGTCTAAACCGCTGATTTTTTTTATGGATTTTCGATCCAGTGGCAAATGTAATTAAAAAAATGACCTTTATGTATGTTTATCATCACGCCAGATCCCTTGAGAGATAGGCGGAGTTTTTGAAGTTTTTAAATGCTTTTATAGCCGATACTTGTATAGTAGTCAAAATCAGATATTTTAAAAGATATTTATATGCCATTTTTTCCCAACCCTACGTCTTATCATGGTAACTTAAGGTTAACATACTTTAGGGTATGAAGATTGTCATCAAACTGCCATGATCTCATATCCACCTACGAGGTAACCTTGGATGTGACTCTACCAGATCCTTTTCTACATAACTTCACGATTGCATAAAGATGCTTCTTATGTTTGGCACATGATACAGGAACCACGACGTCTTGGGTTCGAATCCTAGATCAGACCAGATTTATTGAGGTTTCCGTTAAAAATTCACTTGGATTCGTGCCTGGTATGATGATAAAAAACAGTGATAGCCTAGTGGTTAGACCGTTGGACTGCAAAGTCAGAGGTCTCGTTCAAACCCAGGCACGCACCTCTGTCTTTTCGACAGCATGTGCGTATTAAAAATTAACTATCACTTGCTTCAACGGTGAAGGAAAACATCGTGAGAAAACCTGCATGACTAAGAGTTCCTCGAAGGTGTGTGAAGTTCGCCAACCCGCACTGGGCCAGCGTGGTGGACTATGACCTAAACCCGCTCACTTAAAGAGGGGGCCCGTGCCCAACGTTGGGACAGTTTGTTAACAATTATATTCGGACTTTACATCGTCAGCAATAAGTGGATGAGACTGTATTTATTTTATAATGGTTTATCTATCTATATCAAACTGCCAGATCCCTTGAGGGGTAGTCAGAGAGTACAGAGTTCCAACAGCTTCTGTGTTTTTCAGACGGACGCCGAGTTACTCCTTAATTTACAAGGAAAAGTCACATGATCGAAACAAGGCGTTATCGTTTACTTGCCTTGTTTACGCCTCGGTCCAGTGGTTTAAGCTCACGTCGCTCCCCCTACTAGATCGAGAAGTCGTGGGTTTGTGGTCTTTACGGGACAAACCTTTTAGTGACCCACAAATATTTATCTGTGTATTTAAATTTCATGTTACTAAACATCACAGGAAACGTTTCCAATGTGGGAGTACGTTTTCCAACCAATAAATAATATTAAATAAATAGACGTATTTAGGTTACTTCACTCTTATAATGCTTTACATGTATAATAAATATACTGATTCTGAAAAAAAAAGAACCACAAGGTTAGTAATGGTATAGCGAACTATTAATTAATATTCGATTAAAAGCTGCGTTCAACTTTCAAGCAAACAAATTCGTGACCGCATTACGGTAGCATTAAAATAATTATCCACATCGATTAAATTAATTCGCACCATCGATACACTATCGAGTTAAAAAAACGCAAGGTCAAGAAAAAACAATAGGCTGCATGAAGATGCGCCCTCCACATAACAAAAGTGTATAAAAACAACATTCGACATAAACTGTATCAGTGCGTTCAGAGAATTGGAGCGGTGCGTTCCGTATTTAAATCATTAAAATCACCTGCGAAATTCAATTTCTTTCGCCTAGGAATTGTTAAGTGACATATATACAGCTTATTTTTTTCTTTTAAGTTTTTAGTGTTTTTGCTGTTGGTAAAAAGGTGAGTACTTTTTTACATGTTGGTAATAGCTCTCTCTATCTGGCTACATAAAAATGGATCTCGATGAATCATGATATATCTATATCATCACGCCAGATCCCTTGCGTGGCAGTTAGGTTGAAAATATTGGTATTAATTAGTGCCTCCCTCTATCGTTTTTGTGCTGCATAAGTAGTAAGGTGTACTTAATACAAGTATATTTAAGTTTAGAGCCTATAGCGATATCCGAATAATTTTTGGTTTTTCATTTTACTCTCAGACATGCAGGTTTTGCTTCTTCCCGGACCGTCTTTGTATAGCAAGAGCTTTGACTCGATTTAGATCCACCAACAAATTGTTGTTCTAATTTATAGTGACATTTTTATAATTCAATGTTTCATGGGGTAAAAATGTAAAAGTCGAACTTGGCAATATAATATAAGGCCGAAAAATCTACCCTAACAGCCGGGTACGTCATTTTTAATACGTATCCAAAAATATTTATTTAAAAGCTAGAAATCGCGAACACATGTACCTGTTAATGTAATAAGTCTATAAATTAGTATTTACCTGGTGCAATAATAGAGAACACCCTAACAAAAAGCCTAACCGAAGCCGGACAGGCCTTCTCCTGTAATCATGTAGAAAACTTAAAATGTACGGGAATGACTTTTACAACGAAAAGTCAGGATAAACACAAAATGTTAAAACAAAAACGTTAAGCCAAACATGTCCGGATAAAGCGGGAAATGTGAAGATTCGGAGTACTTTTACTGCATTGACTGGTTCTGAATACATTCTTACAGGTATGGTCGCAAAGATTTGCGTAGCGTTAATAAGGAAATTTCACACTTTACATTTAATTAGATCTCTTTAGAAATTTCGGCTACCTCACTATGTTTTCATTTACTTCTAGATTAACACAGGCGGCGCGATAAGCCATATGTAACGGATTTTGTCGCTCTATCTATCTATATCATCACGCCAGATTCCTTGCGGGGTAGGCAGAGAGTACTGAGTTCCAACAGGTTCTTTCCTTACATACCTCTCTGACTTCCACCATTCTCATAGTTCGTCACATACACGCTCGCCGGTTACGGAGACTCTTGACTTATCCTTCAGCTAAGACTCAGTCTATTTGGTCATGGTAAGATAGTCTAGGTCTTCCCCAGTATCTACATTCTTCCAGTTTCGCATTGTATATCTGTTTTGTCATTCTTTCTTCTGTCGCTCTAGCTGTAATGTAATCATTTTAACAAATGGAAACTCGTTTTAAGAATTGTGTTGACGCATAGACCAGACTATTTTGACATGCGCATAAGACTCCTTGTTTCGGAAGGCACGCTAAGTCGTTGGTCCCAGTTACCACTTAATGTGGTAGTTAAGCCGAGTTGGAAGCCTTATAGGCGGCTTGATAAGTTCCAACAGCAGGTGGCCACAAACCCGCCTCCACCAATCCGCACTGGGTCTGCGTGGTGGATGACCTGATATGACCTAACCTTTCACACCTCGATTTGTGAGAGAAGGCTTTTGTCCAGCAGTGGGACAGTATAAGCTGATATCTACACTAATATTAATCAAGAGGAAGATTTGTATTTGGTATGTTTATAACGAATAAACTCAAAAACTACTGGACCGATTTTAATGATTCTTTCGCCATTAGAAAGCTATGTTATCCAAAAGTAACATAGGCTATAAAACAGACCCGGTAGGTGGCGCTGTTGTCGACCGGATACGAAGTCGCGGGAAACTGCTAGTTATTAATATTTTACAAGACTCGAAACACGGGCCGACAAAAATTTGTTCCACGCGGGAAAAGTCTTCCCACCCAGGTAAGCTACTGTACTATATCTCCGAATGGATAGTCAGGAGCGTGTGATATTCAAGCCGATACCGGTCCTCTTTAAGGTGCGCATAAGCTAGTTGCTCCCTTGCCCTTCTGGCTGAAGTTGTTACACCCCCTTTTGTCTGGTGAAGCTGTAAAGGCCCCGCGGCCTACAGCGTAGAGTATTCACATACACAAAAATCCTCTGTACTTATTCTGAAACTTAATGCTTTCATATGAATATGTAGTGTAGCGACTGGGATACAAGGATACCTCTACTTTGTACATCCATTTTTCGCAGACGATGTAAGTCCTAAGGTATCAGGGGACGAGGCTGTTGCTGTAATACCATGCAATATTATACATACACAAAAATAAGGTGTACCGCTGTTACACGAGCGACCACCCGTTCATTTCTTCCCAGATGCCTCTGAGAAAATTACCATATCAGATGAAATATAAATCTCTTCTTTATGTAATCACAGCAATGGTCTGGATGTTTATGTAACTGTGATAAAATCAGGGTTTTCACACGTGAGAAATGGCTATTGTGAGGGCGGCGCGATTAGTGCGGCGTTGAAGGCGATAAGCATTTCAATTGCTGTTTGTAATTAGTTGGATGATAGCCCAGATAAGTATGTGGGAAATGCTCAGTGGTCAAAACACCTAAGCTACGGGCTATTTATCTATCTTCAGCCGATAGAAGTTCTACAAGATTAAGGCTCCTTACAAAGACTGTCCCTACAACAGGCGTAGCATTGCGTTAAGAAATGAATTATTTCGCTTTCCGAATATAATAATGATCTCGATCTATCTATATTATTACGACAGCGGATACAGAGTTTCAACAGGTTTTTTCCTTACGGACCTCTCTGGCTGCCTCCACTTTCATAGTTTGTCTCATATACTCTAGCTGGTTAAGGAGACGTTTGAGTTGCCGTTCAGCTAAGACACGGTCTTGGTAAGATCTAGGTTTACCCAAGTACCTACATCCATTCACTTCCGCATTTTTATCTGTTTTGTTATTCTTACTTCCGACATGCCTCGTTGACTGGTCGACTGCCTCGTTGGTTAGTGGCAAAGCGCATCGCTTTGTGTTCACGAGGTCCTGGGTTCAAATCCTAGGTTGGACAAGTGTAGTTTTTCTAACGAAAACTTCCTAGAACGAGTCCGGGGTCTGGAATTATGTCCGGTATATGGCAATAGGCTCACCCCCTATTACATGAGACCTAACATCGTCGGCGAAACGTGGGTGTACTCAGTACACCTTTGCCACCCCCGCTTGGGGAATATAGGCGTGACGGTACTTCCGACATTCTTTCTATATGTCCGAACCACCGGAGCATACCGTTTCTCGTCTTTACACCGATGCTATATAATAATGACAGAAATTAAGAAAAAAATATACTTTTTTTTTATTAAAACGTAGCCACACTAGGATTTAATCCTGTATCGTGGGTGCGTTTACAAACATGAAAATACATATACACAAATACCCAGACCAGGACAAATAATTGTGGATCACACAAACATTTGTCCCGTGCGGGAATCGAACCCGCGACAATTAGACACAGTGGGCGGAGCGGCTTAAGCTCTAAACCGTTGCGCTAAATCGTCGGTCCGTCCGTTTGAATAAGCAATTTCAGCAACGCTTGATTTGACTTGCTATTGTTTTTTTATTTGTGTCTGCTTAAATCACAGTATTTAAGCTTTCAAAATTTACCTTTATTCTAAATAAATATCCAAAATTTACCTATACTCACGGCAGAGAGTACCGAGTATGAATTCTTTCTCGAAATTTCAGATTACTTAGTACTTATACCATTTAGAGAACTTAACCACTTACCAAATTACATAATAATAAGTCAATAGTTAGAATCGAATACTGAAGAACAGATTTTAATATATTAAAAAAAAACATTTTCTACTACTATCTCTATATCATCACGACTTGTCCTTAAGTTAAGACTCGGTCTATTTGGTTGGTCTATTAAAAACATGTTTTTTGTTGAAATTTGCTTTGTGTGACTTATACTGCTTACTATTTCTATTTTATATTGATTTGGTTAATAAAATATTGTTTTCTTTTTCCAGGTCTTATACAAAGCCACAATGGTATATTTCAAGGTAAGAAAAAGTTAAATAAAATTCTACTTACGGCCGGTTTTAATATTTAACTCAAGGATATATTTGCCTATCGAGAATTTTCACATATTTTGTATTGAAAATCTGTCAAAATTCTACTGCCAGTACGCGAACCGTAATCTTTTGAATTATAAATAATTGCTTAAACAAAATGTGTGTGTGTGTGAATGATGTACGCTGTTGGCCGCGAGGGCTTTACAGCTTCACCGGACTTAAAGGCCAGCGTGCAACCACTACGCTCTAGCCAGCCAGAAGGGCAAGAGGCGACATACTCGGTTGGGACAGTCGCTGTAGGGGGACGGGTGCACTACTAAGTGCACCGGTCAACCGCCGGCTATGGGAGGGGATCTACTACTACGTCGTCGTCGGGGTAGCATCGGGGGGGTCGGTGAGAACATGTCGCGGCCGGCGGTGGCGGCAGGGGTCGGGGGGGGGGGAGATCGTAGTCGGCTGTGGCTACGATTAACGGATTCGCATGGGTAGATGCGTTCGCATAGTGACGTGTTGACGCCTTTTTAATAAAGGCGCGAATAGGTTCGAGACTTAGATCGGAGTGGAGGTCGACGTTCCGTACGAACCAGGGGGCTCCTACGGCTTTACGGAGGAAGCGGTTTTGAACCACTTGGAGTTTATCGATGTGAGAGGGGGCCGAATGCCCGAACACAACACACGCATAAGTCATGATGGGTCGAACGCAAGTTTTGTAAAGTGTCACCTTATTTCTAAGGGACATTTTACTCCGCTTGCAGATTAACGAATGGAGACGACCGAGCACAAATGATGCTCGGTGACGGACCCGCTTGATGTGCGGGCCGAAGGACATGGTACTGTTTAGGGTGACCCCTAGATATTTGACCTCTTTGACCCAGGGAATGGGTCGGTCGAACATGGTCACTTGGCCGAGATTACTTCTAGGGCGGCGCAGGGAGTGGCGCGGGGCGGCACCTCTGGAGAAGAACACCGCAGCGCTCTTGTCTGGGTTCACCTCAATACGCCACTTCCTGAACCAATTCCCTAGGGAATTAGCGGATGCCTGAAGGTTTCTGGTAATGAAACCCTTATTCCTATGCGAGACGTAAAGAGCGGTATCATCCGCGAATAGGGCTAGTTGCGCCTTACTCGAACGAGGAATGTCGTTCGTGTAAAGGCTAAACAGGAGCGGAGAGAGACACTCCAGCACTGATGGAGTGGGAAGTGGAGCGCGTCATTTCGACGCGATAACGGAAGGCGCGATTCGACAAGAAGTCTCGTAAGATGAGCACGAGTCTGTCCGGCACACCCAATTGGTAGAGCTTGTAGATCAAGCCGTTGTGCCAGACTTTGTCGAATGCCTTCTCGACATCTAGGAAGAGGGCGCCCGTATAGATGGGTTTGGGTCTATTGAGACCGGAGAGGATGTGCTCCGTGATGCGGTGCACTTGGTGGACGCAAGAGTGTTTGGCTCGAAAGCCGATCTGCTCGTCGATAAGGATACCCCTGGACGTTACGAAGTCTTTGAGCCTCGCCAGAAGTAGGCGCTCGTATATCTTGGCCAGGGCGTTGAGGAGACTGATAGGGCGGTAGCTCGCGGGGAGATTGCGAGGTTTGCCGGGCTTGGGAATGCCTATGACGTCCGCCTCCTTCCACTTAGCGGGGAAGGTGCAGTTCGCCATGGCGGCGTTCAATATGGCCACTAAGAGGCAGATGAGTTGGGCGGGCAGGCATTTCAGAACGCGATTCGAAATGCCGTCAGAGCCGGGGGCTTTTTTAGTTTTGAGACCCATAATTAGATCTTCGACCTCCGTTTGGGTGATAGGAGGTAAGGAATCGACGGGGGGGAGGGATGCCCTGCGCTCGACTTTCCTGTCGACCGCGTCGACGTGGGACTGGTCGACGGACTGAGAGCTGGGGGCGCACTGGCTCTCGAGGGAGTCGGCGAGAAGCTCGGCCTTTTCGTCGTCGTCGAAGGCTGGGGGTGCGCCTGAAGGGCGGGACAGCGGGGGCATGTCAGTCGTGGAGTCGGATTTGAGGCTACGCGCCAGCTACCAGTAGGCCAGGTGCGATGGCGCGATGCCCTCTAGGAAGTCACCCCACCGTTCCTCCCGGACCTCCGCGACACGACGCTTTACCTCTCGTTGTAAAGCGCGCATCCGGGCCCGATTGGCTTCGGTGGGGTAGGAGTCGTACGCTCGGATAGAAGCATTCTTGGAACGAATGAGATCCCTAACATCGTCCGGCAGTCGAAAGCGGTTGAGGTAGAGATCTTCCGCCTCGACTTGCTTGGACGATCGACTGACAGCCGATCGGATGTGTTCGGTGAAGGCATCTACGGCCTGATCGGTGTCGTGAGGGGACGGGATGGAGTCCGAGCTGAGAGGGAGGGGGGGAGAGTCGGCATCCGCCAAGGCCGTGCTTAGCGCATGCCAATCCACCACCCTCTTTTTGGGTCGCTGAGGGGCGGAAGGGGGGGAACCGATTCTCATTAGTACAGGTCGATGGTCAGAGTCGAGTTCCGGGACTACTTCCAAGGAGTGCAGCCGTAGGGTGACACCCTTCAGAAGCGCCATGTCCAGGACGTCGGGTCGGTGGTTGGGATTGATAGGATAGTGGGTAGGGTGCAAAGGTGCGATGACGTCAAAGTCGAGAACGTCGACCAGGGTGTCAAGGCTCCTACCGTTAGGGGAAGTGGTGAGACCGTTCCAGGCCACGTGCTTACTGTTGAAGTCGCCCGCCAGAATGACGGCGCTTCCCAGATTGAGGAGTGCTTCAAAGTCACTCCTGAGAACGGATTTAGTGGGGGAAAGGTATACGGAGGCGGTCACGATGGGGTGGTGCCCCGTGAGAGAGACGCGACAGACCGAGGCTTCGATGTTGGTGAGCGCGGGGGGATCGAGAGGGATGCAGTGAAGGGACCTCCTGTAGTAAATGAGAGTACCGCCTCCGCGGGAGCCGATTCTGTCATTACGCTCGAGGTTATAGTTTGCGATCCTAGGGTCGCGTTTTGCGGGCTTGAGGAAGGTTTCCTGCACGAGGAGGATATCAAGTTGATGATCTCGGAGGAAATCAGCAACCAGATCTCGCTGGGAGCGAAGGCCATCGGCGTTAAAGAACGCCAGGGATAGGTTGTGGGGCTTATGGCGGGGAGGTCGTAAATCCATTATTGGGTGCGGGGGGGTTGGGTTCTGAGGGACGCCAGGACGTCATAGACGTCCCTGTATTCCGCGGCCAGGAGAACCTGGTCCGCCAAGTTGGTGGCGGCGCGGAGTTAGAGGGTGAGTCGCGGACTCTGGGGAAAAGTGCGGGGCTTATCACCGCCGAGACGCTCATAATGAGGTTGACGTCCTGACTTACGTTAGTGGGCGGAGGGGGACAAGCCGCCGCCGGCGGGATCGCCGGCGCGCGCTTTGGAGGGCGGGCAGGACCCACTGACGGGTGGGTGGCCGCGGTGTAGGGCAGCGGCTTCACCCACGCGTTGGCGCCAGACGGCCTGAGCGGCGGGGGAGGGGGGGACAGCTTCTGTGGCGCGGGAGCGCGGGGAGCTGTGGTCGCTGGCGCTGAAGGCATCGGACGGGGGTGCGCTGAGGGTGCGGGTAGGTGTTGCGCTGAGGGCGCAGAGGGGGGGGGGGGAACCACGCAGGGGCGGCGGCCGCCGCGCCTCGCCCGGCCGCGCTTCCCCTTTGGGGCCTTGGGGCAACCGCGATAGTTCGCGGTGTGCCCCTTGGTGCCGCAGAGGACGCAGCTGGGGGGCTCGGCCGCCGTCTCCTTCGAACGGGCGCACTGGGACGTCGCGTGGTCCCCGATGTACTTCACGCATCGAGGGCGCGCGTGACAATTACGGGCAGAGTGCCCGTATAGCTGGCAGTTGTGGCACTGCCCGGGCGTGCCACGTTTGTGGGGGGCCTCCACGGAGAGGCCAGAAATGTGGCACACGGCCTTTAGGTCGAAGACCCTACGGCCGGACTCGGTGCGGTCGAGGACGACCAGCACCATGTCGTAGGCTTAAACAAAATGCTTAACTCGGCTACGTTTGTTCGTGACGTTTGCCGCCGCGCCGAGCGGGGCTGCGCTGTGTGGCGTCTTCCGTACATTTCAGTAGAGCTGTAAAAGTAACGAAAAATAGCGTACCCGTATGTATTCGTTACTACAACAATCAGTACTCGTTACTATCGTGTCGTTACGTTACTCGTTACATTTGATACCTAATAACATAGAGCATCGCAGAATCAGAATTATTTATTTGTCAAACATAGGTGTCAATATGTATGATCTTAAATATGTTTTTAGTCCGCTATGTTTTGCCATTAAAGCATACAAATATGTTTTGAATTACTTAAAAGTTACATAATAACAATCTAGCATACTTAAAAAATATTGTATAAATTAAAAGGTAATATGTAAATATAATTAAAGTGTTTTATCATTTAGGAATTCATCTATTTTATAGTTCTCAATTAGCAATTGATGAAGTGCCTTCTTAAACTTTATTAAGGGCATATTTTAAAAACATCAGGTATTTTGTTATATACTTTAGGAGCATTACCAAATAAGCTCTTTTTCATCAAAGAAGTTTTACATTTTTAACCGACTTCAAAAAGGAGGAGGTTCTATGTTCGGTTGTATGTATGCCTTCTTTTTTTTATGTATGTTCAGCGATATTTCCGTCAATTGTGGACCGATTTTGATGATTTTTTTGCATTGGGTTCAGTATATCTCTAAGGTGGTCCCATTTTAATTTCATTGGCATTGAACCTTGGACTTAGAAGATACCCCATGGGAACTCCTTAACGACAAACAATAGGCATGTGTAAATTGAGATATTATGGGTATTACGTCAATCCTATAGGTACCCTACTATAGATAATTTCACTCGTCACTTGAAATTGTAAAATAAAAATCTTTAATAAAAAAAGGTAAACCGACTTCAAAAAGCAAAAAATAAATATTTGAACTCGGTGCCAAGTAACAGACTGCAACAACCGGCACCGACTTTAAATATTTATTTTTTGCTTTTTGAAGTCGGTTTACCTTTTTTTATAAATGGCATAATTGATTTTCATACTGAGTACGTATTGGTCTTTTTTTAACTGCAGATAGTGTTTTAAATAAATTTGAATTAGTTTATCGAGTCGTGTTGCGTATTGCGTACGGTATGACGTTGACGTCGCGTCGTTCGTACTTTGTAGAAAACATACTTATACGTTACATACTACGTAAGGTGCATTTTTTAACTTTACCGTGTTTTGAACCAGACTTGTTATGAATTCAAATTACGCGCTGGAAATATGCACAATGACTTCATACCAATCAGATTCTGTTTCACGTCACGTGAATTTTATACAATCTCAGAGCATTTTTATTGTTTAAAAATTATTATTTCAAATTTTATATATATCAAAGGATTGTTTTATTTAATTTTTAGAGTTACATTGTTTACATGCAAATACCCAATTCACGCATCAACGGTACTTGCGGAAACTAAAACAGTATTTGTTTGTATAAAGAATCAATCAAACTAACATCAGTACGAAAATACGAAAAATGCGTGTAACGAAATGCATTCGTGAGTAACGTTTCGGTACTCGGTACTAGATGGCGTACCCGTTACTGGGTACCGAATACATACGGTTTGCTACATCTCTACATTTCAGTACATTACAACTCCACAAGCCGCAAGTATTGTATAGAATGTCGTTGAGGCAACTCACACAATAGTTCATATCATTTGCCATACAATAAAATTGTCCTCCACTCCGATCTAGGTCTCGAACCTATTCGCGCCTTTATTAAAAAGGCGTCAACACGTCACTTCGCGAACGCATCTACCCATGCGAATCCGTTAATCGTAGCCACCGCCGACTTCGATCTCCCCCCCGACCCCTGCCGCCACCGCCGGCCGCGACATGTTCTCACCGACCCCCCCGATGCTTTGTCATCCCTTCTTTCCGCTCAGAATACGGGCGACGACGACGTAGACGTAGTAGTGGATCCCCTCCCATAGCCGGCGGTTGGCCGGTGCGCTTAGTGGTGCACCCGTCCCCCTACACAACTGTCCCAACCGAGGGCGCCTCTTCGAGGCACCCTCGAGTATGTCGCCTCTTGCCCCTCTGGCTGGCTAGAGCGTAGTGGTTGCACGCTCGCCGTTAAAATCCGGTGAAGCTGTAGAGGCCTCGAGGCCAACAGCGTACATCATTCACACACACACACAATAAAATTGTTTGCCCTTCATGCATTTAATAAATAATCTATATTAGAGCAAGTTATTTCGCAAGAAGGTCACAGAGTGACTACTCGCGTGAACGTGACTACCTGCTTCGCATGTAGTAATTGTTGCTTCAATTTGATGCACGCCCCCCCGGCTTCTGGCTTATTTTTATTTTAAGTCTATAGCATGCTTTTTCACATTATTTTTTTACACGACAACAGTATTATATTATATCGATAAATTGATGTTTATCATAACGTTGACTGCATCACTATACGTCCTTGGTCGCAGTCGCGGTCGGGTGAAGTGGGATCCAACTCTGACTCCGACCTGACCGCCTTGTAATGGCGTCTCAAGGCTGTCAGGTCGTAGTCGTGGTCACAAAGTGTGATCACGGCTTTAGATTAATATTTGTCGGAAGCCTTAGTCTAGTGGTTAAGAGCTAAGTCGTTTCGCCCATGGACCAAGTGGTCGTGGATTCGATTCCTGCATGAAACAAAATCTTTGTGTGACCCACAAATATCTGTTTCCATTTAGGTGTTTATTCATCGGCGCTCGTAGCGGCCGTGGTGTTCTTACCGATCAACAAGGTTATGCAGTGTCCGACTCGGTCGGCCTGAGATGGGTGACCGTTGTGGCATTTTCATATTCGAGCGCCTCCGTGCTTCGGAAGGCACGTTAAGCCAAGTTGGAAGCCTTATAGGCGGCGTGATAAGTTCCAACAGAAGGTGGCTACAAACCTTCTCCGTCAATCCGCACTGGGTCCGAGTGGTGAAGATCTGATCTCTATAACCTCCATTTGTGAAAGAAGGCCTTTTTTGCCCAGCAGTGAGCAGTATAGGCTGATAGTGTGTAGTGTGTGTTTATTTATGTAAATTTTATGTTTGTACATAAGACATAAACATACCCACCACACAGGAATAATACCTAGTGCAGCTACGTTATTTTTTAAATGTTGTATTGTTATCTAGGGTCCTAGATCGGTGGTATTATCGCGGTTTTTCTAAAGATTTCGTCATCATTCATCACGCCAGATCCCTTGCGGGGTATGCAGAGAGTACAGAGTTCCACAGGTTCTTTCCTTACTTACCTCTCTGGCTTCCTCCACTCTCATAGTTCGTCTCATACACGCTCGCCGGTTACGGAGACTCTTGACTTGACTGACGGAGATTCCAGGTGTTATGTATGTCGACATGATGATTTCCTTTACCGTGAATTTAACATTATATTACGTCATTTTCTGACATTATTCTAATAAGAAAATGTGACGGAATGTCATGGCCGACGAAGCGAAAATATTACTCCTAGCGGACATTCGTAGTGTATATAATTTTCTCGGTTTCATTCTCATCTTGGTCGTTGGATGCAGGTGACATCGGACCGGTTACGTTGAAAAGCGATTGGGGACAGCAGCGTCAGCAGTGGACAAGTATAGGTTGAGTTGATGATGATGATGATGATTCTCATCTTAATGAAATTAATAGACGAGACATAATATGCACCTAAACCTTATTCAAATTGCCCTGAGATTTTTTGTAAACGTAACATAAAAAACTTCCAAATCCAGAAGTATCGTCAATATGTTTAACACATACACCGTCACGCCTATATTCCCCAAGCGAGGGTGGCAGAGGTGTACTGAGTACACCCACGTTTCGCCGACGATGTGAGGTCCCATGTAATAGGGGGCGAGCCTATTGCCATATACCGGGCACAATTCCAGTTTCCGGACTCATACTGGGAATTTTTCGTTAGAGAAACTACATTTGTCCGACCTAGGATTTGAACCCAGGACCTCGTGATTACAAAGCGATGTGCTTTGCCACCAGACCAACGAGGCAGTCAATATGTTTAAATTAAATTTAAAGCTCGCCATTCCATTTTAAGTTGGGTTATACCTATATGGCATTTTTACTCCCGGTTGATGTATTTTATTTTGTTGACTTTGACGCAAGTAAAAGTAGTAATAAGTTCGTTAAATCCTACTCATATTATAAATGTGAAAGTTAGAATGTTTGTTACTTAAGCACGCAAAAACGGCTGAACGGATTTGGATGAAATTTGGTGAATATATACTTTATTATTGATTAACACATAGGATACTTTTTATTTCGGAAAAATGTAAGTTTCCTGTTTAAAGTGAACGCGGACTCGTTCGTGACGAAAACTAGTATACCATATATCGATGTTTTTGTTAAATTTATTGTTACATATTTGTTGTTAGTTATGTTTTTTCTTTTATTTAGTCTAAAGTCTCCGTAACCGGCGAGCGGGTATGAGACGAACTATGTAAGTGTAGGAAATCAGAGAGGTCTGTAAGGAACTTATATATACTCAGATAGAAAGTCGGTTAAAAAAGATTTGGAACAATTTTATTGTTTCCAGTCTTCGTTTTTTTTCAATCGAATCTGTACCATCTCAGTCTGACCGATCGTAACAGTGCTTAACTTAAGAGCTACACGGTCCTACAGGGCTGCTAGCGCCTTGCAATATTGAGTAATTCACCAAAAATTGACGTTTTTATGATCTCGTGACTCCCATTTTATCTAACAATAAATAATTTCATCACAAAAGTACCCGGCCATTATGACATTGCTAAATAATTGGTAGTCCAAAATAGCCACCAGTGTGTGGAAACATTAAATACAAAATGGTGTAATTTTCTCATCACACCAGATCCCTTCCGGAGTAGGCAGACTCGATTTTGATTCGATTTCACCAGCCGAAGGATGTCTACTGCGGGACAAAGATCGTCATACGTCCGATTTCCTCCAAGCGGGGTGGCAGAGAGTCCCACTTTTCGCTAAGGGGATGAGACAATTGCCATTATACTGGGCACCATTTCAGACTTGGCTTTGAGAATTATTCGATAGAAATAGCCGAATAATTCTGTCCATCCTAAGGTTTGTTAACCCACGACTTCGTGATCGCTACCCACACTACGCCACTAGACCAACCAGGCATCGCGAGGTCGAAGAATCCCTTGCCCGAAATCGTCGCCGCCGCCGACTATGCACCTGACTCCCTTCCTATCAGCCGCTATCGCCGTCCACGAGATATCCTTACCGACCCTCTCGATGTCCTTACTTCTCTTCTTTTCGATACAGACACCGCACACAGGATCCGACACCGATCTCGCCGGCGAGTTCGCTGCCTTCCCGCATAGTCCAAGCCGAGGCCGTTCCTCCTTGAACTAGTTGTCCCCTTGCCCTTTCGGTTAGAGCTTTGTTGTTGCACGTTTGCCCTGTCCAATGAAGCCGTAAAAGCCACTTGGCCAACAAGGTACCTAGATTATTCACACCAACACCACCAAGGCAATCGTAAAGGTAGACCAGCAATTGTGTAAACTATCTCACGCCCACATAAGCCTCTATAATTCTTGATGTAATAGCTAGAAGGCCCATCATTATACCCATTGGCTTACATGACGACGTTAGGTCATTCCACTTAGGGCCTCTTTCACCACCCTCGATAAACTTTTCACCATCTCTGAATAGCCCTATCCGACGATAAGTGTCAAAATTCTCTGTGAATACTGAAATCCAGAAATTCTTGAAATTTTATCTCATGCCTTGTAATCTTTGGAGAGACCTTTGTTTTGCAATGGACTCCTTTCAGCTGTTGATGACGATCTATCTATTTATATCATCACGCCAGATCCCTTGGGCAGGCAGAGAGTAAAGAGTTCCAACAGGTTCTTTTCTTATAGACTTCTCTGGCTTCCTGTACTCTCATAGTTCGTCTCATACACGCCGGTTACGGAAACTGTTGATGACGATACAAATGCTACGTTTCGCAGTAGCTGCTGGGCCCATGTAAGCCTACACGCCTGGGGAACAAAGGAATCATACCGTGGTCAGTGTACCATGGGAACTATTGTCTCTATATGCAGATGATATATCGCGTAATTTTGTACTGCATGTTGTATGCATGCAATACTAGGAGCATGATCTGGGTCTGTAACTGAGTTGGCTTTCTACGGAGTAAAAAACAGTTTTAAAAACAAGCTTTATAGAGCCAAGTTTTCGCACAATACTAAGCAATCACTACATATCATAAACTTAAACTCAAATAAGTTTCATCAATTTCATTCTCCTTCTTACATACCCAGCTCTCGCTACCATATAACAGCGTTGGGACAAAAACTCCGTTATGTATGGCCAGCTGCGCCTTATGGCTTAAGTGCCGGCTCCCGAGTAGCTTTCCCATCGCACCATTCACTCTGTTCCCTGCACTCACTCTTCTCTCTATGTCAGCGGTGTATTTCCCATCCTTACTGAAGGCGCATCCAAGATATACAAACTCATTCACTTGCTCCAGCACATCGTTACCAACCACAATCCTTACATTCGTTCTGGTATCTTCCCTTTCAAAAACCATAATCTTGGTTTTCTTCACATTCAAGTGTAAGCCATTGATCATGCAGTCGTCTTTCATAACTGTGACTAGTGTTTGCAGATCAGTGGCTGTTGGCGCTATTAAAACCGCGTCATCTGCATAAAGTAGATGGTTTACCACTAAGTCACCCATTTGTACACCTTCATTCATCGCTTTCAGTCTTTGAAGACTTCTCTTTCTTTCCTTTTTTTTAATCATATTGTGTGGATACAATGTTTAGGTTACAATAAAATAGTTTATGACCTAGCTCCACTGTGATGCCTTACGATCGAGATATGAATCTAATGTTAGAGCGTCTGAAGGATTCCAGATGGACCAGTCCCCACAAGCAGCACCAGTTCACGAGTATACATAAAACGAAGTCCCCCCGCCGTGTCTGCCTGTCTGTCTGAGCTTAACTGATAAACTCAATAACTACCGCATGGATTTTCATACCGTTTCATACTTTTTGAATCACTTGTCAATTATTGGTGATAAATGATTGACAAGTTCATTGATTCAAGAGGAAGGTTTTTGTATAAATCACCCGTGCGAAGCCGGGCAGGTCGCTGGTCCATTATAAAAAGGCAGCACTTGATACAGCAAAGCATTGCTTATATAAAAACTAGCTAGGGGCTGCGCCTGCGTTTATTTGGCAACATCATTATATATTATCTTATTATTGTATATCCTCGTTGGTCTGGTGGCAAAGCGCATCGCTTTGTGATCACGAGGTCCTGGGTTCAAATCCTAGGTCGGACTAGTGTAGTTATTCTAACGAAAACTTCCTAGTATGAGTCCGGAGACTGGAATTGTGCCCGGTATATGGCAATAGGCTCGCCCCCTATTACATGGGACCTAACATCGTCGGCGAAACGTAGGTGTACTGAGTACACCTCTGCCACCCCCTCTGGGGAATATAGGCGAGACGGTGTTTTTTTTTATTACTGTAATACAATGTAGCATATCACACCTCCGCTCAAATAGCGTCATAAGTCGAAAATCGTATTTATTGCGAATATTAGGGTCCTCGCTAAAAAAAATATTTTTTACAAACGATTTTTAAATTTCTATGGCTTTGTTACGGCATTTTGAGGCGATTTATGATTTCACAAGGTGCAAGATAAGTACATTGAAAAGATAAAAAAGAAACATTATTCTTCTTCTTCTAATTCAAGTTATGGCTTTGCACTAATTATAAGTGTATTTTGCCAGTGTCCAGTGAGATATATAATCGTGTTTGTTTAAATTAATTCGACTCCCCGATGAATTTGATGACAACGATGATAATGAAATTAATGAAGTACCCCACCCTGGATAGTAAAGCGGTGGATACTTTACATACCAATTGCGACGGCCGTTTTGAGGGAAGTCGAAAAGGCACGTTTTATCACTTTGTTACAATTACCTTCTCTCATGCACATATAAGAACACATAATGGTTAATATTCCACCAACATTACACATTATTAGTTGAAATAACACAAGTTTTGGAAATTAAAACAAATTGACAACATCACTCTTCGACTTCCCGCCAAAACCCTCGAAACATTATTACTTACTAGTGGTCGCCCATTGGTGGAATTTCGACCAATGGGCGACCAATATAAATTATACTGTGTCCTTCGTTCTCGATATAAACATGCAGCTCTCTCTACTCGCTTGGCAAGCCGCTAAATTTTTTAGAAACGTCAACGCCTCCTCTATGGTATCTGTGGACATAACCTCTGCGACCATTCTTTCTTTTAGCGTGGCAGCCGATGCCTTGTAATAAAGTTTTGGTCGACATTTAATTTAATCAAATAATCGTAGCAGTGAAATTATATAACAAAAGGTTTTTATATACTCAAGTGATGTTGTGAAATAAATTTAAAACATCGTATAGGCAAATTCAGAAATAATTTACGTCTTGACAAAAAAGTACATTCCAAAAAGATCAACTGATAGTTGTTTAATTGTGGCGTTTTCAGCTTAACATGTTTATGTATAATAATATCGAATATTTGGAGACGAGTTTTATTATAAAGTAAAGTCTTCACTCGAAAAGTAAACTTACGAAGTCTCATGTCCCTCTTCGTGTAAAAACAGTTTAACACGCAATATACCTGCAAACAATTATTAACCGTCTATAAATTGGCAAGGTAAAACCTCTAATGAGAGAAATTAGTGGGGACATTAATCAATAATGATTGTTAAGGATCGATGCCAATTTAAGGACACGGGCGATGTACGAGATGCATCGACGTGGTCCGCAAGACTTAACGGTAATTCAAGGACACGAGCGGTGTACGAGATGCATCGGCGTGATCCGCAAGACTTGGGGCCCATACGAGATATGTGCTGAAGGTCATACTACTCATAGGTTTCACCCATGAGGTGCTCCTGTGCAGTTCACATTTCTACAATGGTAAGAAACTAAAATGTTACCCAACATACATACCTTAAACAGTAAATACAAAGACTATTGCTATAAACTATAAGCAATTTGTGATATTATATCTCCTAAAGGAGACTTTCTGAAAGGGTAACTAAAGGGACATTGTTCATGAATTTATGAATAACAATACATTATTAATAACATAAGCCACCCCTTTGCAGAAACATAATGTTTTGCATTGATTTCATTATTAGACATACTTGTATAATAATCCTAAAATAGCCCAAAGTGGAGCTTATTACACAAAGAATTGTGCAATATTATGAGCACTTGTATTAAAAAGGTAAACCTTGCAATATTTATCCCTGAACAGGGTTTATAAACAGATGAGCCAAAGTAGTCTCTACTTATAACAATGCCTGTTATAACTGACAAGCAACAGAATTGTGGAAATATTCCAAATATAATATCACAGTCTACCGATGCTGAGACAGGCAAGTTGTACAATAATTTGTGTTACACACATACATCCTTAAAATATAATATAAAATACCTGGTCTATCCAGTTAACATAAAACTAATAATTATCAATATTATCAGCCCAGACCCCTTGCAGGGTAGCCAGGGAAGATGAGTCCTAACAATACAGTCATGAAACATTGATTGGGATAAGAACCTTTGTGGTCAGCAGTATATATTTTGTATTAAATAAGGTTAATATAGTGGAGTACCAAGATGGAATTATAACTAGCTATTCATAAGCAGTAGTTTAAATTTCAAGAAACCACCAGTGTTGTAACCAATATTGAACAACAATCCTCATCCGGTGTGTAAAAATGTACATCTATCCACAAATGTATGTATAAATGTACCTACAGTGTACCTATCAGCCCACCAAAAACAAATCACAATGGACATTGGAAGTCTCCTACCAGAGAATGTGAGGTAAGAAAGGCTTTTTACATAAAGGCTTGTTTTGTTTTTTTTATGTTACTGAAAAAATCAGTTAAACATTCAGGAATACAACATGGCTGTTACAAATAAACCATAATATTGGAGGCTAAAGGTATTCACTGACTTTGGTATGTAACAATGTATCTATGACACTAATAAAAATGTGTGTCTGTCTGCCTTCAACGGCAAACATAATTTTATGGGTTTTGTGCAAATACTGCAAGTAATCCAGACAAGTGAAGGTTAAATAAATCTGGTCCTACATATATTTAACATTATGTATAGAAACATTATTATTAGAAACATAATTTTTAATAATTGATATACAATTTATAGCCATTCTCATTAGAATTTAATTAAAGATGGATGATCACAACTGCGCTATAATCCTTATCCCACAAAGAAACTCAATGCTAATAATAGACATTAGAGTCATATTAAATATACTAATAAAAAATTTATTAGGAGCTATTCAGCTTTCTATTGGGTAATGAGTCCAATAGTTTTGGTTTTTGGTTGCGTCCTGCATCATTTATAGTGTAATTAATACATTAGAAATTTGAGACACACAGAGGAAAGATTATACATCAATTCATGAATTGAAGAATTAGATGTTTTTATTGTACTTTTGTTTGATAATATTTTAATCAATTAATAATATATAATCAAATAAAATTATTCAAGTAATTAATAACTATAAAAAATAGGTTTGTGTTTAGTTTTGAATGTGCACATTTATATTGAGCACCAGTGATGTTTCTGGTACAGTTAGGATATCGGAGATATGACGCAAACACAACCTGCTACTATTATGGAAACAGGTGGTTTTAGAGCACTATACATGCTGTAATTTATTTAAAGGTGGTTCAGTGTAAAAGTATTGAATTGGAAATGTCATACAAAAAATTTGCATTTTTCATATTGTTACATTTAAATTATTACATCCACATGTTACATGTATCTTATTAATGTATCTATATATAAAAAGAAAATAAAGTCATGCAAATGACTTAATAATAATACCTATTTAAAAATTGTTGATGAAGTTGATGAAATATTGAGTTACAATATTTAAAAGTATAGATTATCTTAAACAAGAATAATCAAAAGTATATTGTTATCACAGGTATGATAAATATTAGGTAGTATCAGCAATAACCTTAGTCTTAGGGAACTTGATATTATTTATTTATTAATAATTATAAGACCACGCCAGATCCCAAGTGGGTAGGCGAGGGCGCAAAACATATTATTATGATATTAAATGAAATATGAATGATACGTAGGTACTACATGTATAAGTTAAGTGACACTCAATCCTCACGGTTGGAAATCTAGAACTAACTAAAAAGTTACTCACTACAGTTGCTACTTATAAAAAACAACCACATACAAAGAAGCAGAGGAAGTGTGGCATTTAAGGGTATGAAAAAGTTAAGTTATGAATAGGATTCCCAATATCATAAAGTTATAGTCCGTGGTTTGGTCTAGTTGCCTGTGACTTATTCGCTACTTAAGTCATTACTAAATTAGTAAATTTGAGTGTAATTTTCATCAGCAATATAACGGGTCAGGGGTGACCCGATCGTATTGCCAAAAAATGAATGTTCGCGGGCGTTATTGCGCAAGAACGAATTGTTAAGTGATACATAAATATTTAGGTGGACATAAAAATGATATCCGGGATAGTTTCGGAATATATAATAATAATAGTAGTATAGTTTAACAGTGGGGCAGGTTAAATTAGGTTACCACACATCAGCACTGCCCTTCGTTCCAAACCCAAAAATGGGGGAGGGGGGGGGGGCGAGATCATATAGTTAAGGTACATAGCCTTATGTGAGGAATAGCTCTAGATAAGGACATTAGTACAAAGGCCTCTAGTACAAAAATGTTAAATTTTGGTATATGTGCATCTTTAAAGATTATAAATATAACTAACATTAAATATAACCGAACTTTGACATAAAGGAAAATACTTTATCATAAATTAAATAAGTAATTATAGCAAAGCATTCTTATAATCACCAATAGAATTGGTAGCCTTTGTCTGGTACTGTACTCACAAAAGAGAACATTTGACAAAAAAAAAAAAAAAAAAAAAAAACACATAAAGCCCCACATGCCACTTGGAAGACACGTTAGTGGGGAAACAGGTTTCCCTGTCTTATTTGTCTTATATTGTTATAGATTGGGTACTAATATAGTTTGTTTCTAGATCTAGTACACAGTAAGAGTTTTCTATCGATCTCTATCTATATCGCCACGCCAGACCCCTTTGCGTGCGGGGTTCCAACAGGTTCTTTACTTACTGGCTTCCTCCACTCTCATAGTTCGTTTCGGAAGGGTTTTCTATGATACAAGAATTATTATAAAGGGATTAATTTCATATAAACAAAGTTCTGGATCGGTAATTCCTCAACTCTCGTTATATAAAGGGACATCTATAAAAAAAAAAAAAAAAAAATCTTTATATAGAAGACATAACAGATGGAGAATGCACTGATATCTTGATAAGTAATGATTGATTATTATTACCCGGTAGTAATGAGTTAAGGACAACAGGTGTGCTATAACAGGTGCTTTAAAGAATTTTGTTGGGATGGATCTACGCTATATAACATAACATGTTATAGAATTTGATTAAATAAATTTATTTTGAATAAGTTAGACAGACTGGTTGTAAGAAACAATATAGGTGTATATATACTCGTCTGTATATATATATATATATATATATATATATATATATATATATATATATATATATATATATATATATGTTGTATTTGTGTTGTATACAACGGGAATGTGTTATACAAATGTACTCATGACATATTATGTTTTAGAGCTCACGCTTAAAAATGACATTCATGTGGTATACTTCAACTTTACCCTTATAGCTCTAAACAGCTGCATGTTTATATCGAGAACGAAGGACACAGTATAATAAGTGATCAAACGAACTTACCTGAAGTGAAGTTCGATCATTATTATACGAAGTCCTTCGTTCGAAGATATAAGTACCCAACCCGCCCTGCCCGTTGGTAAAGTTGAAATGTACTACTTCTAAAAGGAATGGTCGCAGAGGTTATGTCCACAGATACCATAGAGGAGGCGTTGACGTTTCTAAAAAATTTAGCGGCTTGCCAAGCGAGTAGAGAGAGCTGCATGTTTATATCTTCGAACGAAGGACTTCGTATAATAATGATCGAACTTCACTTCAGGTAAGTTCGTTTGATCACTTATTATAAGTTTGAACATTATTAAGGTTCTATTGTCAAAGACTGTACTTCTATAATCACAGATTTCGCCGAGTTAATTTGCCTATTTTTTTTCAAACAAATTATATGAAATTTTAATAAAAAAAAAACAAAAAATGATTAAAATAAAGAATAGCTTTTTTTATTGTAACAAAAAACCATGCGATAAAGAAAATGCTGTCCATTGAACTTGACATACATATTTCGATAATGGAATTTTTGATTCAAATCTTCTTTGTAAGCGATGTTTTTTGTAAAAACTCTTTCATCGTTTGACATTCAGTAACACTATAGACAAATAATTTGACGTGTATTGTGTCAAATACATGGTAGTGTGTGTAATGTTTTTTTTATTGATTTAATGTATGTTTTATGCATAATTATTAAAAAATATTAGTATTCTGCACTCCTTCTCTATATAAACTATAAGTTTGGTTTATTTCATAGTCCTCCGTCTGCGCAATTTTCGTAAAAAGGGGACAAAGTTTTTGCTTCACGTATTAATATAATGATTAGTGACATTGTTACTCCTGGATAATGTAGCTTTCTTATGGTAAATCTATCTATCTATCTATCTATAACCTCACGCCAGATCCCTTGCGGGGTAGGCAGAGAGTACAGAGTTCCAACAGGTTCTTTCCTTACATACCTCTCTGGCTTCCTCGACTCTCATAGTTCGTCTCATGCACGCTCGCCGGTTACGGAGACTCTTGACTTTTCCATCAGATAAGACTCGGTAAAATTAATCTTATGGTAAAATTTAAATAAAATTAAAATGTATCCAGTACTTCCAGAGTTCATTGATAAAACAAACACACATGTTTATACTCTTTATTATATTAGTATAGATTACGTAAGGACGGCTTTTGTTGAACGGTTAAAATAAAAATAAATAAAAATGGTCATGCCTATATTCCCCAAGCGGTGGTGTAAGAGGTGTACAGAGTACCCCACTCGCCGACGATGTTAGGTCCCATGTAATAGGGAGCGAGCCTATTGCCATATACCGGGCACACCAGACTCCGGATTTATACTGGGAAGTTTTCATTAAAAAAATCTTCATTTGTCCGACCTAGGATTTGAACCTAGGACCTCGTGATTACAAGGCTTTACCAGGATTACAAGGCTGTGTGCTTTGCCACTAGACCAACGAGGCATTCAATTTTATGTTATTAATGTTTATCAAATGTATATACAAGGTGTAACATATTGAGTAACGCAAGACCTCAGACACCCTTATTAAATCATTGGTTTACGAATTGAATACGAAAAACAAACTTCCAATTTTTAGGAGATTTCTACCATTTTTTTAAGTTCTTTGGTACCCAAATTAAACCCGAAATTTAATAAATAATTAAGTTTTGTGTGCATATTGATGTGTGTGTAATAGAAATTGATAAGATGAAATTGAATAATGATTAAATTTTGTTTAATACAGCGCATTGAACAAATAACAGCAATTATTGATGATTAAAAAAAATAATCTTCTAATCTAAAAAAAAAGATGAGCGGAGTGAAGCTGACCGACCGTATTCGCAACAGCGTAGTAAGAAAGCGAGTAGGCATGAAAGATAGTATCGGTGTAAAGATGAGAAAGGGAATGCATCGTTGGTTCGGGCATATAGAAAGAATGTCTGAAGAAAGAATGACAAAACAGATATACTATACGAAAGTGGAAGGATGTAGGTACAGGGAAGACCTAGACTATCTTACCATCAAATAAACCGAGTCTTATCTGAAGGACAAGTCAAGAGTCTCCGTAACCGGCGAGCGTGTATGAGACGAACTATGAGAGTGGAGGAAGCCAGAGAGGTATGTAAGGAAAGAACCTGTTGGAACTCTGTACTCTCTGCCTACCCGGCAAGGGATCTGGCGTGATAATATAGATAGATAGATAGACAGACAAAAAATGTAACATACTTTAAAAATAGTTGGAATCGATTCAGTTGCCAATTAAAAAAACACTATTTTCAAGCGTTGCGTTAATTACGTTACACCATGTATATATTGTTAATGTTTGCCAAATGTATGTGCATACATCTGAAATGTGCAATAAACAATCTACCACTGGTTCCTGTAGTTAATTGGCGTTGCGGACTGGACCAAGCCATTTGTCAATTTTTTTATTGTGTTCTTTGTAACCAGGTCCCACTCTTGGCTGTGCTGGTGGCAGCAGTGAGCTGTGAGCCTCCAGTCCAAGGGTACAACTACCAGGCCCCCAGAACCCACGAGAACACCTACTCTTCGACCACCAACAGCTATTTGCCTCCTAGCACTGGTAAGTGTTCGACCGAAGGTCGATTTTTGACCCAAGCCGATTAATAGGCCATCGCCAAAACCTTCAGCCGAAGCCGAAGGTTTGATAACCCTAAGAAATTTCGTTCGTGATTGGTTAAATTTATAAAAAAAACTAGCTAATTTTCCCGCGACTTTATACCCGGTCGACAACAGCGCCACCTACCGGGTCTATGTTATATAACCTATGTTACTCCTGGATAATGTAGCTTTCTAATGGTGAAAGAATCATTAAAATCGGTCCAGTAGTTTTTGAGTTTATTCGTTACAAACATACAAATTTTTTTTTTTTAGATAATGTTGACTAAATTAGTGATTAAAATTACCTGCAACTGAATAAAATTAATAAATTCAATTCAATTCATTTGGATACTACTATTAAACTGAAATAATATTATTTATTTACTCAAACTCAATCAGCGGCAAGCAGCGGCTTGCCGAAAATCTTCGGCTTCGGCCTATTTTCGCCGAAGCCGAAGGATTGGCCGAAGGTGGTATTTTTGGCCGAAGGAGGCCGAAGCATCGGTCGGACAATAGTTAAGCTTATATAAAAAAATAAAGACCAGCATATTCCCTAAGCGGTGGTGGCAAAGGTGTGTTGCTACGTTCACCTAAAATTAGAACCTCGGTAATCATTTGATTAATGAAAAAGATGAATAGACTGTATGTATTGGTAAAAAAATAATAAGAATTTCTAAGATTAGAGACGCACGGTAATTTCTGAAAAGACGCGACAGACCACTTTCGTTTATTTATATATTCTTTATTGTACAACAAAATGATATAATTTGTCAGCATATTTATAAAAAATTTGTACAAAGGCGACCTTAACTTTAGAAATCTACCATTTTTAATTTATTGTATGGACTTTACATTTATTTCCAGGTTTTCCCGCACCGAGCTACAACTACCTGCCCCCTATTTCTGGAGGATCCAGCAATCACGGCTCTTTCGACCATGGACAAGGACACTCACACGGGCATGGTCACGAGAACGAAGTGGTGAGACTATACTTTTTACATAATACGCGGCCCCGGTACAACACTGTCACTTTTGCAAATAATTCAATTCTCAGGGGAAACATTTAAAATACGTTAGTCTGTTTATCTGTATTATGGTTCCCCTGTGGAGTAGGCTAATGAGTTTCAACAGGTTCTTCCCTAACTGGGGGCTTAAGCAAATAGGAAGCATTTTGTATTGGCAATCGTTTGCACCTCGTTCTGATCATGTGACTTATTGTTGTGAGGTGTCATTCTCCGTTGATAAATTTTTCCGTTTTCTATTAGTGTTAATAAGTTTTGTGCGAGTTAAATTGGTGAGAATCGATCACTAAACCAGAAAGTCTATACTACCAGAACCGACCTCTCGCTTCCTTCAGTCTCATATAACTAAGTACAAATAATAATAGTAAGTAGTAATAGGTATACATACGTTATTCATTTTATTTTCCTTGCTGCATCAGGCAGTATCATCACTTTTTTTGGTAAAAGTGATAGTATTGCAATTCTTGTGTGAATATATAACCCTTTTCTCATAAAAATGTTGGCTGTTTGAACTTGGTAAAATGTAAAGTAGTCCTAGGATTCCTTTTACATTTAGATAAATTACATATACCAGTCTATATAATTAAAATAATGAAATTCAAATTAAATTTAATCTTAAATTAATCAATCAATCACGTTTCTTATGTATATTATAAATGACGTAGGAATTAATAGGTCTTAATCTGTAGATATTATCGTTCAAACTATAAAATATGTCACCATAATCACCAAATATAAAACTATTAGGGAAATAGTTTAAATTAGCTAGTTTTCTTGCTTCGCCGTCTCTGCAATTAATATCGTATATACCACCTTCAGCCACACCGTAAGTTCTATTACTTTCAACTATAAAATGATACACCACCTTCAAATCCTTATTTTTTACAATCTCATGACTTCTATATACACAATAAACACCATCCATATTAACAAAATGTACACTTTTTTCATTATCCACATCGAATTGCATTACAGTATTCACATCAGCAATCTTAACCGCAGTTGTCCCTTCATTGAAAATCTTAAAAATCTCATGATTATTAGCATCCAGTACATACATTTCATTATTTCTTATAACTATCTTGAATATATTCATGTTATATAATCCAATGTTGACAGCTTCGTTATTTATGGGGTCGTATTTGTAAAGTCCGTCTTCTGATCCGAAGTAAACATCTCCAGATTCTTGGTCCACAGCTGTAGCTTTGTTTCTTTCTATGCCTCTAATCTTCATTGCTCGTTTTGTTCCTATATTGATGTACGCACGTCCAGAATTCTGTATATCATCATCCATGTACATGAAATATAGATTTCTGCTCGACGAATCGTATGCCAATTCTTTGGGACTTTGAAATTCGCTTGTTAATAGATCCATTGTGTATAATCTCTGTCCAATCCTTTCTATAGGCTTGTCAGTTAAGTAAATCTTTATCTTCGCGTTGACAAACACGATCAGAATTAAGAATATTATTTCACACTTCATTTTTGCGTGTTTCACAAACAGTATCACTCATAACACTACTGGTATTGTTAATGTTTTGATTAGTTATCTTATTAATTGCAATTTTAATTCTGCTGTTCATATCTTCATGTTTTTTAGAATTTGAATCTTATTTGTTGGTATAATAAGAGTTGGTGTTTGTTAGAGTGGTGTAGTTAAATGTTTGTGTCATCGCACGCTCAGCTGGGCTCTTGTAAATGAGTAAATTGATGTAAACATGTTTAGAGGTCAACTGCTGGGGATTTTGGTGACGTGTGAGTTCATTGCGGTTAATAAGCATGAAGGACTTGGGAAGTCGTCAAATGAGACCTCATTAAGGGATGAACTTTGAGTAAAGTTGGACAAACGAAACAATGATTCACGGAATATATTTATTAATCTGTCTCTATATCATCACGGCAGATCCCTTGCGGGGTAGGGAGAGGGTACGGAGTTCCAACTGGTTCTTTCTTTACAGACTTCTCTGGCTTCCTCCACTCTCATAGTTCGTTCTATACACGCTTGTCGGTTACGAAGTTTCTTGACTTGCCCTTCAGATAAGGCACTGTCTATTTGGTCATGGTAAGATAGTCCAGGTCTTCCCCGGTACCTACATCCATCCGCTTTTGCATTGAATGTCTGTTTCGTCATTCTATATGGCCGAACCACTGGAGCATACCCTTTTTCATCTTTACATCGATATTATTTTTCATATCTACACGCTTTCTTACGACGCTGTTGCGATTGCAAATACTCTATCTTATCGTTGAATGACATTAAACTTGCAATACAGGGGTGGAAGCACAGAAATCAAAATAATATATTATTTATTTTTTTAAATAAACGTACCCCCACACTAGGATTTATTCCTGTGTCGTGGGTGCGTTTACAAACATGAAAATTCAAAAACACAAATACCCAGACCGGAACAAATAATTGCGGATCACACAAAGATTTGTCCCGTGCGGGAATCAAACCCGCGACTATTAGACACAGAATAAGGGATTTATTGCCCGTACGACGTATTGCAGAACTAAATCAGTCATGAATCTAGTTTTGAAAACTGATTTATGTACTGAAATGTTAGTTTTAAAACTAGATTTATGACTGATTTTCGTTCTGTAATATGGGCCTTAATATCATATTATGATGATTTCTGTGGATGGAAGTGAGTAGAGATATTAATCATCATCACTCAAAAGACGTCCATTGCTGGACAAAGGGCTCCCTAGAGACCACTACGACGACCGGCTTTGTGTTGTCACCGAGACAGAATCACATGCAACCGCACCACGACAGCACATTACTTCCCGTCCTATCAGCCACTACCGCCGCCCGCAGCATATTCTCACCGACCCTCCCGATGCACTTACTTCCCTTCTTTCGAATGAAGATACCGCACACAGGATCAGACACCGACCTTGCCGGCGAGGTCGAAGAATCCCTTGCCCGCCGGCCGGTGCAGAGTACCACGGCGAAAGACCTAGTATATGCCCTACCCTATAGCGACTGCTCAAGCCGAAGCCGTTCCTCCTTGAGGCGCCCTTGAGCTAGTTGCCCTCACCTCCTGCCTCTCCCTCTTGTGAAGCGGTAAAGGCCGCATGGCCAAGAGCGTATATCACTCACACACACAGCACACTACTACGTGGCGTGTTTGTGTACGTGCGGTCTCACCGACTAGTTCACATTCACGCCGCCAGAGGACAACACCGGTTTACGCCAGGCATTGTCCTCGGGCGGGATGCTCTTGTAGTATTGCACTATTACAGTTGTATGAAACTTTGTCTCTTTATTCACTCAAGTGTTAAAAGGTCAATACGCACTAGTTCCGCGTGATGGAGTAAGACCAAATCTAACGCACCTTGATATGTGAGAAGGCCGATTTTAATCATTCTTTCACCATTGGAAAGCTACTTTATCCAGAAGTAACATAGCCTGGTAAATGGCGCCGTTGTCGACCACAGTCGGTGCCACGCCGCAGGAAACTTCTAGTGTTATTATTATAACAAGTCATTTAAATCAGGCAAATGAAATTATAAAAAAATATTTTTGTGGAACTTACAGGCCCATAGATATCATATAATATATAAAAACTTATAAACTAAATAACATGTGTTACCCGTGTCATGTTGCGCTGTACAGGGGTGTCTCGCAGTCTCCCACTAAATCTTCTGAATACGACACCCCTCGGACAGAAGTCCTAGCTCATGAAGGTCTCCAGCTTAGCTGTGGGAACTCGCACAAGAAAGGAATTAAAAGCCGCACTGTTTTAAGAGTTCAGCTTCTCAACCCTCAGAGTATATAAGGACTTATTGCGGGCATACTCCACAATGGCATCGGCTCTGGTGGTATAATGTAGACGTGACACGTACAGCAGCGTCGTCGGTAGTACTGATCGCAGGAGTGTGCTTTCGTCAACCAGTGCAGTATCACACCGGTTTCTTCGAAGAGGCTGATTCTTCTTCTCCACCTTGATAAAGCCTTCCTCATCGACTTGACCCTTCGCAGAGGTCCGAGGCACCTTACGTGCCTTTCCAGTTATCCTCTCCTATTATATAAGGTCAATATTATGTTTCTTCTTTGCAGCCGAAATCCTACGAGTTCGGGTACTCCGTGAAGGACGCTCAGTCAGGAAACGACTATGATCGTAAAGAGAGTTCTGATGGCAACGTGGTTCGAGGAGAGTACAGGGTTCAGCTTCCCGATGGCAGAACCCAAATTGGTAAGTCTTATATAAATGAATCAGCCTATGCTGTCCCTCTATCTATCTATATCATCACGCCAGATCCCTTGCGGGGTAGGCAGAAAGTACAGAAGTCCAACAGATTCTTTCCTTATATACCTCTCTCGCTTCCTCCACTCTCATAGTTCGCCTAATACACGCTCGCCGGTTACGGAGACTCTTGACTTGTCCTTCAGATAAGACTCGGTCTATTTGGTCGTGGTAAGATGCAGTCCCACTGCTGGGAAAATTCTTTCTCTAAGAAATAGAGATGAGAAAGGGCATACTCCACCATACGGACCAAGTGCAGTGGAGGCAGTTTTATTACTACTGTTGGACATTATCCCGTCACTCATAATATGGCGTCCAAGTTAGTTTGACTGGTAACGTGCCTTCTGAAGCACAGAGACGCTCGAGAATGGAAGAGTTGAGGTCACCCATCTTAGACTGACTGAGCCGAACGCTGTTCAATGTTGGTGATCGTAATACTAGGTGCTTCGGGTGACTCGCTATTTCGATGGTCACGTTAATACGACTTTATGTGGCTAGTCGTTAAGCCAAGTTGAAAGCCTAACTTACCGCGATCAACCCCTTATCCACCGGAAGAGTGACAGTCATGCAATAACTTTAGAAAGAAATAATAAAAAAGGGCTTGTGCACAAAAACAAATATTATCATTTTCAAAAAAACTACACTATAAAATAAAAACAAATATGAGACGAACTATGAGAGTAGAGGAAGCCAGAGAGATATGTAAGGAAAGAGCCTCTTGGAACTCTGTACTCTCTGCCTACCCCGTAAGGGATCTGGCGTGATGATATAGATGAAATAAAAAACTGCATTACAATACTTTGCTATAATTATTTTCTTTATTTTCAAGTAGATTCTATTGACTGGTTCTTAAGCGTTTCGCGTTTTAATTAGAAAATGTCAAGCAATAGATATGATTTTTGAACCGTTTGGAGTCAATCGATGTGAGAGCGGGCGGCGTGCCCAAACATCTCACAAGCGTACGTCATGATGGGCCGTATACAAGTTTTGTAAAGTGTCACCTTATTCCTAAGGTACATTTTACTCCGCTTGCAGATCATCGGGTAAAGATGACCGAGCACAAAGGCTGCTCGGTTACGGACTCCCATGATGTGCGGTCCGAAGGTCATGGTTATTGTTTAGGGTGACCTCTAGATATTTGACCTGTTTGACCCAGGGCATAGGTAGGTCAAACATGGTCACTTGACTGAGATTACTTTTGGGATGGCGCAGGGAGGGGCGCGTGTTTTCGAGAGTCATCACGAATCGTCTCGAACACAGGCTTGATGACTTCCAGCCTCCCGAACAAGCCGGTTTCCGGAAAGGCTTTAGTACCATAGACCACATACATACGCTGCGGCAGATTATACAGAAGACCGAGGAGTATAATCGGCCACTATGCTTGGCGGTTGTGGACTATGAGAAAGCCTTCGATTCGATCGAGCGATTGGGCGGTTCTTAGATCTCTCCAGCGATGCCGCATTGACTATCGGTACATTGAAGTGTTGAAGTGCTTGTATAATAACGCCACCATGTCAGTCCGAGTACAGGGACAGTGCACGAAGGCGATCCCCATAAAAACGTCGTCATTTCTCCGAAACTCTTTACGGCTAACTTAGAGGACGCCTTCAAGCTCTTGGAATGGCAAGGACTTGGCATCAACATCAATGGCGAATACATCACTCACCTTCGATTTGCCGACGACATTGTGGTCGTGGCGGAGTCGCTGGAAGATCTAGGACGAATGCTCAGTGACCTCAACAGAGTATCTCAACAAGTGGGTCTTAAAATGAACATGGACAAAACGAAAATAATGTCTAACGTCCATGTCGTACCCACCGCACTCACCGTTGGGAACTCTACTCTTGAAGTTTTCGACGAATATATTTACCTGGGACAGGTAGTCCGGTTAGGTAGGTCCAACTTTGAGAGAGAGGTCAATCGACGAATCCAACTCGGCTGGGCAGCGTTCGGGAAACTGCGCAACATCTTCTCATCCAAAATACCTTAGTGCCTTAAGACTAAAGTTTTTAGTCAATGTCTGTTACCAGTGATGATATATGGATCAGAGACGTGGTCTCTTACAATAGGTCTCATAAAAAAGCTCAGAGTTGCTCAGCGAGCTATGGAGAGAGCTATGCTCGGCGTTTCTCTACGCGATCGAATCAGGAATGAGGAGATTCGTAGAAGAACCAAGGTCACCGACATAGCCGTTAAGATTAGCAAGCTGAAGTGGCAATGGGCGGGCCACATAGCGCGTAGATCGGACGGGCGTTAGGGCAGAAAGATTCTAGAGTGGAGACCACGTATTGGCAAGCGCAGCGTGGGACGACCGCCTGCCAAATGGACCGACGATCTTGTGAAAATCGCAGGAAGTCGTTGGATGCAGGTGGCATCGGACCGGTTACGCTGGAAAGCGATTGGGGAGGCCTATGTTCAGCAGTGGACAAGTATAGGCTGAGATGATGATGATGATGAGGGAGGGGCGCGGGGTGGCACCTCTGGAGAAGAACACCGCAGCGCTTTTGTCCGGGTTCACCTCAATACGCCACTTCCTGAACCAATCCCCTAGGGTATTGGCGGCTGCCTGAAGGTTTCTGGTAATAAAACCTTTATTCCTATGCGAGACATAGAGATCGGTATCATCCGCGAATAGGGCTAGACGCACCTTACTCGAACGAGGAATTACGTTCGTGTAAAGGCTGAATAGGAGGGGGGAAGAGAGCTGAGCCCTGTGGGACACCAGCATGTATTGAGTGGGGGGTAGAGCGCGTCATTTCGAAGGGGTACCGAAAGGCGCGATTCGACAGGAAGTCTCGTAAGATGAGCACGAGTCTGACCGGCACACCCATTTGGTGAAGCTTGTAGATCAAGCCGTTGTGCCAGACTTTGTCGAACGCCTTCGCGATATCAAAGAAAATAGTCTTCGTAACCGGCGAGCGTGTGTGAGACGAACTATGAGAATGGAACAAGCCAGAGAGGTCTGTAAGGAAAGAACCTATTGGAACTCTGTACTCTGTCTGCCCCGCGAGGGAGCTGGCGTGATGATATCGATAGATAGATAGATTAAACAGTTGTGTCCAACCACTTTTCGCCGACGATGTTAAGTCCGACCGACTTAGAAAGATTCATGATGTATTAATGTTAGATATTAATTCTTCATATGCTTTTGATTCTTTCAGTGACATACCACGCTGACTGGCAGACTGGTTTCCACGCCGATGTCCATTATGAAGGTGAAGCGAGGTACCCTGAACCCACACACACCCAGAGACAAGGTAACACACTTGAATCTTTCACCTGACTCTACCGGAATGAACCTAGTGCACTAAATAAATAAGACAACAATAAAGTATAAATAAACACCGTCACGCTCATATTCTCCAATCGGGGGTGGCAGAGGTGTACTGTATACCTACCTACCTTTGAACCCAGGACCGCGTGATTGCAAATCGTATTCCTAGACCAACGAGGCCAAAACGTATGATCGGACTTAACAACTGGCAATAATCACTAACCGATTTTGAACAAATAACAATAATAATAAAGAGAAAAAAAGTATATTTATTAGAACAGCTAACAGTTTTGGTACACTACAGATTATGAGGTATAACGATAACACAAAAAAAAATACAGAAATGACATGTAGGTACATACTACGTAGCTGCACTAATGGGGTAACACTCAGCGTAAATCTGTGTTGCAGTGTGAATCCACAACACAGCACTGACTTTCAGTGTTACCCAAAGTGACGTGCGCCGTGCATGAAGTCTAATTTTTCGACAAACTAATTGCAAAGCAAGTGATCCATTGAAGTTATTTAGGGAAATCGAAGAGTGATGTTTTCAATTTGTTTTAATTTCCAAAACTTGTGTTATTTCGAATTGTAATGTGTAATGTTGGTGGAATATTAACCATTATGTATTCCTATATGTGCATGAGTGAAGGTAATTGTAACAAAGTGATAAAACGTGCCTTTTCGATTTCCCTCAAAACGGCCGTCGCAATTGGTATGTAAAGTATCCATCGCTTTACTATCCAGGGTGGGCACTTCATCAATTTCATTATCATCTTTGTCATCAAGTTCATTGGGGAGTTGAATTAATTTAGAAATAAATATTCGTAAACTTTGTACAATGGCATAATGTAAACGCAATTGCCAGAAAAAGAGCTCCTTTGTCGCACGAGGCAGTCGAGACAAACCCAGCACAAATTTAAAGCTCCTTTTTTTCCTTGATTAATTTTCAGTACACATCATTATGTTTCAATATGTTAGAAAATGAAAAATTATATAATTTACGGAAACAAATTTGCAATACATTGATTTGATTATTGAACAGTTTAGAAATATTTTTGATTCATGGTGATTTACTTTTTTTCTGATCAAATATAACACTTTAAGTCAGAATACCTATAGAAGTGTACCGCTTTCGACTGCCGGACGATGTTAGGGATCTCATTCGTTCCAAGAATGCTTCTATCCGAGCGTACGACTCCTACCCCACCGAAGCCAATCGGGCCCGGATGCGCGCTTTAACACGAGAGGTAAAGCGTCGTGTTGCGGAGGTCCGGGAGGAACGGTGGGGTGACTTCCTAGAGGGCATCGCGCCATCGCATCTGGCCTACTGGCAGCTGGCGCGTAGCCTCAAATCCGACTTCACGACTGACATGCCCCCGCTGTCCCGCCCTTCAGGCGCACCCCCAGCCTTCGACGACGACGAAAAGGCCGAGCTTCTCGCCGACTCCCTCGAGAGCCAGTGCGCCCCCAGCTCTCAGTCCGTCGACCAGTCCCACGTCGACGCGGTCGACAGGGAAGTCGAGCGCAGGGCATCCCTCCCCCCTGTCGATTCCCTACCTCCTATCACCCAAACGGAGGTCGAAGATCTAATTATGGGTCTCAAAACTAAAAAAGCCCCCGGCTCAGACGGCATTTTGAAACGCGTTCTGAAATGCCTGCCCGCCCAACTCATCTGCCTCTTAGTGGCCATATTGAACGCCGCCATGGCGAACTGCACCTTCCCCGCTAAGTGGAAGGAGGCGGACGTCATAGGCATTCCCAAGCCCGGCAAACCTCGCAATCTCCCCGCGAGCTACCGCCCTATCAGTCTCCTCAACTCCCTGGCCAAGATCTACGAGCGCCAACTTCTGGCGAGGCTCAAAGACTTCGTAACGTCCAGGGGTATCCTTATCGACGAGCAGTTCGGCTTTCGAGCCAAACACTCTTGCGTCCACCAAGTGCACCGCATCACGGAGCACATCCTCTCCGGTCTCAATAGACCCAAACCCATCTACACGGGCGCCCTCTTCCTAGATGTCGCGAAGGCATTCGACAAAGTCTGGCACAACGGCTTGATCTACAAGCTCTACCAATTGGGTGTGCCGGACAGACTCGTGCTCATCTTACGAGACTTCTTGTCGAATCGCGCCTTCCGTTATCGCGTCGAAATGACGCGCTCCACTTCCCACTCCATCAGTGCTGGAGTCCCACAGGGCTCAGTTCTCTCTCCGCTCCTGTTTAGCCTTTACACGAACGACATTCCTCGTTCGAGTTAGGCGCATCTAGCCCTCTTCTCTCTACGTCTCGCATAGGAATAAGGGTTTCATTACCAGACACCTTCAGGCATCCGCCAATTCCCTAGGGAATTGGTTCAGGAAGTGGCGTATTGAGGTGAACCCGGACAAGAGCGCTGCGGTGTTCTTCTCCAGAGGTGCCACCCCGCGCCACTCCCTGCGCCGCCCTAGAAGTAATCTCGGCCAAGTGACCATGTTCGACCGACCCATTCCCTGGGTCAAAGAGGTCAAATATCTAGGGGTCACCCTAAACAGTAGCATGTCCTTCGGCCCGCACATCAAGCGGGTCCGTCACCAAACATCATTTGTGCTCGGTCGTCTCCATTCGTTAATCTGCAAGCGGAGTAAAATGTCCCTTAGAAATAAGGTGACACTTTACAAAACTTGCGTTCGACCCATCATGACTTATGCGTGTGTTGTGTTCGGGCATTCGGCCCCCTCTCACATCGATAAACTCCAAGTGGTTCAAAACCGCTTCCTCCGTAAAGCCGTAGGAGCCCCCTGGTTCGTACGGAACGTCGACCTCCACTCCGATCTAGGTCTCGAACCTATTCGCGCCTTTATTAAAAAGGCGTCAACACGTCACTTCGCGAACGCATCTACCCATGCGAATCCGTTAATCGTAGCCATCGCCGACTACGATCTCCCCCCCGACCCCTGCCGCCACCGCCGGCCGCGACATGTTCTCACCGACCCCCCCGATGCTTTGTCATCCCTTCTTTCCGCTCAGAATACGGGCGACGACGACGACGTAGTAGTAGATCCCCTCCCATAGCCGGCGGTTGACCGGTGCACTTAGTAGTGCACCCGTCCCCCTACAGCGACTGTTCCAACCGAGGGCGCCTCTTCGAGGCGCCCTCGAGTATGTCGCCTCTTGCCCTTCTGGCTGGCTAGAGCGTAGTGGTTGCACGCTCGCCTTTTAGTCCGGTGAAGCTGTAAAGGCCTCGCGGCCAACAGCGTACATCATTCACACACACACACACACACACAGAAGTGTACTGTGGACATGCAAATATCTATCTATCTATATCATCACGCCAGCTCCCTCGCGGGGTAGGCAGAGAGTACAGAGTTCCAACAAGTTCTTTCCTTACATACCTCTCTGGCTTCCTCCACTCCATGCAAATATCACTGCTGAAATTAGGTCCCTATATCCCTACGGCATTATTCCCTATTGTCAGTCTACTGGGCACGATTCTAGCATCCTCCGGACTGAAATCTCCCGAGCTTAAAGGCTAAGATATTTTCTATAAAAAAAGCACGCTGTCCTCCCTAGGATTCGAATCTAGGAGACCGCAATATGCTACACTAGCTTAACGAGGCCTGCCCTCGACTTCGTCCGCGTTGAGAAAAAGTATCCTGTGTTAATCCAGGCAATAAACTATGTGTGTGCTAAATTTCATGCAAATCCGTTCTGCATTTTTGCGTGATTGAGTATCAAAACTCCAAACATACCAACGTTCACATTTATAATATTAGTAGGAAGCAGGCATGTCGATCCATTTTTAAAAATCGATTCTCGATTAAAACGAGCATCGAAAGACGATTCTTGATTAATCGATATGAAGTTCATTTTAATGAATGTGTTGATTTAAAGAAATTTTTTTTGTCTCAATTTTTTTATTGGTACCATTTTTAGATGCGTTTAATTTAGAGGTTATCAAATAGGCAACAGACTTTTAAAATATTATGTTTAGTACCTAGAATTTTTAACAATAAACGTGCCTTAGGATTAATATTAATGCTTGATTTATACATCTTGAATAAGTCATATATGGCCGATGACCTCTTTTTTATAATTGAAACGTTCAGATTGAAGGGCTTTCAGATTTTCAGTTCTTCAGATCGATCTAAAACTCAATTATTTGACCCGGAAGAATCGATTTTCCATTTAATCGATTTTAAGTCGACATGCCTAGTAGGAAGTAGGATAAGTACCTATATACCAGTATAAATATACAGTGTGATTCGGAATTGGGGTATCTTTCTACAACTTTATATTTTTTGCCCTTAAGGCGCCCTTGAGCTAGTTCCCCTTCTGGCTTAAGCGTAGTGGTTGCACGCTCGCTCTCTTGTTCGGTGCAGCTGTAAAAGCCTCGCGGCCAACAGCGTAGATCACTCACTCAAGCACATGCACCCACACACACACACAGATATACTTACTGATCAATTTTCAGGTGGTTACAACTACAACGCACCAAGTGACTACAGCGGTTCATTAACCGGTTTCAACCACGGCTACAAGCAACCAGCAACCGCGTACGGACCACCCGGCTATCACTGAGCAACCGTTTTCAATCGGTTATCACCAAACCAACGACTTAACAAATAAATGTTATATTTTTAAGTTACCAATTTTAAAATAAGTCACAGTTTTTGTACAGTATTAAATAAACGTATTATAATAAATTTTGTTTTTGTTTTTGGTGTTGCTAAGCTTGGAAAATTTCACAGGAAATATCTAAAAATTCATATGAATTGCCTTTTCATTTAGCGGACCTGCTATTTTTCTTCACAATGTGTGTGTGTGTGTGTGTGTTCATAATTTATTCATTCATCAGTTTATCGTCATTCTGTTTAATAACAAACGAGGTTCTCAAATTTCACTCACTCAAATCACTTTAGTAGCATGCAAAGAACATCTATATTATTAGTGTAAAGAGGAAAGAATTGCCATTATTGTAATGTTTAAATTCAAAAATTACTGGACCGATTTCGAATTTTTTTTCAGGATTAAAAAGCTACCTTATCCAGAATTAACATAGGCTATATAATAGACCCGGTAGGTGGCGCTGTTGTCGACCGGGTACGAAGTCGCGGGAAACTGCTTGTAATATATAAAAAACTACGTTTTAATATCAAGTGCATGGATTACTATCTAAAAGTATGTGCAACAACCACGCTATCTATATTGCGTTGTACAAAGTTATAACTCTCATATGTATGATAGATGTCTCAGAAAACAAAATAAACTAATCTAGGAAAATTATTTTTTAATAAATTATGGCCTCAGGATAATAGCTTGAAGATATTTCTGTCTGGATGTTTCTGTTCTAAAAATAAAAGTACAGAAAATCGAAACAAGAAGGGTGTAAAAAGAATGTAATGTTTGGCAACACCGGATAAAAAGCAACCTTCTGTCCTTTTTTTTAACCATATTGGGTGCGTTCCACTTGTAGCCCACGCCGACCACGCTCCCAATTGTGACAATTGCCGTTCCACAAGGTTGTCAGCGCCGCAATCGTTCACGCAAGTGGAACGTACCATGGGACCATAGTGATCGATTTGTCAAATACAAAGGGCGGGATTTTAGAATATTGTTCCTCTAAGTATATTTTTTTGTTACAGTAGTAAATTAACATATATATTCATAAAAAAACGGTCTATTGTAAAATACCTATAAGGTATTTCATATATGATTATAATTTCAGTGAATCTAAATTGCAAAAAAAGGAAGTAGTCATAACATTTAATCAATTGTAATTATAATAATTCAGTCTAGCAACCTGTTTCTCCAGTTCGAATCAAGAATTGTGAATTTGTTATTACGAAATCAAGAAGTTCGATAAGTATTATTCAATTACAAAAGTGAAGGACAAGCCTCCGCTATAAACAATGGCTCAATGAATATCCTGCTCTGAATGTGTGTAGTAGGTGCCTACCATCCTTATTATAATTGGTACAAATTGTAAAGAATAAATCTTACTATGGAATACAATAGAAACCACATTGCTATGATGTAATTATATAACATTATAACAAAAAAATGCAATTGATTGTAAGTTTACAATAAAGAACATTTTTAACAATATTGTTTTAACTTAAAACTATATCGAATATGAATAGGTAAATACTGAGATGTATGTAAGTCCGGAGTCTGGAATAGTGCCTGGTATATGGCAATAAGCTCGCTCCCTATTATATGGCATCTAACATCGTCGGCAATAAGTAGGTATACACAGTACACCTCTGCCACCCCTGCTTGGAGAATAAAGGCGTGACGGTGTTTATTTTTTATTTATTACTTATAAACTTAAATACTATGAGAAAATCGTGAAAATACAAAGATAATGTTCATTTGATAGCTTCTTCGATACCTGTATACTTCCAGATTTTTAATTCACATTACCTTTTCATGACTTTTTATTTTGTACATCAATTATTGTTATTCTAAGGTACATCTCTCCCTTTTTATTCAATTTTTTCTTAAATAGATGTAAGTAACGGTTGTTATAATAGGTAAACTCTGAAATCAGAATGAGTTTGTTTATTAATTCAGTAATTATTAAATAAATACTATTTCCTCATCTATCTTTCTAGGTCTCTGACCCTTTCCTCTGGGGTAACAGTTGTGATAGTATGTTTTACATGTTTGTAAGTATTTGCTGAAATAACTAATTGAATGCCAATCAATATCAGGATTATGAGTTAGTTTGCTGAATGGATAGACACCACACATTTATTGGTAGAAACATACAAAGAAAATTGAGCATAAAAACAATAAAAAGTACAGGCAAATAGGCAAAAAAACTATCATTGTAAGGCCAAACACTTGTAAGTTATTGCATATATTTACATTGAATATCACATTAAATAATGTTTACCTATTTAACTAATATCATGTGAACTAATATCATGATATTTTATAGTTTCTATGTATGTTCATATATCTGAGAATACAAGTGTAAAAAAATATTTTAAGTACAACCTATCTACTATATTATCATGCCAGATAGGCAGAGAGTACAAGACATTTATAAATAATACAACTATATTTTTGTGCCAATTTTAATAACGTAAGGTGTAGTTACTATTACACATTCCCTACTGGGAATGTAGTATTAAATACCTATACTAAATACTGCTGCTAACGTAATATTATTTAATGAGGTACCTCGATTTACTTGTTGCTTACTGAAACATCGTGTGTCCTAAAGTTGGTATTATTATCCTCCGATGATTATCTACCCGTGTCGAGTAATTTTTACACAATTGCGTTTCTTCTATACATTTCGTTTCACCCTTTTACAGCTCATTTCGCGGTTTTTCAAGTTATATTATTTATGTTTGATACCTATAATTTATAAGAATAGCCTTGTTAAACTTAAGATAAAAATTCTATAATTATTTTTCAAAGTTTAATATTTACCGCCTATTTTGACACTGACAGCACATTGACAGCGCCAACCGTGACCCACCTCTTGAGGTGGGTCACCGTGAGCGTCTTATGAGCGAAATCCATGACGCCATCTATGACGTCATCGATGCGATCACAACGATCGCGGGCGCCATGTGGAACGCCTGAAATGGCGAAAATTTCGACGTTTATACCAAGTGGAACGTACTCATTGGGTGCGTTCCACTAGTAGCCCACGCCGACCACGCTCCCAATTGTGACAATTGCCGTTCCACAAGGTTGTCAGTGCCACAATCGTTCACGCAAGTGGAACGTACCATGGGACCATAGTGATCGATTTGTCAAATACTAAGGGCGGGATTTTAGAATATTGTTCCTCTAAGTATATTTTTTTGTCTATTGTAAAATACCTATAAGGTATTTCACATATGATTATAATTTCAGTGAATCTAAATTGCAAAAAAAAAGGAAGTAGTTATAACATTTAATCAATTGTAATTATAACAATTCATTCTAGCAACCTGTTTCTCCAGTTCGAATCAAGAATTGTGAATTTGTTATTACGAAATCAAGAAGTTCGATAAGTATTATTAAATTACAAAAGTGAAGGACAAGCCTCCAGCTATAAACAATGGCTCAATGAATATCATGCTCTGAATGGGTTTAATAGGTGCCTACCATCCACCACTGAATACAATAGAAACCACAATGCTATGATGTAATTATATAACATTATAACAAAAACATGCAATTGATTGTAGGTTTACAATAAAGAAATATTTAAAAAAATATTGTTTTAATGTTTTAACTTAAAACTATATCGAATATGAATAGGTAAATACTGAGATGTATAGAAGGTAATTATAATAATATACAGTAATTTTAAAATGTGACTATATAGGTAAATAAATAGCACATATAATGCCCCTATAAAACCTTGTGTGGTGTTAGTCAGGACTGCAGACACATGATAGTAAAACAGACCACTCCTATATCTTGAAAATGTATAGCAGTTGAAAATAGCTTGAAATAAAACCACCACTTAATTTTTGGGTTGTTCGTGTTTATATTGGTGAAAAGTGCATATTTACAATAGTAGTGTTTTCATTCTAAATATCTCTGACGATCCCTTGCAGTGTTATGGTCGTGGTCATTTATGCATTAACTAATTTTATTAACATAATAAAAATAATAAAGTATTACTTACTGACTACCTCGTTGGTCTAGTGGCGAGCACATCGCTTTGAGATAACGAGGTCCTGGGTACAAATCCTAGGTCGGACAATTGTAGTCTTTCTAACAAAAACTTCCCAGTATGAGTCCGGAGTCTGTAATAGTGCCTGATATATGGCAATAGGCTCGCCCCGTATTTTATGTGATCTAACATCGTCGGCAATAAGTAGGTGTACACAGTACACCTTTGCCACCCCCGCTTGGAGAATAAAGGCGTGACGGTGTTTATTTTTTTATTTATTACTTATAAACTTAATTACTATGAGAAAATCGTGAAATTACAAAGATAATGTTCATTTGATAGCTTCTTCGATACCTGTAAACTTCCAGATTTTTAATTCACATTGGCTATTTATGACTTTTTATTTTGTACATCTATTATTGTTATTCTAAGGTACATCTCCCCCTTTTTATTCAATCTTTTTCTTAAATACATGTAAGTAACAGTTGTTATAATGGGTAAACTCTGAAATCAAAATGAGTTTAATAATTCAATAATTATTAAATAAATACTATTTCCACATCTATCTTTCTAGGTCTCTGACCCTCTCCTCTGGGGTAACAGTTGTGATAGTATGTTCCACATATTTGTAAATATTTGCTGAAATAACTAATTGAATGCCAATCAATATCAGGATTATGAGTAAGTTTGCTGAATGGATAGACACCACACATTTATTGGTAGAAACATAAAAAGAAAATTGAGCATGAAAACAACAAAAAGTAAAGGCAAAATAGGCAAAAAAACTATCATTGTAAGGTCAAACACTTGTAAGTTATTGCATATATTTACGGTGAATATCACATTAAACAATGTTTACTTATTTAACTAATATCATGATATTTTATAGTTTCTATGTATGTTGATATATCTGAGAATACAAGTGTAAAAAAATAGTTGAAGTACAATCTATCTACTATATCATCATGCCAGATCCCTTGCAAGATAGGCAGAGAGTACAAGAATAATACAACTAAATTTTTGTGCTCATTTTAATAACGTAAGGTGTAGTTACTACTACACATTCCCTACTGGAATGTAGTATAAAATACCTATATTAAATACTGCTGCTAACGTAATATTATTTAATAAGGTACCTCGATTTACTTGTTGCTTACTGTAACATCGTGTGTCCCTAAAGTTCGTATTATTATCCTCCGATGATTATCTACCCGTGCAAGTTATTTTTACACAATTGCGTTTCTTCTATACATTTCGTTTCACGCTTTTGCAGCTCATTTCACGGTTTTTCAAGTTATATTATATGGTTGATACCTATAATTTATAAAAATAGCCTTGTTAAACTTAAGATAAAAATTATATAATTATTTTTCAAAGTTTAATATTTACCGCCTATTTTGACACTGACAGCACATTGACAGCGCCCACCGTGACCCACCTCTTGAGGTGGATCACCGTGAGCGTCTTGTGAGCGAAATCCATGACGTCATCTATGACGTCATCGATGCGATCACATCGATCGCGGGCGCCAAGTGGAACGCCTGAAATGGCGAAAATTTCGACGTTTATACCAAGTGGAACGTACTCATTGTAACATATAACACTATCTCGCTCTCTAATTGGCAGATTGACAGTGTGTATAAATAATAAATGAAATATCTGATAGGAGAAAATATAATTCGAGCAAGGTACTCGAACGAACTTGTACTCGAACAAGGCGTTGTTGTGTGAGTGTATGGAAAGGACCTGTTGAAACGTTATACACTCTGCCTAGCGTGAAGAGATCTGGGATGATGATACAGTTAGATAGATTGTAATTCTATAAATTTACAGTACTTGTTGGTTTGTATGAACACGGTCAGAAGTAGTGAAGTGGTATAAAATTAGTTTTCTATACTGGTAGCCCTGATTATGACAGTCAATCAATGTCAAGCAAGAGTTTTGACGGGTGACAGACATAAACTCGCGAATTCGCGACTGCCCGCGACGCCCAGTGTCTATTTGTTTCAATTGTTGTTCTGTGATTTGTTTCGTGTGGCTGTTTACTTTAAAAATGTACTCCGTTTAGCGTGCAATAACATCAGTAAAGTTATGTGATGTATTCAGATTGTAAATAACACATCCGCTATATTCCAGTGTGACCAACGTTCAAAACTCAATTGGAATCTCTTTTTATAATTAAAATAATCATTTTTGTTAAAATATCCGCTTTTGGTAAGTTTTTCCTGGTTATAAATATATGGTTGGTATATAAATTTTTCCTGGTTATAATACAATTTAATTAATTTTTTTTATTTATTAGAGTAATTTATTAGTATGAGACGAACTGCCTTATACACGCTCGCCGGATTTTACGCTAGCAAATTAAATTCATCTATGATCAGAGAATACAGAGTTCTGTTGAAAAATCTTATAGAGCAGCGTTTTCCAAACTTTATTGTGCCATGGCCCAGTCATTTTAATGTCCCATTATGACCCACCACAAGTTTTTAATCCTAGAGCATATAGTGTTCACATAATATAAATAAGTGTATTAAAGTAAAAAAAACGTGAACTTTGACCAATAATAATAATATTATATCAATATTTATTCTTTATTGTACACATATGTTATGTTAACAAAAAACAATTTTACGGAAAGTTTATGTACAAAGGCGAGCTTAACTCAATATTGAGTTTTCTTCCAGCAAACCTTAGAGCGATAGAGATACAGTTAGTTAGATTAGAGATGAAAATAGAGTAGAGGATAGCAAGTGTACCTACAGTAGAAATTAATAGAATATCCTAAACTAACAATATATATTATACAAAATATTACACTAACATAGAAATCTAACTAAATAGTACTAAATATACATACATACATAAATATAATAAAATATAACTAAATATATGCATATATAAATAAATATATACAAATACATATATGTTAATATTATATACTGATAAATATAATTCATGGAGACAGGAAATGTTCTTTAGTTCTCTTCTTGAACGCGTCCAGTGAGATGAACGCGTCCAATCATAATAATGTCATATTTTAGTAGGATGTATGAAGCTGTATAAGTTGTATAAGCAATGAGAAAATGCTGTGATCAAATATTTTATTTTCGTGGCCCGGTGCTGGGTTGTGACCCACCATATGGAAAACAGTTGTAAAGTAAAAAAAACATTCAGAATGCTTGTTGATATATATCTATATATTAATATGTGAAGCACAAACTTTGTACCCCTTTTTACGAAAATTGCACGGACGGAGGAGTATGAAATTTCCCACACTTATAGTTTATATAGAGAGGGAGTGCAGAATGCTAATATTCTTTTAAAATTATGCATAAAAAATACATTAAATCAATAAAAAAACATTACACACACTACCATGTATTTGACAACACAGGCATATATACTCTTTTGTTTATTGCTAAAGCCTGTGGTCAAATTGAGAATAGTGTAATATTGTTTGTCTTTAATATTATTTGTCTATAGTCTTACTGAATGTCAAACATAACCAGCAAACGATGAAAGAGTAGGTCGAATATCGACCTGTGGGCGACCACTAGTTTAAGTTATTCCAGAAAGAATTTTAAATTAGTGTCAAAGGATAAACTATATTTAGTTTTATATGTACGTTAATGAGTTTTTATTACAAGTTCTAACAGGATATTTCCTCACAGACATCTCTTGCTTCCTCCACTCTCATTATATCAATTTAGACTGTAACCGGAAAATATGTATGAGACTAACTTTGAGAGTGGAGGAAACTGGAGGTCTGTAAGGAAAGAACTTGGTGCTTTGTACTCGGTCTGTAAAAGGGATCTGGAGATTATTTGGACAGAAAAAGTTGTCATACTACTTGGTCCAGTGAAACCATTTCAGCAGCCCGGGAGAAATCTTTGTGACCCACATGTATTTGTTTAGGTCTGGGTGTTTGTTTATGTTAATTTCATGTTTGTAAATGCACCCATGATATAGGAATTATTCCTACTGTGAGGTCACTTTTTTTTAAAGACAGTGTCTCATTAGTTTAGTGATGAATAACACTCTTAGCAATCACAAGGTCCTGAGTTTGAATCCTAGGTCAGATAAGCATCGTCACACCTATATTCCCCAAGCAGGGGTGGCAGAGGTGTACTGAGTACACCCACTTTTAGCCGACGATGTTAGGTCCCATGTAATAGGGAGTGAGCCTATGGCCATATACTGGGCACAATTCCAGGTTCTGGACTCCTCCTACTAAGAAGTTTCCTTTAGAAAAACTTCATTTGTCTGACCTAGGATATGAACCCGGGACTTTGTGATCACCAAGCGATGCGCTTTGCCATTAGACCAACGAGGCAGTCCTATGTCAGATATGTTATTTTTCGATCGAAAAAATTCCAGTACCAGTTAAGAGTGTGAGATTGTTGCTAGTATAATGGCAACGTCCATGACGTCACTAAACGGCCCAACGGAAGATCAGCGCTGGTTCCTTAAGTAGCCAGCATTATGCTGAGTTGGGTTCGTTTTTGTAACGAATTCTTTAATTACTATTGCTACAAATGTTTAATCATGTAATATCCTACTTGACCACATGACCATCTGCCTGTAACATATCGCACTCGTTGCAAATAAAGTTTTCTTTCTTTCTTTCAATGAGCTATAATATTTTTCACATAAGATGGGTAGTGACAGTTCTAAGTGCCAAATGAAATTAATATTTCATTCAATGGTATTAAGGTATAAAACCATAAGTATAGAAAGTAAAAATATAATTTTCTTTAACACTTACAACTGTCTAGTACCTAAGATGTTACATGAAAAATACTATAATCCACTATCACACTGTTTTGTTTTCTTAAATAACGTGCCCCCACACGTGGATTTATTCCTGTCTCATGGGTGCATTTACTAACATAAAACACACACACAAACAGCCAGAACAAAAAAATAATTGCAAGCCACACAAAGATATTGAACCTGTGATTATTTGACTTAGTGGTCGGAGCAGTTTAAGCTCTTAACCACTGCTCCAAATTGTTTGTCTGACATTATATTGTCTGTTCAATGTAGGTTTGGGACATGATATTGTCTTATCAATGTAGGTTGGTATAGAACACCTGCCACGTCTACTTGGGGAATGTAGGTGTTTTTAATTTTTCATTAAGTATGACTAAGTAGTGATAACCTAGGTTAAAAGTTAGAACCCCAGATTACGAAACGTGATAAGATTTTCCCAAAAAAGTGATGGACATATTATCTTTCTGTGGTTGTTAATAAATATTTTTATTGGTTGGTTTCAATATTTAACTCAAGGTTAGATCCACCTGCTACCAGTAGTTTTGACGTATTTTTTAATGGAAAATCTGTCAAAACACTACTGATAGTAAGCAAACCCTACTTTTTTATTTTTTAACAACCTATTCTATATCCCACTGCTGGGCAAAGGCTTTCCCTTTACGTCCCCACACAAATCGATCCTAGGCCTGTAATATCCATGTCTTTCCCGCATAAGTGTCCAAGTCGTCACGCCATCTTCGTCTCGGCTGACCACGGCGTCTGTGACGGTCCTCAGGGGTCCATACAGTGACGATGTTTGCCCACCTTTATTCCTGGAGTGGGATTGGGCAGGACATGTCGTGCGTATGGACTCGCAAACCCTACTATCCTACTAATGTATGTTTGTTGGTCAATCACGCAAAAATGGCTGAACGGATTTGGGTGAAATTTCGCACACAATAGTTTATTACCTGCATTAACACATAGAATACTTTTATCCTGGAAAAATGTAAGGTTTCTGTCTAAAGCCCACACCTACAAAGTTGCAGGCAGAAACTAGTAATATTATAAACCTAAAAGTTTGGATGTTTGTTCCTCAATCATACCTAGATATATATAGACCTAGATATACTGCTCGAAGAAAAAACGCCGGAAGCATGGAACAGGGGTGTGGTGGTACTTTTTTTCAAGAAAGGTGATAACACTTTAATGAAGAAATATAGGCCCATCACACTGCTGAGCCATGTTTATAAGTTGTTTTCGAGAGTCATCACGAATCATCTCGAACGCAGGCTTGATGACTTCCAGCCTCCCGAACAAGCGGGTTTCCGGAAAGGCTTTAATACCATAGACCACATACATACGCTGCGGCAGATTATACAGAAGACCGAGGAGTATAATCGGCCACTATGCTTGGCGTTTGTGGACTATGAGAAACCCTTCGATTCGATCGAGACTTGGGCGGTTCTTAGATCTCTCCAGCGATGCCGCATTGACTATCGGTACATTGAAGTGTTGAAGTGCTTGTATAATAACGCCACCATGTCAGTCCGAGTACAGGGGCAGTGCACGAAGGCGATCCCCATAAAAAGAGGAGTAAGGCAGGGAGACGTCATTTCTCCGAAACTGTTTACGGCCACCTTAGAGGACGCCTTCAAGCTCTTGGAATGGCAAGGACTTGGCATCCACATCAATGGCGAATACATCACTCACCTTCGATTTGCCAACGACATTGTGGTCGTGGCGGAGTCGCTGGAAGATCTAGGACGAATGCTCGGTGACCTCAACAGAGTATCTCAACAAGTGGGTCTTAAAATGAACATGGACAAAACGAAAATAATGTCTAACGTCCATGTCGTACCCACCGCACTCACCGTTGGGAACTCTACTCTTGAAGTTGTCGACGAATACATTTACCTGAGACAGGTAGTCCGGTTAGGTAGGTCCAACCTTGAGAGAGAGGGCAATCGACGAATCCAACTCGGCTGGGCAGCGTTCGGGAAACTGCGCAACATCTTCTCATCCAAAATACCTCAGTGCCTTAAGACTAAAGTTTTTAGTCAATGTGTGTTACCAGTGATGATATATGGATCAGAGACGTGGTCTCTTACAATAGGTCTCATAAAAAAAAGCTCAGAGTTGCTCAGCGAGCTATGGAGAGAGCTATGCTCGGCGTTTCTCTACGCGATCGAATCAGGAATGAGGAGATTGGTAGAAGAACCAAGGTCACCGACATAGCCGTTAAGATTAGCAAGCTGAAGTGGCAATGGGCGGGCCACATAGCGCGTAGATCGGACGGGCGTTGGGGCAGAAAGATTCTAGAGTGGAGACCACGTATTGGCAAGCGCAGCGTGGGACGACCGCCTGCCAGATGGACCGACGATCTTGTGAAAATCGTAGGAAGTCGTTGGATGCAGGTGGCATCGGACCGGTTAGGCTGGAAAGCGATTGGGGAGGCCTACGTTCAGCAGTGGACAAGTATAGGCTGAGATGATGATGATGATGATGAATATTACTGGTAACAATATAGAGTATTCTTTTTATTTATACTAGTGGTCGCCCATAGGTCGATATTCGACCTACTCTTTCATCGCTTGCTGGTTATGTTTGACATTCAGGAAGACTATAGACAATTAATATTAAAGACAAACATCAATTTAACGTGTATTGTGTCAAATACATAGTAGTGTCTGTAATGTTTTTTTCATTGATTTAATGTATGTTTTATGCATAGTTTTAAAAATATTAGCATTCTGCATATAAACTATAACTGTGGGAAATTTCATACTCCTCCTTCCGCGCAATTTTCGTAAAAATGTGTACAAAGTTTTTGCTTCACGTATTAATATATAGATTCTCCAGGCAGGGTTGCAGAGGTAAATTTTTACACCCACTTTCGCTGACGATCTTAGGTCCCATGTAATAGGGGGCGAGACTACAAAAAAACATTTGCCCAACCTAGAATTTGAACCCAGGAGCACGTGATCGCGAGGCGCATTATTCGCCACTAGACCAACGAGGTATTAATTCATCCATTAACGCCGTCGCCCCTATATTCTATAAGCGGGGGTGGCAGAGATGTACTGAGTACACCCACGTTTTGCCGACGATGTTAGGTCCCATATAATAGGGGGCGAGCCTATTGCCATATACCGGGCACAATTCCAGACTCCGGACTCATACTGGGAAGTTTATTCGTTAGAAAAACTTAATTTGTCCGACCTAGGATTTGAACCCAGGACCTCGTGATCACCAAGCGATGCGCTTTGCCACTAGACCAACGAGGTATTCAATCATTACAAATTCATAACGTGTTTTTTATAGTTATCCATAATTCTCGTTAAACATCAAGTATTCCTTCAAAACCTTTTTACTGTCATTTACAAACATGTCACACTCCAGTTTTGAGTTCAGGATCTTCAGGATGTTCCTGTCTAGATAGTCAGTTAAGGCAAGCCAGAGCCAAGTCTCCTGAGGGCTCCCTTCGGTTTCCACTCGACCATCGAAGACACTTTTCCACTTCTGGAGGATACAGGTCTAACGGTTCCTGTCTAGATGGCTAATTATGGCAAGCCAGAGCCAAGAGTCCTGAGGGCCTTCTTCGGTTTCCATCCGACCTACGAAGACACTCTTCCACTTTTGGAGGATACAGGTCTAACGGTTCCTGCCTTGCTGGCCAATTAAGGCAACCCAGAGCCAAGAGTCCTGAGGTTCCCTTCGGTTTCCACTCGACCATCGAAGACACTCGTCCACTTCTGGAGGATACAGGTCTAACGGTTCCTGTCTAAATGGCTAGTTAAGGCAAGCAAAAGCCAAGAGTCCTGTGGACCCCCTTCGGTGTCCACTCCACCGACGCAGATACACCGAGGTGGGAGACTCAGACTGACTTGAAGGCCGTAGTTTTGTTACTCACCAGCAGATAATATCTTTATTGTTATTTTGCGATTTGTAAATCTATGTGTTGCGCAATATAACTACATATTTACGAACTGGTATAAAATATTTATGTGCTGAAAATAGTTTTACATAACCATACGAGGTGATGTTGGTGAGAAATAATTCGTTTTACTATGTTTTTCACTTTCTTTTTTGATAAACAATGCCTGATTTTGAAGTAACACGATGATGTGGAAACTTGAAGCTTCAAATGTAGGTTAAAAATGACGGACGCAGTGGTTAAGAGGTTAAGCCTCCCTGCTCACTGGGTCGAATAGTCGTTCGATTCCCGCACGGGACAAATCTTTTTGTGACCCATAATTATCTGTTTCGGTCTAGGTGTTTGTGTATGTGAATTTTCATGTTTGTAAACGCACTATTACACAGGAATAGATTTAAGTGTGGGGTTACGTTTTATTAAGAAAAATAAATTAATCACCTAATAATAATAACTGTTATCTGAACATCTATTGCGAGTGCTTGGCTTCTGGCAACCGTCTTGTCCGGTAAAACTGTAAAGGCCCCGTGGCCAACAGCCAGCGTAGATCTTTCCCACACAATACTGGCAACCCCAGTCGAGGACTTATAAGGCGCTTCAAGGCAAAAATCGTCCTCTTTTGCCGGCGTGCTTTCTACCGGCGACATCTCGTGTCTTTTAACCTGATTCTGTTAAATTCTAGAAATTGTTGATTTGATTTCCTGATTTATGTTTAGTGTAAATATTTTTATTTATGAAAATATTATTTAAGTATAGAATACTAGCAGTACCCGGCGACTTCGTACCCGGTCGACAACAGCGCTACCTACCGGGTCTATGTTATATAGCCTATGCTACTTCTGGATAAAGTAGCTTTCTAATGGTGAAAGAATTTATGAAATCGGTTCAGTAGTTTTTAAGCTTATTCGTGACAAACATACAAAAATACAAATCTTTCCTTTTTATAATATCACTAGTATAGATAGACTAGTGATCACACTGCCTCGTTGGTCTAGTAGGAAAGCGCATTGCTTTGTGATCACGAGGTCCTGGGTTCAAATACTGGGTCTGACAAATGTAGTTTGTCTGACGAAAAATTTCCAGTATGAGTCTGGAGTCTGAATTCGCGCCCGGCATATGCCAATAGGCTCGCCTGCTATTACATGGTACTTAACATCGTCGGCGAAAAGTGGGTGTATGCAGTACACCTATGCCACCCCGGCTTGGGGAATGTATGCGTGACGGTGTTTATTTTTTCATATAAAAATATAATAACTAATCAAACTAAACGAAAGTGGTTGCTATAAAAATACTAAGAGGCGCTGGCGGACACGACCTTTGAAGCGTCTTACAGAAGTTAGGGTCCGGGGAAACTGGCTGAGGGCATCGTTGGGCGTTATTCAATATTTTTTTTAATTGTAGGATTAACCAGTTAAAACGTTTTTTGTCGTCAAACGTGACATTGGGTACCGTAGAGCACTTACACCGTCAGGAACTTAAAAACTAAAAACAAACCGCAATAAAATCTAAAATATATTTTAATTTGAAATAAAACTACTTTTTCGGATTTTATCGCGGTTTATTTTGATTTTTAAGTTCCCGACGTTTCGAGTGCTTTGCAGCACCCATGGTCACGGGAAGGACTGAGGTAGTAGGCGTCCAAAAGGCATAGTTGTTCCGGGGTACCCTCAAACTTCTTAATTATTTTTGTTGGTCCGATCTACGCAGAATGAGCTCACGGTGTCTTGAGGTCTTGCAGTGTTATGCTTGGTTTTGGATTTGATTATATTAATTACTGGATTAGATTAATTACTGGATATATTTTAATTTGGTAAATATTTTTATACAATTAATTTCTGCTTAACTCTAGCTGACGGTATCGAATGTTATTTTTTAACATTATTCTCTTTATCACGTATAAAAACTAGCATTCATACTATGATGAAAGTTAGCAACATTTTTCTATATGGCCATTGGATCGCGTGACTCTCGGCGAATGCAGACGTGCATAAATATAATTACAATAATTTTAACAATTCATTATTAGTGACCTAGTTTAGTATTTTAGCGCGATAAGCGTAACATTAGTGACTTATTGAAATGGACAATAGTGGTTTTTGATAGTTATGGATAGCAGCCCCTTTAATCAGAGCGGTCTCACACGCCGCACCCCTCCATCGACGCCCACTCCTCAAACCCAGAGGCAACAGGATGAGAGAATGGAAGTGGTCTCAACACCTGAAATACAGAACTGGATGTCTTCAATCGAGCAATGTTTAAACGAGATCTGCAACATTGCGTCCGACGGGAAGTTAAATACGGAGCAGAAACTTAAAATTACAAACCTTTGCCGAAAAGTTGGAAACGGTGTCGGACAAATGGCTGTACAGTACCAGTCATTAAAACAAAAAGCGCTCCAAACGCACAGTTCACTGCAGACCTTGAACGAACAACAAACCCTAGCCGATCGTTTAACAGAGCTCAAAGAATCCCTTGAGTCCTGCTCAAAACCAGCACCAGCAAGCACATCTTTTGCGGACATGGTGAAGAAAAACCAAAACAGCTTCATTCGTCCGAGCACCCTCAGTTCCGTGGCAATTTATCCGTGCGATAAATCGAAGACAAGTGAGGAAACAAAACAAATAGTCCAACAAGCAATATGCCCCGAACAAATGAAGCTAAAAGTTCGTGCTGTTCGCAAAATTAGAAACGGTGGAGTCATCATAAGCACCGAGACAAAGAGTGACTCCGAAAAGCTGAAGCAGAATGTCCAGTTGGCTACGTCAGGTCTCACAGTTGATGAACCACATAAGCGTAAACCACGAATCATAGTTTTAGGAGTGCCCGCAACAATGGCCGAGAAAGAAGTTTTTAAATGTATTTTCGAGCAAAATATAGCCGACAAACTCCCAGCTATGACTCGGGATACATTTATGAACACAACAAAATTAAGCCACAAATCAGGCAAGAAAGCCTCTGATACTTGCAACTACATCTTAGAAGTATCGGCAGTTACTCGTAAAGCCCTCATAACCCAGGACAGAGTTTTCATAAACTGGACGTCGTGCCCGGTCAGACTTCACATTAGTGACCAGATGCTACCAATGCCAGCAATATGGCCAAATTAGGTACAAACACAGCGGTTATTGCCATGTATAGGTCTCCCTCTTTTAGGAACTTAGACCCATTTTTAAACTCGTTGAATCATACACTTACAGCACTAGCGTCTTTTAAAAATATTATACTAACAGGTGACATAAATATTAACATTGGATCTGAACATTACGATGCAGGAACTCAAGACTATCTAAATCTGTGCTCATACCATGGGCTCCTTCTCTCTCATACAAAGACTACACATCAGAGCGGTTCCTGCCTCGATCACATGATGATCAAATCCAGCCTTCAATACCTCACGCTTATTACTAATTCCTTTATTACCGACCACTACGCTGTCCTACTAAACGTAAATTTAATGCTGCCTAAGCTAAATCGCCGTCAGACTAATACCAAATTAAACATGAACTAACTGGAACATGACTTACGCAACATTGATTATAACAACATTTACAATACTGCTGACCCTAACTTATCTCTATCGTACCTAATTGAGATTGCCCAACAAGCTATTATACGAAACACGACACTAATAACAGTAAAGAATAAACATTATAATATTAAGCCATGGATTACTCCTGGGTTAATTCGGTGTATAAGACACAGAGATAAACTCCATCAGCGATCGAAGAGATACCCCGATAATTTAATTCTTCAAACGACCTATAAAAGGTACAGAAATTTCTGTAATAATCTGTTAAAAAAACTAAAAATTGAACACGATAGAAATAAATTACAGAGAGCAGGTAATAATAGCAAAGAAATTTGGAAACATATTAAGAATATTACCTTTACGTCTAAACAACGGGAATCAAGTTCGAATTTGTTGTTTACACATACTACACCCCTTTGCTCAGCTAATAATGTCAACGAATTTTTTTGTAAATGTCGGTAAGAACCTTGCAGAGGATATTCGAAAACAAACGCGCACTTATACAGCTACGTCTACCTACCAAACAAAAAAGAACTTTAGTACAAAAACGTTTGCAATGTTTGATACTGATGAACAAGAAATAAAACGAATTATTTCAGGACTAAAGGACGATTGCGCAACTGGTTGGGACGGCATAAATAACAAGATCCTTAAACGCTTACAGCACATCTTGGTACCGCCACTAACCTATATATTCCAACTTTGTCTTTCTGATGGAATATTCCCTAAATGTCTAAAAAAGGCAGTAGTGATTCCTGTCTTTAAATCCGGGAGCAAATACTTAGTTACAAATTATAGACCTATATCGTTGCTTCCCTCAATTTCCAAAATACTAGAAAAAATCATCAACAATAGATTAGTCAGTTATCTTGAAACTAACGATTTTTTTTATCAAAAACGCAATTTGGTTTTAGAGCTAAACTATCCACGGCTGACGCAATGCATGTATTTACTGAATTTGTGACACAAGAACTTGGCAAAGGATATCAAACCTTAGGAATATTACTTGACCTAGCCAAAGCATTCGATACCGTTTCTATTCCTTTGCTCTTGGAAAAACTAGAGGCTCTAGGCATTAGGGGCACGCAGTTAAAACTGTTTGCAGACTACCTAGACGAACGGTGTGTTAAAATAGTGTTAAAATAGAACCAATGTGTTAAAATAGATAATTTTACTAGCGATTACCAAAGAAACACAGGCTTTGGGGTCCCTCAAGGTAGTATACTTGCCTCTACATTGTTCCTGATCTACATTAATGACCTGTGTAATCTAAATATTGGACACGGCAAAATAATATCCTACGCCGATGACACCGCATTAATTTTTAGCGCCAAAACCACTAACGAGCTGTACGAGTATGCACAGCTTGGATTTAATTTAGTAAATAATTGGCTTCATAACAACTTATTAACATTAAATGCTGACAAAACTAAATATATTCACTTCGTTATGCGCAAGCCATACCCCACTGTAACTAACCCTCATCTATATGCAACCAACACATTGAATGTTTAGTCAGAAGAGTCCGTAAATTAATATATGTATTTAAAATACTCAGAAAAATTGCTAATTTAAAACTAGTGACACAAGTATACTTAACCCTATGTCAGTCCATAATCCAGTACTGTATTACCTCATGGGGAGGAGCCCTAAAAACTGTTTTACTGCCCCTCGAACGTGCCCAAAGAGCAGTTCTAAAAGTTGCCAATTTCCATTCATTTCGCTTTCCCACTATCCTGTTATATAAGTCCTGCAAGGTGTTAACAGTCCGCCAACTCTTTATAATGCATTTACTATTAAAACAACATAAAACACTCGCTTATACAGCTGACATGACTATTAATAAGAGACGGAAAGATATAGTCTGCCTTTCAAATTCATCTTCAAAACATATATATACTAATAGATTTTTCACTTTTCTAGGACCTTTTCTGTACAATAGAATAAATAAAGCACTAAATATATACAAATTAAATTATTTTAGCTGCAAACAAATGCTACATAACTATTTACAAAGAATGTCCTACGAACAGACGGAACAATTACTAGCAATTTGTAGATAACATATTTTCTCATAGCATATCATAACTTTAATTTTATTATAAAAGTAGAATAAAACATATGTTATTAGTTAAGCCACTTTCTAATCAAATAAGCTATATTATTGTAATTAAAATTATTAGATTTACGATGCTTTAGCACTAATCATGCCTGAAACACAGGTCTCGACCTAGTTCAGGCAAACCGGTAAATATACCTACTTAAATATAAGTTCGAATAAGATTGTATCATGTACTGATCTTAAATGAATAAATTTATTATTATTATTATTATTATATATATACCTGCTATCTCTACAACAGCCCCGCTTTCAAACTAGCGAGTTGACATGAAAAAGGGTCTTACTGTTCAGACTCGATCATTTGTTTCTAAAGCAGTGCAAAGTTTCGAATCCTAATGTGCCGAACATCCTCTTCCGGACCTGAAACCTCCTTGTGCCTCGCACAACATTCCATTGGACTTCTCGCGCATTCTCCTTTAAATAATTTTACCGTACACCTTGGTTGCCAAGCTGATCAAAACTAATGGCTCTGTAATTGGCGCAGTCATATTGTGAGCCCTTGCCTTTGTACAAGGGTACAATGACTGCGCGACGCTAATCTGTAGGGACCAGGGCAGCCCTACACCCAGAGGCCTTATAACCTGGCTGCCCGCACCTGTAGCACGCCGCGCTTCTATCAACTTCGGTCCGGCACTGCTCGCACACGTGCCCGGTCTCGAGGGAGCGGTAGCACCTCATCGGCCTCACCTCCAGCAGCTTTATTTGTGCTGAGGTGAAGCCGACAAGGAGCCTGTCCACCGCCGCCACTTTCTTAGCTGCCTTGATGGGGCAGCTAATCACTATCGTGCCAAGGGGTGTCCGGTCGCGCAACACCTCCCCCGTCTTTACGGCCTCGACTGGACTTCCCCGGCACGAGCCACCGCCTCCGCGACGTCCTCCCTCGTGACGGAGTCGTCCAGGCCTACCAGGCGCAAGGAAGCGCGCTTGGTGGGCCTGTACACCACCACACCTTCCGCGGCCAGCGCCGCGCTCATCGCGGCCGCGAGGGCGTCCGCCTTAGGGCCGCTATCGGCTCCCGGCACTTGTATGAGGCGCGCCCCCACCCTAAACTGGAAGGACTCGATGCGAAAGTCCCTCGGGTTAATGAGCTGTCGCGCACGCGTCATCGCGGTGGCGAACGACACCCCGTGGGTCTCCGCGTGTCGGCAGCTTAACAGCCACCACCGTTGAACGCGGCAACCGTAGCCGTGCGTCTCTTCTTCGTGCGCGCTTGCGCGGCCGGCTCGGCGGACCGCACCGGTTGGGCGGCCCTCGCTGATGGGGCGGGCGGCGCCAGTAGAACGGCCGGCGCCGGTTGGGCGGCCTGGGCGGGTCTTTCCCCGCTAGCCCACCGCATTCCACTGTCCCTCCGCGGAGCTTTCTGGGGCAGGCGGTCAATGATTACAACCATATTCCAACTGAAATAAAACTATTTTACGGATTTTATCGCGGTTTATTTTTGATTATTAAGTTCCCGACGTTTGTTAATGGGACCAACAAAAATAATTAAGAAGTTTGAGGGTACCCCGGAACAAAAATGCCTTTTGGAACACCTCAGTCCCTCCCGTGACCATGCGTCCTGCAAAGCACTCGAAACGTCGGGAACTTAAAAATTCAAGAATAAACCGCGATGAAATCCGTAAAATAGTTTTATTTCATGTGTAAAATTCGCGTGAATCTAAGAACTCAGCATATTCCAACTCTTTGCTATATATAGTCTATTCCCAACCGTTCGAGTGATTATATTCTTTTTAAGTTTTTTCGAAAAGGTAAACAAAAAGGGCGCCCTTGGCGCCATTGGGCGTCATGAGGCGCCATGTCATTATTTCAAACACCATATAGATAGGACTGAAAAGCATAAAGGGATTATAAACTCAGTTCAGCTGTACACTTTTTGCGGACACTTAATACCATTTAGGTAACCAATTTAAAAATCTTTGTTCCTACGTGGATCGTATTTCCTTTTTATTCGATATATTATGGCTTGTCATTTAAACGGAGGATCCATGCAAATTTATCGGTTAATATTTGTTTGTATAGTGACTGTGTTCTCGGTGACTTTGTTTGTTTAGAAGTAGTAATTAATGTCAAAATAAAGTGTATAAGAAAGAAGCTGATTACGATAAATTTGTCACCTTTCTTATTACTTATATAACATAAGTGTAAGCAGTGCAATTCATCAATTTATAAGCCTAAACGGATTGAGTACTATCAAAATATTGCTAAAGAAAATTAAACTATTACTCACAGACACAACACTGAATTTTCTATGATTTACACAACTCGAGAAGCCATGATAAGTGAGAGCAATAACCTGGAGCCCGGCGTCACGTTCGCACCCATTACGATGCAGTATGGTGACTATAAGGTAGAACTAATACGGACTATACCTATTTCAGATACGGTTTAAATACGCTGTAAACCGTTTATTACCGAGTTCAAAACGAACAAGTTTCTCAATTCGTCTGTATATACAGGTGAATTTTTAAGATCGAATAGTAAGGGCAGCTTTCTCAACCGTTCTAGATACAGGAAAACGGCCCTAGGAGACTTCCATAATTTTTGCGAAAACTACAGATTCTAAAAAAAAATGTAGTAAGAAAATGGCCAATTTGAGATGTGGCATATGCGTAGAAAGAAAGAATTACGGCAACAAACAGTGCCCGAAAATTATACGTTAGTTATATGCCAACAAGGCCATAATCGTACCAATGTTTGGTCACCCTACTTAGAGACGTTGGGGTCTAAGTAAGTATCCTTGTCATCACGTTTTTTTTTCGCAGTGTTCTCAATCCGTTTTAGGTAATAAATCTATGGTGTACGAGGCATGCTTTTTAAGTTCTGTCGTTTCCATATTTCCCGGCAATTTTGAATTTGGAACTATATATTCGAATGTGTTTAAATTTTGAATCTCAAAACAGTTGAAAGTATTAGGATTAATGCTATTGTTTAGTCACAACGTCGATTGGAACCTGTCAGGTTACGTACGAAAATGAAGCTTTACTAACACTTAGACCTAAAGCCTACTAACCGATAATGGACCATATTGTTGTCTGATAAAAATAAAATAAATTAAATTAAATTAAGGAAAATGTTCATGCAATAATTTTCTACAACTTTAGAAGAGGCCTGACACGGCTTCAGTGTTTTGAAGAGCTAACATCTGTGTTCAGTGATGAAGCCCCATGTCTGCGGACTGTCGAACGCTGGTATATAGAATTCCAGCGTGGACATACTAGTGTTAGTGACAAATCTCGCAAAGGACGCCCAAAATCCGCCTTCACTGAAGATAACATCATTGCTGTGAGACTACTAATTCTCGAAGATCGTCATGTGACGTATCGAGAGATAGAGGTTCTATTAGGCATCTCAGGGACAACCATTCAGAAGATCTTGCATGAAGCGCTTGGTGTGAGAAAGCTAGTTTGCCGTTGGATACCGCATCTGCTTTCCGACGATCACAAGGCGGCCCGCGTGAGATGGTGTAAGAAAACTCTGCAAAGGTTCAACCGAGGAGAGTCAAATTACGTCTACGACATCATCAGTGGTGACGAATCTTGGATCTATGCCTACGATCCTGATTCCAAACAACAATCTACAATCTGGGTCTTTCAAGACGAGCCAAAGCCGACTAAAATTGTTCGTTCTTGAAGCACTTCAAAGAAGATGGTGGCCACGATCATTGGAAAAACCGGCCATGTTGCGACTATTGCACTTGAAGATTGTAGAACGGTTAACGCAGAGTGGTATACCACAGTTTGTTTACCACAAGTCATCGCCGAACTTCAAAAAACTAACTCAAAGCGACGCATCATCCTGCACCACGACAACGCAAGCTCACACAGCGCTCGTCAAACGATTTAGTATTTGAAGCAGGAAAAAGTAGAAATTCTTGACCATCCTCCATACAGTCCTGACCTAAGCCCTAACGATTTCTTTACATTTCCTAAAATTAAGAAAAGTCTTCGTGGTCAAAGGTTCCAGTCCGGTAAAGGAGCAGTCGACGCTTTCAAGTCAGCCATTTTGAACACCCCCACTTTAGAGTGGAATAAATGTTATAATAACTGGTTTGAACGAATGGAAAAGTGTATACTACGTGGTGAATACTTTGGAAAACAAGAAAAAATACTATAAGGTTTTAGTTATGTTTTTTTCTTCAAACGACAAAACTTAAAAGACATGCCTCGTAAACAGTGCAATTATATAATTTTCTTAACGTGCTTTTAGTACCTGTATGTTGAAAACAATATTTTAAGTCAATTTTTTGACTTTTATTTCGTATCCTAATAGCATCAATAAATCAATAGTATATTCTATTATTACTTCACATTGGCGAAATACGCTGTTAAAGTGTGGGACCATTCATTAAAACAAGAAGTCAAATTTTCAATAATATTGAAATATGATCAGAAAGATAACGAGGAACTTAAGTCTTTTTGGCTGAAAGAAAAGTTTCTAGTGTCGAGGAAATTGCTGCGAAGAGATTCGTTTGTATATTATATTTTCTACCTGTTTTTATATTTATTAACACAGGAAAGTCAGAGAGCTCTGTAAGGAATGAACCTGTTGGAATTCCGTACACTCCTACCCCTCAAGGGATCTGGCGTAACATAGATAAAAAGAACGCGAAGAATACCTCTTAGTGCGTATTTGTGGAGGCAGGTTTGTGGTCACCTGTTGTTGGAAATTATCTATCTATCTATAACATCACGTCAGATCCCTTGCGGGGCAGGCAAATTAGAAATTATCAAGCCTTGTATAAGGCTTGCAACTACTTCGATCAATGGTTTAACGTGGCTTTCGGAGTACAGGTACACTCCTATAATGAAAAACACAAAGCTCCCTTCCGACGCCCTTACTTCTATCGCATACAAATACCGCACAAAGGACCATACATTAATTTCGTGGGAAAGGTCGATGGAATCCCGTTGCAGAGCACAATGTCGAGACACCTAGTATATACCCTCTCCATAGCGACAGCCCAATCCGAGGCCGTTCCTCCTTAAGGCGCCCTTAAGCTAGTTTCCCCTTTGCCCTTTCAGATTTTCACATATGAAACTAACTTGTGAAACCAACTGAAAATGAATTAAATTCTGACTTTGAATGAATAAGACAAACATTTTCGTGCCTACTGGCCATTTCACGCACACCCCCTCTTTATCAAGGTCGGTGCGCCATATTTATGGGGTGTACCTTGACGCCGAAACTATTAATTAATTATTTATATCCTTAACTAGCAGCCTGCCTCGTTGGTCTGGTGGCAAAGCGCATCGCCTTATGATCACGAGGTCCTGGGTTCAAATCCTAGGTCGGACAAATGTAGTTTTTCTAACGAAAAATTCCCAGTATGAGTCCGGAGTTTGGAATTGTGCCCGGTATATGGCAATAGGCTCGCCCCCTATTACATGGGACCTAACATCGTCGGCGAAACGTGGGTGTACTCAGTACACCTCTGCCATCTCCTCTGGGGAATATAGGCGTGACGGTGTAACTAGCAGTTTTCCGCGACTTCGTACCCGGTCGACAACAGCGCCACCTACCGGGTCTATGTTATATAGCCTTTGTTACTTCTGGTTAAGGTAGCTTTCCAATGGTGAAAGAATCATTAAAATCGAATCAGTAGTACCGGAGATATACGAGACTCTATAATATTAGTATAGATTATTATGGGAGAAGCTCGTACTGGTGACAGTTTCTGGCTTTTTTCATATTCGAGCGTCTCCTTTCTTCGGAATTCATTTTAAGCCGTTGGTTCCTGTTGCCACGTAATATGGTAATCGTTAAGCCAAGTAAGAAGCCTTATACGCAGCTTGATAAGTTCAACAACAGGTGGCCACAAACCTGTCCGTGCTATCCCTGAAGGGATGGACATAGGCTACGTTTGGTCTCGGAAAAAAAAAAAACGCCGTCACGCCTATATTCCCCAGAGGGGGTGGCAGAGGTGTACTAATTACACCCAAGTTTAGCCGAGGATGTTAGGTCCCATGTAATAGGGGGCGAGCCTATTGCCATATCCCGGGCACAATTCCAGACTCCGGACTCATACTGGGAATTTTTCGTTAGAAAAACTACATTTGTCCGACCTAGGATGGTCTCGAATAAAATGTAATTAGTGAAAAGCTGATAAAAGCTTGTTTAGAGAACCTAGCATTTTTGAAGTTAATAAATATAGCACTGTATTACTAAGATATCTAATTCGAGATACTCTAGCACGCTAAGGGGTCGATTTTTGCAGTTCCTTTTAGTTGTGCCCCTATTCCACTTGGCCATGGAAATTCATATGTAGGTTTTTGGTAGAAAATAAAGAATAGGTAGATAGATAGATAGAGTACTCTTTATTGTACACCAGTGATATTTACAATTAATTACATACAAGAAAAAAAATAGGTACAATTGGCGGTCTTATCGCTAAAAGCAATTTCTTCCAGACAACCAATGTATTGGAAGAAGCAACATACGGAATAGGGCAGTTATGGTGGCGTACGAATTATGTGTTTCATTGTTTTAAGTGACGTCGGTTACCAAATATATGCCTTAAAATCACTCGAACGAATTTGCGAGTAGAGATAGTCTTAATATATAAAACTAGTTTCATCCCGCGACTTCGTCCATGTTTACTCAAGACAGAAACCTAACATTAATTTCGGGATAAAAAGTATGCTATATGTATTTCAGGTAATAAAACTATCTGTGTGCTAAAGGACATTGTTCTGCGCCCATATGCATGGGCGCAGAATCATGTGATTTGCCCCAGAACCAACAGCAATGAAAAAAATCTTGTATGATTTTAAATCACCCATAAATTCTCTTAAGGCATTAATTATCAAACGGACAAGCGGGGGAATAGCAATATTGCAAAAAATGTATTAGGTTTTGAGGTTATAATTCAGTAGCCATTAATACATATGAGGTTATATTGTGTGTGTTGGCATTCAGTAAAGATGTCGGCGACTTCGATATAAGCACTCACAATACTATGAAATATTCGTTTTAGATTGCAAATTGTTCTAATAACAACAACATTCAATAGATTAATAATGATTGCATGGGTCAAATGTTTGTTGGTTCTGGGGCAATTTTCGACAATGTCCTTTCTTCCAAATCCGTTCAGCCGTTTTTGCGACATTGAGTAAAAAACACCCAAACATATAAACTTTTGCATTTATAAAATTAGTAGGATTAGCTGTTATACTCGGCTGTGTACTGCGTTTATTTCGGAATATCTTTATATACAGGAGAGTTTATCGAAAACCACCAAACAAACTAATCATTCCTCTTTAAGATATTAGTATTAATATAGATTCCGGTGCGATTGTGTTCGTAATTTTCCTCCTTCTTGACCGATTTTGTTGTTTTTTTTTTTTGTATTTATGGGGTCACCTGAATGTTCTTAGCTATAGTCTGCTATTGCGATTTTGGTAAAATTGTCGTTCATTTACTTCATACTCGTTGGTTTTGAGAGTTTTGATAATCTATTTTTTCAACGGTGTCCTTATGGTTTTCCATAGGCGTACCACTTGAAACAATTTTGCAGATTACTGACTTTAGGCATAATTGCAATTAAACGAATGTTAAATACACACACACCGTCACGCCTATATTCCCCAAGCGGGGGTGGCAGAGGAGTACTGAGTACACCCACGTTTCGCCGACGATGTTAGGTCCCATGTTATAGGCGGCGAGCCTAAATGCCGAATGTTAAAGCATGTAATATTAGCCTTGTTAATAAACTGTCCGGCGGCACGGGCCTCCTCTCAAACTGAGAGGGTTTTGGCCGTAGTCCCCCACGCTGGCCCAGTGTACTGGCGAACTTCACACACCTTCAAGAAACTCATAGGCATGCAGGTTTCCTCACGATGTTTTCCTTCACCGTTAAAGCAAGTGATAATTAATTTTTAATACGCTCATGCTTTGGATAAGACAGGTGCGTGCCTGGGTTTGAACCCGAGACCTCTGATTTTGTAGTCCAACGGTTTAACCACAAGGCTATCACTGCCTATACGAGTAGCATGCTATAATTACAAATGTAAAAATAGCAGACTTGGGGCCCGGGTAGGTAGCGCTTTTGTCGACCGGGTGCGGAGACGCGGGAAACTGCTAGATACTCATAATTCTTCTTTTTTCAGATGTCAGTGATGGTCAAACGATGGTATCGATCCAGGAGAAATCAGTGTATAATATTCGTCGCTATCATAGTATGTATAGCCTATTATATAAGCCTAAACGGTAGCCTAGAAAGAATACCAGATTTGGACATAACCAGAAGGTAAGAATTTTTATTGTTATTTTGTTTTTGTGTGTTTTTTGTTGTTGTGTTTTTGTTCTGAGATTTTGTTTTATGGCTTATACGGGTTGTTGTATTGTATTCTTGCGGAATTATGGAATTTTATGTATACCGTTTTCTACTTCCGGAACGCTTTCTCCGCTAAGGAGATCCGGCGGGAATCTCAGCGGGCTGGTCTTTTTTTGTCTAATTCTCCATATTTTGTCATCATTTTCTGAGATCGATACATACATTTTCATATTATACAAAATCATTTATGCGATCCAGCTCCAGTGTAATGCCTTACGACCGTGATATAAGACTAATAATAGACGGATTACTTAATAATTCTACACCACTTAAAACTGGCTATGTTTGTTTTTAGTCCATATTTATACTTATACTCATTTTACAAAACACCGTCACGCCTGTATTCCTTAAGGGGGGTTGCAGAGATGTACGGCTTTTCGCTGACGATGTTAGGCCCCATGTAATAGGCCATAATGCCCGAGTCCGGACTGATATTGGAAAAAACTACATTTAACCGACCTAGGATTTGAACCCAGGACCTCGTGATCGCAAAGCACATTATTCGCCACTAGATCAATGAATCGCCAAATGTTTGAAATTTAATTAAAATAGGTAATTTTAGTTTTTGCGAAGAATACGCTACCACGTGGTCGATATGTAGATAGTATTGTATGTCAGACGAAAGAATGACAAAACAGATATACAATGCGAAAGTGGAAGTATGAACGTACCAGGAAGGACTTAGACTATCTTATCACGACCAAATTGACCGATTATCTGAAGGCCAAGTCAAGAGTCTCCGTAATCGGCGAGCGTGTATGAGACGAACTATGAGAGTAGAGGTATGTAAGGAAAGAACCTGTTAGAACTCTGTACTCTCTGCCTACCCTGCAAGGGATCTGGCGTGTATGATATAGAATGTATGCTTTTCTTGGCTCGACCGCATCGGCTAGTCACCACACACGTTGGGCAACTAGACAAAATTCTTTTTTAAATTTGTAAATCTTTAAATTAATCCATGACAAAATAGACCGTGTCTTATCGGAAGGGCAAGTCAGGAGTCTCCGTAACCGGCGAGTGTGTGAAATGAACTATGGGAGTGGACGAAGCTAGAGAGGTCTGTAAGGAAAGAACCTGTTAGAGTAGACTCTAGGTAACATAAAATCAATATTCCATTAGTGTCTCGTTATCAATTTATGTTTAATATCACCAGAACAGCTACTCCTGAAAATTCCGCTAGGATACAGACCAACGACTTATATTGAAGAATATTTTTTATATGTGAATATCATGCGATGTAGGGGTGTGAAAGGGATAAAACGGCAAATTGTGTTTTTAAATCTATAAAATATTTTGGGTATATCACTGGCCGAATGAAATAGCGACACAACAAAAAAATCATCGACAGGTGAAATTACGTCTTATACCTTTGAAATTAGAGTTCTAATTCATATTTGAATTTTTGAGTTATGTCACTATTAAATTCGAATTATATTTTCTTTCTTTTGCACTTTTTAATGCTTACAGTCAAATGGTGTGTTAATTTTGTGTGTCTGTAATTAACGCTTTTTAAATTTATCAGTAGGTAAGATTGTCTGAATTTGATCGTTTTTTGAATTGTCAATCAGTGTTATTGTAATATTTTATAGGTGGTATGGGTAAGAATAGGATATATTGGCATTTTGCTTACCCTTCTAAGCACTTAGCCTAGTGTATTTATTTAAATTTGCTAAACAATTGCAAAGCAATTTTCAACTTTTTCACAAGTGAAGTGGAAATCTGAGGAATTGACAATAACACGTTCTTAAGGTTGCATATTCTGTGAACAAGTCAAGGTTGTTTTGTAACAGAGGCGAAGAAACACAAAGGCTGTTTTTACGCCATTGGAATACAATTTACATCTATTTTGACATATTCATACAGACGTTTCTCGCTCGTTGGATGACTTTTTAAGAGTTCCACAATTTTATTTCTATATATTACTATAACTTGCATAAAAATAGAACGAAATGTATAATTTTTAAAGTTGCCTAAAACAGTAATTGATTTACTGAGTTTAATTGATTGTTATGAAATTAATAGTAATGTTTTTTTTTTTCAATCAAATTAAGTTAAATTGGGTGTGACTATTAAGAAAATACAAGTAAAATTAATAAAATAGAGAAAATAAACCACTAAAACAAATATTGAAATGAATTGGGGTATAACGTCCAATGCGTCAGTCTTAAAAAATGTTTTAGAACTTTTTAATTTTAGTGAAATATAGTTTGCTCAAAGAAGAAATCGTTTCCATGCTTGGTGTGTGTATGGTATTGCGTTATTAATATTACACTTTATACAAAGGGTGGATTTAAGACGGGGCAATAAGGGTAGCTGGGTACTTCAACCGTTCCTACAGCAAAACTTTTTGCGACATTTTGAGCAAATTTACAGTCGGAAAGAAAATGAGAAATTAGCACATTTTTTTTTGATAAAGGACTGTCCTTCCCGTAACCATGGTTTCTGCAAAGCACTCGGAACGTTGGGAAGTTAAAAATTATAAATAAACCGAGCGATAAAACTCGAAAAATAGTTTTAATTCATGTGTTATAAATGTGTTCGATTCTAAGAACTCAACTTTATATGATGCCAACTTTATTTAAAAAACCATCTTGTTTAAAAAACAGGATCAATTGGTATCAAAAAATGTTATCGCGGTCACGATTATTTCATACAAAATGTATGAGAAAAGGTTTCTACAATTTCTTGCTTTTCTAGTACTCCAATCTCAGTTGGTCCAATAGGGGTTTTTGAACCTTATCAGAAATAGGATCGATTGGCACCAAAAAAATTTTTTGTATAAATTGCCTATTTACTTCCGTAAATGCGGCTCAAAATGTCGCAAAAAGCTAAGTAAAGTCTCCTAAGACCATGTTCCTGTAGCTACAATGGAGAGGAAGCTGCCCTTAAAGCCCCATCTCCTAAATCCACTTCATTATTAAAAATGTTTGTGTTCCTCCTTTCGCATATGCTTTTTCTATCATTTCCTTTTACCATTACTTTATAGAAAAACACTCGACGTGTCGTCTTCTATATCTAGTTATGCTAACACTCACAAATTCACCAAATCATCTAAGGTCTTGGAGCCAGATATACGGAACAGGTACTTTCCTTCGGTGATTGTTTCTGATGAGTATCAACTAACAGCCTTGACTAATACTCGTCTTGTCCTATTTAATCTTGACTAATCAGCTTCGTATAAATTTAGCTTGGACTTATACTAGCATTCACTAATATTGTCCTTGACAAATTTATACTCGCTTCAGCTTAAACTGATTAAACTAATTTTCGACTTATTTAATCTTCATTATTAAGGCTTTGAGTATAATTAGTCAGGACTAATACTAGCTTTGACTAATACTTGCTTCAGCTTATACTGATATAACTAATAATCGACTTATTTAATCGTCATTAATAGAGCTTTCAGTAAAGTTAGCCTTGACTTTACTCGAAGCTAATGACCATGTTAGGGCTTCAAAAAAAAACATAACTTAAGTAGACATAGCAACTTAGTACTAGCGAATTCAGCGTGATTCTTACGCACACAGACGGACGCTCTACGCGGCTTCTTAAAATTGTGTGTGTCTGTGTGTGAATGATCTACGCCAGGGATTCCCAAACTATTTTGGGCAAGATACCCCTTTTCCAAAATGAACTGATACCTCAGACCCTCATAGCCAAATTAATTTAAAAATCCTAGCTCCAGTGTTATCCTATTAATACAAAATACTTACATATTTAAAAACTTTGCGCTTGGTTAATTGAGTAAAGTACAACAATGATACTACCTACTAAAATATTATAGATAGATATTGTGTGGGTACAATGTTTAGGTTATAATTAAATAGTTTACGATCTAGATTCAGTGTGATGATGACCTACGCCTGAAATATAAGACTTAGGCCCTATTACAGAACGTAAATCAGTCGTGTATCTAGTTTTAAAACTAACGTTTTAGTACAAAAATCAATTCTTAAAACTAGATACACGGTTGTCTTACATTAAATGGTTAAATTAAAAATATGTTGCAACGTCACGATGACTAGTATTTTAAACTGTTTTAAGTGTTTACAATTGGTCATTGCGATAAGAAACGCCATAAAAATAGTATAGTACTAATTAATTTACTGTTTTAGTGCCGAATTATGTTCCGTGTATTAATTATGTTTTTTATACCTATTGCCTACTTCCTTTTGTTAGAGAAAGTCTTTTCCTAGCGATGGGCGAAGACCTTCAGACAAACTGATTTACGAGGAGGGATCAAAAAGTAGAGAAAACGACATACTCCTTGGTAAAAAAAAATACTGGCAGGCATAGCTCAGATACATATTTGTAATATTAATAAAAAAAAATCTTCGCTTCTCTTTTGTTTTTTTTCTGAATGTAGTCATTTGTTTGCTTCGTGTCGGAACGTGTTCTCGAAAATGGAGAAAAACGAAGTGCGAGCCGTTATTAAATACCTCTGTTTTAAAAAAGGTAACGACGCAAGAGATTCATTGCGATTTGGAGGCAACATTAGGAGAGTCTGCTCCGCCGTATTCCACTGTCGCAAGCTGAGCTTCTCAATTTCGAGTAGGGAGAACGAGCACGGAAGATGAACATCGTTGCGGCCGTCTATCGACGTCAGTCACCCAAGAAAATGTTGCGAAAGTCAAGAAAATTGTATTGAGCGATCGAAGAGTTACCATCCGATACTTAATTCAAGAAACGGGCATTTCATATGGAAGTATTCAATCCATATTGAAACAATCTTTGAATATGAGGAAAGTCTCCGCAAGATGGGTGCCAAGAATGTTAACCGACAGTCAGAAACAAAATCGACTTGACATTTTGAAGATATTGTTGTTCAAGTTTCAAGAAGATTCTGAAAACTTTTTGTCTCGTTTCGTAACAATGGACGAAACATGGGTCCATCATTTTGATCCGGAGACAAAACAGCAATCTTCGCAATGGAAACGGCCATCATCACCGACCCCGAAGAAGTTTCGTGTCGTGGCATCGGCTGGCAAGGTTATGGCCTCAATATTTTGGGACTCAAAAGGAATATTGTTTATTGATTACCTGGAGCGTGGAACCACTATTACAGGCCAATATTATGCAGATGATTTAATTCCCAAGTTGAGGAATGCCATCAAAGAGAAAAGCAGAGGGAAACTTCGAAGGGGCGTGCTGTTTCATCATGACAACGCACCCGCGCACAGGTCGGCAGTTGCGATGGCTGCCATTCAGCAAGCTGGCTTCGAATTGGTCGACCCCCCCCCTTATTCACCAGATCTGGCGGCTAGCGATTTTTATCTGTTCCCCAAATTGAAAAAATACGTAAGGGGAAACAGGTACGAAGACGATAACGAGGTTATGGATGCCGTGGAGAGCTTTTTGCAGGACCAAGACAAAACCTTTTTTTGTAAAAGGGATTGAAGCCTTGGAAAAGCGCTGGACTCGGTGTGTAGAGAGACTCGGAAACTATGTAGAAAAATAAATTATTAAGTTATCAATAGTCATTATATTCTATCTCATTCTCACTACTTTTTGATCCCTCCTCGTATAAAGTATGTATTTGATGCAAAAATGAAAGATCACAAACGTCAACAAGTAACAGTAACAGTTTATTTGTCTTTCTTGGTTTTGTTTTTTTGTAACTGTTTATATATTTTACGGGGTGTACCCGTTTTACCCACTGATGTATCCGACTATTTATTTTGGGTATGGTCGGGTACAATGAATTAAGTGTTAGGAGAGACCTCGCACTTGTCACATATATTTTTTAAAGTTTTAAGGGGTAAAATAGAAAATAGGGAAATATTAGTACGTATAGGAATAAGTGTTCCGAACAGATTCGTGTGGCGGCGCCGCCGGCCGCCGCTGGTGGTGGTGCCGCGAGCTCGCACTAACTTACTAAAAGAGGCCGCTGACGCGCGCGCTCCGCACCATTAATCTTATTGACACCAAGATAGACTTATTTCACTGTGCTCTGAGTGAATTCACAAAGACAGCTAGCATGGTTATATATTATAAATAAATATTTTTTTTTATAGTTGGTAACACTACTGTATTGGAGTATATACTCTGTAAAAGTAGATGTATATGTGGAAATAAATTAATTTTCTGAGGATATGTATTGCTGTGCTGAAAAATATTTTTTTCTTTGTCTTTGGAACGCGGCGTCCACCGGAAACATCCGTTAAGGTCCTATTCCTTTTTTGGGTTCCGTATCTTAATCGGTAAAACAGCAACCCTTATAGGATCAATTTATTGTGACTGTCTCTTTGTTTAAACGATGGTTAAGACCCTATTTCTAAGGATCTGTTGTAAGTATGGTCCCTTGGCGGTGTAAAAAAATGAAGCTTCTAAATCAATGTAATCAAACGATATGACTATTCAAACTTACTCATCAAAACCTGTACAGTACTTTCCGTTAATGTAGAACAGTGTATTTCAACTTTTTATAAAACGCGACCCCATTATTTTGAATGAATTTTTTGCGAACCCCTACCAGAGATGGGCATAATGTGATCAGATTAATGTTACAAATATCAAATCCGCACATTTTTATAATTTTTTATAATTATAATATATAATATCAGCCTATACTGCCCACTGCTGGGCAAAGGCCTTCTCTCACAAACCGAGGTGAGAGAGATTAGGTTATACCCCACCACGCGGACCCAGTGCGGATCGGTGGGAGGCAGGTTTGTGGCCACCTGCTGTTGGAACTTATCAAGCCGCCTTTAAGGCTTCCAACTCGGCTTAAGGACTACCACATTAAGTGGTAACCGGGACCAACGGCTTAGCGTGCCTTCCGAAGCACGGAGACGCTCGAATATGAAAAATGCCACAAACAGGCCGACCGAGTCGAACGCTGCTTAACCTTGGTGATCGGTAAGAACACCGCGGTCGCACAGCGCTACGAGCGCCTCATTTTAATTTTATAATTAGGTAGCGCCATATTTTATAATTAGGTATCGGCTAAATACATAATTAAGTATCTATAACAGACATACTTTTACATCGATTACATCGCAAAACGTCTCCACGAAATTTAGAAAACATTTCTATGATCAAAAAAAAGATAGTTAATAAAAAATTAACTTGTGTAACCTATGAAATATGCCCTTTACTTAACATTTTGCCTAATATAAATATATGTTTGTTGTTTTTTTTTTTTCTTCTTTTTTTACTGAAGCTTCGCGATCTCTTAGTGGGGTCGCGCCTTACAGGTGGAAGAACACTGATCTAGAAGAATGAAAATTGTCAAAAAGCACGTTTACACAATATAAGTGCTTAAGGGACTACTGCGATAAATACGCGGCTTTGTACTTCGTGCACTTCAAGAAGTATATGGATTAGAGACTTAATATTTAGAAATATGATTCTATATTTTAGAATCTGGTTAAAGAAATACACGATTAAGCTAAATTTTCTCGATGGAAAAAATCCAAGTCATCTATATTGCTTTACATTTTCTGATTCCAACGCGAAACACTTAAGAACTAGTCAATAGAATTTACCTTAAAACATAGCAAATAATTGTAGAAAAAGACATTGTTCTGCGCCCATATATGATTTGCCCCAGAACCAACAGCAATGAAAAAATACTTGTTTGATTTCAAATCACCCATAAATTCTCTTAAGGCATTTATTATTAAAGGGACAAGCGGGGAAATCGCAATATTGTACAAAAAGTATTAGATTTTGAGGTTATAATTCCAGTAGCCATTAATACATATGACGTTATATGTTGACATTTAGTAAAGAGGTCGGCGACTTCGATATAAGTACTTATAATACTTTAAAATATATTAATTTTAGATTGTTCGTTAGATACGGATATTTGCCATTCAAGTCAAAAGTCAAAAAGTCTAAAATCATTTATTCGTTTTATTTGAATACATAAGTACTTACAAACGTCAAAATTTTTACATTTTTTAAATCTACCACCGGATCGGAACGCGGCCTCCACTGAGAAGATCCGGCGAGAAACTCAGCGGGCTAGTCTTTTAACTTAATTACTTTGGCGAACAATTTTTTTTCCTAAAATTATATTGTACAAAATTGTTTAGTTTTGCTTATTGAGGAGCTGCTCAAACCCAATCTGTTTTATCGTAAAGATAATCCAAAATTTTGTAATACCCTTTCTTACAGTCTAGTTTTTATTACCTTTTTAAATTTATTAATAGGCATGTTTCGGATATCAGTGGGTAATTTGTTGTAGAAGCGTATACATTGCCCCATGAAGGAATTACTGATTCTGTGGAGATGAGTAGAATGTACAATAAGATCATCTTTGTTCCGTGTATTAACATGATGAATGACGCTATATATTTCAAAGCTACTTATATTTTTAACATATAGAAGATTTTCATATATAAATTGTGAGGTAACAGTTAGAATATTTATTTCTCTACACTTTACCTTAAGGAAGGGGAATTGCTCGAACAGTCCTTTTCTGCAGAACATAGTTGGTGTTTAGTTCTGCAGAGCATCGCCATAGCAGTATGCTATATGACATAATACTATGAAATTTAGCGAAATAAACAAGTCTAGCTGTCTCAATATCAGTTAATTATTTAATTTTCTTTACGGCATATGCCGCTGAGCTTAACCTACCAGACAATTGTTCAATATGGGGGCCCCATTGTAATCTGGCATCAAAAGTGATACCTAGAAAAACAGTTGACTCAACAAGGTCTAAATCCACGCCATTTATTTGTACATTGGTTGCTACCTGTCTTACATTAGGCGTTGTGAATTTAATACATTTTGTTTTCTTCTTATTAAGGAGAAGATTATTAATGTTAAACCAATGAACAACCTTAGACGGTGCCTTGTTCACATCGTCATAATTAAGCAGCTGTCTCTTAATTTTGAATAATAGAGATGTATCATCTGCGAACAGCACAATGTCCTGATTATCCCCTACATAATAGGGTAAGTAATTTATATATATGAGGAATAGAAATGGACCGAGAATCGAACCCTGGGGCACGCCCATTGTCACATTAGAACCGGGAGATCGTTTTCCATTAACATCGACCTTTTGAATTCTATCACACAGATAAGAAGTCAAGAGGTCGAGAGCCAGGGCTCTCGACCTCTTGACAGGAGACCTCTTAGGAACAGGTTCCTAATTCCGTAATAGTGTAATTTCCTGAGAAGAGTTTTATGATGCACACAGTCAAAAGCCTTAGACAAGTCGCAGAATATACCTAAAGCATCCTGCGAGTTCTCCCAGGCCTCAAAAATATTCCTCTTTAATTCAACGCCTACATCAGTAGTTGAGCGATTCTTAGTGAAGCCAAACTAGTTTTTGTGAAGTAGTTTATGACTACTAAAGTGGCTTATCATCTGAGGTACGATAATTTTTTCAAATACTTTACTTAATGTGGGCAACACAGAAATAGGCTGAAAGTTATTTGGATCTGATGCGCTACCTGATTATAACAAAGGAATCACTCTACTAAGTTTTAAAAGATCAGGAAATACACCATGAGTAACACAACCGTTGAACACAGATGCCAAGTGGGGGGCAATAATATGAATAACAAAACTTAATAGTATTTACAGACAACCCCCATATGTCCGCCGTGTTTTTAATACTGAGATAATTAAACCATTTATAATATCTTTCCCACTGACATCCGAAAATTCAAATAATACGCCGCATTTAAAAATTCTTTGTTTAAGAAGCGACTAAGCCGAAGTACAAGACGACGTTAGAGTTTTAGTTGTCAACAACGGAATATTAGTAAAAAATGTTTCAAACTCAGTCGCCATTTCCTAATCCCCCCTTACATTTTTCTCACCAATTATCAAATTAAAGTTTCTATTTCTCACTGTTGTCCTACCGGTTTCACTATTAATAACGTTCCAAGTCATTTTAATTACATTACCGGATTGTTTAATTTTATTTCTTAGGTAAATATAACAGGAACAGGCTCTTTTAAAAATTTTTATCATATTCTATAAATTCTGGTTTATGGTTATAAGATTTTTCATCATAAAGTTCATATAACCACAATCTACTTTTATAAATACCACAGGTTGCCCAGTCACTAAAGCCTGTACAATCACCAACTATGACATATTTGGGTTTAAAAATGTTATTAAATTCATTACTGATAAGGTGGAACAGTGTGTTATATAAATCGTTTGGGTCATCCTGATAGGGCAACTTGGGGACTCTCTCAATTAAATTGCATTTAAAACGCTGTAAGCGGCATACATTCATTGGGACAAAGCTAACCTTATTCCTTTGAACCTTACTAGTCCTAGAGAACACAACCAACTGACCGCTATTATCAGATTCTAGTTTGTTTATTACGGAATAATACCTAGGTCTAACATTAGTGAAAATATTATAACAAAATAAAAAAAATAATAAAAAAAAATAAAAAAGCCTGTATTTCCTTATCCTTGGTTTCCATTTCAAATGTTGATATTTGTTTGTTAGTGTTTAATTAGTTACATAATGTTTTGCTTGTTGTTTAATTGTTAGTAAGAGTTAGTTTTTGCTCTTGGATATGGACCCCTCCTCGGGTGAAGGCCTCCTCCAGTCCTTTCCACCCATCTCTGTCCTTGCCGATAGTTTGCCAGTTGTTTCCTATTATTTCGGTTATATCGTCAGCCCATCGTCTTTTCGGTCTCCCTACCCTTCTTTTGCCGATTGGCCTTTTCCACCTTGTAGTATTGATTGTCCACCTGCTGTCTGTGTATCTCGATACGTGACCTGCCCACTGCCACTTCAATTTTAGAGCTTGTGTTAGGGCATCTGTTATTTTTGTTTTCTGTCTGATTACTTTGCTCCTGACTTTTTGTATTTTTCTTATGTTTAGGATACTTCTCTCCATAGCTCTTTGTGTTGTTGTGATCCTTTGTTTTGCTTTTGTTGTGTATATCCAAGTTTGGCAGCCATACAGTAGACAAGGCAGTATACAGGTATCAAATACCGTTTTCTTGAGGTTTATCGAGTAGTCTCCTTTTAGAATTTCTTTGAGTGACCAAAATTTCTTCCAGGCTATGTTTGTTCTTCTTTCAATTCCATCTTCATTGTGCGTTTTCAAAAATGATATTTGTTTGCCTAGGTAGATGTAACTGGGGACATATTCTATAGATTTTTCTTTTACATTGATGGGCCGTTCTATGCTGTTTGTCATGATTTTGGTTTTTGTAGCATTCATCTCTAATCCTACTTTTGAGCTTGCTTGAGCAAGAGAGCGGAGCATATCTTGTAATTCATTTGCTGTTTCAGACAATATAACTATGTCATCCGCGAATCTGAGATGGCTTAGATAGCTGTTGTTTATTTTTATGCCTCTAGTTTTCCAGTCTGTGTTTCGAAATACATCTTCTAAAACCGCAATAAACAACTTAGACAGGGGTGACAGGGGGTCCCCCTGTCTGACTCCTCTTTCGATATTAATTGCATCACCTCTAGATTCTAGCATGACATTACTTGTGCTGTTGTTGTATATGTATTTTATAATATTTATATATTTCGAATTTATGTTTAAATTTTTTAGTGATTTCCATATAGAGTTGTGGCTTATGCTGTCAAATGCCTTGCTGTAGTCGATAAAACCTAGATAGAGTGGCTTATTAAACTCTTGAGTGAAAATATTATCAATCATTATATTAATAAAATAGATAAGTAATTATGGCATTGGTCAAATGTTCTGGGGCAATTTTCGGCAATGTCCTTTCTTGTAAAACAGTTTTTGTAAAAAACAGCATAGTGTTGTTTTTCAGAAACTGATAAAATTTGTTTGTTCATATACGTCGTTTATTTCCGAGCGGTCGCTGAATATATCCGTCCCTTATTGTTTATTTGTAAAGTAATTGCGTCACTGCCACTCTCCCGGTCGACAAATGGTCTATCGCGGTAGACCTTTCAGGAAAAAAACAATAATCTTTAATTTGTGCGTTATTACGTTTTCATCGCCTTCAGTACAAGTTATATATCGAGGCAAACCCGTGGTGGCGGAAGCCCTATTCCATTAAACACAAACCGCGTGGGTAGTGTGTTCGAGTCTTATCAAACTCGAAACATGTGGGTGGGCAGATAAACAGATTTAAACTTGGCCAAATTCGCGGCTCGTTGCGCTCGTAGTGCTGTAGGGCTGCGGTGTTCTTAGCGATCACAAAGGTTAGATTACGGCTTAGTCGGGGATGGGTGATCGTTTCGTGGCAATTCCAAGTTTCAGCGTCTCTGTGTTTTGGAAGGGACGTCAAGCTTTTCATCCCGGCTGTCAAGTTGGATGCCTTATGGGCAGCTTGGTAAGTTCTAATAGTAGGTGGCCACAGTCCCAGTGCGGCGCGGGTGAGGTTATGGTTACCTACTGTTGGAACTTATCAAGTCGTCCATAAGGCTTCCAACATGGTTTAACGACTACCACATTAGGTGGTCTATCTATCTATATCATCACGCCAGATAACTTGCGGGGTAGGCAGAGAGTACAGAGTTTCAACAGGTTCTTTCCTTACATACCTCTCTGACTTTCTCCACTCTCATAGTTCATCTCATACACGCTCGCCGGTTACGGAGACTCTTGATTTGTCCTTCAGATAAGATTCAGTCTATTTGGTCATGGTCTTTCTATGTGTTCATACTAGGTCTTCCCCGGTACCTACATCCTTCCACTTTCGCATTGTATATCTGTTTTGTCATTTTTTTTTCTGACATTCTTTCTATATGCCCGAACCAACGGAGCATACTCTTTCCCATCTTTAGCTTGTAACATTTGGTGGTAACGTAAATAATAGCTTACCGTGCTTTCTGGAGCACGGCGTCTCCGTCTCAAAAATGAAAATGCCACAAACGGTCGCCCATCTCAGACCGACCTAGCTGAACGCTGCTTTACCTTGGTGATCGCTAAGAACACCGCGGTCACATATCCCTGCCCACAATGTTGGGCATTATTCAATAATTTTTTTAATTGCAGGATCATTTAATTCAAATCCCCGCCAAAGTACTCCGGAATAATAACGATTTTTGGACGTCAAATGGCTTAGTCCCATTTTTTTTTAACTAGGCGATATTCCTAGCGCAAACTGCCATATCGCGGGCTTTGGTGACGCAGTTATATGGGGCTCGCACCCACTAAAACCGCCCGGCGTCCGTTATTTGCCCGAGTGCCATGCCGCAGGAATCGCTAGTAGCAAAACAACGGCCGTGCGGGCGGGTCTGGTCTGTTTCGCAGAGACCTCCTCTTCAGCCCGTGAAATGCTTTAGTCCATCCAGTGACCATAGGTGCTGTAGAGTAACCTAAACTTGTGGAAATTAAAACCAAGATTAAACGCGATAAAATCCGTATTTTTTTAATTTTCTTTTCAATTATTTTTTGTCCATCTCTCCATACGAGTGCCTCATTCCGTACTTAATTATTAAGGCGACAGAATAATAGTAATCTATTATATGTTTCCAGTAACACAATCGGAGAGGTAGTTACAGTACCAAATAGTTTAGTTTTGAGAAACACCCGGCGGTTGGTTAGGAAGAGAACCTCTGTAGCTGGGTAAGATATGTGAAATATGCGTGCTATACATTGTTTTATATGTGATTAATACACACATTATTTAGTCTACCTTTGTTTTTAAACATATCATTCGCACTAGGTCGCGTTGAACAGTTGGTTAGGAAGAGAACTACTGTAGCTTGGAAGATACGGGATATACAGGGTGGTTTTTGAGACGGGGCAGTAAGGGCAACAACCTTAACAGTTGTAGCTACAGGAAAAAGGTCTTAGGAGACTATCTTTAACGTTTTGCGACATTTTGAACTGCATTTACAGATTTCGAAAAATAGTTCCGTCAGTAAGAAAATAGGCAGACACAAATACTTTTTTGAATGCCAATCGATCCTGTTTCTCAGAAGGATCAAGCTTTCTTATAAGGGAGCTGCAACGGTTAAGGTAGCTGCCCTTACTGCCCCGTCTCAAAAATCCACCTTGTATATGCATATGTAAGAAGAGATGAGATGAGAAATGATGAAAAAAAATACGAAAGCGTATACCCTCATTTCACACCGTCGCCCTGGCAATGTCATCTATAGGTCAAAAGATCCTTGACACACTATAAATAATATGTACATTAAAAATAAATCTCGTCTTCGCTCAGAACCTACCAAAAAGACCTCACATCCCACACCGCCGTCCTTCACTTTCATTCGTCCTGCATGAACAATCTATCTAGACATCAATTATCCTTTCTTTCTCTTCGTGTAATGCACTATATTCTCATCATCTTTCACTTTACACCTTTCTTTATCTACACTCCTTTCACCTTTACACCTTCAATCCTTACACTTTCCATCTTTAATCCAACATCTTTGTTCCTCACTTTAATCGTAATCTAATCCCCATATCTCTTTATATTTTTTATAACTTTAACATCTTCCATCAACGAAACCTTCTTAGGGATATCCTTGTAGATTCATTAAATTTTACCTTTATAAATTATAAATAAAACGCAATCATTGTTTATACTTAGACGTAACATTCTGTTTGTTTAAACAATCAATTAAGTAAACATGTGTTATTTTCCCAACCGTTATCGCATCGCTAATAAATCCAACGCAATATAGTGTTCATCGTCGCCAACGAGGCAATGATAATATGCAGTAATATGACGATAGGTGCAACCACGCAGCAAAAATAAAGGAATCGACCTATGCAACAATGCACTGTGTTTTCCAACTAGGCCCTGTCGTCATCGCAGTGGGCGTAGTTTACATCACTCTGTCTTTCTTATACCCAATTTTCACACTGCCAACTTCCGCGTGAAGGGAGTTATCACTGCCTGGCGCTCCCTTCGTTCGCGATTTTTTGAGCGGGAGTTAAAACACTGACAGGCCACACACTCACTCAGTGTGACCAGCTTAGAAATCTTTTTGGAATAATGTGGGAAAAATTTTTTGGAAAAAATAACTTAATAATAAAAATTTAAAGAAATATGTATATGTTAGGGGGGTAAAAAATGTTAGGGGGGTCCATTAGAAAAACCACGGAAAAGCTAGTGTAAAAATTCCCTTAGGAATATCTTGATGAAAACATTATTATTTCGGGAAAATGAAATTAGGATGTCGGGAGTTTTTGCAAACAAGAGAAAAAGAGCAGAAGGTAGTAGTCAGTCGTCGCGGTACTGCTCATTGTTTTGGCGGGAAGTGGCGGCAGTAGCACTGTTTAAATCGGGTATTAGCTCGATGGCAAATACAGCAGCGGGCGGAGCGTAACGCTCTCTTCGTCCCGCGCCACCCCGCGCAGTGACACTTTTAATTGTATAGGGAAATCTAATAATATCATCTCCTCTTTATATTTGCTTCGTGGGTAGAACTAATACATATGTTTGAACGACCTAACTCCCATGATCGAACCATATTTTTGAATACTGGCTGCTTGCAAACCACTGCGTTCTCTTCGTTACCATATTATTGACATTTGTAGCAACATGAAATTTTGACATTTTAGACGGACGATTTAGCGCAGTGGTTAGGTGCATAGTCCGCTCCGCCCACTGTGTTTAAAAGTCGTGGGTTTGATTCCCGCACGGGACAAATCTTTGTGTGATCCACAATTATTTGTTTCGGTCTGGGTATTTGTGTATGTGAATTTTTATGTTTGTAAATGTACCCACGACACAGGAATCAACCATAGTGTGGGAGAGAGAGAGAAAAGCCACATTTTTTTCGATCTCATAAACCCCCCCCTTTATATTTTCCCAACCGCTTATCGCATCGCTAATGCACTAATTGGTCCAAAGCAATACAGTGTTCATTGTCGCCAACGAGGCAATGAAAATGTGTAGTTCTACAGTTACATATCGTTGGTACTCGTACAATGTAATAATGGCACTACTAACAAAATATAATTATTTAAATTAGCACTCTAATTTCGAAACTATAAAGCTTAATTTTTATGTCCTTGCTTTTTAGTTGTGTCTCTTTTCTTATCTAATAGTTGCGGGTTTGATTCCCGCACGGGACAAATCTTTGTGTGACCCACAATTATTTGTTTCGGTCTGGGTATTTGTGTATGTGAATTTTCATGTTGGTAAACGCACCCACGACACAGGAATAAATCATAGTGTGGGGCTACGTTTTTTTAAAAAGAAAAAGAATATATTAGCAGGGCTAACACGAATCAGAATGTTTTTTATTCATTGTAAACCCTTATAGTATTTATAAATCGTTAGAAAAAGTAACAAAGAATCTACTACCACTTCGGAATGTCATTCCTGTGGAGAAGAAGGGCAAGAAACTCCACGGTTACTCTTTTAAAATAATATTTTTTTAAATTTTTATTTCCATCTAAATCGTTGTGGACAAGACTTTCACGCGAGACAAAGTTTTATAGGTCCGGTCGTGATTCGAGTCGTGTGCGCAAGTCAAAATATTCGTATATAAATATGTGTATACGTCAATACAATTCTTGAAACGAGTCTTCTCGTCTTTTAAGTGAAGACAAAACGATAGTCTCTTGTATAGAGCAACGAAATCCGTGATATAGGATTATCTTGTCGCGATACCCAGCAGTCATTTTCTTGTTTTTCTTTTTTTTTGTTATTGTATTGGATTGACGTATAGACAAGTCTGTTTTATTTTGACTTCTGTACAAGACTTGAATCAAGGGTCGACAAAAGTTTGACCCACGAGTGCTGTCTTGACAATGCACAATTTTATCACATTTTGACAAATATCACTTCATTCACACAACAGTCACTTTGTCACTTTTATTAAATATAACCCTGGAGGCCAATTCTCGTATTTAATTGACACTACGACTGAATATTGATTGAATTGAGATTTAATTATGAATTAATTCACATTTGGTTTTTGTTCCACTAAAATATCGATCTGATTTCAGTATCATCTCGGTATTATTTCGATACAATATAAAGTTATTTAATTTTAAATAGGTATGTCGTTGATCATATTTTAATTTCAGCTGCTACAGTCTAAATAAAAAATATTTATCTGAAATTTTAAATTTGGCGTTCGTTTTTTATATTTTCTGTTCATGTTAGTTTAAAATTTTATCGATATATCGTTAACATTTTGTTCAACTTTCGGTCCCATCTTAATTCGGTCGATGTCGATAATTTATGACATTGAGATTAGATGGAGACTGCATTTTGAACACTTTTAATTACAAGAATAGGCCTTCAGGGCTTTGCTGAAAATTATCGCCATACATTACTACTGCTGATATATGCTTAGATTATTGCCTTTATATTCTTCTTCTTCAGCCGAAAGACGTCCACTGCGGGACAAAGGCCTCCCCTAAAGACCGCCTTTATAGCAAATGTTACTATAATTTTTTGTTTTAACATTGTTTTTTGTAGCTTCTAATGCTTACTAACCAAATATAACTGTTGATTTTTCAATCACCCGATAAAAGTTATTGATACGTAAAATACAACATAAACAAATTAAAAATACAATTGTATAAATAAAGTAACTCAATTGTATTACTTTTATATTTAGAAAGGTTATAACTTCTGATGATTGGAAAATCAGCTCACAGAAAGGCTTGCATTGTCGGTGTTAAAAAAGCTTATATTTATTAGCATGTTTTAATTAACTCGCTTTTTCTGTGTGTCTGCTTGCTTGTCTGTTGGGTACGGTCAGCAACGTATTTCATTTCACAATATAATCCGTTCATTTCACAAACCATGGGGTTTGAAGCAAAACAAACGTGTGCAAGCGATTTGAAGGACTCAGAATGTGAATCGATTTGCGTTGCTGACTGTACAATATTGCATTTGATTTTGACTTCCTAATGAGCTTTGGGGCTTAAACTTTAAGCACAGTTCAGAATTGTATTGTAATTAATTCTTTGTAAAGAATTAATAACTAAAACCCAAAGCATTAAAAACATATTTGTCACGTTTTTAAAATTAGCTAAAAAGTATAAATTCATTTAAAACGAAAAACTTGAGACAATAGATAATAGAATGAGTTAAGTGAAAAATCTTGTTAAATCTTGAAGTGGAAATAGCCCCATTTAATAGGACAGAAGCTCGATACTAGACTTGCAAAACTCTCAATAGTTGACCTAGAAAAGTATTGAAATATCAAAAGGCTTGTCGATAGTATCGTATATATCGATAGTACGAATTGCTCGATACCATTTGTCGCAGACAGTATTATTAATTGCCAAACAATACTGTTGATTACAGGCAATCGATAATGTCGATACTATTTGTTATCAATTCTACCGATAAGATTAAATGTATTAAAGTAATGCTATCGATAATACCTACAGCCTTACTGTAATACAATGGACATTATCTATAGTATTGTCTGCAATCAAGAGTATGGGACAATGTGTACTAGCGATACTATAAATAGTGCTCTAGATATTCGTTACTGTTTTTCAAGGTCACATTAGTATCGATAAACTATCGATCGTTTGACTATTTGCTACTTCTTTTAACATATGAATGGAGCATGTACTATACTTATATATTTCTTGTTTGGCAAATTTTTATATCATTTTCTTTACGTTATTTATTCTCTGTCTTTTTCAGAAACTCTGTGCTTTGGTAAGTAGATCGGTTTGTAAGTATATAATGCTTTGGTTTGTTGTGATTTGGTTTGGTAATTCTTAATTATAGTTGTGTTCACATATTCAAGGTCAAAGTGACGATTACAGTGTTGTCAGGATTAGGTACTCTTTACATAGTTGTGTACCACACTTACTTTTTGTCTAATAAAATCTTATACAACAAAAATTTATTTGTAATTAGTTTTCAATTTTTAAGGCAGTGGTGTAGCAAAGATATATATTCTATTCGAACTCTTTATTTCCAAATAATTATATTTACTACATTATTTAGTTTTTAAATTAACACTGAGGAACATTCTACCTAAATTTAATAAGAAGAATACATATTTAATATGTCGACTGATTTCATTGTTGGTTAACTTTACCTACTCGTCATAAAGCTGCCAATTTCTTTTATGTTTTGACATTTGGGCTTGTCATGTTCTCCGTGGATTTGTGAACACGAATTTATATGTCATAATTTCGATTTTTGATTTAAAATATCAATATACAGCTATGCTTTAGTATGTGTAAGTCTTCTTTTTTTATTAAATTATATTATTAATGTATATGTCTATCTATCTCTATCTATATCATCACGCCAGATCCCTTACGGGGTAGGCAGAGAGTACAGAGTTCCAACAGGTTCTTTCCTTACATACCTCTCTGGCTTCCTCTACTCTTATAGTTCGTCTTATACACGCTCGCCGGTTACGGAGACTCCTGATGTATATGTACTATTAGATAGTCAAGAATGAAAAGGCTAGTGATTATTTAAGACTACTCTATTTGCTCGGAATGTCATTCCAATTTTCTTCTCTTCTCTTCCGGGTGGATGAGGTCGCATATTACTCACTTTTCCCAAAAATATTTTTTGATCGAAACATTTGTCACCGTAAAGATATTGTTGTCCTAATTTTATTGTCCTTATTCTTCAGTTATGTTAATTATTTTACATGTTTTTTGTAAACTGTGTTAAGTTCTTTCGATCATGGTGGTAACAGAAGAAAAAAAGTGGAGGGAAGTCTTTGCCCAGCAGTGCGGCTACAATAGATTTAATATTAATAAGTGGCAATGGACGGGCCACATAGCGCGAAGATCGAGCGGGCGATGGGGCGGAAAGATTCTAGAGTGTAGACCACGTATTGGCAAGCGCAGCGTGGGACGGCCGCCTGCCAGATAACCAACGATCTTGTGAGGATCGCAGGAAGTCGTTAGATGCAGGTGGCATCGGACCGGCTGCGCTGAAGAGCGATTGTTCAGCAGTAGACAAGTATAGGCTGAGATGATAGTGATGTGTCACACGATGGGCAATGGGTTCCCCTCTCCTCAAACAATCTCTATTCCTTGTCAATAAATGTCAGGGAATATAATACTAAATACTGGAAATTTTGTTACAAAAATCTCAGTATCACTGACCGCCCTAAGACTCGAACCTGGGTGGTTCATGGTCGCCAACAGCCTAGACCGACGAGGTAGAATATCATAATATAGTGTACATGTATGCCAATATTATAAAGAGAAAATATTTGTTTGTTTGTCCTACTAATGTTAAAAATGTGCAATTTTATATGTTTGGATGTTCGTTACTCATTCACGCATAAAAAAAAAGGGTTTTACGGATTTGGATGAAATTTGGCACACATTTTATTACCTGGACTAACACAGAATACTTTTTATCTATTTGGTCATGGTAAGATAGTCTAGGTCTTCCCCGGTATCTACATCCTGCTACTTTTGGATTGCACATCTGTTTTGTCATTCGGTGAACTCGGTGAACTCGGTGGTTCGAGCGGTAGCCCCAGTATGTTTGACCACGTAGTTTCGATTCCCATCCGAAGCGATGAATATTCAGTTTTATTGAGAAGCTCTTTTTCTTTGTTTGTTCCTTTCAACTAAATATTTACTACTAGTTTCTGCCCGCGACTTCGTCTGCGATGACTTAAGACATGAACCTTACATTTTTCGCGATAAAAGGAACTTATGTGTTAATCCAGCTAATAAACAGCTGTGTGCCAAATTTCATCCAAATCCATTCGGCCGTTTTTGCGTGATTGAGTAACAAACATACAAACTTTCACATTTATAATTTTGGTAGGACTACTTTAGTGTGCATAATGGGTAGCGTTTTCGTATCATTAACATCATATCAGCCTATATTTGTCCCGTCCGATCTTTGCGCTACGTGGCCCGCCCATTGCCACTTCAGCTTACTAAGCCTATGGGCTATGTCGGTGACCTTTTTCCATACTATACGTTTTCGTATAATATTAGCCCTGTTAAGAAACTGTCCCACTGTTGGGCACGGGCCTCCTCTCAAACTAAGAGGGTTAAGGCCATAGTCCACCACGCTGGCCCAGTGCGGGTTGGCGAACTTCACACACCTTCGAAAAACTTAGGCATGCAGGTTTCCTCACGATGTTTTCCTTCACCGTTAAAACAAGTGATAGTTATATTTTTGTAATACGCACATGCTTTCGAAAAATACAGAGGTGCGTGCCTGGGTTTGAACCAGAGACCCCTGACTTTGCAGTCCAATGGTCTAACCTCTAGGCTATCACTGCTTATAAACGTTTTCGTATAGTATGGAAAAAATATTATACATATTTATTATAAACTGTTTAATAATGATATGAATTGTCCATAGAAACGAGAGGGCTACACTCAGATCACAAGGCTAACCTCTCATCTTGATATGATAATACCCGCAGGGCAGCTTGTGGCGAGCTGTTGGTGAGTAACGACACCACGGACCCGAGTGCTTCAGAGAGTCGGTCAGGGCCCCCAACTCGGCGTGTCTTCATCGGTCGAGTGGAAACCGAAGGGTGCCCGCAGGACTCCCGGCTCTGGCTAGCCTTAATTGGCCGTCCAGAGAGGAGCCGTGAGAGCTATATCGACGTAGGAAGATAATGCGTTCCTACGTCGATGTACTCCAGGGGTGGAAGTGTTAAAGGGCATAACGCCGCGAGTAACTTTGGAGAAAGCGCAGCACACTACACTACACCCCTGAGCTGCTCACACCGGTGTGCCCTCAGTTGTCCTAGGGCGACCGTTTGAGGGCCCATCTAGTAAGCGGCGAGTCACCGCCGGGCACGGGTAATTAGGTATCACTAATTATGGCCGGTGTCCGTCCCCTTTGAAATAGTCCAGTTTTTGTCCATCAAACCTCATTTACATAGCCCTTATTTTCTTTCCATCATTTACAATAGTCCTTGCACCTGCCGGGGACAGTTCGCTGGTTATGTTTCTTCATTTTCAGCAAGTGATCTCAGCAGGTGGCTTACATAACATTAACTTCTCGCAAAGGGCCTCTACGTGTTGGATCCATGTCCCCATGCAAGCCTTTCAAAGTTCCGGGTAAAGCCCGTGAATCTCAGCGAGATACATATAATAATAATACACTTTATTGTACACCAAAAAATCAATAGAAGAAACATATTTTATTCCAAAAGCAGTACAAATGGCGGTCTTATCGCATACAGCAATTTCTTCCAGACAACCGTTGAAAGGAAAACAAATAAGAATTAAAAGGGCAGTTGGTGGCGTACACTATTGATGATAATTTACAATACGTACATATATAATATAAACCTAGTCATATATATACAGACATTACAATATACACTATTATATACATAATAGTCTGATAGTCAGACCCTAACATTTTCCTCCCTTTTTAATCCTTTCTTTCCCTCCAACAGGTATATAGAAACACGTCTCCAGGAGTCGTTGAAGGAGGACAAGGGAACAGGCTGTGAAATACCACAACTGGACCCTTTCGCCAAAGAAGTGATCCAGTTTGACAAGAGCATGCCCAAGGTCGTTTGTAAAGGCAAGGATTGGGTTAAATGTTATGTAAGTACTTACATGTTTGCAAGCTTTTGATAACTTGTTTGTTCGTATGTCTGTACATTTTTGTACGGTCTACGACATAAGTCATTGCATATACAACGGACGATTTGGCGCAGTGGTTAAGAGCTTAAGCCGCTGCGCCCACTGGGTCGAATAGTCGCGGGTTCGATTCCCGCACAGGTCATATCTTTGTGTGACCCGCAATTATTTGTTTCGGTCTGGGTATTTGTATATGTGAATTATCATGTGTGTAAACGGCACCCACACCACAGGAATAAATCCTAGTCTGGGGCTAAGTTTTTTAGAAAAAAGAAAAATACTACAAAACAACCTTTTCGTCATATAACTACAAAAGTTGCTTTAGACTATTCGACGGTCCTATAGAAGAAAGTTACATTAGCCAAATAAAATAAATGGCATTTTCAACTTTCGTGCCACTCAATAAGGTTTTAATTCCAAATATAAATATATACGAACAAAGTCCTATAATCCAGGATTATAGGTCTTTGTTCGTTGGACACCTCGAATGTCTGCGTCGTGCAATATAGTTACATAAGTCGCATATCAATATGTCCGCGACCTTCAATATATGAAACTACAAAATTCGCTTAACAATATGTCCGCGTATCTTAACTTTGGACTTTTGGGGCTGTGTATATCGTTCAAAACTCAAAGCTGCGTCCTTACTACTAAAAGTTAAAGGGGGATGGGTTTCGATCTGTACCACGAGAAAGTAGCATTTGAGTCTTTTTAGCGCATGTTTGTCTGCCCGTCTGGCTGTCACATCCCATTATTTTCAGCTATCAGAATGCCGGGTTACCAAGGAAATCCTCGATACCACGAAGGATATAGAATGTCTGTACCAGGATATAGTGTACCACAGCGATAGCAAGTACGTGGTCGCCCCCCCTGTCAAGGTAAAGGGTGAAGATGTTTACACGCTGACCAGAAGTGATCACGTCAGGATTAAATGTACTGGGACACATAAAGACAGGTAATTGATCTAGATTGTAAAATATTTAATTGTAACCTAAATATTGTATCCATATTCATAAAAAGGATAATCCCGCTGAGTTTCTTCCCCGGATCTTCTCAGTGGAGGCTGTTTAGTATTGGTTGGTGGTTGATTAGTAGTTAAATTAGATGAAAAAAATGTAAATCGATTATCTGTAAGTGCCCCCCCCCCCCAAAGGGGGAGCGCTTACAGATTGAGTTTGAATTATTCTGCTGATAGAAAGATTCAACATTTCGTCTTACCTAGGATTCGACCTCAGGACCCTGTGAAGGTCAGCTGCATAATAATAGCTGCATGTGAGGATGGCCGGAAGTCATTACGCCAAGTGGGGGGCCTTGCTAAGTTCCATCAGCAGGTGTCCACAAACCTGCCTCCACCGCGCCGCCCTGGCTCCGCGTGGAGTATGACCCGACCTCCCTCATCTCGATTTATGCGCGAAGGCCTCTGCCCAGCAGTGGGGCAGTATTGCCATACTTACTTAAGTATGGCAATACTCCGCTGTTACTTAGCAGCGGACAGTGCACATCCTTAACATCCAGAACTCACGGCCGTTGGGGCAGAAAGGTTCTGAAGTGGCGACCACGTACCGAAAGACGTGGAGTGGAAAGACCCTCCACAAGATGGACCGATGACCTGGTGAAGGTCGCGGGTAGAAGTTGGATGCGTACAGCACAAGGCTGGTCGTTGTGGCGGTCTTTAGGAGAGGTGTTTGTCCAGGAATGGACGTCTTTCGGCTGAAGCTAGATAGATAGACGGACGATTTAGTGCAGTGGTTAAGAGTTTAGGCCGCTCTGCCCACTGTGTCCAATACTTGCGGGTTCGATTCTCGCACGGGACAAATCTTTGTGTTAGCCACAATTATTTGTTTCGGTCGAGGTATTTGTGTATGTGAATTTTCATGTTTGTAAACGCACCCACGACATAGGAATAAATCTTAGATAGGGCTACGTTTTGAAAAAAAAAAAAATTATATCGATCATATTCCGCAGCATATCTGCTACATTCGCCTAAAAACAATAAACGTGTAATGTATGCGCTATTTCGAACAAAGTCAGTCTTAAATATTTTATTGCATATGCCAACAGGAGCTCTTACAAACTTCAAAAAAATGTTGTAGCCGCGTATACATTGCCCAATGAAAGAGATACTAATTCTATGGAGACTAGTAGAATGTACAATAAAATCATATTTGTTCCGGATATTAACAAAATGAATGTCGTTTTATTATAGATTTTCATATATAAGTGCCGAAACGATAGTTAAAATATTTATTTCTTTGAATTTTTCTCGAAGGGAACTCATCAACTAATTTTACATATTTTTCCAGTTTATTACTACCGTCCAAATGGATCGGGTATTCCCTGGGCTTCCGTACCACGGTGGACCGAGTCCCTCCCCCTCCTGGCCGAGAGGATTCCCTCAACGTGCTCATCTTCGGCTTTGACTCCACTTCCAAGAACGGCTTTATCAGGAAAATGCCCAAGAGTTATAGGTTCCTGAAGGATGAACTTGAAGCCACTATACTGAATGGGTAAGGTTAAATAAATTTGGTTGTAGCTATAATCTGGTGTTTTATCACCTAGAGAATTTAACGCTGGGAGGCAAAAAAACCTCTACAGTCGTGTTTTGTCCTATGTCGAGAGCAACAACATCCAAGGGCATCAACTACCACGGCTGCTGTCGAAAACATTCAATAACCTCTGCACTCAAGTAGGCAGCAGTAGGAAAAAATTTTGCACATGGGGGTTCAGAGATCTAAATTTAATAGCTCGCAAACTCAGTAAGCGAAAGTGGCAATGGGCTGGTCACATCTGCAGAAGGACCGACGGCCGATGGAGCAAACGTGTCCTAGAGTGGAGACCGCGACTTGGTAAGCGTAAGGTAGGACGGCCCCCAGCTAGATGGACCGACCACCTCAAAAAGGTCGCTGGGACAGACTGGATGCGGAAGGCGGAGGACCGTGTGCAATGGCGCGTGTTAGGAGAGGCCTATGTCCAGCAGCCGACTGCGATAGGCTGATTGATCGATTGATATGGTGCGATCTCACGGTCTATGTCGCACCAGCTGGTCTACCCCTTATGCCTCACCACCTGTACAATGGTGAGGCATAAGAGTACGTAGAAGAGCTGAGTACAGCAACCAATGGCGCAATTAAGGTAGCCACTCCCTGAGTGGTACTAATATGAACCACTGACACTAGTGTTGCCCAAATGCAAGATCAAGACGAGTCTAGTATTGGTCTTGGTATCGCATTAGTCATCTGGTCTAGGTCTTGGTCTTATTAGTCCACACTTAGCCTTGGTTTTAGTCTTGAGCAAGAGTCTTGCAAGTCTTGCATTGACCTAATGCTTCGTATCAATCTATACATATGTTTATTTTAGTTTTATAAGGATTTATTACTAACTAGTGGTCGCCCATTGGTCGAAATTCGACCTACTCTTTCATCATTTGCTGGTTATGTTTGACATTCAGTAAGACTATAGACAAATAATATTTAAGACAAACAATATTAATCTATTCTCATATTGACTACAGCCCTTACAATAAAAGAGTATAAATTCGTGTGTGTGTCAAATACATGTAGTGTGTGTAATGTTTTTTTTTGTATTGATATTGATTTTATGTATTTTTATACATAATTTAAAAAAAATATATTAGCATTCTGCACTCCTTCTCTATTTAAACTACAAGTGTGGGAAATTTCATACTCCTCCGTCCGCGCATATTTCATAAAAAGGGGTACAAAGTTTTTGCTTCACGTATTAATATATTACTAATAATAGTATTTTTCAAAAAGGATGGGTGCTGTGACACTTGAAAGTGACAAAGAAAGTTATACTTTATTCATAGGCAATAAGAGGCATGATCTGTTTCTTGCCTTAATATAATTGAAGTAAATATTAATTTCGTTTGGCACTTGCAACTGTGACTACCCATCTTAGGTAAAAATATTATAGTTAGGTACTTACTTCTACGAACCTTCCTACTGTATCAAATAATTGACTTACCTTGATCTCTCTTAATTCTTACTATCTTATGGGTCGAAGTGATATGACATGCAAGGGTCCCGCGCTAGGAACTGCGAGTGATTTGGTGGTACCAAGCTGCTCGCAGATCCTAGCCCGACCAAGAGATTCAGTGTGGAGCCGAACAATTTTGTTCCCATTCATTCAGTTCTCCTTGCATTTGCTTCACCGTAGCACGTCAGCATTTGACCATACTCGTGAGAACCAAAACCTTGAGGAACCGCAGACGCCGCCTGGACCGAGAGACAATTTTTATTTGGCCAAAAATATACACACACACACACACACAAAACAATAAAATTACAGAACTAATTTAAAATCGTGCGTAAGTTTTTAAATAAAAAAAGGTACTAAAAGAACTTCGAGACAGCAAGTCTCGCGGAATCAGTCTTGGTCTTGCTCAAGTCTTGTAGGGTTGGTCTTGTTTTGGTCTTACTAAAATTCAAGACTAAGACCAAGTCTGATTTTGGGCATACATACATACTTGACACGAAAAGAAGAAGTCTTTGGGTAATTGAAGGTACGAAAAAACTAATAAAATTAAAAAAAAACCCTCGACATATTGTACCCTGCCCTGATCAAAATCTATTTATCTCAAATTCAAATAATTGGTGTAAACCCTGTAGGGGCGTTTACAAATAGTCAACCTAATTTGACTGCTAGTCAATATAATTAGAGCAGAACAAGGGCTCCAAAGTGTTTGCAAGAGACGCGTCTATTGGGCAAAGCCAGTTGACGAAGCTGAAGACGGAGGACGGAAACGTAACGTGGTCAGAGGTGCTCAGGGAGATAGAGAGGTTCTATGGGCAGTTGTATACCTCAGTAGCTGAACCTGTTGTTGACTTGGTAAAAGACCCAAGAGCTAAGCTAACCCGACACTACACTGAAGATATCCCGGACATCAGCCTGTGCGAGATTGGGATGGCTCTCAAACACCTTAAAAACAACAAAGCGCCGGGTGAAGACGGAATTACCGCAGAGCTTCTGAAAGCGGGCGGATCGCCGGTACTTAAAGTCCTTCAGAGGCTGTTTAATTCCGTCTTGCTCGAAGGAAAAACGCCGGAAGCGTGGAACAGGGGTGTGGTGGTACTCTTTTTCAAGAAAGGTGATAACACTTTACTGAAGAATTATAGGCCCATCACACTGCTGAGCCATGTTTATAAGTTGTTTTCGAGAGTCATCACGAATCGTCTCGAACGCAGGCTTGATGACTTCCAGCCTCCCGAACAAGCCGGTTTCCGGAAAGGCTTTAGTACCATAGACCACATACATACGCTGCGGCAGATTATACAGAAGACCGAGGAGTATAATCGGCCACTATGCTTGGCGTTTGTGGACTATGAGAAAGCCTTCGATTCGATCGAGACTTGGGCGGTTCTTAGATCTCTCCAGCGATGCCGCATTGACTATCGGTACATTGAAGTGTTGAAGTGCTTGTATAATAACGCCACCATGTCAGTCCGAGTACAGGGGCAGCGCACGAAGGCGATCCCCATAAAAAGAGGAGTAAGGCAGGGAGACGTCATTTCTCCGAAACTGTTTACGGCCACCTTAGAGGATGCCTTTAAGCTCTTGGAATGGCAAGGACTTGGCATCAACATCAATGGCGAATACATCACTCACCTTCGATTTGCCGACGACATTGTGGTCGTGGCGGAGTCGCTGGAAGATCTAGGACGAATGCTCGGTGACCTCAACAGAGTATCTCAACAAGTGGGTCTTAAAATGAACATGGACAAAACGAAAATAATGTCTAAAGTCCATGTCGTACCCACCGCACTCACCGTTGGGAACTCTACTCTTGAAGTTGTCGACGAATACATTTACCTGGGACAGGTAGTCCGGTTAGGTAGGTCCAACTTTGAGAGAGAGGTCAATCGACGAATCCAACTCGGCTGGGCAGCGTTCGGGAAACTGCGCAACATCTTCTCATCCAAAATACCTCAGTGCCTTAAGACTAAAGTTTTTAGTCAATGTGTGTTACCAGTGATGATATATGGATCAGAGACGTGGTCTCTTACAATAGGTCTCATAAAAAAGCTCAGAGTTGCTCAGCGAGCTATGGAGAGAGCTATGCTCGGCGTTTCTCTACGCGATCGACTCAGGAATGAGGAGATTCGTAGAAGAACCAAGGTCACCGACATAGCCGTTAAGATTAGCAAGCTGAAGTGGCAATGGGCGGGCCACATAGCGCGTAGATCGGACGGGCGTTGGGGCAGAAAGATTCTAGAGTGGAGACCACGTATTGGCAAGCGCAGCGTGGGACGACCGCCTGCCAGATGGACCGACGATCTTGTGAAAATCGCAGGAAGTCGTTGGATGCAGGTGGCATCGGACCGGTTACGCTGGAAAGCGATTGGGGAGGCCTATGTTCAGCAGTGGACAAGTATAGGCTGAGATGATGATGATGATGAATATAATTAATACAATATTAGCAGAGTTTCTTCACCGGATCTTTTCAGTGAAGGCCGCGTTCCGATCTGGTGGTAGCTTAGTAGTTATGTGCTAGACTAGTCTCTAAACATGTGTACACATCATGATTAGGTTAGCAGTTAGGTTGTTACCTTTTCGGGAAAGGACATTGTTCTGCGCCCATACACGATTTGCCCCAGAACCAACAGCGATAAAAAAATACTTGTATGATTTCATATTACTCATAAACGTAACGTATTTATTATTAAACGGACAAGCGGGGGAATCGCAATATTGTAAAAGTATTAGATTTTGAGGTTATAATTTAGTAGCCATTAATACATATGAGGTTATATTGTGTAGTCAAAACGATATTGAGTGGATTTAAAGATTAATTATATTTTTATAGATACCTATATCGACACACCATGGAACTATTTATGACAAGCTATCTAGATAGCAAATAGGTACGCCTACTACTTTTTACAGAGTCAATTCGACATAAGTACTTACAATACTTAAAAATATGCGATTGCAAATTGTCCGTTAGATACGGATATTAGCCATTATTTTAATAAATTAGGTAAATAATGATGTGCGGAGTGAAGCTGACCGACCGCATTAGCAACAGCATAGTAAGACAGCGAGTAGGTATGAAAGATAGTATCGGTGTAAAGATGAGAAGGGGCATGCTCCGTTGGTTCGGGCATATAGAAAGAATGCCAGAGGAAAGAATGGCAAAACAGATATACAATGTGAAAGTGGAAGGATGCAGGTACCGGGGAAGACCTAGACTATCTTACCACGACCAAATAAACCGAGTCTTATCTGATGGAAAAGTCAAGAGTCCCCGTAACCGGCGAGCGTGTATGAGACGAACTATGAGAGTCGAGGAAGCCAGAGAGGTATGTAAGGAAAGAACCTGTTGGAACTCTGTACTCTCTGCCTACCCCGCAAGGGATCTGGCGTGAGGTTATAGATAGATAAATAATGATGATATGGATCAAATGTTTGTTGGTTCTGGGGAATTTTTCGACAATGTCCTTTGTAAGTACCCGCGCGAGGTTTATACAAAATAAATTAATTGAGTTTAAATAATGTGCCATAGGCCAATAAACCAATGAGTTATATTTTTTTATCAATTCAAGGTACAACATAATAGGCGATGGCACCCCAGCGGCGTTGTTCCCTATACTGACAGGCAAGAACGAATTGGAGTTGCCAGATGTCAGAAAAAACATGAAGAACAACGGAACTCTCGACTCCATGCCATTTATATTCTACAAGCTTAAAAAGGACGGGTGAGTGGATAGTACTTTAAATTTTAGAACAAAAAAGAACCTAAAAATACAGACTGGGTCCATGCTATTGTAAACAAAACACATTATGCACTTTGATAGATTTATAATTATTATCACTTATACACACTTTTGACACATATATTTATCACAACTTAATCACACCAGCACAACCGTTAAATCACGACAATTTAGATTCGGACTGCTCGAGAGCACAACAGCAATTGCCCTATCGCAGCAATTTGCTCGATTTACATAGACTAATTTTGGGGTTGCCCGAGTCACACCATGTTGCCAGTATTTTCGAATAGCTCGAATCGATAATCGTTATTTCGATATAATAAATAATTTAGTAAATATTTTTATAGTACATACATATTTCAGGAATTCGTATTAAACATTTTATTTAAATAATAAAGCAAATATAGTATACAACTATTTTACCATTTGCTTACACTATGGACCCAGTCTTTATTATTTGATGTTATTTTTCCTATATATAGATATATTTGCTGTTACTAGCGGTTGCGCCAGGTAGTCATTTTGTAATTTGACATAGGTATAGTGATGATTCATCGCCCTGGGTATGTTTCTTCAAAAACGCTAAAACACTTAGTGCTTTGTTATCTACAAATTTTGACAAATATCTATGTAATGACTTTTGATAAGCCTAACTTGAATAATGATGGGTTTCCCATACAAACTTTCATCCCCTATTTCACACTCTTAGGTGGTTTTTTTGACTTAAAGGTAGACTATGCCCTTATCCCAAATTCGAATTTATTATATTACAGATATTCCATAAGGATTCATTATGATCAAAACATGGTCTAATGGTACTGTACGCCACTGGTGTACTATTAAACGATCAATTCACGAAGATATCGTATCGTGATTTGTGTTTAAGCGAAGAGGGGCTCTGTTGGTTTCTTATAAAAGTAATGGTATATGTAACAGATGGAGTACTTAATCCTTCCACTCTATTCTACATTACTTTGGGTCATGGCACACAATACTTCTTGTTTAAGTTATGGCTTCACACTAATTTTAAGTATATTTTGCCAGTGTCCAGTGAGATGCATACTCGTGTTAGTATAAATTTATTCAATTCCCCGATGAACTTGATGACAACGATGATAATGAAATTGATGAAGTACCCCACCCTGGATAGTAAAGCAATGGATTCACTACATACCAATTGCGACGGCCGTTTTGAGGGAAATCGAAAAGGCACGTTTTATTACTTTGTTACAATTACCTTTCCTCGTGCATATATAAGAATACATAATGGTTAATATTCCACCAACATTACACATTATTATTCGAAATAACACAAGTTTTGTAAATTTAAACAAATTGACAACATCCCTCTTTGGTTTCCCGCCAAAACCACAATACTTTTAGGCGATTGGGGAATTTTGCTTTTTTCCATATGAGAAACGATAACTCACACGAGAAATATTCCTGTGTTGTGGGTGCGTTCACAAACCTGAAATTCATATACACAAACACCCAGACCGACACAAATATTTGGGGGTCACACAAAGATTTGTGCGACACCGTGTGGGAATGGCACCCGCGACAGCTCAATCCAGTGAGTTGAGCGACTCAAGCTCTTTACCACTAGACCAAGCCGTCCGTCATTGCATCGATGCGCCGTCCGACCCAGAATTCAAACCCAGGACCTTGTGATCGCAAGCCGCTATGCGCCTCTAGACCGCTGGGGCAGAATATATCGCGCCAGGTCCCTTGCGAGGTAGGCAGAGAATACAGAGTCCCAACAGGTTCTTTCCTAACGTACCTCTCTGGCTTCCTCTTCTCTCATAGTTCGTCTCATACACGCTCACCGGTTACGGAGACTTGAGTTGCACACCGTCACACCTAAAGTCCTCAAGCAGGGGTGATTATTCGCCGAAGATTTTAGGTCTGTAATAGGGGGCGAGCCTATACCGGGCACAATTCCAGACTCCAGACTCATACTGGGAATTTTTCTAAAGAAAAACTACACATTTGTCTGACCTAGGATTTGAACCCAGGACCTCGTGATCTCAAAGCACATTATTCGTCACTACACCAACAAGGCAGTCTTTCTTGACTTGCCCTACAGATAAGACACAATTTGTTTGGGTATTATTCAACATATTATATTGAGTTAATGTTTGGGGGGGGGGGGGGGAGGTTGTATTCAGTACATTTCTGCCACTTCCGCTTGGGGAATATAGGCGTGACGGTGTGTTGTATAGAGTTAATTATTTCTTTCTTTCTATTGAGAAATAGCTATCTATCTATCTGTATCATCGCGCAAGTTCCTTTGCGGGGTAGGCAGAGAGTACACAGTTGCAACAGGGTCTTTACTTACAGACCTCTCTGGCTTCCTTAGTTCGTCTCATACACGCTCGCCGGTTACGGAGACTCTTGACTTGCCCTTCAGATAAGACTCTGTCTATTTGGTCATGGTAAGATAGTCTAGGTCTAGAGAAATATGTCACTGGAGACAAATAGGTCTTTTCTTGATTCACGGAAGTTTGTTCCCAGTTACCGAACAGCGTATTTTGAAGACATGCCCTGGATAGGCACCTTCCAGTACCGATTCAATGGCTTCAAAAGGCAGCCAGCAGACCACTACCTTCGCTCCTTCTACCTGGAGGAGTCCAAGAACGGCCAGAAGTGGTGGAAGAACGTGGGCGCCCGGTACTGCGTGGGGGACACTCCTCAGTATAGGATGATGATGAATATTACTGACCAGGTTTGTATAAACGCTTTAGTATTAGTAGTATTAGCTCTGTAAGGAACTGTCCCGCTGTTAGGCACGGGCCTCCTCTTAAACTGAGAGGGTTTAGGCCATAGTCCACCACGAATCCCCGGTGCGGGTTGGCGAACTTCACACACCTTTGAGAAACTCTTCACTGTTAAAGTAAGTGATAGTTAATATTTAATACGCACATCCTTACGAAAAGAAAAAGGTGCGTGCCTGAGTTTGAACCTGAGCCCTTTGACTTTGCAGTCCAACGGTCAATAAACGCTTTAGGGCTGGGGTATTGCGATGTTCTAGCGATCATCAAGTTATCTTCTTCATCTAGCCAAAGATGTTCACTGCAAGGCCAAATTATCCCCTAGAGCGCCCTGCAGTAGTGCTGAAAGGCAACAGAATATTCTTTGCCTGACTAGTGGCAACGCTGCCGACCGCGTGTGGGAGTGGGACAGAATGTTACATCCCTAACTCCCACGGCTGGCTAAATTTCTGAATTGCAGTTCCCATATTATTCCAATTTTGTTAATACCAATATATACTAATGTTATATCGAGGTAAAGTTTGTGAGTTTGGATGTTCGGGGTAATCTCCGGTACTGATCCGATTTTAATGATTATTTCACCATTCGAAAGCTACCTTATCCAGAAGTAACATAGGCTATATAACATAGGCCCGGTAGGTGGCGCTGTTGTCGACCGTGTATGACCAGGATCCCACACCGTATGTTCAGTTTTAGTTATTATTATTATTATTTTATTTATTTCAGATGTCAAGATCCATTACATAATACTATTATTATTATTATTATTAATACAATGCATTAGTCAGCAAATGAACCATGTTGCAGTGGTTCAAGTACTGACAGTCAAACCTCTCCGCCAATGCGTTAAGGATACTGTTGGGGCTGGCCCGCACCCTGCGCAGCAAGGACGCGCACCGCTTGCGCATGGTTGCAAAAAAGCAGTCCACGTGCGCCTCGGCGAACATTCCCGAAGCGCTACAAAAGCGAGGCAGCCCCAAAAGCACCCGGAACGCATTGTTATATTGGACACGTAAGGCGCCGTACTGTCCCCGCGAATAAGCGACCCACAGACTGCTCGCGTAGAAAGAAGTGCAAAATGCCCTGAATAAGGTTATTTTGACTCCTCTCGAACAGCGAGCGAATCTGCGGGCTATCATATTCGCACGAACAGACAACGCCCTACGTTCCTTTTCAATGTCAACATCGTCTTTCAAGTCCGAGGTTAACACATGACCTAGGTATTTAAATTTGTCGACTCTATTTAGGGGACACCCTTTTAATTTGATGGTCGGTATATTACCCAGACATCTGCCTCGGGCCTGAAAGACCATACACTCGCTTTTTCTCACGTTGTATAACAAGCCGTGATCGTCAGCGTACTTTTCGCAAATGCCAAGCAGCTTCGATAATCCACTCACTGAGGCGCTCAGCAGCACCATGTCATCAGCATAACTAATATTATTAAGGCATGCTCCTCCAATATGACAACCGACATGCGTACTGCTCAGCCTCTCAATCAGCGCATTTACATAGAGGTTGAAAAGTTTAGGTGAGGTTAGCCCCCCTTGCCTCACTCCGCACTCCAACCTATATGAGGTGGAACAGGCCCCCGCCCACCGAACAACGTTGACCTGATTCATGTACCAATATTTAAAAAGACGTATTAAATCCGCTGGCATTGATGTTTGTTGTAGTTTTTGCCACAAGATGTCATAACAAACCAGGTCAAACGCCTTCGATAAGTCGAGGAAGCAAGCAAAAATAGGCGTATTCCTATCGGTATAGTATTTGACAGTTTGCTTTAAACACAATATCGCCATTTCTGTGGAGAGACCTGACTTAAAACCAAATTGGTTGTCGTGTACATGTATGTGTTTTTCAAGCTGAGTGTTAAGCAAACCGTCAAGTACTTTCGAGATAATAGTGGCCAGGGAGATGGGTCTATAATTGCTCCTGTCACTAATATCGCCAGTCCTATTCTTCACGACCGGGACAACCACAGTCTTGAGCATCTGCGAAGGTAAGTACGAGTGTCCCACACATAAGGAGTAGAACATCGCCAGCACTCGGGGCAGATGAGTACCTGCATATTTAAGGTGCTCAATGCTCAAGTCGTCATGGCCCGGAGACTTACCCTTCGACATAGATTTAATGACCTCTCTTACTTCTTTTGCCGAAAATCGGGCACTAACCTCCTGGCCACTACAACCAACGCTACATGCATGCTGTGATGGTCCCAGAGGCGATGTTATAGTAAAGTGCTCTTTAAACATCTCAGCTATGCCTACCAAGTCACTAGTCCCGTTGATACTCACAGGTAAACCCGGCTTACTATTTAATTTATTAGTCGATTTCCAAAAGTTTTTGAAATCGCGGCTGGAATGTTGCGAAGCCAAGATATCCATTTTGATTTGGTCTCTATTATTTTGACACCATTGCAAACGCGATTTAAAAATCCTGCGACTCGTCTGCATGTTATTCCAAATACATCCCTCCCGCGGCCTACCATTCCAAACCCATAACTCAAACTTTTGCCGGGCCTCTCTGTGCGCATCGCTCACATACCTGTTCCACCCTATAACCGGTTTCTTACGCGTATGAACACTCTGATTGTAACTCACACAAGCTGCCTGGCATAATACATTAATAATGTCATCATACATTTTGTCAATAATATTTCTGTGGTCCAAATTATTACAAACATAATCGCTACATGCACTTAATTCCATTGGAAAGTCAATTAATTTTAAATTACTGTTACAAAATTTTGTATAAATGTCAATTTGCTCCGGTTTTCTTTCCCCCCAACGAATTTTATTATTACGTCGGGTTTTATTAGTTCCGTAAAATTTAGATTTAATATTATCTAACTGACATTGAATAACGAGGGGAAAGTGGTCGGACCACAGAACGTCATACATCACATAAGTGTTTACAATAGTTTCCATAGCTGATTTGGTCACTACGCAATGGTCGAGCCAACGTCTCGCACCATTCGCTTCACTTATGTATGTGTAAGTGTCAGAGTTTAAACCTAGTAATTGGATGTCAGCACACAATAATTCCAATTCCATACAATAACATACCAACTCATTATAAAATTGTTCATTTGGATGCGCGTTAAAGTCCCCGAGTAAATATACAGATTCAGTATTCTCATTTCTTATAATAGCACTCACCAAACCAAGGCAGTCCGCGAAATCCGTAAGATTTGCATTATTATCTGTAGGCATGTAAACACTAAACACAAGGAATGATTTTAGATCCATGGTTACTTTTATGGCACACACTCGCGGATTATCACATTGTACAACCGATACATTGTTAAAAACACTTTTCCTCCACAGCAATGCAACTCCACCGTACGGCCGCCCTCTCAGCATACCGGCGGCGGTATCAACCGCTGACGTCCCGGTGCAACCGTACTCGTCATCAATATCGCTTAAGAAGTGAATATCGTCTGGCAGTAACCAAGTCTCTTGTAAAGCAATAATGTCTGATTTACGACATAATTGCCTGACACTCTCCACCGAGCGTTTCACACTTTTGCAGTTGAAACTTACTAAATTGTATATAGATTTTGTATCCATTGAATAAGTTTCATTAATGGTCATTTACAGTGCCATTATTTACACCGTTCGCGTTCGGTTTCCGTGCCTTAAACGGAACAAACCGCCTAAATATTATTCCCTCAGGCCATAATTTATTATCAAGGAATAATGACAATTTGTTTTCCTTGATAAAGAATTTGTAGGCTTTGTAGTCTCTGTCATATTTAGACTGTATGTTTTCTAGCGTAATTCTCTCTTTCGTTTTTTTATATACGTAATCCATTATGTCTTTTTCAGTCGTATCTGTATGCACCTTGGTAATGAAGATAGGCACTTGTTTCAGCACTGCTTTGAACCTTCCATCATTATCCCGAGAAATACCGGTAGTACCTAGATAACGGTACCTCATTGGTTTCTTACGGTAGGAAACACTTTGCCATCCTTCATTATCATCTTTTCGTACCAGCTCGCGTTCAGGAACCGACAAAACTCGAGTGTTCGCAATGTCCTCAACGCCCGCCCGTCTTTTGTTATTATTGCAATCAGCTGATAGTTGCGACGCAGAGGCCTGCCCATGTGACGTCACGGTCAGCTGTCTCGAAACGGTTGGACTCGGCGCGGTGTCTGTAGCCGCAGCGCGAGGCACGAATCCACCGCCACCCATTCGCTGCGATATAGTGCTTTTTTCATTGGCGTTTTGTTCTAATTCTACCGTCATAATTTTTCTCAATCGATGTGCATTATTGTTGTGCCCGTGTACCAAGTTTTCTTCAATATTTTCATCTATTGATGAATTATCATTTATGTTGGATAATCCCATAGGGCCACTATCCATAACCCAAGCACCTCTTTTCATATTTATTTTGCAAGAAGATACTAATTGGTCATTTTGACTTTTTAACATCTCCTCCTTAAGTTCACTCAGCTGTTTCTGTGTAGCGTATGTTTCTTTTACGTCTTTTAGCTCGTTTTGTAGTCTGAGCAGGTCTTTTAGAAGCTTTGTACAGTCCAGATGATCAAACAAGATTGGAGGTAGCCGCTCAAGATCCCTTGCCACAAAAACCGGGAAACGATCTGATTCCGTTGATTTAAATATATTCACAATATCCCCAAGATCTCGTTGTTCCTTGCCTTTATTTTTCCGCTTGATTTTGGCCTTCAGCGGTATGGAATCGAACAATAGTGATTTTGACTTCTCGATCTCTTCACTAGAAAATGCAGACGTACAAATTCGCACTAGGGTATCTTCATCGATCACCGATAGCTTATTTTGAATGTAGGCTAACATTTCGTCGATAATAATATTGCACGAATTGCATTTCACAACTTACGACATTTTCAAAACAAAACCTAATTTCCTTCGATAGATAGATAGACACGCCCGCACGGGGGGGAAGCGCACGCGCTTCCCCCCCGTGCGGGGGGGAAGCGCGTGCGAATGTATTGTATATATGTATACAATACATTCTATTCTATTCTATTCTATATCATCACGCCAGCTCCCTCGCGGGGTAGGCAGAGAGTACAGAGTTCCAACAGGTTCTTTCCTTACATACCTCTCTGGCTTCCTCTACTCTCATAGTTCGTCTCATACACACTCGCCGGTTACAGAGACTCTTGACTTGCCCTTCAGCTAAGACACGGTCTATTTGGTCATGGTAAGATAGTCTAGGTCTTCCCGGCACCTACATCCTTCCACTTTCGCATTGTATATCTGTTTTGTCATTCTTTCTTCTGGCATCCTTTCTATATGCCCGAACCAACGGAGCATACCCTTTCTCATCTTTACACCGATACTATCTTTCATACCTACTCGCTTTCTTACTACGCTGTTGCGAATACGGTCGGTCAGCGTGACTCCGCACATCTTCCGCAGAGATCGCATTTCGACCGCATTTATCCTGCTTTCGTTCTCCTTCTTACATACCCAACTCTCACTGCCATATAACAGCGTTGGGACAAGCACTCCGTTATGCATGGCCAGCTGCGCCTTTTGGCTTAAGTGCCGGCTCCCAAGTAGCCTTCCCATCGCACCATTCCCTCTATTACCTGCATTCACTCTTCTCTCTATATCAGCGGTGTATTTCCCATCCTTACTGAAGGCGCATCCAAGATATACAAACTCATTCACTTGCTCCAGCACATCGTTACCAACCACAATCCTTGCATTCGTTCTGGTTTCTTCCCGTTCAAAAACCATAATTTTGGTTTTCTTCACATTCAAATGTAAGCCATTGTTCATGCAGTCGTCTCTCATAACTGTGACTAGTGTTTGCAGATCAGTGGCTGTTGGCGCTATCAAAACCGCGTCATCTACATACAATAGGTGGTTTATCACTAGATCACCCATTTTTACCCCTTCAGTCATCGCACACAGTTTTTGAAGACTTTTATCCAGATACACTATAAACAGTCTAGCGGACAACACGCAACCCTGCTTGACGCCGATTTCAACGTCAAACCAAGATGACATGTTACCACCCACCCGTACGCATGCCTTGCTGTCCACGTAGGTGGACTGGACGGCTCGCAACAGGGTGCCGTTTATACCATACTCTGGCAAAATGTCCCAAAGTCTCTTTCGCACGACTCTATCAAACGCCTTCTCCAGGTCCACAAAACCGCAGAAAACCTTCCGGCCTACTGCCAGATGCTTTTCTACGATGTTGCGGAGGGAGAAAACTTGATCCGAACATCCTCTTCCAGACCTGAAACCTCCCTGTGCCTCACACAACACTCCATCGGACTTCTCGCGCATTATCCGTTCAATAATTTTACCATACACCTTAGCTGCCAAGCTGATCAAACTGATGACCCTGTAATTGGCGCAGTCATATTGTGAGCCCTTGCCTTTATACAAGGGTACTATGACTGCGCGGCGCCAATCTGTAGGGACTCTACCGGTCTTCCAGCAAAGATTTGCGAGGACCCAAAAAGCGTCCCGGACGCAAGTTCCACCATATTTAATCATCTCGGCAGATATCATGTCTATTCCCGCAGCTTTACCATTTTTCATACTTCGTATCGCCCATTCAACTTCTTCCATAGTGATGTCCTCTGTGGATTCTGGTGCCGCAAACTCGCCTCTGGGCTCGTCTGTGGCACCAGCATCCGGGGCATTCTCATACATTTCTCCAAAGTATTCACTCCACCGGTTTAGCACAGCTTGTGTGTCTGCAAGAATGTCACCATCCTTAGATTTTATCTTTTTTTTTACATTTACATAATTAGGTATTTACTATATTTGTAATACGCTGTATACGCGATTGCGTCAGCATTAAGGGTAAAAATTTTATGAACAATAAATAGTAGCTGAGGAGGCTTTGTCTGAAAACCAGCGTTGGGGGAGACTTTGTTCCCCTCCAACACATGCTGAGCCCAATGCCTTTCGGCACAGCTCACACCGAGGCAAACGTCACAAGAAGCAGCAGGAGTTAATTTGTCTTTTTTCGTTTTTATTTTCTTTTGTTACCTTTCATATATTTTCTATGAGTGCTGAATAATTTTTTTTTGTTTTCTTTCTTTCTTTTCTAGTTAGGCTTACACAAATATTAGATTAGATTACCGTGTTTAAAATATTAACCGTGAAGGTACTAAATAGCGATAACAATGTCAAGTTGTTTAATTTGAAATATATTTTTAATGATTTCTTGATCACATGTTTTTCTCAGCTGCCACAGTCTAAATAAAAAATATCTAACTGGAATCGGTCAAGAATCAGCCTCAGTGTCTATGCTTTTTATATTTGTTGTTCATGTCAGTTTTATGTTTAAGTAATGAAAACGGTTTACATATTTTTTCATACATAGACTCTTCAAATCGATATCAGGTAAACCCATGTATGGGAGCTTGCCATTGTCCTTTGGGAATTGGCCTTCTGCTCTCGGGGTGTCGCAACGGACCGCGGGGCATGTTGCGCGCTCTCTCGCACTTATTATGTATTGAATACAGTGTAATACTGCACTAGTTGGAGAGAAATACATGCTTTGTTATAATAATATTAACCACACTTCTCTACACCCCAGAGCCGCTCACACCGGTGTTGCCCTCAGTAGTCCTAGGACGACCGTTTGAGGGCCCATCTAGTAAGCGGCGAGTCACCGCCGGCCACGGGTAATTAGGCATCACTAATTATGACCGGTGTCCGTCCTCTTTGAAATAGTCTAGTTTTTGTCCATCAAACCTCATTTACATAGCCCTTGTTTTCTTTCCATAATTTACTATAGTCCTAGCACCTGCCGGGGTCAGTTCGCTGGTTATGTTTCTTCATTTTCAGCAAGTGATCTCAGCAGGAGGTGGCTTACATAACATTAACTTCTCGCAAAGGGCCTCTACGTGTTGGACCCATGTAATGCAAGCCTTTCAAAGGTCCGGGTAAAGTCCGTGAATCTCAGCGAGATACATAATAATTCATTTAATTTAGGCAACAGAAATTGACAAAATATATTTATACAGCTTACTGGCCTACAGAATATATACCTTATAGACTAACATACATATATTGAACTTATAATATAAATCCACTGAGTCCATTCGGTTCTGTTTTCGGCTTTTAAATGCCAGTCTTCCAGGAATGAGTCCAGCTCGTCCCGCCATCTTCGTCTGGGCCTGCCGCGATGTCGTTTGTAGTTTAGTGGGACCCAGTTGGTAATTATTTTTGCCCAAGCTGTATTATACATGCGGCAGATGTGGCCAGCCCAGTTCCATTTTAACGTGGCGGCTTTATGCCCCACATCAGAAATTTTTGTCATGGAGCGCAGGGCACTGTTCCTAATAAGTCCTGTTCTCTAGTTTCTGTTTTTGCTGTTATTCCAGTTCCTGAAGTTGGACGGCAAGCGATACTGTTTCACGTTCGTGGCGGATATAACGCATGACGACTTCAACATGATATCGACTGCTGATGACGACTTCGCCAAGTTCCTCGCCGAGTTCAGAGCGCAGGGGAGGTTGAGGGACACGTTGCTTATGGTGATGGGTGACCATGGACCGAGGTAAATGTAATTAGGTGTTAATAGTACATCCACATTACATCAAGGGGGCATCTGTTAATTACGTGAGGTGTTTTTCTTTTGATTTGGACCCCTCCCTCCCCCTTGGTGAGATTTAGGCCTGTATTACAGAACGTAAGAGAGTCCTGAATCTAGTTTTAAAAACTATTTTTTGTACAAAAACGTTAGTTTTAAAATTAGATTTACGCTCTAATTGTTAAAAGGCTAAATTCTCGAAATGAATGTTTTCAACAGCCATAAAACACTTATCTGTTTGGGTAGTATTTGTCAATACCAATCTAACAAGCGTGAGCTCATTCTGCGTAGATCGGACCAACAAAAATAATTAAGAAGTTTGAGGGTACCCCGGAACAACTATGCCTTTTGGACGTCTAACACCTCAGTCCCTCCCGTGACCATAGGTACTGCAAAGCACTCGAAACGTCGGAAACATAAAAATCGAAAATAAACCCCGATAAAATCCGAAAAATAGTTTTATTTCATGTGTAATATTCGCGTAAACCTAAGAACTAATACATCACCTGTGCTTTCACTCCACTACTACTTAAATTACACAGTGTATTTTCAACCCTATTTCAGATATGCCAATGTCCGCGACACACTCCAAGGGAAACTAGAAGAACGTCTACCCCTCATGGCCATAATACTCCCCGAAGAACTCAAACGACGGCGGCCTCTTGCTCAGGCCTCGCTGCAGGCGAACGCGGGCGTACTAACTACACCTCACGACATCTACGCCACGGTCCTCGACGTATTGGACATGAAGCAACATTTGAACCCTTATAAAGTCCGCGGAGCTGACTTACCGAGGGCCCTGAGTTTGTTGGAGCCAGTGAGTAATAGACTTTGATCTTTAATAGGCGCTGGTTGGTTATAGGTCCTGGTAATAGGCACTTATTAGATCATAGACAGCTGAAAGTTGCTCAGCGAGCTATGGAGAGAGCTATGCTCGGCGTTTCTCTACGCGATCGAATCAGGAATGAGGAGATTCGTAGAAGAACCAAGGTCACCGACATAGCCCTTAAGATAAGCAAGCTGAAGTGGCAATGGGCGGGCCACATAGCGCGAAGATCGGACGGGCGTTGGGGCAGAAAGATTCTAGAGTGGAGACCACGTATTGGCAAGCGCAGCGTGGGACGACCGCCTGCCAGATGGACCGACGAGCTTGTGAAAATCGCAGGAAGTCGTTGGATGCAGGTGGCATCGGACCGGTTACGCGGGAAAGCGATTGGGAAGGCCTATGTTCAGCAGTGGACAAGTATAGGCTGAAATGATGATGATGAGACCTTATACAGTTAAAATCCTTAATTGTTAGGCTAAGGTAATAAGCTTTGAACGGTAATAGGTCTTTATAGTTAATAGTGTCTGTCTAATTAAATAATTGACTGCCTCGTTGGTCTAGTGCCAAAGGGCATCGCTTTGTGATCACCAGGTCCTGGGTTCAAATCCTGGGTCGGACAAATGTAGTTTATCTAAGGAAAAATCCCCAGGATGTGTTCGCAGTCTGGAATTGTGCCCGGTTTATGGCAATAGGCTCGCCACCTATTGGGGCCTAACACCCGTTCGGTAGTTATTGAGTTGATCGCGTTCAGTCAGACAGGCAGATGCGGCGGGGGGGTTTGTTTTATAATATGTAGTGAAGTCCCCTCGCCGTGTCTGTCTGTCTGTGTATATTTTAAGTGCGTTGGAATTAGTCATACTAATATATTAATTACCTTGTGTAATTGGTAGTCTAAACGAATTCACACGGATTTTTACCAATGGACAGAGTGATTCAAGAGGAAGGTGTATGTGTATAATTTACGCGTGCGAAGCCGGGGCGGGTCGCTAGTTCATTTATATGTTATTATTATTACGAGCCATTCGTGTCCCACTGCTGGGCAAAGGCCTCCCTCCAATTTTTTTTTCTTTTTATATGTAGTGTTTTCATTTTATTTTGTAATTTTGTTTTTTTTTTGCATCCCCAGATCCCCAAGAATCGTTCGTGCAGCGAGGCGGGAATCGAACCCCACTGGTGCGCGTGCCTGGCCTGGCAGAACGTCTCCGCTGCCGACAGCATGTATCACAGAACCGCTGTCGAGTTTGTCAAGTACATCAACTCGCTCACCGACCCAGTCAGGTAGGATAGCTCCACGCGAGCCTATTTTTTATATAAAACTACGAATGATTCCTGGATCGTGGGTGCGTTTACTAAAAACGGAATTGACATACACAAACACCCAGACTAAAACAAATTTTTGAGGGTCACACAAAGATTTGTTCCGTTGGGGAATCGAGCACGGGACCGTTGTGGCATTTTTAGATTCGAGCGTCTCCAAAAAATATACAAAAATATTTATTTCTTTAACTTAAAATCATATACACACAGACACTTAATTATCGATATATAATTTAATTATCGATCAAACTTTATGATTAGTTTACTCTTATTAAGAGAATGTTCCTTTTAATTTCTTCATGTTTCTACTTATTAATGCAGTACGTGTTTAAGAGATGAGAGCCTGGTTACCTGTAACACAGGTTTACCTAGTGCAGGCACCAGCCTCTCACAAAGGAGGTTAGTTTGAGCATGCTGTATGTACTAACTTTTAAGACCTGATAACCTTAGTGAAGAAACAAATAAATATTATTATTATATTACAAATTAGCCGTATTTAGAGTCTCCTTTTAAGTATGTAACACCTGTACTGTCTTCGTGCTTCGAAACGTGACTCATGCGTGTGTTGTGTTCGGGAATTCGGCCCCCTCTCACATCGATAAACTCCAAGTGGTTCAAAACCGCTTCCTCCGTAAAGCCGTAGGAGCCCCCTGGTTCGTACGGAACGTCGACCTCCACTCCGATCTAGGTCTCGAACCTATTCGCGCCTTTATTAAAAAGGCGTCAACACGTCACTTCGCGAACGCATCTACCCATGCGAATCCGTTAATCGTAGCCACCGCCGACTACGACCTCCCCCCCGACCCCTGCCGCTACCGCCGGCCGAGACATGTTCTCACCGACCCCCCCGATGCTTTGTCATCCCTTCTTTCCGCTCAGAATACGAGCGACGCCGTAGACGCAGACGCAGTAGTAGATCCCCTCCCATAGCCGGCGGTCGACCGGTGCGCTTAGTAGTGCACCCGTCCCCCTACAGCGACTGTCCCAACCGAGGGCGCCTCTCCGAGGCGCCCTCGAGTATGTCGCCTCTTGCCCTTCTGGCTGGCTGGAGCGTAGTGGTTGCACGCTCGCCTTTAAAATCCGGTGAAGCTGTAGAGGCCTCGAGGCCAACAGCGTAGATCATTCACACACACACACACACACGTTAAGCCGTTGGTCCCGGCTACCACTTAATGCGGTGGTCGTTAAGCCGAGTTGGAAGCCTTATAGGCGGCTTGATAAGTTCCAACAGCAGGTGGCCTCCACCGCACCGCACTGGGTCCGCGTGGTGGATTATAACCTAATCTCTCTCACCTCGATTTGTGAGAGAAGGTCTTTGCCCAGCAGTGGGCAGGCTGTTATATCAAAAGGTTTGTTTCAGATCTAAATGTGTTCCTCGCACATTAACTTCCATCTCGTGGGTGATGCGGCAACATGCTAACAGCCGCATGCTGGCATTCGCAGGTGCTAAGGACGCGGACGGATATGTTGGCAAGTTCGACGCCGCCGTCAAGATTGCAAAGGAGAACTATCAGCTTAAGGTATAAAAAGAGACAAGTTAAAATTCCAAGGTGTACGGTAAAATTATTGAACGGAGAATGCGCGTGAAGTCCGATGGAATGTTGTGCGAGGCACAAGGGGGTTTCAGGTCTGGAAGAGGATGTTCGGATCAAGTCTTCTCACTCCGCAACATCGTAGAGAAGCATCTGGCAGTGGGCCGGAAGGTTTTCTGCGGTTTTGTAGATCTGGAGAAGGCATTTGACAGAGTTGTGCGAAAGAGACTTTGGGACATTTTGCCAGAGTATGGTATAGATGGCACTCTGTTACGAGCCGTCCAGTCCACTTATGTGGACTGCAAGGCATGCGTACGGGTGGGTGGTAACAGGTCACCCTGGTTTGACGTTAAAATCGGCGTCAAGCAGGGTTGCGTGTTGTCCGCTAGACTGTTTATAATATATCTGGACAAAAGTCTTTAAAGACTGAAAGCGATGAATGAAGGTGTACAAATGGGTGACTTAGTGGTAAACCATCTACTTTATGCAGATGACGCGGTTTTAATAGCGCCAACAGCCACTGATCTGCAAACACTAGTCACAGTTATGAAAGACGACTGCATGATCAATGGCTTACACTTGAATGTGAAGAAAACCAAGATTATGGTTTTTGAAAGGGAAGAAACCAGAACGAATGTAAGGATTGTGGTTGGTAACGATGTGCTGGAGCAAGTGAATGAGTTTGTATATCTTGGATGCGCCTTCAGTAAGGATGGGAAATACACCGCTGACATAGAGAGAAGAGTGAGTGCAGGGAACAGAGTGAATGGTGCGATGGGAAAGCTACTCGGGAGCCGGCACTTAAGCCATAAGGCGCAGCTGGCCATACATAATGGAGTTCTTGTCCCAACGCTGTTATATGGTAGCGAGAGCTGGGTATGTAAGAAGGAGAATGAAAGTGGGATAAATGCGGTAGAAATGCGAGCTCTGCGGAAGATGTGCGGAGTGAAGCTGACCGACTGCATTAGCAACAGCATAGTAAGACAGCGAGTAGGTATGAAAGATAGTATCGGTGTAAAGATGAGAAAGGGCATGCTCCGTTGGTTCGGGCATATAGAAAGAATGCCAGAGGAAAGAATGACAAAACCGATATACAATGTGAAAGTGGAAGGATGCAGGTACCGGGGAAGACCTAGACTATCTTACCACGACCAAATAAACCGAGTGTTATCTGATGGAAAAGTCAAGAGTCTCCGTAACCGGCGAGCGTGTATGAGACGAACTATGAGAGTCGAGGAAGCCAGAGAGGTATGTAAGGAAAGAACCTGTTGGAACTCTGTACTCTCTGCCTACCCCGCAAGGGATCTGGCGTGAGGTTATAGATAGATAGATTAAAATTCCATTTTAGGGTTCCATGCCTCAATCGGTTAAACCGAACCTTTATAGGATCACTTCATTCTACTTTGTTCTCTCCGATCCCCCCGATGCTTTGTCATCCATTCTTTCCGCTCAGAATACGGGTGACGACGTAGTAGTCGTAGATCCCCTCCCATAGCCGGCGGTTGACCGGTGCACTCAGTAGTGCACCCAGTCCCCCCACAGCGACTGTCCCAACCGAGGGCGCCTCTTCAAGGGGCCCTCGAGTATGCCACCCCTTGCCCTTCTGGCTCGAGCGTAGTGGTTGCACGCTCGCCCTTAAGTCCGGTGAAGCTGTAAAGGCCTCGCGGCCAACAGCGTACATCACTTACACACACACACACACACACCAAATTTTCTCCGTAGAAAAAAAATAATTATCTAAAGTCAAAAATACACATACCTATTGCATTACATTTTCTGAATCCAACGCGAAAGACTTAAGAACTAGTCAATAGAATTTATTTAAAAACAGCAGATAATTGTAGCAGTGTTTGCAAAACAGTTTTTTATTTCATAGTGTAGGTTTTGTTTAGAAAATTATAAAATTTGCTTATTCTGCACATACGTCGTGTATTTCCGAGCACGCGCTCAATATATCCGTCTTTTATTATTCATTTGTAAAGTAATTGCATCACTGTCACTCTTCTGGTCGATAAATGGTCATTCGCGGTAGGCCCTTAAGAATAAGTGCATTTTACAAAATGGACCATCAAGCGGGTTATATTTAAAAAGAAATTCACGAAATAAAAAAAATATTATAATCACTACTGCTACAGGGTAAACCACTTCGTAACGGCGCCAGTCTGTCTGGCTTCCCTTTCTCTCACGCATACGGCAGCGGTAGGCAGGCTCTTCCTCTCTCACTCTAACCCACAGGGCTCTTCCCTTTCTCTCACGCATACGGCAGCGGTAGGCAGGCTCTTCCTCTCTCACTCTAACCCACAGGGCTCTTCCCTTTCTCTCACGCATACGGCAGCGGTAGGCAGGCTCTTCCCTTTCTCTCACGCATACGGCAGCGGTAGGCAGGCTCTTCCTCTCTCACTCTAACCCACAGGGCTCTTCCCTTTCTCTCACGCATACGGCAGCGGTAGGCAGGCTCTTCCTCTCACTCTAACCCACAGGGCTCTTCCCTTTCTCTCACGCATACGGCAGCGGTAGGCAGGCTCTTCCTCTCTCACTCTAACCCACAGCGCTAGTTAAAATTATCACTTCTGTCGGCTGTCCCGAGACGTACATTTTTTTTTTAATATTTTTGTCTTTACAAGATTTTATGTAACTTGCAATGTTCGTATGTCTGTCTGCGTGTCTTTCTAGTTCAAATCTTGTGATCCATTATTCAAGCGCTTGCGGTTATCCGATTGAGCTGTAATTTGGCATAATTTTATAAGTCCGGTGACAATGCAATAATAATATGGTACCATGGAATCTGATGATGGAATCGGAAGGGAGCAATGGGAACATGTAAACTAGGCAACATAACCACCCCGTGTTTAGGCTTGTTAGATTGGTATTGACCTGTACTATCCAACCAGATGATGTTCAGGGTCTGATGATGATGATGAAGAGGAAAGGTAGCAAGTGAACCACCAACTACTTAACATAATCGCGCCGTGTTTGGGCACGATGGAGCTGTCTTGATGAGTTCTGTAGACCCGGATGGTGTCCAGGGTCTGATGATGGAGCCGGAGGGTGGGCGACGGAAGTACCCAATTACTCAACATAACCTCGACGTGATGAGGCTCGTTGGATTCTTCTTGTCGAGTACCATACTACTTGTTTGTATTCGTTGTGTTTTTGCTATAAAACTTGTTTTTAAAAGGAACTGTTTAAATTAAAAGTATTTTCAATTAATTCATCCGTTGGCAGGTGGTGGTCGGTCCAGGTCGTGGCGTCTACGAAGTATCAATGACTTACAGAAAAAGTGATGACAAATTCGATATTAATACAAGGGATATATCCCGGACCAATGCGTAAGTACAACAGACATGTTTTCATCACGCCAACGTCCTTAAGTAGTAGGCAGAAATAATAATATAATATTAGCTCTGTTAAGAACGGTGGGACCGTTGGGCACGGGCCTCCTCTCAAACTAAGAGGGTTAAGGCCATAGTCCACCACGCTGGCCCAGTGCGGGTTGGCGAACTTCACACACCTTCGCAACAAGTACTATGGTACTTGGAACTCTGTACTATTTGCATACCCGGCAAGTGATCTGGCGTGATAATAAAGATGTATAAATTTATGTTGTAAAACTTTAATACAGCAGCGATAGCCTAGTGGTTAGACCGTTTGACTGAAAAGTCAAAGGTCTCAGGTTCAAACCCAGGCACGCACCTCTGTCTTTTCCGAAGCATGTACGTATCAAAAATTAATTATCACTTGCTTTAACGGTGAAGGAAAACATCGTGAGGAAACCTGCATGCCTGAGAGTTTCTCGAAGGTGTGTGAAGTTCGCTAACCAGCACTGGGCCAGCGTGGTGGACTATGGCCTAAGCCCTCTCAGTTTGGGAGGAAGCCCGTGCCCAACAGTGGGACAGTTTCTTAATCTCTATCTATCTATATCATCACGCCAGATCCCTTACGGGGTAGGCAGTTTCGGTTTTCTCCACATTCAAATGTAAGCCAGTTTTCATGCAGTCGTCTTTCATAACTGTGACTAGTGATTGCAGATCAGTGGCTGTTGGCGCTATCAAAACCGCGTCATCTGCATATAGTAGATGATTTACCACTAGATCACTCATTTGTACACCTTACCTGACATGTTACCACCCACCCGTACGCATGCCTTGCAGTCCACATAGGTGGACTGGAGGGCCCGCAGCAGAGTGCCATTTATACCATACTCAGGCAAAATGTCCTAAAGTCTCTTTCGCACAAATCTCAAACGCCTTCTCCAGATCCACAAAACCGCAGAAAACCTTCCGGCCCACTGCCAGATGCTTCTCTACGATGTTGCGAAGGGAGAAAACTTGATCCGAACATTCTCTCCCGGACCTGAAACCCCCTTGTGCCTCGCACACCTTTCCATCGCGCATTTTCCTTTCAATAATTTTACCATACACCTTGACTGCCAAGCTGATCAAACTAATGGCTCTGTAATTGGCGCAGTCATATTGTAAACCCTTGCCTTTGTACAAGGGTATAATGACTGCGCGGCGCCAATCTGTAGGGACCCTACCGGTCCTCCAGCAAAGATTTGCAAGGGCCCGGAAGGCGTCCCGGACGCAAGTTCCACCATATTTAATCATCTCGGCAGATATCATGTCTATTCCTTAACAGGGCTAATATTATTATTATAAGACTAATATATTTTATATTTCTTTTTAGATACGGCAACGAGCCAAGCTGCATAAGTGCGACCCACCCACATTTGAACATGTACTGTTATTGTAAAGACTACATCAGTGAGACAGAATGAGGGGATGTGGAAATTGGACTTACATTGAATAAGTTTGTATCAGAGATGTGCCGGATTTACGCATCTGCGCACATCCGAGAGAAAAATGGATCGGTATCTTTAAGGTTTAACGGATCTTTTTATATCCATTTATATATTATATTTTATATATATTATATTCCAGTCGAAACCAGACGATTTGGCGCGGTGGTTAAGAGCTTAACCTGCTCCGCCCACTGTGTATAATAGTCGCGGGTTCGATTCTCGCGCGGGACAGCTTTTTGTGTGACCCACAATTATTTGTTTTGGTCTGGGTAAATTTTCATGTTTGTAAACGCACCCACGGTATAGAAATAAATCCTAATTAAGGCTACGTTTTCAGTTTAACAAAAAAAAATCATCCACACGATACGATACAAAATACAACAATTAAAAATTACGATAAAATTAATAAAATACTTAATTTATTTCTTCAAAATACCACGCTTGGTCACAGGGGCGATGGGGGGGGCTTGGGTTTTCTTTACGTAGTCGATATCCTCTAGGGAAATCTGGCGCTTTTTTTTTACTTCCTGTTTGCAAAAAATGATTGCAAAACCGTATTTATGAATTACTACGTGAAAACTAGAGGGGGGTTGAGGGGGAATCTTGGCATATACTACGGGTGGTAAAAAATGGGTCACGTAGTTCTCATAGTAAAAAAAATTTCTTTGCTGTGGGTGCGTTTACAATCAAGACATTCGCGAACACATACACCCAGACCGACACAAACATTTGTTTGAACCAAGCTGTCCGAGAAATATACAAACTGTAACATAATAAACGCAAGACCTGAAAGTATTTTGTTCTGAATTCATTCCAAATATTTTCAATGTATTCTAATTTTTTTCGAAATTTGCAATAAATGCTGTTACTCCCCTAGCGCGCTATAATAAATTAAATTTATACTTGATTCTAAGCAATACGGAGATTTGAAATGCATTTCTAAAACGTATTTCTCAATACGCACACATACACGTACAAGTTTCATTGATAATTTGGTATAAAAGTGTTTCTTCTTCTTCAAGTTATGGCTGCACACTAATTTTAAGTGTATTTTGCCAGTGTCCAGTGAGATATATAATCGTAATTGTTTAAATTAATTCGACTCCCCGATGAACTTGATGACAAGGATGATAATGAAATTAATGAAGTACCCCACCCTGGATAGTAAAGCGGTAGATACTTTACATACCAATTGCAACGGCCGTTTTTAGGGAAGTCGAAAAGGCACGTTTTATCACTTTGTTACAATTACCTTCACTCATACACATATAAGAACACATAATGGTTAATATTCCACCAACATTACACATTATTAGTCGAAATAACACAAGTTTTGGAAATTAAAACAAATTGACAACATCACTCTTCGACTGAAGGAAAACACCGTGAGGAAACCTGCATGCCTGAGAGTTTCTCGAAGGTGTGTGAAGTTCGCCAACCCGCACTGGGCCAGCGTGGTGGACTATGGCCTAAACCCTCTCAGTTTGAGAGGAGGCCCGTGCCCAACGGTGGGACAGTTTCTTAACAGGGCTAATATTATTATTATTATTTTTATTATTACTCTTCGACCTTCCGCCAAAAAGAAAACATAAGTGTTTAAACATTTTAAATTTGGATATTTAGTTTTGAATTTGTGAAGCAATAATAAAATCGGGGTGTCTGAGGTGTTGCGTTATTTATTGATACACCTCTTATACAAGGCGTATCGTAAATAATTCAACACGTCAGACACCCCGATTAGATAATTGCTTAACAAATTCCATACGAAAACCAATTTTCAAAATTTAATTTTTTTTTACCCCTCTTTTACGCACTTTTATACCCCATTTAACAATGAAACTTGTACGTGAATGTGTGCGAATTGAGAAATACGTTTTAGAAATGCATTGGATATCTCCGTATTGCTTTGAATCAAGAATAAATTCAGCTTATTATAGCGAACTAAGAGAGTATCAAAATTTTTTGCAAATTAAAAAAAAATGTGTCAAGCACACCGTCCGTCACGCCTATATTCCCCAAGCGGGGGTGGCAGAGTACACCCACGTTTCGCCGACGAAGTTAGCTCCCATGTAATAGGGGGCGAGCCTATTGCCATATACTTGGCACATTCCAGACTCCGGACTTGTACTGGAGAGTTTTTCGTTAGAAAAACTACACTTGTCCGACCTAGCATTTGAACCCAGGACCGCGTGATTACAAAGAGATGCGCTTTGCCACTAGACCAACGAGGCAGTATAAATTACATTTTTAAAATAAATTTAATATACATTAAAAATAGAATTAATTCAGTTATCGATTTAGAACAAACTTCTTTCACGTCTTGGGTCTATTATATTACACCTTGTATATGAAATATAATTTTATTTATATATGAAATATAATTTTATTTATCAATGCAAATGGTATAAATCAACAGTCAAGACATATGCGTTTAGACTCAAATGAGAAAACCTGTTAGAATAATTATAAAATAATCTAATCTAATTGTAATACTGTATAATAAATAACTTACCGAAGCGCTGGTAGCTTCGTATAGTGTCCTTACCGATAACCAAGGTTAAGCAGCGTTCGGCTCTGTCACCTTTAGATGGGTGATCGCTTTTTTCCATACTTCCGAGCATTAAGCCGTCGGTCCCGGCTGTGGTTGTCGTTCATGTGTTATTTAAACCAAGTTGGAAGCCTTACAGGCTTGCTAAGTTCCCGAGCAGGTGGCCACGCATGTGACAGTCGATTTAGTTTAAGCCACTCCGCCCATTGGGTCTAATAGTCGCGGGTTCGATTCCCGCACGGGACAAATCTTTGTGTGATTCACAGTTATTTGTTTCGGTCTGGGTATTTTTGTGTGTGAATTTTTTATGTGTGTAAATGCGCCCACGACACAGGATTAAATCTTAGTGTTAAACAAGACAATCCAGCCTCCCCTGGCCAGCACTGGCTCCGCGTGGTGGGGTATTCTCTCACCACGATTTGTGGGCTGTCTTTGCCCAGCAGTGGGACACTAGTCTGATCTATATCATAAATAACCAAGGAATCTCGTTGAAGAACATTGTTTCTAGATATTTCTCCTATCTCCTTTTTTTTAATTAAAACGAGTCCATTCTATCAAGTCAAATTACATAAAATTGACGATAATCAAACGCGAAATCATTTTCTAAAAAATATGTTTCTCACTTCGTCTGTAGTAAATTAATTGTAATCTCAAAAATGTTACCAAATATTTTTTTTTCTTATGATTATTATAATTAAGGTATATTCACCGGCAATTAAGTTGAACAAAAAGAACTTGATACTTGCTACATTGCTGAGTACTAGATGGCAATGCAATATTCAATAAAAACATATCGGACTAAAATTACAAAAAAATAATTTAAGTTACGAAAATAATATATAATGGGACAACGATAGCCTAGTGGTTAGATCGTTGGACTGCAAAGTCAAAGGTCTCTGGTTCAAACCCAGGCACGCCCCTCTGTCTTTTCGAAAGCATGTGCGTATTAAAAAAATAATTATCACTTGCTTTAACGGTGAAGGAAAACGTCGTGAGGAAACCTGCACGCCTAAGAGTTTCTTGAAGGTATGTGAAGTTCGCCAACCCGCACTGGGCCAGCGTGGTGGACTATGGCCTAAGCCCTCTCAGTTTGAGAGGAGGCCCGTGCCCAACGGTGGGACAGTTTCTTAACAGGGCTAATATTATTATATATTGGGATAAGGATCTTTTGGGCCGTGGATGACATTGATAGGGGGCGTTGGTGTGAAATCAGGGATCATTTAGTAAAAAATTCCTACTTCCAGGGAAATATTTCAAATGGGGGTTACTTATTAAAAAGAAGAAGAAATTTAATGGCAAACGGCTATCTGCGACTGTCATGAAGTGACATTTGACTTGATGACAGCGTTAGTTCCGATTTTGTCCACGGATCAAAAGATCCTTGTATGACTTTTCCTACACTTATTTATTAAAAACCTAAATTAATTAACGGTTTTTTAATTGGTTTTTTGATTTTATAACTGTGATTTTTATTTATGAATGTTGTATACACATTAAATTCTGAGCTATGTTTAAAGTTTGAAGTCTCTAGTTCATCGGGAAGTTAGTTTAAAACCGATTTTTTTTATTGAACACACAGACAGACAAAAAAATAAGTTAATAAAAATTTGCTACTGGCCATGCTAGATTTTGATCAAGTTATTTGCCGGGAAATTATTATAATTAATTAGTGATATGAGATTTCCTATAAATTAGTGTTTAATATTAAGTTATAACACATTATGTATAAAATAATATTAAGTTAATTTGTAACTTGTAAACTCGAATCGATGGCGAATGATAAGTGTTTTTTGACATAAATGTCATGGCCCACGTGGCTTTTTATCCCTTTTCCTCCTATGCGGAGGATACTTAAAAAGAGCAGGAAAACCCTACTGCAGAGAGCTGCACCCTTTAAAATGTTAATTACTATTTATTATAGCTTATTCATTCATTAAGCGTTTACGCATGACTAACTCGAGGATATAACGTTAAGCTCTATATATCTGTCTTTATTATAACGCCAGATCCCTTGCGAGGTATGCAGAGAGTACAGATTTCAAACAGATTCTTTCCTTACACACCTCTCTCGCTGCCTCCACTCTCATAGCTCGTCTCACACGCTCGCCGGTTACGGAGACTCTTGACTTGCCCTTCGGATAAGACACGGTCTATTTGGTCATGGTAAGTCTAGGTCCTCTCTGGTACCTGCATCCTTCCACTTTCGCATTGTATATCTGTTTTGACATTCTTTATATATGTCCTAACCAACGGAGCATGCTCTTTCTCATCTTTACACCGATACTATCTTTCATACCTACTCGCTTTCTAACTTCGCTGTTGCGAATACGGTCGGTCAGCTTCACTCCGCACATCTTCCACAGAGCTCGCATTTCCACAGCATTTATCCTACTTTTATTTTCATTCTTACATACCCAGCTCTCGCTGCCATATAACAGCGTTGGGACAAGTAAGTTGAAGGTAATTTAAAGTTACAACCTTTACTGCCTGCTGACTGCCTCGTTGGTCTAGTGGCAAAGCGCATCGCTTTGTGATCACGAGGTCCTGGGTTCAAATCCTAGGCCGGACAAGTGTAGTTTCGTATCGCCCCCTATTACATGGGGCCTAACATCTTCGGCGAAACGTAGGTGTACTCAGTACACCTCTGCCACCCTCGCTTAGGGAAGATAGGCGTGACGGGTTCTTTTTTTTTTATAACCCCTAATTAGTCAATGGGTAACGCTAACACTGGTTTGTGCGAGTTAGCTTTATTCTTTAGGGTGCGATTAATGCGTTTACGAAAAACATTTAATTAATGGTACAAAGTTAAGGAAAACTTCCAATAGAGACATACACGGGGTAATTTTAATCGTCCTGTAGTGAAAGCCCAGGCGATGTATTATTTTATTATTGACTAGCGGCCGCCCGCGATTTCGTCTGCGCATGTATCTTTATAAATTATAGTCTGTGTATCATTTTATGCTGTTGTTGTGAAGTTTCATCAAAATCCCTTCATTAGTTTTTTTGTGAAAGACAACAACAAACATCTATTCCAACAAACTTTAACGTTTGTTATATTAGTGGGATATAAACATGAAAATAAAAAAATATTTTTCGGATTTTATCGTGGTTTATTTTTGATTTTTAAGTTCCCGACGTTTCGAGTTCTTTGCAGTACCCATGGTCACGGGAGGGCCTTAAGACACCGTGTGCTCATTTTGCGTAGATCGGACCGAGAAAAATAATTAAGTAGTTTGAGGGGGTACCCCGGAACAACTCTGCCTTTTGGACGTCTAACACCTCAGTCCCTCCCGTGACCATGGGTGCTGCAAAGCACTTGGAACATCGGGAACTTAAAAATCAAAAATAAACCGCGATACAAACCGAAAAAAGTTTTCATTAGTAGGATATTTAACATCAGTTACCAAAACATGGACGTTATCTTTTTAGATATGGATCATGTTTTGTTCCTTTATTCATACTTTTAGTTTCAATAAATCAAATGGACTAATGTTTAATTATTTTCCACCAAATACTTTAGCAATTCATTAGGAAAAAATGTTGATATACTCAAAAAATACCAAAATATTATGAAGTTATATTCACATCACTCAATACCCTTTCCAGATTCGATTGAGGCGAAATTGTCGGATATAACACCAACACACGTGGATTTTTTTCCTATTAGTCTAATTCATTGGACCAAGAAGAATCACGAATTTCATGGTCCGATTGATCGAGTACAGAGAAATACGAGTATTCATGAATCGATTTATCGGACCACGAATAAAAGTGAATACCTAAAATCAGACTGAGAAGATATAATAAGTTCTGAATATAAAATCGCTTCCAATATCTAGAATCCTTATTTCAAGTTTTTTGTACGATCAAGATGTCGTCCTAGTCTCATGACTTGTTTAAATCTTCTGTAGTAGAACGTCGTCGTCGTCATTTTTCTCATAGGACCTAGAGAGAAAATTTCTAAAATAACGATAGTCCTCAGTCCCGACTCTTTAAATGGGAATAATTGGAAAAAGTTCAGGTTGTTCGATCTATCGGACTAAGCAATCAAAACACGCGGTCACAGGGTTAATTCACTTAAAAAAAACAATACTCCTTGGTTTGGATATACTTTATGATTTGTTTACATATAATCTCAAGGTAATCTGAATAGGGTATAATTAGTTCTAGTTTAAAATATTCAGTTTAGTCGAATTTGCTAACTAGACGATGTAAATTGGACTACGATTGTTTTAAGTTGTGGTTCAATAACTCTAATTTCCATATTGTATAATACTTGTAAGTAATTTTCAGTGGCTGTAAGGTTAACGACCCTCAACTTAGTGTAACAGAAGTGTGGTTTGAATTCTCCAATCTTATTTTCCTTACATAAGTTCATTTATTTTTCTCAATCTAGAGCCCTTATTCGACCAATTAAACACGTAACGCGGCGCGTTACGATAATCAAATGACTTGCATTAAACGATCATTTCAGTAATTAACTTGGTCATGCCAAATAAGGACCCTGTGAGTGGTGAAATATCCCAATAGAGACAAACTTTCATATATTCACGTTACGAAAGTAGAAGAAAGAAAGAAGGAAAATATATATATATATATATATATATATATATAAATATATATATATATATATATATCCTCCTGTTGAATTATTTCCCTGGAAGTAACAAATGACAACCCTGTCAAGACGTCCATGAGCTAAAAGATCCTTGTACACTATACGTGATTTAGTCGGTGAGAGCGCACGCGCACACCCGCGCTGCGTCGTAGTGTGCTTCCGTAGCGCAGATGTATGAAGCTTTGTCTCTATAGGGATATTTACTTATGTAGTCTTAAGTCTGTGTTTAGCACAAACATGTAAAAAAATAATATTATTCCTAAGCAAGTAACCAGTTTAAAATTTGATCATTATAAAAATGTAATATTTTGAATTTTATTATTTATTGTGTACTTGTAAACTTTTTGCTTATTAATGGCCTATTACAATATTAAACTCAATAATAGATTTGATAACTGTTAGTCATATTTTGATAGATTTTGTGTACTATAACGCCCACCTGCACGAACCAGGGTAAGCGTTTACTTATTAATATAACTGTAGGTTATACGAGGTTTGTGGGCGTAATGAAACACGCAGTTCCGGATTTAATAAGCAATATTCACTATATTATCCTTATTTATATAATTCGAAGCGAATGCGCCTAGCTCCTATCACAAAGACGAACAGTCTCATAATAATAAGTGTAAGGTGGCGGATGGCGCATTTATTATTTTGATAAATGAAGTCGTTTCAAAACCAATTATTGCAGATTAATTTTTGTCTATCTATCTTCAGCCGAAAGACGTCCACTGCAGTTCAAAGGCCTCCCCTAAAGACCGCCACAACGACCGTCTCTGTTCTGTACGCATCCAACTTCTACCCGCGACACTCACCAGGTCATCGGTCCATCTTGTAGGGGGATTGCCCACTCCACGTCTTTCGGTACATGGTCACCTTTCTGCCCAAACGGCCGTCTGTTATACGAGCGATGTGCCCCTCCCACTGCCACTTAAGCTTAGCAATTCTGAGCACTATGTCCTCCTGTGGATCTCCTCGTTTTTGAATCGATCCCGCAGGGTAACTCCGAGCCTAGCTCTCTCCATTGCCCCTTGGGTGATCTAGAGCCTTCTTATGAGCCTCATCGTAAGCGACCGTGTTATGTTAATTTTTGTAATTATAAACAACTAAAATCGTCAACGTTACGTTAAGTTGAAGGCGATTTGGCGTAATAACTTCGCGTTAATTAATATGTAACGCTAAACCTGCTACCTGCAAATGGGCTTTAAATAGTCAAAATTCTACTGGGAGTTGGCAGATATATCTTTGAGTTTAAATATTGAAACCAGCTGTGAGAGAAGTATCACAGTCTCTCAGAAGTATCATTGTTATGTTACTTTACTGTAAGAATAAGTCTGTTTCAATCTGAGTACGCCTCCGTCATCATGGAAACGTAATCTTACAATTATAGTGCTCCAAGGATATTTTGGCCTGTGGATGACAGATTGGTGTGAATTTGGTACAAATTTTCTATATTCAGGGAAATATTTTAACAGGTGGGACCGCACGGTTACTTATTAAATAAATAACTTGGATAAATTTCATAGCTAATGGCAACTCTGCGATTGTCATGAAATGACGTTTCACTTGACAGCGTTAGTTCCGATTTTGGCCGCAGGCTAAAACATGCTTGTATGACTGTATATTTCTGAAGAGATAGCCTTTCTCTTTCATTATTGTAATTGCTTAAGAATTCAGTGCTTAAATGTTTTGTTGACTATTTGTATACCCCTTGTTCGCACGGAAGCTTTCTCAACGCGCGCTGCTGAATCGTTGTACAGCGCTTTCAAGAAAATGTCCTATTAGTCATTTATTTCATTTCAGCGCTTTACTAACGCTTGTTCGAACATAGGGTTAGTGTGAATTGTAACAATAAATGAACTCGAATTGTAAGTAAAAAGTTTTATTTGGGAGTAAGTCCCCCACATATTCTCAGAATTTTTGCATTTGTGTGTGTGTGTGTGTATGAGTGATCTACGCTATTGGCCGCGGGGCCTTTACAGCCCAACCACTACTCTCGAGCTAGGAGGGCAACGGGCCAACTAGTTTAAGGGCGCCTCAAGCAGGAACGGCCTCGGCTTGGGCAGTCGCTATGGGGGGAGGGCGTATACTAGGTGTCTCGCCGTGGTGCTCGGCACCGGCTGGCGGGCAAGGGATTCATCAACCTCACCGGAAAGGTAGACGTCTGATCCTGTGTGCGGTATCTGTATGCGAAAGAAGGGAAGTAAGGGCAGTAGGAGGGTCGGTGAGAATAGGCCGCGGGCGGCGGTAGCGGCTGATAGGACGGGAGTCAGGTGCGTATTTGGCGGCGGCTACGATTAGGGGGTTTCGATGGTTGCACGCGTTCGCGAAGTATCGGATTGTCGCCTTTTAGGTTCGAGACAGATTGGAATGGAAAAATTTCTTTTTTTTATTGGAAATTACCTGCTCTACTATGGCAGAAATGGTTCGATTGGCCATTATTAAAAGAAGAATCGATCGGAGCAGGTTGCAGGAATTACCAAATAAATATCTTTGTTTTGACAATTGCGTTTACATTATGCCATGAAAAGTCATGAGGGTTTTAATGGGAAATCGTTAGTGACAATTTGATACCATACCCTAAAGCTTGTTGTTTTGAGTAATGTTGATAGTAGGTATATTTTATCTATATATATCATCACGCCAGATCCCTTGCGGGGGAGAGAGGGAGTACAGAGTTCCAACAGGTTCTTTCTTACACCTATATTTAACTAATATAACTATTAATTCTAGTATAATTACGTTATTAATGTAACATTTGATAAAAGAAAATTCAAATAATGGAATAGTTTCAAAGTTTGTTAGGTGGAAGGTCGTCCTTGTATTCTTAAGAAATAAAATATTTTGATTTAAAATCATTTATTTACAAAAAATATATAAGCAGTACTAACTTAAACTATGAAAGATACATATTATTATGAATAAACAGAAAACGTAAAATTACAAAAGAAATCGTTATTTTCTATTCGTCCATTTAAAAAATTAACAAAAATAGTTTTAACCTATTAAGCGTTTTGTACTTTAAGTCTCGTATTATATGGCTCAATATCCATTAAATATAGCTGTCGTCGTCATGTAAGATATATAAAGTTAAAAACAAACATTACAATATGAAAAAACTATAATACAACTTTTTATAAAACCACCAGATTTACTTTAGTTCTGAATTAATTAAATTACTCCATACAAATATAACTTCTTCTTCTTATTTCAATTAATGGCCGCACACTTTAACAGTGTATTTCGCCAATGTCAAGTAGTAATAGAGTATAACAGTAAATTATAAAAATTGGCTTCTTGTCGCCATTACGGCAAAAAACAAAAGCCAAATATAACTTCTATTATATAAACTAATTATCCCGCCAAAATTTATGTCAGTTATGTCAGATGTGACATTAAAAATTATAATACTTATTGGAACATTTTTTTTAAATAAGCTCGTGGTAATAAATACAATCCTTTATACAATTTTCTAATCCCTTAAAATGCTGTTTATTTTCTTTTATTTTGATTGATTGTCAATAAAACATTGTATGATATGCTATAACTTTCTACATCTTTATCTTAGCTCGACCTGGAACTTATCTTGTGTACAAAAATCTATTAAATTGATAAAAATAATATAAGAAATATTATTCTTATTAATTCATCAGACTTAAATCGTTTTCGTTTCGTATGGGCTATGTTTAGTATGGTCCCTGACCATGGTAAGCTTGGCTGTTTCTGCCGTAGCCGCCAAGACTAGCTCCAGTGTCTTCGTATGAGATCCTTGGTTTGTAACCTTCTTGGTCAGCCTCGTATTCAACGGTCTATAAAAAATACAAAAAATAATTAGGTAGGTACTCCACTGTCCCGTGTGGTTTAGGAGCGCTTCAAAAAGAATATAATCACAACGTGGAGCGCTTTTTTGACGAGCATTAAAAAGGGGATGGAACGAAGTGAATGGAAAAAGTTACCTTTGTTGTGGGCGTACAGCGCTTGAAAAGTGCGCGTTGTAAAAGCGCTCGTGCGAATGAGAGCTTGCAGTTAGTAAAGTAGTACCACGCCTTTACCAGAGTTTCTCGAAGGTGTGTAAAGTTCGCCAATCCGCACTGGGCCAGCGTGGTGGACTATGGCTTAAGAGCCTCTCAGTTTGAGAGGAGGCCCGTGCCCAACGGTGGGTCAGTTTTCTAACAGGGCTATTATTATTTTAACTTTTATGCCTCTCTTTGCTGTACGCATACAGGTTTTGCCCGCGACCTTTAACAGGTCAACGACGTACCTTGTGGAAGGCCTGGGTCTACTCAATTCCAATAGTGTTACTACTCACTTATTATGAGGGGTGTTAGAGATAATTCTGGTATGTTCTATTTTATAATTCTAAGCTAAATAAACATTGCATTAAAGTTGTTGAGTCATGAATACTAACAGAGGAAAGTGGGAAAAGTGGAGGAAGCATTTGCTCAGCAATGAGAGGACAATAGTTTATGATAGTAATGAACATCGAAATGAATATTTATGGGGTCTCAGAAATATTTAGATCGAAAAAAATTCCCTCTGGGATATGGTTGTGGTGATTATTTCTATCCTCACCTGTTTCCTGCCATCAGGAAGTACTACATAGTATAGACCCTCAGCTCTGTCTCCCTGACGGGCCTCGCGGTGTCCGAAGTCGTTGCCAGAGGGGTCATCCTTCACCATGTACTCGAAGCTGTAGTTGGCTGGCTCCTGGAATAATAAAGGACATTGTCGAAAATTGCCCCAGAACCAACAAACATTTCACCCATGCCATCTATCCCAATCTATCTATTTTATTAAAATAATGGCAAATATCCGTATCTAACGGCCAATTTGCAATCTAAAACGAATAGTTCAAAGTATTGTTAGTACTTACATCGAAGTCGCCGACATTTTAACTGAATGAACAATATAACCTCATATGTATTAATAGCTACTTAATTATAACCTCAAAATTTAATACGTATTGTGCAATATTACAATTCCCCGGCTTGTCCGTTTAATAATAAATGCTTTAAGAGAATTTATGGGTGATATGAAATCATACAAGTATTTTTTCATTGCTGTTGGTTCTGGGGCAAATCATGTATGCGCGCAGATCAATGTCCTTTTCACCATGTATCTATCACACATCCACTTAAGGTACGGAACCCAACGCGTTCTGCACGGTGGTGATCAGCTCCTGCAGTAATATTTGTATGGAAATGTTCACACCAACGCGTTTTGCGTCTTGCACGTGCAATCTTAGAGAGATATTGATCGCCACCGTGATCGCCGCCATTATCCGCCGCCGCCGTATCCACTACGACTAAATATTCAACTCGAAGAATTTTATTTATTTTTTATTTAATGTAGTTTTTTAGCAAATTTTTAGTTTTAATTTCACAGGTGATATACAAAGGCGAGCTTAATTCAAAATATGAGTTCTCTTCCAGCGAACCTTTAAGTTTTGAGAGATGAGAATGTTAATAACAGGGTAGTTATACAATTACACATTAAAACATACAATAAAATAAGCATAAATATAAATAAAATACATACTATACTAAACTAAATATATATAATTTATAAAATAAACATACATAGAAATACACATAGTGTAATATATTACAAATGTGTATCAACAATCAGACAGGAAATGTTCCCTGATTCTTCTCCTGAAGATGTCCAGAGAGGAGCTTGCGCGTATAGCGTGTGGGAGTGAGTTCCGAAGACGCACTCCACGAACAGTAAAATACCTATCATAGCAACTGGAAGAATGAAGAGGAGCACGAAGAAGGAGAGAAGTAGCAGTACGGACAGTTACGGTTTGACAGTTTTCCTTACAAAATATGTCAACATTCTATCCGAAGTAGGTAAATCTATCCATGAGTTAAATATTGGAACCGGCCGTTATTGAACTGGCCTGCTAGTTGCACAGTGGAATAAGATGAACCTTTTTTTTATTTGAACTGGTTAATCTGACCATAAGGTTTGGGTACATATCGGACGTGGCACTTTTTTTTCCACCGTTGTGCCCTGTCGAGCTGCGTTTCATTTTTGGTGTTTAAAAGTTCAGTATTTTTTTACTTAACCACCTGAGTACATTAAATAAATATCGAATAATACACTTCGCGATCACGAGGTTTTGGGTTCAAATCCTAGGTCGGATAAATGTAGTTTTTAACCGACTTCAAAAAGGAGGAGGTTCTATGTTCGGATGTATGTATGCTTTTTTTATGTATGTTCAGCGATATTTCCGTCAATTGTGGACCGATTTTGATAATTTTTTAACGACATAAATAGGCATGTGTAAATTAAGATATTATGGGTATTACGTCTATCCTATAGGTACCCTACTATAGAACTAAGCAGTATATTAGCCAACTTCAAAAAAGGAGGTTCATAATTCATCCTTTTTTATAACTCCTTTGCTTATGAACCGATTTTGATGATGCTTTTTGTATTTGGTTCAGTATAGTTTTGAGGTGATCGTATTTTATTGTTATTGGTATTGGACCTTGGACTTTCAAGATACAAGAGGGAACACCTTAACGGCGAACAGCACGTATGTATAGATTCCGTTATTATAGTCATTATATTAATCCTGTAGGTACCTTACTTTGCAACTTAGCAAAATAGTATAATATCGGTATATAAATATTACTAAATAATTCACTCGTCACTTAAAATGGTAAAATAAAAAACTTTAAAAAAAAAAGGTAAACCGACTTCAAAAACCAAAAAAATAAATATTTGAAGTCGGTGCCAAGTAACCGACTGCACCAACCAGCACCGACTTCAAATATTTATTTTTTTGGTTTTTGAAGTCGGTTTACCTTTTTTTTTAAAGATTTTTATTCTACCGAAAAATTCACAGTGTCAGTCGGTAGTCGGGAATCGTGCCCAGTGTATGGCAATAGGTTCGCCCCTTATTACAAGGGGCATAACATTGTCAGCAAAAAGTAGGTTTACACAGTACACCTCTACCACACCCCCTTGGTGAATATAGGCGAGACAGTTTTTATTTTTTTATTAAAACTATTCACGCTCACGTTGGCGTCTCGTCGCGTCTTGCCCCATCGAAAATGTTCCCTGCCTATATTATTTAAAAAAAATGTGACTTAATCCGCAACGCATTCACCACTGCAAATCCTGTAGACCAGGATCTACAATAGCCTTCATAGAAAATAAACGTTGAATTGTCCTGATGACCGCTTTTATTATCTTGGAACCTGCATTAGTTAAAGTGGAATTAAGGGCGGAATATAATCCATTAATGGCTTTGATCAATAGATCAGAGTGGAATAGAGCTTAATATTATACTCACTCCGTTGCCGTCCTCGCCATCATACCCTCTTTGTCCGGGAGGGAGGTACTGGCGACTCTGCTCCGCAGCCCTGAACGATCCGGATCCACCGTGGGAGAACTGACCTGGAAGGTATCCAACTTCTCTAACTATCGTACTTTAACTATTTACACACCTCTCTGGCTTCCTCCACTCTCATAGTTCGTCTCATACACGCTCGCCGGATACGGAGACTCTTGATTTGTCCTTCAGATAAGACTCGGTCTGTTTGGTCATGGTAAGATAGTCCTGGTCTTCTCCGGTACCTACATTCTTCCACTTTCGCATTGTGTATCTGTTTTGACCTTTTTCTTTTTGAACTTCTTTCTATATGCCCGAACCTACCGAGCATACGCTTTCTCATCTTTACACCGACACTATCTTTCAAATTACTCTTCTTCTTCTTCTTTATTTAAATAATGGCCGCACACTTTAACACTGTATTTCGCCAATGTCAAGTAGTAATAGAGTATAACAGTAAATTATAAAAATTGGCTTCTTGTCGCCATTACGGCAAAAAAAGTACTTCAAATTACTCGCTTTCTTACTACGCTGTTGCGAATACGGTCGGTCAACTTCACTCCGCATATCTTCCGCAGGGCTCGCATTTCCACCGCATTTATCCTACTTTCATTCTCATTGTTACATACCCAACTCTAGCTGCCAATGGAATGAATAATTTTTGTATATTTATATTTCCATAGATAAATTACTTCAAAGACTGAAAGCGATGAATGAAGGTGTACAAATGGGTGACTTAGTGGTAAACCATCTACTTTATGCAGATGACGCGGTTTTAATAGCGCCAACAGCCACTGATCTGCAAACACTAGTCACAGTTATGAAAGACGACTGCATGATCAATGGCTTACACTTAAATGTCAAGAAAACCAAGATTATGGTTTTTGAAAGGGAAGAAACCAGAACGAATGTAAGGATTGTGGTTGGTAACGATGTGCTGGAGCAAGTGAATGAGTTTGTATATCTTGGATGCGCCTTCAGTAAGGATGGGAAATACACCGCTGACATAGAGAGAAGAGTGAGTGCAGGGAACAGAGTGAATGGTGCGATGCGAAAGCTACTCGGGAGCCGGCACTTAAGCCATAAGGCGCAGCTGGCCATACATAACGGAGTTCTTGTCCCAACGCTGTTATATGGTAGCGAGAGCTGGGTATGTAAGAAGGAGAATGAAAGTAGGATAAATGCGGTAGAAATGCAAGCTCTGCGGAAGATGTGCGGAGTGAAGCTGACCGACCGCATTAGCAACAGCATAGTAAGACAGCGAGTAGGTATGAAAGATAGTATCGGTGTAAAGATGAGAAAGGGCATGCTCCGTTGGTTCGGGCATATAGAAAGAATGCCACAGGAAAGAATGACAAAACAGATATACAATGTGAAAGTGGAAGGATGCAGGTACCGGGGAAGACCTAGACTATCTTACCACGACCAAATAAACCGAGTCATATCTGATGGAAAAGTCAAGAGTCTCCGTAACCGGCGAGCGTGTATGAGACGAACTATGAGAGTCGAGGAAGCCAGAGAAGTATGTAAGGAAAGAACCTGTTGGAACTCAGTACTCTCTGCCTAACCCGCAAGGGATCTGGCGTGAGGTTATAGATAGATAGATAGATAAATTACTTGGCTATATGGAGCGTCGAGCGCGCGGAAATGGAATAAAATATTTATACCCAGACGGTAGATAAATTGTATGAAAACGCATGGCATTTGGCATTTTTTGAAAACATTAACAGTGGCACCACGCACATATATAGTGCATAACTGAGGTCATTTTGGACGACCTTTTTTTGTTACCAATGTTCCGACAAGTCACGTCTTAGTCTAAGTATATTTCTTTCTAACGATTACGATTGATGAACAATGAAGTGGAGGAAGCCAGAGAGGTATGCAAGTAAAGAACCTGTTGGAACTTTGTACCTTATGTCTACCCTGCAGGGGATTTATCGGAATTTCAATAGAATACAAGATACTAAAATAAGCAGTGATAGCCTAGGGGTTAGACCGTTGGACTGCAAAGTCAGAGGTCTCGGGTTCAAACCCAGGCACGCACCTCTGTCTTTTGGAAAGCATGTGCGTATTTAAAATTAATTATCACTTGCTTTAACGGTGAAGGAAAACATCGTGAGGAAACCTGCATGCCTAAGAGTTTCTCGAAGGTGTGTGAAGTTCGCCAACCCGCACTGGGCCAGCGTGGTGGACTATGGCCTAAACCCTCTCAGTTGGAGAGGAGGCCCGTGCCCAGCAGTGGGACAGTTTCTTAACAGGGCTAATATTATATTATATTATTAAGAGATACTATACAAGTTTTGTTTTCGTACCTGCAGATCCAAAACCAGGGGCACCATATTGTTGGGAAAGACCGCTAACTCCAGGGGCACCGTACTGGGTAGACAAAGCATTGGTCTGTGCAGCTGGGGCACCGTACTGTGTAGAAGGGGCGGCAAATTGTCCAGACGGCGCGCCATATTGAGTTGAAGGAGCGGCATATTGTGCAGAGGGGGCTCCGTACTGTGTCGAAGGGGCACCAAATTGCGAAGATGGGGCACTGTACATAGCTGATGGTGTGCGTTGAGGGGCACCGTACTGGGATGAGGGCCGGCGAGATTGACTATGGGAAGATTGGCGGCTTCTGGAAATAAAGGAATGATCATATTTTTAAATATTATGGACAACTAGCAGTTTATCGCGAATCCGCACCCGGTCTATGTTACTTCTGGACAATGCAGTTTTCTAAAGGTGAAAGAATTTTCAAAACTAAGTTTCAGAATTAATCGATTAAAAAAACAAACAAATCTTTCTCTGTATAATATTAGTGTAGATATGTACATCACAGGTACATTTATACTTCTTCTTCTTCAAGTTATGGCTTCACACTAATTATAAGTGTATTTTGCCAGTGTCCAGTGAGATATATAGTCGTGTTTGTTTAAATTAATTCGACTCCCCGATGAATTTGATGACAACGATGATAATGAAATTAATGAAGTACCCCACCCTGGATAGTAAAGCGGTAGATACTTTACATACCAATTGCAACGGCCGTTTTGAGGGAAGTCGAAAAGGCACGTTTTATCACTTTGTTACAATTACCTTCACTCATGCACATATAAGAACACATAATGGTTAATATTCCACCAACATTACTAATGAAATTGTTGAAATAACACAAGTTTTGGAAATTAAGACAAATTGATAACATCACTCTTCGACTTCCCGCCAAAACAACCTCATTCAACGGTTTATGGAGACTCGATTTCTTAAAAAAAAACAATATTTTCATATTTTTTTTCTCCAACAAATATTTTTTTTATCCGGCATTATGCCAATACCGTGTGATTAACACCGTAGGTATATGGAATTGATAAGAATGGTTTTGAATCTAATGGATTAGTTTTCTTGATTTTAAAAGCGCAAAAGTTTGTGAAAATGTATAGATGTTTGTTACTTTTTCAAGCAAGAACTACTCAACGGATTTTGATGAAACTTACAATATTGTAGTTTATATATCAGATTAACACATAAGCTACAATTTATAAAGATATGCAGACAAAGTCACGGGCGTCCGCTAGTGTTTTATAAAAAAAATAAAGTACCTACAACTATAAACAAAACAATCCGAAACTTTACCTGAATATAGCGTTAGTCTGCCTTTGTTGTCCAAATCCAGGTGCCCCATAAAGCTGCGAAGGGGCACCATAAGTCTGGGATGGGGCAAGGGCGGAAGTAGCGCCACCTAGTTGCGGTGGAAGGTATCTATTCTCCACTGGCGGTTCAGCTAAGGCACAGACTATCGCCAAAGCACTGAGAATTGTGACCTGAAATAAATATAAATTTGTTTTATTCTAGCCTTTCTGATAACCAATAATTTTTTCAAACTTGAATTTAATAATTGTGCAACATTATGTTTAATAATTGCGGAGCTCATCAAACCCAGTCTGTTTAATAGTCAAGATAATCCGAAATTTTGTATTACCCTTTCTTACTCAGTTTAGTTTTAATTGCCTTTGAATTTATTTATAGGCATGTTTCGGATATTTCTGGGTAATTGCCCCATATGTCATTTGAGTCTGTAAATGAATTCACGAGCTTTTTTTTCGTTATTTTACACCACACATAATGGCTCGTTACATGCATTAAATATTAAAATGACTTACCTTCATTTTTCTTTAATTTCTTTGTCTTTTCTGTTGATAATTATTCCTGCAAAAATATATTTCCGTTGTTATTGTAATACGAACCTAAAACTTCGATTTAAATAATTTAGGTTAACATTAGAGGTATGTAAGGTAAGAATCTATTGGAACTTTGTACTCTCTGCCTTCCCCGCAAGGGATCTAGCTTGATGATATAGATAGATAGATAGGTTTATATTAGAAATAAGGAAAGTTGGAAGATAAGGCTTGATAAGTTCCAACAGCAGGTGGCCACAAACCTGCCTCCACCAATCCGCACTGGGTCTCCGTGGTGGAGTATGACCTTATCTCTCTCACCCCGATTTGCAGGAGAACTTCTTAGTCTAGCTGTGGGCCCACAGAATTTTTAATAATATCGATTAATTTTATTGCGATTTTTGTAAGTATAGGCCACCGAGTTCTTGAGACATACGCGAATATTATACATGTAATAAAATTATTTTTCGGATTTTATCGGGGTTTATTTTATAGGTTAAGTTTTGAGAACAATAGCTTTGGAGTTGGACTGCCTCGTTGGTCTAGTGGCAAAGCGCATTGCTTTGTGATCACGAGGTCCTGGGTTCAAATCCTAGGTCGGACAAATGTAGTTTTTCTAACGATAACTTCCCAGTACGAGTACGGGGTCTGGAATTGTGCCCGGTGTATGGCAATAGGCTCGCCCACTATTACATGGGACCTAACATCGTTGGCGAAACGTGGGCGTACTCAATAGACCTTTGCCACCCGTGACGCGCGTCGTCATTATCGCCTAGCTAAGCACCCAAACGTGCTAGCAGTGCAACTTATATCCCAAAACTATCCTAAATGCCTAAAACGGCTTATTAAAGCTACAGGAAAGAATGTAGCTGCTTGAGAACATGAGTAGTGCCGTCGGTGGAGTGCACACACGCCAACAGCCAACAACCCTCTCGCTTATGGTTCTGGGACTGATCGCAAAATTCAATCAAAAGCCAAACAAATAAATAAAAAAATTGTTATGTATTTTAATCTTTTAGTTGCATTATCCACAAGATGGGTGGCTCCTTTCTATTACTCAGTAAAACAATCAAATTACTGTGGAATTACGTTATAAAGTCTCAGTAGAAATCCGAAGTGTAGAATTGGGCCCCCATATAAGGGCTTTAACATCGTCAGCGAATTGTGGGTTTATATAGTACACTTTTGCAACCCTAGCTTAGGAAAAGTAGGCTATCTCTCTCTATTTAAATATCTATATCATCATTCAAGATTTCTCGCAGCTGAGGCAGAGAGTACATAATGAATGTTATGGTATGTAGGCGGTATTATCCTTTTTATTATATACTTTGTATTTTGCCTACCCAGTAAAAAATAATGGCGTAATAATGTAGTTACATCAAAAAAGTGTAGTTTTAATCCGTAACTTAAAATTTAACTATCACTATTTTTAAAAACAAATATCTGAATTTCAAACTCACACTCAAGTTGGCACGATTGATTAACGTTCGCGAATTTTCAAATTTCGAGTGCACTTATCGAATTTGGAACACCTCAGACGAAGAACAGTGATGCCCGAATGATGATCGAATTGATTTCCAACCGCTTATATACCATTATTTCTTATTACAAGTCATCTCAATGTAGTTATGTACATCCTTATGTTGGTACATGGCAGTTGTGTATGTGTGTTTGTGCGTGTGTGTGTGACAGGAGATTGGTGCATCTGCTTACTGGCGTTATACGGAGGTTGCTTCACTTTAGTTTTTAATTATTTTCGATGGGTAATTATTTTAATGTTTCCTTGAGTGTATGTAACCATTATTTTTTCCCCATTCTATATTTAGACAACTGCCTCGTCATATTTGTTTTCAATTATATATTCCGTCCACTGTTTAGTTCCGCATAATGCGGGTAGCGATCACGAAGTCCTGGGTTCCAATCCTTGGTCAAACAGTGTTTTTTTCATTGAAAGGTTTTCACTAGCAACCTGGAATCTGTAATTGAGTCCGGAATAATTGCTATAGGCGCGTTCCTTTTATATTAAGACCTAACATCGTCGAGGAAATGGGAGTGTTCATAGTACACCTTGACTGTTTAAATATGCCACTAGACTAACGAGGTAGCCCCCTCTCTTTTACCTCTTTGACGATACAGAAGGTTGATGAATATAGCGCGACAAGGATCTATTGGCACATGACTCAATTTGGAACTAACGCTGAAATCAATTCAATTACACTTCGTGACAGTCGCATATTTGCTGTTTGCTATGAAATTTACCAAAGTTTTTTTTTAATTATCAGGAATGTCTTAAAATACATATAGTTTTGAAGTGAAAACTTCTTTAGGCGCGTTGGGCATTTTTGAGATGGGAAACAACTATTGAACTCGCTAAACTGTTACCGTTACCGACACCTCTATATATAAGTATGTACATATAATGTGTATGTACGTACATAGATACACATGCACGTTGTTCAAGTTTACATTTCTGTCGGCACTCCCGGAGTGCCACTGTTTGTTTTTTTTATTATGTTTCCACATGGGACAGCTTCAGGTAATCGTTGAGCAAGTGCGTCAATGCTCTCGTGTTAGTTATACCGTGCCGACCCACCTGTTGACATATTTTCCTAGGAAAATTTTACTAAATAGTAACCCTAATTATCACCAATGTCGTCCACATACCAAAAGATCCTTGACAGACTAAGTATTATTAATTTATAGTAGAGCATGTTCCGTAGCGTATCAGCTACATTCGCCTAAAAGCAATAAACGTGTAAGGTATGCTCTACTTCGAACTCATGAACTAAACATTCCATGTTTTAGGCTTTTAGAGCGCGGTCGAAGTGCTAGCGATTTTTTAAGAGGTGGCAGTGATGTACTGAGAACGCCAATACTTCGCTAGATCCCACTTTAATGGGGGGTGAACCTACTCATATTACACCTGGCACAATTTGAGACTGTTAGCGAGAATTTTCGATAAAAAAACCTCCCAATAATATTTAGTCGGACCCAGGATTCGAACCCAGGACATCGGGAACCCCAGCCGTATTATGCTTTACCAAACCATCGATGCAGTTTCAAATAAATTCAAAAAAATCTTGCTAACTATTTACTTCATTTCTATTTATTCAATTAATATTAACACGCTAGATCTCTTGCGGGGTAGGCAGCGACAGCGAATTTCAACAAGTTCTTTCCTTCAGATTCTCTCTCTTCCTGCACTCACAGTGTTCGACTCATGCATCAGCTTGAGCTCCTGACATTGACCTCGAAATACATTTCAAGTCGGTCCGAATATGTCAAAATCCGATATTTTGCCGATAGACATTGCGTTCATTATTAATGCACTATATTTTGAATTAATTTTATCATCGACACGTTCGCCGGTTACGGAGACTTTTGGCTTGAATTTCCTTTCTTACAAATATTCAGAGTTTGCTGATAATACCATGGAGTATGTCACCTTTGTCACCTGGATTTCTTTGGTTATTTTTTAAACGTAGCCCCACACTAGGTTGTATTCCTGTGTCGTGGACGCGTTTACAAACATGAAAATTCACATACACAAATACCCAGACCGAAACATATAATTGTGGGTCCCACATTTTTGTGTGATTCCCGTGCGGGAATCGAACTCGCTACTATAAGACACAGTGGGCGGAGCGGCTTAAGCTCTTAAACACTGCGCTAAATCGTCCGTCCGATTTTTGAGGCCTATGGCCAGCAGTCGCATAGTGCAGGCTATATTTGCACACTAGGAATTTCTGTGTCAAGAATACGTTTACAAACATGAAATTCAAAAACACCCAGACCAAAACAAATATTTGTGAGCCACACAACGACTTATCCCTTGCGGCGGTCGAACCCGCGACTACTCAATTCGGCGGGAGGAGCGGCTTATGCTCTTAAGATATGGTCAAATAGATGACGGAGCGCGACGGGAGCGTCACAGAAGCGCTTGTCTACGTTTTATCGTGACGTTTGCGTCGCGCCGAGCGGGGCTGCGCTGTGTGGCATCTCCCGTACATTTCAGTACATTAGAATTCCTCAAGCCGCGCCACCGTCGCGCTTTGTCGCGCTACGTGGGAAAACCTTTATTCACTGAACCAAGGCGTCCGTCATTCATGAATTTCATTGACAAACATTAATCTGCCCGCGACTTTGTCCCCGTTGACTTTAGACAGGAACCTTACTTTTTTCCGGGATAAAAGGTATCTCATGTGTACAATCCAGGTAATAAACTGTGTGCTAAATTTAATCGAAATCCGTTCAGCAGTTTTTGCGTTGAATAAAATCCAAACATACAAAATTTCTCATTTATAATATTGTAGTAGAATAAATTCCGTTTATTCTACTTCGTTAGTCTAATGGCGAATAACGCGCTTTGCGATCACGAGGCATTGGGTTCAAAACCTAGGTCAGACAAATGTAGTTTATCTATCGAAAAATTCCTAGTATCAGACCGGAGTTTAGAGGAATTGTGCCCAGTATATGGAATTTTTCTCCCCCCCCCCCCCCTATAACATGGAAGCAAATATCGTCCGCGAAAAGTGAGTGTACACTGTACACCTCTGGTTGTCTAATATCGACGGTTCCATAAAACAAAGTTACATATGCCAAACAAAATAAATGACATTTGCAACTTTCATGCCCGTCGATAAGTTCATTTATGGCAAATATAAATACTGGACTCTGTTCGTTGGACACGTCGATATAGGCGTGACGGTGTTATAAATTTCAACGCGTCCGCTAGCAATGGCACCTGTCCCTTTCGCACTAGCCTGTCATAGATCATTGAGCAAGAGAGACTGCTGAGCCGCCTGCAGCTTACCATCCACATTTAATTAAATTAATTAGTTTGGGATTACTAGGATAATCTATGACAACTGCAGAGATAGACCAAATCAGTCCTACTATTATTATAAACGTCGAAATTTGTGTTTTAATCTTTTTTTGTGTGTGAGTGATCTACGCTTTTGGCTGCGGGGCCTTTACAGCTTCACCGGACAAGAGTGCGAGCGTGCAACCACTACGCTCGATCCAGAAGGGCAAGGGGGCAACTCAAGGGCGGCTTGGGCAGTCGCTATGGGGGGCGTATACTAGGTGTCTCGCCGTGGTGCTCTGCACCGGCCGGCGGGCAAGGGATTCTTCGACTTCGCCAGCGATGTGACACTTTGGCGCAAAAACTTGAACAGATTTCCATGGTCAAGAGCTTAAACCACTCCGCCCACTGAATCGAGTAACCGCGGGCTCGATTCCCGCATGCGACAAATGTTTGTGTGCGCCACAAATATCACCAGCACAAATAGCACCAAACATCCAAATCGAAACAAATTTGGATGTTTGTGCATGTGAATATCATGTTTGTAAACGCACCCATGGCACAGGAATAATAGCAAATGTGGGGCTACGTTTAAAAAAAATATTGCCTTTGAACATGAAGTAATGTTTTTTAAACATTTGTTAGTTTTAGTCATCTCGTAAAAATCATCTTGTGAAAACATTGAAGAATAGCTATTTTTGATGTATGTAAATATGTAATTATCTAGAACTGAAAAGCAAAAGATTTGCAAAATGTTAATTAATGGTAACCAGAATTCGACAAATGCTCAATAAACGTAACACAATTATACTATAAAACAAACAATTATGGTATAAATTGCATTTGCAAGAGTTTGGTAATGAAGGTCAGGTAAATGAAGTTGAAATAAAACTGAATTTTTTTTTTCATCATCCTTATCAGCTCATATCAGTCCAGTGTTGGAGTCTAGGCCTCTTTCAAGGCATGCCACTGAGCCCGGGCTTCGGCTCCTCTCTTCCAACCACTGTCAGCCACTCTGCGTATATCGTCGCTCCACCTAGTTGTAGGGCTCCCCCATAGCGACTGCCCAAGCCGAGGCCATTCCTCCTAGAGGCGCCCTTGAGCTAGTTGCCCCCTTGCCCTTCTGGCTCGAGCGTAGTGGTTGCACGCTCGCTCTCTTGTCCGGTTAAGCTGTAAAGGCTCCGCGGCCAACAGCGTAGATCATTCACACACACACACACACACACACACACACACACACACACACACACACAAATAGCTGCAGAGCGTCCTACACCACGTTGCCTCTCCACTTAAAAATACGTTTACCCTAACGGCTATCGTTCCTTTGGCAAATATGGCCAGCCCACTGCCACTTCAGCGTGCTGATCCTATACCTATACCTTGGTTCTTTGTCGGATCGCCTCATTCCGGATTCGATCCTTTAGTGAAACTCCGACCTTAGCTCATTTTATAGCCTGCTGAGCGATTGGTGGACTAGTCTTACCATAAGTGTCCATATCTCAGCTTCGTATGTCATGACAGGTAGGGCGCATTGAAGGGCACTGTAGGGTGCATTAAAGACGTTTGTCTTTTTACTTTGCTATATTGGCGACGAGAAGACTTGACGACGTCATCATCACTACTTCCTACTACTACTAATTTAACCCACTGCTGGGCATAAGCCTCCTTCCTCTTACACCCCATATCCCTATCCTAAACCAATTCTAGCCAGGTACTACCAACTCACTTAACCACATCGTCCACTCATCTTTGTACTGGCCTGCCACGATTACTGCACCCCTTCCGTGATTAAGTAAATTATATTTTTTACTAGATTTATTTATCTATCTGCATTGCTACGTGAGATCCCTAGCGGGATAGGCAGGGATTACAGAGATCCAACAGGTTCTTTTACAGACCTCTCTGACTTCTTCCATTCTCATAGCTCGCTTCATACATGCTTGCCGGTTACGGACGGAGATTTTTGATTTGCCCTTCAGACACGGTCTATTTCGTCATGGTAAATTAGTCTGTTCCCGGGTACCTATATCCTTCCACTTTTGCATCTATCTATTAGTAAAGATGAAAACGGACGTAATTCATGTATGGAGTGACTGAGATTGCTGTTAATATGCTGTGCTAAAATCGATACATAGTTAATAATAATAATAATTGCTCGCAGGGCAGCTTGTGGCGAGCTTTTGGTGAGTAACGACACCACGGACCCGAGTGCTTCAGAGAGTCGGTCAGGGCCCCCAACTCGGCGTGTCTTCGTCGGTCGAGTGGAAACCGAAGGGTGCCCGCAGGACTCTCGGCTCTGGCTAGCGTTAATTGGCCATCCAGAGAGAAGCCGTGAGAGCTATATCGACGTAGGAAGATAATGCGGTCCTACGTCGATGTACTCCAGGGGTGGAAGTGTTAAAGGGCATAACGCCGTGAGTAACTTCGGAGAAAGCGCAGCACACCTCTCTACACCCCTGAGCCGCTCCCACCGGTGTTGCCCTTAGTTGTCCTTGGACGACCGTTTGAGGGCCCATCTAGTAAGCGGCGAGTCACCGCCGGCCACGGGTAATTAGGTATCACAAATTATGGCCGGTGTCCGTCCCCTTTGAAATAGTCCAGTTTTTGTCCATTAAACCTCATTTATATAGCCCTTGTTTTCTTTCCATAATTTACAATAGTCCTTGCACCTGCCGGGATCAGTTCGCTGGTTATGTTTCTTCATTTTCAGCAAGTGATCTCAGCAGGTGGCTTACATAACATTAACTTCTCGCAAAGGGCCTTTACGTGTTGGACCCATGTCCCCATGCAAGCCTTTCAAAGATCTGGGTAAAGCCCGTGAATCTCAGTATAACGATAATAATAGTTTATTTATCAAAAATACAGATACATATGGCACAGAAGTTTGATGTATTTAATATTTAATATACAAATAGGTTGCAGAAAATCTGTATTTAATATTGTAATACTCTGCCTCTTAAACTAGGATTAACCTGTATTTTAGTTATATTTACACTGTGGCATAGTTCATGCGGGGATTTTTCACTACAGATCTTCCCTTACCGATTTCTCTGGTTTCCTTCATTGTCATATTTCGTCTCTTATTTGCTTGGTTACAGAGACTCTTGACTTTTCTATTAGTCATTTACATGATCTATTAGCAATTTAATTTGAAAATTACAGTAAACATACATATACTATAGTTTTCAAATTAAATTTAATAGTATGATACAAGGTGTAACGTTACACTTTCAGTTTTAAAGTGTTATTTACATGTTTTCAGAACTTTGGTATCTAAATTTGCTACGAAATCTGTAGTTAATTTATGTGTGGATATTGAGCAATGTTTTAGAGGTGCAATTGAAATTGCCGTATCACGGTTAGTGGTTAATTATGTTTAATACAGCGAACGGGATTGATAATAGTAATTTTACTGACTGTATAAAAATATACAACAAGCATTAAAAATAATTGTAATTCAATTGCCTATCTGAAACAAACTTATTCAACTTTTGATCAGAATCGTTTCGATGAACACATATCGAGATACATAAGTTGAGCAAGCTCACCGTTAGGAGCCTGCTCATTTCATTCAGGTGGACATCAGTCCACCTTACAAGGCGGAGATCCCTGATGAAGGTCCCGGGTAACAGCTGAATGCCTACAATAATAAAGCTGGTCGACGATGTAGCGAAAGACGTAGGTTGAGCAAGCTCCCTGTAAGGAGCCTGCTCATTCCATTCGGGTAGATATCGGTCCTTCTTACAAGGCGGAAGTCCCTAATAAAGGTCGCGGGTAACAGCTGAGTGCCTACAATACAGACCTGGTCGACCACGTACTGAAAGACGTAGATTGAGTAAACTCCCTGTAGAGAGCATGCTCATTCCAGTCAGGTGGATATCATTCCACCTTACAAGGCGGAGGTCCCTGATGAAGGTCGCAGATAATAGCTGAATGCCTACAATACAAAGCTGGTTGACCACGTACCGAAAGGCGTAGGTTAGGCAAGCTCCCTGTAGGGAGCATGCTCATTCCATTCAGGTGGATGTCGGTTCATCTAACAAGACGGAGGTCCTTGATGAAGGTCGCTGGTAACAGCTGAATGCCTACAGCATAAGGCCGGTCATTGTAGCGATATTTGCAGAAAGCCTTTGCCCTGCAAAGAACATCTATCAGTTGACGATGATGCATGAACACACTAAATATTTCTAAAGTGTTGCCCATACTGCCATACTAATATTTTAAATTCGAAAGTAACTCTGTCTGTCTGTTACCGTGTATGTGAACGATCTACGCTGTTGGCCACGGGGCCTTTACAGCTTCACTGGACAAGAATAACTGTTACCTACGCCCTAACCGCTGAAAAGATATTGACCAAATTGGACAAGGAAATAGATTTTATCCAAGGAAGGACACAGGCTACGTTTTGTCTAAAAAGGCTTAAGGGTGTGAAATACACGCTTATTTATTTATTTATTCAGAGACAAGCCAACAGTATACATATACAACGCTGTTGAGGTAGATATAACATAATAGTACAGATCTTATATACCTGTAACAGGCATGTACATCACTCACAAATCAACAGAACACAGACAGAAGTTTGTAAATTTTGGAATTTTAATTACTAAGTAGGAACAGTTTAAATAAATTATGCGAATGATTTTAGTATTTTATTCCTGAAGTTAGAAGTCACTGAAGTGGTCGCTTGAAAATAATGCGTACGAAGTTGGGGGTCAAGCTAGTCTATACTAATATTATAAAGAGGAAAGATTTGTATTTTTGTAAGTATGTAACGAATAAACTCAAAAAATCCTGGTCCGATGTCAAAAATTCTTTCACCATTATAATGCTAAAGTATTCCTGAAAAAAATTAGGCATCCCTAATAAAACTTCAATAATGTAACCCAAGGTGTAAAAAAAATGCCATAAAATGTCTTTCATCGCATGCGCTGCGGAAACTAATGATGATAGAACAAAAAATGTTCTACAATATTTAAGAACATATCAATATCTACAAAAAACTTCGGGATAATATATGTTCAACTATTGAAGTTACGTCACTATAACTATTTTTTACATTTTAAAAGTTGATAGATATGCCGTCCAAAATCCATACCTTTGTATTAATCCTTATCCAAATAAATTATATCGTATTCAAGAATGTTTCAATGTCTGTAGATTACTTGTTGAATTATTCAAATCGGACATTCCATTCAAAAGATATTACGAATTTAAAAATGTCAATCTAAAGAAAATACTAATAGTAAAATAAACGCCTCTGCGCCGTGGCCAGTGTGGCTCCACGCAGCGCAGCGGGCAACGCGGCGAGGGAGGGAGGACCGAAGTGCGGGAGAGGGGCGTGCACGTCTATGAAATAGGTAGCCGCGCGTTCCTACGCAGCGGACGCAATATCCACCCGTGCGAAGCCGGGACGGGCCGCTAGTATATAATAAAAAAATTGAATCATGTCTAAGAACAATCGTGACCCGCTACTGATATTGCTCGCAATCAACTTAATTGATTTTTTTATCCGCGACCCGCCTCTCACGATCTGCGCATTTTAGCAGGTGGTACGCTCGCCTTGTAATTGTGAGGTCTAGGGTTCAAAGCGTTGCTGTGCGTTCTTCGAAATTGTAATAAATATTTGCAGGTCATACAAAGATTTGTCCCGAGAGGGACCAAACCCGCGACTACTAGATCCAAGTGGCTTAAGCTCTTAACCACTGAACCAAGCCGTCGCCGGATGACAGATTTTTAATTCGTGTTATTAGACCAGCAGTGTTAGCCTAGTGGTTAGACCGTTGGACTGTAACGTCAGAGGTAGCGGTTCCATACCCAGACACGCACCTCAGTCTTTTCGAAAGCATGTGCGTGTTGAAAATTAATAATCACTTGTTGTAACGGTGAAGGAAAACATCGTGAGGAAATCTGCATGCCTAAGAGTTTCTAGACGGTGTGTGAAGTTCGCCAACCCGCCCTGAGCCAGCGTGGCTGACTATGGCCTAAAGGTGCCCTATCTATCTATCTATTTATATCATCACGCCTGATCCCTTGCGAGCTAGGCACAGAGTACAGAGTTCCAACAGGTTCTTTCCTTACATACCTCTCTGGCTTCCTCCCCTCTCATAGTTCGTTTCATACACGCTCGCCGGTTACGGTGACTTGACTTGCCCTTCAGATAAGACTGGGTCTATTTGGTCATGGTAAGATAGTTTAGGTCTTCCCCGGTACCTACATCCTTCCACTTTCGCATTGTTATATTTTTATATATAAAAGACAAAACAGATATGTTTTGTCTTTTATATATAAGAATATAACTGTTATCCATACTTAACAATTCACTAGAGGATATAGTCCTAATATTTCGAAAGTCTGATATTGTGTAATCTATTTCAAAATGGCCGCGATAATGGCTTCCATATCAAACTCGGAGCGTTATTTACGAATCACGATGTGCCTTCCTAAAACCTTATGTAAAGTTACTTGCTTATTTACTATGATTGATACTATTATATCACTTCATAAGTAGTAAGTAAGTACACTAAAGTTAATCTATATTATTAATACTTGTAGCGCTGTGTATTAGCGATCACCAAGATTAAGCGCCGTTTGGCTCGGTCAGCCAGAGATGGGGGCTGTTTGTAGTAATTTTATATTCGAACGTCTCCGTGCTTTGGAGGGCACGTTAAGCCGTTGGTCCCGGTTACCACGTAATGCCGTAGTCGTTAAGCTATTAGAAGCCTTATATTAAAAATTAACTATCACTTGCTTTAACGTTAAAGAAAAACATCGTGAGGAAACCTGCATGCCTAGAAGTTTCTTAAGGTCTTTCGTTAAGGTGTGTGAAGTTCTAGAACCCGCACTAGGCCAGCGTGGTGGACTATGGCCTAAACCCGCTCAGTTTGAAAGGAGACCCGTGCCCAACCGTGGGACAGTTTTTTATCAGGGCCAATATCATCGTGACCGACTATTATACCATTATATATTTATGACGAATAGCTAGCAGTAGTCAAGAGCTTAATCTACTTCGCCCATTGGATCGAGTAGTCGCGGGTTCGATTCCCGCACGAGACCAATCTTTGTGTGACTCACAAATATTTGTTTTGGTCTGGGTATCCGTGTATGTGAATTTCGTATTTGTAAACGCACCCACGATACAGGATTCTATACAGACAGATTTATTTAAAAAAAAAAGAAATAAAATCAGTTCAATCGAACCCGCAAGTGCTCAAAAATGTTTGATAAAATTAGAACCAGAATATACAAACAGAGCAAAGTAAAATAAAAACTTGAAAAAAGAAATTGTTTTTAATTTAACTTCAATTAAATATAAAGTTATACAAAGTTAAGTGAATTATTTTGTGCACATCCATTTGATGATGATACAATCTGTTTACTGAAAACAAAATATATTAAGACAAACTAACCATAAATGAAACTTAATTTCATCAAGTAACGTAGTACATTCTGAAATGAGCGGCCATTTTATTCCGAACATAAAATGTTTATTCGATTAACGATCCGAATATCGATTAAATTCAATCGATTCATTAAAGTACTTGCACTAGAATTACGCATCGAAATGGTTAGATGCCGAAGTTAATTATTTAAGAATTGCTAAATCAAAGTTTGATTTAATTTCACATCTGGAATTCATTTATTCGAGTAAATAGTTTTAGGGATAACTATAGAACACTGATTGATAGATTTATTGAACTCAAATAGGTAATTTATTTTGTATAAATCCTGCGGGACCACTAACGAATTATCAGTTTGTATTTTTTTTTTATCTGATCTAACAATAGTTCGATTAATAATTCGGGATGCGGCCTCGGATTGTTTTTTTTTATTCAATTCTATTTCTCCCTTTTTCTTTTTTCTTTCTTTCATAAATATACCTACTGGGTTATTATTAATTATTTAATAACACCTTGAGAGAGTACCCTATGAGAAAATTCTTTTCCTTCCTATCTAAAATTTATTTGGGTATAGTATAAAATAAAAGCTGTTTCATAGAGACGACGAAATGTATGGAACAAACTTTTATTTTCTCGCGGAATTTTGTACATTGCAGGACGTAAGTTATTTATATAATATGTGTCACAGCGTACATAATTTTAGAGTTTATTACCAATATATAACCCTGCATTCGTACATTGCGGTTTTCGTATCACCAAGGTCAAGTAGCGTTCGGCTTGGTCATATCACGATGGGAGAGCGTATGTGGAATTTTCATATTCGAGCGTCTCTATGCTGCGGAAGGTACGTTAAGCCGTCATGGTTACCACTTCATGTGATGGTCGTTAAGTTGGAAAAGCGGCTTGACTTGTTCCACCAGCAGGAGGTCACAAACCTGCCTCCACCGCACTGGCTTCGCGTGCTGGAGAGAGATTAGGTCATAATCCACCTCGCGGAGCCAGTGCGCTGCGGTGGCGGCAGGTTCGTGAACACCTGCTGGTGGAACTTATCAGGCCCCTATGGCTTCCAACTTGGCTTAACGACTATCACATTAAGTGGTAAGTGGGACCAAAACGAGCCTTTTGAGGTACGGGGACGTTCGAATATGAAGATGCCACAAACGGTCACCCATCTCAGACCGACCGAGCCGAACGCTGCTTTACCTTGGTGATCACTCAAAACATCGCGGTCGCACATCGCTATGAGCGCCTCATAACAATGTTGTGTTAATAATTTATAGTTCAAATCGTAACATTTTATTTCTTGACATGATTTTGAAGCGAGGCAAATCATTACGAAATCTTGCAAACCATTGGTTAACATACAAAGTTATCTTAAACTTGATCAACAGATCTTTACCAAGGAGATGCGTAGGAAGGTAAAATATAACCGCTACGTTTAAATGCATTGCGTTTATTTGTCAATCCTATTAAGTTTAAAGTCGCTCGCCACATCTATTTTATCTATCTATCTATATCATCACGCCGATCTCTTGCGGGGTAGGCAGAGACTGCAGAGTTCCAAAAGGTACTTTCCTTACATACATCTCTGGCTTCTTCAACTCTCATCGTTCGTCTCATACACGCTCGCCGGTTACGGAGACTTGACTTGCCCTTCAAATAAAACACGATCTATTTGGTCATGGCTATTACACATTTATTTTATGTACGGGCAAATCTCAAAAACTACACACACGGACAAAAAATCGGTTTTTACCAATTGATAAATTTATTTGCAAGGTTACTTTAAGTATACAAGCTGCATAATTAACGCGAGACCTGAAAGTAGTTATAGTAGAGATAGTACTAAATCGGCAACTGAATTGATTCCAACTATTTTAGTAGATTTTTTTTTAATTTTCATAAAATTCTGTTACTCGTTCTATTGGCTGTATTAAAATTTAATAATCATTCAAAGCATTATGGCTATTTTAAATGAATTTTGTAATTCACACACCTCAAGATGCATACAAAAATTAATTAATTATTAAATTTTATGGTTAATTTGGGCATCAAAGAACTTAAAAAATGGTAGAAAACTTCTTAAAATTGGAAGTTTGATTCGTAAAGCAATAATCTAATTGGGTTGTCTAAGGTCTTGCGTTATCTATGTTACACCTTGTATATGTAACCTAATTTATGTATCCATCATCAGCCGAAAGACGTCCACAGCAGGACAGAGGTCTCCCCCAAAGATAGCCACAACGGCCGGCTTTGTGCTATACGCATCCAGCTTCTACCTGCGACCTTCACCAGGTCATCGCTCCACCTTGTAGCGGCCTGCCCACTCCACGTCTGGTACGAGGTCGCCACTGGAGAACCTTTCTGCCCCAACGGCCATCAGTTCGATTCGATGCGTGGCAATTCTGAGAGATATATCGGTGACTTTGGTTCTCTTGCGAATCTCCTCATTGCTGATTCGATCTCGCAGAGAAACTCTTTCTATTGTCTTTTGGGTGACCTTGGGCCTTAATTTATGTTTATTTAGTTAAAATGGCCGAATTATCATGATGTTTGTCGGTTAAGGGCCTACCGACCACTTTTCTATCGGAAGAGAGAGAGTGATGCAATGACTTTGCAAATGAATAATAAGGGACGGATATATTGAGCGCGTGCTCGGAAGTAAATGACGTATGTGAAAAAACAAATTTTATTTTTTTCTACAAAAACTAAAGTATGGAATAAAAACTGTTTTACAAGAACTTTGTTACACTTATCCTCTATGTTTTCAAGTAAATTCTGTTGACTGGTTTTTAAGCGTTTCACGTTGGCATTAGAAAATGTAAAGCAACAGAGATGACTTATGATTTTTTTTATATCGAGAAAATTTCGTTTCCTGCATTACTTTTACCATATTCTAAAATATAGTGTTAAAAATCGTATTTCGAAATATCAAGTCTCTGATTCATATACTACTTAAAGTAAATGGAATATATATACACGTTTTTTGTTGCAGTAGCCCCTTAAATACAAATAAATCCTGTGTCCTGAGAGGCATGATGAAGATGAAAGGCCGGCATTTTTTTATAAGTGCTGCTATACGTTGGATAACACATTGGATGATATCGAGGTAATCGATCACTATTAAAGACTTAGGTGTAACATTTGATCGTCAACTTGTCAGTTGACGATCAAATGACCATATCATCATAGTGGCCAAAGAGTCTTTTCAGCGCTTGGGTTTTGTCGGAACTCAAATGATTTCCAAAGCATCGGTGTAATTAAATTGACATTTAGTGCTTTACTCCGCAGTAAACTTGAATCAAGTGCATGTGTTTAGCATCCGTATCACCGTCACGCCTATATTCCCCAGCGGGGGTGGCAGAGGTGTACTGAGTACACCTACATTTCGCCGACGATGTTAGGTCCCATGTAATAGGGGCGAGCCTATTGCCATATACCGGGCACAATTCCAGACTCCGGACTCATACTGGGAATTTATCGATAATAAAATTACACTTGTCGGACCTAGGATTTGAACCCAGTACCTCGTGATCACAAAGCGATGCGCTTTGCCACCAGACCAACGAGGCAGTCGCAGGAGGCATCCGTATCAAAGTACGTATACGCTCTTATTAGAAAAAGTCCAGAAAACTTTCTTAAGGTATTTATATAACCGCGCTTATGATTACTACCCAACACAATTTTTGTTAGGGTCTCTTGGTTACAACTCTTTGGTGGTGAGAAGAAAGAGATACCAACTTGTAACGATGTGTAAAATTCTTAAAGGAACTACTTAGTTATCATCATCATCATATCAGCCTATATTTGTCCACTGCTAAACATAGGCCCCTCCCCAATCGCTCTCCAGAGCAGCCGGTCCGATGCCACCTGCATACAACGATCCTCACAAGATCGTCGGTCCATCGGGTAGGTGGCCGTCCTACGCTGCGCTTGCCAAAATTAAGTTGTAGTACTAAGTTAATCCGTAGTAACATGTAAAATGAAGTGAGCTGAAGTGGCAGTAGGCAGGTCACATATGCCGCAGAACAGATGGCCGTTGAGGCAGACTGGTTCTTGAGTGGCGACCGCGAGTCGGCAAACGTAGTGTAGGGCGCCCTGTAGCTAGGTGGGGCGACGATATTCGTAGGACAGCGGGCAGGGATTGGAGAAGGAGAGCTGAAGATCGAGCTCAGTGGCGTGCCATGGGAGAGGCCTACGTCCAGCAGTGGACTGCCACGGGCTGATGATGATGATGATGATGTAAAATGAATAAAAACATAAATTATTTTTCTATATTCTCCTCTGCCTACCTCTCCAAAGAAAAGTAGGCTTGAGGCTGTTATAAAATATCTAAAACACGCTAGAATGATGGGAAAGGAAGCAACAATCAAAACGATAATTCGCGACCTTGCTCCAAATGTACCGATACCGATACGTACCGATGTATCGATTACACTAGTTTTGATTGCTATCGATCGTCATAATCGCATGGGCCCGTGCGCACGAGTGTTGGGCAATATTGATGTGTACTAGTGATGTGAAATACGATATATATTTTATGTAAATTGTTTCTTTTTTGTATTTGTTAATGTGAACGGGAGTGATGGCTGTTCCAGTAGTCATACGCGTAAACGAATGCTGCTTGTGGGAACTGGTGTATACGAAATCTTTAAGACGCTTACTCCTTATAAATAAAATCATTAGTCTCATATCTCGGTCGTAGGGCATCACACTAGAGCTAGATCGTAAACTATTGTACCTACAGATTGTTTGAAAATATAGAAAGGGAAAAAAAGAGAATTAAATAAAAAAGACAAGCTAGTTGAGTCTTTCGCCGGATCTTTTCAGTGAAGGCCGTGTTTTGATCCGGTAGTAGAATGTAAATTGGCAATTTATAAATGCCTATTGGCATAATACCTACTTGTCACAATTAAAGACAAATTTTTCAAGTGTCCTCAGACGACTAAATCCAGAACTATAAGTGGATAATAGCGAATTTGGGTAAAAATCTTAGATGGTAACGTGATTAACTGCCGGGATAGTCTAGTGGAAAAGCGCATCGCTTTGTAATCGGAGGTCCTGGGTTTAAATCTTAGGCCAGACAAATGTGGTTTTTCTAACGAAAAATTCCCAGTATGAAATTTCCCGAGTCTGAAATTGTGCCCGGTATATGGCAATAGGCTCGCCCCCATTATATGGGACAGTACACCTCTGCCACCCCGTTTGGGGAATATAGGCATGACGGTGTACCGAACGAAGTAATAATTAATGTGCCTGAGAATCAAACCACCAGCAATAAATTTAAATCTATTCTCTCATTTAATTTTATCGATGTATTATTTTAATATTATCGACACATCCCACTACTAGTAAAAAATCTAGCAGTACTACAAATATATTCTTAAGTTAACCTTCACAGTAATTATCTTCCATTGTTGAGCTTAAGTAAGCTTAAGAACAAGTTTTGGAGATAAGTAAGGTAACAACTTATAATGATCCATTTGAAGCATTCGAAATACTTGGAAACATACAAAGGAGTTTCACAGAAGTGTACTGTGTACGCCCCTCATTTCACCGTCGAATCCGACGATGTATGGTTCAATAGGGGGTGAGCCTATTGCCATTTCAGTGTGTAACCTAGCTATGACGTGTAGTTTTTCTACAATCTCAGTTCCGAGTCAGGAACTGTGCTGGTTCTAATGACAATGGGAAGGCCCCTATTATTTTTAAACTTAGCCCTACACTAGCACTCTCGACACATTCGTGTGCCGTAGGTGCGTTTACAAACATAAAACTCACATACACAAACACACAGACCATAACAAATATTTGTTGGTCACACAAATTCTCTGCGAGATCGAATCAGAAATGAGGAGATCCGCAGGAGAACCAGAGTAACCGATATAGCTCTCAGAATTGCCAAACTTAAGTGGCAGTGGGCGGGGCACATCGCTCGTAGAACTGACGGCCGTTGGGGCAGAAAGGTTCTCGAGTGGCGTCCTCGTACCGGAAGACGTGGAGTGAGCAGGCCCCCCCACAAGGTGGGGCGATGACCTGGTGAAGGTCGCGGTAGAAGTTGGATGCGTACAGCACAAATCCGGTCGTTGTGGCGATCTTTGGGGGAGGCCTTTGTCCTGCAGTGGACGTCTTTCGGCTGATGATGGATGGATGACACAAATATTTATTCCGTGCGCGTGTCGAACCCGCGACTAGTCAAGCTCTCAACCACTGGACCAAGCCGTCGATCACCAATGGGTCCTAACATGGACGGCGATATGAAAGTGTTTACAGGGTTAGGGTAACTGGTAATTACACTGGTAATAATAACCTCTTGAGGATAACTTAAGACAAAACTACATTTATAAAATATTAGGTTGCGTCTTAGAAAAAAAAATGGCATGACTGAATGTCATGAGTATCGCAAGACATAAGATATATTCATTGAGGCGCTCTTGAGCTAGTTGCCATCTTTGTCCTTCCGGATTGATTTTAGTTATTGCACGCTCTCCCTCTTGCCTAGTCTATCTATCTCTCCATCTATGTCATCACGCCAGATCCCTTGCGGGGTAGGCAGAGAGTACCTCTGTACTCTCTAGAGTCAGAGAAAAACCTGTTGGAACTCTTTCCAACAGGTTTTTTCCTTACATACCTCTCTGGCTTCCTCCACTTTCATAGTTCGTCTCATACACGGTCACCGATTACGGATTCTCTTGACTTGTCCTTCAGATAAGACTTGGTCTATTTGGTCATGGTAAGATAGTCTAGGTCTTCCCCGGTACCTATCCTTCCACTTTCGCAATGTATATCTGTTTTATCATTCTTTCTTCTGACATTTTTTCAATGTTTCCGAACCAACAGAGCATACACTTTTTCATATTTACACCAATACTATCTTTCATACCTACTCGTTTCTTTTCTTAGTACGCTGTTGCGAATACGGTCGGTCAGCTTCACTCCGCACATCTTCCGCAGAGCTCGCATTTCGACCACATTTATCCTACTTTCATTCTCCTTCTTACATACGCAGCTGTCGCTGCCATTTAACAGTGCTGGGACAAGCACTCCGTTATGTATAGCCAGCTGCGCGTTTTGGTTTAAGTGCCGGCTCCCAAGTAGCTTTCCCATCGCACCATTCACTTTGTTCCCTGCACTTACTCTTCTCTCTATGTCAGCGGTGTATTTCCCATCTCTACTGAAGGTGTATCCAAGATATACAAACGTTCAGTTGCCTGGTGAAGCTGTAATGGCTCCGCGGCCAACAGCATAGATCATTCACACACACAAATACTCCCATTTGAAAAGTGTTATTATAATGACGTCACGCTGCACTCATTTATTCTACTTGTTCTGATCTAAGTAATTGTTGTTTTCACTATAATATTACGTGGTTCAGTCTGTCTGTTGAGCAACTCTGCTTCGTGCGCCCGCGCACTAGTTTTACATATCGATTAGGTTTGCGTGTGTGGTCTAAGTGGGAGGCGAAGCGCAGTTAAGAAAATACTTGTAAAGGAGCATTCATGGGTAATTTTATTATTTTTTATCTGTTTTTAAAAATCGTACAACACTAGCATTTGTTATCATGAAAGTCGTTGTCGAAAATTGCCCCAGAATCAACAAACATTTGATCCATACCATCATTGTTTATCTATTTTATTAAAATAATGGCTAATATCCGTATCTAACGGACAATTTGCAATCTAAATTCGTTTGCAAATTATTGTAAGTACTTATATCTAATTGACTCTGTAAAAAGCAGTAGGCGTACCTGTAAGCTATCTAGATTGCTTGTCTTGTTAGACTAAATACTTATATACATAGTTCCTTAGTGTCGATAAAAAAATTTAGTAATCTTTAAATCCACTCAATATATTTTTGTCTACACAATTTAACCTTATATGTATAAATGGCTACTAAATTATAACCTCAAAATCTATTACTTTTTGTGCAATATTGCAATTCCCCCGCTTGTCCGTTTAATAATATATTCCTTAAAAGAATTTATGGGTTATTTGAAATCATACAAGTATTTTTACATTGCTGTTAGTTCAGGGGCAAATCATGTATGGCCAGGACAATGTCCTTTCACATACACAAATACCAAGACCAAAAAAAAATAATTGTGGGTCACACAAAGATATGTCCCGTGTGGAAATTGAACTCGCGACTATTCGACCCAGTGGGCGGAGCGGCATAAGCTCTTGACCAGTGCGCCAAAACGTTCGTCAAAAAGTTCATTTTTGGAATTCATTTATTGGTTCTGGGATCTTAATTTACGTGCTGAGGCCTGTTTAACCTCAACGACCTCTGATATTTGTAGTTGTATTTATTATTTTTTAACAGGCAATAAAGAAGTACCTACTACTGTTCAATGCTGTGCTATTGTTATCATTTCGTTGACTAACGCAGACGGGCTAAAAGATCCTTGTCGGACTTATGTCCGACTATGAAAATGCTAGTAGGCGCTTTTGGATTCGACCATTGAAGCGTTTGATAGAAAGTTAAGGCCCACGGAAAGAGTCTGGCAACCGGTAATTTTGGTTTTTATACAATATTCTGTTTAGCATAGCAGTAGTAGCATTGAACGGTCTTAATAATAAACGTTGTATAGTGCCACAAGGATCTTTCGGCCCTGGGATTACATTAACGGGGGAGCGTTGGTGTGAAATAATGAAATCATGCTAACTTTTTTTTGCCTTCTAAGATTATATTCCAAAAGCTGGGTCCGCACGGTTACTACTCAAAAAAAAAGACTTGGGTATATTTCATAGCAAACGGCAAATCCGCGACTATCAAGTAGTGACATTTCACTTGATAACAGCGTTAGTTCCGATATTGGGCGCGGGCTAAAGTATCCTTGTTAGACATTATGTATGTGGCCAATAAATGTTTTTTGTTTCTTAAATATTAATTTTTTTTCGAAGTATAGAATGTCATTTGTTCGTTTTGCGATACTAGATTTTAAATATATTTGGCTTAAGGAATTTATATCATATATTTTTACCGTGTTTTATTTATATTATAGTAGTGGTCGCCGTCGATATTCGACCTGCTCTTTCATCGTTTGCTGGTTATGTTTGACATTCAGTAAGACTATAGACAAATAATATTAAAGACAAACATCAATTTGACGTGTATTGTGTCAAATACATGGTAGTGTGTGTAATGTTTTTTTTTTAAATAGATTTAATGTAGGTTTTATGCATAATTTTTTAAAAATATTAACATTCTGCACTCCTTCTCTATATAAACTATAAGTGTGGGAAATTTCATACTCCTCCGTCCGCGCAATTTTTGTAAAAATGTGTACTAAGTTTTTGTTTCACGTATTAATATATAGATTATTATATTATATTTATTACAATTTCAATGACAAGGGTTTCTGACATGAAAACACAAGACTAAAATAAAAAACAAATAGACCGCATCTGCGTTAAATGGTGGCAAGAATGCTGGCTGCGTTTCCACGTTCAATAGAAAAACTAATCTTTTGAGCGAGGAATGAGCCATCTCTCTTGTTACCCGAGGGGATGATCAGCGGCGTTATTTTATTTTTAATTTTTTTGAAGCCGTACTCCATTGGCCAAGCGTATCTACGGTAACCACGTTTTAATAATATGTATCTATCTATATCGCTGGTGTAGGGGCACTTGATGCAGTTGCCGAACTCGAGTCTCCAAATCCTAGATGGACTACGCGTTATTAAGATTTTTCTATCAAAACATTCTTAATCTGAAGTTTGGAATTGTGCCCGGTATAATGACAATAGGATCGCTTTCTATTACATGCCCTGACATTGTCGGCGAAATGTGAGTGTGCACAGTACAGCTCTGCCACTCCTGCTGGAGAACTAAAGACGGTGTGTGACTAGTAAAGTGCTCTAAAATGTTGTCGGATATATATGCGAAGGAACGTTGTCCAAAATTTAGGATGTTACATTAGCTGCCGCCGACTTGACCTTCTGTCTCCCCTCCTATCAGCCGCTACCGCCGCCCGCGGCATATTCTCACCAACCCTCCCAATGCCCTTACTTCCCTTCTTTCGGATACAGATACACACAGGTTCAGACACCGACCTTGCCGGCGAGATCGAAGAATCCTGCGCCCGCCGGCCGGTGCCGAGCACCACGGCAATACAGCAAGTATGTGCCCTTCCCCATAGCGACTGCCCATGTCGAGGCCGTTCCTTCTTGAGGCGCCCTTGAGCTAGTTGCCCCCTTGCCCTTTTGGCTCAAGCGTAGTGGTTACACAAGCTGTAAAGGCCCCGCGCCTAATAGCGCAGATCACTCAAACAACAACAACAAAAATTTTTTAACCTCGGTTACTTTTAAATCTTATAACTTAAACCGCACACTTTCAATATGTAATTTTCTTCTCGCACGATTTTGGTATCAGCTCTTTAACTCTCTACGTAGCGTCTATATGTAATTAATATTTAGCCTACATATGTCACAGCCTCTTCTCCAAGCAAGTGGGGCATTGGATCATTTGCAAACTCACGAATAGTCCTCCAATTAAACTATTTCCGTGTAGAGCCAAAAAATATTGAGAACTAGCTGTTACCCGCGACTTTATGACTCAAAACGAAAGATGTAATTTATCACGTTGGAAAGTTTTATCAAAGGACTTTGTCGAAAATTGCCCCAGAACCAACAAACATTTGACCCATGCGATCATTATTTATCTATTTTATTAAAATAATGGCAAATATCGGTATCTTAAGGACAATTTGCAATCTACAAGTAGCATACGTATATACTTCCGAGGATGAAATCTATTTCCTTGACCAATTTTATCAAAATCTTTTGAGCGGTTTAGACGTAAAAAAGGTAATAGACAAATAGAGTTATTTACTTTTCGAATCATTAAGAACTATTTGATTTTACTATTCAAATTTAGGACTATTGTACAAATAAGTAATATGGAAGAAACGAAAGGCGTTCGACAATTTGTTTTTTCCAAAATTGACACTCCTTATTTTACAAGGAAAAGTCACGTGATTAAAACAAGGCGTAATCTTTCTGTCTGTATCATCACCCCTGATCTCTTGCGGGATAGGCAGAGAGTATAGAGTTTCAACAGTTTCTTTCCTTACATACCTCTCTGACTTCCTCTCTTATAGTTTGTCTTATACACGCTCGCTGGTTACGGAGACTCTTTGACTCTTGTCTTGCCCTTCAGATAAGACTCGGTCTATTTGGGTATGGTAAGATAGTTTAGGTCTTCCCGGTACCTACCTGTGCCCGGTACATCCCTCCATTTTCGTATCGTATATCTGTATTGTCATTCTTTCGTGTGTGTGTGAGTGATGTACGCTGTTGGCCGCGAGGCCTTTACAGCTTCACCAGACTTAACGGCGAGCGTGCAACCACTACGCTCGAGGTCATTCTTTCTTACGACATTCTTTCTATATGCCCGAACCAACGGAGCATACCCTTTCTCATCTTTACACCGATACTATCTTTCATACCTACCTTTCTTTCTAACTACGCTGTTGCGAATACGGTCGGTCAGTGTGACTCCGCACATCTGCCGCAGATTCGCATTTCGACCGCATTTATCCTGCTTTCTTTCTACTTCTTACATACCCAGCTCTCACTGCCATATAACAGCGCTGGGACCAGTACTCCGTTATGTATGGCCAGCTGCGCCTTTTGGCTTAAGTGCCGGTTCTCAAGCAGCTGTCCCATCGCACCATTCACCCTGTTTTCTGCACTTACTTTTCTCTCTATGTCAGCGGTGTATTTCCCATCCGTTCATCAAAGTGTTATCGTCTACTGAAAAAGAATATATCTAGAAAATGCTTACAATTTGGCTAGGCCCGTTGATATGCGAGAATGTAAATTCTATATCCACATCGTGATCTAAATTCCTAAATCTGTTGTATCGTGTCGTTATTATTCCATAACAAATTAAGTCGTTATAAATCTTCTACGGCGCACGTTTCGGCGCCATCTTGCGAAACTCGCGCATGCGCGTCGTGTCCCGATAAAGTGATTCAATGCAACAGTGTGAATGAATATTTGACGGTTTAATTTAAATATTATATTGAGGATTTCATTGGTTTAAAAAGAAAAGAAAAGCAAAAAAACAAACACCGTTACGCCTATATTCCCTAAGCGGGGGCGGCAGAGGTGTACTAGGTACACTCACTTTCCGGCGACGACGATGTTAGCACGACGTTTTTTTTAAAACAAACTATGTAACAGGGTGCAGTTATAGCCTATTGGTAAGACCGTTGGACTGCAAAGTTAGAGGTCTCGGGTTCAAACCCAGGCACGCACCTCTGTCTTTTTGTGTGAAATTAACTATCGCTTGCTTTAACGGTGAAGGAAAACATCGTGAGGAAACCTGCATGCCTAGAAGTTTCTTAAGGTCTTTCGTTAAGGTGTGTGAAGTTCGACATCCCGCACTGGGCCATCGTGGTGGACTATGGCCTAAACCCTCTCAGTTTGAGAGGAGGCCCGTGCCCAACAGTGGGACAGTTTTTTATCAGGGTCAATATCATCATGACCGATTATTATACCATTATATAATTATGATGAATAGCTTCCAAGAGCAAGAGCTTAATCTACTTCGCCCATTGGATCGAGTAGTCGCGGGTTCGATTCCCGCACGAGGCCAATCTTTGTGGGACTCACAAATATTCGTTTTGGTCTGGGTAACCGTGTATGTCAATTTCGTATTTGTATGCCTAAGAGTTTCTCGGAGGTGTGTGAAGGTCGCCAACCTGCACTAGCCCAGCGGGATGGACTATGGCTTAACCCTCTCAGTTTGAGAGGAGGCCCGTGCCCAACGGTGGGACAGTTTCTTAACAGGGCTAATATTATTACGTAATAGGGTGCGAGCGTATTGCAATTATTCCAGACAGTGCCCCAAGTTTGCTATTCTTATGTGTTTTGTAAAGTGCCAAAAGTCGGAATAGTTTAAACCGGTACCTACGACTATGGAAAACCATAAGAATTATTTATTATTATGATGCCAATAAACAACAATTTTATTAAAATTGCAACAACGGGCTTCGGGCCCTGGAATCATAGTAGGATTTAGTGGGATTCCCAAATGTTACTAGAATTTTTTCGATAATAAAACCAAATTTTTCAGACCTAAGAATTGTCCCCAGGAACTCGTGAACGCTACTCTTATTATGAGCCACGAAACTAACGAGATAGTTTTCACGTTCGTACACACATCCAGGCCGTAACAAACATTTGTGGGTTACAGAAAGATTTGTCCGGTGCACTGATCGTACCCGCGACTGCTCGATCAAGCTGTCATTAGAGCAATTAAAAAAGGTTTATATGCTCACTTATTTGCAAGCCCACTTCCCTACATATTGCTTACCAAGCGGGTGCGCTGAATCTAAATAAAAATGTTTAAAATCATTGTGATATTATTTACTAAGTCTTATTCACGAGTCATGGGTGCGGTGACGTTTGGGATTTGACGTTTATAGAAATGTACTAATAAAATTTAATGAAATAGAATAGATTGAATATCGTATCGAGCTAGTTTATAACAGAATGAATCGACTTTAATCATTTTATTTGAGGAAAAAAAAGTAAAGAAAGCCCAATAATTTACGAATCAAACGATTCGTCACAAAAATCGTTTGTCAAATTCGTCGCACATGTGAATTATTATTTAAAAGGTCGGTCGGAGCAGGAACATATGCTAAGGTGGAAACACACTTACAGCACGAATCTGTAGTGTTTGTGTGGTGCAACCCAAACGATGACCACCTTGTGTCGTGTTCTGCATGCCTTATCTCCTGCACGCAGGAAGACTTGATGTCTGCTTCCGAAAATGCAGTTATTGTGGCCGCTTTTTGGTCCGCATACACACGTAAACCACACCACGCCGCCGTCCTCCTCGGGGTCGCTTGTGAATGACGCTCAAGGCCGCGTCCACGACTCCGAAGGCCCCCCCCTGCTGATGTTGGTGCATAATCACCGAAGCAACCGTCACCGATGATTATCTGAGTAAGTCTATAGGTGACTCACCCTCTCCTCCGCTGGTGCCAGGCTTTGACGGACGGCAGAATAGCTTGGACGACGCGTTTGCGCGCGATGTGCTCTTGACTGAGCCTCGCGCGCCACTCCTCCAGAGCGCGCCGTTGTTCCCGCCGTCTCACTTTTTCGAGCGCAGGCACGCTCTCGCCGCTTTGGCGGACGCCACGAGTCTGGTCGTAGACCCTCGCGCCCATGTCCACCAGGATGTCGAGCGGCAAAAAGCGTGCCAAGAGTGTTGCCTCCTCAAAGAATATGGTACGGTATCCTCGTACGCTGCGGATGGCCATCTTGCGCTGCAGGCTCTGGATCTTCATCCTGCTGCGTCAGACGGCCGACAGTCGGTGTGACCACACGGGCGCCCCATAGAGCGCCACCGATCGCATGACCTCCCATAGAAGCGGCGCACCTCCTCCGACGTTCCCCCAAGGTTGGGCAGCAGTCTGTGCATAGCACTCACTACCCTTTCGACCCGGGGAACTAGGCGCTCGAAGTCCTCCTCGAAGCCCCAGCGACTGTCCAGGGTGAGGCCTAGGCCAAGGCCTCACCCTGGACAGTCACTGGGTAGGTATCTCTCTATATCTATCTCTATATCTTTAGGTATCTCCCCAACCGGACTGTCGAGTCTCCAACGCGAACCCACGAGTCGGGCGGCTCCCTGCTTCGCGGCAGTTTGTGGAACCATAGCGCCTCGGTCTTATGAGACGCTATCTATAGGCCCAACTCGCGGATTTTGGACGACCTCTACCCCAAGCTCGGCGAGCCCTATGGTCCTCTCGAACGTGGCCCCCTCGGCCAACACAAGTGTGTAGTCAGCACCGATGCGACGATACGACGCTGATGCCGGGGGGGGGGGAGATCGACACGCAGGACTGCATTGTAGGCGAGGTTCCGTAAGAGGGGGCCCAACACGGACTCCTGCGGAACCACGGAACCTCTTCAAGACACTTCCCTCCGGTGCAATGTACCACCCTGTCCGATGTACTGGACGTATCTGTCACGCGATGATGTTTCAGCGCCCCCAGGATCGCGCCCCAAGGCAGGAAATTAAAGGCGTTAAATTAAAGGCCTGTGCCGACAGGAAGCGGACGCGAAGTATCGCGTCCAGTGTGGAACGCCCCTGTCGGAAGCCGAAGTATTGGCGTTAAGCCAGGTCGGGACCGACACGCAACAGATGCTCACCAAGACGAGCGGCAAGAATCCTTTCAATCCTTTCGAACAACTTGCCGGCCTCATCCAGCAAGCATATTGGATGGTACGCAGAAGGTGTGTCTGCAGCCCTGCCTTCCTTCTTCAAGAGGACCAGGCGAGTCTCCTTCCAGGCCGTGGGGAACTTGGCGAAACGGAGGCAGCTATTGAACAGCCGACCGAGAAGACCTAGACTATTACTGTCAGAATACGCGTTCAGATATAGAATGTTCAGCGACTTGCGTCGACTGTACGTCCATGGTTATAGGAAAATGACTTATAATAAAACACAGATAAAGTTCATTATTATTTCTTTTTATTCCATTGTTTCTTTCTTCCATCACAGTCTACAATATAAGTATTTTATTTAATTATTAAGAAATGATCACAATTTATTTTATATTTTTTAAATATTTTAATACATTATTATTCGGCATTTAACACGCTCGGAGTTATTTCTTAGTATTTTTTAGTATTTATATAAAATGAGTGATTTTACTATTTTTTTCAGTTGAGTACCTGTATATGTAGATATAAGTGATATTCCGTACTGCGGTATTTCGCTGGGTATGAAGTATGTCAGCCAGACCGATATATAAATAGCAATTTCATACAAATATCTGGCGGGATACCACTCAGTATTTTTCGCTACATACCGCGGTAGTGATATCGCTTATAACAGACTTTAAAATTGGTTGGAGATATCCTTTACAAATTCAACGGCCTTAAAGTCAGCGCATTTAGAGAAAAAATTCTTGAGTAATTTCCCGTTGACAATCGAATGTAACAAATGTATAAATATGTCGGATAAAGTTGTAAATAAAATGAAGCCGATAATCAGCTACAGGATAACTACGTGTGGTCTTTTCTTTAAAAAAAACGTAGCTCCACACTAGGATTTATTCCTGCGTCGTGGGTGTGTTTACAAACATGGAAATTCACATACGCAAATACCCAGACCGGAACAAATGATTGTGGGTCACACAAAGATTTGTCCCGTGCGAGTATCGAACTCGCGACTATTAGACACAGTGGGCGGAGCGGCTTAAGCTCTTAACCCCTGCGCAAAATTTTTCGTCTTTTCGAATTTCATGAGAGGGATATTTCTGTGCTTAGCTTAAAAAGATGAAAATGTATATTCTAGAACACCTATATATTTGTTTGTTATAAACAGCTTTAAGTTGCTAATTCTTCAAGATTAATAATATGGAGTAATTAGCATGCCATTTTTCTTAGCACTTTTAATACCCAAGAGGAAAAATACTCGCACCACAATACTACAAAATACTCATACCACAATACTACCAATACTACAAAATACTCAGAGCGCTGTGTTTATCTATTATTAAAAATAACAACAAATTTAATAGCAATTATTAAAAATAGGCAGACTCGGGTTTATAAGGGCGCTCGCACACTAGCGCGGAATTGCCGCGTTTCGTTGAAACGGTCCAGCCGTGTCACTAGGCAGATTTTACGCTACTTTTGTGGTTGCTAAACTGGTGATTATTAATTCGTAAAGTATTTTAAATTAAAACATATTGTTCTGAGGCGATAAATTGAATAAAATGACCACTATATACTGATAAACTAAGGCTTGACAAAAGCTGCCTTCACCGTAACGCGGTCCGCGTCGTGAAGTATGACCTAATCTCTCACCTTGTTTTATTGGAGAAGCTGTTCACCCAGCAGTTCAGTTAGTCGGTAAGATCTCACATTGTAACCCATATTCAAGGAAATAAATGATTTGAATTGCGTTAACACTACTGAGTTTTTAGATTTACGCGAATATTACACATGATATAAAACTAACCATCGCTCAAAGAAGTCCGCAGTCTGTGGACATAAGGACATGACCGCACCCGCCATAACATCACATTTGATAGACCACAAATCCTCGTGAAACAACACCGATTCCTACCAAGGATGGTTCGCAAGGCTATTGAAATTAAAAAAAAACATCCTAATATTTGGATGCTTCCACCGACTTGGGATCCGGTAATTAATATAATCAAATCCAAAACTAAGCATAACACTGCAAGGCCTCAAGACATCGTGAGCTCATTCTGCGTAGAACGGACCAATACAAATAATTTAGAAGTTTGAGGGTACCCCGGAACAACTATGCCTTTTGGACGTCTAACACCTCAGTCCTTCCCGAGACCATGGGTGCTGCAAAACACTCGAAACGTCGGGAACTTAAAAATCAAAAATAAACCGCGATAAAATCCAAAAAATAGTTTTATTTCATTTGAATTATTGCTATGATATTATTTTTTCAATTGTCCAATAAAAGAAGCGTAAAACCGTCTCCGGTACAAAATCGCGGCGTTTAAAACGCCAGTGTGCGGCTGCCCTAACAAATACAAACTTAATTATAACAGGAACATCCAGTTAAGTATACTCGACGCTTGCTTCGCTGGGTGGCTGCTTACCCCGCCTGTAACAAAGGGAGATGTTGTGGTTATAAGTTTTCTTAATTGAGGCGCTCGTGGCGCTGCGAACGCGGTGTTCTTAGCGATCGCCAAAGTTAAGCAGCGTTCGACTCGGTCGCTCAGAGATGGGTGACCGTATGTGGCATTTTAGGCACTTTAAGCCGTTGTACCATGTGATCACGTCAAATTGGAAGCTTTATAGGCTTGATAAGTTCCACTTGCCATTTTTTTTTACTAATATAAGCTAGTGGCACTTACTTTGGCTGGATAGACGAAGGTTTTGGCAAGTTGCGTGCCGAACGCGTTGCTTGCTATGCAAGTGTACTCGCCCATGTCAGTCCAGCGGAGTGAAGAGATCACTAGCTCGCCTGAACGAAGCACCTGCGGGAAAAGGACGAAGCAATTAGTAGTTGCGTTAAGTAACGCGATAATTGAGACATTATGTATATATATCGAATATTTAACGCGTTAATTAAGATGTGTCTACTTGTTTTGAGACATACGCACGAATTACGTATAGCCAATGTTTAACGCGTTAATTTAGAGTAAAGAGTAACGCAGATATAAACAGCAGCACTAAGTTAAGGGCGATTAATATACCACTAAAGGCACCTTTTTTTTTTACCTGGGGAAAATCCTGCATAGGACTTCCGCGAGCCTCGGGGGACGCCCGCGGGGAGTGTCAGATTCCTACCGACTAAAAACTTCAGAGTGACCGACATCAGCACTTTGGAGGGGCTCCGGGATCTCCGTATGGAACGCACCGGTGACCCTCTTCTGCCACGCTCTGAAGAGCCCGCCTTCGAGGGGAGACTTAATGATACGCTCCCCCCCGCACCAACGCGGTGCTCACGGCGACGTGGGCCACACCACGCCGCCGTCCTCCTCGGGGTCGCTCGTGAAGAACGCTCAAGGCCCCCGCCCCTTGCGTCCGTGACCCCGAAGGCCCCCCTGCTGATGTTGGTGCAGGGGATGTCCCCCGCCAAATATTACGGCGGGAGACGCGAATTAGCCCGTATTCTTAAGCCCCGGGCTATTGGGCTGACCACTAGGTTAAGGGCAGCTAAGCGCATTCAACTACGGGCACCTAGGTTTTAAGAGCAACAAAATATTCCACTAGGGTACCTAGGTTGACAGTAAAAAAGTGTTGAGAGAGGGCTCGTTGACTAGCATAGGATTATTACTACATTTCATTTTTTTTTAGGATTAATATTTTTTCATAGTCTCACTGAGAGCAAAGACTTCTCTTCTCTACGTATTTTGTTATGTATCGTGTTGTCACGTCAACGGTCCGCTAAAAGGTGCTAGCGGAGATCAGCGTTGGCTGTCTTCAGTCAGCAAACTTGCTGAGTTAGGACCTTTTTTGTAATGCACGTCCTGTTTTTATCTAAAATTATTACCTTAGGTCATGTTATCTTGTTAATTACACTATATAGTCATAAGCTTTCATGAAACTTCTTGCGTTATAAAATATGACTTAATATTATTATTACAATATTTGGCAAGGGGCATCTAGAATCTAGAGCAGCTAAATATTCCTTAAGGGGCACCTAGGTTAGGTGCCAAAAAATGCTATAAAACTCACTTTCATTCTTGGATCTTTCTTCACGATCATCCCCTGCCCGTTCTTCCACGTGACGTGAGGCTTCGGGTGCCCCTTCACACGGCAAGGCAGTACCACGTTGTTGCCTATTACGTCCATATACATCTCGTATGTGACAACTATGCGGGGTTCCAGGGGCAGAAGCTTGGTACGTTCTGCGAGTGAAGCGCTGCCATCTAGAAGGGAGAGGAAGAACGTTTTAGTGTTTTGATGATGGTGTCATCTGTTGTCTAATAGCAAGAACTAGTTTTTTTTGTAGGTTTTTATGGTCCTGCATAGTTGGCTATCAAAGAATTTTGTAGGGTAATACTGAGAATAAGGAAAGTTATTTTATTTTAAAGCTGCGTAGGTAGTAAGCGTTTTGAAAGTAAAAATTTAAAAAAAAAAATCCCCTTCACACGGCAAGGCAGTACCACATTGTTGCCTAATACGTCCAAATACATCGCGTATGTGACTACTCTGCGGGGTTTCAGGGCAGAAGCTTAATGCGTTCTGCGAGTGAAGCGCTGCTATTTAGCAGGGAGTGCAAGAACGTTTTAGTCATTTAAAGATGGTGCTGCCATCTGTTGCAGAATAGCAAATACTAATTTAAAAATAAACTCGTTCTGTTTGGATTGCCACTTTCTTGATGTTGACATTGTATCTTGAAATTAATGATGGAAGTTCTAAAAAATTACTACCACCGAAGGAATCTGGCGTGATGGCATATAATGTGACGATATCCCGCGACCAGTAACTTATACATACATGCTCGCCGGTTACGGAGACTCCTGACTTACCCTTCAGATAAGACACGGTATATTTGGTCACGGTAAGATAGACGGAAGTCTTCCCCGGTACCTACATCCTTCCATTTTCACAATGTATTTTTGTTTAGATAGTGGTATTGTTATTTAGGTCTTGATAAACAGTATCCTATCCGTGTATAAATAAAAATAAATGTTTTTTTTTCTAAATATAAAACCTGTGTTTTTGCTGATAACGCTATCAAAATAATTTTGGAGCTGAGAAAAAAATGGAAATGGAAGATTAAGTTTTGAGAAGGTTAGCTTCGGAGTTGGATTGCCTGGATCCTAGGTTGAAAAAAAAACAAAAAATTCCCACTATGCGTCTGGAATTGTGCCCGGTATATGGCAATAGGCCCTTATTATATGGGACCTAACATCGTCGGCGAAAAGTACACCCACCTGGGGAATATAGGTGTGACGGTGTTTTTTTTGTTAGCTTTGGAGTTGAGTGGGAAAAGTCAATTTTGTTTAACTTACCATTGCTGTAAACCACGGTGGTGGCCGTAGCGGTATTCTGTCCTGCGCTGGCGCGGCACGTGTACACGTCCCGGGCGCGCGTGCGCGTCACTAGCAGCGTCGAGATGACCCGCGCGAGGGATGCAGGATTGCTGTCTATCAGCTCGTTTGATTCTACGTCGTACTGAAATGGGATAAAGCATATTTTTGATTAACTTTGGCTTTTGTTGTGTTATTTTGAGGTCATGGCTGCTCAAGTAGTCATACTCGTGAACGGGAGCTGCTTGTGTAGCCTGGCCTACCCAAAATCCTCTAGCTTTACATTATAAGATATATTTAAAAATATTTAGTCTTATATATGAGTCGTATCAGACTGGAGCTGGATCACATAAATGATTTTGTATAATATAAAAATGTATCTAACTATACAGAAAATGTTGCAAAAAAAAAGAATGGAGAACTAGACAAAAGATAAGCCAGCTAAGTTTCTCAGCGGATCTTTTAAAAATATATATATGTCACGCAGAGTTTATACAAAATAATAAAATTAAGTTTGAGTTTTTTAATTTTTGTAGTGTGTGATCATTCTTAGTACAAAGCCGAGTTCCGGTGGTAGATGTCAAAAATGTAATAAATATGTTGGAAAAACCTCAACCAAATTTGCCGTCATAACAATTAACATTTTCGAATGTTTTTCGATTGTGTGTTGTCAAATCCTTTATTCTGTGGTTCTTGTTGTTCTTTATTAAGGTGGTACCACTATACTTGTTAAACTAGTTATCTGGTTAATTTGTAATGGCACCGCGGCTAACAGCGTAGATCATTCACACACCACAAAAAATACTAAAGTAAAGAATGGTCGATCTCTTAAGCGAAGACATAAGAATAAAATGTAATTTCTATCAATAGTAATTTTAGCAGTCATTGTTGATGAAAGTAGCATGTGCGTCTTATGAAAATTTCATATGATTTTTCGTATGCTATCTGTGGAATGTTCTATGCTTACCTCGTACACCGGCGCGTCGTTCTTGAACCAGTGTATTGATGGAGCGGGTGCGCCCACCGCGTCGCACGTGAGTTCGAGTACTGTGCCGGCCGCGTGGTAGTACGTGGGGAGGGGACTTTGCGTTATCGCCAAGAACCTTCTGGCTCCCACTTGCTTTGTTTGTAACTCTGGGAATCATGAAAAAACATTTAAGCACATTTTCTTGAAAAAAAGCGCCCCACAGGAGGATTTATTCCTGTGTGGTTGGTGCGTTTACAAACATTAAATTTCACATACACAAATACCCAGACCGTAACAAATAATTATTATTGACTATCCTCGCAAAAATATAAGTTTGTGTCTCTATCATTTAAAGGTTTCTTGCTGTAGAAATTGATTTTGATTCAGAGTTAAGGTCGCCTTTTTATATGATTTGCATTATTATGCTTATCTTGTTTGTACCTAACTATTTCTGGGTATACTAGACATAAAATGAATGCTTATTTTAATTAAATTTTAACTTTAAAATAATTTTATTTAGTAACGCTATTCGATAGCAGATGGCGCTTAAATATTTACTAAAACCTAATTAGTACTAAATCACCTTTATGGTTGTAAATTTAAAAAACGTAATTAGCTCATTGTATTTTACATAACTTATTTCCTATGTATTTATTGAACGTGATGAAATTATTTTGATATACGGGAACAGGCTTCAAGGAGGTCCGTTTGTTCGTAAAATATCTGCTAGGGGCGTTGTACTATCTTTCACGCAAATGTAAAAGGATTATTGATATTAAGCTCAATAAAATAATAATAAGGCTTCAGACAACATTAAACTAAGATTACTCACCATTAGGATCAATATTATTATCTAGTTCCGATAATAGCTTCATGTGTTTGTTAACATTGGCTGACCGCCCGGAGCCCAGTAGCGCCGTCGTGGCGAATAGCAGAACTAAATACATTGTTTTTTATTATACTACCAATAATACTGTAGAGATTCGAATTGTAGGAATTATCTGGAACAAAAGAAAAAAAGGTTATTATTATGTGAGTACTAGGTACGTCACACAAGGTTAGTGTTGTAAAAATCAGCGCTGAAGTCGAGCGTTTAGCGCTGAGTCGACCCACGAGCGTTGAAACACGTAGAATACGCGAGCGTTTTAAGGGTTGACTCGAGCGTTGAACCGGTTCTATAAAAACCGAAGATTCACCGGTTAACACATGAACCGGTTTTTCACCGGTAATTACTAAAATACCGATTTTTTTTTAATGCGTCCATAATTTTGCCCATACAGGAGGAATTCCCGACAAATCCAGATACGTGTAATTAGGTACCAATTTATAAAGTATCGTTTTATTTATCTACCAGTTTGACTAGATAAGTCGTTACACTGAGTTAAATAAGTATTGTTCATTTCCTTGTTAATGTACACATGTATGTATAAATGAAAACTCAATCCACTCAGAACTATTAGTTAAGTCGTAAAGTGCTATTTATGAACTATTTGGTATATGTTTATTATTTTTATTACGTCGTTATTAACCGGTTTTTCTCTGGAGATTCTTCGGTTATTGTTGTAAATTCTCTGAAAATCTCCGGAGACTGATTTTGCCTCCGGCACACATCACTAGTTTCTATAAAACTTTACAAGAATCTTGTGGGAGTTTTGGCGGGCAGACGAAGAGTGATGTTGTCAATTTGTTTTAATTTCCAAAACTTGTGATATTTCGACTAATAATGTGTAATGTTGGTGGAATATTAATTTGTGTTCTTATATGTGCATGAGTGAAGGTAATTGTAACAAAGTGATAAAACGTGTCTTTCGACTTGTCTCAAAACGGCAGTTGCAATTAGTATGTAAAGTATCCACCGCTTTACTATCCAGGGTGGGGTACTTCATTAATTTCATTATCATCGTTGTCATCAAATTCATCGGGGAGTCGAATTAATTTAAACAAACACGATTATATATCTCACTGGACACTGGCAAAATACACTTATAATTAGTGTGAAGCCATAACTTGAAGAAGAAGATGAAGAAGGATCTTGTGGCCCGCGGCAAATATCGGAACTAACGCTGTCATCAAGTGAATTGTCACTTTATGACGGTTTCAGTTGCCGTTTGCTATGACATTTACCCAAGTTCTATCTATCTATCTATCTAAAACCTCACGCCAGATCCCTTGCGGGGTAGTCAGAGAGTACAGAGTTCCAACAGGTTCTTTCCTTACATACCTCTCTGGCTTTCTCGACTCTCATAGTTCGTCTCATACACGCTCGCCGGTTACGGAGACTCGTGACTTTTCCATCAGATAAGACTCGGTTTATTTGGTCGTGGTAAGATAGTCTAGGTCTTTCCCGGTACCTGCATCCTTCCACTTTCACATTGTATATCTGTACCAAAGTTCTTTTTTTAATACCGTGTGGGCCCACCTGTTAAAGCATTTCCCTAGAAATTTTACTAAATTATGTACCTAATTTCACACAAACCCCCTGTCAATGTCATCCTTGGGCTAAAATATCCTTGTCGAACTATACTAGAGAAAAAACATACCGTCACGCCTATATTCCCTAAGCGGAGGTGGCAGAGGTGTATTGAAAACACCCACGTTTCGCCGACGATGTAGCCATATACCAGGCACAATTCCAGACTCCGGACACAAACTGGGGATTTTTCGTTAGAAAAACTACATTTGTCCGACCTAGGATTTGAACCCAAGACCCCGTGATCACAAAGCGATGCGCTTTGCCACTAGACCAACGAGGCACTCGGTATACTAGAGAAGCTACTTCAATCGAAAAATGGCGCGGAAGTTGATGACCGCTGAGTTGGCGAGGATGTTTGTGTACACATAGATATAGATTTTTGAGACGGGTATGCTCCGTTGGTTCGGGCATATAGAAAGAATGTCAGAAGAAACAATGACAAAACTGATATACAATGTGAAAGTGGAAGGATGCAGGTACCACGGAAGACCTAGACTATCTTACCACGACCAAATAGACCGGGTCTTATCTGAAGGACAAGTCAAGAGTCTCCGTAATCGGCGAGCGTGTATGAGACGTACTATGAGGGTGGAGGAAGCCAGAGAGGTATGTAAAGGAAGAACCTGTTGGAACTCTGTACTCTCTGCCTACCCCGCAAGGGATCTGGCATGATGATATAGATGTGACGGCAGCTCTGCGACTGCCATGAAGTGACATTTCTCTTGATGACAGCTTTAGTTTAGATTTTGGTTGCGGGCCACAAGACCCTTGTGCGTATGAATAGTGGGTGAATTTCCCAATGATTTCTCTCTTTCTGTCATCTGTCATTTAACATTCGAAAGAAGAGAGCAAAGCATTATGTAACTATTTAGCGGCTATCCAAGGTGTATGGGGGTAGAGCTAGAAGATCCAATTATCAATAGCATTATTTTATCATCAACATATTATTGCTTAACTGTATTACCATATTTTTATATTTGTTTACACTTTAATGGCAAGAAAATATACTTATCCTACTTCCTACTATAATATTATAAATTTGAAAGTTTGTATGTTTGGAAGTTTAGATATTTGGATGTTTGTTACTCAATTACGCAAAAAAGGCTCAACGGATTTAGATGAAATTGGCACACAGATAGTTTATTACCTGCATTAACACAAAGAATACTTTTTATCCCGGAAAAATTTAAGGTTCCTGTCTAAAGTCGACGTGGGCAGAAACTAGTATAATAATAAATGTTTGGATTTTTATTACTTAATTAAGTCGAAACAGCTAAACAAAATAAGATAATTTGTCAGAGAGGTAATTAACGGCATATGTGTGTTATTTTATAGTCTTATCTGAAGGAAAAGTCAAGAATCTCCGTAACCGGCGAGCGTGTATGAGACGAACTATGAGAGTCGAGGAAGCCAGAGAGGTATGTAAGGAAAGAACCTGTTGGAACTCTGTACTCTCTGCCTACCCTGCAAGGGATCTGGCGTGATGTTAAAGAAAGAAGAATATGGTTAATATGGTTCGATTCCCGCACGGGAGAAATCTTTGTGTGATCCACAATTATTTGTTCCGGTCTGGGTATTTGAGTATGTTAATTTTCATGTTTGTAAACGCACCCACGACACAGGAATAAATCCTAGTGCGGGGCTATGTTTATTTAAAAAAAAAATCTGGGGTCAGTCAGTGGTGAGAGAGATTACGTCATACTCAGCACGTGGAGCCAGTGCGGATCGGTAGAGGCCGGCTTGTGGCCCTAGGCTATTGGAACATATCAAGCCTCCTATAAGTCTTCCAACTTGGCTTAACGACCATCATAATCACCCACATACCAGAAACGCTCGAATATGGAATCGTCATTAACGATCACAAACGCTGCCTAACCTTGAATAATCTATAAGTTCACCGCATCCACGCAGCCTCAAGAACCAATAAAATTTTAAAGCTACTTATTAAGATAATTATATACATATTAAAATTCGGATAGGCAGGCGTAATTTTTTTTTTAAATTAATATTTATGACCAAAAAAAATAAACGCAAGCAAAGATACAGCAAAGGCTAGTATAAAAAAGCGAGTGACTCACATCATAAGCGCGTTAAGTGGGAACATAAAAACTTGTACCTTTCTCAGAAATTTTATTGTCTTTCCGCCTGGCAACACCGAATGTTACGAAATACCGAACATTTTTTTTTTGACGTCTTTATGATGAAGTATTATTTATCTGTAATAATTTTTCCCGCGTTAATTTAAAGCTGTTTTGTGATATCCATGTTTAAATCTTTGTATATTTTCTTTATTACATTACATATTTTATAGTAACTCTTTTCTTTTCTTACTATTATTATTATATTTTTTATATACCTTTATAAAGTCTATTTTTTGTAAATAAGAGGACTATGTAGACACTGATTGATACCATGAATCTAAGTATATTTATGTTTAATCCATACTTAAGCACATCTATTTAGCTCGTTCTGCACCGTTCTCCCATACCTCATTAATGCAATGTATACAAAAAGAATGACCTTTTTGAAAATTCTCTCATTTTTGAAAAGAGTAGGAGTTTCTTGCTCTTCTCCACAGGAATGACATTCCGAACGGGTGGTAGAGTCTTAAGTTATCAATAACTTTACTTTACCTAATAATAAGTACTTTTTGGCCTACATTTATAAAAAACTTATGATTTTGAATCAGTTGTAAGTTCTTGTTCTTGTTCTCTCATGATCATCATGATTACAAGTATGAAATCGTCAATTTGTGTTATTTAACAAAACTTGTATTATAACGAATAATAATGTGTAATGTTGGTGGAATATTAACCATTATGTATTCTTATATGTGCATGAATGAAGGTTAATAACAAAGTGATAAAACGTGCCTTTTCGATTTCCCTCAAAACGGCCGTCGCAATTGGTATGTAAAGTATCCATCGCTTTACTATCCAGGGTAGGGCACTTCATCAATTTCATTATGATCGTTGTCATCAAGTTTATCGGGGATTCGTGTTAATTTAAAAATTAAATGTTACAGACATTATGCATCTCACTGGACATTGGCAAAGTACACTTAAAATTAGTGTGAAGCCATAACTTAAAGAAGAAGAAGTAAACAATAAGAATTAAATAAAACTCTTATATTTAAAAGAATAACCGTGTATGTTTTTGCCCTCTCTTCTCCACGGGAATGACATTCCGAACGGCTGGGTGTCTTAAATAAGCCCTAGTCTTTTTTCTTTGTCAAGACGAACACGAAATGTGCTTATAAATGACTAATAAATAGTTATTCATAAGTAATTTTTGGCTATGAAAATACCACAAACGGTCACCCATCCCAGACTGACCGAGCCGACAGCTGCTTAACCTTGGTAATCGCTAAGAAAGAATGCCGCGCTACGACCGCCTTTGTTAATTAGTCAAAAAGTGCGAAAACTTTATAAAAAATCAGTCGATTACGGCATAACTACTTATTATGGCTTTGAAATAATCTATCTGTTTCTATATTATCACATCAGATCCCTTGCGTGATAGGCAGAGAGAAGGTACAGAGGTTCCAGTAGGTCCTTGCAGACTTCTCTAGCTTCCTCCACTCTCATAGTTCGTCCCACGCTCTCTTGTTATGGACTTGACTTATCTTTCAGATAAGACACGGTCTATTTGGTAAGATAGTCTAGGTCTTCCCTGGTACCTACATTTTTCCACTTCCGCATTGTGTATCTGATTTGTCATTCTTCCGATATTCTTTCTATAAGCCTGAACCACCGGAGCATACCCTTAGATACTATTTTTTAATATCTACACGCTTTCTTACTACGCTGTTGCGAACGCGGTCGGTCAGCTTGACTCTAAAATATAATTAATATAAAAAGAAATAATCATAGTCTATAAATTCTTTTTTTAATTACAAATCGAGAACACCTGGCCATAAATAAAGGCTTACGGTGTTATAAAAAATATTGTAAATTTTACGATTGCAAATGGAAGAAAAAAAAGTTTTTTTTTTAATTGGCAATAAAACGATTCAAATGAGCTATTGCTTTTCTTAAAATTGCGTTCGAATTCGCCAATTTGATTTTTTTTTTGTTGAGTTGAGGTTTTCGTTGGTCTTGTGGCGCAAAATGCGGCTGACAATCACGAAGTCCTACATTCGAATTCTCGGTCAGACAGCGTTGTTGGAATTTTCGTGTCGAAAAATTCTTAGTTCCAATCCGGAGTCTGGAAACGTGTCCGGTATACTGACAATGGGCTCGCCCCTTATTATACTGAGACCTAACATCGCTGGCGAAATGTGGGTGTACACCAATACACCTTTCCTGCTTGCTAATTTTATTTTTTAACGAACCCAACACTTCGATTTATTCCTGTGCCTTGGGTTCGTTTACAAACATAAAACTTTACATACACACACACACACACACAAATAATTGTCCCGTGCGGGAATCAAAACCGCGATTATTCGACCCAGTGGGCGGAGCGGCTTAAGCTCTTAACCACTGCGCCGAATCGTCCGTCGATAAAGGAGGGACGTTTTTTTTCAAGAACACTTAGTTAAAATATAAAGTTTGTTATCATGGTGCCGATCTTATCTCAAACTACTCCAATTTTCGTTTCCTGTCAAAAAAATTTAACACGTGTGTCTCAAGATAAAATACTTTTAAAAGGAATCACGTAGTAATCAGACCGGATATAACTCGATAGGGGAAACCCGGTGATAACATTGATTATCGATTATAGTTGTAATAGATAATTTAAAAATGCCTACGGGGAGGTCGCTTATAGTAATTTCTTAAATGCATCAGGGCCCTTTTTCCCTATGACCAAACGCGGCGTGATTAAAAACAAGATGGCGAGCGTGCAATCACTATGCTCGAGTCAGAAGGGCAGGGGGGCAACTAGCTCAAGGGCGACTCAAGGAGAAACGGCCTTGGCTTGGGCTATTCTGTGTGCGGTATCTGTATTCGAAAGGGAAGTAAGGGCATCGGGAGGGTCGGTAAGTATATGCCGTTGGCGGCGGTAGCGGCTGATGGAGGTGACTCAGGTGGCGTGTTCGCGAAGCAGCGAATTGTCGCATTTTTAATATAGACGCAAATAGGTTCGAGACTGAGATCGGTATAGAGGTATGAACCACGCGGTTCCGACGGCTTTTATTTATTTATTGCGAATTTATTTGCGGAGGAAACGGGATTGAGCCGTTTGGAGACTATCGATGTGAGAGCAGGCGGCGTGCCCGAACACCTCACAAGCGTACGTCATGATGGGCCGTATACAAGTTTTGTAAAGTGTCACCTTATTCCTAAGGGACATTTTACTCCGCTTGCAGATCATCGGGTAAAGACGACCGAGTATAAAAGCTATTCGGTTACGGACTCGCTTGATGTGCGGTCATGGTATTGTTTAGGGTGACCCCTAGATATTTGACCTGTTTGATCCAGGGAATAGGCTTGGAGTCTGTCAATGTGAGAGCGGGCGGCGTGCCCGAACACCTCACAAGCGTACGTCATGATGGGCCGTACACAAGGCATTACATGAAGTCATTGTGCGCGTGATATCTTTATGGTCATACCAAGTAAGGGTACATCCTGTGTCCCACAGATAGGCGAAGACCTTCTCTCACAAATCAACGTGATAGAAGACATACTCCAGTACTTGGAGCCAAGCCGGTGCGGTGGAGGCTAATGACACCTGTTTTTGTAAATTTTAGAGCCTGCAAGGCTTCCAACTTGCCAAATTAAGTATTCGGAAGGCACGTTAGCCTTCCAAATACCAAAAACCGTCACCCATCTAAGATGGATCCATACAAACGCTGCTTAACCTTAATGATAGCTAAGAACTATCACAATTGATACATCAACATTCATTATTATAATTAAATAATAAGTATTATACTAGCCATAAGCCGCCATATTGGTATCGCTTGTGACGTCAACGGACGTTGTGTGACGTCAGAGATCTGATGATATGATAGCGAGGTGATATGCTATTCTTGTCACACTAAACATTTACTATATAAACATGAATGTGACAGCATGATTACTTGCCAGCGTCACGCTGACGTCAAAGATTTCGTGCTAAGCCATCTAAATTATGTTAGTAGCGTCTTACCGTTCTGATTACGCATGTTTTATCCTACTTGCATAATATTATAAATGTAAAAGTTTGTATGTTTTGATGTTTGTTACTCAATTACGCAAGAACGGCTGGACGGATATGGATGAAATTTGGCACACACATAGTTTATTATCTGGACTTTTTATCCCAAAAAAATGTAAGGTTCCTGTCTAAAGTCAATGCGGAGGAAGTCGCGGGCAGAAACTTGTAATATTTTAAACGCGAAAGTTTGTGGGAGGGATGTATGTTTGTTATACTTTTACGCAAAAACTACTTAACGCGGACTTTACTACTAATGCTGATTTTGATGAAACTTTATAGTAATACACCCGTCATGACGTACCCTTGTGAGGTGTTCCAGTAATATGGCTTATACGTCAGAATAACACAAAGACTATAGTTCATAAAGATATCACAGAATTAAATCCAGAATAAATAACATTTTGTCATTCCAGTAACTTTCTATATCTATGTAAATTCTGGAGATTTGTATTCGTTTGACGCGAGACTTTACACGGTGTAAATTACATTTTAATTTTAGATTTTAAATGTGTTTTCATATTAAGACGCTATGCATATTAATATTGAGAAAACGGTAAGTCTATTTCGAAATTCTAGGCTTAATACTTGGTACGTGTAAGTCAAAGAGGATTGGTTGCTGTAAAAAAAGAACACCGTCACGCCTATATTTCCCAAGCGGGGGTGGTAGAGTTGTACTGAGTGCACCCACGTTTCGCCGACGATGTTAGGTCCCATGTAATAGGGGGCGAGCCTATTGCCATATACCGGGCAAAATTCCAGACTCCGGACTCGTACTTTTTTTTTTTTTTTTTTCACATAAAACGTAGCCACACTAGAATTTATTCCTGTGTCGTGGGTGCGTTTACAAACATGAAAATTCACATACACAAATACCCAGACCGGAACAAATAATTGTGGATCACACAAAGATTTGTCCCGTGCGGGACTTGAACCCGCGACTATTAGACGCAGTGGGCAGAGCGGCTTAAGCTCTTAACCACTGCGCTTAATCGTCCGTCAAAGTCAAGTTTTCGCTAGAAAAACTACACTTGCCCGACCTAGGATTGCTCGGCGTACTCCAAACTTATTATTTATCGTCTTAGGAAGCCAGATAATCTGTAAGGAAAGAACCTGTTGGAACTCTGTACTCTCTGCCTGCCTCGTGAGGGATCTGGCGTGATGATATCGATAGATAGCACACTCTATCTCTACAATTTTGGAGTGAGTCTTCCTATTTCTTCTCTCTCTAATCAGCTTCACTTTACTTAACCTGGTAGGTGGCGCTGTTGGCGACCGGGTCCGAAGTATATTGTTAGTAGCTAGTATAAAACACGCCATAGTTTCTGCCCGCGATTTCGTCTGCGTTGACAGGAACCTAACATTTTTCCGGGTATAAAAAGTATCCTATATGTTAATCCAGGTAATAAACTATATGTGTGCCAAATTTTATTCAAATAGTGTCAGCCGTTTTTGCGTTATTGAGTAACATCCAAACATACAAACTTTAACATTAATAATATTAGTAGTAAGTAGGATTCTATGTAATATGCTATATGCAATAATACCAAATACATGTGTCAGTATTTTTCTTAATAATTCTATGATTTAATATACAGTGAAGTTCCAGCTTATTGAAACAGGTGGTTCATTAGAATGGAACTTCTAACTATACCTGCTGGGACAGGGTTAGTAAATGTGCGGACTACTTGGGCGGGTTACTGGTGCGAGTAGCTTGCGAGGGCAAAATTATGGTGCATGAGTACTTAATTCACATACTATGGTGGGAATAATCCACACTAGTGCCTAAATCTACACTAGCTGGGCACGTTCGGCAAGACTCTTCTCACGTGGGACGATAATTGGCATGCCGTGATTTAAATCTTATACGCAAGTCAAATCTTCTCTATACTATATCTACTACTAAAACGACTATCTCACGTTTAGGGTGACAAAATGCGTGACATATGTCTTGTTTGTACACGATGTAATGAGCCATGGGAAAAGCTAGAAATTCCATCGTTACTCCATTAAAAAGTCGATTTTGTATAAGAAGAGATCAATGCAGACCGTATTAAATAGACTGAAGTAAATTTTGTATATGAGGAAGTCTAGAAGATTTCCTCATTTACAAAGTTGTGGTAGGGTTTTATTTATTTTTCTTACGATTTAGCTCCAATTCGTGCCGAAAAATGTATGATCATGGATGAAATAATATCTTAGAAGACAAGTGTCGTTCGACATCACTCGTTCACGAATAAGGCCATGGCAGCAGCCACCACTCTCTTAAACTCTCTTGGACGAAAGATATTAACTAGCTCCAAAAAACACCACAAGTAAAGGCTTGACTAATGAACGGTTTCAATATTTGACTCAAAGATAAATTTGCATACTACTAGTAGAATATTGATATATCTTGCATGGAAAATCTGTCAAAATGCTACTGACAGTAAGTAAATCTATATCATCAGGCCCGATCCCTTGCGGGGTAGCCAGAGAGTACAGAGTTCCAACACGTTCTTTCCTTACGTCTCTCTGGCTTCTCCGATTCTCATAGTTCGTCTCATACACACTCGCTGGTTACGGAGACTCTTAACTTGCCCTTCTGATAAGACAAGGCGTATTTCGCTATGTTAAGTTAGTCTAAATCTTTCCGGGTACCTATATCCTTCCACTTTTGCATCTATCTATTAGTCAAAGATTGAAAACGTCTACAATTCCTAATAGAGTGACTGAGTTCGCCGTTAATATGCTGTGCTTCAAGCGACGCATAGTTATATATTTACATCGTGGCATAGTTGATGCATTTATCTTGCAAAAACGTGACTTTGGTGTGTTATATCAACATTCCTTACTTAACAAAGTGATTAAAATAGTGTTATAAATATGCCATGTTGCCAGAAGAAATGACAATATAAGGAGTAAGATATAATCAGAATGGTGGCCCAGAACTGTCAAAACACGAGTGGGCAAACCATTGACTCGGTGGGTAGATGATATATGGCGAGTTGGAGTAAGAACTTATAATCATAATATAAAAACAAAGTAAGCGTGTAAGTATAAAAGATGGGTGCTTTTTACTAAAAGAAACATACATACAAGAAACATCATCATCATCTCAGCCTATACTTGTCCACTGCTGAACATAGGCCTCCCCAATCGCTTTCCAGCGTAACCGGTCCGATGCCACCTGCATCCAACGACTTCCTGCGATTTTCACAAGATCGTCGGTCCATCTGGCAGGTGGTCGTCCCACGCTGCGCTTGCTACGTGGTCTCCACTCTAGAATCTTTTTGCCCCAACGCCCGTCCGATCTTCGCGCTATGTGGCCCACCCATTGCCACTTCAGCTTGCTAATCTTAAGGGCTATGTCGGTGACCTTGGTTCTTCTACGAATCTCCTCATTCCTGATTCGATCACGTAGAGAAACGCCGAGCATAGCTCTCTCCATAGCTCGCTGAGCAACTCTGAGCTTTTTTATGAGACCTATAGTAAGAGACCACGTCTCTGATCCATATATCATCACTGGTAACACACATTGACTAAAACTTTAGTCTTTAGGCACTGAAGTATTTTGGATAAGAAGATGTTGCGCAGTTTCCCGAACGCTGCCCAGCCGAGTTGGATTCGTCGATTGACCTCTCTCTCAAAGTTGGACCTACCTAACCGGACTACTTGTCCCAGGTAAATGTATTCGTCGACAACTTCAAGAGTAGAGTTCCCAACGGTAAGTGCGGTGGGTACGACATGGACGTTAAACATTATTTTCGTTTTGTCCATGTTCATTTTATGACCCACTTGTTGAGATACTCTGTTGAGGTCGCCGAGCATTCGTCCTAGATCTTCCAGCGACTCCGCCATGACCAAAATGTCGTCGGCAAATCGAAGGTGAGTGATGTATTCGCCATTGATGTTGATGCCAAGTCCTCGCCATTCCAAGAGCTTGAAGGCGTCCTCTATGGTGGTCGTAAACAGTTTCGGAGAAATGACGTCTCCCTGTCTTACTCCTCTTTTTATGGAGATCGCCTTCGTGCACTGCCCTTGTACTCGGACTGACATGGTGGCTTTATTATACAAGTACTTCAACACTTCGATGTACCGATAGTCAATGCGGCATCGCTGGAGAGAACTAAGAACCGCCCAAGTCTCGATCGAATCGAAGGCTTTCTCATAGTCCACAAACGCCAAGCATAGTGGCCGATTATACTCCTCGGTCTTCTGTATAATCAAGAAACATACTAGTACATTATTAAATAACGAAAGACTTAAGACCGAACCGTGCTTTAGACAACCCAATTAGATATTTGCCCTACAGGTTCTTCACAAAAATCGATGTTCCAGTTTTGAAGAGTCGATTACCATTTTCTTAAGAATTCATATATCCAAATTAACTATAAACTAGGTACATTGAAGAATTTTTATAAACATTTATGTAGCATTCAGTACAAACCTAGTTCTAGCAGAATTTATGATACAAAATTTAATTTCATAATTATTAAGTAAACTCAACTTCACTAGAAAAAAATTATACATTTTTGAAATTACATTAGTGTAGTTAACCCGGGGCACAGACAGTTGGCACAGGACCGCGAATAATGACACAAAATGGATTGAGCATGTGTTGGTGTATGCACTGCAGTGGGTTAGAGAAAGGTCAAAAAAAGACTTCATACATCGTTCATCGATACGGGCTATGGATGGAACCCCAAAATATGGTGCTAATTGACGACCGCATGATTAGTGGGGTTAACAGTTCCATAAATTAAAAAATCGAATCTTTCTCTAGCTGTTCAGTGTTTTAAATAGGGCCTCAACTCTGTTTTTTTGCTCTGCTATTGCTGCTGCAGTTGGTACTCTATTATATTAAAATAAGCATTCTTATATTACGATTACGATTTAATTGTGTGAAAAAGACCATTATTGTTTTCAGCACAAATAGCCCTTGTTGAACAACTATTAAATTTAAATCTTTATTTAAGCGCGGTTTCGATTATTTGGTGATATACCAATGGAAGCCTATAGTGACACCATTTAGTTAAAATATTACCAAATCTGGCTAAAATCAAACAACCTTAATGTCAATGAACTAATTTCCTTTTAAAATAGCAATAGCAGAGTTAAGTATGTGAAAATAAAATGTAGTTCGGGCATATAGAAAGAATGTCAGAAGAAAGAATGACAAAACAGATACACAATGCGAAAGTGGAAGGATGCAGGTACCGGGGATGACCTAGACAATCTTACCATGACCAAATAGACCGAGTCTTATCTGAAGGACAAGTCAAGAGTCCCCGTAACCGGCGAGCGTGTATGAGGCGAACTATGAGAATAGAGAAAACCAAAGAGGTATGTAAGCAAATAACCTGTTGGAACTCTGTACTCTCTTCCTACCCTGCGGAGGATCTGGCGTGATGATATAGATGTGCACATAAAGGCATCTTTGTGAAATAAGCCTTGAACGTGTCACATTGCAAGCACTTGACACAAAGTGAGATAAAATGAATATACAACAGCGTTCTAAAAAAATAGTTGAGGTGTTTTCTGTTGTAAGTGAATCCATAGCCCAAATATATAAGCCCTTCGGAGGCGCTTACAAATAGTCAATTTACATTTTCTACCACCGGATCGGAACGCGGCCTCCACTGAAAAGACACGGCGAAGCAACACAGCGGGCTTGTCTTTAATTATTTAATTCTTGTTCTCTTTTTTACTTTCTATTTTTTTTAATCATATTGTGGGGAGGTATGTAAGGAAAGAACCTGTTGGAACTCTGTACTCTCTGCCTACCTCGCAAGGGATCTGGCGTGATGATATAGATACATATTGTGTGGATACAATGTTCAGGTTCCAATTAAATAGCTTACGATCTAGCTCCAGTGTGATGCCGTACGACCGAGACATATCTCGGTAGACTAATGATGTTATTTATAAAGAGTGTCTAAAAGATTCCAGATGGCAGATGGACCCCCACAAGCAGCACGTTCACGAGTATAACTACTGGAACAGCCATCTCTCCCCTCGACCTTATTGGAGGGAAGGGAATGACCCGCGCCAGACAGCCACAGCAAGCAATATTATCTTCTATCTTCTATACATACATATAATAAAACTGTAACCAAGCCGAATTTGTACATTGAATATTTTTTGAAAATTTAAATTGAGGTTGCAAGATTATGGTTTTTGAAAGGGAAGAAACCAGAACGAATGTTAGGATTGTGGTTGGTAACGATGTGCTGGAGCAAGTGAATGAGTTTGTATATCTTGGATGCGCCTTCAGTAAGGATGGGAAATACACCGCTGACATAAAGAGAAGAGTGAGTGCAGGGAACAGAGTGAATGGTGCGATGGGAAAGCTACTCGGGAGCTGGCACTTAAGCCATAAGGCGCAGCTGGCCATACATAACGGAGTTCTTGTCCCAACGCTGTTATATGGTAGCGAGAGCTGGGTATGTAAGAAGGAGAATGAAAGTAGGATAAATGCGGTAGAAATGCGAGCTCTGCGGAAGATGTGCGGAGTGAAGCTGACCGACCGCATTAGCAACAGCATAGTAAGACAGCGAGTAGGTATGAAAGATAGTATCGGTGTAAAGATGAGAAAGGGCATGCTCCGTTGGTTCGGGCATATAGAAAGAATGCCAGAGGAAAGAATGACAAAATAGATATACAATGTGAAAGTGGAAGGATGCAGGTACCGGGGAAGACCTAGACTATCTTACCACGACCAAATAAACCGAGTCTTATCTGATGGAAAAGTCAAGAGTCTCCGTAACCGGCGAGCGTGTATGAGACGAACTATGAGAGTCGAGGAAGCCAGAGAGGTATGCAAGGAAAGAACCTGTTGGAACTCTGTACTCTCTGCCTACCCCGCAAGGGGTCTGGCGTGAGGTTATAGATAGATAGATAGATAAATTGAGGTACACTTCCTTATCGAAATAGAGGCCGAAACAATTTTTTTTGGAATTATTGTCTGTCTGTCTGTCTTTCTGTCTGTCTGTCTCTTTGTGTTTCAATCACGCAAATACTACCGAACAGATTTCAATGAAACTTGGTATGGTAATAACATATAGTCTAACTTAAAATCTAAGTTACTTTTCATCCCGTAAAAATTAAGCAATCCCGTATTATGACAGGATAAACCATAAACATATTATTTTAATGATGGTTAGTCGCGAGCTGCAATCTTACGTTAAAATGTGTGAGTTCACCTACTAATATTGCACTCGGGTTCGTCTTCTATCTATCTATACATCTATCTATCTATCTATCTTCTTCTATACATCTTCTATCTATATACATATCATAAAACTGTAACCGAGCCGAATTTGTACATTAAATATTTTTTGAAAATTTTAATTGAGGTACACTTCCTTATATCGAAATAGAGACCGAAACAATTTTTTTTGGAATTATTGTCTGTGTTTCTGTCTGTCTGTCTCTTTGTGTTTCAATCACGCAAATACTACCGAACAGATTTCAATGAAACTTGGTATGGTAATAACATATACTCTATCTTACAATCTAAAATACTTTTCATCCCGAAAAAATTAAGCAATCCTGTATTATTGCGGGATAAACCATAAAACTTTTGCGGGATAAACCATAAAACTTATTATTATATTATTTTAATGATGGTTAGTCACGAGCTGCAATGTTACGTTAAAATGTGTGATTTCGCCTACTAATATTGCACTCGGGTTCATCTCTTTACGAAGTAACTCTTCATCTTCTATCTATCTTCTATACATATATCTATCTATATCTATAAATTCGGAAAGTAAATCGATTTTATCCAGGGGAAGGACATACATAGGCTATCTGTTGTCTCAAAATAAAAACCTAGAAGTGAAAAATACACGCCAAAAAATAACGCGAACGAAGTTGCGGGTACAGCTAGTAGTATAAATAAATCTGTAGAAGTCGTATACCCGCGAGAACTTGTCACTATAGAAGTGAGAAAATTATCTTAACATGCTTCAGGACTGCGTGGACTAATGTATATGATAAAGTGGCTAAAGTGTGTATGAAAGTCTCCCAAAACCTGTAACGGTACATATCCTACTTCCTACTAATATTATAAATGTGATTATATATACTTCTTAGGTACAAAGATGTGCTAAAGCGCCACATGAAGAGGTGCAGCATAGAGCCCTCTTAGTGGGTGAAAACAAGCCGCTAACCGATCGGAGTGGAGGACTTTGGTTAAATCTAAAGTCCGGAGCTTTGAAACTCAGCGACGTGCTGACCTTGACTCAAAGCGTGATCAATTGAAAGCCCGACCACCAGTGGCGGTCAATTATTCCTATACTAACGGTGTGCTCACATGCCCCCAATGTGCGAGGATCTTTACCAAGAAGTTCGGCTACATCGTCAACAATAATGTAGTTGATGCAGTCGCCGTGGCCGAAATCGGTCTGGATTTCATCATCATCATGTTTTCACATGATGTTGATGAGATCCAGTTTGTATGTTTAGTTGTTTGGATGTTTGATTATCACGCAAAAACGGCTGAAGGGATTTGGATGAAATTGGGGAACCTGGATTAACACAAAGGTCCTGTCTAAGATCATCACGGCCGACGTAGCGGAAAATTACTAAGGTAATAATAATCTAATTAATCAGAAAATATATTTTATAAAATAATGTGAGTGTATGTGAATCTGTGTCTACTTTTTTTAAACTGTGTATATATGGCAAAGCGGCGGCAATGGTTTCGGATAAAATCGTTCGTTATTTCACTTTTACTGAGCTATTGTTACTTTAAAGTCAAAAATTATTTATTTGTATTAGCCAATACAATAGCGCTAACAAACGTCAATCTTTCTGTGGTCCAAATAACTCAACAGCATGAAAGGATTCCGTGCTTCGGAAGGGTGGTAGTATTCGTTAAGCCAATTTAAAGCCTTATTTATTTATATATTTTAGATTCATACACAATCATTTCCACCAATAGTACATAAAATACATTCTAATAGCAGTAAATTGGATGTAAAAATCATTACTTACTTAGATAAAAGAAAAATTAAACTTAAAATAAAATTAGACAAAATAAAAAATGGTCCGCGTGGAGCATGATCTAATCTCTTTCACCACGATTTGTGAGACACCTTTGCTCAGCATTGGGACAGTAGAGGCTGTTATTATTGTTATTATGAAGGGATCCTGTTGCTAAGTGAGTTTCAAGTGCTGATAATGATTTCCCATTGCCGACAATTGGTAGTCTGACCCCAGTTAAAGAAAGACCTTTCGATTGTCAAGTGCGGGGTGCAATTGATTGCCTGGCGTTGGATTGCCTGACTCTTTTACCTTAATTTATACTTCGCAGTATTATTTTATTTGTGATATTAATATAACAGGCGCTTATTCAGTCTACGCGAATATAACATATGAAAAAAAGTATTGGTGTAAATATGAGAAAGGGTATGCTCTGTTTGTTCGGGCATATAGAAAGAATGTCAGAAGAAAGAATGACAAATCAGATATACAATTCGAAAGTGGAAGGATGTAGGTACCGGAGAATACCTAAACTATCTTACCGAGACCAAATAGACCGAGTCTAATCTGAAGGAAAAGTCAAAACTCTCCGTAACCGGCGAGCGTGTATGAGACGAACTGTGAGAGTGGAGGAGGCTAGAGAGATATGTAAGAGCAAAACCAGTTGGAACTCTGTACTTTCTGCCTACCCGCAAGGAATCTGGCGCGATTATATAGATCGATAGAAATAAAACCATTCTTCAGATTTTCTCGCAGTTGATTTTGGATTTTTAAGTTCCTCACGTTTCGATTGCCTAGCAGCACCCATGGTCACGGGAAGGACTGAGGTGTGCGATATCCAAAAAGCATAGTTATTCCGCGATACCCTCAAACTTCTTAATTATTTTTGTTGGTTCTATCTACGCAGAATCAGCTCAAGGTGTTTTGAGATCTTGCAGTGTTATGCTTGGTTTTGGATTTAATTATATTAATTACAGAATTACAAGTCGATAGCGCAGTCGCTGTGCAACCGCCGTGGTCTTAGCGATCATCAAGAGCGTTCGGCTCGGTCAGCCTGAGTTGGGTGATCGTTTATGGCATTTTCATATTTAAGCGTCTTCGTGCTTCGGAAGGCACGTTTAGGCGTTGGTCCCGGTTACCAAGAAATGTGGAAGACGTTGAGCAAATTGGTAGCCTTATAGGCTGCTTGATAAGTTCCGACCGAATGAGGCCACAGACCAGCCTCCCCCGCACCGCGCTGGCTCCGCGTGCTGGAGTATGACCTAATCTCTCTCCCCTTGATTTGTGAGAGAAGGCCTTTGCCCACCAGTGGGACTGTACTGGCCTATAATATTATATTATATTGTTATTAATGAAACATAGCTTGTTTATTTCAATACTATCCTACACAAATAATATAAAAAAAAAGATTTTCACATAAAACAAACGCTTATATTCCCCAAACCTTTACGCCGACGATATTAGGTCGTATGCAATAGGGGGCGAACCTATTTCCATATAATGGGAACAATTCCAGACTAATACTGAAAACTAGACTAGACCTATTAGGCAGCAGAAAAGTATTGTGTTATTTTATTTTACAAGTGTTATAAGCTGTATTATGTGATAATAATAAAGTTGTATTAAAGATTACTTGCCTAACAGTATTTTAAAAACCACCACGCTAATATTCCCCCAGCGGGGGTTGCAGAAGTGTATCCACCCAATTTTTGCCGACAATGTAAGTCCGTAATAGATGCGTATAACAAAGAACGCCAATGAATTATTAAGCAATTTTGAATGAAAAACACCTCTTCTATATAATTGAGTTTTTTTAGTTAAGGCTTGCAATAAATGAGCGAAATAAGTCCTTTTATCTTTTAGAGCTTATTTGCAGTCCAATATTTTTTTCACGAAATGTAAGAAGCTCCAATCAGCGGCAAAAGTATTAATATATACACTCGCTGTTAAACGCGATTTTGTCTGCATTATTTTTTTTATTAATGTTACTTCTGTCCTCCTTCTCCTGTCCCCAGGATCCATATCCTTGGCAAATTTTATGAAAATCCGGTGAGCGGTTTAGACTTGAAAAGGTTAAAGACAGACGATTTAGCGAAGTGGTTTAGCCGCTTCGCCCACTATGTCGAAGAGTCGCGGGTTCGATTCCCGCACTGGACAAATCTTTGTGTGACCCACAGTTATTTGTTTCGGTCTGGGTATTTGTGAATGTGAATTTTCATGTTTGTAAACGTGCCTACAACACAGTAATATATACCAGGGTGGGGCTACGTTTAAAAAAAAACAGAGAGAAATTTTCGTATTCATAATAATGCCGCTATGGCTTTTTCATAATAATGAGTATGGATGTATAGGAAAATAACTCGCTTTGTAACAGAAAGCACTACTTAATGTCGATTCCCACGAGAACTTAATAAATTTGATCAGTCTTGAAATAGGATTAGATCAAAATAACATGACATAGAATCAATGCCATTCCATTTTTTTTCAAAGTAGGATAAGTATTTCCTTTGGAAAACTCATTCCTTAATGAAAGATAAATGTTCGTTTTAGATATAAAATGGTTAAACAATGTGCTGATGAATGATAACCCCGATAACGTAAGAATCCTTTATTTTAAAGTAAATATATTTTTTATGATTTATTACGATAAATTTGCTTTGAAAATTTAGGAACTGATTAATTACGTAAACACAGTAATATAAACACCATACAAATAACATTGCCTAATAAAAAACAACTAAAAAATATTAAAAAGTAACCTAAAAATACCTGTCAAATTTTCCCGCCACTGTTTCTTTCACTTTTAAATTAAAAATATGAATAAAAAAAATAAAACACGTGCACAGATCGAATAGAAACTCGATAGTTAAATTGTTAATTCGAAATATCACCAAAAGCTCCCGATTCCACGAGCTTAGGGTAGCGCGTGTATTCACGAGACTGTCGGGGCGAAATGGCCAGGGTATTGAAAACCCATCCTTTATATAGTAGCCGAGCTGCGGGTGCGCAATTGATAGATTTTCATGTAAAATTGAAAATCGCACGCATGTTTGCGTGATGACTCCGTAATAATCGAACAAAGAAAGTTCTTTAGTTCATGCAAGACTTTTAAATGTCTTAAAAATGTAAGCTTTTTGTTTGCGAAAGATTAATGTTTAGTTTACGTTCGTAATAATAAACATTTTTTTAGTGGGCTTCCATTGGTCGATTCGTAACGGTATTATTGAGGTTAAAATATTTTCCTCTTTTCAAGATGGCCGTATTTTATTTCGTGGAATGATTATATTTAAAAGTATGATTGACTATCGACGAGGTCTAGATAAATTTATTAAAATATTGCTTCCTTGCTTCACGAATCGCTTTATAATCTGTTAAGAAAAAAAATATGACATGAAATGTATTACCTAAATTTGGGGCAGAAAATGGCACGTGGAAAGAAAATGAACTAAAACGGATTATAAATTAGCTGAAGACTAGAGTTAATTATGATACGATCTGAATATTAAAACATAATGATATTAATTTACAAACAAAGGAGGGGTCAATTCTATTAAAATCTGTTCATGGAAAAAAAACTTACAAAGAGCAAACTTTTGCGTCTTAAAAAAGAATAAATTGAGTCTAGGTCCTGCTTTATCTTAGGCGTATATTTTAAGAATGAATTAAGGTTAAAAAGAAAATGCAGAAGCTTTTTAAGATTAAATTGTTGAGTTGCCATATCGATATGGCAAGATAATGTGAGATTTTTTTAAGGGATGCTACCCTACCCTGCAAGGGACCTGGCGTGATGATATAGATAGATAGAAAAAACTAGTTACGTCTGAAGGTCGGGTAGACTTTAATCGGATATTAAAGAATCTAATATATTAATGATTTATAAAAGTTGGTCTGGTGGCAAAGCGCATCGCTTTGTGATCACGAGGTCCTGGGTTCAAATCCTAGGTCGGACAAATGTAGTTTTTCTAACGAAAAATTCCCAGTATGAGTCCGGAGTCTGGAATTGTGCCCGGTATATGGCAATAGGCTCGCCCCCTATTACATGGGACCTAACATCAACGGCGAAACGTGGGTGTACTCAGTACACCTCTGCCACCCCCCCTGGGGAATATAGGCGTGACGGTGTTTTTTTTTTATAAAAGAAAATAATATGTAGTGTTGCTTTTCTGATTTGTAATCCCCCACCAGGGTGCCAGATGTGTACCATGCAAACCGAATTCAAACTTAAATAATGTATTTGTACTAACTTCTGTCCGTGACTTTGTCCGCGTTGACTTTAGACAGGAACCTAACATTTTTTCAGGATAAAAAGTGTCCCACGTGTTAATCCAGGTAATAAACTACCTGAGTGCCAAATTTCAATCAAATCCGTTTTTGCTTACCAAACATTCAAACCTCCAAACAAACAAACTTTTATATTTATAATATACGCAAATAGTCAATTTCCTTTTTTTTTATTTAATATTACTATTGATTTGTCACCGGATCGGAACCTCCACTGAGAAGATACGGCGACAAAAACTCAGCGGGCTTGTCTTTTGTATTTGTTTGCGAATGGTTTGCGACGTGTTAGGCCCCAATTGTCAAACAATGGACCCTTATTGAGGATTATTCGATGGAAAAAGCACGTAGTTCGACCTAGGTAGTGCGAATAGCCATCACGTGGTTATGGATTCGTTCCTTTTATTCGAACCCAGGACTTAATGATCGCTACTGCCATACACTGAATGAATCCAGGATCTCGTGGTCAGAAAGCGATGCGCTTTGCCACTAGACCAACGAGGCAGTTATTTGGAAATAACTTTATATATTACCCTATTATTACTGAAATACAACATTCTCTATGTTACATTTGAATAATGCACTCTAGTTTTAGAGTTTATTGATTACCAACAAACAAATCCTTCATTTATAGAAAATAAGTATAGATTAAGATATAAGGCTGTATAGTTACATTCCTTTGCCACATCTCTCTATCAAAGAGAACCTAAATTTTTTTCGTAACTTAAAATAGCGGGTATATACTTGATATAAATTAAAAATTAATTTTATCTAAAGATGTTTAGTTTTTCATATAAAATAGAGGCCTTAAATGGGTTACGAATGATACTATCATTGCCCTTGGCGACGTTGCCAGCTGCCAGAAGAGCATTATTCTAGAATACGAGAATTTACATATTTTTTATGGAAATAGGCATTATCGAGGTCAAAACCCTACAACGTACAATTGGTAAAATTTATTTAGTATTTTTTTTAGAATTATTAGATTTTAGTAAGTTTATTTTTTTTATCAGTACGTATATTTTTTATAAAACTTACGTTACTTTTTACTCATTTAAAAAAAAACAATAATCCTTTTTTTACGATTTTCTTCAAGTGGAAGTGGGACGTGTACTGTGTAAACATTTTGCTAATGATGTTAGTTCCCAATGTGTTAGGCGACTAACCTATTATTGTTTCACTGGACTGGAGAGTTTTTGGACAAGAAAACCCTAATAAAACTTCCTCTGATCTAGAATTCAAACTCACGAGGTCGTGATCGCCAGTTGCACTATGCAACACTAGACCAACAAGGCAGTCACGTTTACATAATTATTATTGATTCCATATGTGTGTCCAAAAAGATATTTATCGATCTTTTTATGTAACGTAATGTAATCCATAGTTTATTGCTACATTTTCAAGGGTCTCTAGAAATACCAGTATTATGCGAGCGTAAAGACTTGATAAGCCTATATCATAAGAATTAGCTAATACTATGTGCTTTTCGTTTATCCGACGAGGAAGAGCAGACGAGGCAAGAAAAGTCTGTAATAAAATAACTAATGGAGACTACCCTATTTACCCAAAACGAATACTGCGTGATGATATAAAGTTTCAAACTCGCCACGATGTCAAATAGGTCACATTTGAGAGCTTTCCAGAAGCTTATCATTCCTGAATACCTCCGTATGTATTTTACATACGATAAATTGAAATCGGGTATACCGACGCCATAACCCTTTGATAATCGATTTGGCTGTATCTGTTGTTACGTCGCGCTTTTCTTTTAATAAAAAGAAAAGCCTGGCCAAAGACAAAGGTTAATAATAAAGAACTGTCAGATTTAGGCGCCAATGGCGGCAAAACGTGTGCTTTTATCAACGAGTAATTAAACATTTTACTTACATTGAGTTCTTATGTAATGTACTAGAAAGACACGCTTAATTATTTTTGTAGCAAAATTTAGCTCACTTTGTGTCACGTTCTTGACGCAACGTGACACATTCGAGTGCTGAATTTTAAATCAAAAATATGCCTTCATGTGCCTTGAGAAACTGTTTAAACAATTCGAGAAACAGAAGAATTTATTATATATGAAAACACAAATCCCCGTTACCTCCGCGGTCGTCCAGTTACGCGCCATTTTTTGTTTAAAATAGTCTACTCTGAACACTCGAAAGTCAGTACTTAAGTACGTAGTAAATATTAAATTAATATTCTTATCTAGCGACTACTTCGTTGGTCTAGTGGCAAAGCGCATCGCTTTCTGACCACGAGGTCCTTGATTCAAATCCTAGGTCGGAGAAATGTAGACTAGACTAGAAAACTTCTCAGTACGAGTCCGGAGTCTGGAATTGTGCCCGGTATGTGGCAATAGGCTCGCCCCCTATTACATGGGACCTAACAACGTTAGCGAAACGTGGGTGTACTAAGTACACCTCTGCCACCCCCGCTTGGGAAATATAGGCGTGACGGTGTTTGATTTTTATTTTTATTCTTATCTACATTTCTTCAGAGGAATGTCGTCCACTGCAGGACAGAGGCCTCTTTCAGAAACCGCCACGTCGACCGGCTTTGTGGTGGCTTGACCACCATACCGGAAGACGTACGTGGTCACCGCTCCAGAACCTTCCTGCCCCAACGGCCGCCAGTTCCACGAGCGACGTTCCATTTAAGTTAACAACTCTTGAGTGATATGTCAGTGACTGGTCCTCCTGCGGATCTCCCAGTTTCTTATTCGATACCGCAGGGCAACACCGAACGTAACTGTTGTAGCTTTTTGTTAAATTTGTCTATACCAATTCGCAGGCCAAAGTTAGGTACCAATATAATAACAGTATATAGGTTATAGTTTCTTCAAGTTTCTTTTTGTGCCTAAAATATAAAAAAAAACGCTTCAAACTTCTTCCCACTCTGAATTTCAGGAGGCAGTTTTGCTTCCTCATTTTATTTATTTATATTAAGCACATCAACAATAATCATATGTCACATTAACAAATAGCATTTAACAATTTTATTTACGTAAATATCAAATAAATTATCCTATTACGTAAAAGTACCCATTCTGGGTTTTTAGATGGAGAAATTTAAACGCATGATTTAATATTCAAAGTACCTAATAATTTTGACGCAGAAGGATTTTCCGTTATTGTGTGTGTAATACGATACCTATTGTCATTTCTCCTTTCTGTGGTATATAGTTTAACCCCCATACTAATCAACATAGCAGCGGTATATTCACACAATGCTTTGTTTTCTTCTTTTGAATGTCAAATGACAGATGACAGAAAGAGAGAAATCAGTCGCAGTTTGACATAAGTCATCTGATCTATAAGCCAACGACGTTTTGTTGGTACAATAAATTTGAAATAGGATTTTAATATTGGATGCTACTTTATTTTCAGAGTTGAGACCTTCTCGGTCAGATTTTGAATACTCACACTCGTATTCCGATGAGTCGAACATTAATACTTGCATTCACCCGTAATCCGATGATTTTGACTATGATAATTAATGATTCCTTTTTGTCCAATGAATTGGACCAAAAGAAAAAAAAGTTCCAATCGGTCAGACAATGTCTGACCACGCGGTCACAGGGCTTAAAACGTTTTTGAGTATTAATCTTGTTTATACTAATCCCATTGTATTTAAAGTTAAGATTATTATCGCAGTTAAGTTAAATATAAATTGATTAAAACTCGCGCCAACGGCAAAATTAAATTTCATTAGAATGACAGTTATTGATCTCAGTACCTATTATCTAACACAAACTCAATGATATTAGTTTCAAAGTAAACTTAGCTGGGTGGTTATTCGCTACGACCAATCAAACACGTGATGCAACGTTATGATAACTTTGTGAAATGACCGTTTAATGATACTCCAGTAGCTTAAATTAAGGCAAATATTGAGACCTAAGCTTGCTCACGTCCGTAGTATTTACTCGATATCCTACACGTGGTTTCTGGATAGTGCTGAACAGCACCTTCATCGGTGATAGGATGCGGCTGTTGCTGGTCACCATTCTCCCAGCAGTCATGCCGCCAAGCGACCCAGTCGTGTTCCGGCATGTTGCCCGGAGTTGCTTTATGAGGAGGCGGGTCTAGTCCGATTAGCTCTGACATAGTAACGAACAGAGAGGAGTGGGCAAAGTGGAGGGAGGCCTTTGCCCAGCAGTGGGACACAAATGATTTAATAATAATAATTACTGCGTAAGCGAGCTACATCTAAAAAATACAAAATACAATAACACAGCCATTTCACAAAGTTATCGTAACGCGTCGCGTTTGGTCATAGCGAATAAGACAGAGCGTCTTTGAATTTTAATTGTCCTAAAAATAGACCGCCTTTATAATCCACGAATAGTTCTTTTCCCTATAATTTTATATTCTTGGAAGATATTCTTGAGCAAAAACCGGTAACTTTAATGAAAGTTTTAACAAAGCCTTCAAGTATTTTTGAAGTTTTCGATGACTAAAAATAAAACGCAGCGAAATGTTTTCGCTAGAATATTTTTTAACTTTTTTAATTTGTGAGAACGTTGCTTAAAAATAGATCTTGTTTAGTACAATTTTCATCTAAAATGTTATACTATAATATATTTAATGGGTGAAAAATAATCATTTTGCTGAGGAAAATCTCAGTGTGTGTGTGAATGATCTATGCTATTGGCCGCGGGGCCTTTACAGCTTCACCGAAAAAGCGTGCTTCGCTCGAGCCAGAAAAGCAAGGGGGCAACTAGCTCAAGGGTGCCTTAAGGAGGTTACTCCTGTCGGTGTTTCGCCGTGGTGCTCTGCACCGGCCAGCGGGCAAGGGATTCTTTCCCAAGGGATCCTTTCCCTCTTTCTCAGGAAAAAAATCTCAAGAATTAATCTCATATCTGTGGGAAAAATGGAAGCTCATTTTGCCATTTGATAGGCTCATTAATTTACAAAGACGAAAGTTTCAAGATGAAACTTTCATTTACTAGTCACACCTTCATGTTCTCTCTTGTTATTTTTAAAATATACTCAACTACTATGACGAAAAATAACGAACATACTAATGGATGTGGAAGTGCGCGCTAATGCGCATACCTACCCGTTAGCCGGACGCAGTCGACCTTTCTTACCCCGCTAACCACATCTTCAAGTAAAACATAATAAAAATTATTCCTAGTGCATAATATAAGAAGATAAAACTTACTGCAAAACTAAAAATATGTGTTAATGAAGTATATTGCCGAAGAATTAGGAGCTTGTCTTCACCAGTTCCCGTGCTGAGGTAGCTTAAGGTACCTCCTCTAAATTTTCTATAGTGTGACAAGGATATTTTGGTCCCTGGATCACATTGACGTTGGTGTGAAATTAGGGTTATCATTTAGTAAAATTTTCCTACTCCCAGAGAAATATTTCGACAGGTTACGAACTGGAAAAAAAGAACTTAGGAAAATTTTATAGCATATGGCAACTCTGCAACTGTCATAAAGTGACATTTCACTTATTGACAGCGTTAGTTTCGATTTTGGCCGCGGGTCACAAGATCCTTGGGTAACTGAAAGTGACAAGTCTTTTCCCTTTTAATTTAAAACTTTTAAAATAAACGTTAATTGTTTTTAAGTGCCAAAAATGTCCCTACCACCATTTTAGTGTTAGCATAAAGCAGAGAAACGTTCCCGAGTTCTCGCTTCCACCCTCGGCGGGGCCCGCGTGCGGTTTCCAAACGAATCGTTTTGAATTTCAAAAATGGAACGCAGATGTTAATCGATTTGATATTAAGATGGCCGGCGCGACGGCTGGCGGCGATTCGTAAAGGTACTCGTTGACTAGCCCGCATCGGCACAACCACCAACCATATTTTATTTGTATAGCGCGACAAGCATCTTTTGGCACTTGGATGACATTGTCAGGGGGGCATTGGTGTACACGATAATTTCACAGAGATATCGTAACATACCGTGTTTGATATTAGTGAGCGGAGCGATCTACGCTCTAACAACTAGACCACCGTCAAATATGTAGAATAATTTGGCTAAACTAAGGCACTAAAAGCTTTTTACTTAGTTTTATTAATTATTACAAAATTCTAAAATTTCTACGTCCGTCATCCTTCCATATTTTTTCTATTCCCTCATTCCATTCTTTATTCCCGTTTCACATTCATTCCTTTTACTTACTCAAATTCTCTTTCGTTCATTCAACACCGCGTTCTTTCTTCTTCTTCTTCTTTAAGTTATGGCTTTACACTAATTTTAAGTGTATTTTGCCAGTGTCCTGTAAGATGTTTAATCGTGTTTGTTTAAATTAATTCGACTCCGCGATGAACTTGATGACAACGATGATAATGAAATTAATGAAGTACCCCACCCTGGATAGTAAAGCGGTGGATACTTTACATACCAATTGCGACGGCCGTTTTGAGGGAAGTCGAATAGGCACGTTTTATCACTTTGTTACAATTACCTTCACTCATGCACATATAAGAACACAATGGTTAATATTCCACCAACATTACACATTATTAGTCGAAATAACACAAGTTTTGGAAATTAAAACAATTTGACAACATCACTCTTCGACTTCCCGCCAAAACTCCACTGAGTTGAAAAGATTAAAAAAAACAAACATTTATACAGAGTTTTGGTGAGAAGTCGAAGAGTGATTTCGTCATTTTGTTTTAATTTTCAATACTTATTTTATTTCGAATAATAATGTGTAATGTTGGTGTAATATTAACGATTATGTATTCTTATATGTGCATGAGTGAAGATAATTGAAACGAAGTGATAAAACGTGCCGTAAACTATACAATATTCGATTTCCCTCAAAATCGCCGTCGCAATTAGTATGTTAAATATCTATCGCTTTACTAACCAGGGTGCAGTACGTCATCGATTACATTATTATCATTGTCATCAGGTTCAGGCATCAGGAGTTGAATTATTTCGAAACACGATTATGCATCTCACATTGGCAATATCCACTTAAAAATAGTGCGAAGCCATAATTTAAAGAAGAAGAAGGAACTTTTATGAATACTTAGAATAAAAATAATCCAGAAGCCGCGGGCGGACTTTTTGGCGGGAAATCGAAGAGGACTTTTTGGCGGGAAATCGAAGTGTGATGTTGTCAATTTGTTTTAATTTCCAAAACTTGCGTTATTTCGAATTATAATGTGTAATGTTGGTGGAATATTAACCATTATGTGTTCCTATATGTGCATGAGTGAAGGTAATTGTAACAAAGTGATAAAACGTGCCTTTTCGATTTCCCTCAAAACGGCCGTCGCAATTGGTATGTAAAGTATCCATCACTTTACTATCCAGGGTGGGGCACTTCATCAATTTCATTATCATCTTCGTCATCAAGTTCATTGGGTAGTTGAATTAATTTAGAAATGAATATTCGTAAACTTTGTACAATGGCATAATGTAAAGGCAATTGCCACGAAGAAAAAAAAAATAAGCCGCGGGCGTACATCAAATTGAAGCAATAATTACGTTAGTTCGCAAGTTCACGCGAGTAGTCACTCTGTGACCATCATGCGGAATAACGTGCTCTGCGTATGTCAAATTAAATTAATTATGCCGTCTTGTGTCGTTCCTGTCTGTAAAAATGCTGTAGAGATAAAAAAAAACATGATAGGATCATATTTCATACCTAACTAGCGCATTCAGGTGCCGTATTATTTAAATATCAAATTTATTCTTTCGTCTGTAATTGCCATTGTAAAAGACGCGTCCATTTTGTTAGTATTGCTGTTATAACAGTTTTATTTTTCCTTATTTTATTTGATGGGATCTGGCGTGATGATATAGATAAATTTTATTTGCTGAGGACTTTATTAGTTCCAGTATTAAATGGTATTAATATAGTTAACTATCATGGTTTTAATATTTAGTTGATGATGAAAATATATTTTCCTTACATTAAATTACTCACAAATCTTAAAAGTTCAAGTATATTTATTTCTTGAGTTTAATATGCATTAAAGTACACGGTGCGGTAACAATGATTTTATTATCATCATCATATTGTCATCAACATTTACCCCAAAAAGTAGTAATCTTTCCAGGCTGCCAATATTACGCAGGTGGGAAGCGCAGTGAGTTCGGGGCGTTTGTTGAATTTTTGGCTTCACCGCGCGACGTGCAATTACGACTGGACGCGGCTTCTGGATTAATTTATTATTCTAAGGCAGCCAAGTAATGATACAATTCATAACGACCAATCAAATTAAATGTGTACACAAAACTTCGTGTCTATGCTGTTGTTGAGGAATTCCTTTGTCTGGAGCTAATCCTGGGTGTTGAATCAAGTCGTGGTTACCAGAAAAATGCATTGTCATCGGTATTGAAGCGACATACAAAATATCAACTCCGTAGGATTAGACGAAGTGGTTCTAATACAGCTCGCAAGATTTGACCTACACAAACATCACAAGATAAATAAACGCTTGTAAAAATAAATCTTCCATACCCATATGTATTCAATAGCCATGTTTTCCCTTTTTTAAATGGTCAACAGCCATTTCTCACCAGTGGTTCATTCGCATCTGAAATATTCAGTACTTAAAGCATTCAAATGTATGATAACATGCTATCGGACGTTGTTTTAAATACGATTTTACAAGTAAAAGCACAGATGCCGGAAATAGAGGGAATATTTTGTAATATAATTGTAAACGTGGCCGTCTCATTGGTCTCGTGGTGCATCGTACTTGGTTCGAATTCTAGGTCGATCAAAGTGTGGTTTTTCTATTGAAAAATCTTAGACACTGTCCGAAATTATGTCTGTTAGTCTGGAATTATGTTGGTATAGTGGCAATGGATCACCTATGAATACCTATTATATTGTAACCTAACATCTTTGGCGATATATCGATGTGTACATAACACACATCTGACAGCTTGACTACTTTAGTACAGTAGAGTTCTCTATGTAGTAAAAATCTATGTAGTAATTTAAAATCCCTTGCAGGGTAGGCAGAGTATAGAGTTTCAATTGATTATTTTCTTACCAACTTCTCTGGCTTATTCCACTCTCATAGTTCGTCTCAAACACGCTCGTCGGTTATGGAGAATCTTGTCCTTCAGATAAGACACGGTCTATTTGGTCATGGTAAGATAGTATAGGTCTCTCCCGGTACCTACATCCTTTAACTTTGCACTGTAAAACTGTTTTATCATTCTGTCTTCCGACATTCTTTCTATATGCCCGAACCACCGGAGCATACCCTGTTTGACCTTTACATCTATACTATCTTTCATACTTTCACGAATTTCTACTACGCTGTTGCGAATACGGTCGATCAGCTCGACTTGGCACACCTTCCGCAGGGCTCGCATTTCGACCGCATTTGTCCTGATTTCATTCTCTTTCTTACATACCCAACTCTCACTGCCATATAACTGCGTTGGGACAAGCACTCCGTTATGTAGAGCCAGCTGCACCTTTTGATTTAAGTGACGGCTCCCAAGTAGCTTTCCTATCGCGCCATTCACTCTATGTCATCTCTCTATGTCAGCGGAGTATCTTATCCCTACTGAAGGTGTATTTAAGATATACAAACTCGTTTCCTTGCTCCAGTACATCGACATCAACCACTATCCTTGCATTCGTCTTTTATTTTAAGTAAGCGGCTTCTGCCCGCGACTTCGTCCGCTTTGATTTTAGACAGGATCTCAATTTTACTCCGGAATAAAAAGTATACTGAGTTTTAATCCAGGTCCGAAATCCTATCTGTGTGCCAAATTTCATCCAAATACGTTGAGCCGTTTTTGTGTGATTGGGTTACAAATTTCACATTTATAATGTTAGTAGGAAGTAGGATTCTTTGTATGGATTGTTTAAACCATTATCCTAATTCTCAATTGCTATAAGCTAAACTAATTAATATACTTTATTTTGTTTATCCTAATTAAATAGGCTTTTAAAAACACTAGAGCAATTATTGCTTTGTTTGACAATCTGTTGCGTATTTAAGTAAAAAGATTCCCGGATATTGATTTTGTTTGCGGATAAATTTCTGGATTTTTCGACTTCTTGAGGCATTTTTTTTTAACTCGACTTGGAGGGAATTTCGACTCAACTCGAGCGAAACCCTAGTACAAAGGTTCCGCCACATAGCCGTCCAACGCAGTTGTACTTATATGCCAATGTTTATATTTTCCAAATACAAATCTGTATGACGGGCATCATCAAATCGGCATATTCTCACCGACCCTCCCGATGCCCTTACTTCCCTTCGTTCGAATACAGATACCGCACAAAGGATAAGATACGGTCCTCGCCGGTGAGGTCGAAGAATCCTTTGCGTCACGGCATGCACCACGCACCACGGTGAGACACCTAGTATACGCCCTCCCCCATAGCGACTAACTAAGCCGAGGTCTTTCTTCCTTGAGGCGCCCTTGAGCTAATTGCTCCATTGCAATGCTGGCTCAAACGTAGTGGTTGCACACTTACACTCTTGCCGGTGAAGCTGTAAAGGCCTACAGCGTAGAACACACAAAAAACTATATAAAGCTTACAACTTGCTTAACGACTATGTTTCTCTATTGGGTGTAATTTGTGTGAAGAATAAATGATCTTTATATGTAAAAAAAAACTACTTCCATATTAAGTGGTAATCGTATCATACATACCTTACGTAAAAAAAAACAAATCCCGTGATTGAAACACGTGCTAGCAACAGCTACAGAACACGTCAATCACATTTTTCTTATTTCGTTTTTTTTAATTTCCATATTTTTAACTTTCAACGAAATTGAGCAACGGAATCTGAATGTACAAGACTTTCTTAAATATACATTACCTATCTCTTTACACTTGGTAATAGAACAATATGTCAGTTTTTTTTATCGGGCCAAGGCCAAAAAAGATAAGTTTACTTTTTTTAGCTAACTTATTATGCACTATGTTATAGTTTTTTGTACGAACACTAGGTCTCTTTGTGACAGGTGATTCCCGCCACATAAGACCTTCGAGTGCTGAGTTTTATTTCTAAAATATGCCTTCATATCCACTGAGACTCTGTATAAACAACTCGAGATACAAAATAATTTATTATCTATGAAAACACAAACAGACAAACTACAGTGCGACCAAGTTATTTGTGAATTAATAAGCGTCGTTGGCGTCTTCAGCAACTGTCAGTTGAATGACATTTTCAAAATGACGTATTGATGACGTAGTATGTCATAGAATTTTCAACATGGCAGCTGTAGTTCCTTTTTTGCCATTTTACAGATAAGTTGATGGCTCTGCAGCCCCACGGTGATCAAGATGCGTGTTATTTTTTGTTTAACATCGCTTCTCTGACACGTAATAATAACCTAATATCGATTTATACAAAATAAATGATTTAATGTCTTTAGAATCGACCGCGCTCTTACCGTTACTATAGATAAATTAGCTGTCATGGTTTACCGTACAACTACATTATATAATCTTAAACTAAGGTACGTATTATAGAATGAAAATTATCGTGAATCTAGTTTAAAACTAACATTTTTGTACAAAAATCAGTTTTCAAGACTATATTCACGACTGATGTACGTTCTGCCTTAGCTTACAAAAATAAGGCCTAAAGCGGCCTCAGTTTTTTTTTATGGCATCACGACGTCGCGTATTTTGCCAACGACAAGTATTACAAAAATAACTATACATTTCTAAATGAATTCAACTCCCCGATGAACTTTATGACAACGATAAATATGAAATTGATGAAGTGCCCCACCCTAGATAGTAAAGTAATGGATACTTTACATACCAATTGCTACAACCGTTTTGAGGGAAATCGAAAAGGCACGTTTTATCACTTTGTTACAATTACCTTCACTTATGCACATATAGGAATATATAAAGGTTAATATTCCACCAACATTACACATTATTTTAAGAAATAACACAAGTTTTGGAAATTAAAACAAATTGACGACATCACTCTTTGATTTCCCGCCAAAAACCTTAGTGACCTCAGTTACGCACTGTGTGTAAGTGAAGCCATTGTTTTTTTTTTAATTTGTCCAAAAGCTGTCAATGTGTGTGTGTGCGCATACGTAGATAGATATATTTTATGCCCTTCCTGTGCACGCAACGCTCTATCTACACGAGTAATTCATCGAAGCATTTAATATGGTGCTAAAAACACATTAAGCCATCTGGAGTGTAGTTTTTCTACTAGCTAAAATCACACGTGCGAATAGAAACTCATAAATAATTCACTTATAATTTGAAAAACTCTTGTGTTTTTCAGTGCAAAAAATGTTTTATGAAGACATTTTTTCTCTGTTTACGATGGTATTATCATGTGATTACATAACATGACACATATTATGTGCCGACAACATGTTTACGCAGATGTATGTAATGCGCAAATGCATGAAATTTGCAATTATCAAAATATTTTGTAATAAAAAGGACTTAACTGACTGTGGCGTAACGAAAAATGGTTTTGACCGCAAAGAAAATTTGCCGTTAAGTTCATCAAATTATTATGTATTGTACGACATTGGGGGTATTATTATGTATTGTACGGGTAATCATTAAGTAAAATTTCCTTTCTCCAGAGCAATATTTCAACAAGCGGGACCCCACGGTTACTTAATAAAAAGAAAGAACTTGTGTAATTTATATAGCAAATGGCAACTCTGCGTCTGTCATCAAGTGACACTTAATAACAGTGTTAGTTTTGATTTTGGCCGCGGGCCAAAAGATCCTTGTATGATTGTAGAAACCCTCAAGTAAATTTATTGTAGCAAAAGTTTGATTTTGTGTGTCCGAATCATCTACGCTGTTGGCCGCGGGGCCTTTATAGCTTCACCCGACAAACAGCAAAAGTTAGAGTCCATACACTCTAGTTCCCTTTGTTCCAGTTGCTTCCCGCAACATAACTGCTTCGAGTGATTTTGTTTTTTAAATATGCCTTCATGTGCCTGTACAGCACATGAAAGCATATTATTTAAAAATCTGTATTCGAAAGAAAGGAAGTAAGGGCAACGGGAGGGTCGGTGTGAACATGCCGCGGGCGGCGGTAGCGTCTGATAGGAGGGGGAGTTACTAGTACTGGCATACTGTTTAAGTAACTCCAGAAACAAAAAAAGTAGACGGTTTACAGATTTTTTGAACTTTTTTTCTTTAGCTTAAGACAACCGCCGGAGGCGGATTAAATGTTGAGAGCGCCCTAGGCAAGCACCTCATCGGCGCACCTCTAGCGACCATATATTATAAATTTAGCTTCTCTTTAATTAATCTCAACTATAGCTGCTGTTGTAGCAACCACAATTTCTTTCCATGTATACACGCACTAGCCTCAATCTTCGAGCGTATCAGAGAACTTTACAATAATTTTATAGCATTCATGTTATGCAAACTCGTCTAGGGTTTGTGTCACGGCCGATGCACGCGATCGACGCGACGAACGCACAACATTGCAGTTATATCTTACTAACTTCTATTATGACCACGGCATATTCTCACCGACCCTCCCGATGCCCTTACATTCCTTCTTTCAGATACAGATACCGCACACAGGATCAGACACTGACTTCGCCGGCGAGGTCGAAGAATCCCTTGCCCGCCGGCCGGTGCAGAGTACCACGGCGAGACACCTAGTATATGCTCTCCCCCATAGCGAATGCTCAAGCCGAGGCCGTTTCTCCTTAAGGCGCACTTGCCCTTCTGGCTCGAGCGTAGTGGTTGCACGCTTGCCCTCTTGTCCAGTGAAGCTGTAAAGGCCCCGCGGCCAATAGCGTAGATTATTCACACACACACACACACACACACACACACACACACACACACACACACACACACACACACACACACACACACAAAAAGGAAATTAGGCGATGTAGGAATAATAAAAAAGCGGACCACGCTTCGAAAGCTCTAAATCTCTATAGAATCATCTCTATAGAATCTCTATAGAATCATCATCATTGTGCATACTTACTTACAAAATTAATTTAAATATTTTTTTTTTCTTTGCTTAAAAACTTCCACGCGCGCGCCCTTTTGTAACCTCGCGCCCCTAGGCACATGCCTAGTTTGCCTTAGGGATAATCCAACCTCTGACAACAGTTCACAAGGTGGACCGGTGACCTGGTAAGGGTCGCAGGTCACTGGATGCGTTACAAAGCCGGTTATCGGAGGGACCTATGTAGGACATTGTAATGTAGTGGACATCTGTCAGCTGATGATGATGATGATGATGATAAATTATCAATATCAATGTTAAGAATTCTCGCTTCAAGAATCGAACCTCGATATAAATATAATACAAGGTTAATTCGATACTACAATTATGGAGTCCTTCATTAATCACTTTTTTTTGCAACTTTTTAACCTCCTCCCCCCTGGCCATACGTGGTGAGGATTTAGACTAAGCCCCCTACCCAAAAGCACGAGTATTTTTATTGGTACAAAGTATCTTAAAAATTTCCAGGGCGAGTCAAGGTCATGCGCCGCTTTCAAGGCGAGTTGATTCAGAAATCACGTGTTCTGGAAAAAAATAACACACGAAATATCACAAGAGTTTGTGTAGTAAGCTTTCAATCTTTCTACACAAACTCTTGTGATATTTCGTGGCTTTTTCCGAACTTACCCCCTTTCGAGCCTCACGAGATTAATGAACAACTCCTCTGCCACGTGAGAGGTTAATTTGCAATATTTGCTGTCTGTCTGTCTTTCCGGTTCAAATTTTGCGATCCATTTTTCAAGCACTCACAGGTATTCGATCGAGCTGAAAGGACATTGTTCTGTGCCCATACCTGATTTGCCCCAAAACAGCAATGAATAAATACTTGTATGATTTTAAATAACCCATAAATTCTCTTAAGGCATTTATTATTAAACGGACAAGCGTTGAAATCGCAATATTGCACAAAAATTATTAGATTTTGAGGTTATATTGTGTGTTGACATTTACTAAAGATGTCGGCGACTTCGATATAAGTACTTAAAATACTTTGAAATATTCGTTTTAGATTGCATATTGTCCGATATATACGGACAATATGCAATCTGCCATTATTTATGGCAAATATGCCATTATTTTAATAAAATAGATAAATAATGATGGCATGGCTCAAATGTTTGTTGGTTCTGGGGCAATTTTCGACAATGTCCTTTGGCATACGTATGTAAGTTCGGTGACAATGCAATAATATGGTACCATGCAGAACTAGAACACGTGAACTATACAACGTAGCCCCCTAGTGCTTAAACTTGTCACATTGGTAATTATAAGTATTATACAAATAGATAGTGTTCAGGGTTTGATATTCGTATTGACGAGTGATGTAGATCCAGACGGTGTCCAAGGTCTGATGATGAAGCCAGAAGTGAGCCATAGGAACTCCTAAACTAAGTAAGATATCTTATTCTTAATAAATGCTCGGATTGTTATTACATGGTGTAGGGTTTAATCCCACCTAGAACCTTTGTTATTATTTTTAAGGGATGAGTAAATATTAAATCAAAATAAAATAAAGTAGCACGAAATACTGACACTAATTATAAAACTAAATCTTGTCCGCGTGGTATGGTGGCAAGAGCGCCGGCTGCATTGCCTCGCTGAACAGCTAAGCTAATTTTCTGCGCGAGGAATAAGCCAGCCCTCTTGTCACCTGTAGAGGCAACAAATCTGGGTTTTATAGTTTCTTTTTTAAATTTTGTGCAGTTACTCCTTGGGCCTAGCTTTTCCACCGCAAACGGCACAAAAATGTTATCTCTACTAATAGATACATACTTGTGCCGCTTGCCCAAATCTGCCTTCTCAGCCGCAGCTCCCGCCTGACACTGATTCCCTGAGGAGGGACGGAGCCAATGTATCAACGCATGTGGCGTCCCACATAAGGGCCCGCCCTCGATCCCAGGGGATCAGTGTCATGCCATCGGGTCTCTTGCCATCATCACGGAACATTCCTACCCGTTCCAAGACTGCAGGAACGTTGATGGTGGCAACGTTTTTTTTTTATAACCTCATGGCGAAAAAGAACACCGACACGCCAAAAAAATTCCATACGAGATCTGGTTTTTACCTGCAACCTTAACCAGGCCATCGGCCCATTTTTGGGGCCTGTCCACGCCAAGATTCAGACTTAAGGCTTCGTAATTACTTGGCGTATTATACGAGTCAGTCTTTTATTATTTATTGTACCATTCCATAGGTTCAAAGACTTCAGACATCTTGAAAGATAGCTAATAGAAACGGTTATAAACATCTGGATGATAAACAGAAGATCTTTCAACGCTTCTCACCTATTGCGAGCATCAAAAATAAACAAATTCAACACAAACCATTATAAATTAACATGTTTAGACATTGTTTTTTGGGTAAATGCGCGCGCTGCGGTGAAAGGTTGATTTATATATAACGCCACCTATCGGTAGCGCGCGAAAGTGATTGATTTTGGCGGATTAATAAATAGCGGGAAAAGTTTTTTAATCGAATTAAAAGGAAAATCCGAATGAATATTTATACCCGTTTTTTGGGAAGACGTGTGGACTTTCGTTACGGAATATAAGTCACAATGTGACAGGGACTATCTACATTTCACACTCAAATAATTTATTTTGTACTAGTTTCTGCCAGCAACGTCGTCTGCGTTGACTATAGACAGGAACCTTACATTTTTTCGAGATAAAAAGTATCCTATGTGTTAATCCAGATAATAAACTATTTGTGTGCCTAATTTCATCCAAATCCGTTCATCCGTTTTTGCGTGACTGAGCAACAAACATCCATGCACCTAAACATCCAACCTTTCACATTTACTCGTATAATATTAGTAGGAAGTAGGATAAGCCCTGTAAAAGCAGTTACAAATGGACAATACTACATTTGTTTAAATCTCTTCTACTACTCTCATAGTTTGTCTCCTATTTGCTTGCTGGTTACAGGGACTTTTGATTTGCCCTTGATGATATTGACGGAGATAGAATCTACCACCGGAGCAGAGCGGTGGCAGATTAGTAAGTTAAAAAAAAATGTAAATATGACAATTTGTAAATACTTCCACAGGGTTTATGCAAAATTAACGATTTGAGTTTGAGTTTCAAAGCGGTGTCTACTGAGAAGACCCAGCGAGAAATTCAACGGGCTTGTCTTTTTGTTTAATTCCCTTTTTTAAATTTTTAGTATATGTAATAACAATGTTGAGATTACAAATAAAGTTTCAATCAAACTCCAGTGATACATTACGATCGAGATATGACACGAATTTAAAGATAATGATAGTTTTATAACGTTAGACGATTAAAGGCAACATCCGCCAAGGATTTGTTTTTACGTTGATACATATGAATCAGGATATGTTTGGGTCATTTACCTGAGAAGGTTTTTATAAATCGTCAAGAAAGTAACTATTACTACCACCACTTCAGAATGTTACTCCTGTGGGGAAGGCAAGTAAATCATCCAAAAGCCGCGTGTAGTCGTAATTGCACGCTGCGCGGTTAAGCCAAAAATTCAATAATCGATCCGCACTTATTTCAATTTTATTTGACACGCGGAGAACACGTGTTACTACTTGCTTTGCAGGTAGTAATTATTGCTTCACTTTAATGCGCGCCCGCGGCTTCTGGATTATTATTATTCTAAGGACGTTCTGTGCAGGTCAAAGGATCGCCAGAACTACTGGCTTAGTGCTGTGCCTATCCAGGTTTTACCTGCGAATCCGCTGCGAACTGGTACTGAATTTTTTTCCAGAGAACCAAAAATCCAGCTCCTATTGTTTCTTGACCATGGATACTATGTCCTTCAGCCGCATACATAGAATTATGTTATAAACCATTTCTATATTAATTCTACTCCCCGATGAACTTGATGACACCGATGAAAATGAAATTGATGAAGTACCCCCCTCAGGATAGTAAAGCAATGGATACTTTACATACCAATTGGGACAGCCGTTTTGAGGGAAATCGAAAAGGTTCGTCAATCGTTTTATCACTTTGTTACAATTACATTCACATTCTAATTTAAAATAAATTGACGACATCACTTTTTGACTCCCGCCAAAACTTCTGCAAGCACAAACACTATCAGACCAATAAGGCAATCATTGAAACCTATACACGGTTTAATTTGAGTCGTCCTGGAGGGAATGCCTTGCTGATTTTTTCAATGCTTACTATTCACTGGTAATTAAGAAGAATAATAAAATGCGAGCTCTGCGGAAGATGTGCGGAGTGAAGCTGACCGACCGCATTAGCAACAGCATAGTAAGACAGCGAGTAGGTATGAAAGATAGTATCGGTGTAAAGATGAGAAAGGGCATGCTCCGTTGGTTCGGGCATATAGAAAGAATGCCAGAGGAAAGAATGACAAAACAGATATACAATGTGAAAGTGGAAGGATGCAGGTACCGGGGAAGACCTAGACTATCTTACCACGACCAAATAAACCGAGTCTTATCTGATGGAAAAGTCAAGAGTCTCCGTAACCGGCGAGCGTGTATGAGACGAACTATGAGAGTCGAGGAAGCCAGAGAGGTATGTAAGGAAAGAACCTGTTGGAACTTTGTACTCTCTGCCTACCCCGCAAGGGATCTGGCGTGAGGTTATAGATAGATAGATAGATAGAATAAAAAGAACACTACAATAAGTAACATATCCATATCAAAACTAATTTAGTTGATTAAAATACACGTGTACTGTATATCAAGTGCTAAATTATATTGACGGTCAGCGCAACTCATCAGCTGGCCGGTAGATATCTTCGGTTTGCCGGATTTTCACCCTAGCTATGATATTCAGATAGGTCAGTAGGTAGATGTTACTTATCATAGTGTTATTTCAGTTTAATTTTCTGTTTTGGACTGGACACTGTTCGAGGGGTGGCGGCCTGATGGCCTGAAATACAGGTTCTCACCCCTAATTTAGGCACCAGACTCCCACAACTTTTATGGAAAACTAACGTAACTACTTGTTATCTTTGTGGTGAGTGAATAAAGCATTACTATTATTATTTATTCATTTTTATCAGTACCAATGAACCGTAGGCATTGAATACATCACCTGGGCGTTTGCTCTAGGACGACTAAATAGCACTGTGTATATGTTATATGTCTATTAATAGGATTTTAATGATCCTATAAGGTTGTCAACTGACTCGGGTCTACGCATCTGAAGTCACGTAGACGTGTCTACTGCGGCCTATTTTCCTTGATTCGCAACATGGTCGCTCGCTCGACTTCCCTTTAGAACCTGTTTATAATTTGATCTTAGTTGACGCAGATGATGTAATTCAATCGTAAACAATTGGCATTGATTGTATCATGGGGTTTTTCGAAACCGTAGAGCGAGCGTCACGCCGTATAAAGAACTCGAAGAGATTTGAACAGTCATTCTGTCAAATTCCTTGCGAGGTATGCAAAGAGTTCAGAGTTCTAGTAGGGTATTTTTTGCAAACCTCTCTGAATTCCTCCACTCTCATTATTTTTTCATACATGCTCGCCGATTACGGAGACTCTAGACTTGCCCTTCTAGGACACGGTGTATTTGGTCATGGTAAGATAGTCTAGGTCTTCCTCGGCACCTAAATCCCTCCACTTTCGCATCGTATATCTGTTTTGTCATAAATTCCTTCGACATTCTTTTTTACGCCTGAACCATAGGAGCATACCCTTTCTCATCTTTAGACAGATACTATCTTTCATATCTTCGCGCTTTCTTATTGCGCTGTTGCGAACGCGGTCGGTCAGCTTAACTCCGGACATCTTTGGCAGAGCTCGCATTTCGACTGCATTATCCTACTGCCATTCAGAGGGCTAAGAATGAAGACGTTGATGTAAGCGTGACGCTTTCGAGTTGATGTCCCATCCTTTACACTCAATTAATTAACTAAATACAGATGACCGTGACAACACGCTCTATCGATATAAAAATAATAATAATATTAACCCTGTTAAGAAACTGTCCCACTGTTGGGCACAGGCCTCCGTTTGGGAGTTCTGGCACAGGCGTTTAGGCCATAGTCCACCACGCTGGCCCAGTGCGGGTTCGCGAACTTCACACACCTTCGAGGAACACTTAGGGTATGCAGGTTTCCTTACAAAGTTATCCTTCACCGTTCAAGCAAGTGATAGTTAATTATTAATACGCACATATTTTCGATAAGACAGAGGTGCGTGCCTAGGTTTGAACCCGAGACCGCTGACTTTGCAGTCCAACGGTCTAACCACTAGGCTATCACTGCTCTATTCTCTCTCTCGATAGGGTTATGCTAACGTCAGTTTTGTGCAAGAAACAGTACTTGCACAAAACTGACGTCATTTACAAAATGCATAAACGTGCCTGAAAATCATACGAACTAAATCGCGGATATAGTTAATACAAAATAAATAGTGTCCGACTGAAGCTTCGGCTTCGCTTCGCCCACTTTCAGCCAAAAAATACCGCCTTTGGCCAATTCTTCGGCTTTGGTCAAAATGGGCCGAAGTTTTCACCGAAACTGAAGGTTTCCAGCAAGCACTAAAAATGAACGATCTAATTAGGAAAGATCTTTTAAGTAATTAAATATTAAAAATAATATTGTTCTACTATTATTATTTTTAACGAGAAGGCCAATTCTCGTAATTAAAAATGTCCAAAATGCAGTCTCGATCTAATCTCAATGTCATAAGTCTCACAAATGGTATTCCCATAAGATATAGACATCGACCGAATCGAGATCGGGCCGAAAATTGAGCAAAATGTAAGCGGTATTCCGAAAAAAAGTTCAATCGACATGAACAACAAATCACATGTACAAAATAAACGTCAAATTGAAGATTTCAGTTACATATTTTTTATTTAGACTGTGGCAGCTGAGATTAACATGTGATCAACAATATATTTTTAATTAATAACTTGACATCACATCGATATTAGATTGACGACGACACTGAAATCGGATCGATATTTTAGTAGAGCAGAATAGCAAATGTGAGTTATTTCATAATTAAATTTAAATCATATTGTAATTTTAATCATATTGCTAATTTAATACAGTCAACATACCTTTTTAAAAATTATGCCTATCATGAACAAAATTTCCTAGGGTTATTAAACCGTCGGCGTCAGCCAAAAATTGATCTTCGGTCGGAAACTAAAAATAAACGATATAAGTTTTAGGATTTGAGTTATATAGACCTATTAAATAAAACGTTATTCTTTACCACGTCATGCCTTAGGGAAATAGTTCGAAGCTAGTTAATGCGTTTGGAATGCACAATCTTATAATTAGATCTCTGATATTGAATCGGAACTGCCGGTGCAATTGGCGCCAAAGAAAGTGTTCGCTAGGTATGCGTGTTTTCAAAATACACCACTAATTTTAAACACTGACGATTCGATTGCTATTTCAGAGTAACGCTATAATTCTTGGTATTAACCATTTTTAGCGTTCATAATATGGCCCGGTATTCCATCCATTCAACTGAAATGGACTTAGTATAGTCATCGTTGCTTCGATGGCTAAGAACAAAAGCACCATCACGCCTATATGCCCCAAGCGAGTGGCAGAGGTGTACTGCATAAACCCATTTCTCGACAACGATGGTAGGTACCAAAATTCTAGTCTCCATACTGATTTTTGAGAAAAAAACGAGCGAGCCTTACAGTAGTCGCATATGATGTGTAACATCTGTCATGTTATCCTACTATGAAATTGAGATGATTCATTGGTCAAATCAAATAGTGCGCACTTCCCTGCAACACATATCCGTCCCTTTTCCAAAATCACTCCCACAAAAAATATCCAGCAACCGTTTTTCTGACCTAGGATCTCTATCAAAGAAAAATATTTTTTAATAAAAAAATAATACCAATATCAGTCTGGAATTGTGTCCGGTATAATAGTAATAGACTTGCCTTCCAATACATTGGGAGCTAACATCGTAGGCTGTATGTGGGTGTACAAAATACACCTCTGCTACTCCCGCTTGGGAAATATAGGCTCCGCTCATCGGATCTGTCACTCGCGGGTACGACGCTCGCACTGGACTAATCTTTTTGTGACCCACAAATGTTTGGTATATGTATATGAATTTCATATGCGTAAAGCTGCACGCGTCCGGAAGATCTACTCTTAATTCCCTACACGTAGTCCCTGAGCAGTGTTAAACGAGCACCTCCACCGGAGGTAGGCTACGTTGTTGATCACCACCCTTCCAGCAAAATTATGCTGGCAAGCGACACTGTGCGCTGTTGGCCGCGGGGCCGTTATAGTTTCACCGGACAAGAGGGCGAGCGTGCAACCACTACGCTCGAGTCAGAAGGGCAACTAGCTCAAGGGCACCTCAAGGAGGAACAGCCTCAGCTTGGGCAGTCGCTATGGGGGAGAGCATATGTAGAGCGAGCGTAGGTGTCTCGCTGTGGTGCTCTGCACCGGCCGGCGGGATTCTTCAATCGTCTAATTCTCCGGCATGTTGTGCGGAGTTACCTCACGAGGAGGTGGGTCTAACCCGATCATACCAATTAGGAACTCCGTCTAAATTCCACCTCATTAGGCTCTTTCAACCTATTTCAATAGGCTGCCACATCCCTTCAGGTGAGGGTTCAATAGCTGACCAATCTTCAATAAAAAACGCGTCAACGACACAGGAATAATTCATAGTGCAGAGCTATATTAACGAAAAATTGGATATAAGTAGCATTAAGGAAAAACCCCGTTGAAAAAAAACTAACTAGAAGGCCTTTGAAAAATATTGCACAATTTGACCTTTAATACCGTACTTAAATTATTTATGAGATTTCTTAGTAAGCGACTGTCACTTGCTGAAACTGAAGGAAAAAATGTTAAGGAAACTTCCATGTTCCAGAGGCCTTTCGCTTTTTACAATGATGTGAATTAATTTGTTCCTCGAAGCAGAGTTGGGGAAAAAATAATTGTGATAACAATTACATTTGTATTGAAATATTCCGGATTTTATCGCGGTTTATTTTTAGTTTTTAAGTCCCCAAATTTCGAGTGGTCTACAGCACTCATGGTCACGTTAGGGGCTGAGGTGTTTGACGTCCAAAAGTCATTGATGATCCAGAGTAGGTACTTAAGGAGGATTAATTTAATTGACTGCCTCGTTGGTTGCCACTCAAAGCGCATCGCTTGGTGATCACGAGGTCCTGGGTTCAATTCCTAGGTCGGACAATTGAAGTTTTTCCAACGAAAACTTCCAAGTATGAGTCCGGAGTCTGGAATGCCCAGTAAATGGCAATAGGCTGGCCCCCTATTACATGAGACCTAAGATCGTCGGCGAAAAGTGTATGTACTCAGTACACCTCTGCAACCCCCGCTTCGGGAATATAGGCGTGATGGTGTGTAATTTAATTGTAACTGGTTTTTTTTTTTATTTAAAAACGTAACCCCACACTGGGATTTATTCCTGTGTCGTGGGTGCGTTTACAAACATGAAAATTCACATACACAAATACCCAGACCGGAACAAATAATTGTGGGTCACACAAAGATTTGTCCCGTGCGGGAATCGAACCCCGACTATTAGACATAGTGGGCGTAGCGGCTCAAGCCCTTAACTACTGCTCTAAATCGTCCGTTTTGTATAAATAAACCCCGTCACGCCTATATCTCCAAGCGGAGGTGGCAGAGGTGTATTGGATACGACCAATTTTTACCGACGATGCTAGGTCTATACCTATATACCTATAGGAGTATACCCAACACAATTCCAGACTGCGAACTAATACTAAATTTTTTTTCTATTAAAGTTTTTTATATCGACAAATTGATTTGTCCGACCTAAGATTAGAACACAAGACATCGTGATTGTTACGAGCATTATTCGGCACTGGACCAACGAGGCAGTCAATTTTTAACTCTATGGAAATCTCCACAAATAATGAGTTCACGGGAAAAGTACTGATATGCATTCACCACATGTCTATTACTACGAAACGTTACCAACTTTATTTTCTTAAACACACAGTCCATATTCCTATGTCAAACATATAAATGCAGCCAAACTTTTGAGATGGGACAATCAAATACCAACTTTATGTCATCAAAAATAAAGATCTTGCTTCTTTGTTATTTATTGCGAATGCAAGTATTGACGTCATGTCTCTCGAAATTAATTCTCCTGTAATATAAATTGCACTTTAACGGAGTTAAAATAAGGTGTAAGTTTGAATGTATGTATAAATATTAGGATAAATTTTGGAGTAGTCAGATTGTCTAGAAGCGTGCTATAGGTCACGTAACCAAAATGTACGCAGGTTCATTAAAACACGATACTGTCCGATAAAAGTATATTAGTAAATATGAATTACATTGAGATTAAAGTTATAACATCTATTAGGACCTAAAATCGTCGGCGAAAAGTGATGTACAGGAAGTTTTTTTTATTAGATAGATAGATAGATAGATAGATAGATAGATTACTCTTTATTGTACACCAATACATTTACATAGAGAAAAAAAAAATTAAACAAAGGCACAATTGGCGGTCTTATCGCTAATAGCGATCTCTTCCAGACAACCAAAACTGAAAGAACAAGACAAAAAGATATACAAAAAATAGAGGGCAGTAGGTGGCGTACATTTATTAGTTAAGTTTTACTTTAATAGGTATATATATGATGTAAATATATATGATACATAACAATATACAAATATAATAAAGGTAGGAATAAAGAAACGGCATGATAGTACGTGACTTATTACAGAGTAAAAGTGGTGCTTAACGAAAGAAAGTGGTCCTTAACCATTCTTTTAAAAATGGCCAATGACTCTGCGCGTCTTACTGACACAGGCAATGCATTCCATAGACGAACAGCTTGGACTGAGAATGATTTATCAAGAAATATCTTGGAATGCATTGGTGTTTCAAGTCTGAGATTTTCCGACGACCTTAAGAACCTTGAATGTGCCTCACGGAGAAACTCGAATCGTTTTTTGAGGTATAAAGGAGTATTAGGATCAAACAGAGTGCTGTATAGAAGTGATAGTATGTGAGCATTCCGGCGAAAGCGAATTGGTAGCCACTTGAGCTTAGCACGAAATTCAGACACATTAGCCCTGTTAAGAAACTCTCCCACCGTTTGGCACGGGCCTCCACTCGAACTGAGAGGGGTTAGGCCTTAGTCCATCACGCGCGCTCGCGGCCTATTTAAAAATTGTCATATTTATATTTTTTTTTAACTTACTAATCTACCACCCGATTGGAAGGCGGCCTCCATTGAGAGATTTATCTCTGTTCCCAAGCGAAATTGAAAACATACATTCTGTCCTCATGTAAATCATAAGACATATTTTGCTTTCGAATAGTATTCCCCGAAAACCTTATGGAACGGATATCCTTTGATCTAAATCGTTCTGTATTCATATCTCTAACAAGGATATGTTATTTTCCATATATTATTGATATTTATGTGGGACGTATAACATTGTATTTAGTTACATACAACTCTTATACTTAAATTTATTATAAATAAAGCTGGTTCATTCCTCGCTCAAAAGATTAGTTTGTCTATTCAGCGAGGAGACGCAGCCAGCATTCTTGCCACCATTTCACGCGGTCTTTTTGATAATGTTTTTTTTTGTTTTTATTTTAGATAAATAAATAAACACCGTCATGAAATAAAACTATTTTTTCGGATTTTATCGCGGTTTATTTTTTGATTTTTAAGTTCCCAACGTTCAATATTTAGCGTTGAAAACCTTACACAATAGAAAGGATATCACTATTCTCCGCGCGGATAAAGGAAATGCTATGGTCATTATGGATACCTCAGATTACAATGTCAAAATACTCTACTAATAGAACTTTTATCGGATGCAAACACATACAAAAAGGTCAAGACAGACCCAACCACCAGTATATTAAAACAAACTACTGATTTAATAAAGAAATACTCCGAAACATTGAATCACTAACACCTTCGTGCGCAAAACCACCAAAGTTGTATGGGCTCCCAAAAATACATAAACCGAATGCTCCCCTACGTCCAATTGTTAGCCAAATCGACACACCAACCTACAGATTGGCTCAGCACGTAGCGAAAGTGCTCTCGCCACTCAGAGGACACACAAGAGCACATGTTAAGGATCATACCATTTTGTTAGTGAGATCAAAAATCTACATCTTACTGACAATGAAACTATGGCCAGTTTCGATATCCAGTCTCTATTCACATGCCTACCTGTACGGGACTGTGTCGAAATTGTAGAAAGGTAACTAGCGGAGAACAACATGCCAGCGGAATACTCAGAACTATTGAGACACTGCCTTACATCTGGCTACTTACTGTGGAAGGAGCAGTTCTACAAGCAAGTAGATGGTGTGGCAATAGGCTTCCCTGTATCTCCCATTGTTGCCGATATATATATTCATGGAAGACTTTGAGGAGACAGCCCTTCGTACCTCACCTGTAAAGCCAAGTTTCTACAAGCGGTACGTAGATGATACTTTAACAATATTACCATCTGACAAAATTAATGTATTCCTTAATCATCTTAACTCCATTAACCCTAAAATTCAGTTTACAATGGAGTTGGAGGCAAACAATTCCCTAGCTTTCCTAGATGTCTCAGTAATCCGTAACCCTAACAACACCTTAAGCCGTACGGTTTATAGAAAAAAGACCCATACTGATAGGTACTTAAACGGTGAATCTCACCACCATCCAACACAGTTAGCTACCGTGGGTAAATCTTTGTTTCAGAGAGCACAAGGGATCTGTGACAAGAAACATCTGGCTGCCGAGCTTCAACATGTCAAGCAAGTCCTGCACGACAATAAGCTTCGAGTCCCACGCCAACGTCACAGTAACCGAGTGAAACCAGCCACAGTTGAGCGTCTCCCTGCTGTACTACCTTACATGAGAGGAGTCACGGACAAGATTGGCTACATCTTGAAGCGTGCTTCGATTAAAACATTTTATAAGCCGCCGAAGAAGATCAGTCAATTTTTACCATCTGTCAAGTGTCAGATCCCTCTACAAGATGCAGGAGTTTACAAGCTTGATTGTGAATGTGGTCTCTTTTATATAGGACAAACAAAAAGACCGGTAAAAACTCGGGTTAAAGAACACATAGCTGACCTAAAACACCGTCGCTCAAAGAAGTCTGCAGTCTGTGAACATGTCCTTGACCGCACCCGCCATAACATCAGATTTGATAGACCACAAATCCTCGTGAAAGAACACCGATTCCTACCAAGGATGGTTCGCGAGGCTATTGAAATTGAAAAACATCCTAATTTCAATAGAGAAGATGGCTGGGTGCTTCCGTCGTCTTGGGATCCGGTAATTAATATAATCAAATCCAAAACCAAGCATAACACTGCAAGACCTCAAGACACCGTGAGCTCATTCTGCGTAGATCGGACCAACAACAACAAAAATAATTAAGAAGTTTGAGGGTACCCCGGAACAACTATGCCTATTGGACGTCTAACACCTCAGTCCCTCCCGTGACCATGGGTGCTGCAAAGCACTCGAAACGTCGGGAACTAAAAATAAAATAAAATAAAAAAAAATAAACCGCGATAAAATCCGTAAAATAGTTTTATTTCATGTGTAATATTCGCGTAAATCTAAGAACTCAATAGTCTATTAGTAATAATATAATATCAGCCTATACTGCCCACTGCTGGGCGAAGGCCTTCTCTCACAAATAGAGGTGAGAGAGATTAGGTCATACTCCACCACGCGGACCCAGTGCGGATTGGTGGAGGCAGGTTTGTGGCAACCTGCTGTTGGAACTTATCAAGCCGCCTTTAAGGCTTCCAACTCGGCTTAACGACTACCACATTAAGTGGTAACCGGGACCAACGGCTTAACGTGCCTTCCGAAGCACGGAGACGCTCGAATATGAAAATGCCACAAACGGTCACCCATCTCAGGCCGAGCGAGTCGAACGCTGCTGAACCTTGGTGATCGGTAAGAACACCGCGGTCGCACAGCGCTACGAGCGCCTCCATTCTATTAATGTTGTGACTTAATTCAGCCGGTATTGTCACAGCTGGGCAAAGACCTCCTCTCACATTAAGGTGAGAGAGATTAGGTCATACTTCAGGACCCAGCGGTGTGATGAAGGCAGGTTTGTGACACTTGCTGGAGTATAAAATAATTCCAACTTGGCCGGCTTCTGTTAAGGAAAAATTTAGAGAAATATATATTCTAACTGTTGCCTCACAATTTATATATGAAAATCTTCTATATGTTAAAAAGAATATCAGTAACTTTGAAAAATATAGCGACATTCAACATGTTAATACACGGAACAAAGATGATCTTATTGTACATTCTACTCGTCTCCACAGAATTAGTAATTCTTTCATGGGGCAATGTATACGCTTCTACAACAGATTACCCATAAATATCCGAAACATGCCTATCAATAAGTTTAAAAAGGCAACAAAAACTAGGCTCTGTAAGAAAGGGTATTAACAAATTTCGTATTATCTTGTCAATAAAGCAGATTGGGTTTGAGTAGGTCCTCAAACAGCAACATTATCTATATAAATGAAAATGAATGCCTAAATGTGTTGCTAAGCGCAAAACTCGAGAACGGTTGGACCGATTCGGCAGAATTTTTTTTTGAAATATTCATTGAAGGCCGGGAAAGGTTCTTATGAGTATAAAAAATGGAAAAATGCACAGAAAAACGTAAAAACCGCATTTTTCTTTTTCCCATAACAACGCGTGCGTAGCCGCGGGTAACAGCTAATGTATAATACAATTTTGAAAAGAAAAATATGGGTATCAGAAAGACCAAACAAATTAAGTGAAAAGATTAGCCCGCTGAGTTTCTCACCGGATCTCCTCAGTGGAGGCCGCGTTCCGATCCGGTGGTAGATGTAAAAAATGTTATAATTTTGACGTTTGTGACGACTATTGTATTGGATTATACAAATAAATGATTTTTGATTTTGACTTAAGCCACATTAAGTTGTAACTGTGACCAATGGCTTAGCGCGCCTTCCGAAGCATGGAGACGCTCAGATATATGAATGCCTCAAACGGTCACCCATCTCAGTCTGACCGAGTTGATGACTTATCCTAGATGATTGTTAAGTATGCTGCGGACCCGTAGTGTTACGAGCATCTCTTTTTTATTAATTAATAGCCTATTTTATATAAAAGAGACATTACTTACCTCTATCTGTCTATATCATCACGCCAGATCCATTGCGGGGTAGGTGGAGGGCACAGATTTCTGACAGGTTCTTTCCTTACAGACCTCTCTGGCTTCCTCCACTCTCATAATTCGTTTCATACACGCTCGCCGGTTACGGAGACTCTTGACTTGCCCTTCGGATAAGACACCGTCTATTTGGTCATATTGAGACAGTCTAAGACTTCCCCGGTACCTACATCCTTCTACTTTCCCATCGTATAACTGTTTTGTCATTCATTTTTCCGACATTATTTCTATATGCCCGAACCAACGGAGCATACCCTTTCTCATCTTTACACCGATACTATCGTTCATACCTACAAGCTTTCTTACTACGCTCAGACATTACAATAATAAAAAAAGACAATTTATGAGTTAGCTATTATTTGAGCGAAGAAACGATATAGATCTATTAAAAAGTTCGCCATGTTTTAGAAAAACATTTCTGTGTGATGAATTACAAAATTTCTACCCTTAAATATAGACGTTCAGGTAGATTTTTTTTTATCTCTAGCGGGTCTGACGTAATATCAGGTAAAACGGTCATCACTCGTACATTGGATAGTAGAAGTCATGCTTAGGGTTGTCGACCATACTGGTTAAAAATAGTATTATAATGTGACTGCCTCGTTGGTCTGGTGGTAAAGCGCATCGCTTTGTGATCACGAGGTCCCGGGTTCAAATCCTAGGTCGCACAAATGTAGTTTTTCTAACGAAAAATTCCCAGTATGAGTCCGGAGTCTGGAATTGTGACCTAACATCGTCGGCGAAACGTGGGTGTACTCAGTACACTTCTGCCACCCCCTCTGGGAAATATAGGCGTGACGGTGTGTTTTATATATTTTTTAGTTTATAATACTGTTTACACTTCAACAAAAATAAACTTTATTCATTGTTTATTGCTGTGATAGTCTAGTGGATAGACCGATGGATTGCAATGTCAGAGGTCTCGGGTTCAAACCCAGGCACGCACCTCTGTCTTTTCAAAAGCATGTTCGTATTAAAAATTAATGATCACTTGCTTTAACGGTGAAGGAAAACATCGTGAGGAAACCTGCATGCCTAAGAGTTTCTCGAAGGTGCGTGAAGTTCGCCAACCTGCACTGGGCCAGCGTGGTGGACTATGGCCTAAGCCCTCTCAGTTTCAGAGGAAGCCCGTGTCCAACGGTAGGAGAGTTTCTTCACAGGGCTAATATTATTATTATAAGCCCTGCGGGGGCGCTTATAAATAATCTACCAACGGATCGAAACGTTGCCTCCACTGAGAAGATCCGGCGAAGAAACTCAGCGGGTTTATCTTTTTTATTTCATTCTCTTTCTCTTTTCCCGTTTCTATTTTTTTTATCATATTGTGTGGATACAATGTTTAGGTTACAATAAAATAGTTTAAGATCGAGCTCCAGTGTGATGCCGTACGACCGAGATATGAGACTAATGACGTTATTTATAAAGAGTGTCTAAAGGATTCCAGATGGATCAGTCCCCACAAGCAGCACGTTCACGAGTATGACTACTGGAACAGCCATCACTTCCCTCGACCATATTGGATAGATATTATATTCTATTTATTAACTTATCTCGAAAAAGAAACCTTTTAATTAATAAATAGAATCATTTGGTAAGTTTAACTTACACCCACCTTAAATATAGATATAGGTAAAAAACTTATATTATTCTTAAAAGGTAGAGACAGAAAAAATAATTAAAAGAGTACTTCTCCATAAAAATGACTGTATATATACTGTGTGAATGTACCCCGCAAGGGATCTGGCGTGATGATATAGATAGATTACATTATACAAAGGCAGACGGCTTGGTCCAGTGGTTGTGATCTTAACCTGTCTGTCCACTAGAATAAAAAGTCGCGGGTTCGATTCTTCCAGGTGACTGGATTAATCTTTGTGTAACTTACAAATATTTATTTCGATATGGGTGTGTGTGTATAAACATAAATGAACAGCCGAACATCTTCGACTTCGCCGGCGAGGTCGAAGAATCCCTTGCCCGTCACCCGGTACAGAGCACCACGGCGAGACACCTACTATACGCCCTCCCCCATAGCTACTGCCCAAGCCGAAGCCGTTCCTCCTAGAGGCACCCTTGAGGTAGTTGCCCCCTTGCCCTTCTGGCTCAAGCTTAGTGGTTGCACGCTCGCCCTCTTGTCCGGTGAAGCTGTAAAGGCCCCGCGGCCATCAGCGTAGATCATTCACACACACACATACGATAGGTAAGGTATGTGAATGTCATGTAAACGCACCCACGACAGGAATAATTTCAGGTTCTATGTTTTTATTATTAAAAAAAAATACATAAATACTTACTTCTTGTACAATAGTTGGTAACCCTGGCCGCGCGGTGCGTGCGTGCGCGCAGTATGGTGTGATGTTGGGGGCGTGGCTTTAAGTAAATTCCGAGTAGCTATCTAGGTTAATTGTGACGTAGCGATGTGACTTATTAAACGGAGTTTTATACTTCCTTGCATTATATTGCGGGCTTCAAATCATAATCAATCAATCGGGGCGTACAAACAAAAATTAGAATGCTCGTTTTTAATGCTAATTTATCATAATACTAGCGACCCGCCCCGGCTTCAGATTTAGCGCAGTGGTTAAGAGCTTAAGCCGCTTCGCTCACTGTGTCTAATAGTCGCGGGGTCGATTTCCGCACGGGTCAAATCTTTGTGTCACCCACTATTATTTGTATCGGTCTGAGTATTTGTGTATGTGAATTTTCATGATTGTAAACGCGCCCACGTTACGGGAATAAATCCTAGTGTTAAATTGATTTAGTGACTTCACTACCAAACCACACACACGTATAAAGTTCTACTTCTTGATTAGCGTTACTCGGTAATTAAAACTGGTTGAACCGTCAAACTCGTATTATTTATTTTATATAAGCCCTGCGGGGTACTTACAAATTGTCAAATTATTATTTTTTATTTAATCTAACTACTAAATTTACCACCGGATCGGAATGCGGCTTCCACTGAGAAGGTCCGGCAAAGAAATTCCGCGGGTTTTCCTTTTTATTTTATTCTCTTTCTCTTCCTTCTTTTTCAATTTTTTTTTTCAATCATTTTATGTGGGTATAATGTTTCGATTACAATTAAACGACAAGTTTACGAATTTGCTCGAGTGTGAGCCTCACAACTGAGATATGAGACTAATTATGTTATTTCTAAGAAGTAAGTTTCTAAAGGATTCCAGATGGACCAGTCCCCACAAGCAGCGCCCGTTCACGAGCATGACTACTGGAACACTTCCCTCGACCGTATTGGAAGGAATAAAGTGACCCGCGCCAGACAACCACCGCAAGCAAAGACATTATAGTGAGCATGACCAAACCAGAACACCAAAGACGATGGTCAGATTGTGTCTACAAAACGGCAATATCCCATCGGATAGGGTTACTTAGAGATGGCGAAATTCGTTCATACATAAACTTACTTGTAACTTTAATTGTGGCTTAATCTACTTCAGACTTTTCTCGGGGATGGTGAAAGATCTGACTTTGCACGTATTTATTAAACTATTTACCTCAAAGCGTGCAAGCTAAAACGTGCAGCCATTTGTCCTCTATTTTATCTGACGCAATACTTTCATTTCGTAGATCAGCTGACACGCTAGACAAAAATGTTCAGTCCGAATGCGCCGGCGCATTCGTGCAGTTATTCCACATATTATAAATTCATTTTATGTGCAGAGACGGCGTTATTCAGTACAAATTGAAAGTCAATGAACAGATTATTAAACTTAACATCGTCATGCCTATTCAGCAAGCTGGGATGGCAGAAGTGTACGATGTACATTGACTTTTCGCCGACGATATTAGCTCCCAAGGAAGGCGAGCCCATTGTTTTTATACCGGACACAATTACTGACAGCGACTGCGATTTTCCAAAAAACCTAGGATTTTAGGAAGACTTTAGATTCGAATAAAGGGCCTCGTGATCGCTACGCGCATTATACGCCACTAGATCAACGACGCAGTCAAAATTTGAGTTTACTAGTAACACAAACAAACACTGAAGTACAATTTGTCGACACAGTATTACAAACAAATGTTAAAGTAGCAATTTATCTCTGCTTACCCCGCGAACTGTAAGCAGGAAGGGCCCAGCGATATCTGGTGTGACACGTGAGGAACTAGGTTTCATTCTCGGAAACCTACTATGGCATTCCTCTGTCCTACTGAATGGAATAGGATGACCATATTTCATGTTAGTTGTTGGATTTCCTGCATTATTTTATTTTGTACATATTTATATGCTGCACTTGCTTTAACGGTGAATGAAAACATTGTGAGGAAACCTGCATGCCTAAGAGTTTCTCGAAGGTGTGAGAAGTTAACCAACCCGCACTGGGACAACGTGGTGGACTATCGCCTAAGCCCTCTCAGTTTGATAGTAGAACGGGTTCATACGGAACGTCGATCTCCATTCTGATCATATTAAAAAGGCGACAACCAGATATTTCGCGAACGCGTCCAGTCATAGGAATCCGCTGATAGCCGCCGCCGACTACGAACCTAACTCCTCTCCTATCAGCCACGACCGCCTATCGTGGTATGTTCTCACCGACCCTCCCGATGCCCTTACATGCCTTCTTTCACATCTTCTTCTTCTTTGATACCTAGTAAATGCCCTCCCTCTAGCAACTGCCCAAGCCGAGGCCGTTCCTCCTCAAGGCGACCTTGAGCTAGTTGCCCCCTTGCCCTTCTGGCACAAGGCTTCACCAGAGACTTCTGGCACAAAGCTTGTTTGGTGAAGCTGTGAAGGCCCCGCGGCTAACAGCGTAGATCATGCACATACATACTAAAGTATATCATCACCCCAGATCCCTTACGAGGTAGACAGAGAGTACAGACTTCCAACAGGTTCTTTCTTTACAGACCTCTCTGGCTTCCTCCACTCTCATAGTTGGTCTCATACACGTTCGCCGTTTACGGAGACTATTGACTTGATTTTTAAAGGTATTACTAAATATACACGCAGCCATTGGCAACAGCTACTGAAGAATAAATAATGTAGTGGTTTCGTAACACGATGTGAATCGTCTAAGCCTTCTTTGTAGATGGGCTCTTTTGAACTATTTATAACTATTTTTTCTAAGTTAGTTGTAAGTAGTCAGTGGTTAAGTACATTAGCCGCTCCGCTACTATATCGAGTAGTCGCAGGTTCGATACCCGTATGGAACAAATCTTTGTGTGACCTACAAATATTTGTTTCAGCGTGGGTTTGTGTATGTCAAATTTATGTTTGTTAATGCACTCACCACACATGAATAATTACTAGTCGGGTTACGTTTTTTATAAAAAAATATCGCTAGATCGGATCTTGCAATTCGCTCTTATACCAAAATGACCTGACGAAATAGTTACCCGTAATTTTTTGAGCACATAATTTAACATGATTTGGGACTTTTTTGTAGGTTTCTTGGACATGAAGGATTTCTCATATATTTTTACCGTTAGCAAGTAACCATTGCACGTGTATATAAAAACGCAAATGCGAATTCGAGCCACAAGAAATCTGGAACTAACAGGACGAAATAAATACATTTTTATACTCAGCTTTAAATATGACCTCGTTTCCGAGACATTTTAATTGATATTTAACCGTTTAATGAAGCTGTCCCAAACATTTTAATGCTGTTTTAAGAACGATACCAACTGGTTTTGTACACTTAATTGAACTATAAAAGAGATTAAAGTATATCACCGGATATGACGCCAAAAGGTGGTGGAACGCAATGTGAAAAATTTTAAAAATAACATTTGTTGCTAACCTTTTGTAGTTTGCGTTTATCTCTGTCTATCTATATCATTACGCCAGACTCCTTGCGGGGTAGGCAGAGAGTACATAGTTCCAACAGGTTTTTTATTACTGTCCTCTCTGGTTTCTTCCACTCTCATAGTTTTCTATCTACATCATCACGCCAGATCCCTTGCGGGGTAGGCAGAGAGTACAGAGTTCCAACAGGTTCTTTCCTTACATACCTCTCTGGCTTCCTCCACTCTCGCAGTTCATTTCGTACACGCTCACCGGTTACGGAGACTGTAAGTTTAGCGTTTATTTTATATAAAATTGTCGATTGTTCGTTCCGTGGAAAAGAAGATTTATAAAAAAAATAATTAAACACCATTTTAGGCTAGCTCTTTACATCGTCGATTATATACAGGTGTACACAGTATACCTCTGTTACCCCCGCTTGGAAAATAAGCGTGACGGTGTTTATTTTTATTATACACTAGCTCACTCACGACTTCGCCTGCCTATAGTTATTTTTGTGAGACAAAAAGTACTTGATAAAATTGATATACAATGCGAAAGTGAAAGGATGTAGGTACCGGGGAAAACCTAGACTATCTTACCATGACCAAATAGACCGTGTTAAATCTGAAAGGCAAGTCCAGAGTCTTCGTAATCGGCGAGCGTGTATGAGGCGAACTATGAAAGTGGAGGAAGCCAGAGAAGTCTATAAGGAAAAAACCAGTTAGAACTCTGTACTATCAGCCAACCCCGCAAGCGATCTAGCGTGATGGTATAGATAGAGATAGACAGAAAGTGGGCTGTATGGCAAGGGCCAAGGATGCAATCTACGGACGGACGATTTAGCGCAGTGGTTAAGAGCTTAAGCCGCTCTGTCCACTGCGTCTAATAGTCTGGGTATTTGTGTATGTCAATTTTTATGTTTGTAAACGCACCCACGACACAGGAATAAATCCTAGTGAGGGGCTATGTTTAAAAAAAAACTACCTCCTTGCCGCGGTCTCCTTTTTAAATAAGCCCTCTGAAACGCTATAAACACGTGGAAGCGATTATAGTTCTCTATATAATTAGATAGATAAAATGTACATGTCTGATTACACAGATCTATGTGCGATAAAGTTATGGCAACCTCGATTATACAAGATAATTATAATTCAATATATTAGATACTTTATATATTAGAATATGATTACGTATCATTAAAACCTCATCCTCGTTTCTAACGAAAACTTCTTAGTATAAGTCCGGAATCTGGAATTGTGTTCGGTATATAGCAATGATTAGATCTTAGATCTCTCCAGCGATGCCGCATTGACTATAGGTACATCGAAGTGTTGAAGTACTTGTATAATAACGCCACCATGTCAGTCCGAGTACAGGGGCAGTGCACGAAGGTGATCCCCATAAAAAGAGGAGTAAGACAGGGAGACGTCATTTCTCCGAAACTGTTTACGGCCACCTTAGAGGACGCCTTCAAGCTCTTGGAATGGCAAGGACTTGGCATCAACATCAATGGCGAATACATCACTCACCTTCGATTTGCCGACGACATTGTGGTCATGGCGGAGTCGCTGGAAGATCTAGGACGAATGCTCGGTGACCTCAATAGAGTATCCCAACAAGTGGGTCTTAAAATGAATATGGACAAAACAAAAGTAATGTTTAATGTCCATGTCGTACCCACCGCACTCACCGTTGGGAACTCTACTCTTGAAGTTGTCGACGAATACATTTACCTGGGACAGGCAGTCCGGTTAGGTAGGTCCAACTTTGAGAGAGAGGTCAATCGACGAATCCAACTCGGCTGGGCAGCGTTCGGGAAACTGCGCAACATCTTCTCATCCAAAATACCTCAGTGCCTAAAGACTAAAGTTTTTAGTCAATGTGTGTTACCAGTGATGACATATGGATCAGAGACGTGGTCTCTTACAATAGGTCTCATAAAAAAGCTCAAAGTTGCTCAGCGAGCTATGGAAAGAGCTATGCTCGGCGTTTCTCTACGTGATCGAATCAGGAATGAGGAGATTCGTAGAAGAACCAAGGTCACCGACATAGCCCTCAGGATTAGCATGCTGAAGTGGCAATGGGCTGGCCACATAGCGCGAAGATCGGACGGGCGTTGGGGCAGAAAGATTCTAGAGTGGAGACCACGTATTGGCAAGCGCAGCGTAGGACGACCGCCTGCCAGATGGACCGACGATCTTGTGAAAATCGCAGGAAATCGTTGGATGCAGGTGGCATCGGACCGGGTACGCTGGAAAGCGATTGGGGAGGCCTATGTTCAGCAGTGGACAAGTATAGGCTGAAATGATGATGATATAGCAATGGGGTCGCCCCTTATTATAGGGGACCTAACATCATGCCACCCCTGCTTGGGGAATATACGCGTGATGGTGTTAAAACCTCATTGGTCCAGTGTCACATAATACACATGGCTATCACGAGGCCCTGACTTCGACTTCTGGTTAGGCAAATTCTTTTTTTTCCAATACCCAGTATCAGTCCCAAGTCTGGACTTGTTAGGCAGAATCGCACTCTTTTTCCTCTTCAAGTTCCACTCCTATCGGAGGTTGGACAATAGCAGGGAAATTCTAACTTTTGAGGCTTCCGCTCCGAAGCGAGGTAGTACTGCAGCCAAACCACCCTCAAGTATTTCAACCACAAGTGGTGCCTCCTGCCAACACTTCTTTATCCGGCGATATTTCCTTGGATTATGAGCTGGAGGAATTTGTATTTGTCATTCTTCATGATGTGTCCGAGGTACGACAATAGACCCGGTCTCCGGAACTTTACATTGTTGAAGAATGAGCCCGCTGAGTTTTTGCCAGATCTTCTCATCGTTCCAATGCGGTGGTAGATCAGATTAAAAAAAATTAAAATTTGTAAATATCCCCGTAGGAGTTGTGCATGATTTGTGTTTGAGTTCAGCAAAATGTGGGTACACAGTACATCTCTGCCACCTGCTTGGGGAATATAGGCGTGATATATTTATTTCATTTATTCACGTGGTTGCATACATCAGCTGCACAAATAAGAGTATAGACTCGTACAAGTTGCACGAAGTTGCCAGATTTGTTGGGCAACATTGACCAACATATCTAAAGAATATTCTAATCTCACTCAAAACTATTTTCACTTAACATAAAAACATCGATTTCTCGCTGACAGAATTTTCATTTAGATGTCTTCGGAAATACTGTCGCCTTCATATTACATTACAACTAAAACATTTTAAAATGGCGATGGTTTGTTCACAAAGTTTTAAAGTTTGATTGGAATAGACTATATCAACACGTGATGCGGAATATTTTTCGTTTAGTGAATACAAGGCTTATAGCATTTTAATTAGAAGATGTATCTATCTATCTATATCATCACGCTAGATCCCGCTTATCTAGGGTAGGCAGAAAGTACAGATTTCCAACAAGTTATTTCCTTACATATCTCTCTGGCTTCCTGCACTCTCAGAAGATGTATTATGTTAACAGTTTTGTCTAAAAAATCAGAAAAAATACCGTGCAGAAGATGATTCAAGACGCAGAAAAAACCACGGGCAAAAACTAATGACCAATAATGTGGGCGTGACAAACGACTGTGGCAGGCGTGACGTGTGATGACTTGCCTTATCTTTACGGGGTCCGAAGTACAATTTCAACTTTTTTGGTGGGCTTTGATAATGATTTGTATGTGTAATGATAATTCTTTGCGAGAGAGCTGTGACCACAAATGTTTTTATATGAGATAATATCTATCTTTATTATCACTCCAGATCTCATGCGAGATAGGCAGAAAGAATAGCTTCAACAGGTTCTTTCGTGACAGACTTGATTGGTTTTCTCCACTCATAGTTTGTCTCATACACGCTCGCCGGTATGAGATGATATATATACCAAACAAAGGACAATAGCATCTTCATGTCAGATCCCTTGCAGAAGAAGCAGAAAGCAGAGGTTTTCATTTCAACGGATTTTTTTCCTTTCACTCCTTGTAGTATAGCAGTTTTTATATCAAATAATACATACAATGACTCAGAAAATCTAGATGTGAGGTATTAATTTTAAAAAAATCTAGTAGTGGAAATAAAAAAAAAAATTTGGACTGCCTCGTTGGTCTGGTGGCAAAGCACATCGCTTTGTGATCACGAGGTCCTGGGTTCAAATCCTAGGTCGGACAAGTGTAGTTTTTCTAACGAAAAATTCCCAGTATGAGTCCGGAGTCTGAAATTGTGCCCGGTATATGGGAATAGGCTCGCTCCCTATTACATGGGACCTAACATCGTCGGCGAAACGTGGGTGGACTCAGTACACCTCTGCCACCCCCGCTTGGGAAATATAGGCGTGGCGGTGTTTGATTTTTATTTTTATTCTTATCTACATTTCTTCAGAGGAATGTCGTCCACTGACGGTGTTTCTTTTTGTCAAAAAAAAAATCTTGTTAGACTATACTACCGATAATCGAAGGGATAAAATATAATATTATCAGCCTATACTGCCCACTGCTGGGCAAAAGCCTTCTCTCACAAATCGAGGTGAGAGAGATTAGGTCATACTCCACCACGCGGACCCAGTGCGGATTGGTGGAGGCAGGTTTGTGGCCACCTGCTGTTGGAAATTGTCAAGCCGCCTATGAGGCTTCCAACTCGGCTTAACGACTACCACATTAAGTGGTAACCAGGACCAACGGCTTAACGTACCTTCCAAAGCACGGAGACGCTCGAATATGAAACGGTCACCCATCTTAGGCCAACCATGTCGAACGCTGCTTAACCTTGGTGATTAGTTAGAACACTGCGGTCGCACAGCGCTACGAGTGCCTCGGATGGAGGGGGGGGGGGGGGGAGGATTAAATATGAATCTAGAGAAATTACTCTTGTTCAAGTAGCATGACTAGTAGTAGTAGTTCTTTTCTATTTACTAATTTTCCAAATTTTTACACTATAAATTGCTCTACTGTAATTTAAAACGTGACTCACACCCCTATATATAATCAAAGAAACTAAGAATGTTAAAGGAATATATAGATATGAAAAAGTTTCAATTCCCAAAATAGGACTGTCCCGAATCGTCAAGAAATCATGGGGCTATACCAACAGGAAACACGTGGTCGACGTAACGCCGGTGCGCGGACGCAGATCGGATGACGCAACTAGTCCCTTATTCGCTATGGCTTAACGCGACGCGTTACGCGTAATATCTTCGTGAAATAATTGCTGACAGACGGCTTGGTCCAGTGGTTAAGAGCTTAAATCACTCCGCCCACTCGTTCGAGTAGTCGCAAAAATATCTGTGTCGATTTAGATGTATGTGTGCGTGTTTATTTACCACCTAGTATGTGGTAATTTTTTAAAAACTATGGTATTCTGCATGGCACTGACATCGATATATTCGTATTAGGACTATTACATTACGGATCACAAACAAAATAGCAGCCGAGAAACGGCCGAGTCTTAGAATAAATTGTTCTAAGGGCCGGGTGTGTGTGTGAATGATGTACGCTGTTGGCCGCGAGGCCTTTACAGCTTCACCGGACTTAAAGGCGAGCGTGCAGCCACTACGCTCTAGCCAGCCAGAAGGGCAAGAGGCGACATACTCGAGGGCGCCTCGAGTATGTAAGGCGCCCTCGGTTGGGACAGTCGCTGTAGGGGGACGGGTGCACTACTAAGTGCACCGGTCAACCGCCGGCTATGGGAGGGGATCTACTACTACGTCGTCGTCGTCGCCCGTATTCTGAGCGGAAAGAAGGGATGACAAAGCATCGGGGGGGTCGGTGAGAACATGTCGCGGCTGGCGGTGGCGGCAGGGGTCGGGGGGGACTAAGGGCCGGGTTAAGACATACTTACGTATCTTTACCTACTCGTAGCTAGGAACTGTAGAAATTATTTTAAAATTTTTAATGACCTCAGATCTTCTTATTGTGGTAGTTTTTGCGAACGCGTCCTCACGTTGGCTATGATTGGATCGCACTAATTCGAAATAAGACCACACCCATAATTAGACAGAGATATTTACAAAATACCTCAGTGCCTAAAGACTAAAGTTTTTAGTCAATGTGTGTTACCAGTGATGACATATGGATCAGAGACGTGGTCTCTTACAATAGGTCTCATAAAAAAGCTCAAAGTTGCTCAGCGAGCTATGGAAAGAGCTATGCTCGGCGTTTCTCTACGTGATCGAATCAGGAATGAGGAGATTCGTAGAAGAACCAAGGTCACCGACATAGCCCTCAGGATTAGCATGCTGAAGTGGCAATGGGTTGGCCACATAGCGCGAAGATCGGACGGGCGTTGGGGCAGAAAGATTCTAGAGTGGAGACCACGTATTGGCAAGCGCAGCGTAGGACGACCGCCTGCCAGATGGACCGACGATCTTGTGAAAATCGCAGGAAATCGTTGGATGCAGGTGGCATCGGACCGGTTACGCTGGAAAGCGATTGGGGAGGCCTATGTTCAGCAGTGGACAAGTATAGGCTGAAATGATGATGCAATAATTTGTCAATAATTAAAATATTGTCATATTAATTTCAAATCTATTGCTACATTTTAGAGTTTTATTTCGAATGCCAAATTGAGTGGATTTAATATGTTTTTGCTTATCTCTATCAAGTTGTGTTCTTATTTTTTAAAAATAGTATAAATAATATATGGATGGCCACTGAAAGTAGAGAACCGTTAAACGATAATTTCACGAAATTATCGTAACGCGCCACGTTACATGTTGAATTAGTCTTAGTGAATAAGGAACCTGATTATCACCCGTTCGAGTTCCCGATGAAGCCGCCGGACGCGTGGCATATCATCACGACTATCCAGAAGGGATTGGTAGATATACTTGACGATTAGAATTTTAAATACTAACTTGCGTTGACGTGTGTAACAACGTCACGCCTATATTCCCCGAGCGAGGGCGGCAGGTGTACTGGGTACACCCACTTTTCACCGACCATGTTAGGTCCCATGTTATAGGGGTCGCCCCCTAGCAGCGCCCGCCTAGATCCCGGAGTGTCGATGCCGGCCAACGTGGGGTTTTAGTCGGTAATCAGCATCAGCATCCTGGCGGAAGTCCATGAGAATTTCCCCACGTAAAAAAAGGGGACGAGCCTATTGCCACATACCGGGCATAATTCCAGACTCCGACCTGATACGGAGAATTTTTTGATAGAAAACCTACATTTGTCCGACCTAGGATTTCAACCCCGGACCTCGTGATGGAAATGACTGACCGCGACTAGTCCAACGAAGCCTGGTTCCAAGCGCGCTCCACGGGACACCCCAAAGTTCAAACCTTATAATGTGTATGAATGATCTACGCTGTTGGCCGCGGGGCCTTTACAGCTTAACCGGACAAGAGGGGTGCGTGCAACCACTACGCTCGACCCAGAAAAGCAAGGGGGCAACTAGCTCAAGGGCGCCTCAAGAAGGAACGGCCTCGGCTTGGGCAGTCGCCATGTGGGAGGGCGTATACGAGGTGTCTAGCCGCGGTGCTCTGCACCGGCCGCTGGGCAAGGGATTCTTCGACCTCACCCGCGAGGTCGGTGTCTGATCCTGTGTGCGGTATCTGTAACCGGAAGAAGGAATATACGGGCATCGGGAGGGTCGGTGAGAACATGCCGTGGACGGCGGTAGCGGCTGATAGGAGGGTTAGTTAGGTTCGTAGTCGGCGGCGGCTACGATTAGCGGATTCCTATGATTGGACGCGTTCTCGAAGTATCGGCTTGTCGCCTTTTTAATAAAGGTGCGAATAGGTTCAAGACCGAGATCGGAATGGGCATTATTCAGAAGAAACATAGACTCGGTAGGTGGCGCTGTTGTAGACCGGGTGCGAAGCTGGAAACTGCTGGTAATGTATAAAAATAGAATGCTATTAAGATATTTATCGCTTGTTTATTAGCGCTGTGCGGTGTTCTTAGCGACCAACCAAGGTTAAGCAACGTTCGGCTCGGTCGGCCTGAGATGGGTGACCGTTTGTGGCATTTTCATATTCAAGCTTCTGGTTTGGAAGGCACGCTAAGCCGTTGGTCTCGGCTGCGGCTTGATAAGTTCCAACAGCGGGTGGCCACAAAACTGCCTCCACCAATCCGCACTGGGTCCGCGTGGTGGAGTATGACCTGATCACTCTCACCTCGATTTGTGAGAGAAGGCCTTTGCCCAGCAGTGGGGCAGTACTGGCTGATATTATTCATCATCATCTCAGCCTATACTTGTCCACTGCTGAATATAGGCCTCCCCAATCGCTTTCCAGCGTAACCGGTCCGATGCCACCTGCATCCAACGACTTCCTGCGCTTTTCACAAGATCGTCGGTCCATCTGGCAGGCGGCCGTCCCACGCTACGCTTGCCAATACGTGGTCTCCACTCTAGAATCTTTCCGCCCCAACGCCCGTCCGATCTTCGCACTATGTGGCCCGCCCATTGCCACTTCAGCTTGCTAATCCTGAGGGCTATGTCGGTGACCTTGGTTCTTCTACGAATCTCCTCATTTCTGATTTGATCACGTAGAGAAACGCCGAGCATAGCTCTTTCCACAGCTCGCTGAGCAACTCTGAGCTTTTTTAAGAGACCTATTGTAAGAGACCACGTCTCTGATCCGTATGTCATCACTGGCAACACACGCCGATATTATCATTATAAGTTATTTATATAACAAATTATCGTCACACAATTCGGACGGGAAAACAAACATTATTAAGATAACGGATTCCGAAAATCTTCAACGCATTTATCTTAATTGGTTTCTTTCGCAAATAAGTTATTTTTGGTACTTGTTCATTATATCAATGGTGTATTAATATTATTATAATAATGATTCCCGGAATAAAATATAAGCTATTATTCAATAGGGATTAGTACATATTAGGAATATCCTACTTCCTCCTAATATTAGTCGTGGTGTCTCGTTGGTCTAGTGGCAAAGCGCATCGCTTTGTGATCACGAGGTCGTGGGTTCAAATCCTACGTCGAATAAACGTCTGGAATTTGTGCCCGGTATATGGCAATAGGCTCGCCCCGTGTATTATATGGAACCTAACATCGCTGGTGCAATGTGGGTTTACACTTCTGCCATCCCCGCTTAAGGAATGTAGGCGTGACGGTGTTAATCTAAAAGATGAAATGTATAAATAAAGACATAATTAATTCTTACAACAAATCACCACCTAATAACGACGCAACTCAAAAATCCGATTATTCGAATAAGAACTTAAATACTAACAACAAAACGCTTAATTTGCTTTGCCAGCAATATCACTTACCCAGAAATCACCGGAACGTAAAGCTTGACACACACTGTATACGAGATAAAGCCGTGTACTCACTCGTCGCCATCGCGCCCGTTCGCAAAGAACTCGAGATTAGGGCAAATCATTTCTTTTATATCCATCCCGATATGCTATACACTATCTTATATACCTTAAACCTGCATTGCAATATGTACTTTAATGTTCGGTTATAAAGTTTAAAATTAAGTGTGCCAAATTGTGTTCTTAAAAGGTTATTGTTAAACAGTAAAAGTACGGTCTCGGAGATGTGCGTGAGTCACCAGTCGGCGGTTGTCAAACTTTTTCTATTCGCATAAATGATTTATACGCTTTTAATTACCGGAACTTGTATATTTTTTATTGGATTAATTTAACTACGTCATTCTGTTGGTAAGTTTTTGTGGGCTATGGATTGTGAGAAATTTTTAATCGTTTTAAAGTTAGGTTGGTACTGAAAAATCGTTATTATTAATCGAAGAAAAACATTATTCCATAATAATAGGGGCTCTCTCAAAGGTAAAGAACCTTTGAGAGAGCTTACACATTTTTCGAAGGATAATAATGTGTCCAATTATGATGGAAATATGTCCCATTACGCTCCTAGCTATGCTTTTGAAATATATGGGCTTGAAAAATAATTGTTTATTCAAAGAAATACCTTTAATACAGTGATAGTTTAGTGGTAAGACGCTTGCCTTGTATTCATGAGGTCCAGGGTTGAAATCCTGTCTCGCAACTGAAGTTTTTTTTAAAACCTATGCAACTGTCTCCTGTCAGTCCATATTGAGACCACGTGGTGGAGTATGACCTATCCTCTCTCACCTCGATTTGAGCGAAAAGGTCTTTGCCTGAACTGGTTTATTGGAATTAAACCTAAGTCAAACCAACCTAGAGTACCACGTGGTATTTACTACCACAATTAATATTGAATAAGTCATCATTAAATTAATAATACAAATAATTAGGGTATTGTATCAATCAATGGATTTAACCCTATTAACTTTACTACTTAATTTACGTTATCTGGCCTCTGTAGCTGTTAAGTCGACAGTTCCGGCTGATGTCACTGTGACCCCACAAAACATATTTAAACAGTACAACATCTTAGTAATAGTGGTAGGCATCAGAATCATGCATACAGAGCGCGCACTACATGACTTCTCGACAGATTTTAGAGAGCACTTTCCGCGGGAGCAGCGTAGAGCGCGCATCTGTGAATGATTCTTATCCCGGCCGCTAGTAATAAGATGTTCTACTGTCTACATTTGCGTATTGTGCTACGATGCTAAACCGTTAATCTATATTACAAGTGCTAAGGTTATCTGAAAATATTGTCATGCGACAAATTACAGATTATGAGGACTACAAATGAATCAGAGTATAGTATGAAAACAGCTAAGAAGTTATTGATAGCCTGTAATTGAAGAGGATTATATCCAGAAATATAATAATAATAATAAATAGTATAATAAGCGCCTAAATTATTAGGCGCTTATAATGCTATTAAGTGGAGTAGCACAGAGTTCCAATAGGTTCTTTCCTTACAGATCTCTCTCGTTCTGTCACTCTTCTGTCTGTCTGTCAGTTCGTCTCATACACGGTCGCCGGTTACGATATCAACTGGGGATTGTACTCGACGACGTGCAATTGAAGAGGCTTATTGATGATGATAAATAAAAATATGTTTCAGAATAAACGCGGAGCAGCACAAGGTTCCAACAGCTTCTTTCCCTACAGGCCTCTCTTGCGTCCTTCACTTCATAGTTCACTTCTTCGTGATTGGTGGACGTCCACCGATTACGGACACTCTCGTCTTGTCCATCGATCTATTCAACTGACCACAAGTACTAGTTGGGGTCGCCGTTGACAGAAATAATCCAAAAGGTCGGTATTTCTAGTAGTGGATCACGATGCTGGTTGTGTATGTACCAGTTTGTATACCTCTAAGTTAATTTAAGCATAGTACACACTTGTTTGTTTTCTTAAAAAAATTACACACTAAAATAACTGACTGCCTCATTGGTCCATTGTGCTCTTAGGTGTGGCTAGTGAATACGATTTCCTATCTGCTACTTCCTGCCTGCTTGTTTCTACTTACTAAACTGTGTTCGCGTAAAGGGTAATGAGATTTTTCTATATATTTCAATTGTTGTCTGGGGGGTAGAATTATGACCATGATGGCAATAATTCGTCGTCGAACGTTGGCAAAATGTGCGTGTGCTCAGTACACCTATACCATCCCCACTTGAGAAACGTATGCGCCCGCCGCGCATACATATACGTACATACGGCGCTCGTAGCGCTGTGCAACCACGGTGTTCTTAGCAATCACCAAGGTTAAGTACCGTTCGACTCGGTCGGTCTGAGATGGGTGACTGTTTGTAGCATTTTCATATTTGAACGTCTCCGTGCTTTAGAAGGTACGTTAAACCGTTGGTCCGGGTTACCACGGAATTTGGTAGGCGTTGAGCCGAGTTGGAAGCTTTAAAGGCTTGATAAGTTCCAACTGCAGGTGGCCACAAACCTGCCTTTCCCAATTCGTACTGGGTCCGGGTGGTGGAGTATGACCTAATCTCTCTCATCTCGATTTGTGAGAGAACGCCTTTGCCCAGTAATCGGACACTAAAGGTAAATCCTATTATTTATCTCGCACATGTTCATAAAAAACCTGTATACTAACCATAGTTGTTATATAGCAAGATATACGCAAATCCGTCTGAGAAAATATCCCTATTTATACTGAATATAGTTTGATATAATAGCCTTTTTTGAGGTCGATATCTCATAGGTTCTTAAGGGTCAAATGAGCACGAGTCTATAATATTTGTGTTGACTGCTTAATATGAGGGATGTCGGAGAGGTCTGTAAGGAAAGAACCCGCTGGAACTCTGTACTTTCTGCCTACCTTGCAAGGAATCTGGCGTAATGCTATAGATCGACTAATTAACAAATAACCTTGAAGGTACCACTGTAAAAACTTTCCAAGCTACGCAACGGGAATTGAATTGATGTACTTATATTAACAGCCCACTTGATAATGTTTGTGGGACCATAAAATGGAGAGCTCTCACTTCCAATTGTTACAAAGACAAAAAACCCTATTATCCAGTTTAACCTGACCCTCCTCAGTTCACGGCCAAGGACACGTTGACAGTTGATAAGGTCACGTCAGCACTCATTAGGTCACAAGATGGCCGCAGGGATGTGAGTAATTTCCTTTTTTTATTGCATTATGACTTATGCGGTAATGTATTGTTGCGTCGTTTGTTGTGTGATTGTTGGTAATTCAATTGGGAGACTATTACGACCGTAATTGGAAAGAGTGTTCAGACACGTTCGAAATATATTGGACTGCGCGGGGCTCTTTTAGCAGTAATAATTGTAATGTGACTTTTTGTAGGATTGAGGCTAGATTTACTTAGTGAATAGCTTTGACTCTTTCACACTCCAAAGTAAGATTACAATAATACTGCTAAGGAAGTTATAGAATTAGTTTGTTTTTAATCGGCAATTGAATCGATTTTATATCATCATGCCAGATTCCTTGCAGGGTAGGCCGAGAGTACAGAGTGCGAATAGGTTCTTTTCTTACAGACGTCTCTGGGTTCCTTTATTCTCATAGTTCGTTTTCACGCTTGCGACTAACGAAATTTCTTGACTTGCCCTTCAGATAAGACACGGTCTATCCATTTTATAATTCAAAAAATATTTGGCTTGAGATTGATTTTTAGATTTATTACTGTCACTGTATCAACTATAATTGAAAGCAACACGGGGTTTTCAATTGTACTTTTAAAACGTCTCTGTTACCGCCATCATGGTTCGTAAGCATATTCCTCATACATAAAGGTCGTACCTAAATTGGAGTCTGTAAGATAATGATAATACTGCTACAGAGCGGTAACCTCTCTTCCCATTACAAGGCGTCTCATATCAATAACCATAGTTATGACATCATTATATTTTATAATCTATGCCTATAACAGCTTTCACATTGTCTCGAAAAATTATTAAAAAATAATACACTAAGTATCTTTTTCCCGCGGCCAAAATCGGAAATAACGCTCTCATCACGTAAAATGTCACGACATTCGCATAGTTGTCGTTTGCTATGAAAAGTACTTAAGTTCGTTTTTTTAATTAGTAGGTTTGTCTTAAAAGATATATATTTTTAGTTTGGTCTATAATTTAATTTGGTTTATTGCGTCTATATGGTGCACCTTGATGTAGAGCAAGTCAACTCTCTCGAGTTAGTTACATCTGTTGAAATATTTCCTTGGAAGTGATAAAATGTTACTAAATGGTAACCCTCATTTTACACCAACGCCCCTCTGTCAATGTCATCTATGGCCCAAAAGACCTTTTTTTTTTAAACGTAGCCCCACACTAGGATTTATTCCTGTGTCGTGGGTGCGTTTACAAACATGAAAATTCACAAACAAATACCCAGACCGGAACAAATAATTGTGGGTCACACAAAGATTTGTCCCGTGCGGGAATCGAACCCGCGACTATTCGACACAGTGGGCGGAGCCGCTCAAGCTCTTAACCACTGCGCTAAATCGTCCGTCCGTCCTTTGTCACACTGTAATTCAAAATTGGAACAAACTTTGATATCCGCTGGTCAAAATATTAAAATTAAACACAGGTGTTCGCTTCACCTTCGTACACTTTTGCACAAAAAAACCCTAGTCTTAAATCATTCGGAAATTTGACGACCTGTCATTAAAATAATAAAAATCTGTTTTATTCACAGATAATGTAATTTACGAGATCCAAAAATAAGGAAATATGGACTTTAAAGAGCCATAGCTCAAGATTGTTCATTCAATGCAGATACTTGAGTCAATAATTTATATCTCAATTTGGGTAAATGGCATTCACAATTGGAGAGAGACATGCAATAACATATCAACCATTACGTTATGCTACAGGTAATAATAACCTTTAACAATGTTTTAATAGAGTGCTATTTATATTGTCACAAACGAGGTATTTTGGTTTATTTATGCCTTATTTGAGTATTGAAAATGAAATATAAAATTCGATTGCAATTTTATTTTAAAAATATGTGTGTAGTGATGGAAATATAGGTTCTCGATAAAATGTAGATGTCTTAAATTTTTATGCTTAGAGTCGTTAAATATTTAATTTTCTATAAGCTTTTATTTAACTTGTAAAGTTCGTATGTCTGTCTGTCTGTCATCCGGCTTAAGCACTTGCGAATGTTCGATCGAGCTGAAATTTAGCATACGTATGTAAAGTCGGTGACAATGCAATTATACGGTACCATGGAGCTGGTCAAATGCTGGAGTCGGAAGGTGGCCATAGGAACATGTAAACTAATTTACGTAACCCCCTCGTGTTTAGGCTTGTTATATTAGTATTGGCAAGTACTATATAACCAGATAGTATATAGGGTCTGATGATGAAGCCAAAAGGGGGCCAATGGAACCACCCAACTACTCAATATGACCCCGCCTTGTTTGGGCTCGTTGAATTTGTCTTAACGAGTACTTTAGACCCGGATGGTGTCCAAGTTCTGATGATGGAGCTGGAAGGAAGCCATAGGAACTTTTCAACGAAGCAAGATATCTTCGTTGTGTTTTTGCTATAAAATCTTGTTTTTGGTCTTTTCTAATCCAAATGTAGTTACATAATTACATGTTTTATGGATGTCGCAAAGATAATACTAACGACATTAAACTGTATTGTAGGTCTAGTGATGCCTAGTTTGTGGCAATCACAAGGTCCTGGGTTCAAATTCTAGGTCGGAAAAAGTGTGCATTTTCTGTTAACAAATACTTAATAATAATCCGGAGTCTGGATTTCTGCCTGGTATAACGGCAATAGGCCCATCGACCAACTATTACATTGGAACCTAATATCGTCGGTGATGAGGAGGATATAGGTGTGACAGTGTTAATTTTTATCATATAGTATAAAAAATATTTGAGATCCATAAAGCAGCCTGTAACGGCAACAAAGGCCTCTGACTGATTACACATGGATAACACCTATGGCAATTCACTGAAAAATGGACATGAAACTGAGCAGAGTGGTTGTGTAAGCTTACGCACTGATTGGGCGTATTGTAGTCTAGGGGAAGAAAATGAGTGGATGGTCGCCAAAACTATCTACAGTCGCTTAAGCTAATAGAAAATAGAAGAATGTAGGGGAAGACATTTCACAAGAAAAAGTTACGTGGTTAGAGGCGCGAATAGAAGAATAGATACCAAATGTTTGCAGATTGTCGAGGCCCATTGCAGTAGGTTAGTATTAGTTCCCTCCTAAAGCAATTTGATACCGTACAAGAGGGGTCCGGTGCATTCGACTCGGAGAATCCCTCCCGAAGTGTTTGCTAAAGGAAATAGTTAAGTATAAGTTTTGATCGGTAGGAGCAACAAAATATACGAAAAGTCAAAGACTAGCCTTCTTAGTAGAGGCAGTTTTCCGATTTTACTGAAGCTGGAACGGACGCCCTGCGAGCTTCCCCGTAACTTTAGAAAGTCCGTGATGTATTTCCCCACGGTGGAAGAAAAGGTAAAAGAAATGGATCGTGTATTATCTGAAAGATAGAAACTCGGAAACCGACGAGCGTGTATGAGAGAGTGGAGGAAGCCAGATAGGTCTGTTAGTAAAGAATCTGCTGGAACTCTGTACTCTCTGCTTACTCCGCAAGGCATCAGGTATTAGGCAAGATGATATAAATTGAAAAAAAATGAATATCGATATGATAGACATCCATTTCTAAAGCGCCTCACTACTGTCTACTCGATTTGTTGCATAGCAATTACCTAGATACTGACTATGCATTCGTAATCTAATTTTAATTAAAATTATGATAAAATGTCATATGCAGGTACAAGTAAGTACTTATAAATCAAATAATCACCATTACGCCCATATTCCCTGCACATGGGTAGCAGAATTGTATTATAAACATGAATGTATATTTCACCAACGACATTAGGGTGCAATGCAAAGGTTGCAACAATGGACATGCGTCTAATTAAATAGGAGACAAGCCATTGGAACATATTAGACGCATTTCAGTATCCGAACTGTTACTAAGAGATTTTCCATAGAAAAAACAAATTTCAAACCCAGGATCTTATGACTGCCAGCAGAATAAGAAGACCCTAAACTTATATAATTTTATTTTGCCTAATCCCTGCAGAGTCACAAGTTCAATTTTTTTCAACTTATCTACCATTGGACCGGAACGTGCCGAAATTCCGGGTTATTTTAACTAAAATAATGAGGCCCAATGAGTAAAAAGGAATATAATATCGATATATTCAATTTTTAAAGCGCATCACTACTTGTCTATTCGGTTTGTTGCTTAGCAATTACCTAGATAGTGATTACTAACTATGCATTCATAATCTTATTTTAATACAAAAATTGCAAAATAAAATTATGATAAAAACTCATCTGTAATCATATTATAAAACAAAGTCCCCCAGCCGCGTGTGTCCGTCTGTCTGAACGCGATAAACTCAATAACTATCGAACGGATTTTCATGCGATTCACGCCTATAGCCAAGCCATTCTGCCATCCTTTTCACGCTAAAAATTAACTAAATAAAGATGAATGTAATGACACTATTTCTCGACAACGTTACTATAATTTCTAGTAGTTTTTGGTAATTGTGGTAAGCCCCCTGGGCTTAGCGCGAATAAGACATTGTTTTGCGTCCATACATAATTTGCCCCAAAGCCAAAAGCAATGAAAAAATGTATGTATGATTTCCAGTTACCTGCAAATTATCTTCATGCATTTATTATTAAACGGACAAGCGGGGGAATTGCATTATTGCAAAAAGTGTTAAATTTTGAGGTTAATTTATTTTCACGGACGGAGTGATTCAAGAGGAAGGCCCATCATGACGTACGCATGTGAGGTGTTCGGGCATGCAGCTCACTCTCACATCGATAGACTTCAAGCGGTTCAGTCCCGCTTCCACCGTAAAGCCATTGGAGCTCCGTGGTTCGTACGAAATGTCGACCTCTACTCCAATCTCGGTCTCGAATCTATTCGCGCCTATTTTAAAAAGGCGACAACTCGACACTTCCCGAACGCATCTTCCCATGCGAATCCGCTAATCGTAGCCGCCGCCGACTACGATCCCGACCCCTGCCGCTACCGCCGGCCGCGACATCTTCTCACCGATCCCTTCGATGCTTTGACATCGCTTCTTTCCGCTCCGGATACGGATGACGACGACGAAGTCGTAGATCCCCTAGCCCGCCGACCGGTGCACTAATTACACCCCCTCCCCCCGTAGCGACTGTCCAAACCGAGGCCGTTCCTCCTTGAGGCGTCCTCGAGTACGTCGCCCCTTGCCCTTCTGGCTCGAGCGTAGTGGTTGCACGCTCGCCCTTAAGTCCGGTGAAGCTGTAAAGGCTTCACGGCCAACAGCGTATATCACTCAACACACACACACACACACACACACACACACTCAAGAGGAAGGTTTATGTGTATAATTCACCCGGGCGAAGCCGGGGCGGTGCTAGTACAAGTATAAAGAAAATAAACACCGTCACGCTTATATACCCCAAGCAGGGCTGGCAGAGGTGCTCAATGAACACCCCTATTTCGCCGACGATGTTAGGTCCTCAATTTATAAGGTATAGCCTATTGCCATTCATCACCAGCTCAAAGACGTCCACTGCTGCACAACTGCCTCTGAAAAAACCGACCATGACGACTGCCTTTGAGCTGTATGCATCTAGCCTATGGACAATTCCAGTTTACTACTATTTATATCATCACGCCAGATCTCTTGCAGGGTAGGCATAGAGTACAGAGTTCCAACAGGTTCTTTCCTTACATACCTATCTGGCTTCCTCCACTCTCATTAGATTGCTACTGACACTGATAATATTTCGATAGAAAAGCGAGCCTAGATTTGAGTTCAGAAACTCTTAATAGAACTTGCTTAATATACTAATGCTTACTTAGAATACACCGCTGATATAGAGAGAAGAGTGAATGCAGGTAATAGAGTGAATGGTGCGATGGGAAGGCTACTTGGGAGCCGGCACTTAAGCCAAAAGGCGCAGCTGGCCATGCATAACGGAGTGCTTGTCCCAACGCTGTTATATGGCAGTGAGAGTTGGGTATGTAAGAAGGAGAACGAAAGCAGGATAAATGCGGTCGAAATGCGATTTCTGCGGAAGATGTGCGGAGTCACGCTGACCGACCGTATTCGCAACAGCGTAGTAAGAAAGCGAGTAGGTATGAAAAATATAAAGTAGTAGGTGTAAAGCTGAGAAAGGGTATGCTCCGTTGGTTCGAGCATATAGAAAGAATGCCAGAAGAAAGAATGACAAAACAGATATACAATGCGAAAGTGGAAGGATGTAGGTGCCGGGGAAGACCTAGACTATCTTACCATGACCAAATAGACCGTGTCTTAGCTGAAGGGCAAGTCAAGAGTCTCCGTAACCGGCGAGTGTGTATGAGACGAACTATGAGAGTGGAGGAAGCCAGAGAGGTATGTAAGGAAAGAACCTGTTGGAACTCTGTACTCTCTGCCTACCCCGCGAGGGAGCTGGCGTGATGATATAGATAGAGATAGACTTAGAATAATTAAAAAACGAGCGAAGAATGTGTTATTTGCTGACGATACCTCTTTGATTTTTAAAGTAGGTAGACACGTTAATCATTTTGACGAAGTAAATGACGCTATTCTTCAACTACATAACTGGTTTACGTCCAACAATTTAGTGCTCAATAAGGTTTTCTTTGCCAAATGTAAAAAAGTAATGTACATGATATTATACTGAACAATGAGAAACTTGAGTTCATCAATGATACATCTTTTCTAGGGATTACGCCTGACTCCAAGTTACAATGGGGTCCTCATATTGAGAATTTAGGTAAACGGCTTAGCTTCGCTGCCTATGCCATAAGGAAGATCAGGCAACTAACTGATGTGGACACCGCGAGGATAGTCTATTTCAGCTACTTTTATAGTGTCATGTCTTACGGTATATTATTGTGGGGTAGGGCAGCTGACATTGAGTTTATTTTCATCTTGCAAAAAGGGCTATTAGAGCCATCTATAACTTGAGTAGTCGCGACTCTTTAAGAGAACTGTTCAAAGAAGCTAATATCATGACGGTCCCATGTCAATATATTTATGAAAACATTATGTATACTAGAAAAAAAATAGATCTTTTTAATCAGCTAGGTGATAGGCATTGCTATAACACACGACATAGAAATAAATTAGATCTACCGGAGTTTCGTCTGTCAAAAATTCACACGTCTTTCATGGGGCACTGTGTTAGATTTTATAACAAAATTCCAATTGACGTCACTAAACTTAGTGAAAATAAGTTCAAAGCTTGTGTAAAACGAACATTTTGTAAGCAAGCTTATTATTCACTAGAAGATTATTTAAAAGATAAAAATGCTTGGATAGATGCTATTCCAGCTCCGCTTGAGTCATGACAACCTATTTATCTGTTACTAGTTAACATTTCCTCTCTTCCTTATATTTTCTGTGTACTTTTTTTGTGTAAATGAGGGAACCATGTAGCCATTTTCATAAATAGTATAATTTGCTTTTTTTAACTTAGACTCACCTGATGACCAACCTACATTGTTCTGTCATACCCACCCACAATAGAATGTAGATGAAAAAGTTTGTAAAATTTTTATTTTAAAAGAGTAGCCGTGGAGTTTTTTGCCCTTCTTCTCCACAGGAATGACATTCCGAAGTGGCGGTAGAGTCTTGGTTACTTCTCTGACGATTCATAAATACTGTAATGGTTTACATAAATAAAAAATATTCTGATTCTGCTTTATATGCCACTAGACCAGCGTTTCTCAATTAGTGGTACGCGTACCCCTGGGGGTACTTGAAGTTACATGAAAGGGTACGCGCGGTAATCTCTTGATTAAGTTAATTTAATCAAAAAATAACTAATTAAAAAAAAACTTTTTAAAAACAAGTTTTTAAAGCAAACACATAACGAGGATATATTGCTAAATTGAGGAGTTCCTATGGCTTTTTCCGGTCTTCATTATCAGACCTTGAACTCCATCTGGGATTCAAGTACTCGTCAAGACAAATCAAACGAGATCAAACACGGCGGAGTTATATTGAGGAGTTGGGTGGTTCTATTGGCCACCTTTCGGCTTCATCATCAGACCCCAAACACCATCTCGTTGTAAAATACTTGTCAATACTAATCTAACAAGCTTAAACACGCCCTCGAGTTTGTTATGTTGTTTGGTTATGTTGTATATTTCACATGCTCATATGGCCACCTTCGGAGTCCATCATCAGACCAGCTCCATGGTACCATATTATTGCATTTTCATCGACGTACCATTGCTATATTTCAGCTCAATCGGAGCTTGAAAAATGGATCACATGATTTGAACTGGAAATACAGACATACGAACATTGCAAGTTAAATAAAAGCTTGTAAAAAACAAACAACAAAGCTATCTAAGCATCTAGTAACTAATCACTTTTCCGTTACCATAATCAAATAATCTCCGACCTGTCCGTTGGCGTACAGTTTGTGGCTTATGGGGTACGCCCATAAGTCACAAACACACCTAGTATAAGCCCAAGCCCAAGGCCCAAGCCAAGGCCGCTCCTCCTTGAGGCGCTCTTGAGCTAGTTGCTCCCTTGCCCTTCTGGCTCGAGGGTAGTGGTTGCACGCTGGCCCTCTTCCAACAGCGTAGATCATTCACACACACACCCACACAAAACATTGACACGAAAAGAAGAACACAGGCCTCCCCTAAAGATCACTATACGAATCCAGTTTTGACCAACGTAATTTATACAACCCAGGGTACACACCCTTTAAAACAACAATACGTTTCTCGTACTAAATTCCGGATTAGGAACAAATTGACAGCCAAGACACGACCGCTTTTGGATATACTTACACATATATACCAACTCGTAGATAGCAACTGTCGAAATTATTTAGAAATTATTAATGAACTTTGACCTTTTTATTGATCCGACTGCCTCGTTGGTCTAGTGGCAAAGCTCATCGGTTAGTGATCACGAGTGAAGCTGTAACGGACCCGCGGGCCACGGCCATCATTCACACACAGACAAATTGATCAGAGGGTGACTGTTCGCTAGCGATAAAAGGTCTGGTGCAGCATGGCAACACACTACAAATAAAAAAGGGAAGATCGAGATTGTCCATGACTCCACGGCATTCAATTACTAAAAACAGTTTCAACGACTTTTTTCAACATTGTAAATCGGTTTTTAATGCATTCTTATTAACAATACGCAGTTTCTCTTAATATACACATTCATAATAGAAAAGGAGGAAAGAATTTTTGACGGACAATTTAGCGCAGTGGTTAAGAGCTTAAGCCGCTCCGCCCACTGTGTTTAATAGTCGCGGGTTCGATTCCCGCGCGATACAAATCTTTGTGTGATCCACAACTATTTGTTCCGGTCTGGGTATTTGTGTATGTGAATTTTCATGTTTGTAAACGCACCCACGACACAGGAATAAATCCTAGTGTGGGGCTATGTTTTTATAAAAAAAATAAAAAATTAACACTTGCTAACCGGCGAATGTATCTTGCAAGTATGACAGTGATGCTAATACTTTACAAAAGAATAATAAGGGACGGATATATTGAGCGAGCTCGGAAATACGAATCAACGAAGTGTGTGCGAAAACAAATTGTATTATTTGAAAAAAAAAACTACACTATGAAATAGAAAACTGCTTTACAAGAACTTTACTACAATTATTTGCTATGTTTTTAAGTAAATTATACTGCTAATCAGTATAATTTACTTAAAAACATAAGCATTCTTAAAGAAAATAACAGCTTATTTTTCCCGGACTGTCCTTGAATTTAGTACAAATATTATATTGATATATAATATATCTTAAAACAAAAAAAGAACAACGAATCCAAAAAATCCAAAATTCGAAATATATTACATAAAATCCCAAAATAACCAGTTAAAAAAATAAGACTCACCAACAAACTGCCGATAAAAAATACACGAGTTGTAAATTTATTAATTATTATGAAATGAAACTTTTTTCTTCGGATTACGTAATAGCACTGGTGAGAAAGCATTCGGCTCTGAAATACTGAGTCAGAGAGACGACGTTTAAGAAAAAAAATCTGTCAAGCGTGAATCGGGTTATGGAATAAAGGTTTTGCCAGTAGTACTAGAGAAGCTCAAACTCAAATAATTTATTTTGTGTAAGCCCTTACAAAAATGCGCTTACAAAAATTCAATTTACGTTTTTTTAAATAGCTACTAATTTACCACCGGATCGGAACGCGGCCTCCACTGAGAAGGTCTGGCGAAGAAACTCAGCGGGCATGACTTTTTTTATTTAATATTCTCTCTTTTTTTTTCTTTCTATTTTTTTAAGTCATATATTGTGTGTTTAACAAATCGTTACAATCAAATATTTTACGATCTAGCTCCAGTGTGATGTGGTGTTTACGAGTATGACTACTGGAACAGCCATCAAGCTATGTTAAACAAAAAATAGTGAACAACTTGATGATCGCGGGGTTATAATAAATTCTTTGGTTGTTTAAGAAGTATCTCAGTGCACATATATTATTATCTCAGTGCGCATATTTTTGAAATAAATCTTAGCACTTGAAGCTGTCACATTGCAGAAAGCACCTGGAACAAAGGGAACTAGAGTGTATGCACTCTAACTTTTTCTACAAAAAAATTACTTGAGGTGTCCTCTCCAGTACGTAGTTTAATATAACTCAATGGGTTTTCCTGGATATTTGGCGAGATGATTAAGACGGTAATACGGTCACCACATTTAAATGTTTTTTAAATATTTTTTGGGTAAATGTAGGCGATTGGAATAATACTTGGGCAAAGAACATATCTCGCATCTTCGGTTTACCGACGACATCGTCATAATAGCAGAGACGCTGGAACTGTTAAGCGAGATGCTGCACAGCCTACATGTAGCCTCTCGACGTGTTGGTCTCGGCATGAATTTGGATAAAACCAAGATTATGGTAAATGAACATGTCACGCCGGGACCAGTCTACGTCGAAGAATCGATGCTCGAAGTTGTTCGAGAATACACTTAGCTTGGTCAGATTATCCAGCTTGGTAGGAACAACTTCAAGAAAGAAGTCGACAGAAGGATCCAGTTGCGGGGCAGCATTCAGCAAACTACGTCGGGTTTTCTCTTTGCCTATACCGCAATGCCTGAAGACGAAAGTCTACAACCAGTGCGTTCTACCAGTCATGAAATACGGTGCCGGGACGTGGACACTTACAGTAGGGCTAGTCCATAAGCTCAAAGTCGCGCAGCGAGCTATGGAGCAGGCTATGCTCGGAGTCTCTTTGAGGGATAAACTCCGAAATGAAGTTATCCGTCAAAGAACCAAAGTAGTTGACACAGCTCGCAGAGTGAGCTCGCTAATGTGGCAGTGGCTGGCCATGTCTGTCGAAGAACCGATGGCCGATGGAGCAGACGAGTTCTAGAGTGGAGACCGCGACTCGGCAAATGTAAGGTAGGGCGCCCCCCCGCTAGGTGGACCGACGACCTGAAGAAGGTCGTAGGGTGGGACTGGATACGGAAGGCGGAGGACCGTGTATTGTGGCGCAAATTGGGAGAGGCCTATGTCCAGCAGTGGACTGCAATAGGCTGATTTGATTGATTGATTGATTGAAAGAACACATCTGACCCCATAATGATATGCAATCATTAACATATTATACTTAAATGTCAGTTTTGGCGGAAAGTGTATTCGTTTCATTTTCGGATTACGTAAATTTGATCATGTATCAGAGTATCGGGCGAAATGAAAATGGCTACCTATTCGACAACGACGGGACTTGCACATTCTCTCGTTACTCCACTCCATTTTACATAATCCTAAATCCCCTGTTTACCTCAGGGAGCGTTTTGACTTTCTTGTTCCAAGGGATTATCCCTGCCGTGCAGCTAAATCTCTCCTTCTTCGTGCTCCTCTTCATTCTTCTAGTCGTTACGATGGATCCTTCACTGTTTGTGCTGTGCGTCTGTGGAACTTACTTCCACAGTCCACTCGTGCGAGCTCATCTTTGGATGTTTTCAGAAGAAGAATCATAGAACATTTTCTATCCTGATTTATTTAGGTATGTATGTTTATGTATGTATTATAATTATATGTATTTAATATTTGTATAGTAAGTAACTGAGTATATGTATTTATATTTGAAAATATAGTATTTATTTCATTGCTATTTTCTATTAACATTATATTGTATAACTGCCCTCTTATTTCACTTTCTCATCTCTCAACACTCTATGGTTAGCTGGACGATAACTCATATTTGAGTTAAGCTCGCCTTCTGTATACTTTTAAATTGTAATATTATTTCCATCCCAGTGTATACAATAAAGAATAAAGAAAGTAGAAGAGTGATGTTATAAGTTATGTTTTAATTTCTAAAACTAGTATTAATTTGACTAATAAATATGTCGGGATTCTTTCAGACATCAGAAGTAAAACAGAAGGATAGGTACGGTTATAAATAAATTGTTTAAATAATTTAAACCGTATGACTTAATAAATGAGCCGACACTAAATCAGCAATAATTTTATAGCAGGTGCACACACAATCAATATTAACATAGACTAAACAGTAAATCAAGATTTTACACAAGCCAAATAGCAAGAGTACCGACTAATGGGAGTGAGGGAGGCAGAGAATCGTCTTGAGACAGCAGTCCGTGCACCGAGACGCATCCGTTAGAAATGCATGCCCATGTGTGTGTGTGTGTTTGAGTGATATACGCTGTTGGCCGCGAGGCCTTTACAGCTTCACCGGACTAAAGGGCGAGCGTGCAACTACTACACTCTAGCCAGAGGGGCAACTAATTCAAGGGCGCCTTTAGGAGGAACAGCCTCGGCTTGGGCAACTGCTATGGGGGGAGGGCGTATACTAAGTGTCTCGCCGTGGTGCTCGGCACCGGACGGCGTGCAAGGGATTCTACGACATCGCCGGCGAGGTCGGTGTATGATTCTGTGTGTGGTGTCTGTATCCGAAACCGGAAGGAGGGATGCAAGAGCATCGGGTGGGTAGGTAAGAACGAGTCGCGGGCGGCGGTAGCGGCAGGGGTTAGGTTCATAGGCGGTGGCGGCTACGATTAGCGGATTTGTGTGATTGGATGCGTGCGCGAAATATCGAGTTGTTGCCTTTTTAATATAGGCGCGAATAGGGTCGAGGCCGAGATCGAAGTGGAGGTCGACATTCCGTAAGAACCACGGGGCTCCTACGGCTTTGCGGAGGAAGAGAAGAAGGATTGAACCGCTTGGAGTCTATCGATGTGAGAGTGGGCTGCGTGCCCGAACACCTCACACGCGTACGTCATGATAGGTCGTACACAAGTTTTGTAAAATTTTTAATTTTTTATTTATTTATTTATCCAAACCTAGCACTATCTTTACAGATTTCCCCAATACAATAGTGTTGCATTTCTAAGTTATAAAAAAATAACAATTAAAACTAATAAACAAAATGTACAAATACCTATATAAAAAAAATCTTCCTAGCCTACCTATAACATAAAGTATATAATGTTAACTTTGTAAATTCACCCAGAGTACAATAAAATAAATCTATATCATTTGCAATGAGGTTAAGAGTGCGAAGCGCTCGCGTTAGCGGCGCCTGTGCCAGTAGGTTGGTGCGCGCGCATGGCTCCGCTAGCAACTTCGGTCGGCGCCGCCGCCACTCATACCTGTCCGGCACGAATAGACCTATCTTCGCCAGTATATCCGGGTTATGCAACTTCCCCCTCATGATTTTAAAAACATACAGCGTAAGTGCAAGTTCTCTCCTGACTCTTAGTTCGTTATATCCTACCATGCCGAGTATAAACAAGTTGGGGTACATTAATGGGTAAAACGGATAAACTCCCTACATCCTCATGTACAGGTACCTAATGAACTTATTTTGTACTCTCTCCAACATAAGGCTGTATTTTGCTTCATGCGGAGACCAGATGACAGCATGACCTTCCAATTGGCTTCTAACCAATGCATTGTACAAGGCAATTATCTATCTATCTCTATCTATAACCTCACGCCAGATCCCTTGCGGGGTAGGCAGAGAGTACAGAGTTCCAACAGGTTCTTTCCTTACATACCTCTCTGGCTTCCTCGACTCTCATAGTTCGTCTCATACACGCTCGCCGGTTACGGAGACAAGGCAATTATAGCTTTAATATTTGTACATCCCCGAACCATACGTATAGTAAAGCCTAGATTCCTATATGCTTTTTTGCATATACTACTGATATGATCACGAAACGTTAGTCCGCTACCCCTGTTACCCTCTCAATAACCACTCCGTCGATTTTGTACTCATATTTAACGGGATATCTAGCTCTAGAGAAAGTAATAGTGATGCATTTAGTGGTATTGAACTGTAATTGGTTCTGCTTGCTCCAGGTCAAGATGTTGTCTATGTCTCTCTGGAGCCTTGCGCACCGGCAGGAACAGCTTAAGATCGTCGGCAAAAAGTAAACACTTTGCATCTGTGACAATGTTCGGGAGGTTATTTATCATCAGTGTAAATTGCAAAGGCCCTAGATTGCTGCCTTGACTTACGCCAGACCACGTAAAATATGGGTTCGATTTATATCCTGCGTACTCCACATATTGTTGTCTATCTTTTAAGTAACTAGCAAAAACACACGAGGTTACTAGTAGTGCTTTTCGCTGGTCGAAATCCATGCTGGGCATCTGACAGCTGAGCTCCTACTTGCTCAAATATATTTCTATATATCACCGACTCAAATACTTTAGCCGGAGTCGATAATACTGCTACAGGCCGATAACCTTCTACCTTCGATTCCGCACTTCCCTTCGGTACTGGAACAACCCTGGTTATTTTCCATCGATCTGGAAATACAGCTGCTTCTAGACATTTATTATATATATGTAGTAGCGGTTCAGCTAAACTGGATCTGCAGTCCCTAATTACGTAAGGCGGTATACCGTCCGGTCCCGCACTCTTCTTTGGTTTAAGCTGTTTAAGCGCATGCTGTATATCTTTCAAATAGTGAAAAAAGTGTCACTTTATCTCTAAGGGACATTTTACTCCGCTTGCATATTAGTGGGTAAAGACGGCCGAGCCCACAAAGGCTGCTTAGTGACAGACTCGCTTGATGTGCGGGCCGAAGGACATGGTATTGTTTAGGGTGACCCCTAGGTATTTGACCTCTTTGACCCAGGGAATAGGTCGGTCGAACATGGTCACTTGACCGAGATTCCTTTTGGGGTGGCTCAGGGAAGGGCGCGGGGTGGCACCTTTGGAGAAGAGCACCGCAGCGCTCTTGTCCGGGTTCACCTCAATCCGCCACTTTCTGAACCAATCCTCTAGGGTATTGGCGGCGGCCTGGAGTTTTTTTGTGATGAAGGCCTTGTTTTTATGGGAAAAATAGAGAGCGGTATCACCCGCGAATAAGGCTAGTTTGACATTACTCGAACGAGGAATGTCGTTCGTGTAAAGGTTGAACAGGAGGGGAGAGAGGGCTGAGCCCTGAGAGACTCCAGCTTAGGTGAAGTGGGGAGTAGAGCGCGTCATTTCGACACGATATCGGAAGGCGCGATTTGACAAGAAGTCTCGTAGGATTAGCACGAGTCTGTCCGGCACACCCATTTGGTAGAGCTTGTAGATCAAGCGGTTGTGCCAAAATTTGTCAAATGCCTTCGCGACATTGAAGAAGAGGGCGTCCTTGTTGACGGGTTTGGGTCTGTTGAGACCGGTGAAGATGTGCTCCGTGATGCGGTGCACTTGGTGGTCGCAAGAGTGTTTGGCTCGAAAGCCGAACTGCTCGTCGATAAGGATACCCGTGGACATTACAAAGTCTTTGAGTCGCGCCAGAAGTAGGCGCTCCTAGACCCTAGCCAGGGAGTTGAGGAGACTGATAGGGCGGTAGCTCGAGGGGTGATCACGAGGTTTGCCGGGCTTGGGAATGCCTATGACGTCGGCTTCCTTCCACTAAGTGGGAAAGGAGCAGTTCGTCATAGCAGCATTTAGGATGGCCACTAAGAGGCAGATGAGTTGGGCGGGCAAGCATTACAGTACGCGATTTGAAATGCCGTCAGAGCCGGGGGCCTTTTTTGTTTTAAGACCCTTAATGAGGTCGTCGACTTCGGTCTGGGTAATAGGAGATAAGGAATCAGTGGGAAAGAGGGTTGCCCTGCGCTCGACTTCCCTGTCGACCATGTCGACATGGGTTGGGTCAACGGGCAGAGAGCTGGGAGTGCACTGGCTCTCAAGGGTGTCGGCGAGAAGCTCGGCTTTTTCGTCGTCATCGAAGGCTGGGGTACCGCCTGAGGGGCGGGACAGCGGGGGCATGCCAGTCGTGGAGTCGGATTTGAGGCTACGCGCCAGCTCTCAGTAAGCCAGATGCGATGGCGTGAGGCCCTCTAGGAAGTCACCCCATCGATCCACCCGGACCTCCGCGACAAGACGCTTTACATCACGTCGTAAGGCGCGCATCCGGGCCCTATTGGCTTCGGTGGGGTAGGAGTCGTATGCGTGCCGATATAACGGAGCGGTCCGTTTTGTACTCTCCAAGCGTAGTGGGAGGTAGGTGGGGGTGATGACGTCCGGTGCACGTGCTCCATGATATCGCTGTCTCTTTCTTGCACTAAATGTCAGCTGCCGCCGTCAAATATGTAATGTTGTTGAAATATTTACCATATATTTACCAGGTTCGTGTAACCATTATGTATTCGTGGAAGTGCGTGAGCGAAAGTATAAATAAAATAGCAAAATGTGACTTGAATTTCCACCAAAACGCCTCCAACACACCATCAAAATTTACAAAGCCAATTGTTTTGCAATGCCCCCGTAATAATTTTCACCCTCGCGATAGTTTAGAAAAAAAATACTCATTACAGTACTCGGACTCGACAATAAAAAAAAATTTTGATGATTTTGATGATTCAGTGAGTGGAGAATTGGACATGAAATTGAGCAGACGCGAGAATGTAAACCGCGGCAATGAGAAAGTACGTAAATAGCCACTACATGTTCATAAAGATAAAAAAATAATTACAATATTATGTACCTGTTTAAACATGCCAAGTTTATGAAAAGTTTTTGGTTTTATTTTTAATCATTACGTGCACTGTAAGTACTTTCTTGAGGATTGGCGGGAAATCGAAGAGTGATGTTGTCAATTTGTTTTAATTTCCAAAACATTTGAATTATAATGGGTAATGTTGGTGGAATATTAACCATTATATATTCCTATATGTGCATGAGTGAAGGTAATTGTAACAAAGTGATAAAACGTGCCTTTTCGATTTCCCTCAAAACGGCGGTCGCAATTGGTATGTAAAGTATCCATCACTTTACTATCCAGGGTGGGGCACTTCATCAATTTCATTACCATCTTTGTCATCAAGTTCATTGGGGAGTTGAATTAATTTAGAAATGAATATTCGTAAACTTTGTACAGTGGCATAATGTAAACGCAATTGCCACAAAAAAAGTGCTTTCTTATTGGTCCGCAAAAAAATTAATATTTTTTTACTTTTTACGGAACCCTAAAACGGGAAATAAACATGGCCGCTCGCAAAAAGAGCGCGAAAAAACGACACGGACGGACAGGTGTGAATTGTGAAGGACGATAATATGAAAGTGCGTCTTTTAATAATAATAGGGATCCATAGTGCGAATTTGCTTTAAAATACCTATAGTTGAGACGCATGAGAGAAGGAGTTGGGTTGTAAAAAAAGAGTGATGAGGTATAGAGGTTCGAGGTAGGAGGTTCCTATGGCCACCTTCGGACTCAATCATCAGACCCTGGACTCCACCTACAGCTAGTAGTACGTGTCAAGACAAATACAACGAGGCTACACTCGATGGGGTTATGTTGAGTTTCTCTGGCCACTTTTCGGCTCCATTACTAGACTTTGGCAACATATACCGTTCATAGTATTTACAAGATCGTCAGTCCATCGGGCAGGCAGTCATCCTACGCTACGCTTGCCAATACGTGGTCTCCACATTAGAATTTTTTTGCCCTAACGCCCGTCCGATCTTCGCGTTATGAGGCCCGCCCATTGCCACTTCAGCTTGCTAATCCTGAGGGCTATGTCGGTGACCTTAGTTCTTTCGTCGTTCGAATCTCCTCATCGATGATGATTCGACCACGTAGAGAAACACCGAACATAGCTCTTTCCATAGCTCGCGGATACGGTCAGTGCAAGTTAAATAAAAGCTTATAAAATAAATAATTGAAATTGAAAACGCTGTTGGAGGCGGAGGCCTAAAGGTCTAAAGGAAACCCCCACCAGCAGTCCTACTCTCACACGACTGAGGCATTCTCGCTCTAGGGCAAATCTAAATCGACAAAAAAAAATAAAAAATACCTAGTAATAGCAAAGCAAGCATATAATGCATTTACACAATCAGATTACAAAAAAAAAAATTAACCTCTACTGACGTACCGTATCAATCAAAAACAACAACCAATCACTGTTACAACTAAACTAAAAAACAAAACAGAAAAAGAAAAGAAAAGAAAAAAGGAGGTGGCATGTACTATGCTAACTACAATAAAGCAGAATTAATAAAATAAAACTAAAACATAAAAGGTGCGGGACGAACCGGGCCCGCAGTGTTTACTTGTTTTTATAAAAAAAATAATAATTATTACGGAACCATTTTGATAGTGTCATATTGCAGGTGTATTTAAATCCTGTATGATGGTAACCTCGCCATTTCTTTTAAAACTGCGCAGTAACTTTTTTCTAGATACAAAAAATACGATAAATGCAAAACACATAGTGCTGTTTGGGTTCCGCAGGTTTTTTATAGTTTTATTGAACCAATTATTTTTTCTTGGTTGTTTGTGAGAGAGACGCTCGTAGCGCTGTACCAAGATGTTTGTAGCGGTCAAGGTTAAGCAGCGTTCGCCTCGGACAGTTTGAGATGGGTAACTGTTGCTAGTATTTCTACTTTCGAGAGAATCATGTTTTGGTAAGCATGTTAATCTATTGATCCCGGTTACCAATTTATGTGTTAGTGTTGTGTTATCTTTTAGTTTGATGCCTTTTGCGCAGCTTGATAAGTTCCAACAACAGGTGCCCACAACGTTGCCTCCATCAATCCACACAGGGGCCGCATGATGAAGTATGACCTACTAGCTCGTCGTACCCTGATTTGTGAGGAAAAGCAGAGTGACTGTTTCATGCAACTTCGCCCCGTGAAATTTACAGTATTTTACCCTATTCCTTTGTTTGAATGATTGAAAACTCTTATAGCGCTGGTTATAAAAAAGATTTCCACAAAATATACGGGAAATTTTCAGCTTCTAGTTTTTAGATCCAGCGGTTTAGGCTCTCCACTTATGTTTATATGTTAGTTAGAGTCAGTCAATTCGTCATTTTAATATATTTTATTATTTATATTCAGATAGTACCTACCCCACAAGGGATCTGGCATGATGATATCTATATTTAGAATGTCAAGTGTCTCTGTATGTGACAAAAATTTAATTGATTCGTAATAAGGAACTCTAAAAAATTAATATAAAAAAAATGTTTCGCCGGCGTAATATGACGGAAGCGTGGTTTCTCGAAAGTCGTGGAGTGGCCGTTCATAGACAATTTGACATTTTTTTTTATGTCTGTCGTTATGTATGTGCAAGTATGTGTCAGGTAAGAAGATACTTTTAAATATTTTGTTATACTTCACCAAGATTTCTGTATTGCCCAAGTTAATTTGATGTTTTGGTGTATTTAGATAAATATACCGCTCAAATCATGCTGTACCGATTATTTGTCACGTTTTTTTAATAATTTGTCAAAATGGACATTGGCAAATTCATCGATTAACGACGGAGCTATAGATTATAACTGGAATTGGAATATTTTGTTATGAACCAAGATCTAAGAGCCGTCAAGCTTACGACATGTAGAAATTTTATTATTAGATTAGTCATGTAGAAGTTACAATGTAATTTCAAAATCCCTGAAAGAAAAGACCCTGTTGGAACTCTGTACAGTCTGCCTACCCCGCGAGGGAGCTGGTGTGATGATTTAGATAGAATTAAAATCAAAAGTTTTATATTCATGTAGACTAAAGAGTACTGATGAATAATCAAAAAGGGAAAATTATTATTACTTAAGACTCTACCACCCGGTCGGAAAGTCATTTCTGTTGAGAAGAAGGGCAAGAAACTCCACGGTTACTGTTTTAAAAACTGAGTTTTACAATTCTTTTTGTATACATTGCATTCATGACAGTCTAAAATGAGTTAAATAGATGTGCTGAAGCATAGATTATTCATAATTGTACTTATATTCATGGTATCAGTCAGTGTCTACATAGTAATCACATTTACAAAATAGAGACTGTAAAGTATCATAAAATAATATAATAAAAACTCTAATAGTAAGAGAAAAAAAGGTTACTATGAAATATGTAAAGAGTGCGTACCAAATAAATTGGTTATAGCTTCAGTGTTAATAAAATTCAATAAAATTCAACAGTACTACGGTACATGTTTAATCAGTCAAATGATAGAGGACGGACCAGTCGGTGCCGCTGCCTATGCCGTAAGAAAGATCAGACAACTTACAGATATGGACACAGCGCGGAAGGTCTATTTCAGTTACTTTCATAGTGTCATGTCTTACAGTATATTATTGTGGGGTAGGCAAAAAAGGGCTATAAGAGCCATCTATAACTTAGGTAGTCGCGATTCTTTCAGAGAATTGTTTAAAGAAGCTAATATTATGACGGTCCCATGTCAGTATACTTATGAAAACATAATGTATACAAGAAAAAATATAAATCTGTTTAATCAGCTAGGCGATAGGCATTGCTATAATATGCGACATAGAAATAAATTAGATGGACCGCAGTTTCGTCTGTCAAAAATTCACACTTCTTTCATGGGGTACTGTGTTAGATTTTATAATAAAATTACTCTTGACGTCACTAAACTTAGTGACCATAAATTCCAAGCTTGTATTAAACGTACGCTTAGTAAGCAAGCTTATTATACGCTAGATGATTATTTAAAAGACAAAAATACTTGGATAGGGGCTGTTCCAGCTCCACTTGATTGAATATGGACAACTTGTTTAGCTATTATTATTTAATATTGCCTCTCTTCCTTCTATTAATTTAGTAAAATGTATCTTTTTTTTTCTCATTTCTTTCTCTGTAAATGGGGAAACATGAATCCATTCACATGAATAGTATAATTTGTATATCTTAACTTAGACCTACCTGATAGACCAGCCTAAATCGTTCTCCCATATCCCACAACAAAATGTAGATGGAAAAAAAAATGTAAAAATACTATTTTAAAAGAGTAACCGTGGAGTTTCTTGCCCTTCTTCTCCACAGGAATGACATTCCGAAGTGGTGGTAGAGTCTTTGTTACTTTTCTAACGATTCATAAATACTGTAATGGTTTACATGAATAAAAAATATTCTGATTCCGATTCCACCAGCAGTACCCGTTTACGCGTATGACTTAAGTCGCAGCCATCACTCTCCCTCTAAACTCTACAGGAGTACTTACAAATTGTCAAATTACATATTTTTTTATCTAATCTAACTACTAATCTACAACCGGATCCAAACGCGCCCTCTACTGAAAACATCCGGCGAAGAAACTTGGCGAGCTTGTCTTTTTTATTAATTGTCTTTTTTCCTTTTTTTTCCTATAAAATTGTGTGGGGGTTGGGGGAGGGGATGGGATAGATTGGAAATCTAGCTCCAGTGTGATTTCGACCGAGATATGAGACTAATGATGTTATTTCTAGGAAGTAAAGGTCTAAAGAAGAAGAGGAACAGCCATCACCCCCCTCGACCATATTGGAGGGAAGGGAGTGTCCCGCGCCAGACAGCCACCGCGAGCAAAGACATTATATTGTGCATGACTAAACTGGAATCCCAAAGACGGTAGTCAGATTGTGTTTACACAATTATTGTCCTTGTTGTCGCACTGAGGGGCAAATATATCTAATTTGTCGATGTTTCTGTGTAAATTGCTTTGTCAGGTCAGTCTCTCAAGAATTTCAATCATCTATCTATCTATGTCATCATGCCAGATCTCTTGCGGGGTAGGCGGTTCTGTCCATACACACCTCTCTGGCTTCCTCCACTCTCATAGTTCGTCTCATACAATCATATCATCGTCATATGTTTTTTAAATTTTCGAAATATTTCAAATCCGCTGCGGGGAAAACTAAGGTATGAAGAGAGCGGATCTATAATGTAAGGAAAAGTTAAATGATGAAAGTCCTAGAAAATCAAATTATTTAAGTTTAAGTGTATTGATTTGCCTCGTATGAGGAGGCGGATCTAGCCCGATCGAAACGATTCGGAACTCATTCCAAGTTCCATCTCAGCCTATTTCAGAGTGAATAGGCTATTACTGGTCTGCCAGCCACATCTACGGCCCCTTTGTCACTTTCCATCAGGTAAGATAAGGGTCAATCGCTGACGGGAAAAAAGCTGATACAAATTAGGATATTAATCTGAACGTCTGAACGCAGTTGGATGAAATTTGGCACATACTTTTTATCCCGGAAAAATGTAAGGTTCCTGTCTAAAGTCAACCCAGAAAAAGTCGCGGGCAGAAACTAGTTAATAATATATTTAATATCAATAACGACTGCATGCATCTATTATTCATAATTCCTTGGACTTGACCTCTTTTTATTTATCTGTCTGTGTTAAAACCGGTCAAACAAAAAAAAAGTCAAGAGCATTCGGAAAGTTGGATCATGGTTATGGTATTATGTAGTACAACTTGTAGAACAAGTGATATTGAAGGTCAGTTTTAATTCGAAATACATATATATATATATATATAATTTTTTTTTTTTCAATAGAATTAACGTAGCCTCATACTAAGAATTATTCCTCTTTATTTGTGTGAACAGCAGTGAAAGCCTAGTGGTTAGACCATTGAACTGCAAAGTCAAAGGTCTCGGGTTTAAACCCAGGCGCGAAACTCTGTCTTTTCGAAAGCATGTGCGTATTAAAAATTAATTATCGCTTGCTTTAACAGTGAAGGAAACATCACGAGGTAACCTGCATGCCTTAGTTTCTCGGAGGTGTGTTAAGTTCGCCTACCCGCACTTGGCCAGCGTGGTAGACTATGGCCTAAGTCCTCTCATTTTGAGAGGAGGACCGTGCCCAACAAAGGGACGGTTTCTTAACGGGGCTAATATTATTTATATTATTACTGCAGTGTTTACAGACATGAAATTCCCATAAACGAACACCCAGACTAAAACGAATATATATGGGTCACACAAAGACTTGTCCCGTGCAAGGATCGAACCCGCGACTATTCAATCTAGTGAGCAGCTCTTAACCACTGGATAAAGCCATCCATCAATCAAACGATATCAGATTCAGAATATTTTTCACTAATGTAAACCATTACAGTATTCATGAATCGTCAGGAAAGTAACGAAGAATCTACCAGCACTTCGAAATTTCATTGCTAAGGAGAAGGGTAAAACTCCACAGTTAACCTTTGGAAATAAAAAAATAATGATATTGCGCTTTGCGATCTGGAGGTCCTAGTTTCATCCTAGGTTGGACAAATGCAGTTTTTCTATTGCAAAATTCCCAGTATCAGTCCGGAGTTTGGAATTTTGCCCGATATATAGTAATAATAGCTGACCGACCGCATTAGCAACAGCATAGTAAGACAGCGAGTAGGTATGAAAGCTAGTATCGGTGTAAAGATGAGAAAGGGCATGCTCCGTTGGTTCGGGCATATAGAAAGAATGCCAGAGGAAAGAATGACAAAACAGATATACAATGTGAAAGTGTAAGGATGCAGGTACCGGGGAAGACCTAGACTATCTTACCACGACCAAATAAACCGAGTCTTATCTGATGGAAAAGTCAAGAGTTTCCGTAACCGGCGAGCGTGTATGAGACGAACTATGAGAGTCGAGGAAGCCAGAGAGGTATGTAAGGAAAGAACCTGTTGGAACTCTGTACTCTCTGCCTACCCCGCAAGGGATCTGGCGTGAGGTTATAGATAGATAGATAGATAGATATAGTAATAAACTCGTCCCCTGTTACGTGGGACCTAACATGGTCGGCGAAAAGTAGGTGTACACGGTACACCTCTTCCAACCTTAGGGAATATAGGCGTGACGGTGCAGAATATCTTTTACTGATCGTCTCCTCAGATGACAAGTGGGCTGGTTCTTTCTTCGATCAATAAATTAGTTTGGCATCCAGCGAAACAATGTAGCCAGCTTTTTTACTATTATAACATGTGGACAGTCTGTTGTTGCTACGTTTTTTACTAGCAAAATATTTTTAGTAGTTTTCTGGCGAGTTTTCTTTCAAATGGAAACCGAAGGGTGTCCGCAGGACTTTCGGCTCTGGCTTGATTGGCCGTCTAAAAAGGAGCCGTGAGACCTGTATCGACGTAGAAAGTTAATGCTTTTCTACGTTGATATACTCCAGGGGTGGAAGTGTCAAAGGGCATAACGCCGCGAGTAACTTTGGTGAAAGCGCAGCACACCTATCGACGCTCCTAAGCCGCTCGCCCCGGTTTTGCCTTCAGTTGTCTTATGACGACGTTTCAAGGCCTATCTAGTTGCGAGTCACCGCCGGCTACGGATTGTTAGGTATTACTAATTACGACCGGTGTACGGCCCCTTTGAAATATACCAGTTTTTGTCCATCAAACTTCATTCACATAGTTTTTGTTTTCTTTCCATGATTTACAATAGTCCTGGCACCTGCTGGGTTCAGTTCGCTGTTTATGTTTCTTCATTTTCAGCAATTGATCTCAGCAGGTGTCTTACGTTAACTTCTCGCAAAGGGTAAGTAACTTTTACATGTATTGGCAAGCGCAGCGTGGGACGGCCGCCTACCAGATGAACCGACGATCTTCTGAGGATCGCAGGAAGTCGTTGGATGCAGGTGGCATCGGGCCGGATGTGCTGGAGAACGATTATGGAGGTCTTTGTTCAGCAGTGGAAAGTATAGACTAAGATAATGATGAAGCAATTTGCAATAAGTGGCGTGATAATATGGATATATAGATATAGAAGAATGAAAATCTAAATGATTCAATTCACGTCCAAGACTATTTATGGTAAGTAGTCAGTGCGAGTAGTGAGTAGTGACGTGTGTTCCAAATAGGTCATTGCGTGATGCACACCGGATTAGCATCTGCGTCAGTGATCGAATCTATTAGCCACGGTTATCACCCGTACACTGTGGACATTGAACCATTTTGGAAAAATAAATAGCGCTTTGCAACCGCGGTATTCTTACCAGCCACCAAGGTTAAGCAGCGATTGAAGTTGGCCTGAGATGGGTGGCATTTGTGGCATTTTCAGATTCAAGCGGCCCCGTGCTTTCCCGGTTACCACATAATGTGGTAGCTGTTAAGCCAAGTTGGAAGCTTTATAGGCTTGATAAGTTCCAAATACAGGTGGCTACAAACCTGCCTCCACCAATCTGCACTAAGTCCGCGTGGTGGAGTGTGTCCTAATGTCTCTCATCTCGATTTGTGAGAGAAGGCCTTTTCCTAGCAGTGGGACTGTATGGGCTGGTATTATAAGGACTGGTCTGCGACTGAGCTCACCTGATTAAAAGCGACGATGGAGCTGGAGATGTGGTTCATCTGTGTAAACCCACCTCTCGTATGGCAGCTCCGGCAACATGCTGAAACACGACTGGGTCGCTTGGTGTTAGACTTTGCAGGAAGCGTGGTGACCAGCCATGGCCGTAGCCTACTACAGGTGAAAGTGCTGCTCGTTTAGCACTGCCCAAGGACCACGTGTAGGGAATTGATAATAAATATTACGGACGCGAGTATTTTCATTGAGATGAGGTGACTACTTCAAAGCCTGAAAGCGATGAATGAATGTGTACAAATGAGTGATCTAGTTGTAAATCATCTACTATATGCAGATGAAGCGGTTTTAATAGCGCCGACAGCCACCGCTCTGCAAACACTAGTCACAGTTATGAAAGACGACTGCATGAAATTGGCTAACATTTGAATGTAAAGAAAACCAAGATTATGGTTTTTGAACGGGAAGAAACCAAAACGAATGCAAGAATTGTGGTTGGTAACGATGTGCTGGAGCAAGTGAATGAGTTTGTATATCTTGGATGCGGATTCATTCTGAATGGGAAATACACCCCTAACATAGGGAAAAGAGTGAGTGCAGGGAACAGAGTGAATGGTGCGATGGGAAAGCTACTTGGGAGCCGGCACTTAAGCCAAAAGGCGCAGCTGGCCATACATGACGGAGTGTTTGTCCTAACGCTGTTATATGGCAGAGAATGAAAGTAGGATAAATGCAATGGAAATGCGAGCTCTGCGGAAGATGTGCGGAGTGCAGCTGATCGACCATATTTGCAACAGCGTAGTAAGAAAGCGAGTAGGAATGAAAGATAGTATCGGTGTAAAAATGAGAATGTCAGGCAAAAAAATGACAAATCAGATATACATACAACGTGAAAGTGGAAAGATGTAGGTGCCGGGGAAGACCTAGACTATCTTACCATGACCAAATATACCGAGTCTTATCTGAAGGACAAGTCAAGAGTCTCCGTAACCGGCGAGCGTGTAAGAGACGAACTATGAGAGTGGAGGAACCCAGAGCGGTATGTAAGGAAAGAACCTGTTGGATCTCTGTACTCTCTCCCTATCCCGCAAGGGATCTGGCGTGATGATGTGTTGTTGTTGTTGTTGTTGTATGAGGTGACTATTTTGGAGCGTCTTCGTGCTTGGGAAAGCACATTAAGCTGTTGGACCCATAGAAGTCTTGTATAAGGTCTTGAAATAAGGACCATAAAAAATACTTTGAAATGCGCTTTCAGACGGCGCTTCGGAAGGTGTATTAAGCTAATGGTCTCGCTTGCTACTTCATGTAGTTGTTAGTCCAAGTTGGAAGTTTTTAGGGCTTGAGATAAATTGAGCCGTGAAAGGTGACCGTTTTGAAATTTTTTGAATGTTTAGGAAGGCACCATATGCCTTTGGTGCAGGCTACCAAATCGTAAACCGTTCACCGTTCATGTAAATAACACTATAAGATTAATTACTAGACTACCGCTATTCATTACTTCTGTGTTGTTTACACTCATGCTTTACTTTGCGTTTACAAAGATTAAATTCACATCCATACACTATGTATGGTTTTATTTAATATAGAAAGTGTCGAAATACTATGTAATGGTACTGAATATAATCACGAATTACAATATAAATGGTCCGTTACCATTCAAAAATGCGTCAGCGTACAGTTAGCAGGTTGACCGAGAAACATAATCTATGTGAGTACTTTTCAGTTAGGTCCTTATGAATATCCTCATGGTCGTATCACTGAATTATTTGGATTATAACTTACTAGGGGAGAGTGTATATGAAAGAGATTTAGTTTAGTTTTTTTTTTTACATTTCGGCTAGCCATTCTCGTCTCGGCAGTGACGTTTTAATATTCTAGATTATCTCGTATATGTCCGAGATAATCTAAATGTTCATTTTTTGCAGTCGTTAACTATATCATCACGCAAGATCCTTGTAAAATGTCCTTTCCTTAAAGGTTCACAGGTAAAAATCAAAATGAGACAGTGTTTGTCTCGAACTCAGCGAACATTTATTAAAATCATAACTAAACACATTACTAGGCCTGACAACATTAAAGGAATCCGTCCGCGGCATGTTCTCACCGACCCTTCCGATGCTCTTACACCCCTTCTTACGGATACAGATACCGCACACAGGATCAGACGCCAACCTTGCTGGCGAGGTTGGTGTCTGATCCTGTGTGCGGTCCCTTGCCCGCCGGGCGGTGCAACATACCACGGCGAGACACCTAGTATATGCCCTCCCCCATAGCGACTGCCCAAGCCGAGGCCGTTCCTTCTTGAGGCCTTGATCTAGTTGCCCCCTTGCCCTTCTGGCTCAAGCGTAGTGGTTGCACGCTCGCCCTCTTGTCCGGTGAAGCTGTAAAGGCTCCGCGGCTAACAGCGTAGATTATTCACACACACACACACACACACACACACACACACACACACACACACACACACACACACACACACACACACACACACACACACACACACACACACACACACACACACACACACACACACACACACACACACACACACACACACACACACACACACACACACACACACACACACACACACACACACACACACACACACACACACACACACACACACACACACACACACACACACACACACACACACACACACACACACACACACACACACACACACACACACACACACACACACACACACACACACACACCCACACACACACACACACACACACACACACACACACACAAACACACACACACACACACACACACACACACACACACACACACAAACACACACACACACACACACACACACACACACACACACAAAGGGGATAAAAAAATAAGGTGAAGCTGATTTTTAATTTTAGGTTTTTCTTAGCATTAATTACTGATCTTATCTGAGGGCCAGATAAGCGTATATGAGACGAACTATGAGGGTGGAGGAAGCCAGAGAGTTAGAACTTTGTACTCCCTGCTTACTCTACAAGGGCTCGTAACGAATATAGCGCGTAGCAATAATGTGATCCTGGGTTCTCCAAATGTATTTTCGATGGAAAGTACCTATCTCTGTACTCTCTGCTTATCCCGCAAGGGTTCTGGCGTGATGATATAGATAGATGGAAAAATGTCCAGTATCAGTCCGTCAATACTCTCGCCCTTTATTACATGGACACGATGTCGACGCAAAGTGGGTGTACACAGCACACCTCTACCAACCCCTTTTGGGGAATATAACCAGTGTTTTAACCATTTGCCCGTTCATCTTCATCGGACTAAAACCCAGTCATTGCAGAGCTAATTAGCAATTACCGTCTCTAAATGGCTCGTGACTCATTCCTTGACGACGGAGAATATCGGGTGACTAGCAATTGTCTGCACGTGTCCATACCTTGTGAGACCTTGAGGATACCAACAATTTTCTAAGGCGAAAGATTAGTTCATTCGTGATGGCTGCTCAAGTAGTCATATTCGTGAACGTCGATGTTGCTTGTGGGGACTCGTCCACCCAGAATCCTTTAGCTTATCATTCTTTAAAAATATAATTTTTAGTCTTATATCTCAGTCGTAAGGCATCACACTGGAGCTGGATCGTATCATTGATTTTGTTTAATATAAAAATGTATGTATCTATACAGAAAATGATGGAATTTTTTTTTTATAGAGAATTAGACAAAAAGACAAGCCCGCTGAGTTTCTTGCCGGATCTTCTCATTGGAGGCCGCGTTCCCATCCTGTGGTAGATTAGTAAGTCAAAAAAAAGTAAATATGACTATTTTTAAGTAAGCGGGGCTCATACAAAATAAATAATTTGAGTATGAGTTAGCATCTTGAGTTGTATATAACAATTTATAGATGTATCATATCCTAGATCTCACAAATAATAATTTCTCGTTAAAAACAATTTCAATTTCAGTCCGGAGTCTGGAATTTTGCCCGGTATATGGCAACCTCCCCCTTTTACATGGGTCTTAACGCCTTGGGCGAAAAGTGGGTGTACACAGTAGACTTCCGCCACCCCCAATTGGGGAATATAGGCGTGACGTTGTGCTATATAAGCAGCGTTTGACTCGGTCGATCTGAGAGAAGTCACCGTCAAAAACCATGTATTTGTATATGCCAACAAAAAAAAACGAAAGTCAAAATTATTGATTTTTTTACATCTACCAGCGGATCGGACACGGACTACACTGAGAAAATCCGGCGAGAAACTCAGCGGGTTAGTTTGTTCACTGAATTTTAATGGCTATTGTGATCATTTTTTTAATGTTTTCTTTTGGTTGTTTGTTGGTTAAGTAGCGGTAGGAATGGACGCTTTAAGATGGGTAAAAGCACGTTAAGCTATTGGTGTCACCACCAGGTGCTGGATGTTGCAGAAAGCATTCATTGCTTTGCTGGACTGCATTGTTTTTAGCGGACGCCAAGATTAAACAATTGGCACGGTGGGCTTCAGATGGGTGATCCTTTGAAGCATCTCTATTTTCGAGCGTCTCTGTACTATGAAAGGCACGGTATGCCGTTGGCTCCGGCTGCCACTTGTGGTAATCGTTAAGCTGAATTGGATGCTTTATAGGCGGCTTTAAAAGTTCCAACAGCATATGACTACACATTTAAGTAGTATAACCTAATCTTTCCCACTTCTATTTGCGAGAGAAGGCCCGTAAGACAGTAAATCCTGATATTATTATCCTCTACCTTAAATATTGAAATTAAAATTTTCTCATGGGTAAAATTTCAGCATAGTACGAACGTAGGTGAAATCTGAATAGCTGTAGGAGGAGAGGGCTATTCTTGTAGCGAGCATGGACTTGCAGAGGTGTGCAAACGCCGTCACCAACTGGATACCCAGTGGCCGCAGTCGACGAGGTACACATAGAAAAATGTGGTGCGACGATTGGCACACTTCGTGGTCCGAAATAGTAATCAATCGATAGCTTTGGAAGTAAAAAGAGAAGTTGCTCAAGAGTGGGAGAGTTAAATAGGCTAGAAAAAAATCCTATCTTTATAGTTTACAGTAGGTACTTCTCCTCTAGGTCCTGTTCTCTTGTCCCACTCTGTAAATCGCAGTTATGAGTATCCGAGAGTGAGTCAGCTTATTTCGAGCGATGTCATACTAGTAAACAATACAAAATGTATGAGATTATTACCATTGACATTGAGACGGGTCTAATTTGCTGGGTGCATTGCCTTTAAGAGTTATGTACGCGGATAGTATTACCTGCATTTCATACCTAAGTTTTATTAAGCAGGTATACCTGATAATAGTGTTAACAATCGATGTATTTTTTGAACAGGTAACTGCCACGGATTCAAATCCTAGGCCGGACGAAATATAGCTTTTCTATCAAAAAAAATCCAATTTATGTCACAAGTATCAATTTCAATAGCAGACCTCTCAAAGTAAGATATACAATGTGAAAGTGGAAGGATGTAGGTACCGGGGACATATACTATCTTACCAGGACCAAATAGACCGAGTAACCGTCGAGCGTGTATGAGACGAACTATGAGAGTGGAGGAAGCCAGAGAGTTATGTAAGGAACGAACCTGTTGGAACTCTGTACTCTCTGCCTACCCCGTAAGGGATCTGGCGTGATGATATAGATCGATAGATTTCTAAAAAGAAGATATTAATCTAATTAGGCTGCCTAAAGTCTTGTTTTATTGCACTTTGTTGATTTCGCGTCGACCGCTCAAGCTGACCGCGCCGCGAACCGCGAACGCGCCGATCAACTCCATAATTCTCTGAAGCGGTCGTTATGGGACCAATGAATTGCATTCACATTGCGATTATTCGCAATGTCAGATGTCAATTGGTGGTGCAGTGGAGACTGCATGGCGACCGATGCAGTGGAGTCGCAATCAATGCGGACTTTGAGACGGCGGTGTTAGGCTGCCTATATACTTACGATTTTTCTTGTACATAATCGTGGTATATTCTCACGAAATTTCAAGAAGTAGCTGTACTGGTTATTATGGACAAAAAACTCGTATTTTTATTATACTATTCTTGAACCACTAAACAGATTTATATCCTTGCGGAATTTATTGGAGTAGCTGTTCTTCCTCACCTCGATTAGTCAGCACAGGCCGATTAGTACTGATTATACTGAACAAAACAAGGAACTATTATTCGCGTGTATATTTTATTATTTCTTCTGTGTTGGTTTTGTTGCCACATACTGCGAGGCGATCACAAGGTCTTGGGTTCAAATCCTAAGTCGGACAAAATTCAGTGGCAATCCGGAGTTTGGAATAATAGTAGACTTGCCACCTATTACATTGGGCCTAAACATCGTCGGCGAACTGTGAGTGTACACAGTACACCACTGCCTTTTTCGCTAGGGAACTCTTTTGTTTTTCTTTTTTTTTTAATCTAGCCCCACCCTAGGATTTTGTTCCTGTGTCGTGGGTGCGTTTGCAAACATGAAATTTCACATACACAAATACCCAGACCGAAACAAATAAATGTGGATCACACAAAGATAGGTCCCGTGCGGGAATTGAACCCGCGAATATTAGACAGTGGGCGGAGCGGCTTAAGCTCTTAACCACTGCGCTTAATTGGCCGTCCTATAGGAGCCACCGTGTTTATTTTTTTATTAATTCTTCTAAGGTATGTAAGGAACTCGTTAGAACTCCGTACTCTCTGCGATCTCCGCAAGGGATCTGGCGTGACGATATGGATAGATAGATTAATTCTTTTACCACGGCAAGTTAGCGTTGTGATGCGCTGTAACATAGTATGTACAAGTTTTTTTTGTAATGGTCAATATACAAGGCGTAACATTTATAATGAAAGACCTTAGATTATTGCCTTACGCATTCAATACGAAAATCCAAATTCGAATTATAAGGAGTTTTCTATCATTTATTAAAGCTCTTTGGCCCCCAAATCGACCACTATTAGAAATGCATTTAAAATAGCCGCATTGTTTTGAATAATGGCTAAATTTTGTTAAATACATCGATCTGAAGTAGTAACAGCAAATTTTGATAGTTAAAAAAAATATATCAATTTAAAAATAGTTGGAATCGATTCATTTGTGGACTTAGAACAAACTACTTTAAGGTTATTTGTGTGACATCTTGTATATTTTGGTAGTGTACTTTGTATTAAATATCTTTATTTGTTTCAATAATTTGCATTTTTTTCACTCGGTCTGGTTGGGGGTTTTGTTCATAAATCGTGTTACTGCAGCCAGCCTAACGTGCACTGGTTGGCAACAGCGAAGATGCAATCCACTGGAGGTTTAACTCGATCGAACCGTGTGCATCTCGGAGATATATAAAACGAAATCATACTATAGGGTTCACTGCTGTCTGCCACAGACGAAATTACTTACAGAAGTTATTTTTTAAGGATTGCATAGAAATTCATAAACGTACTTTATTATATCTGTTCAAACTCTGACTGCCTCGTTGGTCTAGTGGCAAAGCGCATCGCTTTGTGATCACGATCAACCTTAAACCCAAACTCAAATAATTTATTTTCTATAAGCCCTGCGGGGAGCTCAACAATCAACAACAAATAGTCAATTTAATTTTTTCTTTTAAATCTAATTTAACGATCGTAACGCGATCTCCACCGAGAAGATACGGTGAAGAAACTCAGCGGGCTTGTCTTTTTTATTTACTTCTCTTTCTCTTTTTTCTTTTCTTTTTTTCAATCATACTGTGCGGATACAATGTTCAGGTTTCAATTAAATAGTTTACGATCTAGCTCCAGTGTGATGCCGTACGACCGAGGTATGAATCTAATGATGTTATCTATAAAAAGTGTCTAAAGGATTGCAGATGGACCAGTTCCCCATTCCGCACAAGCAGCACCCGTTCACGAGTATGACTGCTGGAATAGCCATCACTCTCTTCGGCCATATTCCAATATCTCCATATTGGAATATGGTCGAGAAGTGACCCGCGCCAGACAGCGCAAGCAAAGACATTATAATGAGCATGACCAAATCAGCTCCTGGTTTCAAACCCTAGGTCGGACAAATGTAATTTTTCGAATGAAAATTCCCAGTATGAGTCCGGAGTCTGGAATTGTGCCCGGTATATGGCAATAGGATCGCCTCCTATTACATGGGACCTAACATCGTCGGCGAAAAGTGAGTGGGCAAAAAGTACTCAGTATACCTCTGCAACCCCCGCTTGGGGAATATAAGCGTGACGGTGTTTTGTTTTTGAACTCTACTCTCTGCATACCCCGCAAGGGATCTGTCGTATGATACAGATAGGTAGATAGTTCTTATCTCTACTCCCAAAAGTTACTATAGTATTTTTCATGAAGAATGGGTCCTGTGACAGCTGTAAGTGTCAAAGAAAATTATACTTTATTCAATGGCAATAAGAGGCATGACCTGTTTCTATATTTATGGTGTTATGCCTTAATATCATTGAATTAAATAGAAAGATTCTAAAGTGGAGACCACGTATTGGCAAACGCATCGTGGGACGACCGCCTGCCAGATGGACCGACGATCTTGTGAAAATCGCAGGAAGTCGTTGGATGCAGGTGGCATCGAACCGGTTACGCTGGAAAGCGATTGGGGAGGCCTATGTTCAGCAGTGGACAAGTATAGGCTGAGATGGTGATGATGATGATGAAATATTAAATTCGTATAGTACTTAGAACGGTCACTACCCATCTTATGTGAAAAATACCCTTTTGACAGACGGGTTGGTCCAATATTTATGAGCTTACGTCACTCCACCCCTTGGGTGGAGTAGCCGCGGGTTCGATTCCCATTCGGGCAAATCTTTGTATGCCCCACGAATATTTGTTTCGGTGGTTTCGTTTGGTGGATGTTTGTGCATGTGGATTTCCTGTTTTTGCAAAAGTTGGTGGGTAATCCATACTGACACAAATTTGGCAAGGAAATAGATTACTTTCTGGGGCCCTGCTAGAATGCAACCTTTCTCCTTGCCAAATACATACATTATCTATATCATCACGCTAGTTCCCTTGCGAGGTAGGCAGAGAGTACAGAGTTCCAACAGGTTAGGGCATAGGCTACCTTTTGTTTCAATAAATGTATCACATACAAAGTTGCTGGTAACAGCTTAATAAAAGAATCATGATGAATAAATGTCTCGATTTTTGTACAAAAACGAATCGATTTTACTCCGAAACTGTGTCGAGGACACGGCATACGTCATATTTGACGCAAGCGATCGATCTTTTATACTTAATTCGCATAACAATCGTTACGGTATCTTGGGTACTGATCAATAACACATTATCAGACTTCACAACAGTACGACTATCTCCTCTTTGTGTGTCCTTCTTCACCGTTAGAGAATATTAATAACATGCTAAAGGCCTTTCTGATCACCCTCGGTGAAGGAAAGTGATTGATGAGGCTTTTCATTACTTTTTTTAGGAATTGATAACTATTGATAACTTTAATTAATTAGAGCACCGATAGCTTAGTTCGTTGAATGATCGTTTTTAATGTCAAAGGTTTTATTCCCGACTGATAACATGTATTAATCTTGTGCGCGTGAATCATTTGCGCTGTTGGCCGCGGGGCCTTCACAGCTTCACGAGCAAGGGGGCGAGCGTGCAACATCTTTCTAAGTTAAGTAAAAAGCAAAAAGAAATGTTTGAAGTCGGTAACAAATAACCGACCGTCGTTTTCTTTTTTAAAACCTTTATGATTTTGCAATTTTAAGTGATATTTATTTATTTATTCTTTATGCACATATGTATGTACGTAGACGGACTTAATGCCTGAGGCATTTTCTCCCAGTCTACCTTAGGGTGGTGTGGAAACATGTGACATGTGTGGTAGGTGTATAACTATACCTGTATTATATTATTCTGTAAGTTATTCTTAATTCTATAGTAAGTTACCTACAGGATTGACACAATACCCATAATAACCCAATCTACACATACCTGCTGTTTGTTGTTAAGGAGCTCCATGGTGTATCTTTAAATTCCAAGGAGCAATTTAAATAAAATGAAACCACCTTGAAGCTTTACTGGACTAAACGCAATAAGAATCATGAAAAGCGGTTCATAATCATAGAAGTTACAAAGAAAGAGACGAAATGTGAAACTTCTCCTTTTCTGAAGTCGATTAATATTCTGCTGAGTGCTATAGTAAGGTTCTTATAGGATTGACATGATACCCATAATAACTCAATCCACAGATTCGTGCTGTTTGTCTTTAAGGAGATACTGGTGCATCTTTAAAGTCCAGCATTTTCAAATAATTACTATAACATTTGGACGTTAGTAACCTCGGGCGATCAAATATCCGTCGTCCTCGGGTATCCGTGGACCCCCTAGGGGATCAAATGGGAGGTTCAAGTGGAAAGAACGCAAAAACCGACTTAACATTGAAACCCAGGACCTAATCATCCGCAAATCGAATCATTTTGGAGGCCGAAGCTGGTTGACTCCGTGGGATTTACTCTCGATCCCCTATACGTGGTCCCTGGGCAGTGCTAAAGGAGTAGCACCTTCGTCGGTAGTACACCACCCAGTTGTGATGCAGTCATGTTCTGGCATATTGCGCGGAGATACCTTACGAGGAGGGGGGTCTAGTTGGTTCATAACGATGCCGAATTCGGTCTAACTTCCGTCTCATCAGCCTATTTCAAAGAGAATAGGCTATTATTGAGTCAGTGAACCACATCTTCGGCCCCATCGTCAGTTTTCTTTATGCGAGATAGGGGTCAATCAATCGTCGATTCTTAATAAAAAATAATTCGCCACTAGGTAAAGGCAGAAAAAGGTTTTTTTCTAAAACGTAGCCCTTTACTAGGAATTATTTCTGTGACGCGCGCGTTTACAAACATGAAAATTCACATACAGAAATACGCAGACCAAAACAAATAATTGTGGGTCAAACAAAGATTTTTCCCGTACGGGAATCGAACCAGCGATAATTGGACACAGTGGGTGGAGCGGCTTAAGCTCTTAACTACTGCGCTTAATCGACCGTCTATTATATAGTGCGTATTAAAAAAAAAACTAAATGCGCATAAATTGACCACTACTAATCTTATCGAACATTTATCGATAAAAAGGTGAGATAAAAAAATCTAGATAATTAAATCCTTCCGTGTACACAGATCCATTTGCGTGATATGCTAAATATTATGTGTTTGATATAAAATACCGCTGCGGGACTTGTCCTTATCAAGGTTAAGCAACGCTCGTATAGGTCATTTTTTGGATGGGTGATTCCCGATGCCTTTACCTCCATCCTTTCGGATACAGATAGCGCACACAAGATCAGACACCGACCTCGTCAGCGAGCTCGAAGAATCCCTTGCCCGCCGGCCGGTGCAGAGCTCTCCCCATAGCGACTACCCAAGCCTAGGTCGTTCCTCCTTGAAGCGCCCTTGAGCTGATTGCCCCCTTGCACTTCCGGGTGGAGCGTTGTTGTTGCACGCTCGTCCTCTTGCCCGGTGAAGCTATAAAGGCGCCTCGTTCAACAGCGTATGATAACACATATGATGAAATACGAGTCCCTAATCGAGAATACAACCTTTTCCCTTCATACCGAACATTCAACCAACCAAGCTATCGGTGCTCCAATTAATTAAAATTATCAATGGTTATCAATTCTTAAAAAATTGATCGATTAGCTTCATCAATCAATTGCTTTATTATCTGGCTAATCAACTATTGCGCATTAAATTGTATAATAAATAAAATTATAATTTAAAAACGTCTTTTTAAATACAAATTTTTATGATAAAAACACGACGGAAATATCTCGTTTAGTTGAGAAGTTCCTACGGCCACCTTTCGTATTCTCACCAGAATATGGAAATCGTATATGTCTAGAGTACTTGTCGAAGCAAATGAGTTACCGAACGAAAGATGATATGACCACCCGCCGAGTCCATTATCAGACCAGCTCCATAAACATCGTCACGTCTTCACGTCTCAATACCAAACTCCGGCTCATACTGGGGAATTATCGTGGGAAAAACTTCATTTGTCGGACCTAGGATTTGAACCCAGGGCCTCGTGATCACCAAGCGATGCGCTTTACCACTAGACCAACGAGGTAGTCAGCTCCATGATACCATATTATTGCATTGTCACCGAACCTTCACATATTTATGACAAATTTAAGCTCAATCAGATACCCACAAGTGATTGAAAAATGGATCACAAGATTTGAACCGTAAAGACAGACAGACATACGAACCGTGCAAGTTAATAAAAGCTTATAATAAATTAACGGGACGGCGGTACCGAGTACACTCACTTTTCGGTGACGATATCAGATCCCAATGTAATAAGGGGCGAGCCTATTTCTATTATACGGTGTATTATTTAATCCAGACTCCAGATAATACTGGCAAAAATGTCGCTGTTTACGAGTATTATGTTTAAAGGGTCGCGTTATTCTACCGCGCACTGAACTGGCAGTGGCTAGATATATTTGTCGAAGGACCGATAACCGTTGGGCATATCTGGGCAAATTGTGAACAAACTGAATAATAATTAAAATATTTGGGTGTATTTTAGGTTTTTAAGTTCCCCATGTTTCGGATGCTCTACAATACTCAAGACACATAGCTTCTTTAGTACTTAGTAAGCCATATCTTAATGGCGGAGTGAAAATATACGCCAGATGGCTGGCACAGGTTGAACGAGAAGACCCGAAGACCAAGCTCAGTGGTGTACCTTGGGAAAGGCAGTGGACTGATACGAGCTGATAAACACGATATATTTTTTTAAAACGTAGCCCCACTTTAGTATTTATTCCTGTGTCATGGGTGCGTTTGCAAACATAAAATACACATACACAAATACCTCAACCGAAACAAATAATTGTAGATTACACATATATTTGTCCCGTGCGGGAATCGAACCTGCGACTATTAGACATAATAAGCAGAGTGGCTTAAGCTCTTAACCACTGCGCTAAATCGTTCGTCAGGTTATGAGCGAGTTGGGTGAAAAGCAATTCTGCTTTTTGCATTTAAATTTGCCTACCTACCTAAATGATACCTAAATGCAATACTTTTTGAGCGAAATACCTGACTGGTTGAATGTCCACGAAGTCAATTACCTAAATAGTAGAATGCCTAAACAAACTGCCTAAGTAGCTAAATATCCATGAAGCAAATTTTCTATATAGAAGAATGCATTCAAAGCAAAATGCCTAGGTAGTCGATCGTTTAAGAAGCTTAATTTTAATGTGCTAAAAATGAATTAAACATTATTATTCTATCTATCTACATCATCACGCCAAATCCATTGTGGGGTGGGCAGAGAGTTCCAACTCTTATGTATAACGGCTGAGTGACTTAACTGGACTATTCGCAATTAAAAGCCAAGTGACTGATGTGTGTTAAAATCCGTATTTAAGGTAAGTTAGGTTTTAAGAAATTCGTTGTTATATCTAACCTCACTAACTTAAAGAAAATAGTAAATACTATAAACACTTCCAAATTACTACTATCTTTAAATATGCTGTGAAGCTGTGTAGCAGAGACAAAAGTGATTGAACATTGCTGAAACTACTAAAAAATATGTATTTAAACAAAATAGTAAAGTGAAAGAAATATTACTTTATTTTGATATAATGTATTCTATTCTTTATTGTATACACTGGGATGGAAATAATTTTACAATTTAAAAGTATACAGAAGGCGAGCTTAACTCAAATATGAGTTATCTTCCAGCTAACCATAAGAGTGTTGAAAGATGAGAAAGTGAATACGAGGGCAGTTATACAATATAATGTTAATAGAAAATAGCAATATATAATATGAAATAAACTACTAATCATGTACTTTTTTGCTTACCTTTAAAACCCAATGTATTTTATTTGCTCGAAAAAAGGTAGCAACCCTAATCCTGACGGTTAGCCATGATGCATTTTAGGTATTTCGCCTTCATAGACATTTGCTTCATAGACATGCTTTTAGGCGACTCGCTATAATAATATGATAATATATTATTATGGCGAGTATATAACAATAATCCATAAGGATGATGCTATAGTACCCGTTCTCAATCAAATTATGTAATATACTTAAGTCTTCGCATTCCGTAGTACGTATAGAGTAATATCATTGAATTAGGACGCAATAAAACAGTTAACGAGATAGTTAGAGTCAACTTTAACTGACATATTCTGGTTACTATCATCTTAGGTCAAATGCCCGGCCGCGGCCAATTTGATGGCGTAAAGTTGGTACTACACTGTTTGATTTGCGATGCGATGATGATAAAGCTAACTGCAATATACAACGAATAATTCTGTGAGGTGAAAAATAAAAACATTACGCTTTATTCTTTACTAGCGACCCGCCCGGGGTTCGCACGGATGAATGATACACATAAATCTTCCTTGTGCATCACTCTGTCCTTTCAATCAATCAGCTTATCGTAGTCCACTGCTGGACATAGGCCTCTCCTAACACGCGCCAACTCTCCTAACTCTGTCCGTTGGTAAAAAGCAAATGAAAAGCTGTTCGGTAGTAATTGCGTTCACACAGACAGTCGGACGCGGCGGGTTTGTTATATGTAGTGATTATTTTTAATTAGCTTAAAACATAGTATAGCATATCTCTTCCACTGGATATACAGCTTAATTACATCAATACAATGACACTCCGGTAGCGACAATTCCAGTTAGCAACAGTATGTAGCCGGAAACGGAAGCGGGACAAGGGTACTTAGAGAAAGTTAATTGGCAAAGGTCCAAGACGTAAAGGCATGTCACGGCCCGTAATTGTGGGTCAATTATTGTAATATAGAGTTCAATTTGTATTATATTCACGACCAAACGCCGGAAGAAGTGATTTTTAACAATTATGTACATATATGGACAACCTGTTGGAACTCTGTGCTCTCTGCCTAACTCACAAAGGATTTGTCGTGATTATATAGTAATAGTCTATAACTGCTCCGTTGATCTAGTGGCAAAGTGCATCGCCCTGTGAACACGAGGTCAAGATACACATCCTAAGTCGGACACATGTAATTTTCTAACGAAAACTTCCCCCCGTATGAGTCCGGAGTCCACATTTTGTTGTGGGATATGGGAGAACAATGTCGGCTGGTCTATCAGGTGTGTCTAAGTTAATTTAAACAAATTATACTATTCATGTGAATGGCTACATGGTTCCCTCATTTACAGAGCAAGAAATGAGAAACAAAGATAAATTAAACTAAATTAATTGAAGGAAGAGAGGGAATATTAAATAATAATAGCTGAACAAGTTCATATTCATATACATATTTTATTTTGCGTTGCACAATGTTGATTGGATGGTAACATTGATCAGCTTAAAAGCTAGGTAACAATCATGGACCCGGAGCTGAACAAGTTATCCATATTCAATCAAGTGGAGCTGAATATTCAAGTATTTTTGTCTTTTAAATAATCATCTAGCGTATAATAAGCTCGCTTACTAAGCGTACGCTTAAAACAAGCTTTGAATTTATTGTTACTATGTTTAGTGATGTCAAGAGAAATTTTATTATAAAATCTAACACAGTACTCCATGAAAGAAGTGTGAATTTTTGAAAGAAACAATTGCAGTTGATCTAATTTATTTCTATGTCGCGTATTATAGCAATGCCTATCGCCCAGCTGATTAAACAATTCTATTTGTTTTTTGTATACATTATGTTTTTATAAATATAAGTGGTATAGGGGCGCCTATAAGATGGACCGATGACCTGATGAAGGTCACGGGTAAGAGGTGGATGCATACAGCACAAAGCCGGTCGTAATGACGGTCTTTGGGGGGAAACCTTTGTCATGGAGTGGACGTCTTTCGGTGGACAATATAGCAAAATATAAATGTGTGCTGTGCGGACACAAGTTGACTGACCGTATTCGCAACAGCGTTGTAAGAAAGCGAGTAGGTATGAAAGATAGTATCGGTGTAAAGATGAGAAAGGGTATGCTCCGTCGGTTCGGGCATATAGAAAGAATGTTAGAAGAAATAATAAAAAAACATATATACAATGCGAAAGTGGAAGGATGTAGGTACCGGGGAAGACTTAGACTATCTTACTATGACAAAATAGACCATTTCTTATCTGAAGGGCAAGTCAAGAGTCTACGTAACCGGCGGACGTGTATGAGACGAACTATGAGAGTGGAGGAAGCCAGAGAGGTCTGTAAGGAAAGAACCTGTTGGACCTTTGTACTCCCTGCCTACCCCGCAAGGGAGCTGGCGTGATGATATAGATAGATAGATAGATGTGTTACATATAAATCACGCTAGATCTCTTGCGATCGACATAGAAAATAGAATTTCAGCGGGTTCTTTCCCTACACTCCTCCCTGGCTTTCTCCATTCTCATAATTCTCGTACACGCTGGCCAGTTACGAAAACTCTTAAATTGTCCATTAAATAAGACACAGTCTATTTAATCATTGTAATATATTTTAAGTTATTTTTGATATATCTTTCCACTTTTGAATTGTATATCGGTTTCGTCATTCTTTCTACCGATATTCTTTCTTAATACCCAATCAAGTGGAACGTACTATTTCTCTTCTTTATACTGATACTATCTTTCATACCTACACGCCCTCTTACTACGCTGTTGCGAATACGGTCAGTCGGCTTCACTCCGCACATCTTCTGCAGAACTCGCATTTTGAACGCATTTATTTATCCTGCTTTTATTCTCTTTCTTGTATACCCAACTCTCACTGCCATATAACAGCGTTGTGATGTCATTATGACTAATTTGTCATTATATGACTTAGTCATTTTGACGGATTTGGCGCAGTGGTTCGTTTCGTTTTTAATTATTTGCTTTGGTCTGGGTATTTGAGCGTGTGCATTTTCATGTTTGTACTACACAAGAATAAATCTTAGTGTGGGGCTACGCTTATTCTTAAAAACCAAAAAAAATACCACTTAGTTATTTGTGTTTCGTAATTCTATCTCTCAAAATCCTTTTTTCTATGTGCGAACCACATTCTTATCTTGACGCCTATAATTTCTTAAATACCTACACGGTTTTTTCACTAAGGTGTTGCGAACACGGTCGGTAAGTAGGTAGTCACTAATCCCACGTTAAATGTCATAAGTAAGATTTCTTCCTCATCCGGCGATCAGATTAACCTTGGTTTTCAATGGGGCCACGAAATCAGCGATTTAAAAGTTCTTATGTTTGTGCGAATCTGGAGTTTGGTCTCTTAGAGAATTCAATGTGATTTTTATCGTTCTTTCTTTTTTGTGCAAACTATAACAAACTTTTTTTTTCTCATTTTATTTATTTTTAACTGTAAGAATATTTAATGTTCTCAGTCAACTTGATATGAAAATACAACAAAATGTATACGATGCCTAGTTTGGGACCAACGGAAATTCAATTGGTATGTGATTTTATTGGTAAATTACGAATTTATTATTATTATTAACCGTTAAGAGGTAAAAAACGGTAATTCTGCCTGTTTCCTTGGTCTAGAGGATTATGAGGTAGGCGAGGCTCTGTATTCGACTTCTAAGTCGAGCAATACGTTATCGGAATTTATATATCACAAACTATCAGTAGTAGCCCGAAATCTGAAATTGTAACCAAAATTTACACATCAGCTGCGATACATCCTTAGTTTAAAATCTTAATTATTCTAGGTAATAATGTGTAGACTGTTGGTGTGGTTTAGAAAAAAGTAAATAGGGCCTTTATAAAGGGGCCTAACATCGATCAATAATTAAATAGTTTTGACATTTGTAAGTGACATTTGACTTTGACATCGCCGGCAAAATGTAGTACACCTTTTGAAGAACGCGGACGTGGTGATAGTTTTTTTGTTTTCGCTTTACACCACCCGCGCATTTCACGGCCGAACCAACATGGCGGCAACTCGTTTGACATTTTTATTGTCTGTTCAATTGAGTGTTACGAGTGTGTTATACGATATGTGTGTCAACTGGAGTGTTGTGTCACGCGGCTTTCATTTGTGAAGCCGGCTTTTTCCCGTCTCAGATGACTTTCACGGTTGTTACTAGGCGAAAAAGATCGCGCCAGATACTTTTCGGGGTAGGCAGATAGGATGAAGTAAGGTGAGCAAAAAGAGATCATCATCATCATCTCAAGCCTATACCTGACCACTACTGAGCATAGGCTTCGCCAATCGCTTTTCAGCACAGCCAGTCCGATACTTCCTACGACCTTCACAAGATCGTCGGTCCATCTGGTAGGCGGCCGTCTGACGCTGCGCTTGCTATTACGTGGTCCACACTCTAGAATCTTTCTGCCCCAAAGAGAGATGTAAATTAAAAACAAATCACACCTATATTCCCAAAGTGGGTGGGTGTAAACGTACACCCACGTTTCGTCGACGATGTTAGGTCTCATGTAATAGTTGGCGAACTTATTGCCATTATGCCGGGCACAATGCCAAACTCCGGGTACTAATGCTGGATTTTTTTTCTAAACTAGGATTCAAATGGAAGAGAGGAGGAGCAGCCAGTCCATTCTATGATATTAGAAGAAGCCAGAGAAGTATGTATGGAAAGAACCTGTTGGAACTCTGTACTCTCTGCCTACCCCGAAAGGGATCTGGCATGATGATATAGATAGATAGATAGGATGAGAAACCCTCGTGATCGCTATGCGCATTATTCGCTACCAGGCCAACGAGGCAGTCAAAAAGGCAGGCTACGTCAACCACCTCAGCAGTATTTTGGTAATGTTACTTTTGCCGTGAGAAAGAACTATAACTCTGTATATGCTTATTTGTCACCCGGCCCAGAAAGATTGCTATAATACTGCTAAGGACGTTGTACTAAGAATCCTTATTCTTTCTTTATCATTTCTTATTATATTCTCCCAAGAATCAGATGATAGTCCACCATAGTCCATACTCGTATCACCATACAAAACTTGCATCCTTTTCTCTTTCCATGATATGACAAAAAACTTCATCCTTTTCTCTCTCTTATCACTTGGATTTTCTGTCACACTTCCCCAGTCACTAAGCGATTCTCCAGCACAGTTCTTTTTTAAGAGCATATGTCCTATTCCCACTCCCACTGCTTCTGTTTCCTGTCCCACTTCCCCAAGCATCAGGCCATCTACCAGCACAGTTCCCACGAGTAGATCCAATCGGTTCATTGTACTACTTCCGCAGCACGATCAGAGATGACGCATGCTTATAAACTGTCTGACGACGACTCCATCTTGCAGTTCAGGGTCGATGGTTCATATATTATATGTTGCAGAATTAAACATCGTCACGTCTATATTCCCCAAATGGTAATGGCAGAAGTGTGTTGTATACATATTACCGAGAATGTTAGGTCCTAAGCAAATAAGTAGAAAACAGGAGGAGTTCACCACGGGGATTTTAGTAGGGTAAATTATATGTTGCAGAATTAAACATCTCTCGTCTATATTCGCCAAATGGTAATGGCTTGAAGTATGTGGATACTTCAGACCTTCTCAAAGAGGATGGAGAATCTTCTGAAAAACCCCTGTAAGGACCGAAAGGTAGAACTTAGAGCACCAAATATACTGAAGGCGAGCCTATTGTCATTGTGACGAGAACATTTCCTGCTCCGGTTTGCTATTGAGATTTTATTGAATGGAACAACCACAATTTATGACACATGATCCCTACCACTCTAAGACCAACCAGTCTTAAGTGTGAGATCATTTGTGCCATTTCTATCTACGAGCATCTCCGTGCTTCAGAAGACACGGTTAAGCCGTTCTTTCCAGTTACCTTCATAGTCGTGAGTAGCTTCATAGTTATTAAGCCAAGTTAGATTGCATGGTATTCAAAAGTAGGTGGTGGAATATAACCTATACACTTTTATCTTAATTTACGAAAGACCTTTTCCGAGCGGGGTCATCAGGATACAGTGTTTGTTTAACTACCTATTAGAGGCTAGTGAAGTGAACAGGCCCCTCACAAGGTGGAGCGATGATCTGGTGAAAGTTTCTTGTAAAAGCTGGGAGCGGTCAGCATAAGGCTGGTCGTCATAGCGATTTTTAAGGAAGTCTTAGTCCGTCTTAGTCCTGCAGTGGCCATCGTTCGGCTTTTAATTTACTAAAAAAAATTAGTACGCTGTGTGACCGTGGTGTTCTCACCGATCTCCAAGATTAAGCACCTTGTGACTCGGTCGACTTGAGATAGGTAATTGTTTGTGGCATTTCCATATTCGAACGTCTCGTGCTTCGGAGCTAAGGAACGTTAGCTGTTGGTTCCGGTTACCATTTAACGTTTTAGTCGTTAAGCCGAGTTGGAAGCCTTATAGGCGGCTTGATAAGTTCCAACAGCGGGTGGCCACAAACCTGTCTTCACTAATCCGCACTGGGTCCGCGTGGTGTAGTGTGACCTAATCTCTCTCACCTCGATTTGTGGGAGAAGGCTTTTGCCAGCATTGGAATAGTAGAGGCTGATATTATTATTTTATATATTTATAGGTCAAAGTGGTAGCCCTAATACCTAGAACGTAGATAAAACTCAATCGCATTTAGTGAGTGGAATGTTAGGCCGAAACTGCGCGTGAGTTTTGATCAAAATATTTAGGTACCAATACGAATATGCGCAGCAGGATGCCTGTGTCGAGAGGGAAGCCATTATCGTATTACTGTGGTAAAGATCTCATATTAAATTATGGGGGGTTTACTTTATATGTAGGTACCACGAAGTATTCCGTACTGTTAGAGCATGAAATAAAAATGCGTTGGCGGTTATAATTTCTTCTTATATTTTTAATTTCACGTCTCCAACGAAGTCTCGAGCGAAAGTTTTGCATCGCTATCTTGTTCAAATCGGTTAATAGCAACACTGACGTCATCTAGCGACCAGTGTTGACATTGAAATGTCAAGATGGCGGTGCATTGTCAAAAACAATATGTCAACTCTACATGAAACTACCCGCACATTTTATCAATACAAATTATCAACTTTATACGAAACTACCCACAATATCCTATCAGTACTTAGTGTTAGTATTTACTTGTGGCAAAAACAGATGTCGCTTCTTTATTTAGCTCAGTCTCCCAGTATTATCAGCCTGTACAGTCCCAATGCTGGGCAAAGGCCTTCTCTCACAAATCGCGGTGGTAGAGATTAGGTCATACCACCTCGCGGACTCCGTGCGGATTAATGAAGGCAGGTTTGTGGCAACCTGCTGTTGAAAATTTTACAGCCACCTATATGGCTTCTAACTCAGCTTAACGACTAAACATTAAGTGGTAGCCAACGGCTTAACGTGCCTTTTGAAGTACGGAGACGTTTGAATATAGAAATACCATAAACGCTTACCCTTCTCAGGCCGACTGAGTCGAACACTGCTTAATCTTGGCGATCGTAAGAACACCACGGTCACACAGAGCTACGAGCGCCTCTTTGACCTGGGCAAAGCCCTTCTCACAAATTAATCTGCGAGGGGGCATACTCCACCACGCAAACCCAGTCCGGTCGAGGCTGTAGGCTCCTGCTCGGCTTAACGACTACCATATTAAGTAATAACTGACGGTTTATTGTACTTTCCGAATTATGGAGACGTTCCAAAATGGAAACGACTAGAACAGTCACCTATCTTAGAGTATCCAAGCCGAAAGGTGTTCAACTTTGGTGATCATTAAACACCGCAATTGCTTCTACAAGCCTGAACCATCTACACATTGAAATCTAATATCTATGGAGGCGAAATATGGTGTTAAGACCACCTTTGGAGAGGCCCCCTCGTGACAAGGTATGAGTACAGAATAGAAAGCAATCTTAATATTGTTATATAAAATTTTCGTATTAAAAAAACAGCCTCGTTGGTACCTAATACATAGCTAGTTTTTCTAACGAAAACTTCCTAGTATGGGTCCAGAGTCTGGAATTGTGCTTTATAACATGAAACCTAACATTGTCGGTGAAAAGTGGGTGTCAGTACACCTCTGCCACCCCCGTTTTGGGGAATACAGGCGTGACGGTGCTCAATATTGCGAAAATCAGTTATATTGGAGGTGCGTTGCGCACGCACCAACTTACGTACTGCTTGTTTATTTGAAAAAATACATCCGCCATCCATAAAAAACTCCATTTATAATAATTTTTTTCTATATTTAAAAAGAACACGACCGTTAGTTGTTCGAAGCGATTATTTTCAATCGAACGTCCAATTATATCGATATAGAATTGTAATCGATAGATAATCGATTTATGGTAAGTGTCGGAATGCGGACCAAAGACGATGGACCGTGAAAGTCAAACTTATGATTTGTTTTTATATATAAAAAAATATTTTAATTTGGTATTACTGTTGCTAGGAGGCTGTGTGAATGAATTAAAGACTGCGAACGAATTTATGAACAAATGAACGACGTTTTTATTTTCAACTTTATAATTACGGCGTGCGTGTGTTTGTTACTCTTCTCCTCCTAAACGGCTGACCGATTTTGATGTTTTTATACTTATGGGTTCTTAACTATAATTGGAGCCGGTAGGTGGCGGTATTGTCGACTGGATCCGAAACCGCGGGACAGTGCTAGTATTTACATATGTATACAAATATACAGCTAAAAAACACGGAGCGAGCCTATTTCTGATATACCAGGTATAATATTAGATCATAAAAATGTTCCATTGGCGGAGGTTCTTAGTTTGAATACTAGGTCAGACAGTCTTACTAAAGTTTTTTCATCAATGATTACCCGTCTGGAATTCTGCCTGGTATCGGTTCGCCTTTACATTGGGCTTTAACATCGTCAGTGAAATGTAGGTGTACACAGGACACCTCGTCCACCCCTGCTCCTTCGCGAATATAGACGTTAAATTGTCAGATTTACGGACGGACGACGGACGGAATTTATTTGACGGACGATTTACCGCAGTGTTAAGAGCTTAAGCCGCCCCGCCCACTGTGTCTAATAGTTGCGGGTTCGATTCCCGCACAGGATAAATCTTTGTGTGACCACAATTTGTTACGGTCTGGGTATTTGTGTATGTGAATTTTCATGTTTGTAAACGCACCCACGACACAGGAATTAATCCTAGTGTGTGGAAACGTTTTTCAAAAAAAAAAGAAAGGAAAAGAAAGAAAAATACTTAATCGTTGGCTGACTTTTTTAAATATGTCACCACACTAGAATTTATTCCTGTGTCGTGCATTTACAAATAGGGAATTAACCTACACAAACATTTAGAACGAATCAAATATTTGTGGGGCACACAAAAATTTGTCCCGTACAGGGATCGAACCCGCCACTAGTCGATTCAGTGGGCGGAGTGGTTAAGCTCTTAACCGCTGGACCACGTTGTTGTCAAATAATCCCCGGTACATAAATTCGAACTATGAGCGTGGAGGAAGCCAGAGAAGTCTGTAAGGAAAGAACCTGTTGGAACTTTGTACTCTCTACCTGTTTTATAGGGGACTTTAATAAAACAGATCTTAGGTAGGTAAGGTAACCCATAAGGTCCATGTCCATGTCGTACCCACCGCACTCACCGTTGGGAACTCTACTCTTGAAGTTGTCGACGAATACATTTACCTGGGACAGGTAGTCCGGTTAGGTAGGTCCAACTTTGAGAGAGAGGTCAATCGACGAATCCAACTCGGCTGGGCAGCGTTCGGAAAACTGCGCAACATCTTCTCATCCAAAATACCTCAGTGCCTAAAGACTAAAGTTTTTAGTCAATGTGTGTTACCAGTGATGATATATGGATCAGAGACGTGGTCTCTTACAATAGGTCTCATAAAAAAGCTCAGAGGAGATTCGTAGAAGAACCAAGGTCACCGACATAGCCGTTAAGATTAGCAAGCTGAAGTGGCAATGGGCGGGCCACATAGCGCGTAGATCGGACGGGCGTTGGGGCAGAAAGATTCTAGAGTGAAGACCACGTATTGGCAAGCGCAGCGTGGGACGACCGCCTGCCAGATGGACCGACGATCTTGTGAAAATCGCAGGAAGTCGTTGGATGCAGGTGGCATCGGACCGGTTACGCTGGAAAGCGATTGGGGAGGCCTATGTTCAGCAGTGGACAAGTATAGGCTGAGATGATGATAATGATGAGGTAGGTAAGGTCATCACACCAGATCTTTTGCGGGGTAGGCAGAGAGTACAGAGTTCCAATAGGGGTTTTCCTTACACACCTCTCTGGCTTCCTCCACTCTCATAGTACGTCTCATACACGCTCGTCGGTTACGGAGACTCTTGACTTGACCTTCAGATAAGACTCTCAAAATAATAATATTCCTTTACTGGCTTGTTGGTCTAGTGGCAAAGCGCATCGCTTTGTGATCACACGCTTTGAGGTCCTGGGTTCAAATCCTAGGTTGGACAAGTGTAGTTTTTTTAACAAAAAAACTTGCCAGTACGAGTCCGGAGTCTGGAATTGTACCCGGTATATGGCAATAGGCTCGCCCCCTAATACATGGGACCTAACATCGTCGGCGAAACGTGGGTGTACTCAGTACACCTGATGCTTAAAAGCACCCTGGATATCCTCCCGCTAGGGCCATAGTTGAATATAGTGTTGTGACTAAATATAATTATAGATGATTAGTGAGTCTATGTTACACTGCCTACCCCGCAGGGGATGTGGCACAATGGTATAAATAGGCATAACACGTCGTATTTAATATAAAGATATAAAAAACAAATCGTAAAACGCAATGAATGAATATATATGATGAGTTAGCGATATTGTATCTATGAAACACGATATCAGGTCATGATTACATTATCTTACACTAAGTACGATACTTACGAGCTGTAGTAAAAATAAATTATAATTTTGGTACGTAAAAGGTGTCAATTTTAAACGACGTGGATTTTTAACTTATTTACTGAGGCAAGTCAAGAGTGTATGTAAAGGCGAACGTATATGAGAATGGAGAAAGCGAGGGAAAATATTTACTAAGATTTTTAAATAATAATACGTAGCGGTCGTAGCGCTGAGCAATCGCGGTGTTCTTAGCTATCCCCAAGGTTAAGCAGTGTTCAGCACGGTCATTCTAAGATGAGTGACCGTTTGTGACATTTTCATATACGAGCGTCTCCTTTCTTCGAAGGGCACGTTAGGCCGTTGGTCCCGATTTCCGCTTGACATGATAGTCGGTCGTTACGCCAAGTTGAAAGCCTTACAGGCCGCTTCATGAGTTCCACCATCAGGTGGCCACAACCTGCCCTTAGCAATCCTCGCTGCTTCCGCGTTGTGGAGTATGACCGAATCTGTTTCACGTCGATATGTTGGAAAATGCCTCTGTTCGGCAGTGGGGCAATAAAGGCAAATTTATTATTACATATGTCATCATCATCATCATCATCATCATCTCAGCCTATACTTGTCCACTGCTGAACATAGGCCTCCCCAATCGCTTTCCAGCGTAGCCAGTCCGATGCCACCTGTATCCAACGACTTCCTGCGATTTTCACAAGATCGTCGGTCCATCTGGCAGGTGGTCGTCCCACGCTGCGCTTGCCAATACGTGGTCTCCACTCTAGAATCTTTCTGCCCCAACGCCCGTACGATCTTCGCGCTATGTGGCCCGCCCATTGCCACTTCAGCTTGCTAATCTTAAGGGCTATGTCGGGGACCTTGGTTCTTCTACGAATCTCCTCATTCCTGATTCGATCACGTAGAGAAACGCCGAGCATAGCTCTCTCCATAGCTCGCTGAGCAACTCTGACCTCATTACATATGTATCTCGCTGTAATTCATGGGTTTTCCTGGGGCTTTGAAAGGCTTGGACGGAGTCAAGGACCCAACACGTAGAGAGTCTCTTCACTTTGTTATTATATTATTATTGCTTTAGTCATTCCATGGTATATTTGATCCAGTTGTTTAAAATACAAAAAAATCTTCAATGGTTAGTTGCAAAACTCTGTTTACCTGCCTTGAACTGATTACCGGTGGGGCCAATGACCACCGCATGCGAATGCACGCTACCGACCTTGGCAGTTGATTAGGGACATATTGTTGCTGCTTCTATTACACAATAATAGATCTATCACAGACCAGTTCAAATATTTATAATAGACTGTCAATAGCCATCGCTTAACATGCGGCAACGTTGAAACAAAAAAAAAATTCACCCTGTTAAGAAACTGTCCCACAGTTAGGCACGGGCCTCCTCTTAAACTTGGAGGGTTTAAGGCATGGTCCACCACGCTGGCCCAGTGCGGGTTGGCGAACTTCACACACCTTCGAGAAACTCTTAGACATGCAGGTTTCCATACGATGTTTTCCTTCACCGTTAAAGCAAGCTATAGGTTTTTTTCCACAAAAGATTACCGCGAGTTCATGTATTCCATAACATAAGGGAAAAATGTTCGATTTGCGGGTCACGATTTAGCATATGCAGAGTTCCAATAGGTTCTTTCTTTACAGACAGTTAGACACATAGTCTATTTATCTATCTTTATCACCAGATCCCTTGCAAAGTAGTAAGTCAAGAGTCTCTGTGACTATGAGAGAGAACTATGAGTGTGTTCCTACACGAGAGAGGTCTGTAAGAAAACAACCAGTTGGAACTCTGTACTCTGTGCATATACCAAATCATGACAGGATAATCCTGTATTATTTCCTAGGTTACGAAAACACGTGAAATCGTATCAATCTGTCGTGACAAAGCATACCAGAGGTAAAACGATTAGCAAGTCAAGGGTCTCTGTAATCGGCAAGAGTGTATAAGACAAACTGTGAGAGTGGAGAAAGCGAGAAAGAGCAGTAAAAACGATGCTGTTGGAACTCTATACTCTCTATAATCTCCCTGAGATTAGGGCCCCTCAAGGGATCTGGCGTGATAATGTAGATAGATAGGTGTCCCGCAAATCCTAACATCGGTGTTATATGTATAGATGGCGCTGACTTACGAAATGTAAATTACTTCTATAGTAAAAACCACAAAAAATTATCTAGTCTTTTTTTTATTAAATATATTTATTTATTCCTTATTGAACACGTATAAATTCACACATTAAAAAAATTAAAATGTATAACTAATGCGTGCCTTACTCAAAATTGAGTTTTCTTAGATCAAATCTTAGTGCAAAAGCGAGATGTTATTGTAAAAATATACAATTAGATTTATACACTTCATTTGACTTTAATAATTGTATGTTAATCAACAGATGGCGCGGTGAAAACTAGTTATGATATTTTGTAATGCATTGTCCGTCTGTTCACTTATACTAATCCCTGGAACAATGTTCGTGCAAGAAAAACGTGTGTCCACAGTAGATTTGTTTTCTTCTCTGAGTACGTACCGTCACTATAAGGCATGACATATATCACCATCCTGTCCATCTCATATTGCCAATATGAAAATGGCAACACGACAAGGTCGCAATATGACAAGGTCACAAAATGAAAAGATCGTAAATTGACAAGGTAGTAAAATTACAAGGTCGGAAAATGACAAGGTCATAAATTGAAAAGATCGGAAATTGACAAGGTAGTAAATGACAAGGTCGGAAAATGTTAAGGTCGGAAAATATTTAAGTTGAAACATGACAAGGTTTTAAAATGACAAGGTAGTAAAATGACAAGCTCACAAAATGACAAGGACGTAAAATGACCAGGTATTACAATTTATTTTATTTATTTATTTATTTATTCAGAAAACCAACAGCGTTATACAATTATTGCATGCTAAGATTATGTATTCAAGTATAGCCAATAACAGGTTTTCCTTACTGTATATGCAAGTAATGGCATTGTTGGGTGAATAATATGAATTTAAAAAGAAAAGATGACATTATGATAATATCGCCATCGTTGATTTAAAACATACTGTTTAGTGAAATATAATTATTACTTTAGTTTTAATTTATATTACTAGCTGCGATAGTGCTAACGACGTGCTTTTTAAATTTAAGTTTAAGTTAAATTTAAGTTAAGACAAGTTCGGAAAATGACCAGGTCGGAAAATGACAAGGTCATAAATTGAAAAGATCGTAAATTGACAAGGTAGTAAATGACAAGGTCGGAAAATGACAAGGTCATAAATTGAAAAGATCGTAAATTGACAAGGTAGTAAATGACAAGGTCGGAAAATGTTAAGGTCGGAAAATATTAAAGTCGGAACATGACAAGGTTTTAAAATGACAAGGTAGTAAAATGACAAGCTCACAAAATGACAAGGACGTAAAATGACAAGGTAGTAAAATGACCAGGTATTACAATGACAAGGTCGGAAAATGACCAGGTATTAAAATGACAAGGTCATAAATTGAAAAGATCGTAAATTGACAAGGTAGTAAATGACAAGGTCGGAAAATATTAAACTCGAAACATGACAAGGTAGTAAAATGACAAGCTCAAAAAATTACAAGGACGTAAAATGACAAGGTAGTAAAATGACCAGGTATTAAAATGACAAAGTCGGAAAATGATAACCTCGCAAAACGACCAGTTATTAAAATGACAAGGTCGGTCGTAAAATGACAAGGTCTCAAAATGATAAAGTCACAAAATGACAAGGTCGCAAAATGACAAGGACGTAAAATGACAAGGGCGGAAAATGTTAAGGTCATAAAATGACAAGGCCACAAAATGACAAGGTTACAAAATGACAAGGTCTTAAAATTATAAGGTCGTAGAAAGGTCCAAGGAAGAGGTCATAAAAAACAAGTTTGTAAGCGATTTTTTCTCAGCGGCGTAAGCCACCACTGACACACTGATAAAAGACTTTCGTAAATTAACATGGTCATAAAATGACAAGATCGTAAACCGACAACATCATAAAGTGACAAAATCGTAAAATTGCAGTGTTGCATAATATCTTGGTCACTAAATGTCTAGGTCCTAATATCACCGATATCAGAATAATTATTATTATAACTTGGTTCGTCACCCAACGCTCTTCTAAGGCATTGAGAGTTCGGAATGCAAGAAAAGATCAATTCAGGACAAATGCGGTCGAAATGCGAACTCTGCGGAAGATGTGTGGAGTCAAGCTGACCGATCGCGTTCGCAACAGCTTAGTAAGAAAGCGTGTACATATGAAAAATGGTACCGGTATAAAGATGAGAACGGGTATGCCCCGGTTATTTAGACATAAAGAAAAAATGTCGCACGAAAGAATGACAAAACAGATATACAAGGTGTAACATAATATACGCAAGACCTGACAGTAGTTTGTTCTAAATCGGTAACTGAATTCATTCCAACAATTTATAATGTATTTATTTTTTAATAGGTATGAAAGAGAGTATCGATGTAAAGATGAGAAAGGGTATGCTCCGTTGGTTCGGGCATATGAAAGAATGTCCAAAGAAAGAATGACAAAACTGATATACAATGCGAAAGTGGAAGGATGTAGGTACCGGGGAAGACCTAGACTATCTTACCATGACCAAATAGACCGGGTCTTATCTGAAGGACAAGTCAGGAGTCTCCGTAACCGACGAGCGTGTATGAGACGAACTATGAGAGCAGAGGAAGCTAGAGAGGTATGTAAGGAAAGAGCCTGTTGGAACTCTGTACTCTCTGCCTACCCCGTAAGGGATCTGGCGTGATGATATAGATAGAGATAGATATTTTTTTCAAAATTTGTAAAACAAAATATTATTGATTCAAAGCAATTTGGAGGTTCCAACTGCATTTATAAAATGTAGTTCTCAATATACACACATACACGTACATGTTTCATTGTTAATTCGGGTATACAAGTGTTAAAAAAAGGGGAAAAAGGCTTTAATTTTGAAAATTTGGATTCGGTCTTTTTTTTTTAAATGTAGCCCCACACAAGGATTTATTCCTGTGTCGTGGGTGCGTTTGCAAACATGAAAATTCACTAACAAATACCCAGACCGAAACAAATAATTGAAGGTCACACAAATATTTGTCCCGTGCGGGAATCGAACCCGCGACTATTAGACACAGTGGGCGGAGCGGCTTAAGCTCTTAACCACTGCGCTAAATCGTCCGTCCGTATTGAATTTGTAAAACAATCAGCTAATCGGTGTGTCTGAGGTCTCGCATTAATTACGATACACCTTGTATAATGTACGTACTGGTAAATATCTAGCCTATCATCATCATTTTCAGCCTATAACAGTCCACTGTTGGACATAGGCCTCTCCATCTCCGCCATCTCATTGTCATCGAACCTGAACCAACATGTCAAATCTCAGCTCCGTAAGGTAAAAGCAGCAATGATAGCCTAGTGGTTAGACCGTTGGGCTGCAAAGTCGGAGGTCTCGAGTTCAAACCCAGGCACCTCTATCTTTTCAAAAACATGTACGTGTTAAAAATTAACTATCACTTGCTTTAACGGGGAAGGTAAGGTAAACATCGTGAGGAAACCTCCATGCCTGAGAGTTTCTCGAAGGTGTGAGAAGTTCGCCAACCCGCAATGGGCCAGCGTGGTGGACTATGGCCTAAGCCTCTTTCAATTTGAGAGGAGGCCCGTGCCCAACGGTGGGACAGTATCTTAACAGGGCTAATTTTTATTAGGGTAAAAGGAAGTTGTTTTTCAGCTTGCAAGATTGGACTTAAACAAACATTTCAAGATAAATAAAAACTTGTAAAAATAAATCACATATGCGTTTATCCTACCACGATTAATTCAAGGACTTGCCGATTCATTACCTAAAGCCTTTTGACTATCTAAAAATCTGGACTGACGTAATCGTCAAGTGTATAACACGCAACCTTCACGCCATTTTAAAATTCCTATACTTACACGCTTCATAATCTGAAGTTACAAGGTTCCGCGTTGGAATTTTAAATCTTGTAGAGTATACGAGATTTTGAATAGGCTGACTTATTTGGCTTCCCCGGAAGGGATGTGGCGTGAAGAGATAGATTAACTGATTATATGGTTTTGGTTGGAGAGGTTTTTAAGAAGGTTTTATTGACTGCCTCGTTGGTCTAGTGGCAAAGCGCATCGCTTTGTGATCACGAGTTTTTGGGTTCAAATCCTAAGTCAGACAAATGTGAAACGAACGAAAACTTTCCAGTCCGGAGTCTGGAATTGTGCTCGAAAATATATACTGGCCTCCTATTACATGAGACCTAACATCGTCGACGAAAAGGGGGTGCACTCAACTCTACCACCCCCTTGAAGGATATAGGCTTGGGGAATATAATCGTGACGGTGTAGGTTTTTAAGAAAATAATATCGGAGGACAAAGGAGGTGACTGCCTCGTTGGTCTGGTGGCAAAGCGCATCGCTTTGTAATCACGAGGTCCTGGGTTCAAATCCTAGGTCAGACAAATGTAGTTTTTCTAACGAAAAATTCCCAATATGAGTCCAGAGTCCGGAATTGTGCTTGGTATATGGCAATAGGCTCGCCCCCTATTACATGGGACCTAACATCGTCGGCGAAATGTGGGTGTACTCAGTACACCTCTGCCACCCCCGCTTGGGGAATGATTTTGATTACATTCGAACTCAAGACATCTCGATCGGCCACCAAGACTAATAGCCAGTTCCAATATTCAACTCAAGGATATATTTGCTTACTGGCAGTAGGATTTTGACAGATTTTCCATACAAAATATGTCAGAATTCTATCCTTAGTAGGCAAATCTATACCTGAGTAGCATATTGGAACTGGCCGTTAGAAGACAATCAGTGTTAGGCAGGAACGTTGTCGCAGGATTTGTCAAAGGGAAGACTTTCCAGCCAGACAGGTGTTGTGTCTGGCGGGGCTTCCACCCTCTCAAGAGTTGTTGTGTGTGTGTGTGTTTAAGTGATATACGCTGTTGGCCGCGAGACCTTTACAGCTTCACCGGACATAAGGGCGAGCGTGCAACCACTACGCTCGAGCCAGAAAGGCATGGGGCAACATACTCGAGGGCGCCTCAAAGAGGAACGGCCTCGGTTGGGACAGTCGCACGGGGGAAGGGGGCATACTTAGTGCACCACCGGTCGGCGTGCTAGGCTAGGGATCTACGACTTCGTCGTCGTCGTCCGTATCCGGAGCGGAAAGAAGCGATGTCAGAGCATCGGGGGGATCGGTGAGAGCATCGGGGGATCGGTGAGCTCAAGAGTGGTTGTTGGGGGCTTGTAAATGCTACACGTCGTGCGCACTCTAATATCGCGTTCTAGACATGTATGGCGAATCGACAGCACCATCTATTGGTAGGTAGTCGCAACTATGGAGCGATGTATAGGGGTCGCTACAAGTGATTTGAATATACCCGAAGAAGAAGTTACATTTTTTAAGTGAGTTAAAACTACTTTTTAAAGACCATACTAGGAATTATTCCGGTGTCGTGAGTGCTTTTACAAGCATGAAATTCACATACACAAACACCCAGACCGATACAAACATTTATGGGTCACACAAAGATTATCGTCTTATCTGAAGGGCAAGTCAAGAGTCTCCGTAACTATGAGAGTGGAGGAAGCCAGAGGTCTGTAAGAAAAGAACTTGTTGGAACTTTGTACTCTTTGCCTACTCCGCAAGGGATCCGGCGTGATGATAAAGATAGAGTGATTAACAAAGATTTCTCCCGGTCGGGGTTCGAACGACTACTCGATGTGGGGCGGCTTAACCACTTAACCACTGGACGACACCGTCCGTGAACTTTTTACATCATAAAACCAACGGTAATTCGGGATAAACAGAACTCGGTTATTTTAAGTGAAATTTTAATCAAAAGTGGAACACGATGCAAGATCAAACGTAAAAACCAATTCTGTGTTATTAAATACTAACTTTTGCTCAATGCTTCGTCTACTCAATGCTCAAGTCCACATCTTAAAGTTTAATATCATAATAGAAAGAAAAAAAACTGTAAGTCTTATATTCCTTAAGCGCGGGTGGTAGTGGTGTTGTATGTACACCCATATATCATTGACGATGTTCGTTGGAGGGAGAAAATTGCCGTTACACTGAATTTATCGATTAGTAGTGGCTGTTCCGATCCAGTGGTTTCCCCTCCTCTCAGCCGCTACCGTTGTCCGCAACATGTTCTCACCGACCGTCCCGATGCCCTTACATCAGACACCGATCTCGTCGGCGAGGTCGAACAATCCCTTGCCCGCCGGCCGGTGCAGAGCACCACGACGAAACACCTAGTATACGCCCTCCCCCATAGTGACTGTCCAGGCCGAGGCCGTTCCTTCTTGAGGCGCCCTTGAGCTAGTTGTCCCCTTGCCCTTCTGGCTCGAGCGTAGTGGTTGCACGCTCGCCCTCTTTTCGAGTGAAGCTGTAAAGGCCCCGCGGTCAACAGCGTAGTGAAACACACACACACACTCCAGTGGTAGGTTTGTGTGTAAAAAAATTTAAACTTGATAATTTGTAATTGCCGCCGAAAGATTTATCACTATCACTATCTATCTATCTATATCATCACGCCAGATCCCTAGCGGGTTAGGCAGAGAGTACAGTGTTCCAACTGATTCTTTCCTTACACACCTCTCTGGCTTCCTCCACCCTCATAGTTTGTCTCATACACGCTCGCCGGTTACGGAGACTCTTGACTTGCCCTTCACATAAGACACGGTCTATTTGGTCATGGTAAGATAGTGAAAAAAAATAAATTATTAGAGTTTATGTTTCTCAATGGGCTGGTCACATCTGCAGAAGGATCGACGGCCAATGGAGCAAACGTGTCCTAGAGTGGAGACCGCGACTTGGTAAACGTAAGGTAGGACGGCCCCTAGCTAGATGGACCGACGACCTCAAAAAGGTCACTGGGACAGACTGGATGCGGAAGGCGGAGGACCGTGTGCAATGGTGCGTGTTAGGAGAGGCCTATGTCCAGCAGTGGACTGCGATACGCTGATTGATTGATTGATGTTTCTCGAGCGCAGGTAGCAGTGTACATTTACAAATTAATGACAATATAAGGTCCAATGTAATAGAAGGCAGGTCTATTGCCATCATACCGGCCACAAAGACGGACGATTTAGCGCAGTGGTTAAGAGCTTAAGCCGCTCTGCCCACCGTGTCTAATAGTCGCGGGTTCAATTCTCGTATGGGACAAATATTTGGAGATCCACAATTATTTGTTCCGGTCTGAGTATTTGTGTATGTGATTTTTTATGTTTGTAAACGCACCCACGACAGGAATGAATCCTAGAGAGGGGCTACGTATAAAAAAAACAATCTACTATCGAGATTTTTTCCATAGCGAAACCACTGTTTTTCCGACCTACGATTCGAACTCAGGACCACCAATCACGCTATTTACCAACAGACCAACGAGGCAAGAAATATTGTCAAAAAACCAACACTGTATTATTAAACAAACACACCGTCACGCCTATATTCCCCAGAGGGGGTGGCAGAGGTGTACTGAGTACACCCACGTTTCGCCGACGATGTTAGGTCCCATGTAATAGGGGGCGAGCCTATTGCCATATACCGGGCATAATTCCAGACTCCGGACTCATACTGGGAATTTTTCGTTAGAAAAACTACATTTGTCCGACCTAGGATTTGAACCCAGGACCTCGTGATCACAAAGCGATGCGCTTTGCCACCAGACCAACGAGGCAGCCTGTATTATTAAATACTGGATTAATGGACGAAGCTACATGCTAACTACCATTCGATGCTCAAATCTTGGATTTCATATTATGAGTCCTGTGTAGGAACTTGGGAACTAACATCATAAAATAGGCAAGACGATTTTTTAGAGGGATTGACAGGTGGTATTTTTGGTCATTGGTACTTTGACATTTTATTCAACTTATTCATTGTGTGTCGGTGTGCCTTAAACAAATAAAAAATATATCTTCTGAAAATTTTTGATTCTCTAAGGGGAAAACTAAGGTATAGACTTTTAACAGATTAAATAACAATCGCGGCGTCCTTCGGCATGGCAGAGGGGCTCCGGGATTTATAAATGGAATGCAACGATCCCCCTCTCCTATGCCTTGCTTTATTTAGTTTGAGCACGTCTTAGAGAGATCATTATTATATCTATCAGGTCGTGGGTGAAAAGCTGGATGCGTACAGCTCTAATACGGGCGTCTTGGCGATCTTTGGGGGAGCCTTTTGTCCAGCAGTGGACGTTTTTTAGCTCCGGATGGATGACCGTTTGTAGCATTTCCATTTTTAAGCGTCTGTGTATTTTAGAAGGAACGTTAAGTCATTGCACGCTGTTGCCACTTTTTATGGTCGTCGTTAAGCCGAGTTGGGAGCCTTAAAAGCGTCTTGATATGCTTCAACAACACGTGTCCGCATACTTGCCTTTACCAATTCGCCATCACTCATTCTCCACCACGCAGACGCATTGTCAGCGTGGTGGAGTATGAGCTAATCTCTCTCACCTCGATTTGTGCGAGACGGCTTTTGCCCAGACGTGGAACAATATAGGATGAGTTCATGTTTTTCATATGGCTGCGTATTTATTTTTTTGACCAAATATATATTTAGCTAAATGTTATTTCAGCTAAATGTTATTTCAGCTTATAATCTATTTCTCTGCTTTAATCCGGTTATGCAGCATCTACAGTATAAATTACCATTCTTATCATTCCCATGTCAATTTGTCTGATTACTGCCGATGTCGAATTGCGTATAAATACGATAGTTTATAGGGGCAGTGTGCTATCAGAGGAATGACCGAAGATTGAATCCTTAATGGTCAGTAGGCAAAGTGATCTCGAAGGGGACGGTACTGTTGGCTCTACGTAGCTATAAGCAGATGATAGTGCAAAAAATAGGAACTGTCACAGGTTTGAGATTGCTTAAATTTTTGTAAATAAAACAAGATAATAGACCGTCTGTTATATAGAGGGCAAGTTGAGAGTAAGCGGCTAGCGTGTATGAGACGAACTATGACATTGGAGGAAGCCAGAGAGGACTGTAAGAAAAGAACCTGTTTGGACTTTGTACTGTCTGCCTACCCTGCAAGGGATCTGGCGTGATAATATAGACGGATAGAGACAATACAATTACTAAGTTTTACGCCATGGTGTCCAAGGCGGCAAAAAGCGACTTCAATGTTGAACAAAAATGCAAAAAATATGCCTTGGTTTGTCAGCAGAGAGGACAAATTTAATACTTGTATTTGGAGATCCTATAGTCATACTACTGTATCGAAGAAGAGTACCGCTGTAACTCAGGGTAGCACTAAAAGTGCCATGGAAATCCCAGATACTCCATCCTTCCCCATTGGGATATAGTTTTTGTATTGATCGAGCTGATCTTTGGGGAGATCTTTGTCCTGAAGTGGACGCCTTTCAGTTGATGATCCATCCAAAACGCGAAGGGTTTTAAAATGATTTGCAATATTACGTATCCGATAGTCTGGCGTAATCAATTTAGACCTTAGTCTTCAAAACCGTCTTGTTAAAGTAATGTATGTAGTTGATTGTCATACAGTCCTGTCTGTTAGCACAGTTTAAAATACCTGATAGAATAACTAGTTGAGACGTAACAGGTAATAAAATCCCGGTAAATGCAGAAAAAACTGCGTGCGCGACTAGTTCGAACGATTCCATGCATCGCCGTACAAATATGAGACATTATGAACGAGCAATGTTATTTACTAAGAAAAATAAAACTTATAAGTAGGTACTTACCAATCGCCACGTGTCACAAAACCACACGCACGATACACAATAAAAACGCACAGTACAAAATTAATAACTTAATTTAATTAAAAAATATTTCCACTACTTAATAGCGAAATACAAGAAGTATTGAGTTTTCAAAAAGACATTTAACATTTTAAATTGAATTTATTTACCGAACGAACGCGCCCGACGCCGTAAAAAAAAGTAAATAAAAATCAAAATGGATGCACGTGGGCGGGAAACGAAATAGTGCTGGGATCGTTGCGAAAGTCCGATATCGATTGCACGTCTTTTACATGCGACAGCTTGAACTAAAATGCGGTAGTGTAGTGCTGTGACCACGGACACTTATCAGCACGACTTTAAAACCGTATTGTAAACAATATATTGTCGATAGTGATGCAGCGGCTTCGCAACTGTTGTGTATATCGATTTTCGATGATCCGACATTGTTGGAAATTTAGATTAATGTGTTCTCACATGTTATATGGTAAAATTGATTGCGATAAAAAATATTGCGCGTGTTTATCATGTATATAAAAAGTGTATTTTATACACCCACGATTCAAGTAGATATTTTTAGTTCTAATGTTGTTAATGATAAGATTGTCGAGGTTTTAGAGGCACAACTTGATACGTCTTACGAAATTATGATAAGTTCTTGCGTACATAAAGGATTTTTCACGAGGTTTTACTTCACCGTTAGCAAAAGACATAACAAATGTGGATATATTATATTTTATTTTAAGACTGGTGTAATGATCTGAAGGTCCTTGGAGTAATACTCTAAACGTCTAAGAGGCTACGGGAGAGCGATGATTGTCTCCTCAAGAAGTGCTCGACTGAATCGACGGCGGCATAAAAAAGGGGCACCGGAGCGTTCTGTCCCTGAACCCCTTTGCCGTGCCAAAGTTGGTTACCACAGGCAGTTTTTAAATGTTTCTTCCCGTGACCTTTACCAGATCATCGTCTTTGTCCTGCAGTGAACGGCTAAAGATAGAATCATAACCTTGATACCATCATCACCAGCGGAAAGGCTTTCACTGTATGACGCTCACTCACTATAATGTCTTTGCTTGCGGTGGCTGTATCGCGCGGGTCACTCCCTTCCCTCCAATATGGTCGAGGGGAGTGATGGCTATTCCAGTAGTCATACTCGTGAACGTGCTGCTTGTGGGGACTGATCCATCTAAAATCCTTTAGACACACTTTATAAATAACATCATTAGTCTCATATCTCGCTCGTGCGGCATCACACTGGAGCTCGATCGTAAACTATTTAATTGTAACCTAAACACTGTACCCACACAATAAATAAAAAAAAGACAAGCCCTCTGAGTTCTTTCGACGGATTAGTAATTAAATTAGATTTAAAAAAAATGTGTATATTGACTATTTGTAAGCGCCCCTGCAGGGCTTATACAAAACAAATTATTTGAGTTTGTGTTTGGAGAAAGCCCTTCCCACAACATCGTTACGACGACCGGCTCTGTGCTGCATACATCCAGCTTCCACCTGCCACCTTCACCAGTTCATCGGTCCAAATTGTGATGGTCTACCCACTCCATGTGTTCCGGTACACGGTAGCCATTCGAGAACTTTTCTGCCCCATCACCTTGATATGATTTTTTATTTTTTTTAACTGCCTGGTGGTTCGAATTGGTTAAATAAAGCTTGAGTTGTCTAAAGGAAAATTTTTCATAGCAGTCCAGATCCTTTCAGAATTGTGCTCAGTAAAATGACAATAGGAATCAGTACATAAAAACCTAACTATGTCAGCGATATATCGGTGTACACAGTACACCTCTGTCTGGAAGAATATAAGCGTGACAAATATTTTTTTTCTTTTTATTTTAAAGTTTCCGAATTTTATTTCTGTTTGAACTCTGAACCGCGCGCATCAAAACCATATGTTTGACCAACTGATCGAAGGTTCATTAACCTGGTTAACATTGAACGCGCCGGCTATGCACTTCAAAGGTTATATTTATGCAAGATGACGTAAGCGCCATTTAATACCGCTGTATGCTGTAAAACGGTGTCTTTTTTTACCTGGCAACACTTTACAAGTGATTATCACTATAATATACCTATATAAAATACATGTAATGTCTTTACATTACATGTATTTTAAACCAAGATAATGGTTTTCGAACGGGAAGAAACCAGAACGAATGCAAGGATTGTGTAACGATGTGCTGGAGCAAGTGAATGAGTTTGTATATCTTGGATGCGAAGTAAGGATGGGAAATACACTGCTGACATAGAGAGAAGAGTAAGTGCAGAAAAGCTACTTGGGAGCCGGCACTTAAGCCAGAAAGCGCAGTTAGCCATACATAACGGAGTTCTTGTCCCAACGCTGCTATATGGTAGCGAGAGCTGGGTATGTAAGAAGGAGAATGAAAGTAGGATAAATGCGGTGGAAATGCGAGCTCTGCGGAAGACGTGCCGAGTGAAGCTGACCGACCGTATTCGCAACAGCATAGTAAGAAAGCGAGTAGGTATGAAATATAGTATTGGTGTAAAGTGAGAAAGGGTATGCTCAGTTAATTCGGGCATATAGAAAAAAAGTCAGAAGAAAGAATGACGAAACAGATATACAATGCGGAAATGGAAGGATGTAGGTACTGGGGAAGACCTAGACTATTTTACCACGACCAAATAGACCGAGTCTTATCTGAAGGGCAAGTCAAGAGTCTCTGTAACCGGCGAGCGTGTATGCGACGAACTATAAGAGTGGAGGAAGCCAGAGAGGTATGTAAGGAAATAACCTGTTGGAACTCTGTACTCTCTGCCTACCCTGCTAGGGATCTAGCGTGACGATAAAGATAGATAGAGAGATAGATAAAAATACATTTAGATTATTATTTTTAGTTAGGAAAATTATCCTCTTCCTTGCGTCGTTTCCTCATTGCTGAGAGTCGTGACCTCTGATGCGGGATGCAGACAGTATTCCCTTTTCACGATGTCTTGCCATCTTGTGCGATTTTAGAGGCGATCAATTAATTTTCGCCGTGAACGGAGACTCCTTCGAAGTGGTTTACGAGTATGATACCGAGCGCAGTTGCTCCAACTAGGTAAAAACAACTTCGACAAGGAAGTTCAGAGACGGGTATAGCTGGGCTGGGCATCATTTGGAAAACTTCGTTGAGTCTCCTCGTCACCCATACCCCAAGGCCTAAAAACGAAAGTTTTTAATCAGTGCGTCCTAACTGTAATGACATACGGAGCCGAGACGTAGCCACTCACTATGCGGCTTGTCCACAAGTTCAAGGTCGCTCAGCGAGCTAAGGAAAGAGCTATGCTCGTAGTTTCTCTTAGGGATCGAATCCGAAACGAAGTTATTCGTCAGAGAACTCAGGGTTACCGACATATCTCAACGAATTAGCAAGCTGAAGTGGCAGTGGGCAGCTCACATATGCCGCAGAACCGATGGCCGTTGGGGCAGACTGGTTCTTGAGTGGTAACCGGGTGTCGGCAAACGTATTGTAGGGCGCCCTGTAGCTAGGTGGGGCGACGATATTCGTAAGGCAGCGGGCAGGGATTGGAGGAGGAGAACTGAAGATCGAGCTGAGTGGCGTGCCATGGGAGAGGCCTAAATCCAGCAGTGGACGGCCACGGGCTGATGATGATGATGATATTAATTTTTTTATACTCGTATCTAACTATATTATCACACCAAATCCCTTTCGAAAGATAATACGGAATTTCAACAGGTTATTTCCTTACAGACCTAGCTCTGACCTGGCCTCTTTGGCTTCCTCCACTCTCATGGTTCATCTCATACACGGGCGGTTACAAAGACTCCTGCTTTTATTGTTTTTTTTTTTTTTTTTTAATTTTTATAGGCAGTAATAAGCGTTTGATAATATTTCTTTTTGTAGAATGACGGACGATTTCGTACAGTGGTTAAAAGCTTAAGCCGCTCCGCCCACTGGATCGGAATAATCGCGAGTTCGATCCCGGCATGGGACAAATCTTTGTGTGATCCACAAATATTTGTTTCGGTCTGGTTTTATTTTTAAATATAGTTTTTGTTTAGATTTGACTGACTACCTTATTTACAAGATCCTGTATTTGAATATTAAGTGCGCGTTTTTTATAGAAAAAAATGCCAGTCGCATTGCAAAGTCTGGAATTGGACCCAGTATAATAGAAAAAGTTTATCTTCAATCACATTGGAACCTTGTGTCGTCGGCAAAATATGTGTATACAGTATCTCTGCCACCCCAGACAAAACCAATCTTCCCAAAATTAAATAATCATTACCCTATTGATACCATACAATTGAATGGAATCAATCTTTAGAACACCCAGACTTAACTGCTATATTACGCAGTGACCCAAATGTCCCAAATTGGTATCATATTGAAACGTTATGAGGTTTCCTTTATACATACTGTAGTCTGTCTGTCTGTTACCTTTTTACGGGCAAACCGCTGAACAGATTTTGATCAAATTAGCAAGGAAATAGATTTTAACTAGGGACAAAAGCTACTTTTTGTCTCAAAAACAGCTTAAGGGTAAAGCGAAATACACGCCTGAAATAAACGCGAACTAAGTTACGGGTACAGCTAGTCCATACTAATATTTTGGATTCGAAAGTAACTCTGTCTATTACCGAACCGATAATAACGTATGGATGCATTATGTGGTGGTCTAGAACTAAAACACAAACCTGCAGGGACGCCCTAACAAAACTGCAGAGGACAGCCTGCCTGGCCATCACAGGCGCACCAAAGCAACACCGACGGCAGCTATGGAGAGGCTACTCAACCTGACTCCTTTACATATCGTCATTGAGACTGAGGCAAGGAAGGCACTCTATAGGCTAGGGAGCATAACGGCGCAAGGCCTTGAACACACTAAGCTAGAACCAGATAAAGAACTAAATGACATAAGGGACATGAGAAGTGACAAGAACTTGACCACTTACATGTTCAACAAAAGATTTAGCACTCACATCCCGACCAGGGAACAATGGAAAAGTGGTCTAAATAAGCAAGGCAAGGAGCAAATGATATGGTACACTGACGGATCCAAAATCAAGTTCGGAACGGGAGCCGGTGCCTACAGAGGCGGACTCTTCAAATATGCCCAAAAACAACACAGGAAAAAATGGGAAACACACACAGGGCTTAGACACTCCAAGGAATTTCTCTTCGCATGGTGTGAGAGCGACAGCAAGAGACTACTAAAATACAGTAGACTACAACTAAGGCAAATAACTGGAGCATTCACAGGCCACTATGGCACGAAAGAACATCTACTCAAGATGACCCTATGCGGCGACGTGGTATGCAGGAGCTGCGGTACAGAAACTGAAACCATGAAGCACGTCCTCTGTCACTGCGACGCTCTGGCTACACGGCGAATGAAGCTACTGGGATTGTCCTATCCAAACCCAGAAGAACTACGGCTCTGCCCCCCTGCTGGAATTTACAACCTAATACAGGGAGTATTGGACACTTCAGGTACGTAAGAGCATTAGGGCAAGGACAGCACATAGGATCCCATCGGGTTGAAGTGCCAGAGGTCTCCTCGGTCCAGTAAGCCAATATTATGATAAGATAAGAACTCTGTCCGTTACCTCCCAAATTGCTAAACATACACCATCACGCCTATATTCCCCAAACGGGGATGGCAAAGGTGTACTGAGTACTCCAAGTTTCATCGATGATGTTAGGTCCTATGTAATAGGGGGCGAGCCTTTTACCATATACCGGGCACAATTCCAGACTCCGGACTCGTACTGGGAAGTTTTCTTTAGAAAAACTACTCTTGTCCGACCTAGGCTTTGAACTCAGGACCTCCTGATCACAAAGCGATGCGCTTTGTCACTAGACCAACGAGGTAGTCCGACAAACCCAAACCGCTAAACAGGTTTTTAAAAGTCGGCAAGGACAGATTTCATCTCTCTGGCTTCCTTCACCCTCATAGTTCGTTTTATATTCTAAAGTATTGTATCGTTATGCTAAAATAATGATATGGCGTTATCTAGGTCTTAATAACTGACCTTAGCTAGTTGAAACCAGAAAAAATAACAATACTCAGCATTTAACGTTAATCATACGATATTTTTACGTATTACGTTAAAGTTGCGAGTTTGTGTTGTTTTTATTATTTTGTTGTTTTCACATCGTTCGAGTATTGATGGTATAGTAGCAAATTCTATCTATCTATCTATATCATCACGCCAGATCCCTTGCTGGGTAGGCAGAGAGTACAGAGTTCCAACAGGTTTTTCCTTACATACCTCTCTGGCTTCCTCCACTCTCATAGTTCGTTTCATACCGTTCGCCGGTTACGAAGACTCTTAACCCTTCAGATAGGAGACGGTCTATTTGGTCATGGTAAGATGGTTTAGGTTTTTTCGGTAACTTCACAATCTTCCACTTTCGTATTTTGTCACTGATAGCGAGTGAAAATCATATAAAAGTTAAAAAAAAAATATTGATGTGCAAGCCGGGAATTGAACCCTAGACCTCGTAAAAACAAGCCGACAATCAAAAAAACTCGACCGTTACTGATTTACGGACGCTTTCAATATTCAACCTGAGGCTAGATTTGCCTAATATGTATAGAATTTTGACATATTTTGTATGGGACTCTGTCAAAATTCTACTGACAGTAAACAAATCGATCCTTGAGTTGAATATTGGAACTGGCCATTAGTTAATCTAATCCTAATCTTGCTCAATTCGTTTTCATTAAATTAGCTTTTTTAAAGACCAAAATCTTTGAGTTTTTGTTATAATAATACGAAACAGATTTTTGCTTCACAGCTATATTGTGCCAATTAGTCAATCCGTAAAATTTGCAATTAGACATTGTTTAAAACACGAGACTCCAAAACGAATGTTCAGCATTATTTCTGTTTAATTGTCACAAATTCAGATCTACCACTTAAGTTTTGTGTTTGAAAATGATTCATTTCGTAAGACAGGATTTAATTAAGATTAATAATTTACAGATAAAATGCACAACATTTTCCAATAATTACGGTTTGTGTTTGCAGTGATAATAGCAGTGATAGCCTAGTGGTTAGACCGTTGGACTGCAAAGTCAGAGGTTTCGGGTTCAAACCCAGTCACGCTCCTCTCTCTTTTCGAAGCAGGTGCATATTAAAAATTAACTATTACTTGCTTTCAAAGAAAACATCGTGAGGAAACCTGCATGCCTAAGAGTTTTTTGAAGGTGCGTGAAGTTCGCCAACCCGCACTGGGCCAGCGTGGTGGACAATGGCCTAAACCCTCTTAGTTTGAGAGGACGCCCGTGTCCAGCGGTGGGACAGTTTCTTAACAGAGCTATTATTATTATTACGGTTTGTGTTGGGAAAATTGTAAGTTTCAAAAAGTCTTTAAGAATTCAGTGTAGTTAACCTCAACATCATTAACCAAAAACCCTCACAAGAAACCAAAAGCCTCCTCCAAAGATCGAAGCGACGACCGGATTTATACTGCACGCATCCAGTTTTCACCCGCAACCTTCACCAGGTTATCGATCCATCTCGTATCTGAAGTAATTAAATAGTCTCCATAACCGACGAGCATATAATATAATAAAATAATATCAGACTATACTGTCCCACGACTAAGCAAAGGTCTTCTCTCACAAATCGAGGTGAGAGATATTAGGTCATACTCCACCACGCGGACCCAGTGGAGTCAGGTTTGTGACCACCTGCTAATGGAACTTATCGATCCACCTATGATGCTTCCAACTAGGCTGGTAGGTGGTAACCGGGACCAACGGGTTAATGTACCTTTCAAAGCACGGAGACGCTACTATATGAAAATGCCACAAACGGTCACCCATCTCAGACTGACCGAGTCAAACGCTGGTTAATCTTGGTGATCGCTAAGAGCACCGCGGTCGCACATCGCTATGAGCTTCTATGAGATGAACTATGTGGGTGGAGGAAGCAAGAGAGCTATATAAGTATATTTTGTATAAGTAGGCAGAGAGTCTCCGTAACCGGCGAGCGTGTATGAGACGAACTATCATTGTGGAGGAAGCCAGAGAGGTAAGGGAAGAACATATTGCAAATCTGCACTCTCTGCCTACCCCGCAAGGGATCTGGCGTAATGATATAGATAGATAGATAGGCAGAGAGTTCAGAGTATTACGAAGATTATACGTGATGGGGTTATTTCCTCGTTGTTTTAGCAGAGCAGCTGCGGAGCGTTGGGTGCAGTGGTGGAGAAAGAAGACATGCTGATTCCAGATGTTCTTTATTCGCTGCTAAAAAGGGCTCAAAATATCTGTTACTCGTAATTTATACAATTTCAAAATCAGTGTTCCAATATTTATATTATAAATTAAACATAAACTAAAATGGAAATATTACATAATCGACCATTATGCATGCATAATAATCAATGAATCTAATCGAAATAAGAATAATTAAAAGCTATTATGCATTCCGTCCTATTGATCCTTGTGGTTGTAACAGTTCCAACAGGTTTGTATCTATTGGAAGTCTGTACTTTCTGCCTACTAAGGGATCTTGATGTTATAGATGGATAGAGTTTAATACTAATTTCTACATACATACATCTTGCTGTCCAGAGTGCTTTGAGAGAGAGGTCAATCGACGAATCCAACTCGGCTGGGCAGCGTTCGGGAAACTGCGCAAAATCTTCTCATCCAAAATACCTCAGTGCCTCAAGACTAAAGTGTTAGTCAATGTGTGTTGCCAGTGATGACATACGGATCAGAGACGTGATCTCTTACAATAGGTCGCATAAAAAAGCTCAGAGTTGCTCAGCGAGCTATGGAAAGAGCTATGCTCGGCGTTTCTCTACGTGATCGAATCAGGAATGAGGAGATACGTAGAAGAACCAAAGTCCCCGACATAGCCCTCAGGATTAGCAAGCTGAAGTGGCAATGGGCGGGCCACATAGCGAGAAGATCGGACGGGCGTTGGGGCAGAAAGATTCTAGACCACGTATTGGCAAGCGCAGTGTAGGACGGCCGCCTGCCAGATGGGCCGACGATCTCGCAGTAAGTCGTTGGATGCAGGTGGCATCGGACCGGTTACGCTGGAAAGCGATTCGGGAGGCCTATGTTCAGCAGTGGACAAGTATAGGCTGAGATGATGATGATGATGACCGTTTTGGCTGTCATTTTGTCCGTGATCCGTAATATTGTGGACACCACGCACAAAAACCGAATACGTGTTCTCAACATCGCTAACCACCTTCTCAAGCGTGTTGGTCAATATTGATGATACAATAAAATTGATTCGACTGCCTACCAATAGACCAGCGGGTATAGTCGCGAATAATGCGTTTTGCTATCACGAGGTCATGGGCTCAAAACCTAGGTAGGACAGATGTAGATTTTCTAAAAAAAAAATCCAGTATCAGACCGGAGTCGTGAAATTATGGTATATGGCAATAGGTTTGCCCCCTATTACGTGTGACCTAACATCGTCATCTCTGCCACCCCCGAGTGGGGGATATAGGGGTGACGGTGTTTTTTTTAACACGCACCGTCACGCCTATATTCCCTAAGCCGGGCCGGCAGAGGTGTAATGAGTACATTCACTTTTCGCCGACGATGTTAAGTCCCATGTTATAAAGGGCAAGCCTATTGCCATATACCGGGCACAATTCCAGACTCCGGACTCATACATACTCATAAATGGGAAGTTTTCGTTAGGAGAACTACATTTGTCCGACCTAGGATTTAAGCCCAGGACCTCATGATTACAAAGCGATGCGCTTTGCCACTAGACCAACGAGACAGCCAAAAACCGAATACATGATCTCAACAGTTCTTACCACCCTCTCAAGTGTGATGGTCATAATACTGATGATACAATAGTATTGTGGTTGGGAACGATGTGCTGGAGCAAGTGAATGAGTTTGTATATCTTGGATGCGCATTCAATAAGGATGGAAAATACACCGCTGACATAGAGAGAAGAGTGAGTGCAGGGAACAGAGTGAATGGCGCGATGGGAAAGCTACTTGGGAGCCGGCACTTAATCCGAAAGGCGCAGCTGGACATACATAATGGAGTGCTTGTCCCAACGCTGTTATATGGCAGCGAGAGCTGGGTATGTAAGGAGAATGAAAGTAGGATAAATGCAGTGGAAATGCGAGCTCTGCGGAAGATGTGCGGAGTGAAGCAGACTGACCGTATTCGCAACAGCGTAGTAAGAAAGCAAATAGGTATGAAAGAGAGTATCGGTGTAAAGATGAGAAAGGGTATGCTCCGTTGGTTCAGGCATATAGAAAGAATGTCTGAAGAAAGAATGACAAAACAGATATACAATGCGGAAGTGAAGGGATGTAGGTACCGGGGAAGACCTAGACTATCTTACCATGACCAAATAGACCGGGTCTTGTCTGAAGGACAAGTCAGGAGTCTCCGTAACCGGCGAGCGTGTATGAGACGGACTATGAGAGTAGAGGAAGCCAGAGAGGTATGTAAGGAAAGACTCTGTTGGAACTCTGTACTCTCTGCCTACCCTGTGAGGGATCTGGCGTGATGATATAGATAGATAGATAGACAATAGTATTTCTGAAGTCATTGTCCACTCGGGGTCAACGATTCACTTCGTGACGATCACCGTCCCATTTCCCGCTAACCTTGAGGGGTCAATAAATAAGTATCAGTAACAGCACTCCAATTACGATTATTTAACAGCTATGACACATGTACCTATTATCGAATTCCGTTGAAGCAGCGTTGAGGCAATAGTCTATTGTAAATACACACCTGAATACATACAAAATATAAAAAAATAAACATCAGAGGCATGTCAGTTTCAAATTGATTTTTTCAATTCAAGTAATCGATTCAGATTGATATTACTCTGAATTAATTCTGATAACCCTTGAATCGAATCGAATCAAGTTTCTATACGAAAAGAGTGATAATCGGAAGTTTTGTCAATTTGTTTTAATTCCAAAACTTGTGTTATTTCGACTAATAATGTGTAATGTTAAGGGTATTGCAGCAAAGTGATAAAACGTGCCTTTTTACTTCCCTCAAAACGGCCGTCGTAATTGGTATGTAACCGTCGTAATAAGTATCCACCGCTTTACTATCCAGGGTGGGGTACTTCATTAATTTCATTATCATCGTTGTCATCAAGTTCATCGGGAAGTTCAATTAATTTAAACAAACACGATTATATATCTCACTGGACCCTGGTAAAATACACTCAAAATTAGTGTGAAGCCATAATCGACAATGATGACATATTTAAGCTGTGTACATTAAGGACTTAAATAAACACAAATCACAGTTATTGTCAAAAATAATAATTTTTTAATTGAACGCGTCTAGGAATGATACAAACAATGAAATTAAAAAATAGGTTTTCAATCAATTGGTACATTTATTAAAATCGGCTTCAAATCGGGTGATTGAGAATCGATCTTTTCAACTCTCCATTTAATCAAAAATCGATTCAAAGATCGATTTCTTTATATTTCTCAGTGAGGCAGAGGTGTATACAGATCCATATTTTAGATCATTGCATTCAGCACGATTTCAGACTTCTGACTTTTTCTGCCGTTCGTTTTTATGGAGAAATCTTTATAACAAAAAGTGAAAATGTTAGATAGTTTTTCATTCATGTAGACCAAATGGAATAATCGAGAAAGAAAAGTCTTGTGATCACTTAAGACTCTACACCATGACTCTACCACTCGTTTAGAATATCATTCCTGTGGAAAAGGGCAAGAATTTTCAGACCATGGTTTACTTAGCCTAGGACATTGTTTTCGAATGCCTATCTATATCATCACAGACTTTTAACTGGTTCTTTCCTTACAGATTTCTTTGGCTTTCTCCATTCTCATAGTTCATCTACTACACACTCGCCGGTTACGGAGACTCTTGACTTTTCCTTCAGATAAGACTCGGTCTATTTGGTCATGGTAAGATAGTCTAGGTCTTCTTCGTACCTACATCCTACATTATTTTCGAAGTACGTGTGGAAAATTACGATAGGGTCCTGTCATTAAGTACACTAAATTATGTGAGGGTACTTCGGCAAAATACCGGTAAATACACCAGAGAATACAATAGAGACATCTTTCTAAGTTCTGCGAATTACACCTACACCCAATAATAAGAGCACCTATTATTTGAAATAAAACTATTTTTTCGGATTTTATCGCGGTTTATTTTGATTTTTAAGATCCCGACGTTTCGAGTGCTTTGCAGCACCCATGGTCACGGGAAGGACTAAGGTGTTAGACGTCCAAAAGGCATAGTTGTTCCGGGGTACCCTCAAACTTCTTAATTATTTTTGTTTTTGTTGGTCCGATCTACGCAGAATGAGCTCACGGTGTCTTGAGGTCTTGCAGTGTTATGCTTGGTTTTAGATTTGATTATATTAATTACTGGATCCCAAGACGATGGAAGCACCCAGCCATCTTCTCTATTGAAATTAGGATGTTTTTTAATTTCAATAGCCTCGCGAACCATCCTTGGTAGGAATCGGTGTTCTTTCACGAGGATTTGTGGTCTATCAAATCTGATGTTATGGCGGGAGCGGTCAAGGACATGTTCACAGACTGCAGACTTCTTTGAGCGACGGTGTTTTAGGTCAGCTATGTGTTCTTTAACCCGAGTTTTTACTGGTCTAAATTGTAGAAAGGAAACTAGCGGAGAACAACATGCCAGCGGAATACTCAGAACTATTGAGACACTGCCTTACATCTGGCTACCTACTGTGGAAGGAGCAGTTCTACAAGCAAGTAGATGGTGTGGCGATGGGCTCCCCTGTATCTCCCATTGTTGCGGATATATTCATGGAAGACTTTGAGGAGACAGCCTTTCGTACCTCACCTGTAAAGCCAAGTTTCTACAAGCGGTACGTAGATGATACTTTCACAATATTACCATCTGACAAAATTAATGTATTCCTTAATCATCTTAACTCCATTAACCCTAAAATTTAGTTTACAATGGAGTTGGAGGCAAACAATTCCCTAGCTTTCCTAGATGTTTCAGTAATCCGTAACCCCAACAACACCTTAAGCCATACGGTTTATAGAAAAAAGACCCATACTGATAGGTACTTAAACGGTGAATCTCACCACCATCCATCACAGTTAGCTACTGTGGGTAAATCTTTGTTTCAGAGAGCACAAGGGATCTGTGACAAGAAACATCTGGCTGCCGAGCGTCTCCCTGCTGTACTACCTTACATAAGAGGAGTCACAGACAAGATTGGCTACATCTTGAAGCGTGCTTCAATTAAAACATTTTATAAGCCGCCAAAGAAGATCAGTCAGTTTTTACCATCTGTCAAGTGTCACATCCCTCTTCAAGATGCAGGAGTATACAAGCTTGATTGTGAATGTGGTCTCTCTTACATAGGACAAACAGAAAGACCAGTAAAAACTCGGGTTAAAGAACACATAGCTGACCTAAAACACCGTCGCTCAAAGAAGTCTGCAGTCTGTGAACATGTCCTTGACCGCACCCGCCATAACATCAGATTTGATAGACCACAAATCCTCGTGAAAGAACACCGATTCCTACCAAGGATGGTTCGCGAGGCTATTGAAATTAAAAAACATCCTAATTTCAATAGAGAAGATGGCTGGGTGCTTCCATCGTCTTGGGATCCAGTAATTAATATAATCAAATCTAAAACCAAGCATAACACTGCAAGACCTCAAGACACCGTGAGCTCATTCTGCGTAGATCGGACCAACAAAAACAAAAATAATTAAGAAGTTTGAGGGTACCCCGAAACAACTATGCCTTTTGGACGTCTAACACCTCAGTCCTTCCCGTGACCATGGGTGCTGCAAAGCACTCGAAACGTCGGGATCTTAAAAATCAAAATAAACCGCGATAAAATCCGAAAAAATAGTTTTATTTCATGTGTAATATTCGCGTAAATCTAAGAACTCAGTACACCTATTATTTTTTCACTAAAATTTAAAGGAATGGAAGGTGGTCTGTAAGGAACAACTTTTTGGAATTCTGTTCTCTCTTCTGCCCCGCAAGGGATCTGACGTGATGATAAAAATAGATTTTTTCACTAATTTTCCTCATAAATTTGGCAGTCATTAAACCAAATTGGAAGCCTTATAGGCGGTTTGATAAGTTCTAATAGCATGTGGCTACGAACCTGCCTCCATCAATCCGCACTGGGTCCGCGTGGCGGAGAATGACCTCATTCTATCTCACCTCGATTTGTGGCAGAAGGCCTTTACCAGTCAGAAAAAGTCAGAGTATTAAAATACTAAACATCGATTCTCGTTCAAACGAGAATCTCATTATCGATACTCGTTTGAACGGGAATCGATCACCGATCACATTTACCGGTTAAATCTAACTGGTGGCCAACTCATCCTAATATCAACATTGTTGCAACATAACCTCGAGTTATTGCTGAGAACAAATCCGGTTAACTCCGAGTTGTTTGATTGAACAATATTGTCTCGTTGTCAACATACCTTGTAACATTTTGCTTCGATCAGACTTCATTATTTCATATTCTAACAAGATCGGTTTTGTATCTAAAGAGCTCGGGGTATTTATTTATTCAGGATCACCAACAGAATACATTATTTCTTATTGTCATCATCATGCTCGCCTGCCTACCCCACAAAGGATTTGGCGTGACGATATAAGTAGATAGATTAATTATTATGCATTGCTACTCTAATTTTATAGGTAATCACATCATGCAATTTAATAATAACTCAAAAAATTCATTTATTTATTTATTTTATTTCAGGATCACCAACGTGACAAACATTATGTAATATTATATTAGTATACACTCTTGTTAACATACTATATTTAAATGCTGCCACATTTATAGGCAACCACGACCTTCTTAAATAACTACAACTGTTACTCTGCTATGAAATAATACAAAAAAAATTGCTAAAATACAACAAAGTTTTAAACACAAAAAAAGGAAATTATATTATTAAATTTAAAAGTAGGAACAGAATTCATTTAAAAATATAAAAGAAATACTGATACAATACAATAATAAAAAAGTATTTTCTTGATGCTTTGCACGTGTAGAAGTCAGGTGTTCTAACATCATCCTTCTGAATTTTATGGTTTTATCCGAAAATATGCCAACAGTACATGAATTATGTAATGCAAAATATATTTATTGCCTTGCTAATCTATTGATCGGACAATATTGGTATAAATTAGTTTTGGACGGTTTAAAAGGGACATATTTATTTAATCTTGGAAGTTGACTGGTACATTGAAGTGGAATTTATTGAGGAGTTGTGGAGAGTCTATCTGGCCACTTATAAGTTTATATAGGAACATCATGTCTAAAATTATTTAATGTTCATTTAGAGACAGCATTTTAAAGAAATTTAGGCGATCAATGTAACTTGGTAACTGTTTAGAATTGAAACAAATGTGCCAGAGAAAACGCTGTTCTATTCCTTCTATATTATTTTTATAAATAGCATAGTGGGGGTCCATACTATGCTTCCATACTCTAATATACTTCTAACCAGAGAATTAAAAATATTAATTTTGTTTTTGGATTTTTAAATTTCCTACAGTTTCTAATTATGAATCCCAGTATTTTAAAACATTTTGAAGTTATTGCGTCTATATGCCGATCAAACTTTAATTTATTGTTAAAAATAATAGCCAAATCTCTAACACCCAACGTTTTGTATTGTTTGATTGCCTATTTTATATGTACTGGGTATAGAGCCTCTATTCCTTGTAAATTTAATTGAATAGCATTTTTCCACATTTAATGACATTTGATTAGATTCACACCAATCCATTAAATGGTTAATATCACCCTGAAATAAATTTATATCTTCGTGACACCATACGGGTCGCGATATTTTTAAGTCATCAGCAAAAAGGTCATGGTCTGAGTGCTTGGAACAATTATGAATATCATTGATAAAAATATTAACCAGTATGGGTCCGAAGTGTGAACCTTGTGGAACACCAGAGAGAGTGGGATATTCAAAGGAGTTATATCCATTAGCTACTACTATAGAGCTCCGGCCATTTAAAAAAGATCAGAACCATTTAAGTAAGGTGCCCGAAATGCCTGAGCAGGAAAGTTTATACGTTAGAATATCGTGATCAACAGTGTCAAAGGCCTTAGAAAAATCAGTATAAATTACATCTACGGGTATACGTGATTCAACGGATTTCAAAAAATTATCATGATAAACAAGTAAATTCACAGTCGATCTTGATTTCATAAAGTCATGCTGGTTCAGCCCCACGCTAGGATTTATTCCTGTGTCAGAGGTGCGTTTACAAACATGAAAATTCACATACACAAATACCCAGAACGGAACAAATAATTGTGGATCACACAACGATTAGTCCCATGCGGGAATCAAACCCGCAATTATTAGACACAGTGGGCAGATAAGCCGCTCTGCCCAGCTCTTAATCACTGCGCTAAATCGTCGACCGATTGAAAGTGTAATGTTTAATATTCATAACTAATTTGCGCCGTCACCTAGTGTTTAATAATTTAAAAGAAAATTATTGTATTGCTGCTAGTATTGCTGCACTGTAGACATTTCCTCGACTTCAAAATCAGAATATTTTATATTCATGTATAACATTACAGTATTTAGAAATCGTCAAAAAAGTAACAAAGGCTCTACCACCGCTTCGGAATGTCTTTCCAGTGGAGAAGAAGGGCAAGAAACTTCACGGTTACACTAACGAATTTTTTTTCTACATTTTATAACAAAAAATGTATCCCCACACCAGGAATTATTCCTGTTCGGAGTTGTGGGTGCGTTTACTAAGATGAAAATTCACATACACAAGCACCCAGACTGAAAAATATGTTTATGGGTCACACAAGTATTTGTCCCGTGCGTGGATAGAACCCGCGGCTACTCAATGCAGTGGGCGGAGCGGCTTAAGCACTTAACCACTGAACCAACCCGTCTGTCTTGGAGTATTGTTGCTTGGTAAATATTTTTGAATACCGTCAATCTCTGGGGCTTAGGTCAAAGTCAAAAATCATTTATCTCTTTGGTCGATTGGTGAATAATGTGCTTAGCGATCACGAAGACTTGAATCCCCGGTATAATGGTAATACATATCTATCTATTTATATAACGCCAGTTCCTTTGCGGGATAGGCAGTGTTTCTTTCCTTACATACCCCTCTGGCTTTCTCCACTCTCATAGTTCGTCTCATACAAGCTCGCTGGTTACAGAGACTCTTGACCCGCTCTTCGGATAAGACACGGTCTATTTGGTCATGGTAAAATAGTCTAGAGCTTCCCCGGTACCTACATACTTTCTCTTTCGCATTGTATATCTATTTTGTCATTCTTTCTTTCGACATTCTTTCTATAGGCCCGAACCAACGGAGCATACCCTTTCTCATCTTTACACCGATATTATATACCTATACGCTTTCTTACTACGCTTGCTTGCGAGTACGGTCGGTCAGCTTGACTCCGCAGCGCTCGCATTACAACCGCATTTATCCTGCTTTGACTCTCCTTCTTACATACCCAACTCTCACTGCCATATAACAGCGTTGGGCCAAGCACTCCGTTATGCATGGCCAGCTGCAACTTTTGGTTTAAGTGCCGGCTCCCAAGTAGCTTTTCCATCGCACCATTCACTCTATTCCCTGCATTCACTCTTCTCTCTATGTCAGCGGTGTATGTCTCATCCGTACTGAAGGCGTATCCAAGATATACAATAACGTGTTTGGGTTCGTTAGGTTTCTATTGACAAGCGTTATATTCCTAGGTGATGCCCAGGGCCTAACAATGAAACTGGAAAATGGTCATATGAATCCATCAACTAACATGATAGCTCCGCCGTGTGTGGCCTATGAAAGCTTATCCTTAAGGGGAAACCTAACCCTAACATAATAGAGCTAGAGGGAGCTCTATTTAAAAACCTGCGTTTTTTTTATATGAAGTATATATAAAAATGAAAATGGAAAGGTCATGAATTTAATGTCTGAAGTAAAATTTATATCTATATTTATCTATATCATCACGCCAGATCCCTTCCGGGGTAGGCAGAGAGCACAGAATTCCAACAGGTTCTTTCCTTACAGACCTCTCTGGCTTTCTCCACTCTCATAGTTCGTCTCATACACGCTCGCCGGTTACGGAGACTCCTGACTTGTCCTTCAGATAAGACCCGGTCTATATGGTCATGGTAAGATCGTCTATCTCTGGGGCTTAGGTCAAAGTCAAAAATCATTTATCTCGTTGGTCGATTGGCGAATAATGTGCGTAGCGATCACGAAGTCTTGAATTCCCGATATAATGGTAATACATATCTATCTATCTATATCATCACATCAATTCCTTTGCGGGATAGGCAGTGGTTCTTTGCTTACATACCCCTCTGGCTTTCTCCACTCTCATAGTTCGTCTCATACACGCTCGCTGGTTACAGAGACTCTTGACCTGCTCTTCGGATAAGACACGGTCTATTTGGTCATGGTAAAATAATCTAGAGCTTCCCCGGTACCGACATTCTTCCACTTTTGCATTATATATCAGTTTTGTAATTCTTTCTTCGGACATTCTTTCTATATGCCCGAACCAACGGAGCATGCCCTTTCTCATCTTTACACCGATACTATCTTTCATACCTATTCGCTTTCTTACTACGCTACTACGTGTTGGTTTCTTCCCGTTCAAAAACCATAATTTAGGTTTTCTTCATATTCAAATGTAAGCCATTTTTCGTTCAGTTGTCTTTCATAACTGTGACTAGTGATTGCAGATCAGTGGCTGTTGGCGCTATCAAAATCGCGTCATCTGCATAAAGTAGATGATTTACCACTAGATCAGTCATTTGTACACCTTCATTCATCGCTTTCAGTCTTTGAAGAGTTTATCCAAATATATTATAAACAGTCTAGCGGACAACACGCAACGCTGCTTGACGCCGATTTCAACGTCAAACCAGGGTGACATGTTACCACCCACCTTTGGATATGCACACATACACACAAAAAAAAAGCTTAAGATATCATCATCATCATCATCTCAGCCTATACTTGTCCACTGCTAAACATAGGCCTCCCCAATCGCTTTTCAGCGTAACCGGTTCGATGCCACCTGCATCCAACGACTTCCTGCGATAAGATATAGATCTGAATTATTTGAAAAAAATCGTACATTTTGGGTCCTCCGGGCACACCTTTTACTGTTGTCTAGGTCATCAGACAAGGTCATTGAGTTTTTAAGGAACACTTAGACGGGTATTTATACTAGTTAAATTGTAAGTTTGTACTGTAAAGACTAGCCTGCTGAGTTTTTCGTTAGATTTTCTCAGTGGAGGCCACGTTTCAATACATTGCTATATCTAAAATGTAATCATTTTGACGTTTGTAAGTATTTTGGGTTAGCCTAAATAAACAAATATATTTTTACTTTTTGAAGTGTTCTTTATATTCATTTCCTTATTAAAGAACAGTAGCCATTAAATACACCACCTAGGCTAGTGCTCCAGGACGAGGATTCGAGAATAATTCAGGAAATAGAAGTTTCACTAGTATAGGTATCTTGTGAAGATCGCAGGAAGTCGTTGGATGCAGGTGGTATCGGGCCGGTAACGCTGGAAAACGATGGGGGAGGCCTATTTTCAACAGTGGACATGTATAGGCCGAGATGATGATGCAAATAATAAAAACTTGATCCCTACATACTGAGCGTGTTTTCGGTAAGATGGTGTATCTATAACTTCTTTAAATAATTATAATAGGCAGACTGCACAGTCACATTTACATATTAATCTATTCTGTTTTAGTGTTCTCTCTTAATTTTAATTGCAAGCTACCTTTGTATTACTTAAATATTTCTATAAATGAAGACTTGTTATTGGCTCTCACTATTCTTTTTCGGTGTTATTATGATTTAGTTAGCTGTGGGTCCATACTATAATAAATTAATAAAAAAGAACAGCGCCCAACGTTTTACAAATTGCTGATTTAAGGTGCAACGCGTTTTAGCCTTATGTCTATGTGACAATGTGCTAATTAGGAGCATCAAACAAAACACTAGCATCCCGCTCGCTGGTTTATTGGCGTATCGCTCTCGCCGTGCATCGTTTGATCGCTTGTGACGCGTTCCAGCTAGATTGTCTGTGTAATTGCTACCTGGCATGCCTTTTAAGTTCTGTCGTTTCCATATTTCCCAGCAATTTTGAATTTGGAACTGTTCTATATTCGAATGTGTTTAAATTTTGAATCTCAAAACAGTTAAAAGTATTAGGATTAATGCTATAGTTTAGTCACAGCGTCGATAGGAATCTGTCAGGTTACGTACGAAAATGAATCTTTCTAAGGAAAATGTTCGTGCAATAATTTTCTACAACTTTAGAAGAGGCCTGACACGGCTTCAGTGTTTTGAAGAGCTACCATCTGTGTTCAGTGATGAAGCCCCATGTCTGCGGACTGTCGAACGCTGGTACTTAGAATTCCAGCGTGGACATACTAGTGTTAGTGACAAATGTCGCGAAGGACGCCCAAAATCCGCCTTCACTGAAGATAACATCATTGCTGTGAGACAACTAATTCTCGAAGATCGTCATGTGACGTATCGAGAGATTGAGGCTCTATTAGGCATCTCAGGGACAACCATTCAGAAGATCTTGCATGAAGCGCTTGGTGTGAGAAAGCTAGTTTGCCGTTGGATACCGCATCTGCTTTCCGACGATCACAAGGCGGCCCACGTCAGATGGTGTAAGAAAACTCTGCAAAGGTTCAACCGAGGAGAGTCAAATCACGTCTACGACATCATCAGTGGTGACGAATCTTAGATCTATGCCTACGATCCTGATTCCAAACAACAATCTACAGTCTGGGTCTTTTAAGACGAGCCAAAGCCGACTAAAGTTGTTCGTTCTCGAAGCACTTCAAAGAAGATGGTGGCCACGTTCGTTGGAAAAACCGGCCATGTTGCGACTATCGCACTTGAAGATCGTAGAACGGTTAACGCAGAGTGGTATACCACAGTTTGTTTACCACAAGTCATCGTCGAACTTCGAAAATCTAACTCAAAGCGACGCATCATCCTGCACCACGACAACGCAAGCTTACACAGCGCTCGTCAAACGATTGAGTATTTGAAGCAGGAAAAAGTAGAAATTCTTGACCATCCTCCATACAGTCCTGACCTAAGCCCTAACGATTTCTTTAAATTTCCTAATATTAAGAATAGTCTTCGTGGTCAAAGGTTCCAGTCCGGTGAAGAAGCAGTCGACGCTTTCAAGTCAGCCATTTTGAACACCCCCACTTTAGACTGGAATAAATGTTATAATAACTGGTTTGTGCGAATGGAAAAGTGTATTACGCTACGTGGTGAATACTTTGAAAAACAATAAAAAGTACTATAAGGTTCTAGTCGTGTTTTTTCTTCAAACGACAAAACTTAAAAGACATGCCTCGTAATTAAGAGCATCAAATAATACTAGCATCCCGCTCGAACGCGTGACGGCATCTTGCTCGTACACGTGACGGATTCTCTATTCCGCCGTGCTTTTTTGTAATAAAATTGCGTCAGGCGCGACGGCGGCTGATCGTGATGTTTGCCGACTTCCCCCATACATTTCAGTACATTACAACCTCCCAGGTTACGCCACCGTCGCGCTCCCGTCGGGCTGCGTCGGCTGTGGCGAAACCTTTAGCTCAATTCTGGTCTGTTTTGCTACTAGTTATCAGACTTTGGTACCAAATTTTGACACAAGTATCAAATTTGTCATATCCATCCTGAGATTTCGTATATTTTGTTTTAATTAATTTGATTTTGACGTGAATTTGACGTCAACTAGAACTAAAAAAGTAACTACCTATTGTGTTTAAATGCGTTTAGCAAATTACAGGAATAGACTTTGCGCAAATCGGGTACAGACTTGAATATGATAGGGGATTCCCGGATGACGCAAAGGGATAAAAAATACTAATAACATTATAAAGGCGCGATAAGGTTAGGTCAGTGTGATCAAAAATGGACGCAAGAATATACATCAAACAAATAAATGCGAGATTGTTTCGTTTCGAATAGCTTCAGTATACCATTACATGAATTGGTGTACTCCCCAAACAGAGTTGGCAGAGTTGTGCTGCATATACACACGGTATTATTATTGTCGGCCTAGAGCGAGAGCCCAGCCCAGGACACTCTAATGAGTAACATCTACCTACTGACCTATCTGAATATTATAGTTAGGGTGAAAATTCGGAAACTGAAAAGCCGCGCCGCCTCCTAAGGTTATTTGGCGTTAGGTATAGATGTTTTCAATGCACTAAATTAGTACGGTTATGGAGATGTTAGTTATAGAAGTGTTCTTTTATCATTTTTTTACTACCAGTGAGGAGTGGGCATTGGATACATCACATAGGCTTTCGCTCTAGGACGAGTAAATTACACTGTATATATACATATATCCATAAAGCTATAGAGAATTCTATCTATCTATCCATATCATCACGCCAGATCCCTTGCGGGGTAGGCAGAGAGTACAGAGTTCCAACAGGTTCTTTCCGTACATGCCTCTATAGAGAATTCTCGAAAGAAAAATCGCAAGAACTTTTCTTTTTTCTATGCCCTAACTATAAATTTTTTATACATCATTAAATAAAAAAGGGGCCTTCTTATCTGAAGAGTTCAGTTATCAAGTCGAGAGTCTCCGTAACCGACGAGCGTCTATAAGACAAACTATGAGAGTGGAGGAAGCCAGAGAGGTCTGTAAGGAAAGAACCTGTTGGATCTCTGTACTCTCTGCCTACCCCGCGAGGGAGCTGGCATGATGATATAGATAGATAGATAAATAAAAAATACTAGTTATTAGGTCGAACATACGTCTTGAGACATCGTATATATAAACAAATATATAACCCCCCAACTCATTTTAAATGTGGTAGGTATTAATATCATTTTATCTCCTACACACATAACTGTTTTTTCCCGAAGGGATATACTGTAGTGTACATTGAACACTGAGATTTCGCTAGTCTTTTTAGCCTCAATTTGACAAAATCCCGCCTGCCATCTTCGGGTACATCATTTTTCATTATTATTTAAGATTCTCTCAAACAATGTTTCAGAACGATACATTTTTAATTTTAACAAAGTGGATTCACGAACATCGATAAATCAAAACAAATAATGTCCCATCACTATTCGCACCTCGTAACGCAACGTGGGTGTGTCCCCGACAGTTATCGATAAGTTATTAACGATTACCCGCTAACACTTTACACGTGGCTCCGTCCGTTTACCTTAGCCAGAGATAACAACTATCTGTATCATCACGCCAGTTCCCTTGCGGGGTAGGGAGAGAGTAGAGAGTTCCAACACGTTATTTCCTTACAGACTTCTCTTGCTTCATCCTCTCTCAGAGTTGCCTATCTCTCAAATATTTAATTTTCGACTTCCGCTTCCTCCACTCTCTATAGTTTTTACTTTACCACCACAACGTAACGTCATTCCTGTGGAGAAGAGGGGCAGGAAACTCTACGGTTCTTCTTCTTCTTCTTTAAGTTATGGCTTTAGACTAATTTAAGTGTATATTGCCAGTGTCCAGTGAGATGCATTATCGTGTTTATATAAATCAATTCAGCTCCCTTATGAACTTGATGACAACGATGATAATGAAATTGATGAAGTACCCCACCCTGGATAGTAGAGCGCTTAATACTTTACATACCAATTGCAACAGCCGTTCCGAGGGAAATCGAAAAGGCACGTTTTATCACTTTGTTACAATTATCTTCACTCATGCACGTATAAGAATACATAACGGTTAATATACCAACAACATTACACATTATCTTTCGAAATAACACAAGTTTTGGAAATTAAGACAAATTGACGACATCACTCTTTGTCTATCCGCCAAAACCACAGTTATTATTTTAAAACAGAGTTTTATAGTTTTTTCTCTTCATTGGAAAACCAATGCAGAACTAGGTAAATGGACAAGCTTAAGGTAATATATTAAACATAAATCTAGAAAATAAAAACAGCAAAATTGTATTCGACCCAGAATATTAACTCAGTTCAACGAGGTAATTTTATCTATCTATATTATCACGCCAGATCCCTGGCGGTGTAGGCAGAGAGTACATAGTTCCAAGCGGCTCTTTCCTTACAGACCTCCCTAGCTTCCTCCACTCTCATAGATCTCTATCTACATATTTCATCACGCCAGGTTTCTTTTAGTGTAGGCGCAGAGTTATTTAACTTTTCGCGTTTTCTGCACTCTCATATTTCTCTATCTTCACAACCATGTCAGATCCCTTGCGGAGCAAGCAGAGAGTATAAAGTTCCAATAGGTTATTTAAAAAACCTTTCTCGCTTCCTCCACTATCATAGTTCGTCTTATACATGCTCGCCAGCTACGGAGACTTGTACTTCAAATAAGACACGGTATATTTGGTAATATAGTCCAGATCTTCCCCTGTACCTACATCCTTCCACTTTCTCATTCTAAATCTGTTTCGTATTTTTTTTCTCCGATAATTCGATATGTCTAAACCATCGAAGTATTCATCGGAAATACTCGTATTAAAATATATTTACTCAGGAATCGTTCAATATTTAGGAATTTTAATTTTGAATGGCTTCCATTTGTCAAGCAATAACTCATGTGCATAAATCTAGATTTTTCGACCCACTGAATATTTTCTCGTCTGGCGCGCATTGTAAGGATATTGTAAAAATGTAGTATATATCGGCGATTATGTTTTCGGGATGGCAGTTTCAATGCTGGTAACAGTGAAAGGTGGGTTTATCTTTGTTTTAACAGTCGTCCGCTTGGTTCTTGGTTCACTTGGTTCTTATCCGGTACACTGATCTACCTTGATATACAGACTTTGGTAGTAATAATTTAGAAATTAATATTGTCACATGGAATGTTGTGAGGTTAGCTGCTCTGCGATGCGCCCGACCGCAAGCCCCGTTGTCAATCGAATCACACAGCTGGCTGGCTAAATTCCCGTAGAAATAACGATTTTTATTGTAATTGCTCTCTTTTTAAACCCGTTGAAAGCAAAAGCCGTGTATCCTCAATACGTGCTTTGTCTAACTGTATACTTTTCAATTTGCGTGCATTATACTGTTCGGTCATATTTAATCTGAAATTTCAATTCCAGTTGTCATCTATAGTTGATATATTAAAGTATTGTATCTATAATCTTATAATCTATACATATAAAACTAGTATCGTAAATTAAAATAGAATGTTATTTTAATATCCCTTGAGAAGATTACTAAATATAATTCGCGTTGTTTTCTCAGTGGCGTCGCATATTCCAAAATGAGCAGAATTAAATGCAAAATATGCCAAGTAAAATCAAATCACAACACACTCAAGCAATTATTTTAGTCCTCTAGTACCTCTATGCAATTAATAAAGGCATAGAGTTTGTCTAAAAACAAGATTAAAGGTAAAAAACTAAAACGACAATATCTACTTGACATTCCATTAACTGTGGTCATCAAATATTGCTCAAATAATATTCTTCGTTGTTGTGAAAGGAATATAAGCTATATTCATGTTTTGGAGATTTTGACATTTCGACTAGTTTACTAACCAAATTTTCGTATAAAATGACTCACATAGAACTCTAAGCATTACAAATGGTGAACTGTAGTCCCTAAAAAAGTATACTTCAAAAATCTGCTTCATATAAAGGTTTTCAGGAGAATCTTTTTATTTATTACCTCAAAACAATAGTACGTTTTGCACATAAAAGATATTGGTATGACAACGACGATATATTTTTTATCTTCGAATCTTCTTCTTCTTTAAGTTATGACTTCACACTATTTTTAAGTGTATTTTGCCAGTGTCCAGTCAGATACACAATTAAATCGTGTTTGTTTAAATTAATTCAACTCCCGATAAACTTGATGACAATGATGGCAATATAATTGATGCGACGGCCGTTTTGAGGGAAATCGAAAAGGCACGTTTTATCACTTTGTTACTATTACCTTCACTCATTCAAGTATAAGAATACATAATGATTAATATTCCACCAACATTACACATTATTAGTCGATGTAACACAACTTTGGAAATTAAGACAAATTGACAACATCACTCTTCGACTTCCCGCCAAAACTCCAGCTTCGGATATTTGGACTTGAGTTGTATTTTTTATTTTAAATATATAACTGCCTGAACAGATATACAAGGCGATGGTTTAAGGTTGTAGGTATCGGGGAAGACCGAAATTTTCATACCATGCCCGAATTGACCGTGTATGAGAACTATAGGTGTGGAGAAATCGAGATAGGTCTGTAAAGAAATAACTTGTTGAAACTCTTTACTTTCTGCTAAAGGATCAGCAAGGGAAAACTCACTGAATTCGTATATTCGATATCAACACGGGACAAAATCTGTGTGAGACGGCTTGGTTTAGTGGTTAGACCATAGCCCGCTCCGCTCACTGGATCGTGTAGTCCCGAGTTCATTCCCGCACAGGACTACTCTCTGCGTGCCACAAATGTTTGTTATGGACTGGATAAATATAATAGTAAGATGATTTCCAGTGTGGGGCAACGGTTTTATAAAAAGTGAACAAATAATATATACAGATTGCTCTGACTACATTTATTATTTATCTATATCATCACGCCAGATCCCTTAGTAGGCAGAGAGTACAGTTCCAACAGGTTCTTTCCTTACATAACCCTCTGGCTTCCTCCACTCTCATAGTCTGTCTCATACACGCTCACCGGTTACAGAACACATTTATTATATTATCAGAAACTGGCCAAACATACACAGAACCCGGATTTGAAATAAGAACAGATGTCAAGCAATAACTGACATAATAACACCATAGACAAACAATAAAACTATATGAAAGACACACAACCCGCCATTTTGACACAAAGTGTTAAAGCAAAGAACACCATTTGGTACCTATTACATTATATTTTTAATGAAATTAACACCATCTAGTGAATTATAATTGTCAATATCCGTTATTGTATTACATTATAATTATTTTATTTAAAATAATCCCTTTTGTAGCGGCTAGTGTTGCCATTTATATACATTTTGCGTCTTTTTTATTTATGGTAGTCGTCAATTGGTAGACAATTAGTTGTTTAAATAATAACCTGCTCATAAAAAATAAACTTAATATGGTTGGGAAATCAATGAATGAACAAAATGTATGAATGGTGTTCATTGATTGAGTTTCCAACAAAGTTGTTGATCGCCACGCGATAATTTTTTTTTTAAATTGGCAACATAATAAAAACAGACTTTATATAATATTCTAGGCGTCCGGTAGTCCATATTTTTAACTTGAGTTCAAGGAACAAACGAGAGTCTCAATTCGTCTGTATATACAGTATGGATTTTTGGAACGGAACTGTAAGGGCAGCTACCTCAACACTTGTAGCTTCAGGAATACGGTTTTAGGATACTATCCTTAACTTTTTACTACATTTTGACATGCATTTAAATGCATTTTTAAATTCTAAAAAATCTACAGCAAGTAAAGAGCAATTTACACGAAAACTTTTTTTGATGGCAGGTTCAAAAACTGCTATAGGACCAACTGAGGTTCTCAGGGTCTGATGATGGAGCCGGAAAGAAGCCATAGGAACTCTCAATTAAGCAAGATATCTTCGTTGTATTTTTGCTATAAAATCTTGTTTTTAAAAAGATTTTTCTAAATTATTTATTTTCTGATTAAATTAACTTAATCAAGAGATTACCGCGCGTACACTGTCATGTAAATTCAAGTACCCCAAGGGTACGCGTACCACTAATTGAGATTAAATTAAAACTATTGTTATATTTAATAAATAACATCACGAAGTAATGTATTAAAAAAATATTGGTCTTTAGTAGTTCTTTAAAAACTCCGCGATGATAGTTATCTATCTATCTATCTATAACCTCACGCCAGATCCCTTGCGTGGTAGGCAGAGAGTACAGAGTTCCAACAGGTTCTTTCCTTACATACCTCTCTGGCTTCCTCGACTCTCATAGTTCGTCTCATACACGCTCGCCGGTTACGGAGACTCTTGACTTTTCCATCAGATAAGACTCGGTATCGCTATGATAGTTATGTATATTATATAGCTAGCTTTTATATAATAAATAATAATAAACGCCTTCACGCCTTTATGAACAAAGGGGCTTTGGCAGTGGTGTACGCGCATTGGGACCGATTTGATTTTTTGTATTGTTCGCCTCAATACTGGGGTTGTTTAAAAAAAATCCAAAGGAACAGCCGAAAAATCGAAAAAATTGAAATTGGTCATTTTTAATTTTGATAATCGCTTATAAATACAATCAAATCAATTTAAGGTGGTACGAAGTTCACCGGGTCATTAGTCAACAATATGACTTATTCCATTTGTGTACATCATGGATTTATCAAAATCAAAAGTGTTTTATTTATCTATCTATCTATCTATATTATCACGCCAGATCCCTTACGGGGTAGGCAGAGAGTACAGAGTTCCAACAGGTTCTTTCCTTACATACCTCTCTGGCTTCCTCTACTCTCATAGTTCGTATCATACACGCTCGCCGGTTACGGAGACTCCTGAAGACTCCTCCCCCTTTTTTATTCATGTAGCGCACTTATGAATAGGGTAAAAAAGGGAAATTATTGATTACTTAAGACCCCACCACCCGTTCGGAAAGTCATTTCTGTGGAGAAGAAAGGCAAGGAACTCCACGAAAACTCTTTTTAAAACTGAGAGTTTTACAAGTCTTTTTGTATACATCGCATTCATGGGGTATGAAAGAACAGTACAAAACGAGCTAAATCGATGTGCTTAAGTATAGATTAAGCATGAGTGTACTGACATTCATGGTATCAGTCAGTGTCTACATAGTCCTCTCATTAAAATAGAAACTTTGTAAAGGTATTTATTAAAAAGTGTAATAATAATAGTAAGAGAAAAAAGGGTTACTATAAAATATGTAAAGAATGCGCACAAAATATTTGGTTATAGCTCCAGTGTGATGCCGAACGAGACAAAATTCAACTGTACTACGGTACATGATATCAACCAGAAATAGTACAAACAGGAATTGAATAAAAATATTTTTATTTAACCGCGCATTTGTTCAAATCAACTTCAAATGGATTAATCGAGAAACGATCTTTTCATCCTCGATTTAATCGAGAAGCTGTTCTAGTGCGTTAGGTGCGAAGCGATCGATTTTGTTCAGTATAAATCGACACGCCTGCGGTGAAGCTTTGTTTGTGACGAACCAGTAATTATAATAGACAGATAATCCAATCATACAGATTAAACGGAATATAGTTAGTGTTATCCAAAGTATATTCACCGACGAAAATAAATTATCTCTGGGAGCTAAGTGAAGATTGGACAAAGATATAAATAATATGGAAATGGCTTATACTGTATCACGTGTTCGCAACATCGAATTAACAACAAATGGTTCAATGGTTGAGCTTAAGACACTCAGCCTACTGTGTCCAGTAGTAGCGAGTCCCGTACGGACAATTCTTTATATTACTCTACATCTACTTTATCTTTGTAAATACACCTACGACATAGGAATTATTGAAAGTGTGGGGCTATGTTTTTTTAAAACGGATATCTTTTATCTGCAATCAAGTGAATGAGTTTGTATATCATGGATGCGCATTCAGTAAGGATGGAAAATACACCGCTGAGAGAGAAGAGTGAGTGCAGGGAACAGAGTGAATGGCGCGATGGGAAAGCTATTTGGGAGCCGGCACTTAAGCCGAAAGGCGCAGCTGGCCATACATAAAGGAGTGCTTGTCCCAACGCTGTTATATGGCAGCGAGAGCTGGGTATGTAAGAAGGAGAATGAAAGTAGGATAAATGCGGTGGAAATGCGATCTCTGCGGAAGATGTGCGGAGTGAAGCTGACCGACCGTATTCGCAACAGCGTAGTAAGAAAGCAAATAGGTATGAAAGAGAGTATCGGTGTACAGATGAGAAAGAGTATGCTCCGTTGGTTCGGGCATATAGAAAGAATGTCCGAAGAAAGAATGATAAAACTGTTATACAATGCGAAAGTGGAGGGTGTAGGTACCGGGGAAGACCTAGACTATCTTACCATGACCAATTAGACCGGGTCTTATCTGAAGGACAAGTCAGAAGTCTCCGTAACCGGCGAGCGTGTATGAGACGAACTATGAGAGTAGAGGAAGCCAGAGAGGTATGTAAGGAAAGAGCCTGTTGGAACTCTGTACTTTCTGCCTACCCCGTAAGGGATCTGGCGTGATGATATAGATAGATAGATAGATTATATCTTTTATTTAATCTTTACGAAGGTTTGCTTCGTGGAGTCACAGGTTCGTTCCTCGGTCGGGACAAACTTTTGCTTACCACAAACATTTCTTTCAGTTTGAGTATTGACGTATTCAAAATTCATGATTGCCATGTACCTATCATACTGAAATAAACACTAGCGTATAGAGCGTTCATTTTACAAGCTTTTATATTTTAACTTGCACTGTTCATATGTCTGACTATCTGTATTTCTGCTTTATATTTTGTGAACCATTTTTCAAGCACTCGCGGGTATCCGATTGATTTGGCATTTGGCATAGGGATGTAAGTTCGGTGACAATGCAATAATATGATGATGGTATCGGAAGGTAGCCATAGGAACATGTTAAAAACATAACATACCTCTCGTGTTTAGGTTTGTTGAATTAGTATTGCCAAGTACTATACAACCAGATCATGTTCAGGGCCTGATGATGAAGCCTAAAGATGGTCAATAGAATCATCACACTACTCAACATGTTCCCGTCGTGTTTTGGCTCGTTGGATTTGTTTTGACAAGGACTATAGACTGGAATAATGCACAGGGTCTAATGATGGAGACGGAAAAAGAAACTCTTCAACTAAGAAAGGAATCGCTTTTGTGTTTCTGCTATAAATATGGCTTTTTTTAAAAGATCTTTTTAATTAAAATTATCAAATACCTAATATTAAATTCACGGACGATTTAGCGCAGTGGTTAAGAGCTTAAGCCGCTCCGCTCACTGTGTCTAAAGGTCGCGGGTTCGATTCTTGCACGGGGCAAATCTTTGTGTGATCCACAATTATTTGTTCCGGTCCGAGTATTTGTGTATGTGAATTGTCATGTTTGTAAAAGCAACCACGACACAGGAATAAATCTTAATGTGGGTCTACGTATTCAAAAAAAAAAAAGTAATACCAGATCTCTTTTTAAACTTCCTTTTATAAGTATTTCTAGTCTAGTTTTTAAACTATTTCTTGCTGGCACTTCTAGACTAATTTTTGCAAGCAATTCTAGACTATTTTGTCAATCCCCTTTCTTCTAAGTTTGTAATTCTAGTTTAAAGAAATCTATGTTAAAGCTACCTAAATTTAGTTCAAAGGAGTCTGTTGCTAAGAGTACTGTCGCCTATTTAGTGTAATTAGAAGCCTCTGTAGGATCGTGTTGAACATTAATCTCGTGTTAACGACTTAGTACTGAGCTGGTAAATCACTGCGCCTATAATTAGTGTGTTTTAAGAATAGTCTTTTGTATGGAAATAGTTGTCAAGCGAAATTAAACTAATTCGTTTAGATAATATAACTTAAAATTGCAATAATGTGTATCTATACATGTATCTATATCATAACGCCAGATCCCTTGCGGAGTAGGGTACCGGGTACAGCGGGCCAACAGATTCTTTCCTTACAAACCTCACTCGCCTTCTCCACTCTCATAGTTCATCTCATACACGTAAGCCAGTTACAAAGACTATTGACTTGCCTTTCAAAAACGACACGGTCTATTTGGTCATGGTAAGTTAGCCTAGGTCTTTCCCGGTTCCCTAGGAGAACGGCAGTGTGGTGTGACCCACGAAGCCATGAATACCGCGACGGTGCAGGGGGGAGCTGGGAGGGAGAGAGTATAAACTCTTATAGGTTCCTCCCCGAAGGCGGGCTTTTCGGAGCACGACACAGAGGGGTACCAGTGCGTTCCTAGCTGCAATCCCGGAGCCCCTCCCCGAAGTGTCGATGCTGGGCACCGTGGGGTTTTACTCAGTATAAGTCCGACATAACCCGCTAGCTTCCCCCAAGGCTGGCGGACGCCCACGTAAAAAAGGTCTTCCACGGTACCTACATCCTTCCACTTTCGCATTTTATATCTGTTTTGTCATTCTTTCTTTCGATATTCTTTCTGTAAATCCGAACCACCGGAGCACACCTTTCTCATCTTTACATTGATATAAGTTATGATACCTACACGCTTCCTTACTACGGTGTTGCGCACGCGGTTGGTCAGCTTAACACCGCAAATCTTTCTGTTTCAAAGTATGTAATTCTGGTACAAGTATATCTGTGTTAAAGTCACGAAGGAAATATTAAGAGATATCGGCCTAAGCAACTGTGCACTGTGTCTTCGAACTAAGCCGTCTGCCTGACGTCAGCGTCATGGCGGTTAGCGTAGTTTACATCAATCTGTCATTCTTAGTTTTTTAGAAGAGGGCCGGTTGTAATGTCCTCTTCATCCCGCGAAACCCCCGCGCATTGATAATGCATTACTATGCATTGAATCACCGAAGAATGCCCTTTCTCATCTTTACACGAATACTATATTTCATACCTACACGCTTTCTTACTACGCTGTTGCGAATACGATCAGCTTGACACCGCACATCTTTTTTTCTCAAGTATGTAATTCTAATCCTAGCTCATAGGATCAGTAAGCTGAAGTGGCAATTGGCGGGCTACATAGATTTTAGAGTGAAGACCACGTATTGGTTAGCGCAGTGGGGGGTGTCCGCCTGCCAGATGGACCAACGATCTTATGAAGATCGCAGAAAATCGTTGGATGCAGGTGGCATCCGACCGGTTGCGCTGGAAAGCTATTGGGAAGACCTATGTTTAGCAGTGGACAGGGACAGGATGAGATCCTTAGACCACTTCTAGTGTAAGTATATCAGTGTTAAAACCACCTAAATTTAGTTCAAAGTAAGTCGCTAAGAGAACTGTCGCCTATTAAGTGTAATTAGAAGCCTCTGTAGGATCGTGTCGAACATTAATCTCGTGTTAACGACTTAGTACTGAGTCCTTATTCCTTATTACTAATTGTGACGAACGATTTGGTGCAATGGTTAAGAGCTTAAGCCGCTCCTCCTACTGGGTCGAATAGTCGCGGGTTCGATTCCTGCCCGGGACAAATCTTTGTGTGTATTTGTGTATGGTGGCGCTCGTAGCGCTGTGCGACCGCGGTGTTCTTACTGATTAACAAGGTTAAGCAGCGTTCGACTCGGTCGGCCTGAGATGGGTGACCGTTGTGGCATTTTCATATTCGACCGTCTCTTTGCTTCATAATGTGGTAGTCGCTAAGCCGAGTTGGAAGCCTCATAGGCGGCTTGATAAGTTCCAACAGCAGATGTCCACAAACCCGCCTCAAACAATCCGCACTGGATCCGCGTGGTGGAGTATGACCTGATCTCTCTCACCTCGATTTATGAGAGAAGGCCTTTGCCCAGCAGTGGGCAGTATAGGCTGATATTGTATTTGTGTGTGTGTTCCTCTCCTATCAGCCACTACCGCCGTCCGCGGCATGTTCTCACCGACACACCAGATGCCTTTCCATCCCTTCTTTCGGATACAGATGCCGCACACAGGATCAGACACCAACATCGCCAGCGAGGTCGAAGAATCCCTTGCCCGCCGGCCGGTGCAGAGCACCATGGCGAGACACCTAGTATACGCCCTCCCCCATAGCGACTGCCCAAGCCGAGGCCGCTCCTCCTTAAGGAGCCCTTTAGCTAGTTGCCCCCTTGCCCCTATGGCTCGAGCGTAGTGATTGCACGCTCGCCCTCTTGTCCGGTGAAGGTAAAGGCCCCGCGGCCAACAGCGTAGATCATTCAAACACACATACACACGAAAATTTGTGTGTGTGAATTTTCATGTCTATAAACGCACCCACGACACAAGAATAAATCGTAGAATGGGGATACGTATTTTTAAAAAAATTGAACCAGAAACGCGACGCGTTACTATAACTTCGTGTAATCACCTCTAAGCCTATATTCCCCTTGTCTAGTGAAGCTGGAAAGGCCCCGCGGCCAACAGCGTAGATCACTCACACACAAAGCCTATATTCCCCAAGTGGAAGTACCATAGGTGTTCTGTGTACCCCCACTTTTCTCCTACAACGTTATCTATCTTGAGCTGAAAGACGTCCACTGCTGAACAAAGGCTTCCCCCACAGACCGCCACAACGACCAGATTTGTGCTATACCCATCCAATTTACACGAGACCGAATCAAAAACGAGGAGATCCGCAGGAGGGCCAGTCTTGTCAAGGAATTGCTACACTTAAACAGGGTTGGAAGGAACATTTTAACATTTTTTTTTATTGTAATCAATCCTTAAGTAAACTTAGTTATTCAGTGTTTTTTCTACAATCTCTTACTATGTTTTAATCATGTTTAAAACAACGTTTAAAATATTTTATCCGTGTAATACGAGGCATGCCTTTTAAGTTCTGTCGTTTCCATATTTCTCGGCAATTTTGAATTTGGAACTGTTCTATATTCGAATGTGTCTAAATTTTGAATCTCAAAACAGTTGAAAGTATTAGGATTAATGCTATAGTTTAGTCACAGCGTCGATAGGAATCTGTCAGGTTACGTATGAAAATGAATCTTTCTAAGGAAAATGTTCGTGCAATAATTTTCTACAACTTTAGAAGAGGCCTGACACGGCTTCAGTGTTTTGAAGAGCTAACATCTGTGTTCAGTGATAAAGCCCCATGTCTGCGGACTGTCGAACGCTGGTATTTAGAATTCCAGCGTGGACATACTAGTGTTAGTGACAAATCTCGCGAAGGACGCCCAAAATCCGCCTTCACTGAAGATAACATCATTGCTGTGAGACAACTAATTCTCGAAGATCGTCATGTGACGTATCGAGAGATAGAGGCTCTATTAGGCATCTCAGGGACAACCTTTCAGAAGATCTTGCATGAAGCGCTTGGTGAGAGAAAGCTAGTTTGCCGTTGGATACCGCATCTGCTTTCCGACGATCACAAGGCGGCCCGCGTCAGATGGTGTAAGAAAACTCTGCAAAGGTTCAACCGAGGAGAGTCAAATCACGTCTACGACCTCATCAGTGGTGACGAATCTTGGATCTATGCCTACGATCCTGATTCCAAACAACAATCTACAATCTGGGTCTTTCAAGACGAGCCAAAGCCGACTAAAGTTGTTCGTTGTCGAAGCACTTCAAAGAAGATGGTGGCCACGTTCGTTGGAAAAACCGGCCATGTTGACTATTGCACTTGAAGATCGTAGAACGGTTAACGCAGAGTGGTATACCACATTTTGTTTACCACAAGTCATCGCCGAACTTCGAAAATCTAACTCAAAGCGACGCATCACCCTGCACCACGACAACGCAAGCTCACACAGCGCTCGTCAAACGATTGAGTATTTGAAGCAGGAAAAAGTAGAAATTCTTGACCATCCTCCATACAGTCCTGACCTCAGCCCTAAAGATTTCTTTACATTTCCTAAAATTAAGAAAAGTCTTCGTGGTCAAAGGTTCCAGTCCGGTGAAGAAGCAGTCGACGCTTTCAAGTCAGCCATTTTGAACACCCCCACTTTAGAGTGGAATAAATGTTATAATAACTGGTTTGAGCGAATGGAAAAGTGTATTAAGCTACGTGGTGAATACTTTGGAAAACAATAAAAAGTACTATAAGGTTCTAGTTGTGATTTTTTCTTCAAACGACAAAACTTAAAAGGCATTGCTCGTATTGCAAACTATTTTTAAACACCGACGCAAACAGAGGGTTAAGTAACAACTGTGTGTCTGTCTGTGGCATGTAGCTACTAAACGGACGAACCGATTTTGATTTAGATTTTTATTGTTTGTAAAGTGACTTGACCGAGGGTGTTCTTGGGTATGATTCTTTGGAATCGATTTCCGCATCCATTTCTCAAGTACTGCTTCCGGTAAGTTTAAATTTGACACACGTTTTAAAGTTTGATGATAATGCAATTATATGGTACCATGGAGACGGTCTGATGATGGAGCCGAAAGTCGGTCAACGGAACTACCCAATTACTCAACATAACCCCGTCGTGTTTGGGCTCATTAGGTTTGTCTTGACAAGTCCTATGGACCCAGATAGTGACCAGGGTCTGATGATGGAGCCGGATGGTGGCCAATAGAACCACCCAACTAATCAAGATATTACCTGCCACCCACCCCCACTTGGAGAATATAGGCGTGACGGTGCTTTAAAAATCCCAAAGAGTGCAATTTAATTTATTTTAATAAAAAAAACGTAGTCCCACACTACAATTTATTACTGTGCGGTAGGTGCCTTTACAAACATGAAAATTCATATACACAAATACCCAGACCGAACCAAATATTTGTAGGTCACATAAAGATTTGTCACGTGCGTGAATCGATCCCGCGACTCTTCGATCCCCTGGGTGGAGCTGCTTAAGCTCTTAACCACTGCACCAAGTCGTCCGTCATTTTTATTTCAAAATTGATTTCACAATCAATGCCATTTCATTATAGTATTTTTCATGAAGGATGGGTACTATGACAGTTGTGTTTATTTCTTATGTAAAAAGTACTAGTATATTACAATAATTTTATTTTGTTTAGACATGTCATGACATAAAAATGTTACAAGTTCTATAAATTCATACATTTCGTAGTCATTTTTTTCTGTATTACTAACAGAAATAAAAAGTTTTTAATGTACTAAGATTACGCTTTGTATGACGGTCGCTTGGTATGACATATTTTTCATATACCTTCGACGTCATTATAAGATTCTACTGTTAAACCGCTTGCCACTTGGCTAGACTTGGCTGGACATGGCTTGGTTACACCGCTGCCTAATGCTTAACTATGTACATCAACAACTGAAATAATATTATCTCATAAATATACAAATAAGCCTTAAGCTGCTCCGCCCACTAGATTGAGCAGTTGTGGCTTTGGCCCCTGCACGGAACAAATCTTTATGTGACTCAAAAATGTTTGTTTTCGTTTGTGAATTACATGTTTGTAAACGCACCCACAACACAGGAATAATTCCTAATGTGGGGCAAAGATCTTTTTAGAAATCAGCAAATGTAATGAAAAGATGAGAAATGGTATGCTCCGTTGGTTCGGGCATATAGAAAGGATGCCAGAAGAAAGAATGACAAAACAGATATACAATGCGAAAGTGGAAGGATGTAGGTGCCGGGGAAGACCTAGACTATCTTACCATGACCAAATAGACCGTGTCTTAGCTGAAGGGCAAGTCAAGAGTCTCCGTAACCGGCGAGTGTGTATGAGACGAACTATGAGAGTGGAGGAAGCCAGAGAGGTATGTAAGGAAAGAACCTGTTGGAACTCTGTACTCTCTGCCTACCCCGCGAGGGAGCTGGTGTGATGATATAGATAGATAGATAGCAAATGTAATATCTCTAAACATTTCAGGGAACTGCGGGACACCAAAACAAAGACATTGTAAGTGTCAAAGAAAATTATACTTTATTCAATGGCAATAGGAGTCATGACCTATTTCTATACTTATGGTTTTATGCCTTAATGGCATTGAATTAAATATTAATTGGTTTGGCACTTAGAACTGTCACTACCCTTCTTCACATTAACACAACTATATTTTTTTTTCTTTTATTTATTTTAAACGTAACCCCACACTAGGATTTATTCCTGTGTCGTGGGTGCGTTTACAAACATGAAAATTCACATACACAAATACCCAGACCGGAACAAATAATTGTGGATCACACAATGATTTGTCCCGTGCGGGAATCGAACCCGCGGCTATTAGACACTCCGCCCCCTGGGGCGGAGCGGCTTAAGCTCAAACCACTTCGCTAAATCTAAAAAACTATATTAACAGTATTCTGTCTTTGTGAAATTGTATTCCATTCCTCGATCATTTCACAAAGATATCGTAACGCACCGCGTTCGGTTATAGCAAATAGGGGCCCTGAGTGGTAAATCACTGAACTGTGTTTATATTTAGAATGTTACAAGAATAGTCTGCTTTATATGGAGATCTTTGTCAAACGAATTTAAATTAGTCTGCTTAGATAATATAATTTAAATTTGCTTGTGGCTACACTAATGGGTATCTATCTATATCATCACGCAAGTTCCTTTGCGGAGTGGGTAGAGGGTACAGAACCCTAACAGGTTCATACCTTACATACCTCTCTCGCTTCCTGCACTTTCATAATTTGACTTTACACTCTCGCCGGTTACGGAAACTCATGACATGCTTTTATTTTTGTTAACCGTATTTTTCTAACAAAAATAAAAAACCCAGAGAGGTCTGTAAGAAAAGAACCTGTTGGACTTCTGTACTATCTGCCTCTGTAAAGGTCTGTGATAATGACATAGAAAAAACACCGTCACGCCTATATTCCCCAGAGGGTGTGGCAAAGATGTACTGAGTACATCCACGTTTCGCCGACGATGTTAGGTCCCATGTAATAGGGGGCGAACCTATTGACATATAGCGGGCTCAATTCCAGACTCCGGATTCAAACTGAGAATTTTTCGTTAGAAAAACTACATTTGTACGACCTAGGATTTGAACCCAGGACCTCGCCTATGTCTCGCCTCTGCCTATGCGCCATATGTAAGGCCACGCCCTAAGATGAATTATTTGTCTAGATAGATCATGGTGCGCTCACATGAATGCGCACGCACACATTGACAACGTTTGACCAAATTTTCAAAAAATCTAACGCTGGCGTCACACATTTAGTGTATATCTGTTTTATTCTTAGAGGACACAAGCCTATTGGCGCCATAAAGGTTAAATCAATAGAAAATGACGAGTAATAATTACCCCGTAATTTAGATGGAATCACCCCATTCATGCACCCCGGGGGTAAATATTATCTTGTTTTGTCACAGCACTCCAATCAATTGAGCTGATCAACCCCTATTGAGGCTTTGCGGGGATGAAAAATTGTTTATTGCGGTTAATTAGAGGCTTGGTTATAAGATTTTGGGGGGTGCAAATTTCATTGGAGGTATTGCTTGGTAGTATTAATTTTGTTAACGACGTTAAGAACATGAATATTTATTCGTAATGGTCCCCGGATTAAGAACAAAATGACAGCCGAAAACGGACACTTAAGCTTTCGCAATAAAGCCGACGCAGCGCGACGTGGGCGTGACGGTGGCGCGAACTGGGGAATTGTAATGTACTAAAATGTACGGAAGACACCACACACCTTCGCCACGCTCGACGCGACTGCAAACGTCTCGACTCGCCGTCGCCTTGCCCACCGCGATTACGAACTAAACAGGGCGGGAGCGACGCCAATACGCGAGGGAGCGGGACGCTAGTGTTGTTGTTTGAATTTTATATGTTGACAGCAACATGGTGGTCGCCCGGCCGGCGCGACGTCACCCCTGTAGTGTGCGGGCCGCGCTGCTGTCCGCCGGAGTCACGCCAGCATCAAGCCTTCGTCGCGCTCCGCCAGCTATGTGACGAAACCTTTATGGATATACTTATGCATCTATACTGACACGTGACAACTTTAGAAATTAGTTTTAAATTATAAATGATCTTGATCCTGATCATCATCATGATCCTTTTAGTATGGTAGTTATAGCAAGCTGTAGCATTTTGGCTACAGGCTTGATTGAACTAATATGAAATAAGACTCGCACTAAGCCTTCGGGAAAATATGACTTTTTAAAATTAAAAACGTAACTCTAAACTGGGAATCATTCCCGTCTATTAGGCATTAGTCCTGTGCTCCAGGTCTGCTATTCTTTACTTGTTTTGTAATTACGACATGCTACAAAAATAGTTCAATTACAATTGTGCCAAAAGTCGGCAATTATTTGTACTGGTACCTACGACTATGGAAAACCATAAGAATTGTTGATAGGTACCGTATTATTTTGAAAGCATTGAATTAGTAGATAGAAAACTGTCTAAACTAATTATGACGTCAGTGATCAACAATTTTATTAAAATTGCAATAACGGACTTGGGGCCCTTTGTCGTGGATGCTTTTACGAACATATAATACACAAACACTTAGGCCGGAGAATATTTGTGGGTTGCACACAAAGGACATCGTCGAAAATGGCCCCAGAACCAACAAATATGTGACCTATATTATAATTATTAATCTGTTTTGTTATAGTAGTTGCAAACATACATATCTAAGAGACAATTTGCAATCCCAGACGAATATTTCAAAGTACTGTGAGTAAGCCAAAAGGCGCAGCTGGCCATGCATAACGCAGTGCTTGTCCCAACGCTGTTATGCGGCAGCTAGAGTTGGGTATGTAAGGGTTTTTGAAAGGGAAGAAACCAGAACGAATGTAAGGATTGTGGTTGGTAACGATGTGCTGGAACAAGTTAATGAGTTTGAATATCTTGGATGCGCCTTCAGTAAGGATGGGAAATACACCGTTGACATAGAGAGAAGAGTGAGTGCAGGGAACAGGGTGAATAGTGCGATGGGAAAGCTACTTGGGAGCCGGCACTTAAGCCATAAGGCGCAGCTGGCCATACATAACGGAGTTTTTGTCCCAACGCTGTTATATGGTAGCGACAGCTGGGTATGTAAGAAGGAGAATGAAAGTAGGATAAATGCGGTAGAAATGCGAGCTCTGCGGAAGATGTGCGGAGTCACGCTGACGGACCGTATTCGCAACAGCGTAGTAAGAAAGCTAGTAGGTATGAAAGATAGTATCGGTGTAAAGATAAGAAAGAGTATGCTCCGTTTGTTCGGGCATATAAAAAGAATGTTAGAAGAAAGAATGACAAAACAGATATACAATGCGAAAGTGGATATGTAGGTACCGGGGAAGAGACATTTCCAGTACATGTCCGGTGTTTGGCATTAGGCCCGGTATAATGGCAATAGCTTCGGCCCCTTAAGGAACCTAGCATTGTCAACGAAAAGTGGGTGTACACAGTACACCTCTGCCACCTCCGCTTGGGGAATATAGGCGGGATGATGGTTATTCGTTCATTTTTTACTTTTAATTAACTTGCAATGTTCGTATGTATGTTTGTCTTTCCGGTTCAAATCTTGTGATCCATTTTTCAAGAACTTACGTGTATCCGATTGAGCTGAAATTTGGGATACGTATCCAAGTTTGATGGCAATGCATTATTATGGTACCATGAAACTGGTCTGATGATGAAGTCGGCAGATGGCCATAGGAACATTTAAACTATACAACGTAACCTCCTCGTGTTTAAGCTTGTTAAATTGACATTGGTTTATATACAAGCAAAGAGTATTTAGGGTCTGATGATGAACTCGAAAGGTGGTCAAAGGAACCACTCAACCACTCAATATAGCCTCACCGTGCCTGCCTGCCGAGCTTGTTGGACTCGTCTTGATAAGTACTTTGATCCGGATAGTATCCAGGGTCAGATGATGAAGCCGGAAGGAAGCCTTAGGAACCCCTCCACTAAACAAGATAGATTCGTTGTTTTTTGCTATAAAAGGTCTTTTGAAATTAAAATTATGTTTTTTACATGGATTATTAGATAAAGGAGACATGGGCCTTGGCGCAGCTGTGGGGTACAGAATAAACAACTAAAAAAGTTTTTTACAGCGTTTTTTCACCATAAATTTTATTTAAAATTCAAAACGCTACTGAAAAATGTATGGTTCATTTAAAAATATCATTGGACTCCATTTTACACATCGTTCTAAAGATAAAAAAGAGTACATCTGAAATTATAATTGGTTCATCTTTCAGTGATCCTTAAGTATTATTCGTTTTCATTATCTATACATATCTCTCTATCTATCTATCAATAACATCACGCCAGATCCCATGCGGGGTAGGGGAGAGTACAGCGTTTTAACAGATTCTTTCCTTACAGATCTCTTTGGCTTCCTCCACTCTCATAGTTCGTCTCATATACATCTATTACTGACCTCGCCGGCGAGGTCGAAGAATCCCTTGCCCGCCGGCCGTTGCAGAACACCACGGCGAGACACCTAGTATACGCCCTCCCCCATAGCGACAGCTCACGCCGAGGCCGTTCCTCCTTGAGACGCCCTTAAGTTAGTTGCACCCTTTCCCTTTTGGCTCGAGCGTAGTGGTTGCACGCTCACCCTCTTATCCGGTAAAACTGTAAAGGCCCCGCGGCCAACAGCATTTATTTGTGAATGAATGCTGTTGGCCGCGGGGCCTTTACAGTCACACACACAAAATCTATAAATATACTAACAGTTTCCCGCTTCACACACGGCCGAAAACAGCGGCACCTGGCGGGCCCAACTATGGTTGTAAACTATCTAACGGTGTTATATTAGTTGTCCTGGAGCAAAAACCCAGGTCGTGTATCCAATGTTCATTGATACTAAAAAAAAGAACACTTTAGTAAGTAACATCCCCATAATAATACTTATTAAGTTCTTTGTTTTAAGAGATTTTCACTCTAGCTATGATACTTGGATAGGTTAGTAGGTAGATGTTACTTATTGAAATCATTTTATGCATTTTTTTATTATCAGTGAACAGTAGGCATTGGATACATTGAGACTGTGATGTCTCAGAAGGAGTAGGCAGAGCGGGATCGGGTGATCGCCGATCCTTCTCGACAAAGGTGACGGCGCTGGGCGGAGGCACAGCATACCCAGGCCCCCCAGCCTTACAGCTCGGGGCTTAAGAATACAAGATAAGTCGTGTATCCCGCCGTAATATCTGGCGGGGGAGCCCCCCCTGCACCAACATTAGCAGGGGGGCCTTCGGAGTCGTAGACGCAAGGGGGGGGGGCCTTGAGCGTCCTTCACGAGCGATCCCGGGGAGGAAGGCGGCGTGGTGTGTCCCACGTCACCGTGACCATCGGGTCGGTGCGGAAGAGGAGCATGTCATCAAGTCTCCCCCCGATGGCGGACTCTTCAGAGCGCGGCACAAGAGGGGCACCGGTGCGTTCCATACGGAGATCCCGGAGCCCCTCCAAAGTGCTGATGTCGGCCACCCTGGGTTTTTTAGTCGGTAGGAATCCGACACGCCCCGCGAGCTTATCCCGAGGCTCGTGGAAGTCCTATGCAGGATTTTCCGCACGAAAATATAAAAAAAGGCATTGGATACATCACCTGGGCTTTCACTCGTCAACGACTAAAATTACACCATGTATAATTCAAAAAGCAAGATAATAATTATGTTATCTTGGTTTAGCGCCCATTTAACTAATTTTACGTACAAATTAGGGTCCAAAATAACACCCATAAAAGATTGTTTTTTTATCTGCCAAAATGTATCCTTAAATAGGTTTGACGTCAGAAAATAAGGTTAAATAACTAACTTATTTAGAATTACCAAGGATTCTAGTACACTGAACTTAGATATCGTATAATTTGTTAAGTACAACGAACTATGTTGGTACATTCACACCATTTTCTTTTATTTTAGTAACACACTGAGGTTTTTGATCTCTATATTCCGATATGTGCGGGTTTAAACGTGTAAAATATTGAAGAGTACAGTCTGTTTTTGATACTATGAAAAATAACTACCCGGTTTCGTATACAAGGTGTAAAGTATTTTTTACAGTAAAACGTAACTCCCAAACTTGGAATTATTCCTGTGTCGTGGGGGCTTCTAAAAACACGAAATTCACATACGCAAATTCTCAGGATGAAAGAAATAGTTATGGGTGACCTCGATACTTGTTCCGTGCATATTGGGAACCCGACTACGCGCGAAAAAAATAATTAAATAAGAAAGGAATGCGGTGATTTCTTCTTAAAATATTTATCAATACGTACACACAAGTTTCGTAGTTAAACTATCTATACAAAACGCCTTTAGAAAACGTAATTACATCTCTTTAAAAGAGAAAATTTGTTTTATGTCTTAAATATATAATTAGGTCGCTATTTACGTTACACTTTGTATATGGATAATATCCACAATATTAATTTGTATATTTTTCTTAGTACAAAAAATGTAAGGGACCATCAATTTTCTTAAAATTTTGCAGTCCTATTTTAACATACATCAGAATAACAACAGAATACTGAATATATCGACCTTCGATATTATCCGTTAACCAGACACGTTCTATACACTTAAATATTTCAGATGTAGATTGCCTAATAAATTATTCTATGTTGTCCCACAGCTGGACACAGACGAATCGAGGTGAGAGAGATAAGGTCATACTTTAGCACGTGGAGCCAGTACGGTCCAGTGGAACTTACCAAACCGTCGGCTTCCAACTTAGGAACGCCTACCAGATGATGTGGTACCCGGGACCAACGACTTAACGTGCCTTCCAAAGCACGCGGCTGCTTAAAAATGGAAATGCTGCGAACGGGCACCCATCTCAAACTGACCGAGCCGAGCGCTGCTTAATCTTGGTGATCGCTAAGAACACCGCAGTCCCGCATAAGCTTCTAAGGTTGTATTCATAAAAAAATAAATACTGTCACGCCGGTATTCCCTGAGTGAGGGTGGCAGAGGTGTACTGTGTACGACAAATTCTCCCACACAGCGCTACGAATGCCTCAGGCATTATCTATCTATATCATTACTTCAGATCCCTTGCGGGGTAGGCAGAGAGTACAGGGTACCAACAAGTTCTTTCCTTACAGAGCTCACTCACTTCCTCTATTCTTATAGTTCGTCTCATACACGCTCGCCGGTTACGGAGACTCTTGACTTGCCCTTCAGATAAGACACTGTCTATTTGGTCACGGTAAGTTAGTCTAGGCATTAAATATATTATATTATACTAGGCGATTGGGGAGGCCTATGTTCAGCAGTGGACAAGTATAGGCTGAAATGATGATGATGATACTAGGTCAGACAAAATGTAGCCTGGTATATGAAAAAAAAGGAAAATATTTATTTCCAAAAATTTTTTAACAATAATTTAGCATATTGGGTTCTTAGATTTACGCGAATATTACACATGAAATAAAACTATTTTACGGATTTTATCGCGGTTTATTTTTTTTATTTTTAGTTTAGTAATTTCAAAAGAGAAGATGGCTGGGTGCTTGCATCGTCTTGGGATCCGGTAATTAATATAATCAAATCCAAAACCAAGCATAACACTGCAAGACCTCAAGACACCGTGAGCTCATTCTGCGTAGATCGGACCAACAACAACAAAAATAATTAAGCAGTTTGAGGGTACCCCGGAACAACTATGCCTATTGGACGTCTAACACCCCAGTCCCTCCCGTGACCATGGGTGCTGCAAAGCACTCGAAACGTCGGGAACTAAAATAAAAAAATAAACCGCGATAAAATCCGTAAAATACTTTTATTTCATGAATAATTTAGCATTTTCATTAATCCCCACATTAGGCATGGCCTGTCCCGTGAGGATCTGTTTTTGGTTTTAACAAAATACACAATACAAAATATTTTACAGTGTTGCAAAAAATAGAAAAAAAAGGAATCAACAAATTAATATTTGTGAAAAAAGGTAATAACATAACAGAGTATTTGCACAAATATTAATACCTATATTAATAATATTTTAAGGCATTTAAAACCTCAACCTAAAAATTATTGTGTTGTGTGGGTGTATGTGTATGTGTACGTATGCATGTTTATGTGTACGCACCACCCCCTATTGACCCACCTGTTGACTAGCCTACATTGTTCTCCCATACCCCATAACAAAATGTAAATGAAAAAAATGTAAACATTAAAAGAGTAACTGTGGAATTTCTTGCCCTTCTTCTGCACAGGAATAACATTCCGAAGTTGTGGTAGAGTCTTTGTTTCTTTTCTGAAGATTTATTAATACAATAATCGTTTTCATGAATAAAAACTATTATCATTCTATTTATTACATGGGACCTAACATCGTCGACAAAAAGAGGGTATACATTTCCGCCACCTCCGCTTGGGGAAAATAGGCGTGAACGTATATTATTTTAATAAATATAAATCCCACAAGGGATGTGACGTGATGATATATAGATAGAAATCTATACAGAACCCCTATTCCATTAAGCAATATTACATTGGCAAGAATTAGATGATCACACAAAATTTAAGTTTACACAAGTAGTCGGCCATATTTCTTCCTATCATTCCGGCACCAATATTAATAATCAATCGGCGAATCCAGGAAACAGCTAGCATTTCTGTAGACATGCTTTAGCGAATATATACAGTTAATCTATCTATATCATTACGCCAGATCCCTTACGGGGTAGGCAGAGAGTACAGAGTTCGAACAGGTTCTTTCCTTACATACCTCTCTGGTCTCATCTACTCTCATAGTTCGTCTCATACACGCTTGCCGGTTACGGAGACTCCTGACTTGTCTTTCATATAAAACCCGGTCTATTTGGTCATGGTAAGATAGACTAGGTCTTCCCCGGTACCAACATCCTTCCACATTCGCAATGTATATCAGTTTTGTCATTATTTTTTCGGATATATGCCCGAACCAACGGAGCATACCTTTTCACATCTTTACACCGATACTATCTTTCACACCTATTCGCTTTCTTACTACGCTGTTGCGAATACGGTCGGTCAGCTTCACTCCGCACATCTACCGCAGAGCTCGCATTTCCACCGCATTTATCTTACTTTCATTCTCCTTCTTACATACCCAGCTCTCGCTGCTATATAACATCGTTGGATTTGCGTTGTTATATCGTTTAACAACATATATAATATATCTTAACTGCCATATATACAGTTAAAATATATTATATATGTCGTCAGATGGCCAAAAGAACTAGCGCAAGAGCACAATCTTCAGACTCATACAGGGCTAGGTTTCCAAACAGTCAAACACATTGTTTGTCAGTTATTTATTCACAAATATGATTATAACTTATACACACGAAACATGACATCAACATTCGAACTATAGACAACGAGACAGGATGATCCGTCAGATCAAAAACCTTCATGACACCAGCATCGCACTTTCTTCTTTTTAACCGACTTCTAAAACGGAGGTTTTCAATTCGACTGTATGTTTTTTGTATGTATGTTACGCGATCATTCCGCCAATTATGGATCGATTTTGATGTTTTTTTTTGCATTAGGTTCAGTATAGCTCCAAGGTGGTCCCATTTTAATTTCATCGGTATTGAACCTTGGACTTGGAAGATACACCAGGGAACTCTATAACGACAAACAATACGAATGCGTAGATTAAGATATTATGGGTATTACGTCAGTCCTATAGGTACCCTGCCATAGAACTAATCAGAATATTAACCGACTTCAAAAAAGGAGGAGGTGGACAATTTGTCTGTGTTTCTTATAACGTCTTCATCACTAATTTTGATGATTCTTTTTGCTTTGGGTTTAGTATAGTTTCGAGGTGGTCCCATTTTAATTAAATCGGTATTCAACTTTGGACTTTGAAGATACATTAGTAGACTCCTTAACGGCAAACAGCATGAATGTATAGATTCCGTTATTATGGTTATTATATCAATCCTGTAGGTACCTTGCTGCACAACTCAGCATAATAATATAATATTAGTAAATAATTCACTTGTAAAAGCCGCACGACGTTGGAGAGGTTATTATCAGAAATAAAAGAACTGATTATCCGGTCTTCACTGTATTTCCCTTTACGTGTTGATCGAAAGGCGTCTCAAACGAGAATGATGCTCCGCCAATGTGCTTGGCATTAAACAGTGTTGTCATCATTCTCGCCTTTACAGTGTTGCCATTACAAAATAATAATTATTTATAATCGATACAGACTAAGTAACAATCGACTTATTAATAAAAACGTAATAGTTATAATTATTAACTAACTAACATTACTATTATTGTGTATAATCTAACACTTATTGTATTTAATCTAACATTCGGCCATTCTGACCAATCAGGTTTGTCCTCAAACTGTAACCACTAATGTAGAATATAGTCATCTATCTCATATTATACTCCTGTCGTTCAACATGATCCGGATATTACTTCAACCAACATGACTGCATCAAGGACTTCACCCAATCATTGGGTCACCCTTGCCTTCCAGTCTATCATAGCACTACCTGCAACGGACCCCTCATCACAAAATCCGAGCTAATTATGCTACGGAGTCTATGATCGTGCCACGTCTTCCAGATAAGTACGAATCATGCTATATCTGCAGTGGGCCCCTCGCTACAAAGTCAAGTACCTCATTGTTACAAGACTCTGCAACCGTGCCGCACATTCCAGATTCACCACATATTCACAATCTGCAGTGGACCCCTCGCCGATCAGTCAAAAGGTCAAGCTTACCGTTAGACTTCACGACCGTGCCTCACCTTCCAGATTGGTCTCTACTATCTATCAATCTCTATCAATCAATCTATAATCCATGTACAACCAATCATATAAGATATAATCATATACCAACGAATAAGTTTTCACACTAAAATTTGCAATGTATCCTTTTGTTCTTTACAAACGTCCTTCAGATATTTATATAAGTCTTCTGGTTGCACCGGCACGTATCGTCCTATCGTCAATACCATGAATGATACAATTGACAGACTTTTTTCCAGAAATGTTACACGAACTTAATAACATGACTTTATCATAATAGTATTCATCTAAATTTGCACCAAATTTAAGCCGACGCTCAAGCATTTCTGTTAAAAGGACACCATAATTTGTTTCACAAGGGAAAGCTTTACGTAATAGTACCTGCCACTGTTCCCAGCTGTGCAAAATAGTGGTTTAGCTCTGATACCATTTTTTCGCATTACCTATAAGTTTTGGCAATGCATAATGCATGACTTGCATTGCGTCCCAATTGTATATTTTCGCACATTCGTTCACCTTTGCAATCCATGCATCGATTCTGTGGTTTTTTATCGATGGATCGAATTCAGGTATCATATTAATATTAGTATTAATTGATGAGGGTAGATTGGGCCTACCAAACGATTGTAATAATTGCGAAAAGTCGCTCATATTAAGCACTACATTAGGATTACTATTTGTACTGTACTCACAAGACGGTCCAGGCTGCGATCGTACCTCGGGTGTTGTCGAAGGGAACACCGACGCTGGCTGCAAGCTACCCATCTCTGACGCGACGGCCTCCTCCAACGGCGTTCGCCGTTCCCTGCTCATTGCACCACGTCCTTGCACCTCCGTTGCTAACAAACTGGTTCCTCTATCACGTCCGGTCGCAGAAATTCTTGAATGTACAGCCTTGAGACCTCTTCCACGGCCAACACTATCCTGCCTGTGGTTTTGTTTGTCACGTGTACTCCGTGATCGTCTACGTTTTGAAGATTTATTTCGATTTCTTCCACTGTGGGTAGACGAATTATCCGACGATTCGTTCGTCATGCTTCTATGTCTTGTCAGTTTTCGTTTTTCCGCGTGGCGAGCTTGTGAGTGTTTCGACCGCTGCCGACCCATATTATGTAATAAAATGTGGGTATATCCCACCTCTGATAAAAGCCGCACGACGTTGGAGAGGTTATTATCAGAAATAAAAGAACTGATTATCCGGTCTTCACTGTATTTCCCTTTACGTGTTGATCGAAAGGCGTCTCAAACGAGAATGATGCTCCGCCAATGTGCTTGGCATTAAACAGTGTTGTCATCATTCTCGCCTTTACAGTGTTGCCATTACAAAATAATAATTATTTATAATCGATACAGACTAAGTAACAATCGACTTATTAATAAAAACGTAATAGTTATAATTATTAACTAACTAACATTACTATTATTGTGTATAATCTAACACTTATTGTATTTAATCTAACACTTGTCACTTAAAATTGTAAAATAAAAATCTTTAAAAAAAAAAAAATAAGCTCAATAAGCAAAAAATAAATATTTGAAGCCGGTGCCATGTAACCGACTGCACTAAGCGGTACCGACTTCAAATATTAATTTTTTTGCTTTTTAAAGTCGGTTTTATTTTAAAAAAAAAAGATTATGTACTATATTCAACTCATAGATAGAATTGCCTACTACGGATAGAATTTTGACATATTTTGTATGGAAAATCTGTCAAAATTCTACTGACAGTCAACAAATCTATCCTTGAGTTGAATATTTATGGTTTAAGCCGCTTTAACCACTGGATGGAATCGTCGCGGGCTCAATCCTCGCAAGGAACAAATCTTTGAGTGTCCCACAAATACGTTTTTTGATCTGGGTGTTTGTGAATAATGGGTGTCTGTAATTTTTCATAACGCATCCACGATACAGAAATAATTCCTAGTAAAAAAAACACCGACATTCTCCAAGCGGGTATTAGGTGTACTGTGTACATCCACTTTTCGTCGACCATATTAGGACCCATGTAATAGAGGGCAGGCTATTACCATTAAACCAGAACCATGCCGGACCATGGGCAGATACTGTAAATAATAACAATATTAGCCCTGTTAAAAAACTGTCCCACTGTTGGGCACGGGCCTCCTCTCAAACTGAGATGATTTAGGTCATAGTCCACCGCGCTGGCCCAGTGCGGGTTGGCGAACTTCACACACCTTCGAGAAATTCTCAGGCATGCAGGTTTCCTCACGATGTTTTCCTTCACCGTTAAAGCAAGTGATAGTTAATTTTTAATACGCACATGCTTTGGAAAAGACAGAGGTGCGCGCCTGGGTTTGAATTCGAGACCTCTGACTTTGCAGTCAAACGGTCTAACTAGTGGTTAGAATAGAACCATCACTGCTCGAAATATATACAAGGTGTAACATAAAACGCAAAACCTGAAAAGTAATCCTAAATCCATAACTGAATTCTTCCTTAATTCTGATTCCCACAATTTTGAAAGATTATGAAATTTTTTTAAAATTAACTTAGTTCTTAGATTTACGCGAATATTACACATGAAATAAAACTATTTTTCGGATTTTATCGCGGTTTATTTTTGATTTCAACACAGTTAGCTACCGTGGGTTAATCTTTGTTTCAGAGAGCACAAGGGATCTGTGACAAGAAACATCTGGCTGCCGAGCTTCAACATGTCATGCAAGTACTGCACGACAATAAACTTCGAGTCCCACGCCAACGTCACAGTGACCGAGTGAAACCAGCCACAAACGAGCGTCTCCCTGCTATACTACCTTACATGAGAGGAGTCACGGACAAGATTGGCTACATCTTGAAGCGTGCTTCAATTAAAATATTTTATAAGCCGCCGTAGAAGATCAGTCAATTTTTACCATCTGTCAAGTGTCACATCCCTCTACAAGATGCAGAAGTATACAAGCTTGATTATGAATGTGGTCTTTCATATATAGGACAAACAAAAATACCGGTAAAAATCCGGGTTAAAAAACACATAGCTGACTTAAAACACCGTCGCTCAAAGAAGTCTGCAGTCTGTGAACATGTCCTTGACCGCACCCGCCATAACATCAGATTTGATAGACCACAAATCCTCGTGAAAGAACACCGATTCCTACCAAGGATGGTTCGCGAGGCTATTAAAATTAAAAAACATCCTAATTTCAATAGAGAAGACCTCAAGACACCGTGAGCTCATTCTGCGTAGATCGGATCAATAAAAATAATTTAGAAGTTTGAGGGTACCCCGGAACAACTATGCCTTTTGGACGTCTAACACCTATTACTATTCATATGAATGGCTACACGTTCCCTCATTTACTGAGAAAGAAATTAGAAAAAAAGATAAATTTAACTAATTTAACAGAAGGAAGAGAGGGAATATTAAATAATAATAGCTGAACAAGTTATTTATATTCAATCAAATGAAGCTGGAACAGCCCCTATCCAAGTATTTTTGTCTTTTAAATAATCATCTAGTGTATAATAAGCTCGCTTACTAAGCGTACGCTTAATACAAGCCTTGAATTTATGGTCACTAAGTTTAGTGACGTTAAGAGTTTATTATAAAATCTAACACAGTACCCCATGAAAGAAGTGTTAATTTTTGACAGACGAAATTGCGGTTCATCTAATTTATTTCTTTGTCGCATATTATAGCAATGCCTATCGCCTAGCTGATTAAACAGATCTATATTTTTTCTTGTATACATTATGTGTTCATATCAACAAAGCAGTCTTATTGTAAGGCCGAAAATCCAAACATATCGGCGGGTTATTGCGTAAATGCGCTCAATTGTTAATTAGAAGTCTGCTGACGTACTCGAAGGCACGTGGTTGAAGATATTGTCGTATAATAATCCTTAATTCAATCAACACAGCCGTCATCTGATATTAACTGGCTGCCCCACAATCACACGAACAACACACGGGGTGAAATTTTCGATGTGGAGATATTTTAATGGAATTTTTAATTCTTGGTTATTTTTTTTTTATTCTCGTTCAGTTATATATGAATTGTTTGTTTACCTTCAAATAAATAAATAAAAGTTATATTATTTTAATTATGAAACTTGACTTGAATGTTATTGCTTTTTTATCGGAACATGAAAATTTAAATTTATACTATAAATAAAAAACAATATACAAAACTTTAAACTTATTTTAATGATATCAATTATATGTTGGAGTAATAAAAAAATTACGTAAGGAGTTTATTTGTTTCAACGAATATTTATTTTTGTATTGTGAATAGAGGTATGTAAGGAAAGAACTTGTTGGAACTCTGTACTCTCTGCCTACCCCACAAAGGATCTGGCGTGGTGATATTGATAGATAGAATAGATAACATTCAAAAAACATAAATAATAATTATTTTTCCAAATAAGATTGTTATTTTTTACAAGCTTTAGTTTAACTTTTACGGACGCACAGACGATTTACCGTAGTCGTTAAGAGCTTAAGCCGCTCCGCTCACTTTATCTAAAAGTCGCGGGTTCGCTTCCCGCACGCGACAAATCTTTGTGTGACCCACAATTATTTGTTTCGGTCTGGGTAATTGTGTATTTTTGTGTGAATTTTTATGTTTGTGAACGCACCCACGACAGTGGAATAAATCCTAGGGCTACGTTTTTTTTTAGGCGCATTGGGCATTTTTGACATGGGAAAAAACATTGAACTCGCGACACTGTTACCGTTACCGACACCGCTGTATAAAGGTATGTACATATATTGTGCATGTACGTACATAGATACACATGCACGTTGTTCATGTTTTCACTTCTGTCGGCACTCCCGGAGTGCCACTGTTATTTTTTTTTGTTAGAAAATTCGTAAGTAGGTAATCAATGTAATAAAGTAAATCATAAAAATGCAGGGTACATTTATGTGGTCTAACCAAGAATTCATAACTATTAACACTCAGTATTAAAACAAAACCAACTAACTCTATATAAATACATACCAAAAAAATTTTGATTTATAAACCACACCTTAAACTTCCCCCGAAAAAAAAATTAGGCGGCCCAAAAAGGTCAATATAACCTTAAAAAAAACTGATCTATGATTTAAGTTTATCTCATAAGGTACGGTGGTCGTACGTGACTCGGAGTGCGTAGGGTGCCGCCACGGGCCAGGGTCGGTTTGTCATGAGATCACGCAAGAAAGTATGGTGAAAATACTAGTCGTAACTTAATAGAATCAGGCCAGCGAAACCGGTCCCAGAAAAATGGCGGTAAAAATCTGAGGCTTAACACTGAATAGAAATAAAAAAAAAATATAATAGCAAAGCACTCGAAACTTTGGGCATTTAAAAATCAAAAATAAACCGCGATAAAATCCGAAAAATAGTTTTATTTTAAGTACCACTAGATGTCACTATTTAAATTTTTCAACGAATTTGAAGTCTTTTTTCTACCTATATAACTATATCACGCCAGATCCCTTGCAGGCATGCGGCCATGCCACCTGCATCTAACAACTTCCCGCAATCTTCAGATGAAATTTAAGGAATATTAATTTTTTTTTTTAGGAATCTGGCGTGAGGTTATAAATAGATAGATAGATTGAGAAATTTTAGTTTGAATATAAGGTGACCACAGCAAAATATTTATAAGAGTGGCAATGATAGTTTCGTGTTTTATTTAGGCAAAAATAGGGACAAAAATTATGTTGCGGTCCTTAAATGGAGACTAGTTATTCTTCTTCTTCTTTAAGTTATGGCTTCACACGAATTTGAAGTGTATTTTGCCAGTGTCCAGTAAGATATATAATTGTGTTTGTTAATTTAACTCCCCAATGAACTTAATGGCAACGATGATAATGAAATTAATGAAGTACCCCACCCTGGATAGTAAGGCGGTGGATACTTTACATACCAATTGCGACGGCCGTTTTGGGGGAAAACAAAAAGGCACGTTTGATCACTTTGTTACAATTATCTTCACTCATGCACATATAAGAACACATAATGGTTATCAATCAATCAATCAATCAGCCTATCGTAGTCCACTGCTGGACATAGGCCTCTCCTAACACGCGCCATTGCACACGGTCCCCCGCCTTCCGCATCCAGTCCGTCCCAGCGACCTTCTTGAGGTCGTCGGTCCATCTAGCTGGGGGCCGTCCTACCTTACGCTTACCAAGTCGCGGTCTCCACTCTAGGACACGCTTGCTCCATCGGCCGTCGGTCCTTCTGCAGATGTGACCAGCCCATAATACATAATGGTTAATATTCCACCAATATTACACATTATTAGTCGAAATAACACAAGTTTTGGAAATTAAAACAAATTGAAAACATCACTCTTCGACTTCCCGCCAAAACTCCCGAGACTAGTTCTTTCGCGTGTTTTTTTTTTATTTGGACTATTATGTTGAAGGAAACTAAATAGCATAGTAATATATAAAGTCGCCCAAAAAACATACATTTTTTTTTATTTAAAAAGAAATATTGGTTTAATTTATTTAGAGTCCCTAAAAATTGGTAGACTAATTTTTGCGCGCGGGTATTCTTGTGTGATTTTCAATAAATTGGACTAGTTCATACAAAAGGAAGCCAAATTGTAGCAGTCCTGTTCCTGTAATAAATAAATCCTCTCGAAACATAAAGAACATAATTTGGCATTTTGTCTTTGATCATTGAGTTTTTGGCACACCAACAAGAATTTTAACTCCCTTTTTGCCTGTTCCGAGTTTGTGTTGGAACAGCTAGACATATTTCTATTAACTATGACTAAGAACCATTTCCAAGAACTACGAAATAAATCTCCTGCCTCGTTGGTCTATTGTCGAATAATGCACGTAGCGATCACGAGATCCTGACTTCGAAGCATAAGTTAAACCAAAATGCAATTTTTACTTAGAAATCCATTTAGGTTTGTTAGGAGACGAACGATTTGCGCAGTGGTTAAGAGCTTACTCGCTCCGCCTACTGTGTCTAATAGTCGCGGGTTCGATTCCCGGACGGGATAAAACTTTATGTGATCTACTATCATTTTTTCCGGTCTGGGTATTTGTGTATGTGAATTTTCATGCTAGTAAACGCACCCACGACACAAGAATAAATCTTAGTGTGCTTCTACATTTTTAAAAAGAACAAGTCTGGCATTTTACCCAGTATTAGCAATAGGCTCGCTCCCTATAACATGGGCCCTAACATGGTCGGCGAAAGTGGGAGTACACACTACACCTCGGCCATCTCCGTGTGGGAATATACGCGTGAGTGTATGAAAAAATCCAAGTATAATCGGTTCATCTACTAGGGATACCAAGATACATAATTTTTACCAACCTTTTAGGTTAGGGGTTAAATTATAGGACCACTGCCCTATAATTACGTCAGGCGGCACACAAAAAAAGGACTATTTTAATCCGTATTTATCTAACGCATATCTATGAACGTTTCGTTAGAATCTAACAAGCCGTTTAGGCGTATAAATAAACAAACTGATAAAATGTCTAGCATTTGAATGTTGCTACGTCACCTTAGTCACGTACCAACTCATAAACTAGATGCAGTGATCAAGGATTTTTATTTTAGGTTTGTTTATTTTTTAATAGAACGTAATACCGCATACTAGCAATTAATCCTGTATCATGAGTGCATTTACAAACATGAAATTCGCATACACAAACAAATAATAATGTGTGGCGCCGTGACGTCAACGGTCCTGCTAAAAGGTACTAACGGAAGATCAGCGCTGGCTGTCCACAGCCAGCAAACCTGCTGAGTTGGGACCTATTTTGTAAAGCACTTTAAAGTTGTTCCGCCTCTTTAAATAGGTACTTACCATATTTACTTATGCCATCGTGTACTTGCACCGTGTAATATTTAATCTTATCTCTGTATTGTGCGTGGCAAAATGAACGTTTTTATTATTACTGGTGGTCGCCCATTGGTCGAAATTCGACCATAATTAATTTAAATTATATGTTTGAACATTATTAAGGTTCTATTGTCAAATACTTCTATAATCACAGATTTCGCCAAGGCTACACTGTTAATTTGCCTATTTTTTTCAAACAAATTATATGAAATTTAAAAATAATCAAAAAAAAAAGATTAAAATAAAGAATACCATTGAGTTTTTTTGGCGGGAAGTCGAAGAGTGATGTTGTCAATTTGTTTTAATTCCCAAAACTTGTGTTATTTCGACTAATAATGTGTAATGTTGGTGGAATATTAACCATTATGTGTTCTTATACGTGCATGAGTGAAGGTAATTGTAACAAAGTGATAAAACGTGCCTTTTCAACTTCCCTCAAAACGGCCGTCGCAGTTGGTATGTAAAGTATCCACCGCTTTACTATTGAGGGTGGGGTCCTTCATTAATTTCATTATCATCGTTATCATCAAATTCATCGGGGAGTCAAATTAATTAAAACAAACACGAATATATATCTCACTGGACACTGGCAAAATACACTTATAATTAGTGTGAAGCCATAACTTGAAGAAGAAGAAGAAGAAGAAGAATACCATTGAGTTTTTTTGGCGGGAAGTCGAAGAGTGATGTTGTCAATTTGTTTTAATTTCCAAAACTTGTGTTATTTTGACTAATAATGTGTAATGTTGGTGGAATATTAACCATTATGTGTTCTTATATGTGCATGAGTGAAGGTAATTGTAACAAAGCGATAAAACGTGCCTTTTCGGCTTCCCTCAAAACGGCCGTCTCAATTGGTATGTAAAGTATCCACCGCTTTACTATCCAGGGTGGGGTACTTCATTAATTTCATTATCATCGTTGCCATTAAGTTCATAGGGGAATTGAAATAATTTAAACAAACACGATTATATATCTCACTGGACACTGGCAAAATACACTTAAAATTAGTGTGAAGCCATAATTTAAAGAAGAAAAAGAAGAAAGAATACCATTTTAATTTTTTTTTTATTGCAATAAAAAACCATGCGATAAAGAAAATGGTGTCCATTGAACTTGACATACATATTTCGATAATTTAATTAATGATACAAAACTTCTCTGTAGTCGATGTTTTTTCTAAAAACTCTTTCATCGTTTGCTGTTTATGAGACAAACAATATTAATCTGTTCTCAATTTGAAGTGTATTGTGTCAAATACATGGTAGTGTTTGTTATGTTTTTTTATTGATTTAATGTATTTTTATGCATAATTTAAAAAACAATATTAGCATTCTGCACTCCTTCTCTATATAAACTATAAGTGTAGGATATTTCATACTCCTCCATCCGCGCAATTTTCGTAAAAAGGGGTACAAAGTTTTTGCTTCACGTCTTAATATAATGATTATTATATTATTAAACATCTAAATCGAAACAAATATTTGTGGTTCACACAAAGATTTGTTCCATGCGGGAATCGAACCCGCAACTTCTTTATCCAGTGCGTCTAGTGGCCTAAGCTCTTAACCACTGGACCAAACCGCCTACCTACCTACTGCAGTGGTATACAGACTACCATTACACAAGCATTCCGCGGACATATCGTAACGCACCGTTTGTGGAGCGGCTTAAGCTCTGGACCAAGCCGCCCGTCCGATAAGTTGGGAAGCAGGCCGTTTAAATCTGTATCAATATGTTGTTAATAGCCACCAATTTCCCTCCGCCAAGTTCCATCTTTAACATAAATTTTTAAATCTCTATCTCAAATTCTATTTAACAATATTTCTATTGAAAAGTTATCAGTGAGTGAGAATTGCCTGGTTTAAATAAAAACCTACATTCCTCAAGCGGAGGCGACAGAGGTGTTTTGTGTACGCCCACTTTTCATCGACGGTGTTAGATACCAATGTACCTAATAGGGGCGAGTCTATTCATTTTCTATGTCTATTATCAGTATAATATCTTTGCTTGCGGTGGCTGACTGGCGCGGGTCACTCCCTTCCCTCTAGTATGGTCGAGGGGAGCGATGGCTGTTCCAGCAGTCATACCCGTAAACCGGTCCTGCTTGTGGGGACTGGTCCATCTGGGATCCTTTAGACACTCTTTACAGATAATATCATTAAATTCATATCTCGATCGTAAGGCATCACACTGGAGCTAGATCGTAAACTATTTAATTGTAATCTAAACACTGTACCCACACAATATGATTGAAACAAAAAGAAATGAAAAAGGACGAAGAGAAGTAAATAAAAAAGACAAGCTCGCTGCGTTTCTTCGCCGGATCTTCTCAGTGCATTGCGAGTCCTGATCCGGTGGTAGATTACTAGTTAATTAGATTTAAAAAAATGCAAATTGACTATTTTTAAGCGCCCCCACAGGGCTTATACATAATAAATTATTTGAATTTGAGTTTCAATTATACCGAACACAATTGCGATACCGGACACAATATGACGGACGATTTAGCGCAGTGGTTAAGAGTTTAAGCCGCTCCGCCCACTGCGTCTAATAGTCGCGGGTTCGATTCCCGCACGGGCCAAATCTTTGTGTGATCCACAGTGATTTGTTCCGGTCTGGGTATTTGTGTATATGAATTTTCATGTTTGTAAACGCACCCACGACACAGGAATAAATCCTAGTGTGGGGCTTCGTTTTTTAAAACAAAAAAAAAAAAAAATCTGGTCTTCGGGTTGCTATATTTTTTGAATAGAAAACCCTTTACCTTTAAAACTTTATTGGACCAAGGATTAAAACCTTGCCCAGGACCTCGTCAACGCCGCCTGGATTATATGGCACGAGGCCATCGAGGCAGTCAGCTATTTATTTATACTATTTATTCATTACACAGTTATGCAAGTATGTAGTGCCAGAGAATGTTAAGGATACCTTGGACTGTTCATCGAACTAACGTCTCGATACTGAAACAGCTACCAGTCACGACAAGACTCTCTACCATCTGTCTCAAACGTATCCTAGAGTTCTTTGGCCACATTGCTAGAAAAGACGGTTACAACTTAGAGAAGCTCATGGTAACTGGGAAGGTCGATGGACAAAGACCTCGAGGCCGCAGCCCAACACGTTGGTCTGACCAGATTCGCACTGATCTGGACACTACAGTCTACAACACGCTGCATGTCGCCGAGGATAGGGGACAATGGAAAAACATCACAAGAGCAAAACTCCTAGGAGGTGGAGGTCACGACCCTCAGACATGAGGAATACGACTCGAGGAGGAGAAGTGCCAGAGAGGTATATAAGAAAATAACCTTTTGGAACTTTGTACTCTCTGCCTACCCCGCAAGGGATCTAGCGTGGTGATATAGATAGATAATAATAATATTAAACAAACAATCTAATGCAACACATAAATAAATATGCAGACATTTTTATTAGTAAGCATTTCCATTCATAATGTGACAATACATAATCACATTTTTTGTTATTCGATAAAAACACGTGTCTACAAAACGCCATAATTCTTTTACCGTCGAAAGACTAAAGTTTCAATCTATTTTTAACCTTAATACACTCAAAAATAAAGCCTATACTATAGTTATCTGATTGTAAAAAGTTACATTGTGAAATAATTTTTGACTTAAAAGTGGTACTAGGAATTTTACAACGCTCGGAATTTTTTATTTTAACTTCATTTTAAGAATTACGGAAAGCGGCATTATGCCGTTGAGTCATAATTCGGCGCCGTAGTAATTATTGGTTTTAATCTGATGCAATTGCTTTCGAAATTATGAAATAACAAACTCAAAATAAATACGGACATATAAAGAAATGTCACGGTCTAATCTTGAATTTAATTAGTAATAGACATTGTTCGACTTTCAAATAGAAAAAATATTGAGGTCTGACACGTTGTTGCTTAACGCTATTAAGTTTTTGAATTTAGAATAGTGTGATTTTTTTATTTTATATTTTAGTAAGTTTATTTTTTTAAGGGTTTCATTTCCTGCGTTAAATGTATTTTATGAACTGTTTTAGTATAGTAGAGCTGAATAAACCAGAATAACATAAAATACGAACGAAAAATACATAATTTTTTGTCGGATAAATACTAAAGGGGTGGTTTGGGCAGGAAAGCATTCGGCGGATAAATCCGACTATTTAAAAGGTTAATCTTCGTTGCAAGTCTTGATTCGCATTCAAGATGTCAGCAACCTGCCTTTATACGGAACCTTGTTTCTAAAATACACACAAATATCATAAAAATAAATTTAAATGCTGATTAAGTTATGTAGTTAATCTTGACATTGCCAGAAATACTATACTGATTGTGATATTTTAATATATAATTTTATTTGCCTTCTTTTTTAAATAATGCTGTCTCACCTGCTATGGAATATTGTACACAATAAGGAGCCATCCATAAATTACGTCACATTTTAAGGAAAGGGTCCACAAAATGTGACATCGTGTGACAAGAACAGGATGAGTCGTAAGTTTCGTGACGTCACGTGAACAAATCTAAAATACTTCAAATCTAACAAAAATCATAAGGAATATATAAATAATTTCGAAATTACTGTACTATATTTAACGGCATAGGCTCAATATTTTAAATGTGGAGAGAGAGAAATTCTTATGAGAGTGGCGGAAGCTAGAGAGGTCTGTAAGAAAAGAACCCGTTGGAACTCTGTACTTTCTGCCTACTCCGCAAGGGAACTGGCGTGATCATATAGATAGCTAGATAGATTTTTTTAAATGAGTATGTTGCCACAATGGTAAGTATTCTTGTATCGTGGGTGCGTTTACAAACATGATATCCACATACCAGACCGAAACAGATATGGCTCATTTCCACACTCCGGACTGGTTCTGGAAATTTTTCGAAAAATTGAATAAATTAGAAAAACTACATTGGTCCGACCTAGAATTTGAATCCAGGGCCTATGTCCTTTAAATGGATAAAATTTATTTGCTAGCCAAATTTGATCAAAATTGCTCCAGCGGTTTGGGCGTGAAAACTGACAGAGTTACTTAGTATGGACTCTGTTTCCCCTAATAATCCCTTTTTGCAAGATGCACAAAATGTATGAGTGGCGTTTTAATAATATTAGCCCTGTTAAGAAACTGTCCCACCGTTGGGCACGGGCCTCCTCTCAAATTAAGGGCTTAGGCCATAGTCCACCACCACGCTGGCTCAGTGCGGGTTGGCGAACTTCACACACCTTCGAGAAACTCTTAGGCATGCAGGTTTCCTCTCGATGATTTCCTTCACCCAGTGGCGTTTTACTATCAAATAACTATTCTACTAGTAGATTACTACCTAATAACTAAGGTTCTTGGCACCAAATCGGAAAATCCTAGGGAATTAGACCAGAAAATTTGGTCATGCTCACAAAATGCCTTTGCTTGCGGTGGCTGTCTGGCTCGGGTCACTCCCTTCGCTCCAATATGGTTGAGGGGAGTGATGGCTGTTCCAGCAGTCATACTCGTGAACGGGTGCTGCTTGTGGGGACTGGTCCATCAGGAATCCTTTAGACGCTCTTTACGGATAACATCATTAGATTCATATCTCGATCGTACGGCATCACACTGGAGCTAGATCGTAAACTATTTAATTGTAACCTGAACATTGTATCCACACAATATAATTAAAAAAAAGGAAAGAAAAAAGAGAAAGAGAAGTAAATAAAAAAGACAAGCCAGCTGAGTTTCTTCGCCGGATCTTCTCAGTGGAGGCCGCGTTCCGATCCGGTGGTAGATTAGTAGTTAAATTAGATTTTAAAAAAAATGTAAATTGACTATTTGTAAGCGCCCCCGCAGGGCTTATACAAAATAAATTATTTGTGTTTGAGTTTGAGTTTGAAAACAACTAAACTGTAAAATTAAATTACATTTAGGAAAACTTATTTGACTTTATAACATTTTAGTTTGATTACACAATCGATTCACTTTTTCCTAATTAAGTTGCCTAATAATTGGGAAATAAACGTGTGTGTGTGAATGATGTACGCTGTTGGCCGCGAGGCCTTTACAGCTTCACCGGACTTAAAGGCGAGCGTGCAACCACTACGCTCTAGCCAGCCAGAAGGGCAAGAGGCGACATACTCGAGGGCGCCTCGAAGAGGTGCCCTCGGTTGGGACAGTCGCTGTAGGGGGACGGGTGCACTACTAAGTGCACCGGTCAACCGCCGGCTATGGGAGGGGATCTACTACTACGTCGTCGTCGTCGCCCGTATTCTGAGCGGAAAGAAGGGATGACAAAGCATCGGGGGGGTCGGTGAGAACATGTCGCGGCCGGCGGTGGCGGCAGGGGTCGGGGGGGAGATCGTAGTCGGCGGTGGCTACGATTAACGGATTCGCATGGGTAGATGCGTTCGCGAAGTGACGTGTTGACGCCTTTTTAATAAAGGCGCGAATAGGTTCGAGACCTAGATCGGAGTGAAGGTCGACGTTCCGTACGAACCAGGAGGCTCCTACGGCTTTACGGAGGAAGCGGTTTTGAACCACTTGGAGTTTATCGATGTGAGAGGGGGCCGAATGCCCGAACACAACACACGCATAAGTCATGATGGGTCGAACGCAAGTTTTGTAAAGTGTCACCTTATTTCTAAGGGACATTTTACTCCGCTTGCAGATTAACGAATGGAGACGACCGAGCACAAATGATGCTCGGTGACGGACCCGCTTAATGTGCGGGCCGAAGGACATGGTACTGTTTAGGGTGACCCCTAGATATTTGACCTCTTTGACCCAGGGAATGGGTCGGTCGAACATGGTCACTTGGCCGAGATTACTTCTAGGGCGGCGCAGGGAGTGGCGCGGGGTGGCACCTCTGGAGAAGAACACCGCAGCGCTCTTGTCCGGGTTCACCTCAATACGCCACTTCCTGAACCAATTCCCTAGGGAATTGGCGGATGCCTGAAGGTGTCTGGTAATGAAACCCTTATTCCTATGCGAGACGTAGAGAGCGGTATCATCCGCGAATAGGGCTAGATGCGCCTTACTCGAACGAGGAATGTCGTTCGTGTAAAGGCTAAATAGGAGCGGAGAGAGAACTGAGCCCTGTGGGACTCCAGCACTGATGGAGTGGGAAGTGGAGCGCGTCATTCCGACGCGATAACGGAAGGCGCGATTCAACAAGAAGTCTCGTAAGATGAGCACGAGTCTGTCCGGCACACCCAATTGGTAGAGCTTGTAGATCAAGCCGTTGTGCCAGACTTTGTCGAATGCCTTCGCGACATCTAGGAAGAGGGCGCCCGTGTAGATGGGTTTGGGTCTATTGAGACCGGAGAGGATGTGCTCCGTGATGCGGTGCACTTGGTGGACGCAAGAGTGTTTGGCTCGAAAGCCAAACTGCTCGTCGATAAGGATACCCCTGGACGTTACGAAGTCTTTGAGCCTCGCCAGAAGTAGGCGCTCGTATATCTTGGCCAGGGAGTTGAGGAGACTGATAGGGCGGTAGCTCGCGGGGAGATTGCGAGGTTTGCCGGGCTTGGGAATGCCTATGACGTCCGCCTCCTTCCACTTAGCGGGGAAGGTGCTGTTCGTCATGGCGGCGTTCAAAATGGCCACCAAGAGGCAGATGAGCTGGGCGGGCAGGCATTTCAGAACGCGATTCGAAATGCCGTCAGGGCCGGGGGCTTTTTTAGTTTTAAGACCCATAATCAGATCTTCGACCTCCGTTTGCGTGATAGGAGGCAAGGAATCGACGGGGGGGGGAGGGATGCCCTGCGCTCGACTTCCCTGTCTACCGCGTCGACGTGGGACTGGTCAACGGACTGAGAGCTGGGGGCGCACTGGCTCTCGAGGGAGTCGGCGAGAAGCTCGGCCTTTTCGTCGTCGTCGAAGGCTGGGGGGGCTGCGCCTGAAGGGCGGGACAGCGGGGGCATGTCAGTCGTGGAGTCGGATTTGAGGCTACGCGCCAGCTGCCAGTAGGCCAGATGCGACGGCGCGATGCCCTCTAGGAGGACACCCCACCGTTCCTCCCGGACCTCCGCGACACGACGCTTTACCTCTCGTTGTAAAGCACGCATCCGGGCCCGATTGGCTTCGGTGGGGTAGGAGTCGTACGCTCGGATAGAAGCATTGGGAAATAAACGTATTACTTACCTATATGTAGAATTCCAACAGGTTCCTTGCAAACTCAAACTCGTTCAAACTGAAATAATTGATTATTTTATTTTTATTTTATTATTAAAGGTACATCAACAATATACATATTATAATCTTACAACGTAGGACGATAAGATATTGTTCTTATATGCATATCAATAAGAGATGTACACAACATTGATTAAGAATTTACATATTACATTAGAATTAACCAATTATAAAATGTCACACTAATGAGTAGTGGTAAAATACATTAATTGACAGTGAAATGAATGAATAGTTATTAATTAATTATTAAAATAACAACAAAAAGAAATTTATTATATATGAAAATTAATTAATTCATAATAGTTAATCATCCAGAAATGAAAACAATACGGAGAATTTTAATGTATAATAAGTTATGAATAAATAAAATGTTGAGATAATTTTTTCTTAAAATTATGTAAAGTATCGTGAAAAATGTCAAAGTTGGTCGAGTCTTTGCAAATGACATTGTACTCTGAACAGGATTATGTCTAAGCCCTACTTACAAATCGTCAATTTACATTTTTTGTCCAGCTGTTGGATATTTTTGGGACTAAGCCCGCCGCACATTTCCATCACTGTAAATCCTGTAAGCCGAGATTCCCAATGGTTTCCTTAGATGACACCAAGGTTTGAACCTCGGGGTGTCCCGGGGAGCGTTTTCATTAAAAACTCAAACTCAAATTTAACTTGTATAAATTTATCTTGTATTGGGGCGCTTACAAATACTCAATTTTCTTTTTTTTTTAAACTTATTCATCTACTAATCTCCCACCGAATCGGAACGCGGCTTCCACTGAGAAGATCCGGCGAAGACACCCAGCGGCCTTGTCTTTTTTTATGTAATTCTCTTTCTTTCTTTCCATTTTTTTAATCATATTGTGTGGAAACAATGTTTAGGTTTCAATTAAATAGATTAAGATCTAGCTCCAGTGTGATGCCGTACGTCCGAGATATGAGACTAATGATGTGATTTATAAAGAGTGTCTAAAGGGTTCCAGATGGACCAGTCCCCACAAGCAGTCCCCACGAGTATGACTGCTGGAACAGCCATCACTCCCCTCGAACATATTGGAGGGAAGGGAGTGACCCGCGCCTGACATCCACCGCAAGCAAAGACATTATGCAGGGAGTATGCAGACCTCTCTGGCTTCCTCCACTCTCATAGTTCATCTCATACACGTGATTACTCATCTTTCCGCCTAGTCCCTACAACAGGGGGGGGGGCATTGTAAACTTGCCACAAACTTAAATCATCACTCTTTTGTAAGTCTTTCCTTTGTGGCGAGTTTACACAAAACACCGCAAGGAATCTGACGTGATGATATAGATAAATAGATAAACATATATATTAATATGTATGTTTTTTTGGGACTAAGCCCGCCACATATTCCCATCATTGTAACTCCTGTAAGCCTGGATCCACAATGGTCTCCTTAGATGACGCCAATATTTAAACCTTGGGGTGTCCCGGGAAGCGCTTTAATTGTCTTGGACCCCGTAACAAATTTAATTAGAAAGAAAAACAGGAGGAGTAGGAAAAATGAAAATTCCATTTCCCTCCTTTGCAAAGGGGGGACACAAAAAAAATGATATGTGAGTATCTGAATTTCATGTTTAATAACGCACGTACAATACAAAAAAATAGATATAAAATGCCTCGTTGGTCTAGTGGCGCATAGCTCGGCGACCGCGGGGTTCTGGGTTTGATTCCTTGATCGGACAAAATGTCACTTTTCTGTAGAAAAAATCTGAGTAGTCTTAAGTCTGTAATTATGCGCAGTGTAATAAAAATAGGCCCGCCCCCATCACATTGGTAACTAACATCGTCGGCGACCTGTAGGTCTACCATGAAAGTTTCAATACGAAACTTCAGAGCCGAACGATACACGAACGAAATACGATGTGTGTACCTACCATGAAGTTGTTTCGGATTTATTTCTTTCGATCGGGCACCATAGACTTTGTTCGTGAATGAATGATCGATGAGAAGTATGTTTCCGTTTACTAAAAAAGTTGTTGTCATAATGACATAAAGGCGCGAACTATGAATGTAATGTTTCAAAATTTCGCAAATATTCATTAAACTGAAGTAGCACACTTATTATTAATAAGCTGACAAAAGAAATTGATGTAAGTCCGAACCCCCAAATATTGTTATTATCTTTTTGTGTTTTTACAATTTTTATATTTTGTTGCGTATAGGAGCGGCAACAAAGGCTATTTGGTTATTTAAGAAAAGCAACTCGACAAGATTTATTATGAGAAACGAGCCACCGCAACCTAGTCGGATGCCCTTCTGCTTTCGATCTTTGAAAGGATTCTTACAAAATTCGTGCTATTTCGTAAACTTGTACTCTATATTAGAAATAGCAATAATAATATTATAAAAATACCAAATAATTTCAGTTTGAACGCATTTATTGCTTTTAGATATCAACAAAATCACCATTAAATCACTAGTGTTTAAATTAAAACACCCAAAATTATAAAATTCACACTGAAGAAAGTAAAAAGTTACCGCTTTAGTTTTCGTATAATTGAGGTTAAAATCGCGAGAGAACTGCTGTCAAAATGCCGAAACTTCGTTTGCTTGGATCACTTCATGGTAGCGTTTTACTACGGACGAAACGTCACAAGCCGTCTTCGGGACCGATTTTGGAACGAAATTACTTCGTGGTAGGAATCGCACGAAATGTCGATCCGAAACTTCGGAATTACGTTTCATGGTAGACCTACTGTAGCTTGGGGAATATAGGTATGATGCTGTTTTTTAAATACGTATCCCATTAGGAAGTATTCTTCTTTCTTGGATGCGTTTGCAAACATGAAAGGACATTGTCGAAAATTGCCCCAGAACCAACAAACATTTCACCCATGCCATCACTATATATCTATTTTATTAAAATCTAATATCCGTATCTAATGGACAATTTTCAATCTAAAACGAGTATTTCAAAGTATTGTAAGTACTTATATCGAATTAACTATAAAAAGTAGTAGGCGTACCTATTTAGCTATCTAGATTGCTTTTCCTGTTAGACCAAACACTTATATAGTTAGTTCCTTAGTGTATTTATAGGTGTGTCTATATATATAAAAATATAAATAATCTTTAAATCCACTCAATATATTTTTGACTACACAATATAACCTCATATGTATTAATGACTACTAAATTATAACCTCAAAATCTAATTATTTTTGTATAATATTGCGATTCCCCCGCTTTTCCGTTTGATTATAAATGCGTTACGAGACCTCTCTGGCTTCCTCCACTCTCATAGTTCGTCTCATACACGCTCGCTGGTTACGGAGACTCTTGACTTGTCCTTCAGATAAGACTCGGTCTATTTGGTCATGGTATAGTCTAGGTGTTCCTTCCACTTTCTCTTTTGTCATTGTGGTAAGCTATATATTACAAGAAAGTCATACTTAGATACGGACCACGAGGTCTTGAATTCGAATCCTAAATCGGCCAAACTATGATGTTTCCGTCGAAAAATTCTTAGGTATAAGTTACTTTACTCGCTTCCCTTTACACTCTCTAGGTACTTTGGTAATTTTACAAATCTTTTTAAAGGTACCTACTTAAATGACAGAAAAATTCTATAACATCACGCCAGATCCCTTGCGGGGTAGGCCGAGAGTACAGAGTTCCAACAGGTTCTTTCCTTACATACCTCTCTGGCTTCCTCGACTCTCATAGTTCGTCTCATACACGCGCGCCGGTTACGGAGACTCTTGACTTTTCCATCAGATAAGACTCGGTTTATTTGGTCGTGGTAAGATAGTCTAGGTCTTCCCCGGTACCTGCATCCTTCCACTTTCACATTGTATATCTGTTTTGTCATTCTTTCCTCTGGCATTCTTTCTATATGCCCGAACCAACGGAGCATGCCCTTTCTCATCTTTACACCGATACTATCTTTCATACCTACTCGCTGTCTTACTATGCTGTTGCTAATGCGGTCGGTCAGCTTCACTCCGCACATCTTCCGCAGAGCTCGCATTTCTACCGCATTTATCCTACTTTCATTCTCCTTCTTACATACCCAGCTCTTGCTAACATATAACAGCGTTGGGACAAGAACTCCGTTATGTATGGCCAGCCGGCCCTTATGGCTTAAGTGCCGGCTCCCGAGTAGCTTTACCATCGCACCATTCACTCTGTTCCCTGCACTCACTCTTGTCTCTATTTCAGCGGTGTATTTCCCATCCTCACTGAAGGCGCATCCAAGATATACAAACTCATTCACTTGCTCCAGCACATCGTTACCAACCACAATCCTTACATACGTTCTGGTTTCTTCCCTTTCAAAAACAGAAAACAGAAAAATTAATTAATATAATAGGGGAGACCCTTTTATTCGTTAATTAATGGGACTCCCCTATTATATTAAATTAATTTTCCCTCCACTGTCCGTTGAGAGTAGGTAAGTACCTAAAATTATTCTGTAAACCGTGGGTATAGCAAGCAAAGTCAGATTACAACTATATATCCCATAGCTCCCCCTGTTTTCTTTCTAATTAAATTTGTTGCGGATTCCAAGACAATTGTTTGGCGCGGGTCACTTCCCTCCAATATAGTCGAGGGGAACGATGGCGGTTCCAGTAGTCATACTCGTGAACGGGTGCTGCTTGCGGGGACTGGTCCATCTGGAATCCTTTAGACACGCTTTATAAATTACATCATTAGTCTCATATCTCGGTCGTACGACATCTCTCTGGAGTTAGATCGTAAACTATTTAATTGTAACCTAAAAATTGTATCCACACAATATAATTGAAAAAAAGTAAGGAAATAAGAGAAAGAGAATTAAATAAAAAAGACAAACCTGTTGAGTTTCCTCGCCCGAAGTGGAGGCCGCGTTCCGATACGGTGGTAAATTAATAGTTAAATTAGATTTTAAAAAATTTAAATTGAGTATTTATAAGCGCCCCGCAGGGCTTATACAAAAGAAATTATATGAGTTTAAGTTTTAAAATAAAGCGTTTACCAGGACACCCCGAGTTTCAAACCTTGGTGTCATCTAAAACACCGTCACGCCTATATTCCCCAGAGGGGGTGGCAGAGGTGCACTGAGTACACCCACTGTAATACCGAGCGAGCCTATTGCCATATAATGGGCACAATTCCAGACTCCAGACTCATACTGGGAATTCTTCGTTAGAAAAACTACATTTGTCCGACCTAGGATTTGAACCCAGGACCTCGTGATCACAAAGCGATGCGCTTTGCCATCTACTTACATAATTACAATGGCGAGCAGTTACGGGCTTAGTCCCAAAAAATATCCCACAGCCGGATAAAGCTCACTCAAAATCAAAAAATCAAAATCAAAAGTGTTTTATTCATGTAGACCAAAAGGCACTTATAAATAGTCAAAAAGAGAAAATTATTAATTACTTAAGACTCTACCACCCGTTCGGAAAGCCATTCCTGTGGAGAAGAAGGGCAAGAAACCCCACGGTTACTCTTTTTTAAAAATGAGTTTTACAATTCTTTTTGTATACATTGCATTTATGGAGTATGGGAGAACAATGCAGAACGAGCTAAATAGATGTGCTTAAGTATAGATTAATCATAAGTGTACTTAGATTCATGGTATTGGTCAGTGTCTACATAGTCCTCTCATTTACAAAATAGAGATGTTTTAGAGGTAATAAAAAGCATAATAATAATAGTAAGAGAAAGTGTTACTATAAAATATGTAAAGAGCGCGTACAAAACAACTGGTCATAGCTCCAATGCGAGTCAATAACAATATATAATATTAGCTCTGTTAAGCAACTGTCCCACGGTTGTGCACGGGCCCCCTCTCAAACTGAGAGGGTTTAGGCCATACTCCACCACGCTGGCCCAGTGCGGGTTGGGGAACTTCACACACCTTCGAGAAACTCTCAGGCATGCACGTTTCCTCACGAGATTTTCCTTCAACGTTAAAGCCAGTGATAGTTAATTTTTAATACGCACATGCTTTAGAAAAGACAGAGGTGTGTGCCTGGGTTTGAACCCGAGGTCTAACCACTAGGCTATCACCGCTTCTCAGATATCAAAATGAAAAAAAATCTCTTTCACTAAAATAACGCAATCTGCAAAAATAGAGATTATAAAAATCCCTTTCCACACATAAAGAGTGACTTAAGTAAGACTTGACGATGGCGCAGTAGTTAAGAGCTTAGGCCGCTGCGCACACTGGGTCGAATAGTGGCGGGTTCGATTCCCGCGCAGGACAAATCCCTGTTATTTGTTTTGATCTAGGTATACACAATGTAAACTTTCATGTTTGAACCTACGATACAGGAATAAATCCAAGAAGTGAGGCTTCGTGTTTCTTAACTAAAAAAATAAATAAATAATATTGTACCACAATACTAATCAGATACACTTTACATCAGCTAAGACAGAGGTCACTGACCAAGCCTTAAAAAAAAAAACTGTCATACCCTACAAAATAAATATGGAAGAAGTTTTTCATTTTAACGCGTAACCGTGGAGCACCTTCCCCTTCTTCTCCACAGGAATGACATTTCGAAGTGGCGGTAGAGCCTTTGTTACTTTTCTGACGATTCATAAATACTATAATAATTTACATGAGTACCAAATTCTGATTCTGATATTAAATATAATACCATTTAATAAATAATTACATACATACCTACGCTTATTTCCCCAACGGTTTAGGCACAGATGTACAATGTACACTTATTCTTCGCCACAGTATTTTTAGTCTCAATATGACAGAGGGCGAGCCTAATGTTATCACCAAAAAAGATCGACATTTCGTGGGTTTTTTGAAACTATTTTCATGAAATGTGAATTTTAGGATTATTTAAATCTCTGCTTGTCCCCTTCGGGACAGTACCCATGCTTTTTCTTGAAAAACTTACCTGTACTAGAAATTTATTTCTATATTGTGGCTGCATTAACTAACATAAAAACTTACACAAACACAGACGGAAACAATGTCTTTAGGTCACATAAGTATTTGTCCCGGACGAGGATCGAACCCGCAACTACACGATCCTGTGAGCGATGCAACCTATAACTCTGATTATAATACCACGTCGTTAAATATACTGTCGTCAAAAAAACGTGTTAATATTCTTAAGACAATAAAATTACAAATCCTAAGAAACCAGAATCAGGAATGATTGTACAATGAGTAATCTTGAATGGAGTGTTACGTCAGACATAAATTAGTAGACGTCAGGCCTTCTCTTTCATACATATTAACTATTGCTATTTCCTTCATACATACTACGACAGAGAAGGACGCCTATACTCGTGTACCATGAAATTATTTCAAGGTTCTATTACCTAAATTACTTAGAGAGATTTTTTCGTCCGAGCATCGAACCCTGTAACAGGTTTGCGGTACGACATTTAAACTTTTCCATCATGGAATCGAACCTACAACGTTCATCATAGTTCCAATCCATGACGCAACTCTTACGTCATCCATTCAAAAATACGATCAAAAATAAAATTATAAAACAACAACGAATAATAAATTCACCTACATAAAATTCAATTATGCAGTTCTCAACACTATAAATAATAAATAATTGAAAATCAAAATTACGATGCCTAGTATTCCCCAATATTAAAAACATATGTATAATCGGAAAGGTTAACAAACAATAGTTATTATGTTCATCAACGGAAAACCCTCCCGATCAAGGAATAAAATTAAAAAAAAAGCATTGCATAATATTCCAAAATACAACTAATAAGTGTAGGTAAAGGAACAAAAATCCTAAATTTACCAACTAAAAATAAACAGTAATCCTAATCTATAAATAATAAATACACATTATATTATGATCTTGAGTTCATTATATAATAAATATCGCAAAATCAAAAATTACATTGCATAATATTCTACATTACACAAATAAAAGATTGATGTGTAGAGGAAAAATTTAATACTGCCTAAGTGTCTTTATCGACGGAAAACCGTCCTGTGGGAACCGATCATCTCGAGTATATAAGGGTGGCGATACACAGCATAATCGTAGTCCTTCGCACACAACAGCACAGACAACACATTTCATTTTATCACTAATATAATAATAAAAACATTATAATAAAAAATATTATTATAAATCGCGAGTGTCGTGTTAGTGTAGCAGATCAATCGGGTGAGCTATTTCGATTTTAATCATTTTATTATTTTGAATTTGGATTTTTAGTAATTTATTTGTTTGCAATAATTTTAATCGACAAATAATGTTAGGGTTTTAGTACTGGAACTACTTTTAATAGTTGTTAGGTAGAGAATAAAATAAATGTTATAAATATTTCGTATTAAAAATATTTGATATCGACAAAATAAGCAAATTATTATTTATCTTGTTAGAACGTTGGTATACTTGCTATATATGTACGTCCTACAACATTATTTTACCCTATTTATTTTATAATCTATTTGAAAAAGTAATGATTAAACTATGAGACGAGCTATGAAAGTAGAGGAGGAACTCGAACTAGAACTCTGTACTCTCTGCCTACCCCGCAAGGGATCTGGCGTAATGATATAGATATATAGAGATTCATCTATTAAAAAATGTTATTACAGGTGTCAGATTAAAAAGAAGGATTTTATCTATTTCCCTTATATTGTTTTCAATCCGCTGTTTTCAATACTCTCTCAGCTGTACATAACGACGATGTAAATTGCCTTAACGAAGTATGAGAATGGAGGAGGCAGAGAGGTCTATAAGAAAAAATCTGTTGTAACTCTGTACTTTTTGCCTACCCTGCAAGGGATCTGGCGTGTTATAGATAGATAACTATATTGTCCTTAAAGCGACTCAATGCTCTACCCCTAAAATGCCTATTGCCCTCTAAGATATTGACTCACTGCCTTTAATAATCTTCTTTCAACGAATTAGTTTTGATGCTATTTTTTTCCGCAAACTTTCTTGCATCAAGACTAAAACCTATAAGGTGATATGATCAGTGACAGTTAGAACGCTATATGTAGTCCAAAGTCGAAGTCAAAAAATTATTTATTTGTATAGGCCAATAAAAACACTTAGAAATGTCAAAATCATTGCCTTTTTCATACAAATCGAAGTGACATACTCCAGTACGCGGAGCAAGTGCGATGGAGACTCTACTTTTATAGTAACGTTCTCTATCTACATATATCATCACACCATATCATTTGCGGGGTAGGCAGAGAGTACAGAGTTGGAACTGGCTATTTCCTTACAGACCTCTGGATTCCTCCACTCCCATAGTAGCAATACTCACATTTTATATAGGTTTTTTTTTCTAGTTAATCTTGCGGAAATTTAACGACGAGAATTGCAACAGACCCTTGATAGGACCTTACATAACCTAAGGTCTAGTCTTTAACGATCAAAATTGAGTTCTAACGTATGTGAAATAAAGTTCAAAATGGCATAAGAATTACAAGTTAACAAAAATAATTGTTACCTCAGTTAAAATCTAGTATTAACTAAACCTAGTAAAATGCTATCAAACTAAAGAGCTACAATTTATTAAAATTGTAGCTCTTTAGTTTGATAGCATTTTACAGGCTGTATCTATATCATCAAGTCCGATCCCTTGCGGGGTAGGCAGAGTTTTTTTTCTTATAGACCTCTCTCGCTAGTAGGCTTTTGACAGAGTAGGTAAAAAGTTTTTTTTTACCTACTCTGATTTTTAATCAATTATCGAGCGTCTCAGAGCTTTAGGAGGCACGTTTCGGTTATCACTGAAAGAGATAGTTGTTAATCCACGTTGGAAGCCGGCTTGATAAGTTCCTACAGTAGGTGACAACGATCATGCCTACTGCTCCTGACATTTCCTCTTCTAGGAATTTGTGTACTTATCGAAATTGACCTTTTGGCAACTAGATAAAGATTTTTTATCATTAATATAATATTGATATAAAAAAATATATAAGAAGCCAGAGAGAGGAAGAATGATATGTAGGGAAAGAACCTGTTAGAACTTTGTACTCTCTGGCGTAATGGTATAGATAGGTAAATAGATATATATAAAATAATATCGGTTCAAGCCAAAATCTCTTAATAAAATAGGTTTTCAAGCATATTTTTCTCATCGTTGACACTTGATAATTATTGAATTCAAATTTAAATGTGCTTTTCGAAGTACTCAGTATATCCGTGAATAATAAAAATTATAGTGTAATTTCGTTATTAATATATTATGTTTAAGTACCTATTGTAATTTATAAAAATCAGCAATAGCCTAGTAGTAAGAACGCATATTCTGTAATCTCAAGGACCAGGCTTCAAATCCCGACCTGCACATTTGAGTTTTTCAATACCTACGCCCAATTGTCGCTATAAAATAATATTGTCAAGAAACTTTTATGTTTCAGAGCAACTAACGTTTTCATAAAAAAAAAATGAAACATGTGACCAAAAAACGATGATATGCTCACCCCCTATGACATTTGGGACCAAAAGTCTTTTTATTTTTCGAGAAATTTAGGTGTACTATATACACCTCCTCCCATTCCTTCGCAAAACACATTTTGGAGCAATTAATAAAAATATCTAATATAAAAATCTAACAAATATTTTTTGTTCGCAGTCCACAAATTTAAGATTCAACTAGCGACATCTCCTATCGGATAGCGAAAATGATGCATCTAGTTTCGCTACTCGTCGCTATCCTTGTGTCGCTGCAGTGCAGCTTAGAAGTGAACGCGCAAATCGACACAAAACTTGACTTGGACAACAATTTACAACCAAATGGTGAGTTTAAAGTATATTGTAAAGTGCGGGATTATAGATATAAATAAAAAAATTAACCTGCATTTTATTGTACGACTTAAGAACATGTGCAAATAAAAACTATTTTTTGAACTTACATTGACCCACTGCAGGGAAAAGGTATTCTTCATAATTTTGACATCAGAGAATTTCTTGCGATCTTCCGTAATAGAAAGGAGACGTAGGTAGTAGAAATATCTAGACCACAGAAGTCATAATAATTGGATGAATACTACCGCTACTCACTATCAAATTTGACGACTCATTATCAAATTTGATTTATTGTGTTCAATCAATCAAATCAAAACCGGAGATTGAGAGTAAAATAATGGTCAAGGAAACAATATTTACGTACTTATAAGTACGTAATTACCTGGTTAATTTAACCTATGATACAGTTAAATAGTTTATACTGCAGATGGCAAATAAAGGTAAATTGGTACTACACTGATAATCTATATCCAATCATGTTAAATGTAGCCTTACACACTCTGTTTGCCCCGCAAGGAATGTAAAGCGTAAGGATAACGTGTAGAATCTAAATTTACCACTATAGACACACGGGTTGACCGATTATGAAATTCAAAACAATTGGAATACATGAATACATAACATTCTGGGAACTAGCGATGATTTCATATTATGATAAATAGGCTTTTAAATTTTGTCTTTCATTTAATTTGTCAATTCCCTCGTGTTGCTAGGCGAACTATGATTGAGGAGTCCTTTTCAAGAGATTATGATAACAGATCCCTTGTAAGGTAAGTAGAGAGTGCAGAATTCCAGGTTCTTTCCATTCAGACCTGTCTCGCTTCCCCCATTTTCATAATTCGTCTCATACACGCTCACCGGTTACGGAGACTCTTGACTTGCCCTTCAGCTATAACACACTAGTTTGATTCCATATTGTGGTTCAGTGTCTATTTTGGAAAAAATCCTTGAAGGCCATTCGAGTCTAACGTAATCCTCAGGCCTATGCGAATTGGTTTAGTTTTCATAAAAAAATGACATCAAATAGTGCTCCCAAATGACGACATTTATGAATATGGACAACTATATAACGTACTTACACATAGAAAAGACACGGTAGACGACTTCAATTCTATATTGTATAGATAAAGATATAGATAACTGTAAATCCCTTTAAGGATATAATCCTGAATTAACTCCCATATCCCTCAACGAAATTAACATAAGTGTCTATCTTCTAAAATGTTCGGTTCATCCAAAAAAACGGGTCACTTTTGCATACCGACTTTGAAATTAGTGATTTAAATGTTCAAATACAAAGAATTTAGCCATTATAATGCGGGTTACAACGAAAACTAAATCCAGATGTATATTGACTTGCAAACCCGCCGTCGGGCAAAATTATAAAGTCAAATCAATATCAATGGGACACATTTATTTGACGTTATGTTACCCAGTTCGAGATAATTTTATTTTATATAGACGATATTTAAATGGAAACCGATAGAATGTTATAGAATAATAGTCGTCTATCTTTATATAAGTTGTGTCACTAAAAAAAAATAATAGGGTTTGGTAAGAGTCATAGAACAGTTTTAGTATATCGTTATATATAAGTAGTAAGTTTTAAGTTGTGCTGGTATTGTGTTCGTGTCAAGTTTACCGCTCGTTGTAAGTTTTTCGTTTTAAGCTTCATACGCGCACGTCACTTGGGGTACCACTGAAAATCAGCGCTGTGTTGTAGTCCACGCTGCAGCACAGCTTTATGCTGAGTGTTACCCCATTAGTGCGGCTACATAGTATGTACATGTAACTTGTTTTATTTTATTTTATAGTTATCATTTTGTGTAGTGTACTTTACTGTTAGCCTAATAAATGTTTCTTTTTTCTTTCTTTATATTGATACAGCTATCCGTCCATAGATGGCGCAAATCTCAAATACTGATTTTCAATATTTTTATGACACGCAACTTAAACAAGTTTTCAACATTCCATTATATTAGTTAGTTATTATATTAATGTGATCTTGTTAGACTTAAGAGAGATAAAAGAGGGAAAGATGGTAGAAGTATATCAGAGAGGTTCTTGTCAGCACTCAATCCCCTTTTAGCCCAAATTATATCCCCCTAAGTAAATATGAATAATAAGTCATCTTCAAAATTAAACTTATTATTTTCTTGCTGTGGGTGGGTTGAATAGTGTGTCAATTGATTGGCTGCATGCGTTAAGTCAAGTGAGAGGCTTTCGACTGGCTTTAACTAGTTTCATGATTAGTTGGACCTCAAAACCTTATTATTAAAAGAGTAACTGTAGCGTTACTTTCCCTTCTTCTCCATCAGAATACCATTTCAAAGTGGTGGTGGAGTCTTAAGTCTCACTCACTAGCCTTTACTTTCATGATTTCAAGTACTTTTTACTGCGTTTTTAATAATGCGCGTAGCGATCACGAGGTCCTGGAAAAGGGGGTATTCATACCATACCTCTGCGTTTCAGGTGTGACGGTGTTCATATTTTACTTTTTTGCCGACATGTATACATAAATAAAAAAACAATTTATTAAAAAAAAAACTAAAGAAAAACTAATCTTCACTATTTCTTTCCAGTAGTAGCGCCAAAGCGTCGCATCAGAAAGTTCGTGCACATTGCGGTACCTCCTCCAGAAACTGTGCGCCACGAACCCGGCACCACCACCGAGATCGACTGCGAAGTGATGGGCAGACCCGCTCCTTCGGTGCAATGGCTTCGAAACGGCGAACCTTTGGCTAATGTAAGTAAAATGTGGAGGACAAACTATAAGAGAACTTTGAGCCTTAACTAAAGTGAAAGAGTCTCCATAACCAGCGAGCGTGTATAAGATGAAGTATGAGAGCGGAGGAAGCCAGGGAAGTCTGTAAGGAAAGAACATGTTGGAACTCTGTACTCCCTGCAAGGGATCTGGCGTCATGATATAGCTAGATAGAAGACAAACAATATTCTCTCTGACTTTCGACACTCTCATAGTTCGTCTCATACACACTTCGTCATAAAGACTCTTGATTCCTTTCAGATAAGCCATGACCATGAAATAAGAGAGATCTGTGAGGAACCTGTCGGAACTAGACCCTGTGGGAGTAGATCTGGCGTGATGACATATATAGATTAATTATAGATCAGAATTCCAAAAGATACTCACAGACCTCTCTTCCTGCTTCCAGTAATTTTACTACGATGGCTCTGTTCTCTCTGCCTACGTTTCTGCTCACGCATTCTCTGCCTACTCCACAAGGAATCTGCTGTGATAATATAGATAGAATACTAGATCAACTACAACAGTCCCATCTTTTGAAAAGGCCTTCTTTCATAAATTGAGGTGAGAATGAATTAGGTCATACTCTACGCAGACCCGGTATGGATTGAAGAAGGCAGAGTAATGGCCATCTACTGCTAAAATGTATCAAGGCTTCTTTTAATATGGTTTAATAATTCACGTCAAACATAGATTTGGAAAAATGCAGTGGTGCAAGCTGTAGATAGAATAGTGGACTTAGTGATTATAAAACAAAAACGCTATTATCTGGACGTATTCAAACCAAAAGGATCCAACCTACAAAGCTCCAGATAACAGAAACAAATTCTAAATACAGAAAATTAGTTAGTTAACTTTTTGGCGTCTTGTGAATTTGATCCTTAAATTTTTAACGACGTCCTATTAAGAAATCACTGCCTAATTCACTTCTGATATATTAATGCAATTTTGAAGCTTCTGATTTAATGATTTTTCTTCATATTTCAGTATGATCAAGAAAGCAATGAGATCGTGCCCATCCACCCATCCAGCTTGGCGCGCATGATCAGTAAGCTTATCATCACGACTGCGTCTTCAGGGGACGTGTACACTTGCGTCGCGACCGCCGGCCTGAAGCAAACGTCAGCATCTACAACTATTTTAACTGTCGGAGGTAAACTTGAAATTTTGTCGCTATTGGAAGGATATTTTTAACCCGCAATACCTTTTTTTCAATAAATAAAGTATCAAATATGGCGCTATTCGATTAGAGTCGCGCTATAACGTCATTATTTCTTCGCAATAAAAAAAACGTTGTAATTATTCCATACTAGATGGCGCTAGTATTCAAAATTTGCAATTAGGAATAAAACCAAAATTGTATTTTGCTTTTTTTTATTTGTTAAATTTATAAATAACGCATATTGTGTACGATTGTTGGTTCAGATAAATTGTGATAAATAACTAATTTGCGTAGTATTTCCCAAAATCCTAACATCTAACCATAAAATATATCTAAAAACAGATTATTGTAATAAAAATCAAACATTTTCAGGTGATGACGATGAAGAAGAACTTCTTACTCTTGAAAAACTTTTCCGGAAGCCTTCGAAGCCAGTCATCACTACTACCTACATGGATGTTTTCCAAGACATCGGATCCGACATGATCTTGCCCTGCCGAGTCGCCAGCTTCACCAAATCCCAAGTATTCTGGCAGGATAACCGCGATAACTTGATCTACGGAAACTCTCGAAATTCTAGGATGAGAGTAAGTTGATAATTCCACATTTCAATGCTATAATAAGTAATCTTTTTAAAGAATTTTCGCTTGAGATTGCAGTTTATGATACAATAGAAGTAATTATGTGCGTGTGATATTTGTATTAATGAACACTATTTTGGTTAGTTTTATATTTGATAAGTTTACATTGCACTAGTAGCGCTATCTAGCGGTGGAAGGTAAATTTATTTGAAAATAAACACACGGTTTATCTTTGCTCTGAGGGAAAGAAATATTTAATTTTATTTGGAATTTAGAAATATATTATTCATATATTTTAATTATTATTTCTTTTTATTTAAACAAATAAATAAACGTTTACAGACAAAGTTGAAATAAGAGACATCTAGTGACTAATAACGCAATTAGTTTCATTTAATAAAAACTGCCACTGATCATGTCTCTACACTTATTATAACAAATCAAATGTTTAAAACCTAAATAAATATATTAAAAAATATATCCTTTCGTTACCCAGAAATAATAAGGAAAAAATATTTAATTATAATCTTTTGTTGTTACAGGTGCTGCCATCCGGCGATCTCTTAATCACCGGCTTGAAGTGGGACGACATGGGCAACTATAGCTGCATAGCTAAGAACGTATACGGAAAAGACTCTGCGAGCACTTTCATCTACCCCACTAAAGTTTAAAAGTAAGTTTCCAACTTCATAAGGCCACCCGTGGCACTATTTAGCTTTATATTTACTACCCACACTTACCTCGTAACCCCGTTGTTCAAGTGGCGAATTGCGATTTCAAGGTCCTGGGTTCAAATCCTAAGTCGGACAAATGTAGTTTTTCTATCAAAATACTCCCAGTCTCAGCCCAAAGTCTGGAATTGTGCCCGGTGTGTGACAATAGACTCGCCGCCTATTACATGGGACTGCATCGTCGATGAAAAGTGGGCGTACACAGTACACCTCTGCTACCCCCGCTTGGGGAATATAGGCGTGACGGTGTTTATTTGTTTACTTTTATTTATTTATTCATCCATACTTATTGGTATAATTAGTAAAGTCTTACTAATATTTTAAACGCGAAAGTTTGCGGGAACGGATGTGTGGATGTCTGTTACTCCTTCACGCAAAAACTACTGTAGTGGTTTGGATGGAACTTTACATTCATACAGCTTATACATCAGAATAACACATAGGCTATGTTCTATAAAGATACATACACAGATAAAGTCACTATCTCTACATTACTACATATTATAAAACCAATTATCCCGCCGCGTCTGTCTGTCTGAAAGCGATAAACTCAATAACTACCAAACGGATTTTTTACCAATGGACGGAGTGATTTAAGAGGAAGGTTTAAATGCATAATTCACCCGTGCGAAGCCGGGCGGGTCGCTAGTATTTTCTAAATTCGAAAGTAACTCTGTCTGTCACACTTAAACTCAAGTTCAAGTTTTGATAAAATTGGCCCAATTTAGATGGCCCATTCAATACTGGGAATGGTGAAAGGTAGATTTTTCTTAGTTTCATAGTCATCTACATGGTGGCTGAACATAAGGGGAATCTTGAAATCACACTAGGGTCTTGTTCAGTACACTGATCTTCCTTGATATGCGAGTATGTGCATAATAGTTTTAAATAATTATTGTCACTAGGAATGCAGTGAGGTTAGCTGCTCCGTGATACGACCAACCGCTTGCCCCGTTGCTAATAGACTAACAACGCAGCGCCGTCCCCCATCTTACATCGACTATCTGTCATCGGTGATAAGTCATCTGACAGATGTCATCTGTTATCGCTTTACAAGTAAACACACTCGAGCAATCATAGAGTATGTCTATGACAAGATTACAAGGTTATTAAAATGAAAAGAACTGCTCGCCATTTGCTGATTTTCAAATTATAGGATTCGACATATAATTTTTTTTTAAAGAAATAATTAAACACAGTCACGCCTATATCCTTTAAGCGGGGATGACAAAGGTGTACTGTGTACTTGTACTTTTCGCCGACGATGTTAGGTTTCAATGTAATAGGCCAAATTGAAGTTGACTAAACTGAAAAATTGTCTATTGAAAATTTACACTTTGTAAGATCCGGATACCGACCTAGGATTTTTTTTTTGGTTTTAAATTTTATATTTTTGTTTCCAGAAAACGCAGCAAAGATGACAAGCAAGTACTATTAACCCGCCGATTAAGTCTCGATGTTCCTATATTATTGTAATTAAATGATGTTTAAGTATAACTTAACTTATTAATAGCATTTAAGTTACAGGCACACCTGAATATAATTTAAGTACTTAATATTGAATTGGTTTTTGTACATATAAGTAATTTTGTAGAATGACTTTTTTTTAATTGGAATGACAAAGTTGTATTATAATTATATTTTCAATTAAATTTTGTAATAATTACAATTTATGATCACATATTATTTTTAAAATAACCATAGTTAAGTTGGAGATTTTTTATTCGCCTTTTTTTCTTTAAAAAGTTTTTTTTTTTATTAGACAATTGTTACCAAGTCAAATATTAATACTTTTGAATAAAAATGAACGTTCACATTGTGATCTTTCGGGATAATTAATTATTTTAAGGTATTTTGTAGTTTTACTTACAAACTTAAATCACATCCATAAAATTATCACATAATGATAGAAAAGTTTCTTGAATGAATTGCGACTTCTGTATATATCAGTACGCCCGATCCCTTGCGGGGTGTGCAATCAACATTATGACAAGACTAGTCCTACTACTAGACAACTAACAAATATATGTACATAAAACAAACTATATGACACTCAGATACCTACATTCTGATACACCACCATTTTAGTTTCTCATTGACAATGGCTACGCTTTTTTCGTATCATGCCAATTCCATATATTTGTACACAAAACAGTCACAATAATTGTTAATATTTTATTATAATTATTTATTAACTGTTGTCTTCTACAAAATAACTAAATTATAACTTGTTTTTTTTCAAATATAAGAGTTATGTTAATTACAGTTTTAATTTTAGATTATTGCATTTATTATTTATTTTATTATTTGTGTTTTTTTGTCTTAATATATAAGGATTTTTTACATTCTGTAGCGCCAGTAAAGTTTAAATGACAGAATAAAATTGTATTTCACAATTTAAGTATATTTTTTCTCTTTACATTACCAAAAACTTGTTTGATACTTTAGGCACAGGCATTTTGAAAATTTAATCTTTAAAAATGGAATTTAACAATTTTGAATTGAATGCACATAGTAGCACTGTTTTTAGTAAACTTATTTTATTTTACCTGATGATTATTTTTTAAAAGTGTTATTATTTAAAAAAGTATATATATATATATTCTTTGAAAATGTTGTAAATATTTTGAACAAAATCAAAACTATGTAACTATATTTTATTAAATTAGGTATGCCTTTTGTAAATTTATAATAATTATTATTTATTTGTATATTTTATTATGTCATGAAACTTTTTGTCTGACGGTACTTAGGTGTTGAATGTTAATACGATCTCTGTGATTTTTGAAATAAATGTTTTAATACACATGTATCAAAATTGTTTATTTAGACTTTTATGTTTTTTAGCCTTGTTATATCGTTCGTAAAACTGACGGTCGTTGGGGTAGAAAGGTTCTCGAGAGGCGACCACGTACCCGAACACGTGGAATGGTCAGGTCCTCCATAAGATGGTTCGATGACCTGGTGTTGTAAAAACGCTCGAGTCGACGCTTAAAAAGCTCGCGTATTCTACGTGTTTAAACGCTCGACTTCAGCGCTCATTTTTACAACACTAGGTGATGGTCGCGGATAAAATTGTATGATTATCGAACTGAGCTTGTGGTCTCTGGAGAATTTTTGGACCTGCAGTGGACGACTTTCGGCTGACTTATTTATTTACTTGAAGGAAAACCTGCAGCTACTATAGTAATAGACCTATAGAAACAAAAGACTGATGACGGACGATTTGGCGCAGTGGCGCAGCTTAGGCCGCTCCGCCCTCTGGGTGTGTGAGTGATGTACGCTGTTGGCCGCGAGGCCTTTACGGCTTCACCGGACTTAAGGGCGAGCGTGCAACCACTACGCTCGAGCCAGAAGGGCAAGGGGTGACATACTCGAGGGCGCCTTGAAGAGGCGCCCTCGGTTCGGACAGTCGCTGTGGGGGGACTGGGTGCACTACTAAGTGCAACGGTCAACCGCCGGCTATGGGAGGGGATCTACGACTACGTCGTCGTCGCCCGTATTCTGAGCGGAAAGAATGGATCACAAAGCATCGGGGGGATCTCGAATAGTCGCGGGTTTGATTAGCGCACGGGACAAATCTTTGTGTGACTCACAATTATTTGTTTCGGTCTGAGTATTTGTGTATGTGAATTTTCATGGTAGTAAACAAACCCACGTCACGGGAATAAATCCTAGAGTGGGGCTACTTTTTTTTTAAGAAATAAGAAGATAACAAAGGAGAGCCTGTTACAGGTCTATACAAAAATAAGATGCATAACTTTGGATGAGAAAATTTTTGCAAAGTAACGGGTTAGGTGAGCTTCCTACCTACCTAACCCGTAACTTTTAATTTATTTTTCTTAGTAATAATAATTTCATTTAAATAAATTAAGGCTAAGCTGCCGTCTAGCACTCGTAGAGAGTAAATCTTTATAAAAATGCTTGCTTAACTTATTGAAATTCTTCCTTGCAAACACAAGGTATGAATTTTGTCTATAATTAGTGGATACGTGGGAAACATGAATTGGAGGATTAAATCTAGTAGCTTTCACGCCAGATCCCTTGCGGGGTACGCAGAGAGAACAGAGTTCCAACAGGATCTTTTCTTACATACCTCTCTGGCTTCCTCCACTCTCATAGTTCGTCTCATACACCGTCGCCGGTTACGGAGACCCTTATCTTGTCCTTCAGATAAGACTCGGTCTATTTGGTCGTGGTAAGATAGTCTAGGTCTTCTCCGGTACCTACATCCTCCCACTTTCGCATTGTATATCTGCTTTGTCATTCTTTCTTCTGACATTCTTTCTATATGCCCGAACCAACGGAGCATACAAGAGTAATTTATTAAGAAGCTCTGGGCACAAACATATTTGAAGATATTTTTATGAGGGAAATACAATCTGAGATCTCTCGCCTTGATTATAATATGGAAAGATGGATTCATGGTGATGGAGTTATTGCGCTCGCATAAGCCGGTGCATCGGAAGAAAGCCGCGCCCAGCGACAATTCGCTCCAAGGTGACGCTCACATTCTACTGCACCGACATCTTGGAACACAGATAGGCATGGAGACGACACAACTAAATTATTTATTGCTTTTGATATTTTCGTCCCATTTAATTAGACGGACGGCTTGGTCCAGTGGTAAAAAGCTTGAGTCGCTCCACCCACTGGATTTATAGTCGCGGGTTTGATTCCCGCACAGGACAAATATTTGTGTGATATACAAATATGTATTTCGGTGTGTGAGTGTTTGTGCATGTAAATATTATGTTTGTAAACGCACCCACGACACAGAAATAATTCCTTGAGCCGGGCTAAGTTTTCTTTAGAAAAAAAAAATTCCTGCGTCGTGGGTACGTTTACAAGCACGAAATGCACATCTTGTGGGTCATGCTAAGATTTGGCCTATGCGGGGATCGCACTCGTGACTACTTAATCCAGTGGACGAAGCGGTTAGCTCTTAATCACTTTACCAAGCCGTTTTTTAAATTTACTATTCTACCTATTGGACTATAACCTTGTTGGTCTAGTAAGTAGTACAATTGAAGATCACGAGGTATTAGTTTCGGATTCTATCCATCTCTCTATGTATCTATATCATCACGCCAGATCCCTTGCAGGGTAGGCAGAAAGTACAGAGTTTTAAAAGGTTCTCTCCTTACATATACATCTCTTCCTCTACTCTCATAGTTCATCTCATACACGCTCGCCGGTTACGGAAACTCTTGACTTGCCCTTCAGATAAGACACGATCTATTCGGATTCTAGGTCGGACAAATTTTGTGTCGTAAAAACGCCTGAGTCGGCGCCTAAAACGCTCGCGTTTCTACGTGTTTCAACTATCATGAGCGTCGACTCAGCGCTAAAATTCTTAGTCGAATCGTCTATCGTGAAATTCTTAGTCGAAATCAGGAGTCAATAATTGTGCCTAGCAAAATGATAATAGAGTCGCTACCTATTCTTTTAGGACGTAACACTGTCAGCGACATGCGGAGTGTACACTGTATACCCAGGGGTCTGCGGAGTGTACACTATATACCGTCAAGCCTATATGCCCCAATCTAGATAGGTTGGGGCATAGATGGGCAGGTCGGGGCATTTAACGGTGTTTTTTTATTATTATCCTATTAAATCAAGGGTGGAAGGGTATTAAAGGATTGAAAGATCTATAAGCGTAATTTGACTTACATATAACATTTGTACATCCTTGAGTTGTTAAATTTACACGAATATTACACATATGCGTCTCTCAAAGAAGTCTGCAGTCTGTTAATATGTTCTTGATCGCACCCACCATACCATCAAATTTGAAAAAACCACAAATATTCGTGATATTGAAATAAAAAACTTCTCAATTTCAATAGAAAAGATGACTGAATGGGTGCTTCCATTAACTTAGGATGTAATTAACATAATTAATTTAAAAAGCAAGCATAACAGTGCGAATCATCAAGATACCGTGAGCGTATTCTGGGTATATCAAACCAGCAAAAATAATGAAGAAGTCTGAAGATAACCCAAAATAACTATGACTTTTGGACTTCAAACACCTGAGTCACACACACACGGTCACGCCTATATTCCCCAAGCGGAGGTGGCAAAGGTGTACTGAGTACACCCACGTTTCGCCGACGATGTTAGGCCCCATGTAATAGGGGGCGAGCCTATTGCCATATACCGGGCACTATTCCAGTCTCCGGAATGTAATGGGAAGTTCTCGTTAGAAAAACTACACTTGTCCGACCTAGGATTAGAACCCAGGACCTCGTGCTCACAAAGCAATGCGCTTTGCCACTAGACCAACGAGGCAGTCTGAGTCGCTGCTGTAAACATGATAATCTTAAATGAACTGCGACACAATCTGAAAAAAAAGTTTTATTTTAAACAAGCTGTACCCGTAACTTTGCTCACGTCATTTTGAGGCGTGTATTTCAGACGCGTATGTAAGTTTGTTTTTTTTATGTCCTTCCTCTGCCGAAATTTGATCAAAATCTATTCAGCGTTTTGAGCGTGAAAAGGTAACAGACAAACAGATTGACGGACGATTAAGCGCAGTGGTTAAGAACTTAAGCCGCTACCTACTGTGCACGGGACAAATCTTTGTGTGATCAACAATTATTTGTTTCGGTCTGGGTATTTGTGTGTGAATTTACATGTTTGTAAACGTACCCAAGACACAGGAATAAATCCAACTGTGGGACTACGTTGAACCAAAATGAAAAAGAAAAGAAAAGCTACTTTCGAATTTATATCAGTATGGACTTTGTCTATTCCATTATTTTCTCTGTGCGTAAAGCTCGCAGCGCCTGACCGGCTAACATTTGACAAAGGTTAAGTTTAACTTGAGCGCAGCTACAGCTGCAGCTAACCGCATTACTTACACGTTAGTTATTTATCAATATTGAGTTATTTAACCCCTCGGTCACACTCAGCTCGCTCGCCTGGCAGTGAGCTGGGAAATGGACATATGCTCGGGCAGAGGAAGTTGAATTTAATTTTAGTATTTATTCTGTCGTGTTCCTTACTTACGTTAACTTTTGTGAAGAGATTGTTAAATTTATACTAATAATATGACCTACAGCCTACAGCCAACCATTTCACTTATAGTTCTGAGACTGACCGCGAAAATTGAATCACAAAAATATTATAACGAGTATAGATTTGTTGCGTAGTAAGAAAGCGAGTAGGTATGAAAGATAGTATCGGTGTAAAGATGAGAAAGGGTTGCTCCGTTGTTTCGCGCATATAGAAAGAATGTCAGAAGAAAGAATGACAAAAGAGATATACAATGCGAAAGTGGAAGGATGTAGGTACCGGGGAAGACCTAGACTATATTACCATGACCAAATAGACCGTGTCTTATCTGAAGGGCAAGTCAAGAGTCTCCGTAACTGGCGAGCGTGTATCAGACGAACTATATGAGTGGAGAAAGCCAGAGAGGTCTGTAAGGAAAGAACCTGTTGGAACTCTGTACTCTCTGCCTACCCCGCAAGGGAGCTGGCATGATGATATAGATAGGTAGATAAAGATTTGTGTGTTTGTTTAGCTACATTACAGGATTAATATAGTATTTTAGTAATAATAAGATAATATATAAAGATATTGCAAAATAAACGTGTGCGCAGCCGCGTATGTCGCCTAGCAAAAAATTAAAGCCTGTTTTTCTCGCTGGATCTTCTCAGCCGTATTCCGACCCGGATCATTTTTTTAAAAGGTAGCCCCACTCTAGGAGTAATTCCTGGGTCGTGGGTACATTTCCTTTACTTTTATTTCATATACAAGGTGTAACATAATAAACGCAAGACCTGAAAGTAGTTTAATTCTGAATTTCCAAAAAATGCTGTTACTCGTTCTGTGCGCTGTATTAAACAAAATTTATTAATTATTCAAAGCATTACGGCTATTTCAAATGTATTTCTATTACACAGACCTCATTAGGCATACAAAAGGTAATTATTTATTAAATTTTATAGTCAATTTGGGTACCAAAGAGCTTAAAAATATGGTGGAAAACTCCTTAAAATTGAAAGTTTGATTTTCGTATAGAATTCGTTAAGCAATAATCTAATTGAGGTGTCTGAGGTCTTGCGATATCTATATCACACCTTGTATGCCATACCGAAGCATATATATGGGTCACATAAGTTCTTTACCCGATGATCTTCAAGCGGAGTAAAATGTCCCTTAGGAATAAGGTGACACTTTATATAAATTGTATACGGCCCATCATGACGTACGCTTGTGAGGTGTTCGGGCACGCCGCCCGCTCTCACATCGATAGACTCCAAACGGTTTAATCCCGTTTCCTCCGCAAAGCCGTCGGAGCCCCGTGATTCATACGGAATGTCGATCTCCATTCCGATCTCGGTCTCGAACCTATTCGCGCCTTCATTAAAAAGGCGACAACCCGATATTTTGCGAACGCGTCCAATCATAGTAATCCGCTAATCGTAGCCGCCGCCGACTGCGAACCCAACTCCCCTCCTATCAACCGCTACCGCCGTCCGCGGCATGTTCTCACCGACCCTCCCGATGCCCTTACATCCCTTCTTTCGGATACAGATACCGCACACAGGGTCAGACACCGACCTCGCCGGCGAGGTCGAAGAATCCCTTGCCCGCCGGCCGGTGCAGAGCACCACGGCGAGACCCTAGTATACGCCCTCCCCCATAGCGACTGCCCAAGCCGAGGCCGTTCCTCCTTGAGGCGCCCTTGAGCTAGTTGTCCCCTTGCCCTTCTGGCTCGAGCGTAGTGGTTGCACGCTCGCCCTCTTGTCCGGTGAAGCTGTAAAGGCCCCGCGGCCAACAGCGTAGATCATTCACACACACACACACACAAAGGGTCACATAAGTATTCGTCTCATGCGGTGATCGAACCCGCGTGTACTTGATGCAGTGGGTGGAGAAGGTTAAGGTCTCAACCACTGGTTCGAGGCGTGCGTCAAAGGACAGTTTTCGGAATATCATGCCTCTCGCTCTTACTTGTTATTAGTGTCTGACCGAACCTTAAGCTTCGGCCAGAAAGGGCCGAAGTTTTGACCGAAGCCGAAGGTTTCCAGCAATCACCGAAATTGAACGATCTATTACGATTTACGACTTACGAATCTACCTATCTATATCATCACGGCATCATCTATATCATCAGGGCATGTCGTACTGCTACTTCTCTCCTTCTTCGTGCTCCTCTTCATTCTTCCAGTTGCTATGATAGGCCTTTTACTGTTCGTGGAGTGCGTCTTTGGAACTCACTCCCACACGCTATACGCGCAAGCTCCTCTCTGGACATCTTCAGGAGAAGAATCAGGGAACATTTCCTATCTGATTGTTGATACACATTTATAATATAATATACTATGTGTATTTTTATGTATGTTTATTTTATAAATTATATATATTTAGTTTTGTATAGTATGTATTTTAATTATATTTATGTTTATTTTATTGTGTTTTAATGTGTAATTGTATAACTGCCCTCTTATTAACATTCTCATCTCTCAACACTTAAAGGTTCGCTGGAAGAGAACTCATATTTTGAGTTAAGCTCGCCTTTGTATATCACCTGTGAAATTACAACTGTAAATGCACTGTATACAATAAAGGATTAAATAAAATAAATAAATAAATCACGCCAGATCCCTTACGGGGTAGGCAGAGAGTACAGAGTTGCAACAGGTTCTTTCCTTACATACCTCCGTGGCTTCCTCCACTCCCATAGTTCGTCTTATACACGCTCGCCGGTTACGGAGACTCTTGACTTGTCCTTCAGATAAGACTCAGTAAACGACTTACGAATGCTTTTAAATAAATAAATATTATAAATAATATTATTCCAGTATTATTATTTTTCTTTCTATCTCTATCTATAACCTCACGCCAGATCCCTTGCGGGGTAGACAGAGAGTACAGAGTTCCAACAGGTTCTTTCCTTACATACCTCTCTGGCTTCCTCGACTCTCATAGTTCGTCTCATACACGCTCGCCGGTTACGGAGACTCTTGACTTTTACATCAGGTTATTATTTTGCATTTAATTTATTTTCTGTACTCCTTGCTTTCCATGTAAGGGATCTGGTGTGATGATATATTTATTTATTAATATGGGTCCTCAACAAAGAATACATGTTTCATGCTTAAAGCTAATAACATAAGAATATTAATCCACATGTTTCTTTAATTATAGAAAACCACAGCATGCAATGTAGTTTGATTAAATACAAGGTGAATTTAATAAAAAATACCTAATAACAACTTATTGAGTGATTTTTTTAACGATATAAATTTTACAAGTCATAAAGTTTTAGAATATTTTAGTAACCATTAAATTATTCTCTTAACTGCCTCGTTGGTCTGGTGGCTAAGCACATCACTTTGTGATCACGAGGTCCTGGGTTGAAATCCTAGGTCGGATGAATGTAGATTTTCTAACGAAAAATTCCCAGTATTAGTCCGGAGTCTGGAATTGTGCCCGGTATATGGCAATAGGCTCGCCCCCTATTACATGGGACCTAACATCCTCGGCGCAACGTGGGTGTACTCAGTACACCTCTGCCACCCCCGCTTGGGGAATATAGGCGTCACGTCCATTCCACTCGTCTCCACAGAATTAGTAATTCTTTCATGGGGCAATGTATACGCTTCTACAACAAATTACCCATAGATATCCGAAACATGCCTATCAATAAGTTTAAGAAGGCAATTAAAACTAGACTCTGTAAGAAAGGGTATTATAAAATTTCGGATTATCTTGACGATAAAACAGATTGGGTTTGAGCAGCTCCTCAATCAGCTATACAACATTTATAAATTATGTAAAATACATTTAAAAAAAAAAACAAAAAAATGGTTATCGGAAAGGCCAAACAAATTAAATTAAAAGACTAGCCCGCTGAGTTCCTCGCCGGATCTTCTCAGTGGAGGCCGCGTTCCGATCCGGTGGTAGATGTAAAAAATGTAATAATTTTGACGTTTGTAAGTGCTTATGTATTGGCCTATACAAATAAATGATTTTTGACTTTGACTTTGACTTTGTGTGTGTTATTCTCTTAACTATTTATTTTATTTTGTTACATTTATTATATAATTATGTCACGATTAATATTATGTTAAGTTACATTATTAATTTGATTCAGGATAAGGCCTTTGAACTGACCCAGCGTATTACTAAAGATATCTATGTCTTTAGAGTCACGGGATATTTCATTAAAAGTGTGGGTTAATCTGGCTATTGGTGAATTTGTGCCCAGATTTCTTCGCTGACGATAGATAGATTATTTTTAAATCGTTGTAGGCAATTTTAATCATCTCGTTGAGTTACTTCACTCAACATCATCATCATACAGCTTGACTTGACATAACAGCTGGGGACTGGTCCACCTAGAATCCTTCAGACACTCTGTATAAATAACTTCATTAGTCTCATATCTCGGTCGTGCGGCATCACACTGGAGCTAGATTGTAAGCTATTTAATTGTAACCTAAACATTGTATCCACACAATATGATAAAAAAAAAAATTTAAAGGAAAATAGAGAAAGAGAATTAAATAAAAAAAGCCAAACCCGCTGAGTTTCTTCGCCGTATCTTCTCAGTGGAGGCCGCGTTCCGATACGAAAGGTAGATTTGTAGTAAAATTAGATTTAAAAAAAAATTTAAGTTGACTATTTGTAAAATAAATTATTTGAAATAAAACTATTTTACGGATTTTATCGCGGTTTATTTTTTTTTATTTTTAGTTCCCGACGTTAAGGATTCATACCATTTTGTTAGTGAGATCAAAAATCTACATCTTACTGACAATGAAACTATGGTCAGTTTCGATGTCCAGTCACTATTCACATGCCTACCTGTACAAGACTGTGTCGAAATTGTGAAAAGGAAAATAGCGAAGAACAACATGCCAGCGGAATACTTAGAACTATTGACACAATGCCTTACATCTGGCTACTTATTGTGGAAGGAGCAGTTCTACAAGCAAGTAGATGGTGTGGCGATGGGCTCCCCTGTATCTCCCATTGTTGCCGATTTATTCATGGAAGACTTTGAGGAGACAGCCCTTCGTACCTCACCTGTGAAGCCAAGTTTCTACAAGCGGTACGTAGATGATACTTTCACAATATTACCATCTGACAAAATTAATGTATTCCTTAATCATCTTAACTCCATTAACCCTAAAATTCAGTTTATAATGGAGTTGGAGGCAAACAATTCGCTAGCTTTCCTAGATGTGTTAGTAATCCGTAACCCCAACAACACCTTAAGTCATACGGTTTATAGAAAAAAGACCCATACTGATAGGTACTTAAGTGGTGAATCTCACCACCATCCAACACAGTTAGCCACCGTGGGTAAATCTTTGTTTCAGAGAGCACAAGGGATCTGTGACAAGAAACATCTGGCTGCCGAGCTTCAACATGTCAAGCAAGTCCGGCACGACAATAAGCTTCGAGTCCCACGGCAACGTCACAGTGACCGAGTTAAACCAGCCACAGTTGAGCGTCTCCCTGCTGTACTACCTTACATGAGAGGAGTCAAGAACAAGATTGGCTACATCTTGAAGCGTGCTTCGATTAAAACATTTTATAAGCCGCCGAAGAAGATCAGCCAATTTTTACCATCTTTCAAGTGTCAGATCCCTCTACAAGATGCAGGAGTTTACAAGCTTGATTGTGAATGTGGTCTCTCTTATATAGGACAAACAAAAAGACCGGTAAAAACTCGGGTTAAAGAACACATAGCTGACCTAAAACACCGTCGCTCAAAGAAGTCTGCAGTCTGTGAACATGTCCTTGACCGCACCCGCCATAACATCAGACTTGATAGACCACAAATCCTCGTGAAAGAACACCGATTCCTACCAAGGATGGTTCGCGAGGCTATTGAAATTAAAAAAACATCCTAATTTCAATAGAGAAGATGGCTGGGTGCTTCCATCGTCTTGGGATCCGGTAATTAATATAATCAAATCCAAAACCAAGCATAACACTGCAAGACCTCAAGACACCGTGAGCTCATTCTGCGTAGATCGGACCAACAACAACAAAAATAATTAAGAAGTTTGAGGGTACCCCGGAACAACTATGCCTATTGGACGTCTAACACCTCAGTCCCTCCCGTGACCATGGGTGCAGCAAAGCACTCGAAACGTCGGGAACTAAAAATAAAAAAAAAAAAATAATAAACCGCGATAAAATCCGTAAAATAGTTTTATTTCATGTGTTATATTCGCGTAAATCTAAGAACTCAATAAATTATTTGAGTTTGAAATAAATCAAATTTCTTAGAGTTATTAAACCTCCAGCTTCGGTTTCCGCCGATGGTTTTGACGATGGCCTATTAATCGGTTTCGGCCAAAATTCGCCCAGTCGGACACTACTACTCGTGGATATAGAGAGAGAATTTGATATAAATCATTTAATTTAAAAAGTCCTTTTTAAAAACAAGCTTTTATAGCAAAAACACAACGTAGATATCTTGTTTAGTTGAGGAGTTCCTATGGCTTCCTTTCGGCTTCATCATCAGACCTTGGACACGATCCGGGTCTAAAGTACTCGTCAAGACAAATCCAACGAGCCCAAACACGGCGGGGTTATATTTAGTAGTAGGGTGGTTTTAATGGCTACATTTCGGTTTCATCATCAGACACTGAACAGGATATGGTTGTATAGTGCTTATCAAAACCAATCTTACAAGCCTAAACACGAGGGGGTATGTTGTATAGTTTACATGTTCCTATGACCACCTTCCGACTCCATCATCAGACCAGTTCCATGGTACCATATTATTGCATTATCATCAAACTTAATAATATCAGCCTATATTGCCCACTGCTGGATAAAGGCCTTCTCTCACTAATCGAGGTGAGAGAGATTAGGTCATACTCTACCACGCGGACCCAGTGCGGATTGGTGGATGCAGGTTTGTGGCCACCTGCGCTTGGAACTTATCAAGCCGCCTTTAAAGCTTCCAACTCGGCTTAACGACTACCACATTAAGTGGTAGCCGGGACCAACGGCTTAACGTGCCTTCCGAAGCACGGGGAGACGCTCGAATATGAAAATGCCACAAACGGTCACCCATCTCGGGCCAACCGAGTCGAACGCTGCTTAACCTTGGTAATTGGTAAGAACACCGCGTTCGCACAGCGCTACGAGCGCCTCTTCGTATCATCAACCTTACGTTTGCCAAATTTCTGCTCAATCGGATGTCCGCAAGTGCTTTAAAAATAGATAGATAAAGAAAGAAAGAAATTTTATGAGTCACAGCATTAGAGATACGATATTAAGCTGATATGACACATACATATCAGCAATTTAACCATACCATTACAAAACGTACGAACGATTACCATTGTCACAAAAAAATACACATGAGGAAAAAATACAAAAAGCTGACACAACACAGTATGTGTCTCACGGCTGAGCCTAATAGGTATTCAGATCAGCTTCATGTCAGGCACAAGTGCGAGACGCTGATTTTCATCTCCCCTCCTTCCCCTCCAACCCTCTCCCTCCCCCGTCCTAACAATGAATCATAAGATTTAAATCAGAAAGAGAGACAGACATACGAACATTGCGAGTTACATAAAAGCTTGTAAAAACTGATATTTCTCGCCGCAACTTTTCAGTGGAGGCCGCATTAATATCTGGTACAGTACACCCGGACTAATCGGCTCCTCGAGTGATAAGGAAGCTGGCTCATTCCTTGCTTCAAAGATTCTCTTGGTCCAGTGGTTAACAGCTTGAGCTGCTACGCCCAACGGATCAAGTAGTCGCGAGTTCGCCGCACGAGAAAAATCATTGTGTGACCCTCAAATATTTGTTTCTGTCTGGGTGTTTGTGTATGTGGATTTCATGTTTATAAGCCCACCCACGGCACAGGAATAATTCCTAGGTTGGACGAAGTTTTTTTGAATTGAAAACTTATTTAGGCGCGTTGGGCATTTTTTGAGATGGGAAAAACCATTGAACTCGCGACACTGTTACCGTTACCGACACCTCTGTATATAAGTAAGTACATATATTATGTATGTACGTACATAGATACACATGCACGTTGGCATTTTTTGAGATGGGAAAAACCATTGAACTCGTGGCACTGTTACCATTACCGACACCTTTGTATAGTATAAAGAAATTCAAAAAATATTTCCTGACGATTAAAAAATACACACGTAATTTTTCAAGTTTTAACTTCTGTTGGCACTCCCGGAGTGCCACTGTTTGTTTTTTTTATATAAAAAATCTAGGTGTTACCCGCGACTTCACCCGCGTGGAACAAAACAAAAAAATATTTTTGTATAATAAAAGTGCCCTAAGTTACTTATAACATCAGCTATCTGCCATTAAAAGTCCCGTCAAAATCGATTCAGCCGTTTCGGAGATTAGCCGGTACAAACAGACAGAAAGACAAACTAACAAAAACTAAAAAAATATATTTTTTGTTATAAGTACCGTATAAACCTTCATATGTATTTATTAAAAAGCTATCTGTCTATCTATCTATAACCTCACGCCAGATCCCTTGCGGGGTAGGCAGAGAGTACAGAGTTCCAACAGGTTCTTTCCTTACATACCTCTCTGGCTTCCTCGACTCTCATAGTTCGTCTCATACACGCTCGCCGGTTACGGACACTCTGGACTTTTCCATCAGATAAGACTCGGCTTATTTGGTCGTGGTAAGATAGTCTAGGTCTTCCCCGGTACCTGCATCCTTCCACTTTCACATTGTATATCTGTTTTGTCGTTCTTTCTTCTAATTCCTATTAAAAAGCTGTTATTTTTATATTACAAACAGACACTTAATTTTGTTTCTATAGATGTATATACAAGAATGAAGGTCGCGGGTAGAAGCTGGATGCGAACAGCACAAAGCCGGTCGTTGTGGCGATCTTTGGGGAGGCCTTTGTCCGGCAGTGGACGTCTTTCGGCTGATGATGATGATACAAGGTTTAACATAATAGATGCAAGCCCTGAAATTAGTTTTTTCTAAATCGATAACTGAATGGATTCCAATTCTTTTAATGTATCTTACATTTTTATTTAATTTGCAAAAAATGCTGATACTGCTGTTTACTATTTATAATGAATTAAATTTATTCAATTTATCGCCGCGTGGTTCCCGGCTTCGCCGCGTGGTTCCCGGCTTCGCCGCGTGGTTCCCGGCTTAGAATAGGACCAACCCATCTCATCCCACCATAAGGGAAAACTAGGGAATGGGCAGCAGCGTTCCCTTAACACTTCTACCATCAGAAACTGCGCTCGCCAACCCGCCTGCCAAGCGTGGCGAGTATGGCAAACCCCCCCCCCAATTTATTAAAATGGAAGAAAAAGATAAAACCAGGCCCCTAGTCCCCGGCGGTCCTGTTCGTCCTGGCCACGGTAGCAGCTATGGTAACGACAGGACAAGGGGTGCTAAGAATCTCCGGCAGAGATTCGGCTACCACCAACTACGAAAATTGACCCTGGTGACATACAACGCACGCACGTTAAGGACAGATGAGAAGTTTGTTGAGCTGGAAGAAGAGATAAACAAGTTGCGGTGGAATATTGTTGGTTTATCGGAGGTCCGAAGAAAGGGCGAGGACACGATAACCTTAAAATCCGGCAACTTGTTTTACTACCGGGAGGGCGAACAGCAGTCCCAAGGTGGTGTCGGATTTATCGTCCACAAGTCACTCATAGACAACGTTGTGTCCATCACTAGTGTGTCGAGCAGGGTAGCGTACCTGATACTCAGAATATCCAAAAGATATTCGCTGAAGGTCATACAGGTCTACGCACCGACCTCGGCATACTCAGATGATGACGTCGAAGTAATGTATGAGGACATTAGTAGAGCCATACATACTTCCAAAGCACACTTTACAGTGGTTATGGGTGACTTCAATGCGCGGCTGGGCAAACGGGGCGATGATGAATTGAGAGTGGGGCAATTTGGATATGGGCAGCGCAACCCCAGGGGTCAGAGGCTGGCCGAATATCTGGAGAAGGAGGGACTCTTTATGATGAACTCTTTCTTCCGGAAGCCGCCTCATAGGAAATGGACCTGGATGAGCCCTGATGGTTCCACGAAAAATGAGATAGACTTCATCATGAGCACCAAGCGACAAATATTTAATGATGTCTCCGTAATTCACAGGGTAAAAACCGGCAGTGATCACCGAATGGTCAGAGGCACATTAAATATTAATGTCAAAATGGAAAGATCGCGTCTGATGAAGTCTACGCTCCGACCTTCTTATGCACATATCCAAAACCCCGAGAACTTTCAACTCGAATTGGCAAACCGCTTCGAATTGCTAGACAGCAGCGCATCAGTGGACGAAATCAACAACAGGCTGGTAGAGACTGTCCATACGGTCGGGTCTAAGTATTTTAAGCCCCACCGTAAAAATAGACCTCAAAAACTATCCAACTACACCCGAAACCTCATGGCTGAGCGACGTTCCATGTCGCTCCAAACCTCCGATGATGCTAAGTCCTATAGGCAGCTCAATGGACAGATACTGAAGTCCTTGCGACACGATTTACGGTCCTTCAATACAAGGCGTATTGAGGAGACCATAGCACAGAACAAGGCAAAGTGTTCGCAAGAGACGCGTCTATTGGGCAAAGCCAGTTGACGAAGCTGAAGACGGAGGACGGAAACGTAACGTCAAATAGGTCAGAGGTGCTCAGGGAGATAGAGAGGTTCTATGGGCAGTTGTACACCTCAGTAGCTGAACCTGTTGTTGACTTGGAAAAAGACCCAAGAGCCAAGCTAACCCGACACTACACTGAAGATATCCCGGACATCAGCCTGTACGAGATTAGGATGGCTCTCAAACAACTCAGAAATAACAAAGCGCCAGGCGAAGACGGAATTACCGCAGAGCTTCTGAAAGCGGGCGGAACGCCGGTACTTAAAGTCCTTCAGAGGCTGTTTAATTCCGTCTTGCTCGAAGAGAAAACGCCGGAAGCATGGAACAGGGGTGTGGTGGTGCTGTTTTTCAAGAAAGGTGATAACACTTTACTGAAGAATTATAGGCCCATCACACTGCTGAGCCATGTTTATAAGTTGTTTTCGAGAGTCATCACGAATCGTCTCGAACGCAGGCTTGATGACTTCCAGCCTCCCGAACAAGCCGGTTTCCGGAAAGGCTTTAGTACCATAGACCACATACATACGCTGCGGCAGATTATACAGAAGACCGAGGAGTATAATCGGCCACTATGCTTGGCGTTTGTGGACTATGAGAAAGCCTTCGATTCGATCGAGACTTGGGCGGTTCTTAGATCTCTCCAGCGATGCCGCATTGACTATCGGTACATTGAAGTGTTGAAGTGCTTGTATAATAACGCCACCATGTCAGTCCGAGTACAGGGGCAGTGCACGAAGGCGATCCCCATAAAAAGAGGAGTAAGGCAGGGAGACGTCATTTCTCCGAAACTGTTTACGGCCACCTTAGAGGACGCCTTCAAGCTCTTGGAATGGCAAGGACTTGGCATCAACATCAATGGCGAATACATCACTCACCTTCGATTTGCCGACGACATTGTGGTCGTGGCGGAGTCGCTGGAAGATCTAGGACGAATGCTCGGTGACCTCAACAAAGTATCTCAACAAGTGGGTCTTAAATAGAACATGGACAAAACGAAAATAATGTCTAACGTCCATGTCGTACCCACCGCACTCACCGTTGGGAACTCTACTCTTGAAGTTGTCGACGAATACATTTACCTGGGACAGGTAGTCCGGTTAGGTAGGTCCAACTTTGAGAGAGAGGTCAATCGACGAATCCAACTCGGCTGGGCAGCGTTCGGGAAACTGCGCAACATCTTCTCATCCAAAATACCTCAGTGCCTAAAGACTAAAGTTTTTAGTCAATGTGTGTTACCAGTGATGATATATGGATCAGAGACGTGGTCTCTTACAATAGGTCTCATAAAAAAGCTCAGAGTTGCTCAGCGAGCTATGGAGAGAGCTATGCTCGGCGTTTCTCTACGCGATCGAATCAGGAATGAGGAGATTCGTAGAAGAACCAAGGTCACCGACATAGCCGTTAAGATTAGCAAGCTGAAGTGGCAATGGGCGGGCCACATAGCGCGTAGATCGGACGGGCGTTGGGGCAGAAAGATTCTAGAGTGGAGACCACGTATTGGCAAGCGCAGCGTGGACGACCGCCTGCCAGATGGACCGACGATCTTGTGAAAATCGCAGGAAGTCGTTGGATGCAGGTGGCATCGGACCGGTTACGCTGGAAAGCGATTGGGGAGGCCTATGTTCAGCAGTGGACAAGTATAGGCTGAGATGATGATGATGATGATGATGATGAAATTTATTGTTGATTCAAAGCAATACGAAGTTTTTAAATACATTTCTAAAACGTATTTCTCAATACGCACACATACACATACAAGTTTCATTGTTGATCGGGGTATGAAAGCGCTTAAAAAAGGGGTAAAAAATTATAATATTAGCTCTGTTGAGAAACTGTCCCACTGTTGGGCACGGGCCTCCTCTCAAACTGAGAGGGTTTAGGCCATAGTCCACCACGCTGGCCCAGTGCAGGTTGGCGAACTTCACACACCTTCGAGAAACTCTCAGGCAGGCAGGTTTCCTCACGATGTTTTTCTACACCGTTAAAGCTAGTGATAGTTAATTTTTAATACGCACATGCTTTCGAAAATGCGTACTTAGGTTTGAACCCGAAACCTCGCAGTCCAAGGGTCTAACCACTAGGCTATCACTGCTTATAAACAACATTAAATTTGCAAAATTGGTGTCTGAAGTGTTGTGTTGTTTACGATACATCTTATATATAAAAACCAACTATACCCAAAATGAATGAAGAAAACGCAGCTTAACCCAAAATGATTGTAAATGTAATTTATAGATTTTGTAAAAACAAACTTTTTATTTCACGAACTAAATGAACACCGTCACGCCTTTGTTCCCCAGCGGGGATGACAGAGGTGTACTAAGTACACCCACGATTCGCCGACGATGTTAGGTCCCATGTAATAGGGGGCGAGCCTATTGCCATATACCGGGCACAATTCCAGACTCCGGATTCATACTGGGAATTTTTCGTTAGAATAACTACATTTGTCTGACTCATGATCACAAAGCGATGCGCTTTGCCACCAGACCAACGAGACAGTCAACTAAATAGCATAGAATAATTTCGTCTGTCTATATGATCACGCAAGATTCCTTGCAGGGTAGGCAGAGAGTGCAGTTTCAACAGGTAAGAATAATTTTAAAACGATCAAAATCAGGGGTCCGCTTATTAAAAAAAAATAAGACTTTAATATGATTTCCTGTGATTTAACTCTTCCTGAATAGGTTTAATAATTATAATGAATCCATCACTTGTCTGTCAGTAGCTCATTGTAAATGCCTGTCAATACACATTGACCTTTTTACATTATAATTAAGTATTTGAATCTTAATTACAATGTCAGAATAAATTAAAACGATAGGCATGGAAGACGCCCACTGAGTTGAGCAGTCGTGGGTTCCATTCCCGCACGGAATTTCGGTCTGGGTATGTGAATTTCGTGTTGGTAAACTCCTCACGACACAGGAATATTTATTAGTTCTTATGGGGCGAAGGCTTCTTTAAGAAAAAAATATTGAAATCATTAATTATATAAAATATAATGAGAGTGGTCAGACCGTTCAACTGCAAAGTCAGAGATCTCGGGTTAAAACCCAGGAACACACACCTCTGTCTCTTCGAAAGCATGTGCGTATCAAAAATTAACTATCACTTGCTTTAACAGTGAAGGAAAACATCCTCAGGAAACCTGCATGCCTAAGCGTTCCTCGAAGGTGTGTGATGTTCGCCAACCCGCACTGGGCCAGCGTGGTTGAGAATGGCCTAAACCCTCTCAGTTTGTGAGGAGACCCGTGCCTAATAGTGAGATAGTTTCTTAACACCCTTTGCGAGAAGTTAATGTTATGAAAATCACCTGCTGAGATCACTAGCTGAAAATGAAGAAACATAACCAGCGAACTGACCCCGGCAGGTGCAAGGACTATTGTAAATTATGAAAAGAAAACAAGGGCTATATAAATGAGGTTTGATTGACAAAAACTGGACTATTTCAAAGGGGACGGACCCCGGCCATCCGTGTCCGGCGGTAACTCACCGCTTACTAGATAGGTCCTCCAACGTTCGTCCTAAGACAGAGGCAACACCGGTGTTAACGGCTCAGGGGTGTAGAGAGGTGTGCTGCGCTTTCTCCAAAGTTACTCGCGGCGTTATGCCCTTTAACTCTTCCACCGCTGAAGTATATCGACGTAAGAAAGTATTATCTTTCTACGTCGATATAGCTCTCACGGCTCCTCCCTGGACGGCCAATTAAGGCAAGCCACAGCCGAGAGTCGTGCTGGGAACCTTCGGTTTCCCCTCGACCGACGAAGACACGCCGAGTTGGGGGCCATTACCGACTCTCTGGTGCACTCCGGTCTGTGGTGTCAGTATTCATCAACAGTTAGACACAAATTACCCTACGGGCTTATTTTTATAATTATTATTACGTAGAGTAAAGATTACAAGCAAAAATGTGTGAGTGTTTTCGTCTAATAAATAATCGTATATATGCGAGCGAAGTCCCAGACCACAGCTCGTACTTATGTAGTATGTAGGTATCTATATTATGTATAACCTCCTACGATTCCATTCATTTATGATAACAAAAACCTTGTAATTTCGTGATAATCTTTAATAGGATCTTTTTTTATCGGTTGCAGTTCTTTAAATTCTTCTTAAATTGATTTTAGTACCGGTTCGCAAGGCGTCCATTGTACTGCATTCGGAATTGATATTCGCTTGTTGTAGATTGTAATGCTTACGACTATACATATACCGGAATGGAAGGTCACCAATATTTGGAACACGAAAGGTTGGTTCATTGCGCGGTAGGCAGAGAGTACATAGTTCCACAGGTTCTTTCCTTACATATCTTTCTGGCTTCCTCCACTCTTATAGTTTAGCTTTGTTTGTATAGTGGCATATGGTAAGGCTAGCGATCCGGAGGTCTCGGATACAAACCCAAGTTCACTGAAGTTTTGTTAAGAAAAAATATACGGTACTTGTGAATTCTCTAGTGAAACATTTTTAGTAGCATTCATGAGTCCGGTATTCGGTATATTGATAGTAGCAATAAATATGTTTTAGACTAAAAAATACAACAAAATAATACACACCGTCACGCCTATATTCCCCAAGCGGGGGTGGCAGAGGTATACTGAGTACACCCAGTTTTCGCTGACGATGTTAGGTCCCATGTAATAGGGGCGAGCCTTCTGCCATATATCGGGCACAATTCCAGACTCCGGACTCATACTGGAAAGGTGTTCGTTAGAAAAGTTATTCATTAGAAAAACTTCATTTTTTCGACCTAGGATTTGAACCCAGGACCTCGTGATCACCAAGCGATGCGCTTTACCACTAGACTAACGAGGCAGTCAATAATACAATATTAATATAATTTTACTCTCTATATATACTCAAGAAAATGTATGAAAAAGTAGAATTTTTTTAACTTAAGTTTAAAAAATCTCAGAACAAACGTTGCTTCTCATCCATCATCATCGTTACAATAATTTGACGGACGGCTTGGTCCAGCGGTTAACAGCTCCAGCCGCTCTATCTATTGGATCGAGTAGTCGCGGGTTCGATTCCCGCACGAGAAAAATTTGTGTGTGACCCACAAATATTTGTTTCAGTCGGGGTCTTTGTGTATGTGAATTTCATGTTTTAAAACGTACCTACAACACGGGTCTAATTCCTAGCGTTGAACGACGTTCACAAAAAAAAATGAATATAATTTATAGTCATTTTTACATTTCTACAGACAAATTGACGTTTACAGTGTTGCCAGACTTTGACACTTCAAATAAAAACAACAATATAAAAATTAATCTTAAGCAACTAAAAGTTATTTTTATTTCGTTCTTAATTTTAAGACAGATACTGAGTTCTTAGATTTACGCGAATATTACACATGAAATAAAACTATGTTTTTTTGCGGATTTTATCGCGGTTTATATTTTACACAAAAATAATTAAGAAGTTTAAGGGTACCCCTATGAACAATGGGTGACCATGGGCGACCGAAACGTGGTACTTAAAAGTTAAAAAATAAACCGCGTTAAAAGGTAGTTTTATTTCATGTTTAAGACAGATGTAAAAAAGACGTCGATAATATTTTATTCATTACTTTTATTATTTAAAAAATCTTAAGTAAAATCGGTATTTATTGTTTAAATGCACACCGAGTAAAATAATAAATACTTTTAAATAGTTTTTTTTATTTTAATTTAATTTGTGATTTCGAACACTTACAGCTAGAACAGAGATAGTATAATATAGTAATGTATAACAGAAGGCCAACTACAAGTTTTCACAAGTAGGTCGTTACAATATGTCGATAATATATGTCGATTGATTTAATTGTTAGTTCTATACTAGTCGTCTTCAGCTGGCAACATTTATTTTAGTTTTGACATTTGCCGCTGTCAAGTTGTCCGTGGATTTGTGTACAAGATTATAGTTGTGGGGCTACATTTTTTAAAATAAGAATTAAACTGTATAGTTAAACGTGGCGGTGTAATCTACAAATAGTAAGATACAAATAACTATGTCACGCACTGTAACATCGTGTTACGTACTTGAACTGTGCATACTTAACCCTATGTCAAAAAATCAGTGTATAATTAAATTGGCGACACGCTCGAACAAGGTGCAGTCCGATACTGACTGACTGCCTTGTTGATGTAGTGGCGTACAGCGCGGGTGACAATTACAAGGCTTCGAATTCTAGATCGGATAAAGCGCGCTATTTTATTGATATTTATAAAATTCCTGTGTGTGTAATATCAGTTGATATAAATAATTAAATAATTGAAATCAAAAGCATTGAAGTGTTTAAACATAAATTAAAAGACTTTTTAGAGAATAGGACCTATTACACTATTAATGAATATTTAGAGAATAAGAAAAATTGTATGTGAAATTTGACTAATTGACATTTTTATCAATATTGGTCTTATTTTTTGGATTATGTGTCTATCTATATCATCACGCCAGATCCCTTGCGGGGTAGGCAGAGAGTACAGAGTTCCAATACGTTCTTTCCTTACATATCTCTCTGGCTTCCTCCACTCTCATAGTTCGTCTCATACACGCTCGTCGGTACGGTTATTGATTATGTTTATAATATTATAACTTTGAAATTCGGTTTGTATAAGAGCACTTTATTTTGGATTCTATATTCATGTAACTACATCTGACATCACTGATTTATGCATACCCTAGGGGTAAAATATGGTTAAAGCAACATAAATAGTATATGTAACATCAAATATTGTACCCATATTTACATAATAAATAATCTCAATTTGAATTTGAAAAATTCTAAGTCGACGACTGGAGTCTAGAATTGTGCCCGGTGCAATGGTGATAAGGTCACCCCCCTATTCCATGGGGCCTAACGTCATCGGAGGAAAGTCGGTGTACCTCTGCCAGCCCCGCTTGGGAAATATACTCTGTTTTTTATTTTTTAATAATTATTTAAATAACACACTATTTCATCCGAGTCACTCAAAAAAATATAAATAAAATGTGTGTGTGTGTGTGAGTAATCTACGCTGTGTGAGCTATGGCCACGGATCCTTTACAGCATTATCGGACAAAAAGGCGAGCGTGCAACCACTACGCTTGAGCCAGAAGGCCAAGTGGTCACCTAGCTCAAGAGCGCCTCAAGGAGGAACGTCCTCGGCTTGGGCAGTCGCTTTTGGGGGGGAGGGCGTATACTAGGTGTCTTGCCATGGTGCTCTGCATCGACCAGAGGGAAAGGGCTTCCTCGCCGGTGAGGATGGTATCTGATCCTGTATGCGGTATCTATATTCGAAAGAAGGGAATTAGGGGCCTCGGGAGGATCGGTGAGAATATGCCACAGGCTGGGCCGTGGTAGCGGCTGATACTCGTAGTTTTCGAGTATCTTCTGCAAGGAAATAACCTGTTTTGACCCTGTATTCTCTGCCTACTCCGCAATAAATCTGGCTTGATGATATAGATAGATCAAATGTCTTATTTATAAGATTTCTATGACTCTCCCTAATCGAAACCCTGACTAGTTAATCTGAGTAACGGCCTACGCTTCGTTCATTAAATCAAGACGTCATTAAAAGATTGTACCCATATCTCGTATACGTACTGTACTAACCGACATAGTTATAGATGATCTAAATTCGGCAAATCACCGCATCGAAGGTCTGGCCTATCACGACTCGGTACCTGACGATCAATGCATATTTTTAACACCTACTTATCTTGTTATTTTCACTTCATTCGCTAATAGTGATGTAACTTAAAAAGTCGAACAAGGGACATTGAGCTTTTGGTTGTAAAAATAAAAGTGCTTTTTGAGTAATACTATTTTTGAGTTATGTCGTTTTTATACATGGATGGCGATATGCTTATAAAGATAATGGTGGTTACATTATATAGCTTTTGACCATAAAATTATAGTATTAAATAAATAAAATAAATAATAAAAACAGCCTCACGCCTATATAATTATTATCATAAACGAATTAAGAGGCGCTCGTTGAGCTGTGCGATCGGTCAGTTTGAGATGGGTGACCGTTTGCGGCATTTTTATAATCGAGCGTCTCCGCGCTTCGCAAGTCACGTTAAGCCGTTGCTCCCGGTTACCACCTAATGTGGTAGTCTTTAAGACGAGTTGGCAGCCTTATTGGCAGTTTGATAAGTTCCACCACAAGGTGTCCACAAAGTACCGATTTTACACTACCAAGCCTTGAACTACCTGTTTCTTTTTTTGTCCCACTGCAAAGTCCTTCTCTGTGAGAGACACACAAATCGAGGTGAGAAAGATTAGATTAGTGTTGTAAAAACGCTCGAGTCGGCGCTTAAAACGCTCGCGTCTTCTACGTGTTTCAACGCTCGTAAGCGTCGACTCAGCGCTAAACGCTCGACTTCAGCGCTCATTTTGACTAAACTAGATTAGACCATACTCCACCACGCGAACACAGTGCAGGGCTCGTAGGCGCTCGTAGCGCTGTACGACTGCGGTGTTCTTAGCGATCACCAAGGTTAAGCAGCGTTCGTATCCGTCGGTCTGAGATGGGTGATCGTTTGCGGCACTTTCACATTCGAGCGTCTCCGTGCTTTGGAAGGCACGCTAAGCCGTTAGTCCTGGTTACCACGTAATGTGATAGTCGTTAAGCCGAGTTGGAAGCCTTATAGGCGGATTGTTAAGTTTCTCCAGGAGGTGGCCACAAACCAGCCACCACTCCTCCTCCTTGAAGGACAATTTAGCGCAGTGGGTAAGAGCTTTAGCCGCTCCGTCCACTGTGTCTTATATTCGCGGGTTCAATTCCTGCACGGGACAAATCTTTGTGTGATCCACTATTTTTTAGTTCTTGGATTATTCCTAATGATATTTGCATGCCTAAAGGCAGATTATGGCGTACGACCATTGTAATTTTAACATCCACTGTAACCCATTTTCGCAAATAAACTAATTTGATTTGATTTGTTCCGGTCTGGGTATTTTTTATGTGAATTTTCATGTTTGTAAACGCACCCACGACACAGGAACAAAATACCTAGGGTGGGGCTACGTTTTGTAAAAAAGAAACTCCTTTTTTAGTTGAGAATTACGCTTAGACATTTATTTTCAAAGCCCAGACTTAATATTATGCGTTTTATTGCAATTTGTTTGATTTCACGAAGATGTTCTGGAGTTTAGTTGTGGTTTTTAAACTTTGTCTGCATGCTTAACACTGCGTTTATAATCACAGACTAAAATAATCTATAGATGTAGCATAGAATTTTTTTGTGTGTATGCGTAATTTCGCTCGCAGAACTGACGGCCGTTGGGGCAGAAAGGTTCTCGAGTGGCGACCTCGTACCGGAAGACGTGGAGTGGGCAGGCCGCCACAAGGTGGAGCGATGACCTGGTGAAGGTCGCAGGTAGAAGCTGGATGCGAACAGCACAAAGTTGGTCGTTGTGGCAATCTTTGGGGGGCTTTGTCCTGCAGTGCACGTCTTTCCGATTATGATGATGATGAGTAATTTACGCTGTTGGCTGCAGGGCCTTTACAGCTTCACTGGATAAGAGGGCGAGCGCGCAACTACTACACTCGACCTAAAAGGGCAAGGGGACAATTAGCTCAAGGACGCCTCAAGAAGGAACGGCCTTGGTTTGGGCAGCCGCTATGGGGGAGGACATATACTAGGTGTCTCGCCGTGGTGCTCAACCGACCGGCGGCAAGGGATTCTTCAATTCGTTGCCTGATCCTGTGTGCGGTATCTGTAATCGAAAGAAGGGAAGTAAGAGCATCGGGAGGGACGGGAGAATAAGACATAGACGGAGATAGCGGCTGTTTGGACGGGAGTCAGGTGCGTAGTCGCGGCGGCTACGATTAGGGGGTTCCGATGGTTGGACGCGTTCGCGATCTAGCGGGTTGTCGCCTTCGTATCCTATAATTACTCCTATACTATGCAAGTAAAATAAATAACTTTTCAAAAACGAAAACCGACTTTGAAATAAGTTAACTAAAAAGCAAAAACTAAAAAACAAAAAATAAATATTTGAAATCGGTGCCTCGTAACCGATTGCATCAACCGACTGGATAGTTATTTATTTTACTTGCATAGTAAAGGAGCACGTTCCTTGGCCTGGATAAGATGGGTGTACATCTTTGCCTTATAGTTTGGATAACAAGACAGATAGATGGAAACCAAGTTTTTCGGGTCTACATATTTTTTTCAGTCTGACTTCTATATTTTCCTGTAAAGTTTGGCATTAAGTATTTACAGATTTATCACACTTTGGGATAGAAAGTATGAAATTAATTATTCTTTCATTTTATAGTTAAATAAATGTTTATTTAAAATTTACAATTCATTTAAATACCACCTATAAATAATTTGCAAAGTAATAACATTGTGATTCAAACGCTTCCCGTCCATTCAAAAAGTTCAGGATACAGTTCTCGTCTCGTATAAATATAAAAACATCGTCAGGCCTTTATTTCTCAAACGGGAACAGCAGAGGTATACAATGAACACAGCTATGATAAATCCTAATGTAATGGGAGTAAAGCCTTTATACCGGGCACAATTCTATACTCCAGATTGATACTGAAACTTAGATAATATGAACAATCGGCGACGACGATGGTCTAGTGGTTAGATCGTAGGCCACTCCACTGGATCAAATAGTCGCGGGCTCGAACCCCGGACAAACTTTGTGTGACCAACAAATGTTATTTAAGTAAACCAACTCGGGTAAAAAGAGCATACAGCTGATTTAAAACACCATAACATCAGATTTGATAGACCTCAAATTCTCATCAAAGAACACCAATTCTTACCAAGGATGGTCAAGGAGACTAATAAAATTACAAAAAAAAAACACCCTAATTTTAATAGCGAAGGTGGCTGGCTGCTTGCATCGACTTACGATCCTGGAAAATAAAAAAAGCGGGGGTGGCAGAGGTGCATACCCACTTTTTTCCGACGATGTTAGGTCCCATGTAATAGAGGGCGAGCCTATTGCCATATACTGGGCACAATTTCAGACTCCTGATTCATACTGGGATGTTTCGTTGGAAAAACTACATTAGTCCGACCTAGGATTTGAACCCAGGACCTCGTGATCACAAAGCATTGCGCTTTGCCACTAGACCAACGAGAAAGGCCTAGGGTCCTGTATTTAATATAATTAAATCCATAACCAAGCACAACACTGTAAGACCTCAGGACACAGCGAGCTCATTCTGCATAGATCGGACCAACAAAAACTATTTAAGAAGTTTGAGGGTACCCCGGCATTAACAATTATTTTTAAACGTCAAACACCTCAGTCCCTCCCCTGACCATGGGTACCGTAAAGTACTCAAATCATCGAGAATTTAAAAATTTAAAATCAACCGCGATAAATCCGAAAGGAAAGAACCTGTTGGAAATTTGTACTCTCTGCCTACCCCGCAAGGGATCTGGCGTGATGATGTAGATAGATAAATCCGAAATATAGTTTTTATTCACGAATCTAAATCATTTACATGTATGCATAGTAAGTGTTAAATATCTCGCGTCGTAGTTGATTTATGCTCCCGCGCATCTCATTGCAACCGCCAATTAAAACACGATTAATTAATAGGTAGGTAATACCTTGAGATTTAAGATTTATTGATGGCAACATTGTAATAAAATTATCTACTGTTATTTGAACGTAACTTAGTGTATTAATATTATAACAAGCTTTAATATAACTTGCTCTGTTTGTTTGTCTGTCTGTTTTTTCGGTTTAAAATTTATAATCAATTTTAAACAGTTACTGGCTTTCGAATGAGCTATTATTTGGCATACATATGTGGCTTTAGTGACAATTATATGGTCCGTGGAACTGGTCTGCTGATGGAGTATGACGGTGGTCATAGGAACTTGAATTAAAAAAGAGGGTATTCCCACACTAGCATTTATTCCTGTGTCGTGGGTGCTCTTGTTCGGTGAAGCTAGAAAGGCCCTGCGGCCAACATCGTAGATCATTCACACACACACAAGTGTCGGAGGTGCATTTACAAACATGAAAATTCACATACACAAATACCGAAACAAATAATTTTGGGTGACAAAAAGATTTTCCCGTGCGAGAATCGAACCCACGACTATTGCAGAGCGGCTAAGCTCTTAACCACTGCGCCAAATTGTCCGTAATACGTTTCAAGTATTAATCTTCAGCCAATAAAAACAATTTTTAAAAGGTTTTATTAAGCTTCTGGTTATTATACTAAGGGCCTCTTCCACCATACTCGAGTAAAGTCAAGTAGACTAATCGACAATTAAAGCTGCAAGTAAGTCGATAAAACCCTATCATAGGGCAGATACCAGTCTCTCACAACTGGTGTCACAAATCACTACAAAAGGCACTGTATTAGACCCTATTGGAATGTAAGTTTATGTAGAGAAAATAAATAAGAATATCTATCTATCTATATCATCTTGCCAGATCCCTTGCGGGGTAGGCAAAGAGTACAGAGTTCCAACAGGTTCTTTCCTTACATACCTCTCTGGCTTCCTCCACTCTCATAGTTCGTCTCATGCTCGCTCGCCGGTTACGGAGACTTGACTTGTCCTTCAGATAAGACGCGGTCTATTCGGTCATGGTAAGATAGTCTAGGTCTTCCCCGGTACTTACATCCTTCCACTTTCGCATAAAATTCGCATTAAATAAGAATATCATCCAATATATATCTCTAAGTAGCCGTATCCGACGGTTAAAGTACCCAGTTTTAATTGTCGAGTTACGTTAAGCGAGAAGTAACTAACCAGCGCTTTACTCGAAGATGGTGACTAGATCATAAATTGTGCTGTACTGCCACGTTGGTCTAGTGGTGTGTGTGGTGTATGTTGCCAATGCCGATCACAAGGTTTGAATCTTAAGTCGGATAAATTGGAATTGTGTCCGGTATAGAGGCAATAATAGCAAAGATGAAATAAGTGTATATGGTACAGCTTTGCCGCTACTGTTTAAGAATATAGGCGTGACGATAACATACTTTAAAACAATCTTACATAATAGTCAGCCTTAAAGAAGCGTGAATACAAACAAATAAAAATTACATAACAATAATTTTCGGACGGAATCGAACCTTGAACGTTCGCACCGCCTCAATGCTCTGTACTGCAGTATGTAATTTGCTACAGATAAGGTCAGGTTACAAATTAACTGGCGTTTTAACTTATAGGTCATGGACCACCTGATGAGTTCTTTTTTAAGGAATTTATTACGTAATCAACGACTGAACGCTGTTAAACAATAATATTTTAATAACACCATTGCTATTTTGGGGACATAAGACTATTTCGTATAATAAATGAAAACGCAACAATCTTCTCTTACGAATCTAAGTGAAAAAGATTATGTCATACTCCAGCACGCGGAGCCAGTGCGGTGCGACCTTGATAAAGAATGAAAAAAAAGACATTTATTCAACCACACTCAATGAGATACTAAAAAATAATAACAAAATACCTAAACAAAACATTTCCAAACACCAGAAGTTGTGTGGGGTTAAAAAGGATACATATTGCTGCACCAAACGTTGGATCATGGTGCACGGCTGATATTCGGGCAGCACCATTAAGGTTATTCAGAGATGCCTTTCTGACTTATAACGATTAAATTACAATATACTTATATAAATATCCGTATTGATATATATATACATTACGTATTTAAATATCTGTACGTAATACGTGAAAATAACTATTCAATAACAGAAAAAAGTGAATCTCAAAGGGCTAGGACCCAAAGTCGCAATATTATGTTTGAACTATGGTTTGAATTGTTTGAATGGTTACTGCATTGACAGTGACAGATGCTATTTATCAGACTAAAATGACGACGCCACGTCATTGGCTTTATTACAGAATAAATCAAAAGTTTTGTTTTATGGAAAACATATTAAAATACCTAGTGACTATATACCTACTATAATTACACTTTTGCCCATTTTGCGTAGTAAGCCCAGTGTATTAATTAATATTGCCCCATAGTTCATACGGAATGTCGATCCCCATTCCGATTACGGTCTCGAACTTTTCGCGCCTTTATTAAAAAGGCGATAACCGCCGCCAACTACGAACCTAACTGCCCTCCGCGGATGTTCTCACCGACTCTCTCGATGCCCTTACAGCCTTACTTACATCCCTTCTTTCGGATACTGATACCGCACACACCTAGTATGCGCCCTCCCCCATAGCGACTGCCCAAGCCAAAGCCGTTTCTCCTTGAGACGCCCTTGAGCTAGTTGCCCTATTGCCCTTCTGGCTCGAGCGTAGTGGTTGCACACTCGCCCTCTTGTCCGGTGAAGCTGTAAAGGCCCCGGGGCAAACAGCGTAGATCATTCACACACATAATATAATTTATATTATTACGGGGTGATGAGTGGTTGTGGGTGAAGGGTTGCCCATCGCCTGGACACGATAATTGGCCCTCGGGAGTGCGCGTGACGTCCTCCTGGCACGCCCCTCAATGAAGCGTGCGGAAAGTATTTCCGCCAAGAGTAGATTTCCACAATAGTGTTGGTCACGCGTTCCCGTAACCCGCCCCAGCCACAGCGACGAACTGGAGCACGGTAGGGGGTTTTACCCGGTAGGAGTCTCGGCATAGCCCCTCGCTTCCCTCAATGGCGACCGGTTATCCTATAATGGAAATCCTCATCAAAAAAAAAGTTTAATGGTCAACTGCTGGTGGAATGTATGTAAAAAGCTCAATAAGGCCTTAACTTGGCTTACCGATTACTCCGTTATAGCATAGTTATACAACGTGTAATATAAAAGTAAGATCTTGAACACCCCAATTAGTGCTTTACAAATTCACAAATTATCAGGTTATTACACGAAACAAAGATGAACTACATTCTACTCGTCTCCACAAAATTAGTAATTCTTTCATGGAGCAATGAATACGCGTCTACAACAAATTACCCATAGATATCCGAAACATGCCTATCAATAAGTTTAAAAAGGCAGTCAAAACTAGACTGTGTATGAAAGGGTATTACAAAATTTTGGATTAACTTGACGATAAAGCAGATTAGGTTTGAGCAGCTCCTCAGTCAGCAAAATTAAACTATGTTGTATAATACAATTTTGAAAAAAAAAATCTCAATAGTCAAACAAATTAAGTTAAAAGACTAGGCCGCTGGGTTTTGCGCTGGATCTTCTCAGTGAAGTGGTAGATGTAAAATATAAAATAATTTTAACATTTGTAACTGCTCTTGTACCGAGTGGGTTCCACAACAAGCCGTCATCGTCGCCGAGGCAGGCCCAGGAAGCGGTGGCGCGATGACCTCGACGCGTATCAAAAAGAATGGCCATTATTGACAGAGGATAGAGATCGTTGGAGAAAGGAGGGGGAGACCTTTGCCCTGCAGTGGGACACATTAGGTTAATAAAAAACAGCTCTTGTATTGGCCTAAACAAATAAAGAATTTTTGATTTTGACTTTGAAATTACCAAATGCCCAATTTTTTTAATAAAGTGTTTTTACATTTTTTAAATAACTTTGACATCGAAGTTAACTACGAAACCTATACTTTGTGTGCGTTTTGAGAAATAAATTTTATGAATGCAATTGAAATATCACTTTTATTTATGTTTTAATTAAGTTTAATAAAGTAATCTGAATAATACAAAAATTTTCACTAATTTAACCAAAAATAATATAACATATAAAAAAGTCTTCGAAAAAAAATCAGATCATCAGATACTGTCCAGTTACGAGTACACGTTGTATATGTTTAATCCACTTATATCATCACGCCATATCGGCGGGGTAGGCAGAGAGTACAAAGTTCCAACAAAATCATAGTACTAGGTTTTCCCTCCTGTCTACTTACCTCACAAAAGTGCTGGCTTAAAGACTACAGTACCAGACGCATACCGAATCGAATATGTTATTAGAATGAGTAATTGACCTATTGTCTAGAGGTGCGAGATGCACATTCCTATTGTATGAAGTCAGCTGACACTCGAACACGTTCGCCACTACAACGGTAATTAAAAAAAATAACGGTAAATAAAAAAATACTTCGAAACCACCATATAATTCGAAATATTAGCTTATAATAATTTCAATTGAAAAATACCTTTTTAAAAACAAGATTTTATAGCAAAAACACAAGTATGATATATTGCTTAGTTGAAGATTTCCTATAGCTTCCTTCCGGCTCCATCATCAGACCTTGGAGACCATCCACGCCTCAAGTACTCGTTAAGACACATCCAACGAGCCCAAATACGGCAGGGTTATATCGAGTAGTTGGGTGATACCATTAGCCACCTTTCGCCTTCATCATCATAACCCTAAATACTATTTGGTTGTATAATAATTGTCAATACCAATCTAAGAAGCCTTAACACGAGGTGGTTACGTTGTATAGTTCAAACGTTCCTATGACCACCTTCCGACTCCATCATCAGAACAGCTCTATGGTACCATATTATTGCATTGTCACCGAACTTACATACGTATGCCAAATTTTAGCTCAATCGGATACCCGCAAATGCTTAAAAATGGATCACATGATTTTAACCGGAAAGACAGACAGACATACAAACATTGCATGCTAAATAAAAGTTTGTAAGAAAATAAATTTACCACGGTAACAGACGGGCAGTTAAAAATAATATCACGGTTCCATGTTTGGGTAATTACAACAAAAAACGAACCGCAGTTTCACCATTGGTTGGATACTAATAATTATAATAATATTAGCCCTGTTAAGAAACTGTCCCACCGTTGGGCACGGGCCTCCTCTCATATTGAGAGGGCTTAGGCCGTAGTCCACCACGCTGGGCCAGTGCGGTTGGCGAACAGGTTTCCTCACGATGTTTTCCTTCACCGTTAAAGCAAGTGATAATTAATTTTTAATACGCACATTCTTACGAAATGACAGAGGTGCGTGCCTGTGTTTGAACCCGAGACCTCTGAATCTGCAGTCGAACGGTCTAACAACTAGGCTATCACTGCTTTTAAAAACAAATAAATTATCTCGGTTGCACCTCTGGGTAATTAAATAATACTAGTGGTCGCCCATTGGTCGAAATTCGACCATAATTAATTTCAATTATAAGTTTGAACGTTATTAAGGTTCTATTGCCAAAGAATATACTTCTATAATCACAGATTTCGCCAAGGCTACTATTATATTGCCTATTTTTTTCAAACAAATTATATGAAATATAAAGTAAAAAAAAAAAAATTAAAATAAAGAATACCTTGTTTTTATTGAAACAAAAAAACCAAAAAGAAAAAACTGTCCATTGAACTTGACATACATATTTCGATAATTTAATTAATGTTACAAAACTTCTCTGTAAACGATGTATTTTGTAAAAACTCTTTCATCGTTTGCTGGTTATGTTTGACATTCAGTAAGACTATAGACAAATAATATTAAAAACAAACAATATTAATCTATTCTCAATTTGAAGTGTATTGTGTCAAATACATGGTAGTGTGTGTAATGTGCTTTTTATTGAGTTAATGTATAATTTATGCCTAATTTAAAAAAATAATATTAGCATTCTGCACTCCTTCTCGATATAAACTATAAGTGTGGGAAATTTCATACTCCTCCATCCGCGCAATTTTCGTAAAAAGGGATACAAAGTTTTTGCTTCACGTATTAATATAATGGTGATGATGATAAAGAATAAAATTTCCACGGTTCCAGTGTTAGGTACCTAATTAAGTTATATTTACAAATAAATTGTCGCGGTATCTGTTGGGTAAGTACCCAACAGATACCGCGACAGAAGATATTCATTAAACTTAAGTAAGTCTAATGAAAATATCCATACTAAGATTATAAATCCGAAAGTAATTTTGTCTGTTTGCCTGTTATTTTCACGCCGAAACCGTTAAACAGATTTTGATTGAATTTGGCAAGGAAATAGATTTTATTTAAGTTAAGGACAGGCTACCTTTTGTCTTAAGGAAAGCTTAAGGTGTGAAATACTCGCCTGAAATTAACGCGAACGAAGTTATTGATACAGCTAGTTTATTAGTATTTATTAATAACTAGCTGTTCCCCGCGACTTCGCCCGCGTGTAATTTAACAAAACTTTTTTTTCTAAAAATAGCCTAAGTCACTCCTTATAACATCAGCTATCTGCCAGTGAAAGTCCCATCAAAATCGGTCCAGCGTTTCGGAGATTAGACGGAACAGACAAAAAAAAATTAAAAAATTGTGTTTTTGTTTATATATACTGTATATACTTTCATATACATTTAGTAACAAGCTGTTTTAACTGTCTTTAATTTTGACATTACAAACAGACACTTCAATTTTATTTATTTTTATCTAAATCATCACGCCAGATCCCTTGCGGGGTAGGCAGAGAGTACAGATTTCCAACAGTTTCTTTCCTTACATACCTCTCTGGCTTCCTCCACTCTCATATTTTGTCTCATACACGCTTGCCGGTATTTTTATAATTATAGATAATAATAAGACTGTGGGGTATCCGAAAGAAGGGGCGTAAGGGCATCGGCAGGGTCGATAAGAACATGCCGCAGACGACAATAGCGGCTAATAGGCGCGAATAAGTCCAAAACCGAGATCGGAATGGGGAACCGGGGCTGGCATTGTGCCCGGTATAATAGCAATAGGGTTACCCACTATTACATAAGTCTTAACATCTTCGGCAAAAAATGGGTAAGGTGTGGCAGTGGCGTACACAGTACACCTCTGCCACACCCGCTTGAGTAATACAGCCGTCACGGTGTTTATTTATTTTAATTAACCTCCATTTCCCTTCGTCTATTACACTATACATTTCAAATTGAGTACAGCAATTCATAACATGAAGCCAAACAAACGAACTAACATTTCCGTTTAATCTCAACAGCGATATGTTGTAGAACAAAAGAAATTTCGCAATGCGTTTATTACGTATTGCGATAGAGTATGCTATTGTTTCTATTAATCGTAGATATTTATAGCCCGTGTAATTGACGGGATAACAATCAAAATTTCTATTTATAGCATCACGCCAAATGCCTTGCGGGGTAGGCAGAGAGTACAGAATTCCAGCAGGTTCTTTCAGGTTACAGACGTATCTCGCTTCCTCCACACTCATAGTTCGTCTCATACACGTCGCTGACATTAGCTTCTTTTTTTTATACACGTTGCTTAGAATAAATATAATCCAGAAGCCGCTCCAGTCGTAATTTCATGCCGCACGGTGAAGCCAAAAATTCAACAAACGTCCCGCACTCACTTCCCACCCGCGTAATGTTGGTAGCCCGGAAAGATTACCACTTTTTGGAGTAAATGTTGATGACAATTACAGACGGAAGAATTAATTAGATATTTAAATAATACGGTACCTGAATCCGCTAATTAGGTATGAAATATGTTACTATTATGTTTCTTTTAGATCTCAACAGCATTTTTATAGGCAGGAACGACACAAGACGGCATAATTCAGTTTAATTTGACACACGCAGAACATTTTATTCCTCACGACGATCACAGAGTGGCTACTTACTTGAACGTGTGACTAATTGCTTCGCAGGTAGTTCATGCGTGCCCGCGGCTTCTGGATTATTTTTATTCTAAGACACAGTGTAATTTAAGTCGTCCCGGGGCGAAAGCCAGTGCCTACTATTCACTAGGAATAAAAAATGAATAAAGAGAACACTTCAATAAGTAACATCTACCTACTGACCTATCCGAATATTATAGTTACGGCAAAAATATAGAACACCGAAGGTATCTACCGGCCAGCTAACGAGCCGCGCCGCTCCTTAATAGCATTATGCGCTTGGTATAGGTAAAAAGGTCTATCTATCTATCTATCTATAACCTCACGCCAGATCCCTTGCGGGGTAGGCAGAGAGTACAGAGTTCCAACAGGCTCTTTCCTTACATACCTCTCTGGCTTCCTCGACTCTCATAGTTCGTCTCATACACGCTCGCCGGTTACGGAGACTCTTGACTTTTCCATCAGATAAGACTCGGTTTATTTGGTCGTGGTAAGATAGTCTAGGTCTTCCCCGGTACCTGCATCCTTCCACTTTCACATTGTATATCTGTTTTGTCATTCTTTCCTCTGGCATTCTTTCTATATGCCCGAACCAACGGAGCATGCCCTTTCTCATCTTTACACCGATACTATCTTTCATACCTACTCGCTGTCTTACTATGCTGTTGCTAATGCGGTCGGTCAGCTTCACTCCGCACATCTTCCGCAGAGCTCGCATTTCTACCGCATTTATCCTACTTTCATTCTCCTTCTTACATACCCAGCTCTCGCTACCATATAACAGCGTTGGGACAAGAACTCCGTTATGTATGGCCAGCTGCGCCTTATGGCTTAAGTGCCGGCTCCCGAGTAGCTTTCCCATCGCACCATTCACTCTGTTCCCTGCACTCACTCTTCTCTCTATGTCAGCGGTGTATTTCCCATCCTTACTGAAGGCGCATCCAAGATATACAAACTTATTCACTTGCTCCAGCACATCGTTACCAACCACAATTGTGATTGTGGATTGAAAAGGTTTATGCACTTAATTAGTATTGTTATAAAACTACACCTAGTTTAATATTATCCTACTTCTGTACCCAAGTAGCACTCCGAAAGGAAAGATAGATGTATAAACAGTACACCCACATATCGACAAGGTGCATAACACATATATTGATCCCGAAGTGTAACGTTTCAAGTGTCAAAGTTTCCAAAACCTGGAAGTGTCAATCGGAATTTAAACCCTTCACTTTAGGATCAGAAGGCGACCGCAACCTTTGAGCAATTTCACTATCATCTATACATAATTTATAGAAATAAAGTCAAAATAATGTTATTATATCTGTTAACTGAAGACAAAATCACGTGGAAAATATTTCAAACCCAGCCCAACGTGTGTACCTAAAATACCTTTATTGTAAAAACTAATAAAGTTTAATATTCTTTGAATATGTGTGTAAGGTTGAAAGGTTCTTGCAAAAGGTGCAGTTACGATAATGTTCTCCGAATTAATAACTTTATAGCGCAAGTTATAAGATATTTTTATAGCCAAGTTATAGGTTTTTAATTAGCACTCTGTGTTTATTGCGTCGGTTTTATTGAGTCTGTGAGTGCATTAACACATTAGATTGGTTATGACTTGATATTAACCCATCATAACACGCATTCCCATCATATCACGATGATCTTTTCACATTTTATTGCCTCGTTGGTTTACTAACGACGACAACCTCGTTGGTTTAGTGGCAAAGCCCATCGCTTTGTGATCACAAATCCTAGGTCGGAGAAATGCCATTTTTCTAAAAAAAACTTCCCAGTATGAGTCCGGAGTCTGGAATTGTGCACAGTATATGCCAATCACCAAAGATCTAACATCGTCGGCGAAACGTGGGTGTATTCAGTACACCTCTGCCAGTACCCCTTGGGGAATGTAGGCATGACGGTGTTGATTTACTAAAATGCATGTGTTGGATTGGCGATTGAACTTAAGTGGCGGTGGGCGGGGCACATTTCTCGTAGACAGAGATGGGCAAAATGTAATCAGATTAATGATTACAATTGCATTTTGTAATATTCAATCATGATTCAAGATTAAAAGTGTAACCGTAATCGTTAAAGATTACAAAATTTTATTGTAATGGTTAATTATTAATACAACATCACGACTATAACACACTTCCCAAGCGGGGGTGGTTAATCTTTAACTTGATTACATTTTGCCCATCTCTGTTCTTAGATCTGATTGCCGTTGGGGCAGAAAGGTTCTCGAGTGACGACCACGTAACGAAAGACGTGAAGTGGGCAGGCCCCCTACAAGATGGACCAATAATATGGTAAATATCGCTTCGTGCAACATTTGGGGGAGGTCTTGGTCCTGAAGTGGAAGTTTTACGGCCAATGACAATATTGGGTGATCATTAGCTGTCCTAGAATCGAATCCTTTTCCCAAGATATGCTTATAGAGAGAGAAACAAGAGCAGAGCCAGCACGTTCCGATTAGAGTCACTTGGGGGTACCTAGTCTCTACCCTTCTCGATAGCGACAGTCCAAGCCAAGGCTGTTACTCCTTGAAATGCCCTTGAGCTAGTTATTCCCTTGCCCTTTCGCTGACGTAGTTGTTACACGCTCGCCGTCTGAAGCTGCCCAGTGAAGCTGCGAAGGCTCCTCGGCCAACAGCGCACTAATTTACCAACGAGCTTGAAGCTTGAAGATCTTGGAGCGCCCTCTTGTGTCGAAAGATGCCACCACGGGGAGTTTTGGCATGGAAATGGCAAAAGTCCTACATACCTTAGCCTACCTACTGACAGAGGAACCTGCGAAAGCAAAAAAGGTCTTCTAAATTATTATACTGAAATATTCTTCGCGCACCGCACCACACAGGAGTCAAAAATTGAGCGTCATATGATGACAATAGGCTCACCCCCTGTCTGAGACCTAAACCTATCAGCGAAAAGTGTTTATATACTGTACATCGCTGTCCCTACTTTTCTATAATTATACTACTATACTTATACTAGTATCTGAAAGGCAATTTAAGAGTCTCGTAAAGAGAATTTAAGCGTCGGGCGTGCATTAGAAGAACTATGAGAGTGGAAGAACCCAGAGAGGTCTGTATGGAAAGAATTTTTTGGAGCTCGGCTCGAGCTCTTAGCCTTATGACGATGCTTTATACGTGGCTGCATATAGAAATAAATGGAGACACATAATCCATAGGAAACTATTCCGAAAAAAATGACCACGACCCTCAGTAATGAGGAAACTGATGCAAGGAGCATACCCCGCAAGGGATCTGGCTTGATGACATAGATAGATTCCATAGTAATGGTAATTGGAGCAGAGTTAAATACAGCAATAAAAACTTATAAAAGACAATAGAACATGATAACACGTAATAAAACCGTGAAATAATCAGAATACTCCATTTAAAAATGTTGGATCTTCGTGTCAAGGCCGAGAGAAAGGGGTCCATTGTTTTACTTGGCGTAACCCACAGCCGTATAACAGTGTATCTGATAATACGATTGTTTGGGCACAAGTTTGAAGATGAGTTACTTACTATTGTTTATATTAAAAAATGTGGAGCATGATTAACTAACGATCTTATACAGATAATAGAAATAATATTCAGAAGAATATCGTAAGAAAGAATGAAAAAGCGGATATTCAACGCGAAAGTTTAAGGATATAGGTACCCAGGAAGACCTATACTATCTTACAATGACCAAAAATACTGTGTCTCTAAAGAACAGGTCAAGTAAGAGTCCGAGAGAGGAACTATGAGAGTGGAGGAAGCCCGAGAGTTCTGTAAAAACTCAAACTCAAATCGTTTATTTTGCATAAACCCTGCGGGGATGTTTACAAATTGTAATATTTACATATTTTTTTTTTTACTTACTAATCTATCACCGGAACGCGTCCTCCACTGAGAAGATCGTGCAGGAAACTCAGCGGGCTTGTCTTTTTTGTCTAACTCTCCATTCATTTCTTTCATCATTTGCTGTATAGATACGAGTACATACATTTTTATATTATACAAAATTATTTATGTGATCCAGCTCCAGTGTGATATCGTGCGACTGAGATATAAGACTAATAATAATATTCATAAATATATGTTATAATATAAAGCTAGAGGATACTGGGTGGACCAGTCTCCACAAACAGCACCCGTTCACAACTACTTGAGCAGCCATCACCTCCCTCGACCATATTAGAGGGAAAGAAGTAACCCGCACCAAAAAGCCACTACAAGCATAATTTTTTTAATGAACATGACCAATCCCATAGTCCAGAGTGCAGTCAGAAGAAAAGAACTTGTTAGAACTTTGTACTCCTTGTCTACCCCTCAAGAGATCTGGCGTGATGATATAGTTAGATAGATACATAAAAAAAAAACACCGTCACGCCTATATTCCCCAAAGGGGGTGGCAGAGGTGTACTGAGTACACCCAATATAGATACATAAATTTTTATTTATACATTTATATCCACACATACAGCTACTTTTACAGAGTATACTCCAACAAATAATAGTAGTGTTACCAACTATTAAAATAAATTATTTTTATTTATAACATATGACCATGCTAGCTGTATTTGTGAATTCGCTCAGAGTACAGTGAAATAATCTTGGTGTCAATAAGATTGATGGTGCGGAGCGCGCGCGTCAGCGGCGTCTCTTTTAGTAAGTTAGTGCGAGCTCGCGGCACCACCACCAGCGGCGGCCAGTGGCACCACCACACGAACCTGTTTGAGACACTTATCCGTATACGTACTAATATTTCCCTATTGTCTATTTTACCCCTTAAAACTTTAAAATATATGAGACAAGTGCGAGGTCGCTCCTATCACTTAATTCATTATACCCGACCACACCCAAAAAAAATAAGAGTCGGATACATCAGTGGGTAAACGGGTACACCCCGTACTATCTCATATATATATACCTAATAAATTTATTTTGTACCGTCTCCAACATAAGACTATACTTAGTTTCATGTGGAGCCCAAATGACTGCGTTACACTCGAGATGACTCCTAACTAGCGCGTTGTACAAGGCTTCAATAGCTTTCATGTCCGTAAATCCTCAAACCATGCGAAGCAAAAATCCAAAAGTTTCTAAAAGCTTGTTTGCATATTTGAACAATGTGATCGCGAAACGTAAGCTCAGCTTAAGCTTTACTCCTAAATCCCTAACATCTGTAACTCTCAACACTGATTTCCCCTCAATAGTGTAGTTCCAAATGATCGGTGAGCGCGATCTGAACAAACCGATAGCTACACACTTTGAGATGTTAAACTCCAAGAGGTTATGGTTACATCACCTCGATAGCCTATCTATATCCCTTTGCAATTTCTGACAGTCGTCTTTACTAATGATAGCAAGAGATAGCTTCAGATCGTCAGCAAATAGCATAGCCTATGCATTTCTTACAATTTTAGGCAGATCGTTTACCATTATTATAAATTGTAATGGACCAAGATTGCTATCTTAACTTACACCAGATCGTGTGTAATACGGTTCCGGTGTCCTGCGTACTCCACATATTGCTATCTGTCTTTCTTATAACTCGCCAAAAAATTGTAGTAGATGCGTTCCCCTGCTAACTTTTTGAGCAATAGGTAATTTTGAATTAGGTTGAATCCTTTTTTTAAATCAAAGTATACAATATCATATTGCTCTCCATTGTCCACAGTTGGTACCACATCGGCCTTATAGTTAAGCAAGTGACTTGTGGTGTTTTTTGCTAGTCTGAACGCATGCTGAGCGTCCGAAAGTTGTCCACTGACCTGTGCGAGTATGCTCTTATGTATAGCAGCCTCGAACACTTTTGCTGGTGTAGACAATATTGCTACCTATTCTGTATCCCTCCACCTTATCGCCTAATCCTTTCTTGGGTACAGGCACGACCCTAGTTAACTTCTATCTCTCTGGGACATAAGTTGTACATGAGGAGTAGCATGCTAATGTGCCGTTGGAGATGTCTAGCCCCATCGAGTATGTATGTCACTATAATATTTAAATTCTCGCGCTATCCAATTTCCTTAGAGATAAACTAGAAGCCGCGAGCGCGCATAAAATTGGAGTAACAAAAACTGCTTGCAATGGGAGGAGATTTTTGTGTTTCTATCTATCTATCTATATCATCACGCCAGATCCCTTGCGGGGTAGGCAGAGAGTACAGAGTTCCAACAGGTTCTTTCCTTACATACCTCTCTAGCTTCCTCCACTCTCATAGTTCGTCTTATACACGCTCGGCGGTTACGGAGACTCTTGACTTGTCCTTCAGATAAGACTCGATCTATTTTTGTGTTTAACTCTAATTACGATGTCGAAAATATATTTGCCCTACATTAAATTGCCAAAAGTAGTTTAAGTATATTTTTTTCTTGAGTTAAATAATTATTATCTACTCCTAATGTCAATATTTACCCCCAAAGAGTAGTCAATTTTTCTGGGCCAACATGGCGCGGGTGGGAAGTGCGGCGTATGCGGGACATTTGTTGAATTTTTGGCTTCACAGTGCGGCGTGCAATGATGCCTGGATGCGGCTTCTGATTTGATTTATTCGAAGGCAATTCCATATCCCCTTCCCAATTCATTGCCGCTCGGAGCGAAATGTAAATCGTTATTTAACGCGTGATCTTAAAAACATAATCTAAATCTGGTGACCCTTAAGGAGCTAATCTTGACGTGTCCATTCAACCATATACCTGGATCTCTCACCTTAGCTACCTACTTTCGAAAATCGACTCTACATCTTCAACCTAGAGTTCAAAGAATGTGCTCTTGTATCCGTGAGAGAGGTCTAGTTTATCTGGACATATTTAATTAACTGCTTGGTTTAATGTAAGAGGGGTTATATAACGGATAGATGTTAGCCCTGCGGCGTCGCTCGCGTTTCCCGTGGGAAATATTATTTAAAGCAGTAATAGTTAAATTGCGTGCAGGATTAGAAATTTCAGTTTAAGTTGTATTTTTTCTAACATAATACCTATTTGTATAACAAGTGACAATTATCACGGAAGGAAGGTGATCCGCGGCATGTTCTCACCAACCCTCCTGATGCCCTTACATTCCTTCTTTCTGATACAGATACCGCATACAGGATCAGACACCGGTCTCGCCGGCGAGGTCGAAGAATCCCTTGCCCGCCGGCCGGTGCAGAGCACCACGGCGAGACACCTAGTATATGTCCTCCCCATAGCGACTGCTCAAGCCGAGGCCGCTCCTCCTTGAGGCGCCCTTAAGATAGTTGCGCCCTAGCCCTTCTGGCTCAAGCGTAGTGGTTGCACGCTCGCTCTCTTGTCCAGTAAAGCTGTAAAGACCCCGCGGCCAACAGCGTAGATTATTTACACATACACAAAAAAGGAAGGTAATTAAAATCCTACAGATATAGTATTTCATGCATTTCAGAACAGGAATGACATTCTGAAGTGGTGGTAGAATCTTTGTTACTTTTCTGAAGATTCATAAATACATTCGGAATTATATTGCTGCCTATTTGACGTAAAGGCGAATAATACGCTTCGGACAACGAGGTCCTGGGTTCAGACCCTAGATCGGACTATAGTTCTTCTTGGTTTTTCTACAAAAAATACAAAATATCAGTCTGGAGTCTGGATTTGTGCCCAGTTTATGGCAAAACGCAACTGACGAGCGTGTATGAGACGAACTAAGAGAGTGGAGAAAGCCAGAGCGGTCTGTAAGGATAGATCCTGTTGGAACTCTGTACTCTCTGCCTACCCCGCAAGGTATCTTGCGTGAGGATATAGTAACTACTTTATAGTTATAGTTAAAGTTGCGCGACTGCGAATAATCCGTCTATTCGAATCATCTACAACTACTAATTTTCTGATTCGACTTGAACATAAGTAATATACTAATTTTTATATTCGAATGCCGACTACTAATTAGTAACTACTAATGGCGATTCGGTTAGATTATCTGCGACTCTCCGACCGATTATGAATGAATTATTCGAATGATTCGCCGCTTCTCGCGCCATTTCCGCGCCAAAACAAATTACGTGTGCGAATGAGTAGTAACAACTAAACTAAATAATAACGCTTCTGCTGGTTTGTGTTTAAAAGTGCGTTTTAATAAAGTTTCTAGTATAGAATTTAATTATAATACGCGCGCGGTAATCAAGTGCTGGAATGAAACAAACGGCTAAAAGTAAATTTTTTAAAAGCGCTTACAGTGCTTCAGCACAAAAAGCGCCCCTAGCGGACGTTGGGGTAAGCTGCAGGCCGAATGATGCTAAGTTATTTTCCTTTGTACTCTGTGGTGCGACCGACAGGTAAATTCATTATTCGTTCGCCGGACTTTATTCATTATTCGTTCATTCGACCAGCAAGTCCAATGGGAGGCAGTTAGTAACTAATTTTCGTGAATCATTCGAATAATTCGAATGTTTTATAAAGTCGAATGAATCGAATGAAATCATTCGCAGTCGCGTACGCTAGTTATAGTCTTCTGACAATTTCACGATCCCCTTATCTCATACGTGTATAAACTATAAAAAAATCCGGTCATGCCTATATTCCCCAAGCGGAGGTAGCAGAGGTGTACTGAGTACACCCACTTTTCGCCGACGATCTAAGGTCCCACGTAGTAGGCAGTCCTTGTATATATGTAATCTATACTGTTTTTTTTTCCTTTTTTTTTTCAAATAATAATGTTGCCACTTAGGAATTTTTCTCATGTCGTGAGTGCGTTTATAATCATCAAAATTCACACACACACACACAAATACTCGGACCGAAACAAATGTTTGTGGGTCACACAAAGATTTGTCACGTGCGGAGATCTAACCCACGACTATTTGACCCAGTGGCGGCTTAAGCTCTTAACCACTGCGCCAATCATTCGTCAAATTATTATAAATTCTAAAATAACTCCGTCTGTTTGACACCTTTTCATGATTAAACCGTCGGACGGATTTTGTTGAAATTTGGCAAGGAGATAGATTGCATTCTGTGGAAAGACATAGACTCTTTTAACTTACAAATCGAAGACGAAGCTGCGGGTAACAGCTAGTTATTTATAAACTATGCTAAGTGATTCTGTCTTAGTTGTAACTTACTGCGTGGAGACTCACGAAGGATGCATTTAGCAATTTAATGGCTCTACAACCAACGTGCATCGACTTAATTTAACAACAACCGGTCAATCCTTCAAAATAAATCACAGAAAATTTAACCTTATCTGTGTTTGATAAAGTAAATATTAGTATGGAATATTTATCTTTGTTGAAACGTTTATTTATGTGTGTAAACTACAGACTACTAAGAATTTATTGAAATCAAGTGATTTAGGTTGTTAAAGTTGTTAAAACATGATCTCACTAGAATGTTGGTCCCTCCATGTATGTCGTACATAATATTATTGGTAGGAAGATTATAGTAAACAATACGCCATAATGTGTTAATTAACATTACAAAACAAAATACTTTTCCATTATATCCAATCCAATCCAATTAAAACAAAATAATTTAATCTATCTAATCTGAAGGACAAGTCAAGAGTCTTCGTAACCGGCGAGCGTGTATGAGACGAACTATGAGAGTGAAGGAAGCCAGAGAGGTCTGTAAGGATAGAACCTGTTGGAACGATGTACTCTCTGCCTACCTGCCTGGATCTGGCGAGATGATATAGATAGATAGATAGATTTAATCTAACCCATTATAGCTATATAAATATAAGACATGCATTTTAGTTCAATGGCAATGGGCGGGCCGCATAGCGCGAAGATCGGACGGGCGTTGGGGCAGAAAGATTCTAGAGTGGAGACCACGTATTGGCAAGCGCAGCGTGGGACGACCACCTGCCAGATGGACCGACGATCTTGTGAAAATCGCAGGAAGTCGTTGGATGCAGGTGGCATCGGACCGGTTACGCTGGAAAGCGATTGGGGAGGCCTATGTTCAGCAGTGGACAAGTATAGGCTGAGATGATGATTTGAGTTCAAAAATAATCACAGACAACATACATTCGAACATAACATTTACCACGAGGAAACAAAAATACTACTTAAGGAATAGGAACAAATACAACTTACTCAACCACATACAATAACTTACGGGGAAAGAAACATAATGTTTGAGGGAGCGAAACTATACAATAACTTACCAAAAATTAAAAGAGTACAGCAGGATTAATGTGTTCAAAACTAAACTTAAGAAATATATATACGAGAAATATTAATAAAATCTTTTAAGAAAAAAGGTAAACCGACTTCAAAAAGCAAAAAATAAATATTTTAAGTCGGTGCTGGTTGGTGCAGTCAGTTATTTGGCACCGACTTCAAATATTTATTTTTTGCTTTTTGAAGTCGGTTTACCTTTTTTCTTAAAAGATTTGTATTTTACAATTTTAAGTGACGAGTGAATTATTTAGTAATATTTATATACCGATACTATATTATTTTTCTGAGTTGTACAGTAAGGTACCTACAGGATTAATATAATGACTATAATAACGGAATCTATACATTCGTGCTGTTCACCGTTAAGGAGTTCCCTCTTGTATCGTAAGTCCAAGGTCCAATACCAATAACATTAAAATAGGACCACCTCAAAACTATCAAGAAAGCAAACAATGCAAAAAGAATCATCAAAATCGGTTCATAAGCAAAGGAGTTATAAAAAAAGGACGAATTATGAACCTCAATTTTTGAAGTTGGCTAATATACTGCTTAGTTCTATAGTAAGGTACCTATAGGATTAACGTAATACCCACAATATCACAATTTACACATGCCTATTGTTTGTCGTTAAGGAGTTCCCTGGTGTATCTTCTAAGCCCAAGACCAATACCAATGAAAATAAAATGGGACCACCTTGGAGCTATACTGAACCCAATGCAAAAAAAAATAATCAACATCGGTCCACAATTGGCGGAAATATCGCTGAACATACATAAAAAAAAAGCATACATACAACCGAACATAGAACCTCCTCCTTTTTGAAGTCGGTTAAAAACAGGAAATAATGACATACTAGGACTTGTGGATAAATACGAAATTTGTGTAGTGTCTGCCGACCCCCCCGATGCCTTGTCATCCCTTCTTTCCGCTCAGAATACGGGCGACGACGACGTAGACGTAGTAGTAGATCCCCTCCCATAGCCGGCGGTTGACCGGTGCGCTTAGTAGTGCACCCGTCCCCCTACAGCGACTGTCCCAACCGAGGGCGCCTCTTCGAGGCGCCCTCGAGTATGTCGCCTCTTGCCCTTCTGGCTGGCTGGAGCGTAGTGGTTGCACGCTCGCCGTTAAAATCCGGTGAAGCTGTAGAGGCCTCGAGGCCAACAGCGTAGATCATTCATACACACACACACACACTGAGATTCAATAACGACGTCAAAGAGACTATGTATGTTCTTATGAGAAATAAAGTTCTTTAAACCTAATAAAGAGCCTTCCTTTGTTTAAAAAAAATCTTTTGGACATGGGGCTTGTAGCGCTGTGTTGACCGTTTGTGGCATTATCATACTCAACTCAACTGAACTATTATAAATGGTCATATTGACTTTTTTTTTAACTTCCTATTCTACCACCGGATTGAAACCCGGCCTCCACTGACAAGTTCCGGCGAGAAACTCAGCGGGCTTGTCTTTTTAGTCTAATTCTCTTTTCATTTTTTTCATCATTTTCTGATGCATACATTTTTCTATTATACAAAATCATTTATGCGATCCAGCTCCAGTGTGATGCCTTACGACTGAGATATAAGACTAATAATAATATTTTAAAAAAATATGTAATAATGATAAAGGATTCTGGGTAGACCAGTCTCCAAAAGCAGCACCCGTTCACGAGTATGACTACTTGAGCAGCCATCACCTCCCTCGACCATATTAGAGGGAAGGAAGTGACCCGCACCAAATAGCCATAGACAATTTAGTAATCATAATTAAGCGTCTCCATGCTCGAAAGGCACGTTAAGCCGTTGGTCCCAGTGACCAAAAAATTTGATAGTCGAGCTAAGTTGGAAGCCTCATAGACGGCTTGATAAGTTCCAACAGCAAGTGGGCATAAACCTGCCTCCACCGCACCGATCTGGGTCCGGGTAGTGGAGTATGACTTAATTCGTCTCACCATGATTTGTGTACTACTCCTTTGCCCAGCATTGCAACGGTATAGAATGATATTGTACTGTTTCGGACATATAGTACATTCAAGTCTAGGACATATAGTACATTCAAGAGTCGGACATATAGTACATTCAAGAGTCTCCGTAACCGGCGAGCGTGTATAAGATCAACTATGAGAGTGGAGGAAGCCAGAAAGGTATGTAAGGAAAGAACCTGTTGGGACTCTGTACTCTCTGCCTACCTCGCAAGGGAACTGGCGTGATGATAGAAATAGATAGATAGATAGTATATTCACAATAATTTTCCTCTACTATTATCAAGACAACTGTACAAAAAATACACCGTCATTCCTATACTCTCTAAGCGGGGGTAGATGAAGTACAAGTACTTTCTACACCCAAATTTCACCGAGGACTTTAAATCCTAATGAAAAAAGGGGGCTAGTCTATTGCAATCAAAGAAAATCCTCAATAACATTGTCTGACTGATTTATGACATTGCTTCAAACGGATTATAATGATAACTCAATCGATTTGATCTGTACAATCTACCTACTGCAAGAGAGACCTTGCGTGATAATAAATAATCTAACATCCCACAAAGTAAATCAACATCAAAACTTGCTACCAAAATCGTTAATAAGTTTGAACATTTTACGTGAAATAATAAAAAATAATTATCACTTGCTTTAACGGTCAAGGAAAACATCGTGAGGAAACCAGCACGCCTAAAAGTTTCTCGAATGTGTGTGAAGTTCGCCAACCCGCACTGGCCCAGCGTGGTGGACTATGGTGTAAGCCCTCTCAGTTTGAGAGGAGGCCCATGCCCAACGGTGGGACAGTTTCTTAACAGGGCTAATATTATATGCTATTGCATTAATTACGATACGTGAAAACATGCGTAAATACAACTGGTAGATCATCAAAACAAATATTTCAAACTCCATGCCGGCGTATATCATTCCACAAGCTCGCAATTCGGCCGCCAGAGGTCGCGACTTGACACATTCGATCACGTACCGACGTACATGAACGTATCTCAGGCAACGATCAAATGCGGGTAGCGTAGATTATGAGTGCAGATACGTCACTTTTGTTGGGGAAAAAACCTATTAAAAGACTAATCCATCCAAAATTGCCACATTATCCTTATTATTAGCTACACGTTTTATTAATGATATTTTATATGTAAGAAACTCTATCCAACTGTAAATAGAAATAATTCAGAAATAAAGCAATTACTCGTCAGTTTTCCACTAATAGAAAAACTAATGTTTTTCTATTCGTGGAATCTCTAATGTGATGCGATTTAAGCTGATTATTTTTTCAGCTTAAAATCGCATCTATAATGTGGCAATAATAGAATTCAGCTACCAGAGGTCGCGACTTGACACTTTATATGCCGACTCCATCACGTACCGGCGTAGATATTTTATTTTATATTTTTAAATAAGGGACAAAAAACAGTTACATGTTCTGCGTTACATAAAAAAAACGGGTAAATTGATACTGGATAAACATATAACCCACAGCTTTGTCCACAAAATAAACTAAAATGCTGTTAAAGAGAACAGTCATGTGCGCTGGCCGACTAAAAGCTAAGTTTAATAATGATCATCTTTTTAAATTGATACTCCGAGTGGACAAAGATATCAACATCAGGAAAATGCGTGTTATATGTTTCCAAGAGCCGACTTAGTAGGACCCGCACACCAGTGTTTGTTCGCCGGGTTCTCGCGAACCCCACGCACCATCGCAGTTCTAGGTACAACATAACATATGTCATTCGTGAGGTCGTGAGGAGACGTGAGAAGGGTTGTTGATGTATGTTTGGAAAGGGGCCTCCTTGTCTCTAATACGATATTTCAGCATAAGGATATACATATGTATACGTGGAGAAGGAATAAACAAAAAAGCATGATAGATTTGATCCTGGTAGAAAACTGTCTCCGAAGCAACCTTCAAGATACGCGTGCATATAGAGGCCCCACTCTTGAATCAGACCACTATCTCATAGTTGCGCGGTTAAGTGGTCTGTTCAGGAAGTGGAAGCACTGGCGAGAGCGTGTCCCCTTCTGAGACATTGAAAAAATAGAGTCCGGGACAAGCTTTTGACACCAGGTTCTTCGGACTCAAATGTAGATGAATGCTGGAATAGTTTAAAAGAGAGTTTGCTAGAATCATCAAGGTTGCTTAAAGAAGCATAGCCCAGCAAAAGGTGATGCATGGTGGGATGTGGAGTTACAAAGCTCCGTAGAAAGCAAGAAAAAAGCGTGGTAAGACTCTGTTTCTTCTTTGAACCTGAATGCCAGTATGACAGAGATGAAGAAAGAAATATGCCGGCAATGCAAGAATGTCACCAAAACTGTAGTGAAAGAAAAGCGTGAAAAAGCCATTGCGATTGAGGAGGAAAGGCTGACGAAGAACTTCGAGAACAAGATCAAACTCTTGTGGAGCAAGGCGAGAAAGGCTCGAGGTGATTCGGCAGGCTCCAGAATGGAAAGGATAAAATCTAAGGATGGTGACATTCTTGCAGACACACAAGCTGTGCTAAACCGGTGGAGTTAATATTTTGGAGAAATGTATGGAGATGCCCCGGATACGAGCCCAGAGGTGAGTTTGCGGCACCAGAATCAACAGAGGACATCACTACGGAAGAAGTTGAATGGGCGATAGGAAGTATGAAAAATGGTAAAACTGCGGGAGTAGACATGATATCTGCCGAAATGATCAAATATGGTGGAACTTGCGTCCAGGACGCCTTCCGGGTCCTTGTAAACCATTGCTGGAGGACCGATAGAGTCCCTACAGATTAGCGCCGCGCAGTCATAGTACCCTTGTATAAAGGCAAAGGCTCACAATATGACTGCGGCAATTACAGAACCATCAGTTTGATAAGCTTGTCAGCCAAGCTGTACCGTAAAATTATTGAACGGAGAATGCGCGAAAAGTCCGATGGAATATTGTGTGAGGCACAAGGGGGTTTCAGGTCCGGAAGAGGATTTTCGGATCAAGTTTTCTCCCTCCGAAACATCGTAGAGAAGCATCTGGCAGTGGGCCGGAAGGATTTCTGCGGTTTTGTGGATCTGGAGAAGGCGTTTGACAGAGTTGTGCGAGACTTTGGGACATTTTGCCAGAGTTTGGTATAGATGGCACTCTGTTGCGAGCCGTAAACACAGCAAGAGCAGAAATATTCAGCAGAAATATTCTTGACGATCGCATACAAGAAATCTTGGATTGGGTAGGCACCCCACAAGAAGGACCGACGACCTGGTGTAGATCGCAGGTATAAGTCCAGAGTTTATAGCTGGTATAAATATAACAATAACCTCGGCGAAATATGGGTGTCTAAAGTACACCTTTACCAACTGCGTTTAGGGAATATAAATACTGTTAATTCTTTCGTCCTTCTTTCTTCCGGAATTTTTTTAACATATTTATAACATTCCGTAAATGTAGAAGTAACCGTTATAAATACAGTACTTAAATTTTATTGCAATGTCTGAATTTAAAAAGTCAATATATGACACATAAACATATTAACATACTAACAAACTTAATAATTACTTTGTATAAGAATCTCTATAAATTTTAATTAGAAAATTTGTTGATTCTTATATTTTAATAATGTTGTGTAACTAGCGTGTTATTGTAGTAATGTTAATTTTATAGAAGCTTATTGTGTATTATTATTATTATTAGTATGAAAAGTCAAGTCAAGTCAGTCGGAAGCAACATCGATACATAAGATTTCGTGTGGTGATTTCAATACTGGGCTCTTTCTTATTCGCTTTAATCAATTAAAACTGAGCGCGTTACGGTAACATCGTGAAATGACTCTTTAATGGTTCTCCAGTAGCATACAGGGCCCTAAGTCAGTTATTGCAATTTTAATAAAATTGTTGATCATTGACATCATAATTGTTAGTTTTGACAGTTTTCAATTTACTAATTCAATGCTTTCCAATTCTTATGGTACCTTACAATATTTTTTATGGTTTTCCATAATCGTAGATACAATTTCCGACAATTTTCAAACAATTTCCGACTTTTACCACAGTTGTAATTGAACGATTTTTGTAGCATGTCATAATTACAAAACACTTAAAAAATAGCAGACTTGGGGCACAGTACCATTACAGGATAATTGTACAAAATTATCGTAAGGCACCGCATTTGGTCCTTTATTTATACTAATATTATGAAAAGGCAAGATTTGCTTGTTTGTAATCAATAAACTCTGAAACTACTGAACCAATTTTATTTTTTTCACTATTAGATAGCTACTTTATCCAGAAGTAACATAGACATGTATGTACAACATTTTATCTACGACTCCCACACATTAACGAATCTGCGGTTTGACTCTATGCCGATTGCTTCCGGTAATGGTTTATGACATTTGTCTTGGAGCACGCGTCGTGGAATCTTCAAGTAGGTAAGCATCAGTACAAATCAAATCAAATCAGTTTATTTTGTGAAACATAGGTTAAGCTTAAATTAAGCTTATATACAGGTATATTAATTTTATTTTAATATAGCAGTGACAGCCTGGTGGTTGGACCGTTGGACTGCAAAGTCAGAGGTCTCGGGTTCAAACCCAGGCATGCGCCTGTCTTTGCGAAAGCATGTGCATATTAAAAATTAATTATCATTTGCTTTAACAGTGAAGGAAATCATCGTGAGGAAACGTGCATGCCTATGAGTTTCTCGAAGGTGTGTGAAGTTCACCAACCCGCACTGAGCCAGCGTGGTGGATGATGGCCTGAACCCTCTCAGTTTGAGAGGAGGTGCTCTACGGTGGGACAGTTTCTTAACAGGGCTAATATATATTTTTCCGCGGCTTCACACCCGTTCGGCAACAGCGCCACTTATCAGGTCTATATTACTTCTGGATAATATAGCTTTTTAAAGGTGAAAGAATAAATAAAATCGGCTCTGCAGTTTCACAGTTTATCAATTACAAACATTTTTTTTAGTATATAGATGTCACACATTAGCGAGTCTGTATTTCTACTCTATGATGATTGCTACTGGTAATGGTTTATGACATTTGTCTTTGAGCGCGCGTCGTGGAATCCTCAAGTACGCATCGGTACACTCGGGCAAAGTAATCTTATGATAAATTTGCGAGCTATGGAAAGGGCTATTCCATGCTCGGAGTTTATCTCAAGCATAGAATCCATTCTATACATAGAACGAAGTCCGGTCACATTAGCCGAACAACCGATGACCTCTGGGACAAACGAGTTCTTGAGTGGAAACCACGGACTGGCAAACGTAATGCAGGACGCCCTCAGGCTAGGTGGAGCGATGACCTTCGTAGGGCGGCTGGCAGAAACTGGATGCGAGTAGCCGAGGATCGTACCCAGTGGCATACACTTGGAGAAGCCTATGTCTAGCAGTGGACTGCTATAGGCTGAAGATGATGATGAAATTTGCGATCCACCCCGCCTTCGCGTGGGTACCACGGACAATATCGATATACTTCAAGCAATTTGTACGAAATATACATCTATAGACACTAATCTATACAAACTACCGAATATTTTAAAGAGGTTTAGTTATATGTTTCTTGAAGGTTATATCTGGAACGACTGATCCGATTCTAATTTTTTAAACGTAGCTCCACACTAGGATTTATTCCTGTGTCGTGGGTGAGTTTACAAACACGAAAATTCACATACACCAATACCCGACTGGAACAAATAATTGTGGATCACACAAAGATTTGGCCCGTGCGGAGATCGAACCCGCGACTTTTAGACACAGTGGGTGGAGTTGCTTAAGCTCTTAACTACTGCGTTAAATCGTCCGTCTGAAAATTCTTTCACTGTTCTACACTTTCACCTTATTCCTGAGTGTTATACGCTATTTTATTATGATATAAAATAGGCAAATTACAAAATAACCGTGTGCGAAGCCGCGGACTACGCCTAGTAAATTCTCCAAGCGGGGGAGGTGGAAGTGAACCGTGTGCTTTTCAGTGTAATTTTCGCCGATGATGTAAGGTCCCATGTACTAGGGGCGAGCCTATTGCCATATACCGGGCACAATTCGAGAATCCGGACTGACATTGAGAATTTTTTGTGAAAGTGGAATTTGGTTTTTCCTACTCCTCCTGTCTTTCTTTCTAATTAAATTTGTTGCGGGTTCCAAAACAATTAAAGCGCTTTTAGCGAGACCCCAAGGTTCAAACCTTGGTGTCATCTAACAAGACCATATTGGATCCTGGGTTACAAGAGTAACAACGGTGGGAATATGTGGCGGGCTTAGTACCAAAGAAAAAAATAATACCAGGCACAATTGGCTGAAATTGCGAATTTTTTGATAGAAAAACTACATTTGTCCGCCCTAAGATTCGAACCTAGGACCTCGTGATCGCAAAGCATATTATTCGACACTAGACCAACGAGGCAGTCTTTTAACCTATCTATATCATCACGCCAGATCCCTTGCGGAGTAGGCAGAGCGTACAGTACAGAGTTCCAACAAGCTCTTTACTTACAGACCTCTCTGGCTTTTTGCAATCCCATAGCCTTTTAATATTATATAATAGTCTATTGTAGAGTTTAGTTGGCAACCCTAAGGATGTTTGTTGTGCATGTATTATGTCAGTATAATCACTATACGCAGAGTTGCATCTAACATTTTGATAATATCAATAAATATAAACATATAAAGTGTTAATACTATTGGTTTGTTGAATAATATGTCGAATAGTTATGTTTCTTATAAGGAAATGATGTTGTGTTGCATCGATGTTATTACTTTACATATTTTTATACTCCCTCACGACCGTTAATCTATAAGGGGTTGACAAAGTTGGGAATACTAATAATTCTTTTGTAATTTTTGTTAAAAAAGTACGGAGACTGGAATTGTGCATTGCTAGCCATGCACAATTCAATCATGGCGATGAGATTTCATTTTTTTTTTATAAATTCGTAGCCCCACACTAGGAATTATTTCTGTCTCGTGGGTGCGTTTACAAAAATGAATACTCACATACACAAATACCTAAACTGGAACAAATAATTGTGTATCACACAAATATTAGGGAATTATTTAAAAGAGTAAAATGCTTGGATAGATGCTATTCCAGCTCCACGTGAGTCATGACAACCTATTCAACAGTTATTAGTTTATTTCCTCTCTTCCTTCTATTAATTTAACATAATGTCATTTTTTGTGTACTTTTTTTTTGTAAATGAGGGAACCATGTCGCCATTCTCATAAATAGTATAATTTGCTTTTTTAACTTAGACTCACCTGATGACCAACCTATATTGTTCTCCAATACCCCACAACAAAATGTAGATGAAAAAGTTTGTAAAATTTTTATTTTAAAAGAGTAACCGTGGAGTTTCTTGCCGTTCCTCTCCACAGGAATGACATTCCGAAGTGGCGGTAGAGTCTTTGTTACTTTTCTGACGATTCATAAATACTGTACATGAATAAAAAATATTCTGATTCTGATTCTGAACGTAGAAATCGCGGTATGTGTGTGTGAACACAAAATCTTTTTTAGAACAAGATTTATACATCATTTTTATGGCAAATCATAACTATCAAAAGAAATAAAATTGAAATTTTGCTATTAATATTTTAATTCTTCCACTCTTGAAAATTCAACCTTAGGGCCGGGTAGTCCCATAAAAAGTCCTAGAAAATTTTTCTATACATTTTTTAAACTGACAACGATGTTATGTTTCTGATTTTGTCCGAGTGTACTGTATTGCGGGCTCCTGACCACGAGGTCATCTCAAACCATGCGCCTGCTGACATCATTAGTGCACCGGTAACATGATTATAAATACATATTACTAGCCACAGTAACATGCGTAATGAAATACCTGTTACTAACTAAAATTATTCAAACTCATAACTTGTTGCGTTCGAATCCTATATAAATGGAAACTAAATTAAGGGATCTGGCGTGATGATTCAGATAAATAGACAGAAATGTACTTAGTAGCTGTCTGGTGTTTTAAATTGTGCCTTGTGTAATCCAATTTAAAGAATATATTCGTGACAACATGAAGGAACACAAAACTTTTAATTTTTCGAAGTGTGCGAAATTTTAAAAATATTTTAATGTCAAATCGTCCTTATTATCAATTTAAATTTCGTTCAAATTATGCTATTTTTCTTCTTGCATACAAATTAATTTATTTTGTTTCTTTTTTTGCTCGGTTATTTTTTTAAAACGGTACGATGTTACGTGTCCGATTGTACTATAATTGCATGCTCCTGATCTCAAGGTCATCTCAAGCCAGGCATCGTCCTTAGTGCACCGGTAACATGATTATAAATACCTATTACCGTCCTCAGTAATGCAATACCTGTTACGTCCCTTCCGATGCCTTTCGCGCCTATAAAAAAGGCGACGACCCACTTTATCAGAAGCGCGTCCAAGCCCCCAAACCTCCTAAACGTAGCCGCCGCCGACTGACCTGACTCCATTACCATCAGCCGTTATCGCCGCCCGTGGCATATTCTCACCGATTCTCCCGATGCCCGTACCTCTTTTCAAATACAGACACCGCATACAAGATCTAATACCGACCTCGCGGCGAGGTCAACCCCGCCGGCTGGTGCAGAGCACCATGGCGAGACACCTAATATTGAGCCTCCTTAGGCTAGTTGTCCCCTTGCCCTTGCGGCTGAAGTGTAGTTGTGGCACACCCTCTTCCATAGTGAATCAGTCATCATCATCATCCTCACCTCCCACTGCTGAGTGTAGGCCTTTCCTCTATCACGCCATTCGTTCCGGTCCTATGCTAGTCCACAATTTTTCGGCCACCTTCACGATGCCATCGCTTCATCTAGCTGATAATCTGCCTTTATAGTCTGCCTGTCACGGCCTTTTTTTTATCTGGGAATATCCTGCATAGGACTTCCGCGAGCCTCGGGGGACGCTCGCGGGGCGTGTCGGATTATTACCGACTAAAAACCCCAGGGTGGCCGACATCAGCACTTTGGAGCGGCTCCGGGATTTTCGTATGGAACGCACCGGTGCCCCTCTTGTGCCACGCTTTGAAGAGCCCACCTTAGAGGGGAGACTTAATGATACGCTCCCCCCAGCACCAACGATGTGCTCACGGCCACACGGTCACGTGGGCCACATCACGCCGCCGTCCTCCTCGGGGTCGCTCGTGAAGAACGCTCAAGGCCCCGTCCCTTGCGTCCGCGACCCCGAAGGTCCCCCTGCTGATGTTGGTGCAGGAGGGTCCCCCCCCCAACATCAGAAGGGGGGCCTTCCTGCCAAATATTACGGCGGGAGACGCGAATTAGCGCGTATTCTTAAGCCCCGGGCTATTGGGCTGGGGGGCCTGGGCGGGCTGTGCCTCCGCCCCAACGCCATCGAGCAGGACCGGCCGTCTCCCGATCCCGCTCGGCCTCCTCCTTCTGGGACATCACAGTCTCGCAGAAGGAGGATACGGCCCTCCACGCTGATTCCCCTGCCAGCATAGCCGCTACTATTGCCGGTAGGGAGAGGACCAGTCCGATCCGGTCGACCAGGATCCGCCGCTCGGAGGCCCACGCTGGGCACTCTTCGAGCTTGTGCTGGGCGGAATCCTGGTCCCCACCGTAGTGGTGACAGGTGGTCGTCGCCTCGCGTCCGATCTTCCTCAGATAATCACCGAAACAACCGGGACCGGTGATTATCTGAGTAAGCCTATAGGTGACACTCTGTCACGGCCTTGGTACAACTGCTGTCGTCCCGCCCCATCTCCACTTTAACCTCGTGATCCGTTTACCAACATCTTCAACTTTAGTCCGCTTTCGGATTTCTATGTTAGGTATTCGTTCGGCAAGGGAGATGCCCAACATGGCTCCCTCGATGGCTCTTTGTGCCACTCTGATTTTATATAGGCTGCCTTTTTGTAGGCGACCAGGTCTCGCCACCATAAGTTACGTACTATGTAATATGCAATACATCAGACTTCACTGACCTACTGCTGGACAAAGGCTTTCACTAATCGAGGTGAGACAGATTAGGTCATACTTCACCAAGCGGACCCAGAGCGGTGAGTGGAAACAGGTTTATGGCCACCTACCTTTAGAACTTATCAAGCCTCCCCATAAAGTTTCCAACTCGGCTTAACTACTGTGACATGGAGTAGTTACAAGGACCTAACACTTAACGTGCCTTCCGGGGCACGTCATCATCATCATCATATCAGTCTATTTTTGTCCACTGCTGAACATAGGCCTCCCCAATCGCTCTCCAGCGCAGCCGGTCCGATGCCACCTGTATCCAACGACTTCCTGCGATCCTCACAAGATCGTCGGTCCATCTGGTAGGTGGCCGTCCCACGCTGCGCTTGCCAATACGTGGTCTCCACTCTAGAATCTTTGTGCCCTAACGCCTGTCCGATCTTCGCGCTATATGGCCCGCCCATTGCCACTTCAGCTTACTAATCCTATGGGCTATGTCGGTGACTTTAATTCTTCTACGAATCTCCTTATTTCTGATTCGATCACGTAGGAAAACGCCGAGCATAGCTCTTTCCAGAGCTCGCTGAGCAACTCTGAGCTCTTTTATGATACCTTTTGTAAGAGACCACGTTTCTGATCCGTATGTCATCACTGGCAACACACATTGACTAAAAACCTTTAGTCTTGAGGCACTGAGGTACCCGGGGTACGTAAACGCTCGAAAATGGTAATGCAAGTATATTAATAACTCACGCTTCAGTAAAGTATTCTTGTATTGTAGATGCTTTTAGAACTCGACGAGTCCAACGAACAAAGTACTTTAATCCAGTGTTTACATTTCGCATAAATAACCTTATCGAAGGGCACAAAAGTTGCAAATGCCATTTATTTTGTTTGGCATATGTAACTTAGTTCTATGGACCGTCGAAATGGTTTAACAAATTGAGTAACATGCAACAATGCAAAGATATTCATTACCTATTTATCACATCAAAAGATGTCCGCTTTATAGGGCGAGTATGATTTATCGAAGTTCAAAGATTAACGAGGGAATCTATTTAACAATATGTCGAAATATGTCTGACCTGGGGAGTTCATTATTAATGGGTTTATTTATTAACCAGCCTTACAATAAATTACAAGCCGATTTAAAGCCGAAGTACTGTGGTTCGGACAGGTAAAGAATGCCCGTAGAAAGAATGAATCAGAATCGTAATATTTCGTATATCGTATTCATGTAAACCATTATAGCATTTATGAATCGACACAGAAGTAACAAAGACTCTTCCGAAAGGCATTCCTCCGGAGAAGAGCAAGAAATTCCATGGTTGCCCTTTAAAATAAACACCTTCACGCCTATATTTCCCGAACGGGGGTGGCAGAGGTGTACTGTGTACACCCACTTTACGCCGACGATGTTCAGTCCCATGTAATAGAGGGCGAGCCTAATGCCGTATAACGGACACAACCCAGACTCCGGACGGATACTGAGAACTACAATTGTCCATCCATTTTCAAATAAAATGGTTTTTATTTTTCTGTTATATTAGTAGTTATGGGGTAGTGGAAAGCCTTAGAGTAAGGACTAAAGGTAATACTAATAACAATGTTGAGTAGTCTATTAAAAAATATAAGTATTTTTTGAGGTATATTATTCATTTGCGATCTGTTTGCGGATGCATGGAGTGATATTTTTTCTGAGAATCTGAGGTATTTTAAGGGACTACACATCCATACTTTTAATTATTCTGTTTTTTATATTTTCCTTTATACTATCGTAAATAATGTACCTGCCTGTGTGTTATGGTGTTAGTATGTAAATAAATAAACAAATAACTTATGTTACTACTCAACTACAAAACAACAATTATGACATAGCTAAGGAATTTTTATTACGAATAGGATATTATCTTACCCGCTTCTATGTGAGGTTATAAAAGTCAGATCATAGATGTGTCTAACATAATAAACATACTACACGACCGTTTTCCCAAGAAGGGTTTGTCAGAGACGGTCGAAACAATTATTACAAGCGACCACATTTTATTATTTCAATAAAGCCCAGACTAAGAATTCTAATAATAGTAAGAAGTATGAATTCTATGATGCGTGGATGCGTTTACAAACACGGAATTCACATACACAAACACCCAGACCGAAACAAACATTTGTGAGTCACACCAAGACTACCAACCCCGTAAGGAATCTGGCGTGATAATAGAATCAGCATCAGCATTATTTTGTTATTCATGTAAACCATTCTAGTATTTACGAATCGTTAGAAAAGTAACAAAGACTCTACCACCACATCGGAATGTCATTCCGAGAATTGTCATTGGAGAAGAAGGGCAAGAAACTTCACGGTTACTCTTTTAAAATAAATAATTTGCAAACTTTTTCATCTACCTTTTGTGGTATGGGAGAACAATGTAGGTTAGTCATCAGGTGAGTCTAAGTCTAAATAAAGCAAATTATACTATTTATGAGAAGGGCTACATGGTTCCCACATTAACAAAAAAAAGTACCCAAAAAATGGCATTATGTTAAATTAATAGAAGGAAGAGATGGAATGTTAAATAATAACAGTTGAATAGGTTGTCATTACTCAAGTGGAGCTGGAATAGCATCTATCCAAGCAATATGATATGGAAAGATAGACAGACACCACATGCAGTCCGTACATTATTTAGTCATAAGCTTTCATGGAACTACTTGTGCGTTGGAAACTAAACATTATTATTATAAGACACGCTCAACGTTTACGGAGACTCTTGACTTGCCCTTCAGATAAGACACGGTCTATTTGGTCATTGTAAGATAGTATAGTTCCCCGGTACCTACATCCTTCCACTTTCGCATTGTATATATGTTTTGCCATTCTTTCTATATGCCCGAACCAACGGAGCATTTCTCATCTTTACACTGACGCCAAATTTCATACCTACGCGCTTTCTTACTACGCTGCTGCGAATGCCGTCGGTCTGCTTGACTCCGCACACCTTCTGCAGAGCTCGCATTTCGACCGCATTTATCCTGCTTTCATTCTACTTCTTACACACCCAGCTCTCACTACCTTATAACAGCGTTGGGAAAAGCACTTCGTTATGCATGGCCAGCTGCGCCTTTTGGCTTAAGTGCCAGATCCCAAGAAGCTTCCATCGCACTATTAACTCTATTCCCTGCATATACCATTGCGGTATTTTGTAATGTTTCTACGTACTAAAGAAGATATAGAAAATAGCACACAACTTGTTGACAGCGGGGTAAGCTATGTTTGTGTTTTCATAGATAACTATAAAGGTTTGGTCACATTGCCGACGGAGCCCGACGGAGGCGCGACGCTGGCGGATAGCAGCGCGGCGCGTACGTCACACTACGGGCGCAACGTCGCGCTGACAGGGCGGCCGCCATGTTGCTGTCAACGTCTAAAATTCAAAAACAACACGAGCTTTCTCGCGTGTTGGCGTGTCGCTCCTTGGATCGCGTGCGATGCGTTCCTCAAACTCAAATCGTTTATTTTTGCATAAATCCTGCGGGGGTGTTTACAAAGTGTCATATTTAAATATATTTAACTTACTAATCTACCACTGCATCGGAACGCGGGCTCCACTGAGAACACCCGGCGAGAAACTCAGCGTGCTTGTCTTTTTTATTTAATTCTCCATTAATTTCTTTTTTCATCATTTTTTGTATAGATACAAACATTTGTATATTATACAAAATCATACTGAGTGACTATTTTTAAATATATGTTATAATGAGAAGCTAGAGGATTCTGGGAGGACCAGTCTCCTCCCCCGTCCCGCTGTCGCTGTGCTTCGTATCGCATGCGATGCGGTTCAATCCCATTGCTAATTAGGAGGATAGAATACAGGATATTATATTTGCGTTTGACTAACAGTCACAAATACTAGAGTCCCACTCACACGCGTATTAGCATCTCGCTTCCGCCGTGGTTCAGTTCTAATTGCGCCAGGCGTGAAGGCAGCGGGTCGTGACGTTTGCAGTGCGGTGTCTTCCGTACATTTCAGTACATTACAACTCCCCAGGACGCGCCGCGCTGCGTTGGCTATGTGACGAAACCTTAATCGTGTTCACAAACCCACGGACAACTTGACAAGTGCATGTGTCAAAACGAAAAGAGTGATACCAGCTCAAGCCCACTAGTGCAGAGCTAACAACTAAATTTATAATATCAATACGAAGTACGGATTACACTTTGTACGACCTAGAATTAGAAGTCAGGACATCATGATCGCTACACGCATTATTCGCTACTAGACCAATGAAGCAGTCTCTTTAGAAGATCATTTATTCCATACTGGCTGTACCCGCATTTTCATACGCGTTTTCAGGCGAGTATTTCTATATATAATCTTGATATAATCTATATTCTTGCCTAATTTGATGAAAATCTCTTCAGTGGTGTAAGCGTGAAAACGTAACAGACAAATAGACAGAGTTACTTTCGAATTTATAATATTACGGTGAATAAAATATTAGTATCTCAGTAAAACAGTATCTCCGTCCATATAAAGGTATATTTCTCAATAAGTCTGCACTCGAACGTGCGGCAGGCACCTTAACACCCTAGAGCGAACTCCAAAAAATTTAGTTAAGGTAATTTATACGATAACTCAATAGCATATACCTACTAAACAATTATATAAAAATATCAGACAATACTGTCTCAATGCTTAGCAAAGGCCTTCTCTCAAAAATCATGGTGAGAGAGATTAGGTTATACTCCACCATGCAGACCAGTGCGTGGCAGTGGAGGGAGGTTGGTGGCCACCTGCTGATGGAACTTATCAAGCTGCCTGTAAGGCTTCCAACTTGACTTAACATTACATCACGTGGTAACGGGAATCAACAGCTTAACGTGTCTTCCGAAGCACGGAGACGTTCGAATATTAAAATGCTACAAACGGTCACCCATCTTAAACTGACCGAGACAAACGCTGCTTAACCTTGATGATCACTAAGAACACCGCCACACAGCACTATGAGCGCCTCTGAATGAATATAAACCAAAACAAATTATTACATTGTTCATAATACTGTAGGTAGTACGCATTTGATTCGCGAAGGTTCTTTACAATGCAATTATGTTTGGTTTAACAGAGGTGGAGATTTATTGAAGTGCTTTGTCGAGGATCTCTGCCTACCTGATTGGTGTTAAGCTTTGAAGCACCCACGCGGTATTTAGTCATCGTTACAAGGATTATTAGTTTGTATCTCAGTGGAATTCACAGTAGCTAAACTGTTGATATTAAACACAAATAAAAGTAAAAAAATAAAAAATGCGTGTATGCAGTCAGGTAATGATACAATTTAAAGCAGCCAATCAAAATCATCATCATCATCTCAGCCTATACTCGTCCACTGCTGAACATAGGCCTTCCCAATAGCTCTCCAGCGTAACCGGTCCGATGCCGCCTGCATCTAACGACTTCCTGCGAGCTTCACAAGATTGTCGGTCTATCTAGTAGGCGATTGCCCCACGCTGTGTTTGCCAATACGTGGTCTCCACTCTAGAATCTTACTGCCCCAACGCCCGTCCGATTTTCCGCTATGTGGCCCGCCCATTGCCACTTCAACTTGCTAATCCTATGGGCTATGTCAGTGACCTTGCTTCTTCTACAAATCTCTTTATTACTGATTCGATCACGCAGACAAACGTCAAGAATAGCTCTTTCCATAGCTCGCTGAGCAACTCTTTTTTATTAGACCTATTGTAAGAGACAAGTTAAGGCTCCGTAACCGGCGAGCGTGTATGAGGCGAACTATGAGAGTAGAGGAAGCCAGAGAGGTATATAAGGAAAGACCATTCCAACAGGTGGAACTCTGTACTCTCTACATTCCGCAAGCGAACTGGCGTGATATAGTCAAGAAAGACCTGTGTATCTGCAATGCCTCCGAACACGACACGTCCGACAGAGCGAAGTGGAAGAAGAAAATTAAGAAGGCAGACCCCACCATCAGATGGGAATAATAATTGCCAAGGAGAGAGAGAGAGAGTAAGAGACCACGTCTCTGATCCGTAAATTAAATTTGTACACAAAATTTGTGTCTGTGCTGTTGGCCGTTAAGAAGTTCCTGCATCTGGAGCCAATCCTGAGTGAACAATCAGGTCATGCTGGAACAGTAATCGGAACTGAAGCTACATATTAACTCCGTAGGATAAGAGGGAATGGTTTTGTAGGTCAGATTGTATGACGTGACATAAGAAAAGAAACTAACATATCAAATCAAATAGAAGCTTGTAAAGATCATATATCTATCTATCTATATCATCACGCCAGATCCCTTACGGGGTAGGCAGAGAGTACAGAGTTCCAACAGGCTCTTTCCTTACATACCTCTCTGGCTTGCTCTACTCTCATAGTTCGTCTTATACACGCACGCCGGTTACGGAGACTCCTGACTGGTCGTTCAGATAAGACCCAGTCTATTTGGTCATATATAATTACTCTTATCTATCTATCCCTTGTGAGGTAGGCAAAAAGTACAGTTTCATCAGATAACTTCATTACTTACACCTCTCTGGCTTCCTCCACTCTCATAGTTCGTCTCACACATGCTCGCCGGTTACGGAGACTTCAGATAAGACACGGTCTATTTGGTCATAAATACGAGTAATAACGAGAAACATTTATTTTATTTTGTTATAGCAGTTTCCTGCGACTTCCTAGCAACACAACAACAGCCTTCCTAACAACAGCCACACCTACCGGGTCTGACTATATCTAAGAATCATCCAGGTGACCCCACAAAAAATCATCAAAATTGGTCTAACCGGCTAACGTGCTTTCCAAAGCACGGAAACACTGGAATATAAAAATGTCACAAACGGTCACCCATCTCAGACCGACCGAACCGAACGCAGCTTAGCCTTGGTGATTACTAAGAACACCGCTGTCGCGCAGCGCTCCAATCTCATTCACTTCGATATTAAAATACTAAATTTAATTTAAAAATTAATAATGTTTTTGTTCAACCATAGCTTTTGGCCATAATGACAAACCTTGAACACAATTGGTCTCAAATTCGATAGAGGTATTCAAATTACCCATCTAAGTGCTCTAGGATGTATGAAAATAATAATAAAGTGAAAAAAATCTGGCTTAATAACCGTTCGAGACCTTGGTTGGGCTTATTCGAGCTAAGTGCAGAAACTGAAGGTCTTAAGAGCTTCGCCGGATTAGATAGTGAGCGTCCAAAGAGGGCCCCAGGCGATATTTAGCGTGATTATAAAGATAGAGATAATATTGCCTCGTTGCCTTTGACTACCTCATGGATCTAGTTGGGAATAATGCGCTTTGCGAATGTGATCACGAGGGCTCAAATCCTAGTCTTTTAACTTTGACTTTATTTCATAACCTAACATCGTTGGCGAAAAGTGGATATACGTACACCTCTGCCACCTCCGCTTGGGGAATATAAGCGTGATGGTGTTAGATAAGATTGCAATTTACAAATAATAGGTAAAATTTTAAAAATATTTTTAACCCTAACAAGAATGCCCTATCTTAGTCGAGGAGTTACTATAGCCATCTTCCGGCTTCAACAGACCACCTCCATGATACCATATGATTGCATTGTTGAGTTACACAGAATAACCACGTTTCAGCTCAACCGGATGCCTTGTTGGCATCCGGTTGAGCTGTGAGTTGGATCAGGTAAAAAATTAATTAAAAATTTAAAACCGGAGAGACAGACAAACGAATCTAATTAAATAAAACTAGCTACCTATCTATATCATCACGCCAGATACCTTTCAGGGTAGACCGAGAGAACAGAATGTCACCAGGTTCTTCACTCTTGCATCCTTTACTCTTTTTACGGAGACTCTTGACTTGCCCTTCAGATAAGATACGGCTTATTTGGTAATGGTAAGATAGAATGACACAAATGAAACCAATATCTTAAATAAAAACTTATAAATAAATCTATCTTTATCCTTTTTCGCCAAATTCCTTGCTGGGCAGATAGGGAGCACTGAGTTTCAACAGCATTTTCCTTACAGTCTTCTTTCGTTTCCTTCCCTCTCATAGTTCGTCTTATACACGCTCGCGATACTCTATGGGATTATAATTAATCCACTCATATTATAATGTATCTGCCATATCAGTACCCTTCTTAACAAACCATTTATTCTCATATCCTTCCACAGATTAATACATAAATAATAATCGCAAATTACACGTATTGTACTAACACAAAAACGCGGTAGCAATCCTTTAAATCAAACAAAATAATAATATAACAATAAATAATTTCAATACAATAATTATTCGGTATTTAAACTTGACCTCAGATTGACAATCGTTGTACTCGTATTATTGTATATATCATTATATTTTTTTTCTTTATTGAATTTAATTCAACAAAGTGTTGTATCAACGACCTTTTTGTGTTACTTCCGAATGTATGAGCTATTAATAGGGTTAAGGTTGTTAAAGCATTTATATGATGTGGTTCAGTACAAGACGCATAGCTGAAATAATAATCATCCTCCTCCTTGCGTCGTTTCCTCAGTGCTGAGAGTCTTGACCTCCGATGAGGGATGCAAACAGTATTCCCTTTTGCACGACATCTTTCCATCTTGTGCGATTTCTGGCAGTGTGGAGAGCTGCATGTACTTAGGTGTCAAGTGTTGAGCGAATCTGATCGGTCCAACGTCTCGGGCTGCGGCCCCGAGGTCTCTTTCCTTCGATATTCCCTGTGACTAGAAGTCTTTCTCGACTGTCTGGGTTTTTACGTGCTATGTGAACGAAGTACTCGTGCGTAGTAGAGTGCGGCGAAGACAGATCGATGTTGGTCTTGTCTTGATTTTCAGTTGCCGCAGTATAGATACGTTTGTCCTTTTCGCAGTCGAGGAGATTCATAGCATGTTTCTCCAGTACCACATTTCGAAAGCATCAATGTGCTTACGATCTGATGCTTTAAGAGTTCATGTTTCCACTCCATACAAGAAAATGAAGAAGATCAGAGTATGAACGAGTTTTATTTTTGTTGTTTGTGTAATGTTTCGATCTCTCCAGATTATTTGCATCTGGCCCATGGCACTCTTTACTATTCCAACGCGCCTCCGTATTTCTGGTTCACTACAGCCGGTGTTATTTATGTTGGACCCCAGGTAAATAAAATTGCCCACTGTTTCCAAGTTGAGTGCTCCCGTAAGTTCCAATTTACTTGATCCGTCAACCGGTCATTTTAACCTTTGTCTTGTTTATTGCAAGGCCCAATTCTGCAATTTCTCCAAAGAAATAATAATAATTGCACTGATTTAAATGACGTAGATGTATTGTAGATGAGTTTACAAACGACAAATTCACTTATTCAAATACCTAAAGTAAAATAAAAAAAACCCTGCTAGGTGAAGGAATAAGGAGCACAAAGAAAGCCCAAATTTTTCGTAAGAATTATTTTTTTGAAAGGTGTTGACACTAACTCGTTGTTTTTGTAGCACAGCGAGTGAAGCAATCATTAGCTTCTGAGTTAGAATGCTACGTCAAACAAAATGCATTTTTTTCTATTAAAAATATCCAGTGTCAGTTCGAAGTCCAATTATATTGAAAATACACTAATTACACCGGCTGCGATAAGTAAGTGTGCACAGTACACCTTAGCCACCCCTGTATGGGGAATATAGTTGTGACGATATTTATTTTGAATCTAGAAGCTCAAGCCTGACCGTAACCTTGGTTCTGACCACAAGGCCATCGTTCAAATTAAAAAAGATTAATAACAATAATTAAAACTACGGAACCCTAACGCGTGGGCTGCGTATAATAGACATCATTATTACAATACGAGTGCTAGTGATGTGCCCGCGGATACATATTATGATATTAATAAGCAGAACTGAATAGATGAACGGTTACATAAATGAGAGAGCCATGCAGTATTTACATATACAAACAATATTTTCACGATCATTATCCTTTTTTTTATGGGAAATCCCATGAACTTCCGCCAGCTTCGGGGGAAGCTAGCGGGGCATATCGGAGTCCTACCGCCTTAAATTCCATTGTGGCCAGCATCGACACTGTGGAGGGCCTCCGGGATCTCCGCTAGGAATGTTTCGGTGCCGTGTCGTGCTGCGAAGAGCCCACCATCAGGAAGAGCCTATGAGACCGCTGGCCCCTCCACCGACGTGGTGCTCACAGCTGCGTGGGTCACACCTTCGTCCTCCTGGGGTCATTTCACAATCATTATCCTAGACCATCCAGTCAGACATAACGTCTAGAATTGCCAAAATTAGTTGGCAAACGGCGAGGCACTTCACTCGAAGAACTGACGGGCCTTGGAATAAAAAGTGCTCCAGTGGCGATCACATACCGGAAAATGCAGAGTGGGCAGTACTTCAATAAAATAGACCAATGAAAGTCATTGGTAAAAGCTGAAGGCGTACAGCGAAGAACCGGTCGTTGCAGCCATCGTTGGGGTTGGTCTTTGTACAGCAGTAGACGTTTCGGTTGATTATGAATGATGAATCCAGCCATCGTTGAATGGACAGGCTAAAATAAAATTATAGGTACTAAAATAATCAGCTTATATTATCTCACCGCTAAGCAAATGACCTCTCTCACATCTCTCACACTCTCTCTGTCAGGAGGTGAGAGAGTACGAAGCTATATCACCACGCGGACCACAGTCCGGTGTGTTGGAGCCGGATTTGTGGCATCTACTGCTTATTCATTTAGAATAAAGACACACCATCGACATAATCACAGTCTAGGACAGTGTTAACTGCCACTACACTCCTGTAATAACCGTTACAGAAAAAAATACGAGAGTAAAAAACCTGTTGGAACTCTGTACTCTCTGCCTACACGTAAGGGATCTGACGTGATTATATAGATAGATTGGTAGATAGAATACAAGATTATTATAGAACACGCAATTTATTCCTATGAATATGCTGTTGGAACTTATTAAGACACCTATAAGATTTTTGACTAAACCACTGCCACATTAAAATGCAGGCGGGTTAATGAGGCTTCTTCTGGGTCCCCTTTCATTGGGTCCACGTGATTGAGTATGAAGTTATCTCTCTCATCTCAATTTGCGCAGCAGGGGACAGCTTATAAGCTGATCGCAGTTGTCTAAACCATGAATTTATAACACTAAACCGATTGAATAGTCTCAAAATATTGCTAGAGAAAATTGAACTCTTACTCACAGATATTACACTGAATTTATAGAAAATTCAGTTCATTTAAACAACTCGAGAAACCATGATGACTGAGAGCAATAACCTGGCGTCCGGTGTCACGCTCGCACTCATTACGATGCAGTACGGTGATCATAAGGTAGAACTAATACGGACTATACCTATTTATGATATGGTTTAAACACGCTGTAAACCATTTATAACCGAGTTCAAAACGAACAAGGTTCTCAATTCGTCTATATATATATAGGATGGATTTTTTAAATTGGGACAGTATGGGCAGCTATCTCAACCTTTGTAAATACAGAAAAACGGCCCTAGGAGACTATTAATTTTTGCGACATTTGGAGATTTAAAAAAAAAAATACACAATAGGCAATTTACTCAAAAACTTTGACTACTACTCATTGAAGATGTGACGTATGCGTAGAAAAAAAAATCATGGCCATTAACTCTGCGCTATCTGACAGAATTATACCTTATTTATATGTCAACAAGTCCATAATCTTCCCAATGTGTGTGTGTGTGTGTGAGTGATGTACGCTGTTGGCCGCGAGCCCTTTACAGCTTCACCGGACTTAAGGGCAAGCGTGCAACCACTACGCTCGAGCCAGAAGAGCAAGGGGCGACATACTCGAGGGCGCCTTGAAGAGGCGCCCTCGGTTGGGACAGTCGCTGTGGGGGGACGGGGTGCACTACTAAGTGCACCGGTCAACCGCCGGCTATGGGAGGGGATCTACGACTACGTCGTCGTCGCCCGTATTCTGAGCGGAAAGAATGGATGACAAAGCATCGGGGATCGTAGTCGGCGGTGGCTACGATTAACGGATTCGCATGGGTAGATGCGTTCGCGAAGTGTCGTGTTGTCGCCTTTTTAATATAGGCGCGAATAGGTTCGAGACCTAGATCGGAGTGGAGACCGACATTCCGTACGAACCAGGGGGCTCCTACGGCTTTACGGAGGAAGCGGTTTTGACGGCCCGAACACAACACACGCATAAGTCATGATGGGTTGAACGCAAATTTTGTAAAGCGTCACCTTATTTCTAAGGGACATTTTACTCCGCTTGCAGATTAACGAATAGAGACGACCGAGCACAAAGGATGCTCGGTGACGGCAGATAGTCGATGTAAGCATGCTTACATCGACTATCTGTCATCTGGCGGACGGCGCTGCGCTGTGATTCGATTGGCATAGATAATGTTCGATTGGCAACGGGGCGAGCGGTCGGACGTGTCGCGGAGTAGCTACTCTGACTGCATTCCATGCGACAATATTAATCTGCAACTATTGGGTGTATCCTGATATATTTTACTACCAAAGTTAGGATATCAAGGAAGATCAGTGTACCGGACAAGCCTCAGTGTTACATCAAAATTTCCTTCATGTTCGGCCACCATTCAGCGTTACCAGCATTGAAACAGCCATCCCAAAAACCCAACCGCTGACATATATAATAATAATTACATAACTGGTTCTCTACAGCATGGTACATCACCTCTAACCTCACAATGTTCTCTCATCGCACAAATTAACACTCGATTGTGAATTATAATTATGTTTGTTTGTATACCTTCGAAGCTCCGGAACTAACCATTGATCATTCGTTGACACTGACCGTGGTTTAGTCAATGAACTCGGCAGGGCTTCTCGCGCGGTACAAAATGTTGTCGGCCCGTCATTTGAATCTTTTACGCAAATGGAAATCAAAATAGTCGGACTGCCCCGTTGATCTAGTGACGAATAATATTTCGATCACGAGGTCCTGGGTTCAAATCTTAGGTAGGACAAATGTAAATTTTCTATCGATAAATTCCCAGTATCAGTCCGGAGTCTGGAATAGTGCCTGGTATATATAGGCTCATCCACTATTAAATGGGACCTAACATCGTCTGCGAAATAAGGGTGTACACAGTACACCTCTGCCCCGCTTGGGGAATGTACGCGTGACGGTGTTTCTTATCTTATCTTGTTTGGCAATTTTTGTAGGGTTGATTTTCATCAAACGCACTTCGACCCAATAGGATCTTTTGTACTGCCCTTAGCCCTAGTGCTCTTACATACCTGGTGTCCCAAATACTCCCTGTAATAGGCTATGTATTCCACCAGGGGGGAAGAGCCGATATTCTCCTGGTGATGGATAGGCCACCCCCAGCAAGTTCATTCGTCGCGCGGCCAGAGCATCGCATTTGCAGAGAATGTGCTTCATGGTTTCAGTTTCTGTGCCACAGTTCCTGCATACCACGTCGCTAGCTAGGCCTGTGTATGTTCCAATAAGTTGCCTTAGTTGAGTTCTACTGTGTCTTAGTATTTCCTTACTATCGTTTTCACTCCACGTGTTGGTGAATTCCTTGGAGTGTCTTAGCATTGTGTTAGCCTCCCACTCTTTTCTGTGTTGTTCCTTAGCATACTTGAACAATACACCTTTATAGGCTCCATCTGGTATGCCTATGAATGGTTCAGGACCTATGTATTTTCCCATGGATCCCTTCTTAGCTGAGTCATCCGCTCGCTCATTGCCCTCAACCCCCGTGTACCCAGGGACCCAGATAAGTCTGACTGTGTTGCGCGCTCAGCATCTGTTAAGAAGGTGTGCACACTCCACTGCCAGTGCCGAGTTTAGCTCATAGGAGCTGAGAGCTTTAAGGGCAGCCTGACTATCGCTACATATATAGATTTCTTGATCAATAGTATGTGTGTCCAATATTTGTCTTGCACACGTGGTAATCGCATAAGTTTCTGCTTGAAATATCGACGTCATTTTACCCATGTTTTGATATAGACCAAGTCCTTCAGTGTATATTCCGGCTCCTGTCCCATGTCTGGTTTTGGATCCATCAGTATACCATGTCCTCTGTTCTTTACTTTGCTTCTTTAGTCCTCCCTTCCATTGGTTTCTGGTTGGGATGTGAGTACTAAACCTTTTGTTGAACATGAATGTGGTCAAGATTTTGTCGCATTTCATGTCCCTAAGTGACGGTGTTTACTTATTCTTTGTTGTTGTTATTATTTGTTATATCACTTCATGGGATAAGAATTACTAGAAATACATATTATAAAATAAAAATTAAAAAAATTAAAAAAGTAAAGCCGACTACAAAAGGTCGGTTTTTTTTAAATAGATTTTTATTTTACAATTTTAAGTGACAAGTGAATTATTTACTAATATTTATATACCTATATTATATTATTTTGCTGAGTTACAGCACCGTACCTACAGAATTGGTATAATAACCATAATAACGGAATCTATACATTCGTGCTGTTCGCCGTTAAGGAGTCCCCTGGTGTATTTTCAAAGTCCAAAGTTCAATACCGATTTCATTAAAATGCGACCACCTCGAAACTATACTAAACTCAACGCAAAAAGAATCATCAAAATCAGTTCATAAATTAAGCCGTTATAAAAAAACAAAGACGAATTGTCAACCTCCTCCTTTTTTGAAATCGGTTTTATTCTGATTAGTTCTGACGCAATACCCATAATATCTGAATCTACGCATTCGTATTGTTTGTCGTTAAGGAGTTTCCTGGTGTATCTTTCAAGTCCAAGGTCCAATACCAATGAAATTAAGACCACTTTGGAGCTATACTGAACCCAATGCAAAAAAATCATCATAATCGATTCATAATTGGCGGAATGATCGCGTAACATACATACAGTCGAATTGAGTACCTCCTCCTTTTTAGAAGTCGGTTAAAAACAAAGTCCCCCGCCGCGTCTGTCTGTCTTGTCGCGATATACACAATAACTACCGAACGGATTATCATATGGTTTTTATCAAAGTTCTGAGTATTCAAGAGGAAGTTTTATGCGTATAATCCACCCATGCGAAGCCGGGGAGGGTCGCTAGTAGTAAATAAGTAGGTATATTTATCCGCTGGGTTCACGATTCAGATATAATGTTTAGCAACTTTAATCAAGGAAAGTCATTTGTGACCGACAATTTTATGCTAGCTCATTTATTTCTCATTTGCACCATCTAACCACAGTCTAATATTTTGTATTACACAATCCTCTTGTGGTTGTCCGGGAAAGAACCACGACTCTTGTCCTTTTGATGCCGTGAGAGAGTTCTTATTATCATAAATCTGAGCACTGACTGCCTCTTTGGTCTGGTGGCAAAGCGCATCGCTTTGTGATCACGAGGTCCTGGGTTCAAATCCTAGGTCGGACAAATGTAGTTTTCTAACGAAAAATTCCCAGTACGAGTCCGAAGTCTGGAATTGTGCCCGATATATGGCAATAGGCTCGCTCCCTATTACATGGGACCTAACATCGTCGGCGAAACGTGGGTGAACTCAGTACACCTCTGTCACCCCCTCTGGGGAATATAGGCGTGACGGTGTATAAATCTGAGCAACTGCTGACCAAGGTCTTTTAAACTCAAATAATTCATTTTGTATAAAACCTGCGGGGGCACTCACAAATAGTCAATTTACATTTTTTTAATCTTATTTAACTACTAATCTACCACCGGATCAGAATGTAGCCTCCACTGAGAAGATCCGGCGAGAAACTCAGCGGGCTTGTCTTTTTTGTTTAATTCTCTCTTTCATCCTTTCTATTTTATCAATCATTTTGTGTGGATACAATGTTTAGGTTGTAGTTAAATAGTTTACTATCTGGCTTCAAAGTGATGCCTTACGACCGAGCTATGAGATTATGTTATTCATAAAGAGTGTCTGCAGGATTCCAGATGGACCAGTCGCCACAAGCAGCACCCGTTTACGAGTATCCAGTTTGAAAGGCTATGAGGATTTCTCAAAAAAATATCTCAAAATTCGCCATATGACTTTGCCCAATGGTTCGATTAGTCACGGGTCAGATTTCCGAACGGTAAATATCTCTATGTGACCCACGAGGATTTGTTCCGGTGAATGTTTGTGTTTGTAAATATTATGTATTGTAAACGCATCCACGATACCGGAATAATTCCTGGTGTGGGGGCTATGTTTAAAAAAGTAGACTGCTTCAAATGAATAATTCTCAAACAAAGGCTATTCAAAAATATTACTTTTTAAAAGGCAGACTTCTCAAAAGCAGTATTTCTCAAAATGGACGGATGTTTTGGAAGAGAGGATGATGGAAATGGGGAGATAGCAAAATCGAATATAAACGACGGTGTTTGGTCGACCCCAAGATAATTAATTAATTATCTGTCACTTCTCAAACTTTAAATTTTTTCTTTTATTTTCTATTTTTATTGGTCTACCAACAATTGTTACACTATCTATCTATATATCTTTATCATCACGCCAGCTCCCTCGCGGGGTAGGCAGTAGTAGGCAGAGTACAGAGTTCCAACAGGTTCTTCCCTTACATACCTCTCTGGCTTCCTCCACTCTCATAGTTCGTTACACTATAACATCTATTATTAACTAGGGTTACATATTCACTTAATCTAAGTGCACAATTTTAATGGGCAATCACAGCATACAAGGTTATAGAACTGTTAAATTCATCATCATCATCTCAGCCTGTACTTGTCCACTGCTGAACATAGGCCTCCCCAATCGCTTTCCAGCGTAACCGGTCCGATGTCACCTGCATCCAACGACTTCCTGCGATTTTCACAAGATCGTCGGTCCATCTGGCAGGCGGTCGTCCCACGCTTCGCTTGCCAATACGTGGTCTCCACTCTAGAATCTTTCTGCCCCAAAGCCCGTCCGATCTACGCGCTATGTGGCCCGCCCATTGCCACTTCAGCTTGCTAATCTTAAGGGCTATGTCGGTAACCTAGTTTCTTCTACGAATCTCCTCATTCCTGATTCGATCGCGTAGAGAAACGCCGAGCATAGCTCTCTCCATAGCTCGCTGAGCAACTTTGAGCTTTTTTATGAGACCTATTGTAACTGTTAAATTAATAAAATATAACAAATTCAACTGAAGTGGTAAAAGTGGCAGGCAGGATGAACAAAAACAGAAACAAAAATAAAAAGAGAGAAACAAACTGATTAAATTTTATTAGACATTTTATTATACATAACATATTTTTTTATTTTAATATATGATCTCGTTGAGATTGATGGGTTTCTCCCGGCCTTTGAAACCAACCCGTAAAGGCCCTTTACGTGAAGTTAATGTTATGCCAGTCACCTGCTGAGATCACTTGCAGATAATCAAAATCATATTAATATTATCTATTATACCACCCAAATTTTTATCTTTTACAAATGGATGTAATAGAAATTAGTCCATACTCATTGTAAGGAAATTTAACTACTAGTGTCGCCCAAAATCAGTCTTGGTCTTGCGGTCTTGGTCTTGAATTTTTGCAATACCAAGGCTTAGCCTGCGAAAACTGAGCAAGACCACCACTATATTTAAGTGTTAACTTGTTTTATCTCATATAATTTCATCTCATTGGTGCGGACAAACGTCCTTCCCACCACTCTCTATCGATTTCGGGACAGAAGCACACACTCAGAGCTCCACACTGAAACTCTTGGTCGCGCTACGATCTACGAGTAGCTTGATACCACCAAGCTACTCGCCACAATTTATAGTGCAACGACCAATAACTAAGCGAAGGGTGCGATGGGTAAGCTACTTGGGAGCCGGCACTTAAGCCAAAAGGCGCAGCTGGCCATACATAACGGAGTGCTTCTCCTAACGCTGTTATATGGCAACGAGAGCTGGGGATGTAAGAAGGAGAACAAAAGTAGGATAAATGCGGTGGCAATGCGAGCTCTGCGGAAGATGTGCGGAGTGAAGCTGACCGACCGCATTCGCAACAGCGTAGTAAGAAAGCGAGTAGGCATGAAAGATAGTATCGGTGTAAAGATGAGAAAGGGTATGCTCCGTTGGTTCGGGCATATACAAAGAATGTCAGAAGAAAGAATGACAAAAAACAAACAAACAATGCGAAAGTGGAAGGATGTAGGTACCGGGGAAGACCTAGACTATCTTACCATGACCAAATAGACCGAGTCTTATCTGGAGGACAAGTCAAGAGTCTCCGTAACCGGCGAGCGTGTATGAGACGAACTATGAGAGTGGAGGAAGCCAGAGAGGTATGTAAGGAAAGAACTTGTTGGAACTCTGTACTCTCTGCCTACCCCGCAAGGGATCTGGCGTGATGATATAGATATAGATCTTATAAGAATTGAGAGAGATAAACGTAAGTTATTTGATACAGTAGGTAGGTTCGTAGAACTAGGTTCCTACCTAACTAATCCTTATACACCTAAAATAAAATAAAAAACGAGTGATTTCTTTGTTCTTTTACTAATTACAACTTTTATAACTGCCTCGTTAGTCTAGTGGCAAAGCGCATCGCTTTGTGATCACGAGTTCCTGGGTTCAAATCCTAGGTGGGACAAATCTAGTTTTTCTAACGAAAAATTCCCAGTATGAGTCCGGAGTCTGGAATTGTGCTTGGTATGTGGCAATAGGCTCGCCCCCTATTACATGGGACCTTACATCGTCAGCGAATCCTGGGTGTACTCAGTACACCTCTGCCACCCCCGCTTGGGGAATATAGGCGTGATAGTGTTTTTTTTTATAAAATCTGAATCGACAGTCATTATAATTTTTTGTAAGTATATATGTATAGATTGATAAGAAGCAACCAAGCAAGACCAGTGACTGATGCGAGACGAAGACCAAGTCCAGGGTCAGTCTCGTCTTGGTCTTTCATTTGGGCGACACTATTTAAGACCTATATGTATGGAAAGTATACCTATATGTATGGAAATACCAAGATTATGGTTTTTGAAAGGGAAGAAACCAGAACGAATGTAAGGATTGTGGTTGGTAACGATGTGCTGGAGCAAGTGAATGAGTTTGTATATCTTGGATGCGCCTTCAGTAAGGATGGGAAATACACCGCTGACATACAGAGAAGAGTGAGTGCAGAGAACAGAGTGAATGGTGCAATAGGAAAGCTACTCGAGAGCCGGCACTTAAGCCATAAGGCGCAGCTGGCCATACATAACGAAGTTCTTGTCCCAACGCTGTTATATGGTAGCGAGAGCTGGGTATGTAAGAAGTAGAATGAAAGTAGGATAAATGCGGTAGAAATGCGAGCTCTGCGGAAGATGTGCGGAGTGAAGCTGACCGACCGCATTAGCAACAGCATCGTAAGACAGCGAGTAGGTATGAAAGATAGTATCGGTGTAAAGATGAGAAAGGGCATGCTCCGTTGGTTCGGGCATATAGAAAGAATGCCAGAGGAAAGAATGACAAAACAGATATACAATGTGAAAGTGGAAGGATGCAGGTACCGGGGAAGACCTAGACTATCTTACCACGACCAAATAAACCGAGTCTTATCTGATGGAAAATTCAAGAGTCTCCGTAACCGGCGAGCGTGTATGAGACGAACTATGAGAGTCGAGGAAGCCAGAGAGGTATGTAAGGAAAGAACCTGTTGGAAGTCTGTACTCTCTGCCTACCCCGCAAGGGATCTGGCGTGAGGTTATAGATAGATAGATAGATAGATATATGTATTTAAGAAAATCATCATTTTTAATCAGGCGATCCCACTTCCATTATACCGGGCACAATTTCGGACTCCGGACGGATACCGGTCGGAGCAAATAATTGCAACATAATTGTAAACATAATGATTAACGATTCACAGAAATACCTACATAGATTACATCTCGGTTTTGCGTACAAGCCGATTTACAGGCATGAGTGACCCATGTTTATTCCAATTGTTATTTATTACTACAAGCCTTTTAGGCGCTCGTAACGCTGTGCCACCGCGGTGTTCTTAAGGTAGGGTCAAACCATCGCGTCCAGTCACGTCCGTGATGGCGTGCACGGTGGCGATCAGTTCCTACAGTTATGTGATCCAGACCGATTTCGGCCACGGCGACTGCATGAACTCCGTTATTGTTGACGATCGTACGCTCGCATGTGGCTTATGTAGCCAATCTTCTTGGTAAAGATCCTCTTGCGGGCATGTGTTAGTATAGGAATAATTGATCGCCACGGGTAAGTCGGGCTTTCAATTGATCACGCTTTGCGTCAAGGTCAGCGCGTCGCTGAACTTCAAAGCTCCCACCTTTGGATTTAACCAAAGACCTCCACTCCGATCGATTAGCGGCTTCTTTTTCCCACTGAGAGGGACAGTATTTCTATGGACGTGTTTACACCAACGCGTTCTGCGTCTTCCACACGCGATCTATGCAGCGTCTCCACCCACGATTATAGGGAGATAGGTGATCGCCACCGCGGACGCGGCTAGACGCGTTGGTTTGGGCGTACCCTTAGCTATCACCGCGAGCAATCGAAACGTGGAGAACTGAAAATCCCAAAAATATACCCCGGTAAACGTATTTTTATTGCAATTCAATTTTTTCCCATTTATTTTTACCCAACTCTGCCGTGTATAAGATGAACTCTGAGAGTAAAAGTTACAGAGGTATGTAAGCAAAGAACCAATTAAAACTCTGTACTCTGCCGACCCCGCAAGGGATCTGACGTAATAATATATATAGTAGAATGTCCAACTATCCTTTCTAAAGCTTTTATTCGACCTTAAGCCCGCCATGTTAATTTATTCGACCGTTCAAACCAAATATGGAGTGGTATTCTCGAACCCGTGAGAATTGCGCGCGCGCATCCTACCTTATTACCGTAATTATAGATCATTAGCGATCTGTTATTGACTCGCCTGTAATTTATTTTTTCTATCTTCCCCTTTATTTAAATTGTTACTTGTTTAATTGCGAAATAGTTTGTATGTATTATAATAATTATTATTATAGTATTTGCCATTTTAAGGGGCCTAATTTGACAGCAGCATTGAAAAATAATTTTTTTAGGAGTACATAAGGTTCAAAGATTAAAAAAATAGTTAACATCGTCACGCCTATATTCTCAGGTGAGGGTGGCAGAGGTATACTGTGTACATCCACTTTTCGCCGAAGATGTTAAGTCCCATGTAATAGGGGGCGTGCCTATCGCCATAAAACCTGACACAATTCCAGTCTGATACTGGGAAAGTCTCGATACATAAACTACATTTGTCCGACCAAAGATTTAAACCCAAGACCTCGTGATGGCAACGCGCATAACTCGCCAACGAGGCGGCCGCATTTAATTTTTTATTTGTTTAATTGCGAAATAATTTGATGATGTGTTATAATAACTATGAGTATATTATTGCTATTGCCCGATTTGATAGCTGCAACGAAAAATAATTTTTATTAGGAGTTCATTAGGATTTGATTGCCTCGTTGGTCTAGTCATAGTGCACTGTTCGCCACTAGAACAACGAAATAATATCCAGAGTTTACGATACAACACCAAATTAGTCCAATCTAGGATTTGAACCCAGGACCTCGTAAACGTAAAGCGCATTATCCGCTACTAGAGCAACGAGGTAGTTAGCAATATGCGTTAAGGTACGCCCAAACTGACGTGTCTAGCCTCGTCCGCGATGGCGTCCACGGTGGCGATCAGTATCTCCCTATGATTGCACGTGCAAATACCGCACAGATAACGTGTGAAGGACGCAAGACGCATTGGTATGAACACGTCCATATAAATACGACTGCTGGAACAATGTCCGCTCATCGCAGTCCCCTCCGGCTAAAAACCTAACCGTCCGCGGCGTATTCTCACCGACCCTCCTGATGCCCTTAAATCCTTTCTATCGGATACAGACACCGATCTTGCCGGCGAGGTCGAAAAATCCCTTGCCCGCCTAATCCGAGGCCGTTCTTCCTTGAGGCGCCCTAGAGCTCGTTCTCCCTTGCCCTTCTGGCTCGAGCGTAGTGGTTGCACGCTCGCCCTCTCGTCGGGTGAAGCTGTAAAGGCCCCGCGGCCAACAGCGTAGATCATTCACACACACAAAAAAGCAGGAACTGATCGCCACCGCGAATGCCATCGCGGACGCGTCTGCACGCGTTGGTTTGGCCCTACCTTAGCACGATACCCTTCGTGCGAACTCTCACAGCCCTTTACTAAAGGACTTAGTAAAGCGCTGGAATGAAATAAATGATTAACAGTACATTTGAAAGCGCTGAACACCGCTTCAGCACCGCGCCTTGAAAACGCATCCGTGCCAACGCCCGCTTGTATCACTTTCTAGCGTTTAACTTTAACCACTGAAACAAATTTATCGAAATTCGAAGCCAGGACTGCTATCCACGAGCCGCTCCGCCCACTGGATCGAATGGTCGCGGATTCGACTCCCGCATGGGACAAATCTTTGTGTGACCCACAAATATGTTTCATTTTGGGTGATTGTGTATGTCAATTTATGTTTGTAGTTATATATATTTATAGGTATTTATGTTTGTAAACGCACCCACGATACAGGAATAATTCCTATTGTGGGGCTACTAATTATAAAATAAATGTATATTTCACTACTACGACGGTCCCACAGAACAACGTTACATATGCCAATCAAAATAAATCGCATTTACAACTTTACTGCCCGTCGATAAGGTTATTTATGGCAAATATAAATACTGGATTATAGAAATTTGTGCGTTGTACACGTCGACTAGACTAACGAGGCTATCAAAACAGACTTAAATCTAGATATAGATAATCTTTAACCAGACATGTTACAAAACTTTCCAACACAATAGTCATTTATATCAAATTTAGTATTTAATTTGAACTTAAAGCATTTAAGTCAAGGTCTAAAAGATATAATATGAAAAGAATCCAAACTATTATATGATTATATCGGCATTTGTAGCGAAGGAATAAATCAACTAAACATGAACAATATTAATTACATTACAGTATTAAAGTTAAACACTTAAGAAATATGCATGGATATAAATTATTCGTCCAAGTTATTACGGATCATGAATAAAATGATGTCCAAATGTTTAAAAATCCAGCTTATACAAGGTGTTACATATATAACGCAAGACCTAAGACACCGCGATTAAATAATTGCTTTAGAAATTCAATATGAAAACCAAATGTCCAAATTTAAAGTTTTTTTGCCCCATTTTTAAGCACTTTTATACCCCAATTAACAACGAAATTTGTACGTGTATGTGTGCGTATTAAGAAATATTTATCTCTATCTATCTATATCATCACGGCAGATCACTTACGGGGTAGGCAGGGAGTACAGAGTTCCAACAGGTTATTTCCTTCGTTTCATACACGCTTGCCGGTTGCGGAGACTCTTGACTTGTCCTTCAGATAAGACTCGGTCTATATGGTCGTGGTAAGATCGTCTAGGTTACGTACGTTTTAGAAATGTATTTGAAATCTCCGTATTGCTTAGAATCAAGAATAAATTTAGTTTGTTATAGTGCACTGAAAGGGTAACAGCATATTTTGCAAATTATAAAAAAATTAAGATACATTAAAAATTGTTGGAATCAATTCAGTTACCGATTCAGAACAAACTACTTACAGGTTCTGCGTAAACTATCTTACACCTTGTATACAGGCAGATAATGGTACTATTTAAAACTACCCATCAAAATTGAATGTCCCGTTATGGCCGTTGAGGAGTTCCTTCTCTGGAGCCAATCCTGTGTAAAGAAGAATCAGCTCCCGCATACCATAAAAATGCAATATAAATAACACGTCAAATTACAACTCCTTAGGATAAGTGTTAGATATATAGATAACTCTTTATTGGGTACCAATTAAAATAGTAACAAAAAATACTATATGTAGCACAAACGTCGCCCTTATCGCTGAAAATCAATATCTTCCAGGCAACCTTGGGATCGAGAAATTGATTTTGTCGCGGAATAGACGGGCGTCAACATCATTCAAAACATTTATTAATAAATATTTAAAAAAAAAAAACTTATATTCCCCAAGCGGGGGTGGCAGAGGTGTACTGAGTACACCCACGTTTCGCCGACGATGTTAAGTCCCATGTAATAGGTGGCGAGCCTATTGCCATATACGCGGCACAATTCCAGACTCCGGACTCGTACTTGGAAGTTTTCGTTAGAAAAACTACACTTGTCCGACCTACAGGACCTCGTGATCACAGAGCGATGTGCTTTGCCACGAGACCAACGAGGCAGTCACAAAAAAAAATAAAAATAATATATCATCGCAAACACATACAACAAAATACATTATAACGGAGACATACAATAGAAAATTGCTAATCATACATATAATTACCTATTTAGATATGACAGTAGGATCCGGTGGACAAGAGATAAATAATGCTATCTCACTTGATCTTTGAAGCTTTCTAGCGACGACGCACGCTGTATACTGACAGGTAGAGTATTCCACAGTCGTACCGCCTGGACAGCAAAAGACTTATCATAGGAGCTGCTACTATGAAGGAGCATCCTTAGGCTAAGGTTTTCTGAGGACCTGAGATATGAGTATTTTTTTGTGTTTTTAAATACCTACGTATTTAAAAACACAAAAGTTTATTCCTGTGTCGTACAAACATGATAATTCACATACACAAATACCCAGACCGAAATAAATAATTGTGGGTCACACAAATATGTGTCCCGTGCTGGAATCGAGTCTGCGACTATTCGACCCAGTGGGCGGAGCGACTTAAGCCCTTAACCACTGCGTAAAATCATCCGTCGAAGTGGTTCTAATTCAGTTTTTTACCTTAACAAACCTTCATTGCAAGTTTAATAAAAGGTTTCAAGGTTTGGTTAAATAGCCAACGGAGCGCGACGGGAGCGCGATGGAAGCGCTTGGTTGGCGGTCAGCAGCGCGGCGCACACGTCACACTGCGGGAGCGACATCGCGCGACGGTGGCGAGTCGTGACGTTTCCTGTCCCGCCGAGCGTCGTGACATCTCCCGTACATTTCAGTACATTACAACCCCCAAGCCGCGCTACAGTCGCGCTCCCGTCGCGCCGCGTTGGCTATGTAACGAAACCTTTACCATCTAAATAACACTTTGTCCTACCTAGGATTCCAATCCAAGACTTCATGATCGCTACCTTCACTATTCACAACTAATCTAACGAAAATCATCAGATATCCCAACATAATAAATTTATGTATCACCTTACACTGACATTTGTTTTCGGTTCAAGGTTTGATTCTCAGGCGTAATTAGAGTGTACGGTTTAGCCGATGCTAGTATGAGCGAATAGACCCAAAATACAGTAACTCATATTGATCACGCCAGCTGTTAAAAAAAATAAATTAAAAGACCATTTTAAAAACAAGCTTTTATAGCAAAATCACAGCGAAGATATCTAGCTTAGTTTAAATGTTTCTATAGCTTCTTTCGACTTCATCATCAGACTATGGACACCATCCTGTTCAAAGGTACTCGTCAAGACAAATCCAACGAGCCCAAGCACGGCAGGCTTATATTGAGTACTTGTTTGGTTCCATTAGCCACCTTTCGGCTTCATCATCAGACCCTCAATACTACCTGAGTGAATACTACTTATAAATACCAATATAACAAGCCTAAACACGAGGGGCTTACATTATATCACATGTTCCTATGGCCACCTTCGGACTTCATCATCAGACCAGCTCCATGGTACCATATTATTGCTTACATACGTGTACCTAATTTCAGCTCCATCGGATATCCGCAAGTGCTTGAAAAATGGATTGCAAGATTTGAACCGGAAAGACAGACAGACGACCTTCACCAGGTCAGCGGCTTATCTTGTGGGGGCCTGCCACATTTATGTACTTAAACACCATCACGTCTATTTCCCAAGCGGGGGGGGTGGCAGAGGTGTATTATATACACCCACTTTACCAAAACTTGCGGGTCACGTTTTTCTTTGAATGGCTATTGAGAGTCTACTGTTTTGAACTGGTCTGTGGTATTAGTTATTTCCAGACGTCGCTTTGTGTTCCGGACATTGAAATATGTTGATCGCTATTTTGTGGATTTATTTGACGCCATTTTGTAATAATGATACAATGATTAACAATTACTAATTTGTTGTTTGTGATACGAACTGTGAGAGTGAAGGAAGCGAGAGAGGACCGAGGCCTTATTCGCTACAACCAAACGCGGCGCGTAACGAAATCTTCGTGGAATGATAGTATAATATAATACCATGTCAAATATTTCTTCCATTGAAAAAAACTACTTTGCCCGTTCTAGAATTTGAACCCAGAACGTCATCATCGCTATGTGCAGCGCCCGCCACTAGACTAATGAGGCAGCCTTATCAAGATTTATTAACCGACTTCAAAAAGCAAAAAATAAATATTTGACGTCAGTACTAAGTAACCGACCGCACCGACCGACTGGCACCGACTTCAAATATATATTTATTTTTTATTTTTGAATTCGGTTTACCTTTTACAAAAAAAGTTATTTATTATTAGTAACTATCAAATAAATTATACTCGCGTACTTATAAAATGTACGTCTGTCTAACATTCGCAACCTTTTTAAAGTCCCATAACCTTTCTGCGGCGCCCATGGTGTCTGTAATTTGCCATCGATCGGTGTAAATCACGATAATCGCAACAACATGGTATTTTCACGTGTGCTGCAAGTTAACCACCAAGCTTATGCACCTCGACACTTTGGTTGTGGGGGGCTTTTAAATAATACTCCCGACTTCACAAATAATAAAAATGGACTGTATTCTTCTATATTCACAGGGCTTCTTAGGTTCTAATTCACAAGGCTTCTTATGTTCTAATTTACAATTCTTCTCGATAATACTTCTTCTCACTATTTGCTTCCCCAATTTCGACGTGCGGCGACGTGGCCGTGTGTGTGTGTGTGTGAATGATCTACGCTGTTGGCCTCGAGGCCTCTACAGCTTCACCGGATTTTAAAGGCGAGCGTGCAACCACTACGCTCCAGCCAGCCAGAAGGGCAAGAGGCGACATACTCGAGGGCGCCTCGGAGAGGCGCCCTCGGTTGGGACAGTCGCTGTAGGGGGACCGGTGCACTACTAAGCGCACCGGTCGACCGCCGGCTATGGGAGGGGATCTACTACTGCGTCTGCGTCTACGGCGTCGCTCGTATTCTGAGCGGAAAGAAGGGATGACAAAGCATCGGGGGGGTCGGTGAGAACATGTCTCGGCCGGCGGTAGCGGCAGGGGTCGCGAGGGAGGTCGTAGTCGGCGGTGGCTACGATTAACGGATTCGCATGGGAAGATGCGTTCGCGAAGTGACGTGTTGACGCCTTTTTAATAAAGGCGCGAATAGGTTCGAGACCTAGATCGGAGTGGAGGTCGACGTTCCGTACGAACCAGGGGGCTCCTACGGCTTTACGGAGGAAGCGGTTTTGAACCGCTTGAAGTCTGTCGATGTGAGAGGGGGCCGAATGCCCGAACACAGCACACGCATAAGTCATGATGGGACGAACGCAAGTTTTGTAAAGCGTCACCTTATTTCTAAGGGACATTTTACTCCGCTTGCAGATTAAAGAATGGAGACGACCGAGCACGAAGGATGCTCGGTGACGGACCCGCTTGATGTGCGGGCCGAAGGTCATGGTACTGTTCAGGGTGACCCCTAAATATTTGACCTCTTTGACCCAGGGAATGGGTCGGTCGAACATGGTCACTTGACCTCGGTTCCTTCCGGGGCGGCGCAGAGAGTGGTGCGAAGGTGCACCTCTGGCGAAGAGCACCGCCGCGCTCTTGTCCGGGTTCACCTCGATTCGCCACTTCCTGAACCAATCCCCTAGGGTATTGGTGGCGGTCTGGAGTTTCCTCGTGATGCGGGCCTTGTTCCTATTGGAATAATAAAGAGCGGTATCATCCGCGAATAAAGCTAGTTTAACATCACTCGAACGAGGAATGTCGTTCGTGTAGAGGCTAAACAGGAGCGGAGAGAGCACTGAGCCCTGTGGGACTCCAGCACTGATGGAGTGGGAAGCGGAGCGCGTCATTTCGACGCGATAACGAAAGGCGCGATTCGACAAGAAGTCTCGTAAGATGAGCACGAGTCTGTCCGGCACACCCAATCGGTAGAGCTTGTAGATCAAGCCGTTGTGCCAGACTTTGTCGAATGCCTTCGCGACATCCAGGAAGAGGGCGCCTGTGTAGACGGGTCTTCCGGGCCCATTGAGACCGGAGAGAATGTGCTCCGTGATGCGGTGCACCTGATGGACACAAGAGTGTTTGGCTCGAAAGCCGAACTGCTCGTCGATAAGGATACCCCTGGACGTTATGAAGTCCTTGAGCCTCGCCAGAAGGAGGCGCTCGTATATCTTGGCCAGGGAGTTGAGGAGACTGATAGGGCGGTAGCTCGCGGGGAGATTGCGAGGTTTGCCGGGCTTGGGGATGCCAATGACGTCCGCCTCCTTCCACTTAGCGGGGAAGGTGCAGTTCGTCATGGCGGCGTTCAAGATGGCCACCAAGAGGCAGATGAGTTGGGCGGGCAGGCATTTCAGAACGCGATTCGAAATGCCGTCAGGGCCGGGGGCTTTTTTAGATTTAAGACCCACTATCAGATCTTCGACCTCCGTTTGCGTGATAGGAGGCAAGGAATCGACGGGGGGGAGGGATGCCCTGCGCTCGACTTCCCTGTCTACCGCGTCGACGTGGGACTGGTCGACGGACTGAGAGCTGGGGGCGCACTGGCTCTCGAGGGAGTCGGCGAGAAGCTCGGCCTTTTCGTCGTCGTCGAAGGCTGGGGGCGCTGCGCCTGAAGGGCGGGAAGGGCGGGACAGCGGGGGCATGTCAGTCGTGGAGTCGGATTTGAGGCTACGCGCCAGCTGCCAGTAGGCCAGATGCGACGGCGCGATTCCCTCTAGGAGGACACCCCACCGTTCCTCCCGGACCTCCGCGACACGACGCTTTACCTCTCGTTGTAAAGCGCGCATCCGGGCCCGATTGGCTTCGGTGGGGTAGGAGTCGTACGCTCGGATGGAAGCATTCTTGGAACGAATGAGATCCCTAACATCGTCCGGCAGTCGAAAGCGGTTGAGGTAGAAATCTTCCGCTTCGACTTGCTTGGACGATCGACTGACCGCCGATCGGATGTGTTCGGTGAAGGCATCTACGGCCTGATCGGTGTCCTGAGGGGACGGGATGGAGTCCGAGCTGAGAGGCAGGGGGGGAGGGTCGGCATCCGCCAAGGCCGTGCTTAGCGCATGCCAATCCACCACCGTCTTTTTGGGTCGCTGAGGGGCGGAAGGGGGGGAACCGAGTCTCATGACTACAGGTCGATGGTCAGAGTCGAGTTCCTGGACTACTTCCAAGGAGTGCAGCCGTAGGGTGACACCCTTCAGAAGCGCCATGTCCAGGACGTCGGGTCGGTGATTGGGATTGTTAGGATAGTGGGTAGGGTGCATGGGTGCGATGACGTCAAAGTCGAGAACGTCGACCAGGGCGTCAAGGCTCCTACCGTTAGGGGTAGTGGTGAGACCGTTCCAGGCCACGTGTTTGCTGTTGAAGTCGCCCGCCAGAATGACGGCGCTTCCCAGATTGAGGAGTGCTTCAAAGTCACTCCTGAGAACGGATTTAGTGGGGGAAAGGTAAACGGAGGCGATCACGATGGGCTGGTGCCCCGTGAGAGAGACGCGACAGACCGAGGCTTCGATGTTGGTGAGCGCGGGGGGATCGAGAGGGATGCAGTGCAGGGACCTCCTGTAATAAATGAGAGTACCGCCTCCGCGGGAGCCGATTCTGTCATTGCGCACGAGGTTGTAGTTTGCGATCCTAGGATCGCGTTGTGCGGGCTTCAGGAAGGTTTCCTGCACGAGGAGGATATCAAGTTGGTGATCTCGGAGGAAATCAGCAACCTGATCTCGCTGGGAGCGAAGGCCATCGGCGTTAAAGAACGCCAGGGATAGGTTGTGGGGCTTATGGCGGGGAGGTCGCAGATCCATTATCGGGTGCGGGGGGGTTGGGTTCTGAGGGACGTCAGGACGTCATAGACGTCCCTGTATTCCGCGGCCAGGAGAACCTGGTCCGCCAAGTTGGTGGCGGCGCGGAGACGAAGGGCGAGTTCGCGGACTCTGGGAAGCAGAGCGGGGCTTATGACCGCCGAGACACTCATTATGAGGTCGACGTCCTGACTGACGTTAGTGGGCGGAGGGGGAGAAGCCGCCACCGGCGGGATCGCCGGCGCGCGCTTCGGGGGGCAGGCGGGGCCCACTGACGCAGGGTGGGAGGCCGCGGTGTAGGGCAGCGGCTTCACCCATGCGTTGGCGCCGAGGGACGGCCTGAGCGGCGGGGGAGGGGGGGCCAGCTTCAGCGTCGCGGGAGCGCGGGGAGCCGCGGTCGCTGGCGCAGAAGGCACCGGACGAGGGTGCGCTGAGGGCGCGGGGGGGTGTTGCGCTGAGGGCGCAGAGGGGGGGGGCAACCGCGCGGGGGCGGCGGCGGCCGCCGCGCCTCGCCCGGCCGCGCTTCCCCTTCGGGGCCTTGGGGCAACCGCGATAGTTCGCGGTGTGCCCCTTGGTGCCGCAGAGGACGCAGCTGGGGGGCTCGGCCGCCGTCTCCTTCGAGCGGGCGCACTGGGACGTCGCGTGGTCCCCGATGCACTTAACGCATCGAGGGCGCGCGTGACAGTTACGGGCAGAGTGCCCGTACAGCTGGCAGTTGTGGCACTGCCCGGGCGTGCCACGTTTATGGGGGGCCTCCACGGAGAGGCCAGAGATATGGCACACGGCCTTCAGGTCGAAGACCCTACGGCCGGACTCGGTGCGGTCGAGGACGACCAGCACCATGTCGTACGCCTCCTTGGAGCGCCCATTCACCATTCTGTGCACCTGGCGCACAGGAAGGTCCTGGGACTGGAGGTCGGCCTTGATGACGGCGGTGTCCAGCTCTCTTGGGACACCGCGGATTACCACCCTGAGCTCCCTTTCCTCCTCCAGGGTGTATGTGTGGTATGCGATCTTATTAGATCGCAGGAACGCGGATAGCCGTCGGTGGTCGTCCGAAGACGCCACCTTGACGGCTATGCCTTGCGCGGTGGAACGCGCGTGCGTATAACTAATTTGGCGATTGTAAATCGCCTTGGATATACGCTCCCAGGCGCTCTTGTCCTGAATGACAAGCGGCGGGGGAGTGATGTTCGGACGTGCGGGGCGCGCGAGGGGGGAGGCCCTCGCGGCCGCGTTGGGAGACGGAGACGGCCGGGGGCCGGAGGGGCCGGGAGAGACAGAGTCGTTTCCGGCCCTCTGGATTTTGGGTGGCGGCGAGTCGCGCGGTTTGCGCGCCCGCTTCCCATTCGCGATGGGAACGAAGTCGTCCTCCGACGAGAGCGACGGGGACGGGGACCGGGCGGGGGCGGCGCGTCGCGCGGACGCGCGCTCGACCTCCATATCCGAGTCCGAGAGAGGCTCGGACCCGCATGGCGAGACGGGGCGGTCGGCGGGGGTCTGGGGCTGCGCCCCTACATCAGTTCGCGGCGCGGCGAACGGAGTCGCGGGGCGCGCAGAAGGCGCGGGGTGCGCGGGGCCGGGGGCCGACGCGCGCGCGGGCGACGCGTCGGGCGAGGCGGGCGAGTACGTCGCCTTGAATTCCCGGACTATGTCCGGGCAGCGTAGGACGATGTACTTCGCGAGCTCCCGGACGAACTCCGGAGGGAAGTCTTCCGCCATTTCCAGAGGGGAAATGGCAGGTCGAGTGAACTAAAAAAAAAAAAACAAGAACAAGGGGCCCTAAGACCCGGGCGTGAACGTTGCCCTGATCCCCCCACCGGGTAGCGGCGGGGGGGTGGCACTACCGGGGAGACGCGGTGTGCCCCTTCGCCTTAGGGGCGAACGGGCGGCACCAAACCCTATCTGCTCCGGGGCGAAGAGAACCGCCGCACGGAGAATAGGATAGAATAGATATAAGAGAATAGATAAATCGAATTAAAAACTCACCCTAGAGAAGAAACCGCGGGAGGGCCGGCCGCGCCGTTAGCCGACGCGGCTGCCTAGCAACCCACGTGCTTGGTCACGCCGGGCTATACGCGAACCGTACCTACACGGGACGCAAAAGCACACGCACAGCGAGTGCAAACACGTAAACACGCAAGCACAACACACGCAAGCACAGCCGCGACGAACCACGTAGGTCGCGGAAAACGACCGTTAGTAAAAGCGCGGGAAGGCCGACCGCCGTCAGAACGGCGAGTCTACCTAACGGCTCGCCTTGTTGCTACGCGCGAGCCAGACGCGGAGAAGCAACGTCGCAGCCCGTATATGCGTACGTATACACGTATACGAGCTAACCTGATTACCACTCCACGCAAGCGCAGGCGTTTCCAACAAAGCAAGTCGAAATCGGAAATTACGTAACACGAAAATAGCGAGCGGGCAGGCAGCGCAGTGACACGACCGAACGCGCGAGAGGCACTGCCAGGACTTGGCGACGTGGCCGCGAAAGTGCGCTACTAATATCTTCTCGTTGGGGTTCACAACTAGCGAGAGTTGCACGGAGAGCGACCGGCCGCGGAGCCAATAACGTCCCGGCCGCTCGCCCGGGAAAGAGATGGTAATACGGCCATCCCTTTCCTGTCCCGTGCAACTAGTGAGAGGTGTACGGAGAACGACCGGCCGCGGAGCCAATAACGTCCCGGCCGCTCGCCCGGGAAAGAGATGGTAATACGGCCATCCCTTTCCTGTCCTTATGTGCTAAACCTTATATACTATTTCTATACAGGAATTACTGCGAATCTAGATTAGCTGTTTGTCCGCTACAGTCTCTATACAGGAATTACTACGAATCTAGATTGGCTGTTCGTCCGCTACATTGGTGTTTAGTTAAATCTAAAACACAAAATAATGACACTGTGGCCTATAATCCTGAGATGTGGTAGAAGTGTATCGTACACATCTACATTAATAATAATAATATTAGTCCTGTTAAGAAACTGTCCCACCGTTGGGCACAGGCCTTCTCTCAAACTGAGAGGGCTTAGGCCATAGTTCACCACGCTGGCCCAGTGCGGGTTGGCGAACTTCCCACAGCTTCGAGAAATTCTTAGGTATGCAGGCTTCGTCACGATGTTCTACATTACGCCAACGATATAATTTCTAAATTTTTGACAACTATTTTGTGTTCGTGTTACCTCTTTCACGTACACTGCTATATTCTTGATGCGGAAGAGGCAGATGTGTAGTGTGTACACTCACATATCGCAGAGATTTTAGGTCCAAATATAATAGGACCGACCCAACTGCCATCATACCGAGTACAACCCCAAACTCCGGACTGCGATTGAGAATATTCTAATATTTCTTTTTTCCATATCAATAACCGACCGACTTTCCGAATGCCCTTACTTCTCTTCTTTCGAATACAGATACCGCACACAGGATCAGACGGACCTCACCAGCAAAGTCGAAGAATTCCTTGCCCGCCGGCCGGTACAGAGCACCATTGCGAGACACCTAATGTAGCCCTCCCCCATAGCGACTGCCCAAGCCGAGGCTGTTCTTCCTTGAGGCGCCCTTGAGCTAGTTGACCCCTTACCTTTCTGGTTCGAGCGTAGTGATTGCACGCTCTGTTATCCGGTGAAGTTGTAAAGGCCCCGCAGTCAACAGCGTAGATCACTCAAACAACAAAGAAAACATTAATAACAGTGTCCGATATTGGATTTGAACTTAGTGGAACTCAGACGTTCCATGCGTCACTAGAAAAGAAAATGCTGTCTACAATAGAGCTGGGCAACAATTAATTGTGAAAATTCGATTGCAATTAAAATATTTTGGATTTTATCGCGGTTTATTTTGAGTTTTAAGTTCCCAACGTTTCGGGTGTTTTACAGCACCTACGGTCACGGGAGGGCATTCCCTCCCATTTGACGTCCAAAACCCATTGTTATTCCGGAGTACTTTAATTTCATTACAATTAAAATTTCAATTGATTTTACAATTTAAGAAGTGTAAAACTGCAACGAAGTGTCGAAGAGTCTTATTATCGTATTTACCGGTAATGTCGCCAATTTGCGAACTAAACGTTTGATTTGTTGTTTGGAATTTATTGTTATGGGGTAAGCAGTGTTCTAATAAGACCTTTAACATTGGGTAGAGGCATCTCCTTAGTATAGTGCAGCTGATATATTGGCTCGTAGATGACATTGAAAGGGTTTGTGTGAACTTAGGGTTATCATTAGAGTCAAATGCGAGCTCTGCAGAAGATGTGCGGAGTGTATTTGCAACAGCGTAGTAAGAAAGCAAATAGGTATGAAAGAGAGTATCGGTGTAAAGATGAGAAAGGGTATGCTCCGTTGGTTCGGGCATATGGAAAGAATGTCCGAAGAAAGAATGACAAAACTGATATACAATACGAAAGTGGAAGGATGTCGGTACCGGGGAAGACCTAGACTATCTTACCATGACCAAATAGACGGGTCTTATCTGAAGGACAAGTCAAGAGTCTCCGTAACCGGCGAGCGTGTATGAGACGAACTATGAGAGTAGAGGAAGCCAGAGGGGTATGTAAGGAAAGAGCCTGTTGGAACTCTGTACTCTCTGCCTACCCCGTAAGGGATCTGGCGTGATGATATAGTAGTAGTAGTAGTCATAGCAAACGGCAACTCTGTGGCTGTCATGAAGTGACATTTCACTAGATGACAGCGTTAGTTCCGGTTTTGGCCGCGGGCCAAAAGTTCCTTATATAATTGTACCTATTTTTCACACACCGTCACGCCTATATTCCCCAAGCGGGGGTGGCAGAGGTGTACTGAGTACACCCACGTTTCACCGACGATGTTAGGTCCCATGTAATAGGGGGCGAGCCTATTTCCATATACCGGGCACAATCCCAGACTCCGGACTCATACTGGGAATATTTCGTTAGAAAAACTACATTCACATTACAGACGGACGATTTAGCGCAGTGGTTAAGAGCTTAGGTCGCTCCACCTACTGTGTTTAATAGTCGCGGGTTCGATTCCCGCACGGGACAAATCTTTGTGTGATCCACAATTATTTGTTCCGGTCTGGGTATTTGTGTGTGAATTTTCATGTTTGTAAACGCACCCACGACACAGGAATAAATCCTAGTGTGGGGCTACGTTTTAAAAAAAAAAAAAAAAATTTGTCCGACCTAGGATTTGAAGCCAGGACCTCGTGATGACAAAGCGATGTGCTTTGCCACTAGACCAACGAGACATTTATTAGACCAACGAGGCAGTACCTATATAGTATCTTTTTCTTTAAAAAAAAACCATATCTTATTTGTGTCGTGGGTCCATTTACGAATATGAAATTCACAAGAATACCCAGGCCTAAAACAAAGATTCCTAAAAATAATCACTCTTATGCCTACATTCCCCAAGCGGGGATTGCAGAGGTGTAGTGTGTACACTGACATATTGCCCACGATGTTCCAATATAATAGGGGGCAAGCCTATTGCCCTTAGATGAGTTACTTGTCTAAGTGGAAAAGAAATCTACTCTATGGGTACATAAATTGTAGTACGCGAATTGACACATGAACAAATCCAGCACTGGCAAAACGGACACATACAGTTTTACAAGGATCTTACGGCCCGCGGCCAAAATCTGAACTCCAACTCAAACTCAAACCGTTTATATTGCATAAACCCTGTGGGGGTATTTACAAAATGTCATATTTACATTTGTTTCAACTTACTAATCTACCACTGGATAGGTACGCGGCCTTTACTAAGAAGATCCGGCGAGAAACTCAACGGGCTTGTCTATTTTGTTAAATTCTCCATTCATTTTTTTTATAATTTTTTGTATAGATACATACATTTTTATATTATACAAAATCTTTTATGCGATCCAGCTCCAGCCTGATGCCTTACGACTGAGATATAAGACTATTTTTAAATATATGTTATAATGAAAAGCTAGAGGATTCTGGGTGGACCAGTCTCCACAAGCAGCACCCGTTCACGAGTACGACTACTTGAGCAGCCATCACCTCCCTCGGCCATATTAGAGGGAAGGAAGTGACCCGCACCAAATAGACACTGCAAGCATAGACTTTTTAGTGAGCATGTCCAATCCTAGACCCCAGAGTGCAGTCAGAAAAAGTCTACAAAAGTCCACGGCCACTCCTTTCAAACAAAAGCTGTTCTGTCAATCAATCAATTAGCCTATCGTAGTCCACTGCTGGGCATAGGCCTCTCCTAACACGCGCCATTGCACACGGTCCTCCGCCTTCCGCATCCAGTCTGTCCCAGCGACCTTTTTGAGGTCGTCGGTCCATCTAGCTGGGGGCCGTCCTACCTTACGCTTACCAAGTCGCGGTCTCCACTCTAGGACACGCTTGCTCCATCGGCCGTCGGTCCTTCTGCAGATGTGACCAGCCCATTGCCACTTTAGCTTACTGAGTCTGCGAGCTATGTCGGTAACTTTGGTTCTTTGTCGGATTACCTTGTTACGAATTTTATCCTTCAAAGAGACGCCGAGCATAGCTCGCTCCATAGCCCGCTGTGCGACTTTGAATTTGTGGACTAGTCCCACTGTTCTGTATACAATGTCAATTGTGGGGTGTGGAAGAAAAGGTACTAACTAACGCTGTCATCATATGAAATGTCACCTCATGACAGCTGCAGAGTTGCCGGTTGCCATGGAATTAACTCGAGTTCTTTTTTAAATTAGTAACCATGGACCCACTTGTTGAAATATTTCCCTAGGAATACGAAAATTTTCTATCTATCTATCTATATCATCACGCCAGATCCCTTACGGGGTAGGCAGAGAGTACAGAGTTCCAACAGGCTCTTTCCTTACATAACTCTCTGGCTTCCTCTACTCATAGTCCGTCTCATACACGCTCGCCGGTTACGGAGACTCCTGACTTGTCCTTCAGATAAGACCCGGTCTACGAAAATTTTAATGAATGATAACCATAATTTCACACCCTCCTGTCAATGTCGATTGAATTGACGGACGATTTAGCGCAGTGGTTAAGAGGTTAAGCCGCTCGGCCCGCTGTGTCTAATAGTCGCGGGTTCGATTCCCGTTCGGGACAAATCTTCGTGTGACCCACAATTATTTGTTTCGGTCTGGGTATTTGTGTATGTAAATTTTCATGTTTGTAAACGTACCCACGATACAGGAATACATCCTAGTGGGGAGCTACGTGTTTTTTTAAAAAAAGAGTAGTATAGAGATAATAGAGTAGTCAAGAGTCTCCGTAACCGGCCAGTGTGTATGAGACGAACTATGAGAGTGGAGGAAGCCAGAGAGGTATGTAAGGAAAGAACCTGTTGGAACTTTACTCTCTGCCTACCCCGCGAGGGAGCTGGCGTGATGATATAGATAGAAAAGAAAATGTTATCCACGGGCTAAAAGACCCTTGTCGCACTTATAGTGCGTAACTGAAGCCGTTTTTGGCGCCATGTTTGTTAACAAGGGATCTGGCTAGAATTTATAGATAGTCTAATCTCTTGCCAACGATACCCAATTCTAGACTCAGAACTGATACTGAGAATTTTTCCTATAGACAAAATACACTTTTACCGACCTAGGATTCGAATCCACGACCTCGTGATTGCCACTAGACCAACGAGGCAGAAAGATGACCCGTAAGATAATATAATATCAGCCTATAATGTTCACTGCTGGGCAAATGCCTTTATAGAGAGAGATTAAGTCATACTCCACCACGCGGACCCAGTGCGGATTGGTGCAGGCAGATTTGTGGCCACCTGCTGTTGGAACTTATCAAGCCGCCTTTAAGGCTTCTAACTCGGCTTAACGACTACCACATTAAGTGGTAACCGGTACCAACGGCTTAACGTGCCTTCCGTAGCACGAAGATGCTCGAATATGAAAATACCATAAACGGTCACCCATCTCAGGCCGACCGAGTCGAACGCTGCTTAACCTTGGTGATCGGTAAGAACACTGCGGTTGCACAGCGCTACGAGCGCCTAGCTAAGATAATAGCCAATACCAAATACCAGAATTGCAATAATAAGACATTAAAGTGTCACAATAGTACATTAACATTAATAAATCCAGCCCAGCGCCTATCTAAGAGTTGATGTTACATCATAATCGGTGCAGCATCTTCGTTTCGCTCGATAAATCTTTTTTAATCGCGAATTGCAGTTTTAATTGTGAAATTATAAGGTTATTTGTGGTTTTGTTTCTTTTTTTATTGGTGTAGTATTTGGAAATATATTATTATAGTAGTTTTTGTATACAGATTTGCCTGCGTTATATTTATACCAGCTTCTGTCCGCGACTTCGTCCGTGATGACTTAAGACAAGAACCTGACAAGCGTGCAACCACTCGAGCCAGAAGGGAAAGAGGGCAACTAGTTCAAGGGCACTTCAAGGAAGAACGGCCTCGGCTTAGGCAGTCGCTATGGGGGCGTATACTAGGTGTCTCGCCGTGGTGCTCACCGGCCGGCGGACAAGGAATTCTCTGACCTCGCCGGCGAGGTCGGTGTCTGATCCTGTGTGCGGTATCTATATACAAAAGAAGGGATGTAAGGACATCGGGAGGGTCGGTGAGAACATGCCGCGGACGGTGGAAGCGGCTGATAGGAAGGGAGCTAGGTTCGTAGTCAGCGGCGGCTACGATAAGCGGAGCCCTGTGATTGGACGCGTTCATGAAATATCGGGTTGTCGCCTTTTTAATAAAGGCGCGATTAGGTTCGAGACCGAGATCAGAATGGATGATCTTATGTGTTATTAGGTAATAAACTAAGTGAATTTCATCCAAATCCGTTGAGTTTGCGTGATTGAGCAACAAACTAAAAAGTCTATGCTTGCAGTGTCTATTTGGTGCGGGTCACTTCCTTCCCTCTAATATGGTCGAGGGAGGTGATGGCTGCTCAAGTAGTCGTACTCGTGAACGGGTGCTGCTTGTAGAGACTGGTCCATCCAGAATCCTCTAGCCTTTAATCTATCTATCTATCTATCTATCTATCTATAACCTCACGCCAGATCCCTTGCGGGGTAGGCAGCCTTTAATTATAGCATATATTTAAAAATAGGCTTCTATCTCAGTCGTAAGGCATCATACTGGAGCTGGATCGCATTAATGAATTTGTATAATATAAAAATGTATGTATCTATACAAAAACTGATGACAAAAAATGAATGGAGAATTAAACAAAAAAGACAAGCCCGCTGAGTTTCTCGCCGGATCTTCTCAGTGGAGACCGCGTTCCGATCCGGTGGTAGATTAGTAAGTTATAAAAAAAAGGAAAAATAAATATGAAACTTTGTAAGCACCCCCGCAGGGTCTATGCAAAATAAACGATTTGAGACTGAAAAAGAAAAAAAGAAAAAACATCCAAACTTTCATATTTATAAAATACTAGCGACCCGCCCCGGCTTCGCACGTGAATTATACACATAAACCTTCCTCTTGGATCACTCCGTCTATTGGTGAAAACCGTATGAAAATCCGTTCGGTAGTTATTGTGTTTATCACGTTCAGTTTATCACGGGCGTCCGCTTAGAGGAGCACGACATAGTGTTCGCTGAACGGGTGGGCGCGGTGACAGAGGCGAGGGGCGGCGCAGCAGTGCGGCCGCGGCGCGTGGTGGTGCGGCTGGCGCGCCGACACCTGCGCGACGAGCTGCTGCGTGCGGCGCGCGTGCGCCGCACTCTCTCGGCCGACGCCGCCATCGGCGCAGCTCCCGACCCCCGTATCTACGTCAACGAGAGGCTGACGCGCTTTAATCGACAGCTGTTCCACCGTATCCGTGAGGAGTGCGAGGAGGAGAGTTTGAAGTGGCGGTATTCGTGGACGAGGCGTGGTCGCATCTATGTAAGGCAGGGCGATGGTCTTCCCTTGTACCACATTAAATGTGATGCAGATGTACAGCTTGTTTTTCGCCCTAGTTTGGTTTGATTTGTCTTTTTGTTGTATATGTTTATGTAACCTGCTATTTGTATATGTACCTCTTGAAATTAGTTACTTATTATTTGTTTGACTGTTACCTTTTCCGATCAAACCGCTTAACAGATTTTGACCACATATATTGTGTATGTATACGAGTATAATGTATCTATATCTCTGATTATCCAATTATGTTGTTTGTTTATTCCTCCCTTAGTTCAGGTTTGCCATCTTTGACGTCACTCCTTATAGGTGCTGCCAGAATACCAGCGCTGCACCATGACACAATGTTATGGTGCAGCAATATGCTGAGGCAGTATCCTTTTCTCCCACACAACATCTAGTATTTGTAAATGTGTACTTTGTTATCTTGTTGTCTGTATTTGTGTGGATGAATAAATGGTTTTTCTTTCTTTCTTTCTTTCTTTCTTTCTTCTTTCTTTCAGACAGACAGACGGACAGACGCAGCGGGGGGAATTTGTTTTATAATATGTAGGGATTAGAACGATTACGCGAATTTTGTATTGCAAAAATATATTTATGAGTGTATATGCGAAATGCGAATATGAGATAGGAGCAGTCTTCTTATAATATAATATAATCTATCTATCTCATCACGCTAGAACCCTTGCGGGGTAGGCAGAGAGCACAGAGTTTCAACAGGTTCTTTCCTTATATACCTCTCTGGCTTCCTCCACTCTCATAGTTCGTCTCATACACGCTCGCCGGTTACGGAGACTCTTGACTTACCCTTCAGATAAGACACGGTCTATTTGGTCATGGTGCGATAGTCTGGGTCTTCCCCGGTACCTACATTATTCCACTTTCGCATAGTCAGTCTTCTTAAATTATAATATTTATTATAATATCAAAATTATCTATAGTCATAGGATATTTTTAGGTCAAAATTGGAACTAACGTTGTCATCAAGTGAAATGTCACTTGTGCAATGCAGTGCGGTGGAGGCAGGTTTGTTGAGAACTGCTGTTGGAACTTATCAAGCCATCTATAAGGCTTTCAACTCGGCTTTAACTACGTATATCTACATCTTGTTCTAGCAAAACGATAAGATTTTTTTTTTATTAAAAAACATAACGTCGCACTTGGATTTATTTCTGTGTCGTGGGTTCGTTTGCAAAGACGAAATTCACATACATAGACACCCAGACCAAAACATATTTGTAGGTCACACAAAGATTCGTCCCATGCGGGAATCGAACCCGCGACTACATGATCCAGTGGTCGGAGCGGCTTAAGCTCTTAACCACCGGGCCAAGCCGTCCATCGATTATAATAGGTTTGTTATTTGCTCTCTATTCATTAATATAATCACGCCAGATCCCTTGCGGGGTACGCAGAGAGTACAGAGTTCCAACAGGTTCTTTCATTACAGACCTCTCTGGCTTCCTCCACTCTCATACACGCTCGGTAACGGAAACTCTTAATAGAGCGATTGTTGTATTTGTCAATTTTTGATCACCAATCGATATTTAATCCTAACCAAACTTCGCTTAACTTAATTAAGTCATCAGCAACCTTCCAAATCGTGAGAAAACAATAGGATGTATCTATAACAATTTCGACATTTGCCCTTGGTGCGGAATGCACCTGAGAATCGAACCGGTGACCTTAGCGCCATCGACCTGTCAATTATTCATTTGAACTGACAATGAGTATTGTTTGAGTGTCTGTCTGTTTAAGTGTTTATTGATACATTGAATAAGCAACATTTATTTTGTATGGCATGTAGTTAGTCATTTTATATAAGCAGGGTCGATGTTAGTTCTTTGCCTCCCCTTAAATTAATAACTATAATAATAATAGTTCAAAATAGTTATAATAATTCAACGGGGCAATTATCCTCCTGGGCTCTAGCGTTAGGGATCTCAGTTTGCATATTGACACTACACTTAGCTGGCAAACACAAGTCATTGCTGTCGGTCAAAATGTCACCGGTACGTTACGATAACTATACAGTTAATCTATACGGATTAACTTACTTTCCACCAACACATAAGCAATGCTTGTGCAGTCCCTGATCTTCCCTATTTTCGACTATGGAGATGTGTGCTACTTCGACCTGAATGCAGATCACCTAAATAACTGAGACCGCCTACTTAATAACTGCATTCGATACGTCTTCAATTTTCGTAAATATGATCATTGGTCGGAGCATCGATCACTATTAAATTGGTTGCCTATTCGGCAGCGTAGAACTCTGAGGATATTGACAACATGATTGGCTATCCTTTATTCTCCAGTCTCACACGATTAACATCTTCGCTCTTCTGATAATCGCCTTCTTCAGTGCCCCCCCTTATACAGCTGGTTTCATTCACTCTTCCTTCTTTGTCCAGTCTATCCTTCTTTGGAATGCTTTGCCTCTTGAACTCAGGATGGCAACCAATTGTCCCTCTTTTAAAAACGTCTGGTTGTTCCATGTCGTTATGTTCCATGGCATTAATTCAGTACATAAGGGCAAAAATTATAAATAAATTAATAAATTTTACATAAAAAAATGAAAAATACACCCCTACCTTCCCCAAGCGAGGAGAAGGTGTACTGTGTACAGCCAATTTTCGCCGACGATGTTAGGTCGCAATGTAATAGTAGGCCTATTGCCATTATATCGGGCTTAATATCTGTACTGATAATGGACATTTTTGTATCGAAAAATTACTGTTTGTCAAACCATTCCAACTCAAGGCCACATTATCCTAACTGGCAGACTGCCTCGTTACGTATACACCAATAGAGCAACGAGATAGCCTGTCACTACATAATAATCTTTTTCGTTTCGTGTCAATGATTCACATCTGTCCCGCTAAGTACGCCAGCCATGGCCGCACTCAGCTTTTCCTTTGTACAGGTGGTGGGGCACAAAGGGCAGACCAGCAGCAGTATTACATCTTCTTTTTAGTGTTCCGACGGCAAACATGATACAATTATATGGATGCGGCCCAGAAAGCGGCCACACTAACTGTATTTTCGGAAGCAGACATCAAGTCTTCCTGCGTGCAGGAGTTAGGGCACGCAAGACACGATACAAGGTGTGACAACTTTTGTGTTGTACCACACAAACACTCCACCTTCAAATGTGTTCCTTGCGCCGACCGACCTGGTTCCGAAGTCTATTTCTTCTTCTTTCGACTTCCAGACCGGCAATGGTAATTTATGTCCAGGTGGAAGGCTCTCAGTAAGGCACATAATAATAATATTATACAAATCAGTACATAAGTTCAATCAGTTCCATGTGTCCTTTACGCTATTTTACGACTTATGTTTTCCACTTAATAAAGTAAAAATATTAATAAATAAAAACCCGAATGGATATCTAAAGAAATTAAGAAATGAAGTAGTATTAAGAGGAAGTTGCTATGGAAATAAAGACGGTCACCCACATTAACAAATAAACAAGTCTTTAAAGATTTTCAAACAGACGTAAAAAATAATCTCACTTACAAAATAATCACAAAATTATTACTGTATCAAAAATGCAAAATGAACCAAGAGAAACTATCTCAAAAGTAAATTACGAAAACAAGCCTATAACTGACCCTACTGAGCTAGCCAATGTTTTTAATACTTACTTCGCCGAAAAAGCAAAGGGCAACAAAAATATTAACACTCACGACAGTTATCAGAATAATTGCAATTCGATATATTTATTTCCATGTACGAACTTTGATATTCTTAAAATAATATCACCTCTAAAGAGTACAAGTAGCGTAGAACATGATAATGTCTCTTCTAAAATCCTTAAAGATGTAGCGACCGTTATTACATTTGTCATATGTTACATACTCAATTTATGCATGGAACTGGGGACCTATCCAGAAAAATAGAAAATATCAATCGTCACACCTCTCTACAAAAAAAGGTGATCCACATGAGTTAAGTAACTATCGCCCTGTAGCGCTAATACCAGTCATAGCCAAAGTTTTTGAGAAGGTAATTTACCGTAGATTATAAAAAATTTTTGAAATTAATCTGTTATCAGAGAAGCAGTACGGATTTCGAAAATATAAAACCATTAATATGGCAATTTATGACTTCGTATTAAAAGTAATGTTAGCAGTAGATAAAAGAAAGAGGGTAATAGCGTTATACATGGATATGACAAAGGCATTTGATCATATAAGACATGATCTTCTACTGAAAAAAATGTTTGGCTATGGAGATAAAGGGAACGCATATAGGTTATTGAAATCATACTTAAGTATGTCCTATAACACTTACAGATACAACTTATACTTCAGAAGCAATATCAGCATGTTATAGAGTTCCGCAAGGAAGTTTTCTCGGACCACTGTTATTTTTAATATATATTAATGACCTTCCTAATGTTACTAATTATGACATGACATTATTTGCTGACGATTGCACTATTTTATTCATTCATCATGAATTATCGAATTCAGACAATTTAAATGACGAAACAATTAATGCTTTGACTTGCATTATAAATGCTTGACATTGAACAACTTGAAAATAAATTTTACAAAAACACATATACAATGAATTTCAAACAGCAACGTATAACGGAAAAGCTTGACATTCAATTTTCAAATACAGAAATCGTAGAAATCGAATCAACGCGTTTCTTAGGTTTGACCATCGATCATCAGTTGATTTTAGTTGAAATAGAAACTCCATATCCAAAATATATGTAAAATGCTGTTCCAATTCTCATTTGCGTAATATAAACTATCTAGGGTAGTTAATTTATGAGCGGTAATGACAGCCTATCAGGGGTTTTTGGCGGGAAGTCGAAGAGTGATATTGTCAATTTGTTTTAATTTCCAAAACTTGTGTTATTTCGACTAATAATGTGTAATCTTGGTGGAATATTAACCATTATGTGTTCTTATATGTGCATGAGTGAAGGTAATTGTAACAAAGTGATAAAACGTGCCTTTTCGACTTCCCTCAAAACGGCCGTTGCAATTGGTATGTAAAGTAGCCACCGCTTTACTATCCAGGGTGGGGTATTTCATTAATTACATTACCATCGTTGTCATCAAATTCATCGCGGAGTCGAATTAATTGAAACAAACACGATTATATATCTCACTGGACACTGGCAAAATACACTTAAAATTAGTGTGAAGCCATAACTTGAAGAAGAAGAAGACAACCTCATGGACATGTAGCCTCTATACTGAGATACGGTATAATTTTTTGGGGTAACTCAACCGATAAGATGCATGTATTTAAAGCTCAAAAAAGGTGTGTGCGTGCGATAACTGGTCTAGGAATGAGAGAATCATGTAAAGGAAAATTTAAAGGTTTAAGGATACTAACGGTACCCTCTCTTTACATCTGCGAGGTTGCAGCTTTTGTAAAATGTAATATGCATATGTACAATACATATCCTGCAGGAAGCCGGCGTGAACATACCATACACTCAATGCCTTGTAACACACATCTTAGGCATAAAAGTATAGTCTGTATGGGGCGTACTATTTATAATAAAATACCCCTACACATAAGGAAAATTAGTAGTGCTTATATATTTAAAAATATGTTAAGTAATTTTTAATAGACAAAGAGTATAGTGTAGATACTATTCCATTGACGACTTCTTAGAGGGAAAAAAGCATTTTTTTAATACTCATAATGAGATCGTTAATATTTTCTTTATTTTCTTTTTTAAAAATAAACGTTGCCCCACACTAGGATTAATTCCTGTGTCGTGGGTGCGTTTACAAACATGAACATTCACAACAAATACCCAGACCGGAACAAATAATTGTGGATCACACAAAGATTTATCCCGTGCGGGAATCGAACCCGCAACTATTAGCTAAGCCCTTAACCACTGCGCTAAATCGTCCGTCCGCTAAATCGTCCGTAAAATTTTTAAGTTAATTTAATAATAATTATAATAAACATTTATATATTTTATAATACTTTATAATTTTGTACGCCTGATGCATGGCAGGATATAGTAGAACTTATGACTATATACATGTAACATCCTACCTGACCTATTATCCACAAATAAATGATTTGAATTTGAATTTAATATCAGTTTAAGTGAAAGGATGTAGGCACCGGGGATGACCTAAACTATCCTACCATAACCAAATAGACCGTGTCTTATCTGAAGGGCAAGTCAAGAGTCTCCGTAACCAGCGAGCATGTATGAGACGCACTATGAGAGTGGAGAAAGCCAGAGAGGTATGTAAGGAAAGGATCTGTGGGAACTCTGTACTCTCTGCCTACCCTGCAAGGGAACTGAAGTGAAAACTTTTTTTTGCTGGTGAAAATCCTACTTAGAACTTCCGCGAGCCTCGGGGGAAGCACGCGAGGCGTGTCGGATTCCTACCGACAAAAAACCCCAGGGTGGCCGACATCAGCACTTAGGAGGGGCTCCGGGATCTCCGTATGGAACACACCGGTGCCCATCTCGTACCGCGAGCTCGCCATCGGGGGAGACTTTATATCACGCGTCCCCCGCACCGACGCGATTCTCACGGTGACGTGGGCCACACCACGCCACCTTCCTTCTCGGGGTCGCTCGTGAAGGACGCTCAGGAGCCCCGCCCCTTGCGTCCACGACCCCGAAAGCCCCGCTGCTGATGTTGGTGCCTGGCTTAAGTGAACGCGGACGAAGTCACGGGCATAAATAGTTATAAATATAAAATCCGGTTTGAGGGCGGCCTTTTTCTTGCAGTGGACGGCTTTCGGATGATGATGATGATGATTTTAAATATCAAATGTAATTTCTTCTCCGCAAAATCCATGCGTAAGTAAATATTAAAGTATAGTGAGTCAGTAAACTATATTTTTATTTATTATTTATTTTATTAAATTGACGGACGATTTAGCATAGTGGTAAATAGCTTAAGCCACTCCTGCGGGTTCGATTCCCGCACGGGACAAATCTTTGTGTGAGGCACAATTATTTGTTTCGATCTGGGTATCTGTGTATGTGAAATTTCATGTTTGTAAACGCACCCATAACAGGATACGTGTTTTAAAAAAAACTATGGGCACATAAACAGATTACAACCTTTAATAACAAATGAAACATATGTATCTTAATGTAGTTTTGGGAAGTAACTCTTAATAATGTACACAAAAAGAAAAACATACCATCATTAACTTAGTTTAAGTAGAGAACTATAATCTAGACCAGTGTTTTCCAATTAGTGGTACGCGTGCGTTGATTAAGTTACTATATTCAGAAAAAACAATAACACAAACAACAATGGCCGAAATATATTTAGAGTCGATTATAGGTAAACCGCCATAAACTTGACCCTCCTGATGGTAGCGGGACGCGGGGCGGGGTGTGTTCTGCCAATTAACTAATCTCTCGCATGTCCGCTGGTGTACAGTTCTTGGCTTATGGGGTATGCGAGTTTGGGTTATTTTTTGAAGGGGTGCGCAGAAAAAACGAATTTGAAACCACTGAACTAGACTACTCGTACAAATCTTCTAGCAGAAGGATTTTATAAAAACAAATTGATCTCATTTTATTTGTATTTTACAAGCTCTATTTTACACGCTGACAAGCTTACAAAGGTGCTCGTAGCATTGTGCGACCGCGGTGTTCTTAGCGATCACGAAGGTTAAGCAGCGTTCGACTCGGTTGGACTGAGTTGGGTGACCGTTTTTGGCACTTTCATATTCGAGCGTCTCTATGCTTCGGAAGGTCTGGTCCAGCCACTGGTCGCGGTAACTACTAAATGTGGTGATCGTTAACCCAAGTTGGAAACCTTATGGGCGGCTTGATAAGTTTCAACTGCAGATGGCCACAAACCTGCCTCCACCAATCACACTGGGTCCGCGTGGTGGAGTAAGACCTAATCTCTCTCAAGTCAATTCGTGAGGCCTTTGGCCAGTAGTGAGACGGTATAGGCTGATATTATTATTTATTGTATCTCGTTGAGATTCACGGGCTTTACCTGGACCTTTGAAAGGCTTGCATGGGTACATGGGTCCAACACGTAGAGGCCCTTTGCGAGAAGTTAATTGTGTGTAAGTCACCTGCTGAGATCACTTGCTGAAAATGAAGACCAGCGAACTGACCCCGGCAAGTGCAAGGACTACTGTAAATTATGGATAGAAAACAAGGGCTATATAAATGAGGTTTGATGGACAAAACCGGTGAACAAAAGGGCAACACTGGTGTGAGCGGCTCAGGGATGTAGAGGGGTGTGCTTCGCTTTGTCCAAAGTTACTCGCGGCGTTATGCCCTTTAACACTTCCACCCCTGAACTACATCGACGTTGGAACGACGTATTAATTGTTATTATTATTTATACAAGCTTTTATTTAACTGGCAATGTTTGTTAGTCTATTTAAGTCAAATATTGCAAGGTGAATAGAATCACTTTCCAGTATTCGACAATGCATTTTTATGAGAAGTATAATTTGATTTTACACCCAGGATTGGCTTTAGTCTAAGGAACTCCTCAACAGCCAACAGTATAGATACGAAATTTTGTATAGATAGATCTTGAAGGAACCAATAATCCAAAAAAAAATACTATGTTAGCAGTGATAGCCTTGTGGTTAGACCTTTGGACTGCAAAGTCAGAGGTCTCGGGTTCAAACCCAGGCACCCACCTCTGTCTCTTCAAAAGTCTTTGCGTAATAAAAATTAACCATCACTTGCTTAAACGGTGAAGGAAAACATCGTGAGGAAACCTACATGCGTAAGAGTTTCTCGAAGGTGTGTGAAGTTCGCCAACCCGCACTGGGACAGCGTGGTGGACTATGGCCTAAGCCCCTTTCAGTTTAAAAGGTTCAAGAGCTTGTTGCAAATGCCACCGGAATTACACGAAACACGTCTTTTCTCTATTTGTGAGCAATGCCAGGTGAAATGTAGGTGTACCAAGAACACCTCTCCTTTCATCCGAGACAACGTAAGAGGTTTACTAAGTGAATATAACAACAAGTGTATAGATTAATTACGGGTAAATAACAAGCGTAGATAACTAAAATCTGCGCAATATAATGACTCGTTTGACATAACCATTGAGTAAATATGATAAATCGGTATTTAATTTGTTGTTATACCATCGAGTGGACGACGTTATAGTCAAATAACCAAGAACGGAAAATAAATTAATTAAAGTCAGCAATAGCTGGAGTCAAGCACGCGAAATATCGATAACTTCCGGTAAACAGGTGACATATGAAGAAAAACACCTGTGTTTTAATGATACCCATTGAAAAAGTCGATCATAAGCATCATTTTCATTTCAATCTTAAATGATAAAAAAGCTACCGGTCCACTTCGCACGGTTAGCATAAGTTGACTTTTCTTTAGAACTGTTTAGCAAGAGGAAAAATTCTATGACACATTATTTTAATAAAACGCTATCACTACACTACTCAGCAGGCGTCATCATAAATCATCCAACTCGCACATAGTATTCAAAAATTGTATATACTTCCTCGTGAATCAGTCTATCTATTGGTAAAAATCAATTAAAATGTGTATAGTAGTTTCTGAGATTATCGCGTACATAGAAAAGGTTCTTCAATCGACTTTTTATTTATACCTATGTATGATAGTAGGTACACTTACACCAAAATGCATACAGTGCAAAACCAACCGTCACGCCTATGTTTCCCAAGCGTCGGTGGCAGAGTTGTACTGAGTACATCCACTTTTCGCCGACAACGTTAGGTCCCATGTAATAGGCAGCGAGCCATCATACTAGGAAGTTTTCGTTAGAAAAACATCATTTGTCCGACCTAGGATTTGAAGACCAACGAGGCAGACCAACCATCATGGTGATTCAGAAGGGAATGTCTTTTGGCTGATGGTCTTGATAGATATTGGTAGATAAATGGAGCCCTAATGATCCTCGTACAGTTTGGTACCAATCCCTTGTATTCAAAGTCTTGGTTCTTTTTTTTATATAAAACGTGGCCCCACACTAGGATTTATTCCTGTGTTTTGGGTGCGTTTACAAACATGAAAATTCACATACACAAATACCCAGACCGGAACAAATAATTATGAATCACACAAAGATTTGTGCCGTGCGGGAATCGAACCCCCGACTATCAGTCACAGTGGGCGGAACGGCTTAAGCTCTTAACCACTGCGCCAAATCGTCCATCTCTCTTGCACTCTCGCATGCAGTCGTCCCGTAACAGTTACCCACTGACCGTAAGTCCCCGACCTCAGCCATGCTTCGACAAAAACATGTCAGCCTATCAATATAATTCTATTATGGTTAGTTCTTTTGGATATACTATGTTAGCCAACTATTACTGTCCGCCGTGAACCCAAAATTACTCAAATCATTATAGCATTTTCGCGTCCTCCTCTCCTATAAAAGTGATGATGCTCGCGTCCAGGATTTACTCTCGATTCCTTTCTCATCCTTCCATCCCTGAGTGCTAAATCAGCAGCACCTTCAATAGTAGTCTGGTCTGGTGACAACCCTCCCACTAAATTCATGCCGCCAAGCTACCTATTCGTGGTAAACATGTTGCGTGGAGGAGGAGGAGCCTCAAGAGGCATGTTTATTTATTTTATTTGGTCAACAAAACAGATTACAATGAAAGACTTAAGTTAGTAAGATAGTGCAATAAATTTTATACTAAGAATGTAGATGTGATGTAGGCCCGATGAAGGATCTGTCTGGCAGTATTTCTACGAGAAGTTCGTCTGCTGTTATAGACATCGAAGTGGTTAGATTTCATGGATAACTCGTTGTAAAGGCGACACATTCTTGTAACTGGATTATATATAGGTATTATTTTTGCATACATGGAGATGAAATGTTTTATCGGGGATACGGTAATTACGTTTAGTATTGAAATTTAATAAACTTAGTAGGTAAAGTGAATCTAATGAGCCGTGCAACAATTTGTGTAAGAATATTAAATCGTGCTCTTTTCGGCGAACATACAGGGGGTTTAGCCCGATTATACTGGAACTCGGTCTAACTTCGGTCTCCTCAACCTACTTACTTTCAACAAGTTATAAATTCTGAGTGAATAATAGGCTATTACCGAGTCAGCTAGCCATATCTTCGGCGCCATAGTGTATTCCTTATAGTCCCTAATGAAAAAACTAATTATCCTACTAAGATTATAAATGTGACGTTTCTATGTTAGATGTTTGTTGCTCAAACCCGCAAAAACGGCTCAACCCGCAAAAACGGCTCAACCCGCAAAAACGGCTCATCCCGCAAAAACGGCTCAACCCGCAAAAATGGCTCAACCCGCAAAAAGGATTTGGATGAAATTTGGCACCCAGTTAGTTTATAACCTGGATTGACACATAGGATACCTTTTTTCCTGGAAAAACATAAGACAACGCAAATGAAGTCGCGGGCAGAAACTAATAAATAATAAATTATTGAGCCCGGTACAATGGTAATCGCCCCCTGTTAAATAGGACCTAACATCATCGTTGAAAATGAATGTACGTCTGCCACACCTGCTTGGAGAATATAGTCGCGACGGTGTAAATTACAGAAACAAATGCCCAACAGACATTATTTTTATCTATCAATCATCACATCAGATCTCTTGCAGGGCAGATACATAGAGCTCCAACAGATTCTTTCCTAACAACTACTAAATGATTTCAACTTGATAGCCCCATTGAGGGTCTAGCCAACAAGCATTTTGTATCTATGAACTAAAACCCTATTTCGAATTTTAACGCGGTTTATTTTTGATTTTTACATTCCCGACGTTTCGAATGCTTTGCAGCACGCACGGGAGGGACTGAGTTGTTTGACGTAGTGGTGCGACTTGAGTGAGATCATGTGACTCGAGTCAATCAATATTTTATTATCAAGTAAACTATTTACAGTGTCTGCAACTCGAGCTAAAAGTTATCACTCGAGTTGAGATTCGATTACTATATTTAAAATATTTTTAAAAAACTAACTTTATTAAATAAATAATATGAACAAACCATCATAGCACAATCACTTCAAAAATCAAACTAAATTCATGTGTTCACATTTACTTTCCAATATGCAAGTTTGGACTTGTTTATAACCTGGAGACGTGGACTATAGTGAACTAGTAAAGTGACATGTACCTAACTCCCACCGAATCTACTCGGTGTGCCGAGTTGACTCACGTGCGAGCGGACTCGAGTAAAATTTTATTTGACTCGAGTACCGAGTTAGACGAATTCACTTGAGTCACTCGAGTGAAAACATGGCTCGAGTCGCAACACTAGTTTGAAGTCCAAACGCCACAGTTATGACGATGATGAATTTTGGACGTCAAATTCGTCCCTCCCATGAACAAGGATACTTGAAACGTCAGGAACTTAAAAACAAAAATCGGACGGCTTCGTGCAGTGGTTAAGACCTTGAGTCGCTCCACCAACTGGATTGAGTAGTCGCAGGTTCGATTCCTGCACAGGACAAATCTTGGAGTGATAAAAAAAAAATTGTTTCGGTGTGGGTGTTTGTACATGCGAATTTCATGATTGTAAAACCACGATATAGGAAAAAGTTCTAGTGTGGAGCTACGTTTTAAAAGTAATAAAAAAAATTACATAGGAGCAGTGATAGCCCAGTGGTTAGACCATTGGACTGCAAAGTCAGAGGTCTCGGGTTCAAACCCAGGCACGCACCTCTGTGTTATCGAAAGCATGTTCGTTTTATTAAATTAACAATCACTTGCTCTAACGGTGAAGGAAAACATTGTGAGAAGACCTGCATGCCTAAGAGTTTCTCGAAGGTGTGTGAAGTTCGCCACCCCGCACTGGATCAGCGCGGTGGTCTTCGGCCTAAACCCTCTCAGTTTAAAAGGAGGCCCGTGCCCAACGGTGGGGCAGTTTCTTAACAGAGCTAATATTATTATTATACAATAATGATAATAGCGATTTGCCGCGATAAAACCCGAATGATAATTTCATCTCGCGTAAATTATTATTTTGTATCTACTCTAAAAATAAAGTCAAGGCAAAAGTCTCCGTAACCAGCGAGCGTGTATAAGACGAACTATGAGAGTGGAGGAAGCCAGAGAGGTATGTAAGGAAAGAACCTGTTGGAACTCTGTACTCTCTGCCCACCCCGCAAGGGAACTGGCGATGATATAGATAGATATTCTAAAATTAAAATAAAATACACACCGTCACGCCTATATTCCCCAAGCGGGGGTGGAAGAGATGTATTGTGTACACCAACTTTTCGCCGACGATGTTTGGTCCTATGTTATAGGGGCGAGCCTTTTGCAATATATCGGGCACAAATCCAGACTCCGGGCTCATACTGGGTAGTTTTCGTTAGAAAATCTTCATATGTCCGACATAGGATGTATGTATTCTCTTTCCCCAGTATTCTGACTTATAAAATGTCATTTCTATTCATTTTTCTGTTTTCCATTAGCGTTGTCGACGGCCTCGTTGGTCTAGTGGCAAAGCGCATCGCTTTGTGATCACGAGGTCCTGGATTCGGACAAGTGTAGTTTTTCTAACGAAAACTTCCCAGTACGAGTTCGGAGTCTGTAATTGTGCCCGGTATATAGCAATAGGCTCGCCCCCTATTACATGGGGCCTAACATAATCGGCGAAATGTGGGTGTACTCAGTACACCTCTGCCAACCCCGCTTGGGGAATATGGACGTGACGGTTGTCAACGGCAAAAATCTAACTTGTCTACAAAACCTGGTTGCCCAACACTGCGCGTCCAAACCTTGTTGTATTGTTTTAATTCTCCCGCGAACAATGGCTCACACTTAAACTGTGAAGTTAAGATTTATTTCATTAGATACTAATTAACCAGAGTTGGTCAAAAATGAATTGTGAAAAAATTAAGTTGCAATTAAAATATTCCGAATTTTGTCGCGGTTTATTTTTAGTTTTTAAGTTCCCGACGTTTCGAGTGATCTACAGCACCCACGGTCACGGGAGGGACTGAGGCGATTGCCGTCCAAAATCATTGTTATTTTGGAGTACCTTAGAGGAATTAATTTAATTACATTTTGAATATTAATTGATGCTTGAGGGATGATTTAGCGCATTGGTTAAAAGCTTGAGCCGCTCCGCCCACTGTGTCTAATAGTCGTGGATTCGATTCCCGCAGCGGACATATCTTTATGTGACCCACAATTATTTGTTTCGGTCTGGGTATTTGTGTATGTGAATTTTCTTGTTGTAAACGCACCCACGACACACGAATAAAACATTGTGCGAGGAAAAATTAAAAAAAAAATGAAAAATGCCCAAAACTGTAATTAAACACCGTCACGCTTATTTCCAAAGTGGAAGTGGCAGAGGTGAAATGTGCACACGCACTTTTTTCTGACGATGTGAGGGGGTGAGCCTATGGTCATTAGAAAACACACCGTCATGTGTTCATTCCCTTGTGGGAGTGGCTTTGGTACTCACAATTCGCTTACTATATGAGGTTCCAAAGAAACAAGAGGCAAGCCGATTGCTATTACACAGAACACAATTCTAAACTAGCAATTGCTAAGATTTTTTTATAGAAAAACCTGACATTGTATGACCAATGATTGGAAACCAGGACCTAATGATTTCCAATCGCACCATACGCTACTAGACCAACGAAGCAGTTGGATCTATCTATCTATATCATCACGCCAGATCTCTTGATGTATAGGTAGACAGTAGAGAGTTCCAACAAGTTCTTTCCTTACAGATCTCGCCCTCTTTCTGCACTCTCATCTTCATTTTATAGACGCTTATCAGTTACGGAGAGCCTAAGCTTACCCAATTGCAATCAGATAAGTTGCCAAAAATAAAAATCCAATAAAAAGCTTCTAATTACATCCTGATTTCGTTATTTTTCAATTAGACCGTGGCTTACCTGATGGACAAGTCAAGAGTCTCCGTAACTGACGAGCGTGTATGAGACGAATTATGAAAGTGGAGGAAGCCAGAGAGGTCTTTTAGGAAAGAACCTGTTGGTACTCTGTACTCTTTGCCTAAAGCTTAGCTTACGATTATGCAGCCTTTACTCTCTTAACAGCTTAAGTTTAGCTTAAAAATCTCTTCTCTTAAGCAGCAGTTATGTTACTTAGGATATCAGTAACGTAATTTCGTTACTTTGCAGTTGTTAAAAAAACTATGACATCACACCTCGACTCCGTACAGGGGCAATTAAAAATCATACACGCTTCACTCATGATGCTTTTACTGGCCCCACTGTGTCAGCGTGACATAGTAAAGGTTAACAGTGTTGGTATAGACGAGGCGGAATTAGTTTTTAGTTAGTTGACTATGTTTTAATCATTATATTAATACGTGAAGCAAAAACTTTGTACCCCTTTTTACGAAAATTGCGCGGACGGAGGAGTATGAAATTTCCGACACTTATAGTTTATATCGAGGAGTGCAGAATGCTAATATTTTTTTTAATTATGCATAAAAAATACATTAAATCAATAAAAAACACATTACACACACTACCATGTATTTGACACAATACACTTCAAATTGAGAATAGATGAATATTGTTTGTTTTTAATATTATTTGTCTATAGTCTTACTGAATCTTAAACATAACCAACAAACGATGAAAGAGATTCTACAAAAAACATGGTTTACAAAGAAGTTTTGTATCATTAATTAAAGTGAAAGGCGCTCGCCTCGCTTGGTGAGTAAACGTAGTTTTTATATCAAATAATTAAGATTGATAAAGCGATTTTTATACCCTTAATGGAATATTATTCCAAAAATTTTTAGTTAAATGTCTATAATGTGAAAAAAAGTTTCACTTTTACCGTGGTTTCATAAAACCACACCACCACTTTTTATTTTTGGTTTATTATTTAAATTTCATATAATTTGTTTGAAAAAATAGGCAAATTAATAGTGTAGTCTTGGCGAAATCTGTGATTATAGATAGTCTTTGACAATAGAAACTTAATCATTTTCAAACTTATAATTTAAATTAATTATGGTCGAATTTCGACCAATAGGCGACCACTAGTATAGATAAATATGTACCAAATTTAGGTCAGGGAGCTTACGACAATACTTTAGGAAAAAATCTCCGTCACGTCTATATTCCCCAAGCGCTGGTCGCAGAGGTGTACTATGTACACCCACTTTTTGCCGACGATGTTAATTCAAGGGTAATTACTATAATACCCGGCACATTCTCAGACTCCGGACTGATACTGGAAATTGTTTGATGGAAAACTCTAAGATTTGATCCCAGGACTCATGTTCGCTTCACGTTTTTGAGATGAGTTTGTGGCACTTCGATTTTCGCCGTTACACCGTTGGTCCTGGGTCGATACCCAGGACCAAAAATAGAAATAAGAAAATAGAAGTAGTAAAAAAACCAATTATCGATATGTTAATTGTTTTTTATCGCTTAGCCACTTTTTACTACTTCTACAGAAAAAAGGAGTGGTGCCACTAGGCGATAGCTGTCAGCGCGATTAAGTGCCTCTATAAACTCAAACTAAAATTATTTATATTGTATAAGCCCTGCGAGGGCGCTTTAAAATTAACAAGTGCACATTTTTCAACTTACTAATCTACCACCGGTTCTGAATAGGGCCTCCACTAAGAAGATCCGGCAAGAAACTCATTGAGCTTGTCTTTTTACCTAATGCTATTTTTCATTTTTTTTTATATTTTGTATAGTTACATTGTTGTCACAAACTTAAGTTCACCATCTAGCTTCAGTGAGATATAAGACTTCATATTCATAGAAACAAAGGCATAAAAACAAACAGATGAAATACGTTATAATTCAGGTCAGGTGAAACATAGTCAACTAATTAAAATCTAATTTCGTCTCGTCTGTATCATAGAAATAAATGCTCCAAGGTTTATTTATATTTAGTTAAAAAAAAATATTCATATGACCCCATACACTTTTTCGTTTCACGATCCTAAAATTTCCATATTTGCCGCATACAGCATTTATTTAATTAATTCACCAAACTTTATCTACAGTTCTTAAATACTTTATTAATTAGTCGCCATTTATTTAGTTCTTCACTGGCTCGTCTATCCCAATACTAACAGTTTCGTAACTCTTGTTTTAAATGTATGTTTCAAATTGGTGACTAACATAACCCTTGCAAGTTTCCTCATGAATAATAAATATAATAGACGGCCATTTTATATTTGTATATAAATAAAGTAATTACTAACACCGGAAGTACGCAAAATTGTCGACTCTTTAAAACAATAGTTAGGCTATAAATATTGTATAAATTTATTACTTAATAACTGTGCATTTTTACAAGCTCTAAAGTTTGTTAGGTTAGGTCAATTGAACGTTTATTTTCAAGAACTTCCGGTTATTTCGTGGATACATCAAACCGACAGTGTGTAAAAATGTGAAAATAGTTAGGTAAAAAATAAAAAAATGACTTAGGGGTAAATTGAGATTAAAGGGCATATCACAGTTGCAGTGTTATGATATCTATCTATCTATATAATTACGGCAGATTCATGGCGGGGTAGGCAGAGAGTACAGAGTTCCAACAGGTTTTTTCCTAACAGACCTCTCTCGCTTCCTCCAGTCTCATAGTTTGTCTCATACGCGCTCGTTGATGATGACTAAGCTTTTAACATCATTTATCTTAAAGTCAAATGACGACGGCTTGGGCCAGTGGTAAGAACGCAAGCCGCTCCACTGACTGGATCGAATAGATGAGAGTTCGATCCCTGCCCGAAAGAAATGTTTGTGTGACCCACAAAAATTGTTTTAGTCCAGAGGTGTTTGTCGATGTGAAATTAATTTTTCTAAATATCCCCACAGCACAGGAACAATTTCTTTTGTGGAAAAATGAAAATTGTATATGATTTTGTGGCACATTCTTCATTTGGCCATATAATTCGTTGTTTTTATTCAATTGTCCACTCTGCTGTGGGCAGTTTAAAGTAGTATTTTACATAATATCTATCAGGGGATGTAGGTACTTATAATTATACAACTTATCGAATACTTTTAAACTTATCTAATAATTATCAATGTAATAATTGTAAGCTTTCAAAGACTTTCTAAAAACATAAGTTAGTGTAAATAATTAATTAACCCCAAAAATGTTTGCTGATGATATGTAAAAATTTTAAAAAACGTAAGTAAATATTATTTCTAAAATTGTTTTCAATAAATGTCTTCATTTCGTGTTTACCTAAAATTTGTGAATGAGTGAAAGCAGAACAAAAATTTTGGCGTAAAAATCACCTGTTTACTAAATATAAACGAACTACATTTTTTTGTAACAATACCATGATGCCTGTATAATATTCCCCAAGAATAGCAGATGTTTAAGGAGGCTTAACAATTTCCACCAACAGGTGGCCACAAACCTGCCTCCTCTTGCACTTGACTCTGCGTGGTGGAGTATGACCCATTTTCTCGATTTGTGAAGGAAGGCCTTAGTCCAACAGTGGAATAGTATAGCCTGTTTTATTTTTAATAATATCACTAGAGACCCGCTTTGCCTTTACACGGATGAATTATACAAGGTGTATCGTAAATAACGCAAAACCTCAGCCACCTCGATTAGATAATCGCTTCACAAATTCAATACGAAAACCAAATTTCAAAATTTAAAGTTTTTTTACCCCTTTTTTAAGTAGTTTTATACCTCAATTAACAATGAAACTTGTATGTGAATGTGTGCGTATTGAGAACTATGTTTTAGAAATGCATTTGAAGTCTCCGTATTTACTTTAAATCAAGAATAAAATTAGTTTGTTATAGCGCACTGAAGGAGTAACAGCATTTTTTGCAAATTAAAAAAGAAATGTAAGATACATTAAAAATGGTTGGAATCAATTCAGTTACCGATTTAGAACAAACTACTTTCAGGTCTTGCGTGAATTATGTTACACCTTGTATTTAAAACCTTCCCCTTGAATCACTCCGTCCATTGGTGGAAACCGTATGAAAATCCGTTCGGTAGTTATTGAGTTTATCGCGTTCAGACAGACACGGGGTATCTTTGTTTTATAATATGTAGCGATAATACATACATACTCAATGTAATAATAGTAAATAATAAAAATACGCCTTCATTTCACTGGCACAGAAAAAGACTACAGTTTGCCACATACTACGATTCTGACACACCTCTTTCGCTTCATCCACGTTCATACATCTTCTCATGAATCTAATAAGAGTACTACGCACTTGACCCTTTTAAAACAGACAACTAATTTGGTCGTGGTAGATCAATACGTTATTTTTGACTTTAAGTGGCTACCGCGAAAATTTTATTTTTGTATTCCTTTCAAGAAGTATATGGATGAGAGAATTAACATTTAGAAATATGAATTTCGGCAAGGAATACACGATTAAGCGAAATTTTCTCTATAGGAAAAATGTAAAGTCATCTCTCTTATTTACTTCTTTTGATTCCAATGCGAATCGTTTAAGAACTACTCAATTAAATTTACTTAAAAACAGACAATAATTATAGCAAGCATTTTTTTCATTTCATAGTGTATTTTTCTTTAGGAAATGATGTAATATGTTTTTGCACGTCGTTTATATTCGACCCCGCTCTCAATATATCCGTCCCTTATTATTCATCTGTGAAGTAATTGCATCACTGTCCCTCTCTCGGTCGATAAATGGTTCACCGCGGTAGGCCCTTAATGTAGTATGGGACCAAAAACAAAATTGTGTTAAGTCCAAACACACAGTGGTCGTTAGTCAAATGTGAAAAATGTTGCGTTCATTCATCAGAACAACACATATTTCGTTTGAACGATAAGTTTTTGTACAATTTGGCGTAGTTGAACCAAAAGGATCTAACCTACATAACACCAGAGAACAAAAACAAATTCTAAAGACGCGACTTTAGAGTTATGTTTTAAGTGTTGGCGGCTTGTGGGTTGGGTTCTTTTAGATTGACTACAATTATTAAAAATGGGTTACGTAAAAACATTATATCGACATTGTGATATCTTCTTTTGTTAGAGGCCGTAAATTAATTGAATATTTAAAATTCTCACACTATTGGTTTTCTATTTAAACATTCATAGCACACCTGGAATTATTCCGGCGTATCTACACCAGACCTTGTAAGTGCGTTTACAAACATGATGTTTACATACAAAAATACCCAAATCGAAATAATTATTGAATTTATCCCGTGCAAAGATTGAACCCACGAGTGGAGAGAAGCGGCCTAACCTCTAACTAATAAACCATTCCATCTTAAATTATGAGTTACCGATTCATAATATCTTTTTAAATATACTACTGGATGTTCTTCTTGACTGCCTCGTTGGTCTAGTTGCAAAGCGCATCGCTTTGAGATCACGAGGCCCTGGATTCAAATCCTAAGTCGAACAAATGTAGTTTTTTTGATGAAAAATTCCCAGTATGATTTCAGAGTCTGGAATTGTGCCCGTTATATGGCAAACATCTTCAGCGAAAAGTGGGTGTACTCAGTACACCTCTGCAACCCCCGCTTAGGGACAGGCGTGACGGTGTTTATTTTATTTATTACTGGATATTTGGGTTTTTGGGGGAGGCCTTTATCCTTCAATGGACGTATTCCAGTGATAGATAAGACTACTGGATCAGAACGCGCCCTCTACTGAGGAATACTTTTAAAGAAACTTCGTAACCTTATCTTGTTTAATTAAAATTCATTACTCATCTAATTTTTTTACAAACATGAACTTCACATGACCGAAACGAATATGTATGGTGTCTATGGGTCACGAATATGTGTGTGTGTGTGTGTGTGAATGATGTACGCTGTTGGCCGCGAGGCCTTTACAGCTTCACCGGACTTAAAGGCGAGGGTGCAACCACTACGCTCTAGCCAGCCAGAAGGGCAAGAGGCGACATACTCGAGGGCGCCACATTTTTAGAAACGTCAAATTCTAAACGACAGCGTACCCATGACTGGTGAAAAGGACTATAGATGGCAAATACTGAAATGGGCGGGCTGTAACATGGTATTCATCCTGCCCGCGAAGTGATTTCACAATCTAATTATGCCATCTCCTCTTCACATTTACTTTGTGCTTATATCTGTGTGTGTGTGTGAGTGATGTACGCTGTTGGCCGCGAGGCCTTTACAGCTTCACCGGACTTAAGGGCGAGCGTGCAACCACTACGCTCGAGCCAGAAGGGCAAGAGGCGACATACTCGAGGGCGCCTTGAAGAGGCGCCCTCGGTTGGGACAGTCGCTGTAGGGGGACGGGTGCACTACTAAGTGCACCGGTCAACCGCCGGCTATGGGAGGGGATCTACTACTACTACGTCGTCGTCGTCGCCCGTATTCTGAGCGGAAAGAAGGGATGACAAAGCATCGGGGGGGTCGGTGAGAACATGTCGCGGCCGGCGGTGGCGGCAGGGGTCGGGGGGGAGATCGTAGTCGGCGGTGGCTACGATTAATGGATTCGCATGGGTAGATGCGTTCGCGAAGTGACGTGTTGACGCCTTTTTAATAAAGGCGCGAATAGGTTCGAGACCTAGATCGGAGTGGAGGTCGACGTTCCGTACGAACCAGGGGGCTCCTACGGCTTTACGGAGGAAGCGGTTTTGAACCACTTGGAGTTTATCGATGTGAGAGGGGGCCGAATGCCCGAACACAACACACGCATAAGTCATGATGGGTCGAACGCAAGTTTTGTAAAGTGTCACCTTATTTCTAAGGGACATTTTACTCCGCTTGCAGATTAACACGAATATGTATGTTTATGGTATACAATGATTTGTCCCGAGTAGACATTGAACCTACGACTTTGATCCTGTGTGTAGAACAACCTACATTATAACTACTAGGTCAAATTATCTTAGGTGAAAAACTAGTGGATAAGTATCATTGGTAATTCTTGTGGATTTACTTGGGAAAGCGAAATTATCACAGGTTGAATTTAATAGTGTCATAACTCAAAAACAAGAATAGGAGAAATAAAACTTTATTGTATTGAAAATAGAATGCTTATTCTAATACCAGATTTACTAGATATCACATTTCGCCTACAATATAGTATTTATGAACCTGTATCTACTTAAAAATACAATAAAAAAGTAATTGTACTGCTTAGTACGTACTATAGTACGTACTATAGTATGTACTATCGTATAAACACATATCTATCTATCTATCTATCTATATCATCACGCCAGATCCCTTAAGGGGTTGGCAAAGAGTACAGAGTTCCAACAGGCTCTTTCCTTACATACCTCTCTGGCTTCCTCTACTCTCATAGTAAAATAAATTAAAAGTATTAAATACACGTATAAATATTTCCGGGCTTCTTAAGATCGTTGGTCCCGGTTTCCACTTATTGTGATAGTCGAGTTGGAAGCCTTATAATAATAATATAATAACTTATTTAATTCAGGCAACAGAAATTGACAAAAATAAATCTATACAACTTACTGACCCATAGAATATATACCTTGCCGACTAACAAACATATTATAATATTGAACTCTTAATCAAAATAACATGTATTTTCGGTGACATGTTGCGCTGTACAGGGGTGTCTTTCAGTCTTCCACGAAATAGGCGGCTTGATAAGTTCCAACAGCAGGTGGCCACAAACCTGCCTCCACCAATTCGCACTGGGTCCGCGTGCTAGAGTATGACCTTATCTCTCTCACCTCGATTTGTGAGAGAAGGCCCTTACCCAGCAGTGGGTAGTATAGGCTGATATTATTATATTATTAATATGTTGTAATCTCTGTAATTTATTTATATTGTAATCTCCCACCTCGATTTGTGAGAGAAACCCTTTGTCGACTAATGCAACAGTATATGTTGATATTATAGTATAATTATCTCTATCACTACGCCAGATCTCTGGGGTAGAGGGTACAGATTTCCAACAGGTTCTTTCCTCACAGACCTCTCTGGCTTCCTCCACTCTCATAGTTCGTCGCATGCACGCTCGCCGGTTACGGAGACTCTTGACTTGTTCTGCAGATAATTCAAGGACTATTTGGTCATGGTAAGATATTGTAGGTGTTTCCCGGTAACTTCATCCTTCTATTTACGCATTGTATAATAATAATAGTACATTTTATTGTTCACTAGCAAAAGCAATAGCGGTCTTATTGCTGATGGCAATTTCTTTCAGACAACCGTTGGAAAAACAATAAATAACGATAGATAGAAAGGGCAGTTGGTGGCGTACGCTATCAATGATTAATTTACAATACATACTTACAATATATACCTATATGTTTTGCAGCTAAGCTATACTAATGTAAGCTATACTAATGTATAGCTTAGTAGTAGTGTTGTGCATTATTCATAATTTTTCAATAGTAGGATTAATCAATTAAAATTTTCATAGATCCAATAAATTAATTTAAAAACCCTCCTCCTAAGGTAGGGTCCCTTAGAAAGAGGGCTTATATATTAATTAAGGAATAACATTGACATCAAACGTTCCACCCTTGACCACGAGTGCTGTAGAGCACTCGAAACGTCGGGAACTTCTATCTATAACCTCACGCCAGATCCCTTGCGGGGTAGGCAGAGAGTACAGAGTTCCAACAGGTTCTTTCCTTACATACCTCTCTGGCTTCCTCGACTCTCATAGTTCGTCTCATACACGCTCGCCGGTTACGGAGACTCTTGCCTTTTCCATCAGATAAGACTCGGTTTATTTGGTCGTGGTAAGATAGTCTAGGTCTTCCCCGGTACCTGCATCCTTCCACTTTCACATTGTATATCTGTTTTGTCATTCTTTCCTCTGGCATTCTTTCTATATGCCCGAACCAACGGAGCATGCCCTTTCTCATCTTTACACCGATACTATCTTTCATACCTACTCGCTGTCTTACTATGCTGTTGCTAATGCGGTCGGTCAGCTTCACTCCGCACATCTTCCGCAGAGCTCGCATTTCTACCGCATTTATCCTACTTTCATTCTCCCTCTTACATACCCAGCTCTCGCTACCATATAACAGCGTTGGGACAAGAACTCCGTTATGTATGGCCAGCTGCGCCTTATGGCTTAAGTGCCGGCTCCCGAGTAGCTTTCCCATCGCACCATTCACTCTGTTCCCTGCACTCACTCTTCTCTCTATGTCAGCGGTGTATTTCCCATCCTTACTGAAGGCGCATCCAAGATATACAAACTCATTCACTTGCTCCAGCACATCGTTACCAACCACAATCCTTACATTCGTTCTGGTTTCTTCCCTTTCAAAAACCATAATCTTGGTTTTCTTCACATTAAAAAAATAAACCTCGATAAAATCCGAAATATTTTAATTTGAATTTAATTGTTTTCACAATATTTTCCCCCAATTTTGCTTAGTAGTTCCATTGCACCTTTAAAATAATTTAAACATTATATAAATCAGGCACATATACTTAACAATCGTTCAGTTGCTAATGTGAACCTCATTTCCATATGTCGGCCCTTCACTCGCCTTTTTAAATCAATTGCGTTAATTGCCTAGGAGGACTATTCTAGTATCATTCGACATATTCGTGCGACATAATGAATGTACGTATGTGTGAACAAATGATAGCGTGAATGAATGACGACCAGTTGTTATAGTGGTCAGACTATAGGCCAATAGTTCGATCCCCCACATGAGTAATTTTCTGTGTGACTCTTATTCGTAATAAAACAAGAAAAAGGGTCGATAGATGATGTGTGAAAAAGTGTGATCCTTTATTTTCGTTGTAGCCAAATTGCTGGTCAAAGTAAGGGGTGACCAGAGGGCTGGCTTATACCTCGCACAAAGATTAAGCATTGTAATTCGACGTGGCAACACTGCCAGCCTTCTGGGCACACTGCCAAGCGACAACGATTTGGCACATTATTGATTTTTTGTAAATACTATGCAGAGATGTAGTTTTTAGCTAATTTTATATATAATTCTTTTGTATTTTATACCTACCTATTTTAATTATGTGAAAATTTTATTTAACTTTCCCGATGTTTCAAATACTTAACAGCACCCGTGGTCATTGAGAATGTTAGGTTCCAGTGTAATAAGGGGCAAGCCTATTGCCATTACACAAGGCATACTTCCAGACTCGACTAGAATTTTTCGACACAATAAGCAAACAACTGATTTTCTAAACTCAGGACCTCATGAACGCCACTCGTACTATATAGGTCCCCAGACCAACCAAGCAGGCACAGAAGATCATATTGTTAGAGGTTTCGGCTACCCGCCATATCATATTCCTATGCGGACTACTCTAAAAGGGATTTTTATCGAATACGACATTCATGTAGAACGATGACAGAATCGTTCGACAGGAGTGGTACCTAAGTAATTTGCTTTGTTGCAATCGTATAAGATGCTAATATATCACCACGTTAGATCCCTTGCGGGGTGAGCAGAGAGTACAGAATTCAAAAATAGAAAAGAAAAAACAGATTGAGAATAAAATAAAAAAAGGCAAATCCGCTGAGTCTTTCGCCGGATCTTCTCGGTTAAGGCCGCGTTTCAATCCGGTGGTTAGTACTAAGATTAGATAAAAAAAATTGCAAATTTGCAAGTGCCCCCGCACGGTTTATACAAAATAAATGATTTGAGTTTGAGTATGAACAAGTTATTTTTTTAAACCCCTTAGAAAACATCCATAATTCCACACTATTATAAATGTTAAAGTAACTGGATAACACAGATTGGAGTCTGGGACTGTGTCCAGTATACTGGCAATAGGCTCACCCTCTATTAATTTGGGACCACCTTAGGGAATATAGACGTGACGATATTCATTTGTTATTGTTACAATATTTTTTAAAGAGTAACGCTATCGAAATGCCACGGGAATCTTTAAACCAACCGGGAAAACACAAGACCACAGGTTCAAACAATATAATATTTTAAAAAAGGCAATACGACGTATCCAACGAACAAAGTCCTATAATCCAGTATTTATATTTGGCATAAATTTGACCTTATGACGGGTGGGAACTCAGGAAATGCCATTTACTTTGTTTGGAATATGTAACTTAGTACTACGGTACCGTCGAATAAGCCAGAAAAAAAATGTTTTAAGATATTATCATTAATTTGCTTTTTAAATTCTAAGTCTGAAATAAACTAATCTACAATTAAAGTTGCTAGTAAGTCTAAACACAAATTTCACTATCTCTAAGTAGCCAGATTCAATTACCGAATAACGCTAATCGGTGAATAACTAACCAGCACTTTACGTGTGGGTAGTGAAAGAGGCCCTAAGCCTTGTAAAATTTTTAGTCGATACGTGCTTCTGACTCCCAGAATTATGTTCCCGCCAAAAAGTGACAATATCTGTCAAAGTGACGTCCGTCAATAAATGGTTGAAAACCGAAGAAGAATTCGATTATTTCGGGCCGAAGGTAAAACCCGGAAGGCACCCCACCACGGTTCATCCTTGGTTACCCAATATGAGTTAGAAATAAGAGCAACTATATAAGATGCGTGGTTCCCTCGCCGCAGTCAGTCGGCCGCGGTACCGCATAGAAACCACGTCAGTTAGAAAAGTAAGTTCTGTGTTAGTGCTACGTGATTGTGAAGTGATAAGCTTCGGACTTTGACAGATCTCGAACGAGGTTCATATTTTTGTTTCTTTTAATTTTTCTGCAATTTTATTTTTATATTTGTTTTTTATTTGTGGCGGGGATCGAGTTGCGATTTTACAAAGGTTTTAAAAAAAATATTATGTAAAATTGTTTTTTTTTATTTTATTTAGACGCAAACATTTGATAGATTATTATTTTTTAATAAATAGCCTGTTATTATTTAATAATTTCTCTTAAAAACTAGTAAAATAATAAATTAATAAATTTTACAATGCTTGCAATGCATATAACTTATAAAATAAAATACGAAGATTATAATTGAATTGAGAAATAATATTTTATGTAAATTTGTCTAATACTCGATACATTATATTTTATTTTATTTAGCTATTCTGTAATTAGTGCGAAATTATACACTACAAACATATAACCTAAATACATTTTACAAATAAACGACTCTACATTTTAATAATTGAAATCGTTAAATAACAATACTTCAAAATTAAGTTCAATAATAATAGGGAACCAAAACAAATTCTGATGTAACGGACATATAAAATAACTGGCAGTTTCCTGCGACTTCGAACCCGGCCGACAACAGCGCCACCTACCGGGTCAATGTTTTATAGCCTATGTTACTTCTGGATAATTTAGCTTTCTAATGGTGAAACAATTATTAAAATCGGTCCAGTAGTTTTTGAGTTTATTCGTAACATACAAAAATACAAATCATTCCTCTTTATTATATTAGTGTAGATAACCAATATTCAAATCATACCCATTTATCCAATACTCTAAATTAAAATTAATACTAACAAAATATATAACGTCAATAAAATTAAACTAAATTTTCCATTTTATATTTCTCGTCACTTGCATCCATGCAAACGATTATTATAAATAATGTTATTGTACCTACTTCCGAGTTCATTCATTTGCATAATTTGCCGCAATAAACAATTAACCTATTTATCACAGAACAATATTAAGCTTTAATTTCGAGTTGTTAAAGTTGAAATTTCTAAACAGTGTTTTGTGTATTTATCACGTTATTTTTTGGTGAATTATTTAAAGATGGAAGCTTTTGATTTGAATACAATCTGTTGATTAGTATTACAATGTTGGCGCTTTGGGTTATAAACAATCTTATCGCGGCATTATGTTTAAAGATTATTATATTATTTAAAAGTGGTTTTGTGTAATTATAAATTATATACTTACTGGTTTTGGTACTTACTTTATATAGTCACGGGTCTCCTAACAGGCAACCGTTTATAGACGAACTATGAGATTAGAGAATTTTAATTTTAAATATCAAGAAAAAAATCATCGCTTTGAAATATTTTTTTTGAATTAGATATTGTCAGCGTCAGTGCACGCGTTTGTTTTGTAATTTGACTATTTATCACAATAAAAATAGCACTTAAAACACAGCGAGAGACAGCGAAAGCATTATCAAAATCGGATCAGTAGTTCAAGAGATTACCTGTTCCATACATATATACTTACATACACTGATTGATACCATGAGTGTAAGTCATGGTGTTAGTACATTTACGTTTAATCTAAACTTAAGCCAATCTACTTAACTCTTTCTGCATCGTTCTCCCATACCCCATGAACGCAATTTATACGAAAATAATTGTAAAATCTTTATTTAAAAAGAATAACCGTGGAGTTTCTTGCCCTTCTTCTCCACAGGAATGACTTTCCGAACGAGTGGTAGAGTCTTAAGTAACCACTAACTTATCTTTCTTGACTATTCATAAGTACTTTTTGGTCGGCATGAATAAAACAATTTTCATTTTCATTTTGACAACCTCTTTAAACTATTCGTTTAGATCACAATTGACTGATGAATTAGCGCAGTGGTTAAGAGCTTATGCCGCTCCACCCACTGTGTCTAATACTCGCGGGTTCGATTCTCGCACGGGACATATCCACAATTATTTGTTCCGGTCTGGATATTCGTGTTTGTAAACGCACCCACGACACAGGAATAAATCCTAGAGTGGTGATACGTTTTTTTTTTAAATTTCTACATAAATGCGATTTGCTTTCATTTCAATCTATTTTTTCTAAAATCTGTAAATGCAGCTCAAAATCTCGCAAAAGATTCTTTAGCTACAACGGTTAAGGTAGCTGCCCTTGCTGCCCCGTTTACTCTTTTTACTCTTATTATTTGTATAAGTTCAGACCACCAGGGTATAGCATCTTCCACTCATCTTTACACCTGTATCTCATAGATCAGTTTATTTTAGCTTTAGTATCCTTCCCTCTAATATGGTCGAGGGGAGTGATGGCTGTTCCAGAAGTCATACTCATGAAGGGGTGCTGCTTGTGGGGACTGAAATTCTTTAGACACTCTTTACAGATAATATCATTAGATTCATATCTCGATCGTAAGGTACTGGAGCTAGATCGTAAATTATTTAATTGTAACCTAAATATTGTATGCACACAATGTGATTAAAAAAATAGAGAAAGAGAAGTAAATAAAAAAGAAAAGGCCGCTGAGTTTGTCGCCGGATCTTCTCAGTGAAGGCCGCGTTCGGATCCGGTGGAAGATTAGAAGTTAAATTAATAATAATAATATTAGCCCTGTTAAGAAACTGTCCCACTGTTGGGCACGGGCCTCCTCTCAAACTGAGAGGGCTTAGGCCATAGTTGGCCACCATGCTGGCCCAGTGCGGGTTGGCGAACTTCACACACCTTCGAGAAACTCTTAGGCATGCAGGTTTCCTCACGATGTTTTCCTTCGCCGTTAAATTAGAGTTAAATTAGAAGAAAGGAAGGAATTAGAAGTTTAAGAAGGAAGAAAGAATTAGAAGTTAAATTAGATTAAAAATAATAAAGGTAGACTATTTGTAAACCGGCCGGCTTAGCACTGGGCAAGACATATTTGTAGGATGAATAATATCATTATATTAATACGTGAAGCAAAAACTTTGTACCCCTTTTTACGAAAATTGCGCGGACAGAGGTGTATGAAATTTCCCACACTTATAGTTTATATAGAGAAGGAGTGCATTATGCTAACATTTTTTTTAAATTATGCATAAAATATACATTAAATCAATAAAAAAAACATTACACACACTACATGTATTTAACACACACGCATATATACTTTTTTGTTTGCAAACAATTGCAGCAAACGATGAAAGAGTAGGTTGAATTTCGACCAATGGGCGACCTCTAGTACGGATAAAACGTTTAACAGAGAGGGTACCAAGGGACATGAAAAGAAGAGAAGGGAGACCAAATAAACGGTGGAGAGAAAGAGATGCGTGGAAAGGTTTAGGAGAGACCTACGCCGCAGAGGCGACTACTACCAACTAAAAACTAATATTGTTATGATGTCTAACGTTTTTAAGGTAGTTTAAGCAAATAAAGACTATATTTTTTATTTATTTGTAAATGCCCCCGCAGGGCTTATACAAAATAAATTATTTGAGTTTGAGTTTATGAAGTACTAACTTAACTACCAGTTTCTGCCCACCCTTATACGATACAGCCGTCAATTTAGGCATGTACATAATTAGAAAAATTAACTCTTCACATAGCCATTACCTTTTATGGCTTACGGTTTATAACCGATTTCAAGTTCAATAATATACAGGTACTATTAGCAACAACGTAGTACGAAAGAGTGTAGGTATGAAATATAGTATCGGTGTAAAAATAAACAAATAACCTATTAAAAAAAAGGAAACCCGACTTCAAAAGGCAAAAAGTAAATATTTGAAATCGGTGCTAGTTGCCAGTCGGTTGCACCGACAACAAATATTATTTTTTTGTATTACGAAGTGCCTTCTTAAAAAAATAAATAATTTTACAATTTTAAGTGATGAGTTTATTTATTATTGATATTTATATACTTATATTATTCAGCTTAGTTCTATAGTAAGGTACCTGTTCAATACCCAATACCCATAATAACGGAATCTATACATTAGTGCTGTTTACCTTTGAAGATACACCAGGGGACTCCTTAAAGTTCAAGGATCAATACCGATTTCATTAAAATGGGACCACCTCGAAACTATACTAAGCCTAACGCAAAAATAATCGCCAAAATCAGTTCATACATAAAGAGGGTATTAAAGAAACACAGACAAACATGAAACCTCCTTTTTGAAGTCGCTTAAAAAGGGTATGCTTCGGTGGTTCGGGCATATAGAAAGAATGTCGGAAAAAAGAATGATTAAACAGATATACAATGCGAAAATGGAAGGTATTAGGTACCGGGGAAGACCTAGACTATCTTTCCATGACCAAACAGACCGTGTCTTATCTGAAAGGCAAGTCAAGAGTCTCCTTAACCGGCGAGCGTGTATGAGACGAACTGCGAGGTTGGAGAAAGCGAGAGAGGCCTGTAAGGAAAGAATCTGTTGGAATTCTGTACTCTGTGCCTACCCCGCAAGAAATCTGGAGTGATGATATCGATAGATAGAAACTTAGTTATGTACATTACAAAAGCACAGATAATACGTAAAATGAACATGATATATAAAGGTCATAATAATAACTATAAAGTTCAAACTGGTAGTTGATCTATCGATCTTCAAGCCTTCCCTTCTAACGACACTATATACTATGAGCGGCGGTAAATAATGCACATCGGCTTAAAAGGGACATAACACGGCTTCGTAGAGCGTCGTCTCTGTCACTCAGAACATTATGTGACGTTTTGTCACAACCGCGTCCAAGGTTGTGTCCCCGGCGGCGATCACGGTGCCGAATCTCCCTATAATTGCTCATGCGGACGCCGCCCAGATAGCGCGCGCAAGAAGCAGGACTCGTTGTGACAACACGACACTTCGCGAACGCATCTTCCCATGCGAATCCGCTACTCGTAGCCGCCGCCGACTACGAACCCGACCCCTGCCGCTACCGCCGGCCGCGACATGTTCTCACCGATCCCCCGATGCTTTGACATCGCTTCTTTCCGCTCCGGATACGGACGACGACGACGAAATCGTAGATCTCTAGCCTAGCCCCCCGACCGGCGCACTTAGTACACCCCCCGTGCACGCCATTGCGGCCGCGGCTGAACGCGTTAGTTTGACCGTACCTTTAATGGTCCGTGCGACAGAGACGACGCTCTACGAAGCCGAAAGTAGCTGATTATCTCCTTCATTAGCCGATGTGCATTATTTATCGCCGCTTACTGTACATAACACTCAAATCAAGTCTTAACGCACACGTATTAAATCTTCATTGATTGGGTATTTTCTATTTAGTATGTACTTTATTATAACGACCCATAAAATTATATTTCCACTCTAAATATTATTAATCTTGTGACATTTAAGAGTTTAACAGAGGTCATTTGTTTAAAGCAGGTTTGTGGACTGCTAGTGGAACTTATCAAGCCGCATATAAGGCTTTCCACTACCACTTGAAGTGGTTACCGGGAGCAACGACATAACGAGCGTTTTGAAGCACGGAAACGCTTTAATATGGAAATGCCACAAACGGTCACCCATCTCAAACCGACCGAGCAGAATACTACTTAACCTTGATGATCGAAGAACACCGACCACGCAGCATTACTAACGCCAAAAACAATTATAATTTTAATTAACCAAATCATACTCGGTTATTAGTAAATTATTCTCACAAAAGATTATTTACCGAATTTGTATTGAAGGCTACTGGGGTTTTAACACGCACAATTCATTACGACCATGAATAGGATGTACAGAGACTAAACTATAAGAATGGAGAAAGGCAGAGAGGCCTGTAAGGAAAAAACCTGTTGGAACTGTTGACGGAAAGTTTGGTGCACTGGTTAAGAGCTGAGACGCTCCACCTACTGGATGGAGTAGTCGCGGGTTCGATTCCCGCACGGGACAAATCTTTGTGTGACCCACAAATATTTGATTCGATCTGGGTATTTGTGTTTGTGCATTTCATGTACGTAAACGCACCCATGACACAGAAATAATTCCTCGGGTGAGGCTGAAAATCAAAAACAAAACTATAACCAACCCTGTACTCTCTGCCAACCCCGCAAGGTATCTAGCATGATGATATAGAGACTTTAAAAGAGTGGCACTATTTAATTACTCTACACTATCATGCAACTCCTACTATTATCATCACGCCAGATCCCTTGCGGGGTAGGCAAAGAGGACAGAGTTCCAACAGATTCTTACCTTACAGACATTCTCGCATCCTTCACTGTCATAGTTCGTTTTATCCACGTTTCCCGGTTATAACGGCTCCCGACTATATTACCATGACCAAATAGATCGTGTCTGAAGGGCAAGTCAAGAGTCTTCATAACCGACGAGCGTGTATGAGACGAACTATGAGAGTGGAGGACGAGAGGTACGAGTATGTCAGGAAAGATGGGCGTCTAGCATAGTCGGCTTTGTGTAAGTGTACAAAGTTGGTACACCTCTGCCACCCCCGCTTAGGCAAAACAGGCGAGACGGTGTACTAGTAAAAAAAAAAATCTATCACCGTCACGCTTATATTCCCCAAGCGGAGATGACAGAGGTGTACTGTGTACACCCACTTTTTGCCAACGATTTTAAGTCCCATGTAATAGAGGGCGAGCCTATTGATATTGTTGGCACAATGCCAGGACCTCGTGATATCACTAGACCAAGGCGGTATATTTGTGTTGTGTTTTATGTAAATGAGAATTATACACATAAACTATGAAACCGTATGAACCGTGAGAACCGTATAAAAATCCGTTCGGCAGTTATTGAGTTTATCGCGTTCAGACAGACAGACGCGGCGGGGGGACTTTGTTTTATGCAATTTAGTAAATCCTTTCTACGAGTAATAGATAGAAACTGGTACTTGTTATAAGTTTTAATTGATGGTGTGGACAAACATTAAATTAATTGGTTTTTGTTTGAAATGACACCCGTTCTACGTTGATTATGTAGTTATGAGAGCTGGTCGCGGAGAGAAATCCAATTGGCGATATATTTCCAATTTATTTTTGAGATTGAATATGCCTGATTTATAATCCTGATTATAAAATACAAAAGTAATATTGGTTTTAACGTAATAGTAATTTTGGTTTTAACACCTAGTAAATATAAAGAGGAGATGTCGTTATTAGATTTTCCTTTACAAACAAACGTGTCATTGCGTGAGGTGGCGCTGTTAGAAGAGGACGTTACACCCTACCCGCTTCTGTATTTGTCATCTAGCTGATAATGACAGACTGGCGTAAATCACGCCCACCACGATGACGTCATGGCCTAGTTGTAAGACACAGTGCACAGTTGCTGGCCGACTGGTTTTACACTGTCACACCTACATTCCATAATTTGGATCCTAGAGAAAGTCTCCCTTCTGTTCGCCCCTTGTTTTTGCCTCTTGGTGTTAAAAGGTTCGTTTGATCCCTTTTCACGGCACCCGTTCGCCCCTAGTTCAATTTAATTATTATTTGGAATATAATTTTACTGCACCTACGATTCATTTTGAGTTGAACGCTTATGAAGTTTTTTACATAACTGTAATTTAACATAAATTTTAAATGAGGGACGAACGGGACCATTGTTACTTGCAAAGGACGAATGGGTTCATTTATACCATCAAGAGCGAAACATTCGGGGCAAACGGGTGCCAGACCATTTAGACATAAACTTTAAATGAGGGGCGAATGAGAATATTTTAACTTTCAAAGGACGAATGGGTAAATTTAAGTCAACAGAGGCGAAACATCTATATTAAGGGTCACAGATAGACTGTGGATTGAATACGAATTGTTATGTAGAGCGAAACTCTATAGGGCGAATGCGGAACATGTCATAGAGTCTTGTGAGGATCTTTGGGGAGGTTTTTGTCTTGCAGAGGCCTTTGGCATCCAGCTGATAATAATTATACAAGAAAAACCAATTATGTTAATATATATCTATACAAAAATAACCTGTTGGAACTTTATACTCTGTACCTACCATGCAAGGGATATAGCATCATGATATAGATTACATATGCCATTACAGGACAAAGAAGACTTTCCCCTTAAGGCAACCACTATAAAGAATAGCTTGGTCCAGTAATCAAGAGCTTGAGTCGCTCCGCCTACTGAATCTGTCTAACTGAAAGAAAAAAACTGAAAGTCGCGGTTTTATTCCCGCACGGGGCAAACGTTTGTGTGACCCACAAATATTTGTTTCGGTCTGGGTGTTTGTGCATGTGAGTTGCATGTGTGTAAACTCACCCACGGCACAGGAATAATTCCTAATGTGGGGCTACGTTTATTATAATAAAAAAAAAACAACGCCCGGTTTTGTTGTACGCATCCAACGTCTACCCGCGACCTTCACAAGGTACGGGGTAGAACTCGATCACTCTCCTTTGTCCTGCAGTGGAAGACTTCTGGATAGAGATAAATAATTATCTATACCAAAGGCGCTCGTAGCGCTGTGCGTCGGCAGTGCTCTTAAAGTACGGCCAAACCAACGCGTCCAGCCGCGTCCGCGATGGCGTGCACGGTGGCCATCAGTTCCTGCAGTAGTATTTCTATGGATGTGTTTACACCAACGTCCTGCGTCCTGCACGCGCGATGTGTGCGGTGTCAGCACGCGCGGTCATAAGGAGATAGGTACTGATCGCCTCCGTCCCCCGCCATAGCGGACGCGGCTGGACGCGTTGGTTTGGCCGTACCCTTAGCGATCACGAAGGTTAAGGGCCTACCGCGATCGCCCATTTATCGGAAGAGTGACAGTGATAAAATTTCTTTACAAAAGAATAATAAAGGACGGATATATTGAGCGCGCTCGGAAACAAACCACTTATGTGAAAAATTAAAACTACACTATAAAATAAAAAACCGTTTTACAAGAACATTGCTACAATTATTTGTGATGTTTTTGAATAAATTATACTGATTAGTTCTTTAGCATTTCACGTTGGAATCAAAAAATTTAAAGCAATAGATGACTTTAGATTTTTGTCCATCGAGAAAATTTAATCGTGTATTCATTTTACCAGATTAGAATCTGGTATAATATATATATAATGAAAATAAACAGTCAAAATTCATATTTCGAAATATTAAGTCTCTAATCCGTATACTTCTTGAAGTGCATTGAGTAAAGAACACGTTTCCTTCGCGGTAGCCCCTTAAGAAGCGTTGGGCTCAATCGGTCTGAGATGGTGATCGTTTGTTAAATTTTCATACGTGAGTGACTTCGTGCTTGGGAAGGCAGATCACAAGGACACCGCTCCTGGATCTAATATAGATCCGGTATCCTAACAGGTAGTTTCATAAGCGCATCCTGTAAGATTTACCTAGTACTCCCGACCTAAAATAACCATAATACTTCAGTCGGTCGGTTTCCGCTGTATTTTTGCTATAAAAGCCCCTCCTATCAGCCTCTACCGCCGTCCGCGGCATGTTCTCACCGACCCTTCCGATGCTCTTACATCTTTCGGATACAGATACCGCACACAGGATCAGACACCGACCTCGCCGGCGAGGCCGAAGAATCCTTTGCCCGCCGGCCGGAGCAGAGCACCACTACGAGACACCTAGTATACGACCTCCTCCATAGCGACTGCCCAAGTTGAGGCCGTTTCTTCTTGAGGCGCCCTTGAGCTAGTTGCTCCCTTGCCCTTCTGGCTCGAGCGTAGTGGTTGCACGCTCGCCCTCTTGTCCGGTAAACTGTAAAGGCCCCACGACCAACAGCGTAGATCATTCACAACCATACACACGTTAAGCCGTTGGTCCCAGTTACCACTTAATATAGTGGTTGTTAAGTCCAGTTGGAAGCTATATAGACTTGATAGGTTCCAAAAGTAGGCGTCCACAAACCTGCCTCCACCGCACCGCCCTGGCTCCGCGTGCTGGAGTATGGCCTAATATCTCCCACCTCGATTTCTGAGTGAATGCCTTTACCCAGATTTGGGACAGCATAGTCTTTATTATTATTATAATAGGTACCTACCATAGAACATTTAACTAGAATTCGACCTCTTGAAGCGAACGGCGCATACGCATAAGTGAAACAATCCTATCGCGTGGGACGGTTGCGCTATAGTCGTTTATCGCTACACTAGAACATGCCAACCGACAACCATCTCACATTCCAAACTGTACCTTATACACTACATTCCAAAGCACATATTCGAGTGTGTTAAATGTGGTATTTGTAACCTTTTTCGGTTTTCGGGTTGAAGGTAACACTTAAGTCAGGAAACAGAAAATTCGGTTGGGTGGCGATTATCTTGAAATTATAAGATTATGGATTCTATTATGACCTTTTTAAGATGTAATTTGACGATCATTTTTTTTTTAATTTAATTTTTTTTACTTAAGTTTTTATCTAAAGGACAAGTCAGGAGTCTCCGTAACCGGCGAGCGTGTATGAGACGAACTATGAGAGTAGAGGAAGCCAGAGAGGTATGTAAAAGGAAAGAGCCTGTTGGAACTCTGTACTCTCTGCCTACCCCGTAAGGGATCTGGCGTAATGATATAGATAGATAGATTTTTTTAAATTTATTACTTAGGTATATATATATATATATATATATATATATATATATATATATATATATATATATATATATATATATATATATATATATATATATATATATATTTAGTAAGCCTTTAATGTCCCACTGCTGGGCAAAGGCCTCCCTCCATCTCCTCCACTCCACTCTACGAGGCATGCCTTTTAAGTTTTGTCGTTTGAAGAAAAAAACACAACTAGAACCTTTTAGTACTTTTTATTGTTTTTCAAAGTATTCACCACGTAGCTTAATACACTTTTCCATTCGCTCAAACCATCAGGACTGTATGGAGGATGGTCAAGAATTTCTACTTTTTCCTGCTTCAAATACTCAATCGTTTGACGAGCGCTGTGTGAGCTTGCGTTGTCGTGGTGCAGGATGATGCGTCGCATTTTCGAAGTTCGGCGATGACTTGTGGTAAACAAACTGTGGTATACCACTCTGCGTTAACCGTTCTACGATCTTCAAGTGCAATAGTCATGGCCGGTTTTTTCCAACGAACGTGGCCACCATCTTCTTTGAAGTGCTTCGAGAACGAATAGAATAGAATAGAATAGAAAACTCTTTATTGTACACCAAATTATAAATAAACAATAATGTAAGGTACAAAACAATATAGGGTACAATTGGCGGCCTTATTGCTTATAGCAATTTCTTCCAGGCAACCAAGTCGAAAGAAATATAACATAGTAGAGGGCAGTTGGTGGCGTACATTCATTAAGATTAAAAGTAACTAATAAAAGTAATATATATATATATATATATATATATACATATATATACACAAACACATACACATACATATATACACATATACACACATATATATATGATATATATATACTAAGAAATAAAAAATATAATAATTTTTATATACAGTATTTACTTAATCATGACAGCGTCTCACTAGTGACAGCAGAGAGGAAGTGGTTCTTAACCATCGTTTTAAAACTAGCCAATGTCTGTGCACGTTTAATTGTCAGAGGTAATGCATTCCACAAACGGACAGCTTGAACTGAAAAGGATTTATCATAGAAATTTGTGGAATGCATGGGTGTTTTTAGTCTGAGATTCTCCGATGACCTTAGGAACCTTGAATGTGTTACATGGAGAAAGTCAAATCGTCGTTTGAGATAGGAGGGAGATGCTGGATTAAACAGGACGTTGTATAAAAGCGATAACAAGTGAGCATTCCGGCGAAGGCTTTAGTCGGCTTTGGCTCATCTTGAAAGACCCAGATTGTAGATTGTTGTTTGGAATCAGGATCGTAGGCATAGATCCAAGATTCGTCACCACTGATGATGTCGTAGAAGTGATTTGACTCTCCTCGATTGAACCTTTGCAGAGTTTTCTTACACCATCTGACGCGGGCCGCCTTGTGATCGTCGGAAAGCAGATGCGGTATCCAACGGCAAACTAGCTTTCTCACACCAAGCGCTTCATGCAAGATCTTCTGAATGGTTGTCCCTGAGATGCCTAATAGAGCTTCTATCTCTCGATACGTCACATGACGATCTTCGAGAATTAGTTGTCTCACAGCAATGATGTTATCTTCAGTGAAGGCGGATTTTAGGCGTCCTTCGCGAGATTTGTCACTAACACTATTATGTCCACGCTGGAATTCTAAATACCAGCTCTTCAAAACACTGAAGCCGTGTCAGGCCTCTTCTAAAGTTGTAGAAAATTATTGCACGAACATTTTCCTTAGAAAGATTCATTTTCGTACGTAACCTGACAGATTCCAATCGACGCTGTGACTAAACAATAGCATTAATCCTAATACTTTCAACTGTTTTGAGATTCAAAATTTAAACACATTCGAATATAGAACAGTTCCAAATTCAAAATTGCCGGGAAATATGGAAACGACAGAACTTAAAAGGCATGCCTAGTATTGCGGCCTATTGAGCGCCAATCGTTTTTAATGGCGTCCAATTCATCCCAACATCTCCACCTGGGACTGCCGCGATGGCGTTTAAAATTGAGAGGAACCCAGTAGCTGATTTTGTTTTTACCTATTTGAACTATTTTTTATCTAAGAATAAATTAATAGTAAATATTTTTTAATAGCAGTAATAGCCTAGTATTTAGACCGTTGGACTGCAAAGTCAGAGGCCTCGGGTTCAATCCCAGGCACGCAACTCTGCTTTTCGAAAGCAGGTGCGTATCAAAAATTAATAAAAACATAATTATTCCTTGCTTTAACGGTTCGTTCGTTTCATTTCGTTCGTAAAAGTCACAAATTCTTACTGATGCAGTTACTAAAAGAGCATCTTTTTACATTTTACTAAAAAAAAAGTCACCGTCGCCTATATTCCCCAAGAGGGGGTGGCAGAGGTGTACTGAGTACACCCACGTTTCGCCGACGATGTTAGATCCCATGCAATAGGGTGGGAGCCTATTACCATATACCAGGCTCAACTCCAGACTCCGGACTCATCTTTATTTGTCCGACCTAGGATTTGAACCCAGGACCTCGTGCTCGTTTGTCTTTCGACAAACGAGCACGAGGTTTTCGAGGGTGTCGAGCACGTGTTTCACATACACTTATCGTCGGCTTAAATGTTACATAGAGACATGACTTAAAGAGCATAGAGGGATTATAAACCCAGTTCACCTGTACACTTTTTGTGGACACTTAGTACCATATAGGTAACCAATTTAAAAATTTTTGTTCCTACATGGTTCGTATTTCCTTCATATTCAAACTATTATTTTGATATGCCATTTTGACATAGGCTTTACGTAAATTTATCTGTTAACACCTGTTTGTCTAGTGACTGTGCTCTCAGTGACTTTTTATTTGTTTTCAAGTAATAATTAATGTCAAAATAAAGTGTACAAGAGTGTAACCGATTACGATACATTTGTCCCCTTTTTTATCACTGACATCACATAAGTGCAAGCAGTGCAATTATATAATCGTCTTGATTCTCCCTTTAAGCTTTTAGTACCTCTATGAAATGTTATACATATCCTTCTCCATTTTGGGCAGATTGATGTCAGAGTTTCAAAAAAAAGCCAAAAACAGGCCAATTTCAAAAATTTTTAGAGGTGATTTCACACAGAGGTGGCACCTCACCTTAGAGTATGAACTAAAAGCAGTCTTATACTCCATGAGTGTCAATCACCTTTGTGAACTATCGCAGAAGACGCATTGGGTATGCGTCTTCTGCGATAGTTCACAATAACTTTAAGTTCTTTGCGCATACCGTAAATTGCTTAAAAAAAACTAATCGAATCAACTTTATACGTTTTGGTAGAACTGGTGTCAACAACATTTTGTATGAAAGTGCATATTTGTTTTTTTATTTTAACTAAGTCTTGATTGATTGGTGGCTGCCATTAGCTATTTCAGGTTTTTCTTACTTTTACATTAGTTTTTCATACTTATACATTCTGTATACAAGGTGATTCGGAAATAAATTATCATGCTGAAAGTTATAGCATATAAAGCAAAATTTGTAGGCGAGCACCCCAACATCTTTCCTTTATAATATTTCTTTAATGTGAGAATGGAATGTGAATACGCAGTTTGTAGCACTGTCACGATCAAGTAGAAGTAGAAGTAGTGGCAGTTAATTAAAATAGATTTGTTAAAAAGGTGGCGGTAACTCCAGCAAATAAACCTATAATTAGTGATTCGTAATAAATGAATTGTATTACACAAAGTTTACTGCGTTTGAAATCGTTTTGGCATTCGCCATTTTCTAATGACAATGTAATTTTAAAATACTTAATAATAGATGCTGTGGTATATCATTATGCTATTTGCGTTAGCACATTTTTTTGCAAGCTCTAATACTAAAATGATTCTATGTTATGTTGGTAGATAATAACTTTTTAATTCGCAAATCGATCTGCTTGTTAAATAATTGAGACATAGCAACGAGATTACAACGAGGTGGTCTGTTAATGTAAGAAAAGAATGACAATACAAATGCAGTTACCAAAGCGAGAGTGGAAGGATGTAGGTACCGGGTAAGATCTAGACTATCTTACCATGACGAAATAGACCGTATTTTATGTGAAGGGCAAATCAAGTTAAGAGTTTCGGTGTGCGTGTATGAGACGAACTAATCGAATTGAGGATGCAATTATTATCTCATGAAATCTAATGTGTATACATCTCTGCCTACCCCTTCTAGGATATCAGACTTAAAAGGTATTTACATGAGAAAACAACAAATCTCACTTGTGTTCGTGGAATGGTTGATATGTCAAAGTTGTGCACCACATGTTCCGAAGGTTGGCAAACGCTGACTACCAACTGCAGGGCTGGCAACCTAATTTGACGTAAACTTTACGATTATTCGATCAAAATAAATCGAATAAAGAAAAATCGAATACATGTTAAGATTTCTTCCTTATTTTTTTAAATCAAAATCAAAAGTTTTTATTTATGTAGACCAAGAAGTGCTTATGAGTAGTCAAGTCAGGAGGCTAGTGATTACTTAAGACTACCAAAATAAGAGTTTTTGTATACATTGCGTTCATGGAGTATGGGAGAACAATTCAGAACGATTTAAGTAGATGGGCTTAAGTATAGATTAAACGGAAATGAGTAAGTATACACTCATGGTATCAACCAGTATCTACACATTAACCAGTGTCTAAGTAGTAGGTAGTTTATTTACAAAAACTACACAAAAAAACAAACAAACTATAACTTGGCACCTACTCAAACAGACCGTAATTTATTATTTAAGTAATCGCTATTGAATCCGTAACAGTTGTTTTATGTTCTTCAATAATAATATAATATTAGCCCTGTGAAGAAACTGTCCCACCGTTGGGCACAGGCCTCCTCTCAAACTGAGAGGGTTTAGGCCATAGTCCACGACGCTGGCCCAGTGAGGGTTGCCGATGTTTTCCTTCACCGTTAAAGCAAGTGATAGTCAATTTATAATACGCACATGCTTTCGAAAAGACAGAGGTGCGTGCCTGGATTCAAACCCGAGACCTCTGACTTTGCAATCCAACGGTTAGACCGGTCCAATAGGCTATCAATGCTTATGTTCTTCAATGAAATGGTATTATTAAAAGGTTACTTGCATAAAAGCCTCTGAAGCCTGTTTCATTGTTATGAATTGTCCCTCCTATCAGCCGCTACAGCCGTCCGCGGTATGCTCTCACTGACCCACCCGATGCCCTTACATCCCTTCTTTCGGATACAGATACCGCACACAGGATCAGACACCGACCTCGCCGGCGAGCTCGAAGGATCCCTTGCCCGCCGGCCGGTGCAGAGCACCACGGCGAGTCACCTAGTATACGCCCTTCCCCAAAGCGACTGCCCAAGCTGAGACCGTTCCTCCTTGAGGCGACCTTGAGCTAGTTGCCCCCTTGCCCTTCTGACTCGAGCGTAGTGGTTGCACGCTCGCCCTCTAGTCCGGTAAAGCTGTAAAGGCCCCGCGGCTAACAGCGTAGATCAATCACACACACACAAAAGTTATGAATTGAAAGACGGATGATTTAGCGCAATGGTTAAGAGCTTAAGCCGCTCCGCCCACTGTGTCTAATAGTCGCGGGTTCGATTCCCGCACGGGAAAAATCTTTGTGTGACCCACAATTATTTGTTTCGGCCTGGGTATGTTTGTAAACGCACCCACGACACAGAAATAAATCCTAGTGTGAATGATTCTGGTGCCAATCAATCAAAATATTAATTTCCCATACACTTAAATTTTAATAAATGATTATTGGGAACATAATTAAGTTTAGTGCTATTTTATTAAATCAGCCACATTTAAACTCGATTAGACCTCCGTTTAAATGTATAAGCCTTGAACACTTTCAATGGAGACCGCAAACTGCATATTAAATTTTACACGCTTAGTTTGCCGATGGCACGATTTTAATTGGACAAAAATATTTTGATCGGTACTGGGCTTAAAAATAAAATATACAATAGGATTTTTTGGGTTTTTAAATGTAAGTTTCCTACGCAAAAATTGTAATTTTGGCATGCCTCCCACTGTAAAAATGACATTAATAAACCACTAAAAATACTTAAAATTTATCTCATTAAATATGTATATATCTATATCATCACGTTCAAAGTTTCAACAGGTTCTTTCCTTATAGACTTCTCTGACTTATTCCACTCTCATAGCTAGTCTCATATCTAATTATAACCATAATTATATGATTAAGACGAACCTTGAGAGCCTAGGAAGCTAAAGGAGGTCTGTAAGTAAAGAACCTGTTGGAACTCTGTACTCTCTATCTACCCCGCAAGGGATCTGGCGTGATATGGATATATAGATAATATAATTTAATATCATTGTGAATAAAGTCGTAGAAATCCAACTCGATCCAAATAAAGTTAACTATTTTTTGACGTTTTGTATTTGGCATTCGGTATTGAACTCAAAATCGAGAACACCAGAATTTGTTTAAAATTACTTTGACCAGAATAAAAAGATAATAAATGACATACGCCTAGCATACTTATGTTTGTTGTGAAATGAGTTTTTTTTGTCTTACTCCACAAGTTTTATTTTTAAATTATTAACTAATGTTTGACCTGCTTTTAATATAACATTGTTCTTTACAGATATACACACACAAAATGATTTCGACAACAAGAACGGTGAGTTTTTTTGAAATTAGATACAATAATAATCTGTCATGTCAACAAGTCAAAATAAAAAAATCACTTAAGACTGTTTTTATTTTGAAATAGGTAATTTTATACCACGGGGCGAATGGGTACATAAGAAAAAGAAGATATATTCAAAAATGAGGCTATGCCATGCTTGGGGCAAGTTGGTACACTAAATAAGTTATTTTGGAACCATTGAGTGCACAGGGCAATAAAACAAGGGTGAAGTGGGGTCCATGACAGACGTGTTGGACCAATCCAATGGGCCAAGTGCATTTACTAGCATTAAACTCTATAATCTATGATCATTCAATTTTTTTTTACCTTTGTCTATTAACTTAAAAATAACTTTAACTAACTGTGACTACAACAATGACATACTCAACTAATTATTACACATTACCCTATTAACCACTTAAAATTTCCTTAAAAAAATATGTGACCATTTTTCGTGTCGTCCATTGAAGCATTATAACAATGCCTATTATTTTTTCATACTAAGTACTACATAAATACAATTGTCATCAAATAAAGCCATTAATTATTACAACATGTGTGTGGAAGGCTAAAATTACGAAAAAAGTTTCACACGACGCTGTATTGTTTTAAAAAAGAAACTTTAGCCATTGATCATTTGACGTAAGAATTAACAATCGGGTTGGATGATGATGGCTTTAAAAAATGGTTAAGCTATTACGGCAGTATTTTAGCCATACAGAAAAATATGTAAGCAAGATAAGATTATGCAAAAATTGTACGAAGTGCAAAAGTTTAATTTCAAAAGTAACGAAAACTACTAATCTTGTATACATTATAATTTTCAGTTAAAAACTAGGCATCTTATGATCGGGCTCTATAATACAGAGCTAGTTGTTTTTGAATTTGTAGGTTTTGGAAACTCGCAATCACCTCAAAATGCTGTGACAAAGCGGCCGAGATTATTAATTCACATGACCGTAAGACCATAACATTTCAAAACTCAAGAAAATAGGTAGAAAATTATTTTTATTGACATAATCTTTGTTTTTGAATTTTTTACATGCCCAAAAGGAACAATATTCCGCTTAAAAGCTATATTTTTCTTTATAACAAATTCCATAACGTTTTTATCCGATTATTATCATACTCATAACTCTTCAAATACCTTAGCCAAAAGAAGAACAAACATTTAAAAAAATGCAATCGCCCGCCGTTCCAAACTTAAATCGAATACGTATCGGATATCGGCATGTTTTATTATCGTTTTCACTTTGATATATCGATATTGTTAATCGATAATCGGATAAATGGCTTGTTGAGGTGCTAAAGTCATGACTGCGCTATAAAAAATCTTAAAAAAAAACGTTAAAAGTAATTTGTTTTAATGGCGGGCTCCTGGATTCTTGGAGGTTTGATAAAATCGAAATATGACGCATTTTTTGCGCAATTTATAAGATAACAATTGAAATTATAAATTAAATGCTCATTTTGATGTTACTTTCCATATTTTTAGCTTTTGTTTCGGAGACTTATATTAAAGAGGCCAATACATCTGAAATAAATTAAACATTTTTTTTTTTTCCAAAAAACGACGTCACGCCTATAAGACTATATTACGCTGACGATGTTAGATTCCAACGTGATAGGAGATGAGCCTATTGTCATTATCTGTCTATCTATATTACGCCACATCCCTTGCGAGGTAGGCAGAGAGTACATTGCCATTATACTGGGCACAATTGCAGAGTCGCGACTGATATCGGGAATTTTTGGATAGAAAAACCACATTTGGGCCGACCTTGGATTCGAAGCGTAATCACTTCGCACATTATACCCCACTAGACTAACGAAGCAATCAAATGAGGCAGAAAAGGCTAAATAATACAGAAAAAAAAATAGTAAAAAAAAATTTGTGAAACAATTTGTGATGCAGTCAGGTAATTTAAAAATAATACTATTTATTAAAAATTTTAAATTATAAAAATAATACTATTAGCCCTGCTAAGAAACTGTCTTACCGTTGGGCACGGGCCTCCTCTCAGACTGAGAGGGTTTAGGCCATAGTCCACCACGCTGGCCCAGTGCGGGTTGGCGAACTTCATACACCTTCGAGAAACTCTTAGGCCTGCAAGTGTCCTCACAATGTTTTCCTTCACCGTTAAAGCAAGTGATTGTTAATTTTTAATACACACACGCATTCAAAAAGACAAAGATGCGTGCCTGGTGAATCCGAAACCTCTGAATTTGCAGTAATTCTTTCATCTAAAGCCAATCCTAGGTGTAGAATCAAGTCATGTTTGCCATAAACATGCACTGTCATCGGCATTGAATTAACAAGTCTGATTTCAAGTCCGTAGGATAAGGGGTATTGTTCCTAATTCAGCTCGAAAGATTTAACCAACTAACAAATATGGCTGGTTGAATAAAAGCTTGTAAAAAAGCCACCGTCACGCCTATATGAGGACGGTGGAGGTGTACTGCGTACATCCACTTTTCGCCGACGATGTAAGGTCCCATGTTATACGAGGCGTAACGTAAATAACGCAAGACCTCACACACCCGGATTAGAGAATTCCTTCATAAATTCAAAACGAAAACCAAATTTCCAAATTTTTAGCTTTGTACGCTTTATTAAGCACTTTTATACCCCAATTAACAATGGAACTTGTACGTGTATGTGTGCGTTTTGAGAAATAAGATTTAGGAATGCATTTGAAATCTCCTTATTGCTTTGAATCAAGAATAAATTTAGCTTTTATAGCGCACAGAAGGAGTATAAGCATTTTTTGTAAAGCAAAAATGTAAGAGACATTAAAAATTCTTGGAATCAATTCAGTTACCGATTTAGAGTAAACTACTTTCAGGTCTTGCATTTATTATGTAACATCTTGTAGAGGGTGAGATTGCCAGATACCGGGTACATTATCAGACTCCGGACTGACAGGCGATTTTTCAAAGGAAAAACTACATTTTGTTCGTACTAAGTTCCTTATCCAGGACATCGTGACCGTTGTACCCGGCTTATACACTGCTACTGCCGCCATGTCCCGATTACTGCAATACGCAGTACCGCGGCAGCGTCGACTGTTCACATACTCCCTTCGCATTTCAAGCATCGCTCTGTTTCACTTATGTTTGCGAAAACTCCCGACATCAGGTTTTCCCCCGAAATTATATTGTTTTATTAAAATATCCCCAAAGGATTTTTTATACTGACTTGATTTTTCTAATGAACCACCGTCACATTTCTTTTTCTATTTTATACATTTCTTTAGATTTTTATCTTTCAGTTTTTTCCAAAATTAATTCTTCTCCATAATTCAAAAATATTTCCGAACCGCCCACACTGAGTGGGCATGGCTTGTTTAACTGCCGCTCAAAAAACCGCCAAAGAAGGGAGCGCCCGGCAGTGACAGTGTGGAAAGGAAAGTAGAGCGCAAGTAGCGCGTTTGCGCGACTTACCTTCCCTCCCCTCACGCGGAAATAGGCAGTGTGTAAATTGGTTATTACGCACATTATGTGCCACTATACCAACTAGGAAGCTATTTTAACTTAGACAGAAATGACTTGGCCGGTGCCACACTGAGTGGCCGTGGCCTGTCAGTCTTTTGACTCCAGCTCAAAAAACCGTCAACGAAGGGAGTGCCCGGCAGTGATAGTGTGGGAAGGGAAGTAGAGCGTTTATATGGCTTACCTTCCCTTAGAGCGTTGTGTAAATTGGGTATTGCGCGCATAACACTATACTTACTAGGAAGCCATTTGACTTAGAAAATACTAGATAGAAAAGAACTCAGTTAATTAGTATTTTCCGAACATATAAATAGCAAGGAAGACTAGTGACATTTAAAATATACCAAAAACGGTATAAATTCGTCTTCATGTAGAAATAAGGAATTGATTGAAATATTTAGGATAAAATGCGAATGGAAGCATTTGATGTTTGTAAATAAACTGGTTTGCCCTTTTGAGGCAATGGCGTGATGCTACCGGGATATAGACTGTATATTTGAAAGGACGATCAATGATCTATTTGGTACTTATTATAGGAGTATGTCGAACGTGTTAAGAGAAAATGATCTTACATTGATTACATAATTAAGCACAGTGTGAAAAATAAACAGCTTCACGTCTATAGTCCCCCAAAGGGGGTGGCAGAGATGTACTGTGTACACCCACTTTTCGCCGACGATATTATGTCTCATGTACCTAATAGGGGGCGAGCCTATTCGATACAATGAACACAAAACAGACTCCGGACTGATACTGAGAATTTTACGATACAAAAACTACATTTGTCCGACCTAGGATTCGAATCCAGGATCACTAAACCAACGAAGCACTCCTTGATAAAAAGCTTATTACATCCAAAATAGGAAGAAAGATGCGCTTGTCTACAAAATATCATTAGACTTCATCTTTCATTTAACGATTCTAATAAACTTACGTAAAAGTGTTAAATAGTATAATGGCATCATGTCTGTAGATAACATCGATCGATCATATTAATATTTTATGATTTTGATAGGTTATTATCATTTAAATAGTAATAAATCATAATTTAAACTTCTTTACATGCATTTTGTTCGAACTTTTTGCACGAACCATTACTATCCATTTGAAAGGTTGTTTTAAATATTATTACGAAATGATGTAAACTCGTGTTCAAAAATCGATGGACAAAATGGCAGGTCCAGATGAGAAAACAAAATAATTTGTTGCCAGCTAAAGATACACAACTAGTGTAGAGCGGTTAGCTCTAATAAATCGATCGTCTAAAATCGACAATACTGTCAAACGAAAAAAAACTAAAACTGTTACCAGCTGCAACACAACTAATTTAAAACTAAAAACTAGATCGATCGACATAATATGTCTAATTTATATCGATTTACGATTATCGTATTTTTTTTGAATGTAAGGATTGTGGTTGGTAACGATGTGCTGGAGCAAGTGAATGAGTTTGTATATCTTGGATGCGCCTTCAGTAAGGATGGGAAATACACCGCTGACATAGAGAGAAGAGTGAGTGCAGGGAACAGAGTGAATGGTGCGATGGGAAAGCTACTCGGGAGCCGGCACTTAAGCCATAAGGCGCAGCTGGCCATACATAACGGAGTTCTTGTCCCAACGCTGTTATATGGTAGCGAGAGCTGGGTATGTAAGAAGGAGAATGAAAGTAGGATAAATGCGGTAGAAATGCGAGCTCTGCGGAAGATGTGCGGAGTGAAGCTGACCGACCGCATTAGCAATAGCATAGTAAGACAGCGAGTAGGTATGAAAGATAGTATCGGTGTAAAGATGAGAAAGGGCATGCTCCGTTGGTTCGGGCATATAGAAAGAATGCCAGAGGAAAGAATGACAAAACAGATATACAATGTGAAAGTGGAAGGATGCAGGTACCGGGGAAGACCTAGACTATCTTACCACGACCAAATAAACCGAGTCTTGTCAGATGGAAAAGTCAAGAGTCTCCGTAACCGGCGAGCGTGTATGAGACGAACTATGAGAGTCGAGGAAGCCAGAGAGGTATGTAAGGAAAGAACCTGTTGGAACTCTGTACTCTCTGCCTACCCCGCAAGGGATCTGGCGTGAGGTTATAGATAGATAGATAGATAGTATTTTTTTTCTTACTATTATTTTTATACTTTTTACAAAGTCTCTATTTTGTAAATGAGTAGACTATGTGAATCTAAGTGCATTTATGTTTAATTAATACTTAAGCACATCTATTTAGCTCGTTCTGCACTATTCTCCCATACCCTATAAAAGCAATGTGTACAAAAAGAATTGTAGGTTTTTGAACGGGAAGAAACCAGAACCAATGCAAGAATTGTGGTTGGTAACGATGTGCTGGAGCAAGTGAATGAGTTTGTGTATCTTGGATGCGCATTCAGTAAGGATGGAAAATACACCGCTGACATAGAGAGAAAAGTGAGTGCAGGGAACAGAGTGAATGGTGCGATGGGAAAGCTACTTGGAAGACGGCACTCAATCCAAAAGGCGCAGCTGGCCATACATCACGGAGTGTTTATCCCAACGCTGTTATATGGTAGCGAGAGATGGGTATGTAAGAAGGAGAATGAAAGTAGGATAAATGCGGTGGAAATGCGAGCTCTGCGGAAGATGTGCGGAGTGAAGCTGACCGACCGTATTCGTAACAGCGTAGTAAGAAATCGAGTAGGCATGAAAGATAGTATCGGTGTAAAGATGAGAAAGGGTATGCTCCGTTAGTTCGGGCATACAGAAAAAATATCTGAAGAAAAAATGACAAAACAGATATACAATATGAAAGTGGAAGGATGTGGGTACCGGGGAAGAACTAGACTATCTTACCATGACCAAATATACCGAGTCTTATCTGAAGGACAAGTAAGAGTCTCCGTAACCGGCGAGCGTGTATGAGACGAACTATGAGAGTGGAGGAAGCCATAGAGGTATGTAAGAAAAGAACCTGTTGGAAGTCTGTACTCTCTGCCTACCCCGCAAGGGATCTGGCGTGATGATATAGATAGAGATAGATAGTTCTTAGGCTGTTGTGTAAAATTTGCCATACCTAATTTACGCGGTATTGTCTGTTGTTAGTTACGCAGTTTTGCACTACCATCGATATCAATATTATACTTTATACGTATTATAATTTACACTTTGTCCTACTTTGATGATAAATATAACTTTTTCGTGTCTTAAACCATTGACATTAACGAATAAAAATCTACTCTCCTTATCTTAAGAATAGTTTTTTAACCATCACATGTATGTTGACTAGTTCCGCAACTCGTCCAATTGGGACGAGTTATGGAAATTAAGAGGACATATTTATTTCATTCATTACCTTGTCCCATTTTTTTTAAACGTAGCCCCACTCTATGATTGATTCCTGTGTCGTGGATACATTTACAAACATGAAAATTCACATACACAAATACCTAGACCGAAACAAATAATTCTGGATCACACAAAGATTTGTCCCGTGCGGGAATCGAACCTGCGACTATTAGACTCAGTGGGCGGAGCGGACTATGCTCTTAACCACTGCGCTAAATCGTCCGTCCGTTAGGTTATTCAAAGAATAGATTTTAATCAGTTAAACAAATAATAAATAATAATATCAGCCTATACTGCCCACTGCTGGACAAAGGCCTTAGCTCACAATTCGAGGTGAGAGAGATTAGATCATACTCCACCACGCGGACCCAGTGCGGATTGGTGGAGGCAGGTTTGTGGACACCTCCTGTTAGAACTTATCAAGCCGTCTATAAGGCTTCCAACTCGGCTTAACGACTACCACATTAAGTTGTAACCGAAATCAACGGCTTAACTTCCTTCCCAAGTACGGAGACGCTCGAATATGATCCGCAAACGGTCACCCATCTCAGGCCGAGAAGGTCGAACGCTGCTTAACCTTGGTGATCGTAGGAACACCGCGGTCGCACAGCGCTACGAGCGCCAATAGCTTATTTTTAAATTCTGCCTGATAAAAATCGGTACAGTTTATTCACAGCTTAATTTGCACTATTATAATAAAGCTGCCCGTTATACGGCAATAGGCTCGCCCCCTATTACATGGGACCTAATATCGTCGGCGAAACGTGGGTGTACTCAGTACATCTCTGCCACCCCCTCTGGGGAATATAGGCGTGACGGTGTGTGTGTGTTTTTTATAATAAAGCTAAAGAGTCTGTTTGAACGCACTAATCTCTAAAACCACCAGTTGGATTTGAAAAATTCTATGTTGCATTTGATAGCTCAATTCTTGAGAAAGGTTACATGCTATTTAACATCACGCTACCACCGTTAGGAGCCGAGCAAACAAAAAAAAGTCAGAAAGAACGCTAAAATCAAATAGACCGAGCCTTATCTAAAGGACAAGTCAAGAGTCTCCGTAACCGGCGAGCGTGTATGAGACGAACTATGAGAGTGGAGTAAGCCAGAGACGAATGTAAGGAATAAACCTTTTGGAACTCTGTACTCTCTGCCTACCCCGCAAGGGATCTGGCGTAATGATATAGACAGAGGTAGAAGAAGAACGCTAAGCCCAAAACGACGTAATAGTGCGGGCGGGGTTGCGTTGCGTACGTATTAGCTTCGTGGTGACGGGTGAAACCGCGGGGCACAGCTAGTAAGGTATACCTACTATTTACGTCCTAATGTGTCTGACCATTCCCTTTACCAATACTATCATGAGGCAACCCATGTTTAAATAAATAACATCTTCATAAACAAATCAAGTTACATTGTAACACATTACATATGATGGCGTTCATATCTTAGATTACGTATTCTACACAACGTGTAAGTTAAATAAACTCAAGATGGGATCTAAGACCCGAATAGATTTTTGTTTTAGTTATGAATTTCAAAAGAAAAATCAAAGTTCCAGCTTTGAAGAGTCAATTACCAGTTTCTTAAGATCTAAGAACTATAAGAGAGGTGGAAGAGGTCTGTAAGGAATAAACCTGTTGGAACTTTGTACTGTCTGCCCCGCACGCGTTTATTTTGGAGTTTGACATAGATAAAACGGGCTTTCCGAGATGTCACAGATCCTGTACTGACCTAAGACACCTCTATACAAAGTATCTTTAAAATCCGTTCAGCCGTGATAACGTAAAACAAACGTATATGCAAAGTTTTGTGTCCGGGTCATTCATCGTAAAAGAGTTCATTCCAGAACAGACAATCTTGACTGCTTCATAGGTTCATGCAATAAATCATATCTGAGTGTCTAAATCAAATGTATGTAAACAATATCGGGCGCGTGCTATTAACCACTGAAGAGTTTCATCATGAGGAGACGAACCCGACTCCATTATCAGTTCGTGGAGGAATTCATGTTTAGGCAAAATCACACATTTTAACGTAAAATTGCAGCTTGCGACTAACAAATTACAAATAATAGGGTTTTACGGTTTATCCCGCGATAATCTCGGATTGCTACATTTTTTCGGGACAAAAAGGTTAGGGTGTAACTTATTACCTTATCAAATTTGATTGAAATCCATTCGGTTGTTTTTGCGTGACTGAAACACACAGAGTGAGACTGAGTCAGACAGACCGACAATAATTCCAAAAAAAATTTTGGGCCTCTATATCGATATGGAATTGTACCTCAATTAAAATTTTCAAAAAATATCTGACGTACAGATTTGGCTTACAGTAATATAGATTTTATATTCAAAATTAAGTATACGATCTAGCTTCAGTGTGATGCCGTGAAATCACTGTGAAATTCAACTGCAATTTCATCAAAAAGTTGTCATTGCCATAGCCATTAGTCTGTCGTTTCGAGTGATCAAGCTATAAGGAGTCCAACAATAATTTCCAACATAGATGTGTTCAGGAATCCAGCCGGGGTCACATTGTTGTGGCCCCGACCACGTTGTCACTGCTTCGAATTACGCTTTACCATAAATTCTGAGGAACCGGTAATTTCAGATCTCATGCATCAACGTTAGGGATGTGATAGATTCAATTTGACTATTTAACTCCCCAAAGGGCTCTTGTTAGGCAAAATTATTTTTATCCTACTTTACGCTGTCTCCTTTTCTCAGCTAAATTTAAAATAGTTTTGTTCGAGAGATTGTATTAATATATAATCAAATCAAGCCGAAGACCGCTTACTGGATCAAGTAGTCGCGGGTTCGACCCTTGCACGGAACAAATCTTCGTGTGCATGAGGAAGCCTTCGTTCTTAGACCTCTCCAGCGATGCCGCATTGACTATCGGTACATCAAAGTGCTTGTATAATAACGCCACAATGTCAGTCCGAGTACAGGGGCAGTGCACGAAGGCGATCCCCATAAAAATTGAAGGACGCCTTCAAACTCTTGGAATGGCGAGAACTTGGCATCAGTATCAATGGCGAATACATCACTCACCTTTGATCTGCAGACGACATTGTTGTCATGGCAGAATCGCTAAAAGGCCTAAGACGAATTCTCGGTGACCTCAACAGAGTATCCCAACAAGCCGGTCTAAAAATGAACATGGACAAAAGGAAAATAATGTTCAATGTCCATGTCGTACCCATCGCACTCACCGTTGGGAACTCCACTCTTGAAGCTGTCGACGAATACATTTACGTAGGACAAGCAGTCCGGTTATGTAGGTTCAACTTTTAGAGAGAGGACTCAAGGCTAAAGTTTTTAGTCAATGTGTGTTGCCAGTGATGACATACGGATCAGAGACGTGATCTCTTACAATAGGTCTCATAAAAGAGCTCAGAGTTATTCAGCGAGCTATGGAAAGAGCTATGATCGACGTTTCTTTACGTGATCGAATCAGATATAAGGAGATTTGTAGAAGAACCAAGGTGACCGAGAAAGCCCATAGAATTAGTAAGCTGAAGTGGCAATGGGCGGGCCACATAGCGCGAAGATCGGATGGGCGTTGGGGCAGAAAGATTTTAGAGTGGAGACCACGTATTGGCAAGCGCAGCGTGGGCGACCTACCAGACCAGACGACGATCTTGTAAGGATCACAGGAAGTCGTTGGATGCAGGTGGCATCGGACCGGCTGCGCTGGAAAGCGATTGGAGAGGCCTACGTTCAGCCGTGCACAAATATAAGCTGATATGATAATGATGATTAATACTGAATTTTAGAGAGATCTGTCTTCGATCCTCTGCGTGACAACCCTGATTCGCAACAGAATCTTGCAACGCCTAATAGCATAGCGACATGCAATACATAAACAACCTTAAATACACGCCGGATCACTCCAAAATCACTTTTATTGTTATTGCAATAAGAGCTATATAACCCGCAAACAATATTGTATTTAGCATAATCCTAAATTGTATGAAGATGGTTTCCAGCCATTTATAGAAATTCTAATGAAGTGGAAATACTTTCGATTATATTTGGACGTGAATAAGTTTTATTAAGACTGTATCCTTGACGGTGTAGTCAGAAACATTCAGAACACACACACACAACTCTGTAGGTAAACAACCTTTTCTTACTGAAACAGATAGAATGGACAACCAAAATTTAAATTTAGTTACAACAATATTAAAAAAACGGACGAGAAGGACTCGTCCTCTAATGGTTCTATAAGTTCCGTTCGTACTACCACTAGAAGTCGATGTTTTAATTTTTCATTGAATTCGAGAAAAAGATTAAAATGTATGTGATATAATTACAATCTATCTATATCATCACACCAGATCCCTTGCGGGGTAGGCAAAGAGTACAGAGTTCCAACAGGTTATTTCCTTACAGACCTCTCTCGCTTCCTCCACTCTCATAGTTACGGAGACTTTTGACTTACCCTTCAGATAAGACACGGTCTATTTGGTCATGGTAAGATAGAGAGAGAGAGAGGCTACGTCTTCCCCGGTACCTACATCCTTCCACTTTCGCATACACAATGCGACACGACGACGAAATACAAATTCACCATTATCGGAATGATTTCTTTACTTGTATTGTAAAACCTCTCTCCTTGTTGTATTTCAAAATTATTGATTTATTTGACATACCATAGATAAGACACACAAGTTTAAACAAATTATACAGATACAATATTTTTGTTTTACAATATATAGGAACACCTGCATTCGAACTAGGTGAGAACCTGTATCTCGAAATGCAGCTCTTCCCTCAGTAAAATTGGGCGGTCTATTTGCCATTTTACAATATCAAAGAGGTACAAACATTGGACTGTGTGTGTGTGTGCGTGTGCGTGTGTGCATGTATGTGTGTGTGTGTGTATGTGTGTGTGTATGTGTGTATGTATGTATGCGTGTGTGTGTACGTGTGTGTGTGGTGAGGTGTACATTTGGTTATGGTATAGCTAGTTTGACCTAGTGTTCTAGTTCTCTATATTAATTAACTTCTCAGTATCTTCATATGAAATACCAACCAAATAGTCCTGAATTTTTCTCTTGCAGCAGTACTTATTTAAGGGAAATATGTTAATTATTTTGTTAATTTTATTATATATATAAGGGCCAATAAATGTATAAAATCTTCTGACAAATGAAGTTCTTGGTGTATGTTTCTGCATACATACAGTATATTTTCTGCGTTTTGATAGAACGTTTGTATCAAATGAGATGTCGCAATGTTGCTTTAGTAGGATACTCTGAATAAATAGCTGACGTACAGTAAGCACGTTACAGGCCTGGTATAATTGTAAAGACGGAAATAATATGGGTCTAGAGGTCATTATTTTGAGGACTGCACGTTGGGCTACCTCAATATTTTTCATATACGTTTTTGGAGCGCCCCCCCAGCTTGTAATGCAATATGTTAGTACTGACTGACATAATGCGAAATAAATTTGTTTCAAAAGATGAGGATCAACGACATGTCGAAGGGTCTTAAAAACATAAATAAATTTACGTACACGGGAGCACAGGTTTTTTATATGTTCCTTAAAATTAAGGTGACTGTCAATTGTAACTCCCAGGTATTTGATATGATCTACTCGTTCCAAGGACATACATGAGCATACTGACTTAATATCCGCAGGACATTCATGAGAGACAATACTGTAGTTGTTAGGAGGTGGATGTCGTACACTAAATGCGATATACTTAGTCTTTTTAGAGTTTAATGTTAGAAAATTATCACCCAGCCATTTTCTAACAACATTGAAACCTTCTTGTGCAGAACTGTATACGTCGTCCCAAGTATTGGCGGAAAATAGAAGAGCAGTGTCATCTGCATAAGAGATTATTTCTCCTTGAGGGAGTTTAAGGTTGGTTAGGTCATTTATGTAAAGTAAAAAAAGTGTGGGGCCCAAAACACTACCCTGAGGTACACCATATTCCACCAAAAGGTCTTCACTAGTAATTTTTCCACACGAACGCACTGCCTTCGCCCAGTCAGATAGCTTTCAAAGAGCTTTAGTTGGGTTCCTCTAATACCCAATCTTTCTAGTTTGTTTACTAGGATAGGGATCGAAATTGTATCGAAGGCTTTGCTCAAATCTAGAAAAATGGATAAACATTTTTTTCCCTTATCGAGATGGGTAGCCACATAATTAGTCAAACTGTGTACTGCACCGTCAGTTGATTTCCCTCTGCGGAAGCCAAATTGTTTATCAGATAGTATTTTATTTCGTTCTAGATAGTTTATTAGTCTAATGTTAATGGCTTTTTCCAAAATTTTTGAGAGTGCGGGTAAAATCGATATAGGTCTGTAATTATTTATGTCATTTCTAATACCATCCTTGTATATGGGGCGAATTTGGGATTTTTTCAGAGCTTCCGGGAAGACACCACTTTCCAGACAAATGTTAAAAATGTATGTTATTGGTGGGATCAAGAACTCTTTATTTTGCTTCAATATAGTATTGGAGATTTCATCCCAACCCACACAGGAATCCATTTTAAGTCTAAGTATAATTCTTTCAATTTCATCTTCACTTAGGCTTTCCAACATAAAAGAGTTGGGCTGCGAGAATTTAGAGGACGAATAATTATCAAAAGGGCCATATATCGAATTAGTGCTCGAATGATTCTGAGCCAATTCTTTTCCTGCGCAAACGAAAAAGCGGTTAATATCATTGGCAGCCAACTGAGGAGTACTGCGTATTTTTAAAAGTTCCTCAGGTTGTTTAGTGTCTTTATTAGTATTGGTAATGGTCTTGATAGTTTTCCATAAAGTTTTGGGATCATTTTTAACTTCTTCTATTAACTTTTTATCATATGCCCGTTTGACTTTTTTTAAAATGCTATTGCAGTAATTTCTGTAACGCACGTAAGTTATTTTTAAAACTTTATTTTCCGGTGACTGTTTAGACTGTTTATGCAATCTATCTCTGTTTTTCATACAGCGTAAGAGACCCTGAGTGATCCAGGGCTTAATAATTTTTTTACGTCTTGCTAATTGAATCGTTTTGGAATTACTTTTTAAAGCCGCCTGTATATTGCTTATAAGATAATCTAAAGAGAAATTTGGATTGTGGGATTGATAAATGGGATCCAAGTTAATGTTTGATATAGTCAACTTTAATGTTTCAAAATCAACTTTTAGAAAGGAACCAACTGCGTAGCGACGTGATTCTATGAGGTCAATGCTAATCACAACTGGATAATGATCAGTTAAATTTGTATGGGGGATTATCGTAGTTGCGAGGCACTTAGTTTTAATCAGCATGTGATCAAGACACGTTCCACTAGCTTCCCTGGTCACTTCTGTATGTGCTGGTAAAAGTCCGTGAAAAGCAGCAAGAGTAAGGTATCGCTCACCTGACAAATCTATTTTTATATCGTTAATGGGTATGTTGATATCACCTGTTACAATAACGTTTTTAAAAGAAGCGAGTCCTACTAAAATATTATTTAGCGATATTAAAAACGTATCAATATTTTTGAAGGAGGGTGAGCGATACAGGCATATAATAGCAGTCTCTTGATCGATTGACATTAGCAAACAATTACCTTCTAGAAATTGTGGCTCTTCGACTGCGAAGTTTAGATCATCTTTAAAGAAGACTACCACCCCATCGTTTTGGTTATCATTTTGTTTTGTGCCAAAAGAGCGATACCCAGGTAGCTTTGGTATAGTTGTGGTAGTTGATAACCAACATTCAGTGAGAACCAATACATCACAATCAATTTTTAATCTGGTCAATAAAATTTCAAGTCCAGACATGTTGCAACTAATGCTTCGAATGTTTTGTGTAAGTATAATTAAATGCTTAGTTGGGTTACTTGATATCAATTTATAGCAGTTATCGATGTCACCGGAAAAAGTCCTTGAGACTTTCATTGAATCTATTTCTGTAGGTAAATTACTAAAATTATCGAATTTTGCAATAAAATTAAAAGGAAGCATGCATAATGTACATTATTATAAATAAAAAAATAAAAAATAAAAAATATTTACGCGCGCACAGGCCAGTAGAGAGTTTATACATTTTTTTAAAAGTACGTATCACCATGGAAAACTGATTTATGAAGTACACTAAATAATATTTAACTAAATGTATAACATATGAAAACTGAAAGTTTTTGTGGTGTGTGTGTATAATGATTCCTTGTTTTTGTAGTGATTTCCGTGTATGTATAATGTGTGTGATATTATGATGAAATTGTGTTTGAGTTATTAAATTATTTAGATTCAAATTTTTTTGACTTGAATTATTAATATAAATTAGTAGAAATACAAGTGTTATTATGAAAGCCATAAAAATTAACAAACAATATAAATAATTAATTTGAAGTACTGTTTCATTTACTATACAAATTATAGACAGTAGTCATGCGGCTGACTTAAACCTATTGAGGTCTGCTTCGGTGTCAATTCTGGTAGCAGGTAGGCCCTCCCGCCTGCGGATGTAAATCTTCCCATAAGCGGTCCAGCAATACCGAATGTCATCCTTTGATTTAACATAATCACGTGCAAGGAAAAATAGGCGTTTTTTCTTTAGCGTCAGATGTTCAGACATGAAAATAGGCATTGATGGTCCACCGATATTTAAGTCAGTGGTGCCAAGTTTTTTATCCTTATGGTTTTTATTATAATTCCTGTAAGCTTGCAGTAATATTTCCTTCCTTATGACAGTTGTTAAGTCTACCACTACGGTGCTTGCGCCAGTACATGAACGTACCTTAGGCTTGAGACGGTAAGCATCTCTTATTTCCGATTCATGAATTACGGTATTCAGAGCTTTCCCGGCATTTAAAATAATATCAGAAAGACTAGATTTGTTTTCTCCTTTGGTTTCAGGTAAATTTCTAATTTCAATACACGTAGACTTATTATACGCTTCCTGATTTTCAATTTTTTCCTCCAAATCATTTATGTAAGATATCTTGTTCATGTTCTCTGTCTCTAACTTATTGAGTTGTACCTTTATATCATCATATTGCGCAGATACAAAAGTTAAGGCATTACGTAAATCGTTATGTTGCTCTTTTAGCTCGGTCACCGCCGCTAGTAGGGTTTTATACTTAACGTCCTGCTGTTCAGTGAATTTTTTAAACATTTCTTTAATTTCTGTCACAAACACAGAAATATCATCTACGTGCTGATGTTTTCGCTTGAGCCTCTGTGTTACATTCACACCTTGTTCTCGCTCGGCTACTGTTTGGGTTTGATAATCTGGCTCAGAGTCGCAAGGTAATTCTGTTGGCGTATTCGGCGGAGTTCTCCTTAGTGGCATTTTATAAGTGGTAATCAGTCAGAAATACCACTAATAACTTAGAAATGCACAAAAAGACCTCACGGTGGTAAGACGCGAACTTTGTACGCTGGAACGGTCAGTCACACTCAATACCACCTGACCAACTTGTTATTATACGGCAAGTTAAAAATCAGCACCACATGACACATTAATTTTTTTATTAAAAGAAGGTAGGTGTACCCTGCTATTGACTTTTAAAATCACAAGTCACTAAATACACCCTTCAATGCACAAAGTTTATAAAAGTTATTATGATTTTTTGGTAGAACGTCGATTGACAATCACAAAATCATGGCGAAAGAACTTTGATTGTACAACTTATGGAGAGATAAAAAGCATAAATTTAACATTTTCGGCTCGCCGTGGAAGCCGTCGTTCAGGCCTAACGAGTGAATTCTATGTCAACTGAAAGTAGATACATAGATTTTGATAAGAGAGTTTCAATGGCCATATCTTTTGAATGCATTGAATCAGAAGCGCGAAGCGGGACCGTAGACCTGAGTATTCGATATAAATTTCATCTTGATACCTTCAGCCGCTCCTAAGGAAAAGGGTATTAACTGTCAGACAGACTAACAAAGTAATCCTATAAGGGTTGCTTTTTTATCGATTGAGGTACGGAACCAGAAAACGTTGATTCCCTTAAAATATTTATATGTCGCGGGTCCACAGATCTAATCCAAACTTTAGATACACAAACATCCAAATCAAAACAAATATTTGCCGGTCACCCAAAGATGTGTATCGTCAGGGATCGAACCCGCGACTACTTGATCCAATAAGCCTAGTATCCTATGCGTAAACTAGACTAAACATCTAAAAATCTCCTTTATAGTTTCTACGAAACGTAACGCGAACCGGCTTATCACATAATTCCGTTACATAACTGAAATAGATGATACACAAGATAGCTCCCTTGTGTAACAGCGTAATGGTAGACAATGACCGCAGTTTCTAGAGATTGAATCATTCTAGCTTCCTTTTTAAAACAACATTATATTTAAAAAAGTTATGAATGATAGTATCGGTGTAACTATTTCGTTGGTTCGGGCATATAGAAAGAATGTCAGAAGAACGAATGACAAAACAGATATACAATGCGAAAGTGGAAGGATGAAGGTACCGGGGAAGACCTAAATTATCTTACCATGACCAAACAGACCGGGTCTTATCTGAAGGAGAAGTCAAGAGGCTCCGTAACCGGCGAGCGTGTATGAGCAAACTATTTGAGTGGAGGTAGCCAGAGAGGTAGTTAAGGAAAGAACCTGTTGGAACTTTGTACTCTCTGTTTACCCCGCAAGAGATCTAGCGGGATGATATAGATAGATAGATAGATTATATTTTAAAAATTGTTTCACATCTTACTATGCCCAGACCATTATCTGATAGGCAAGTCAAGATTCTCCGTAATCAGCGAGCGTATGAGACTTACTATGAGAGTGGAGGAGAGACGTCTTTAAAGAAAACACTTGTTGGGACTTTCTACTCTCTGTCAACCCCTATATATATATATATATATATATATATATATATATATATATATATATATATATATATATACAGTAACTCGAAAAGAAAACATTTGAAACAGTATCAAAATTCCGCAGGTCCATACTTCACGAAAACTCTTTTGACAGCTTATAATAGTCAATATTTACGTAAAGTCTCTGCCTACCCCGCAAGAGATGGTTTATTCCACTTTAATAACCTGGGGGATCAAAGACGACTAATTATTGTCCAATGATCACCCAGCGGCTATCCGCCCAGGTGATTAATTTCCATTCATTTTTTTTCTCGTTTTTGATATCCTTTATTAATGAGAAAAATACCCACTGATAGATAGAGCTTCTTGAGCATGCGAAGGTCAGAATCCAGTCCAGTCTCGGCCGTTGCTGATTCTTTTCGTATCAATGGCTCATATTTGTCTCGATAAGTAAGCGCCTAGCTCTATCACGTCGTCCGTGGACACGCTCAGCTCTTCTCTTATACCGGTGGTGGGGCGCAAAGGGCAAACCACCAAGTGCGACTTAGTCTGTAAGGTCGCACTACAATCGCAGACTGATGGACTCTGAACCTCCATGTGCGTAAATTTTACTTGCATCTATCATCGTGGGTTCTTTCACCCTTAATTACTAATTACACGAGCAGGTGGAAATATATCGTTGTTGTCAAAACTTTACCTGCTATGTGCAAAAAGTATAACTTTGAGACGTTGAATAAAAACATTCTCCTGTAAAATTTTATATAAAGCAGATTTTTGAAGCATGTTTTAGCGACCACAGATGCAAAGAGTCACATAGCATTCTTTTGATACGAAAATTTGGTTAGTAAACTAGTCATAATAGTCAAAATGTCAAAATCTCCAAAAAGTGCACATAACTATCTATATCATCACGCCAGATCCCTTGCGGGGTAGGCAGAGAGTACATAGTTCCAACAGGTTCTTTCCTTACATGCTTCTGTGGCTTCCATTCTCATAGTTCATCGCATAAACGCTCGCCGGTTGCGGAAACTATTGATAGTGCACATATAATAGCAGATATTCGATTGACAGCGACGAAATCTTAATATTTGGACATAAGGGAAAAAAATTAAATGCTTGGTCTACTGAGATCTGATCTGAAGTTATATACGTAAAAAATTATGAATTACTAAATCGAATGCAAGTCATCCGCAAAAACCCGATCCCCACTGGCACAAAGAAGCGACAATGGCTCGCACGATATTATTACATACAAATTGACACACAAACGTACAAAATTACGTTTACCACGACCTCGGCGTAATGCGCAACAAAGTATGTAGAGTGACCAACATTAAGTGTTTAGAAGTAGGATAATTTTAAGACTCAAGAGGTGAGTTTGGTCGAAATAAATATGAAAAAAAAAGATAAATACCGTCACGCCTATATTCATTAAGTGAGGGTGGCAGAGGTGTGGTGTGTACACTCACACATCGTCAACGATGTTAGGTTCCAATGTAAAAAACGCGAGCCTATTGCTTTAGCAGGTACGATTCCGGCCTCCGGATAAATAATAGATTTTTTTTCTGCAGACTACACTGTGTAACCTGCAGGGCTAGCACAAGACAATATGACGACGTGTAATAAGTACTTCTTAACTAGCCGTGAGATTCACAAATATTGTAATAATAAAAATAAAATACGCTAATACACTTCAATACAATTCTCGAAACAAGATTTCTCATCAAAAAAAGGAAAACGATAATCTCACGCCTAGGACGACGTAATCTGTGACATGTCAATATTTGTGAATCGAACGGCTAGTTAAAAAGTACTTATTACAGTAACAGATGACCATTTATAAAATTCCGCGGGTATTATCCAAAAGAAATAATAAGATATATATGAATGTACGACAGACAGCAGAAAAATAAATATGAAAAGGCAAAACAAAAGTCATCTATCTATCTATATCATCACGCCAGATCCCTTGCGGGGTAGACAGAGAGTACAGAGTTCCAACAGGTTATTTTCTTACATACATCTCTGGCTTCCTCCACACTCATAGTTCGTGTAATACACGCTCGCCGAAAAAAAGTCTTAATTACCTTTTTATTGGTCTTGAAAGAAATCTGCTTTTTAAGCTGACAAATACAGCAATTAAAGAGATCTATATCATTGGCCAGAGTATCAAAATTCACTTTGTCTAGATGCAGTGGATGTCAATCGGCTGCACCTGGACAAAGCATGATTATTTGGACTTACGTAAAAGATTTGAATTATGGATAGACAAAACTTTGTCCCGCGTATGTAAAGTCTTCTCGCCCGTGCTATTCCCAAAGAACCTCGTAATTGTTACACGCATTATAGTCCAACGAGGCAGAATCCACGTAAAACGAAAATCACAGGGTCCTTACACAAGCTCATCGCTTTAACATTGAGATTGATGGCTCGCCACCGTTACATTCCCACGTTCACTCGTTCATTCCGTTCAGCTGTGTTTCTGAACACCTAGCCTTTGCGACCGCACGAAACTAAATTAATTTGCATATTTATTAACTAAAATTTTATGTTATTTAAAAAGTTGCCGCACAGAATTATTCCTAAAATATGAAATTCACATACACCACATCGACCGAAAGTAATATTTTTTTTCCTTGCGGGGGACCGAAACAATCCCTTTGTAGTAGGCAGAGAATTCCAACAGGCTCTTTCCTTACAGGCCTCTTTCGCTTCCACTCTCATAGTTCGTGTAATACACGCTCGCCGAAAAAAAGTCTTAATTACCTTTTTATTGGTCTTGAAAGAAATCTGCTTTTTAAGCTGACAAATACAGCAATTAAAGAGATCTATATCATTGGCCAGAGTATCAAAATTCACTTTGTCTAGATGCAGTGGATGTCAATCGGCTGCACCTGGACAAAGCATGATTATTTGGACTTACGTAAAAGATTTGAATTATGGATAGACAAAACTTTGTCCCGCGTATGTAAAGTCTTCTCGCCCGTGCTATTCCCAAAGAACCTCGTAATTGTTACACGCATTATAGTCCAACGAGGCAGAATCCACGTAAAACGAAAATCACAGGGTCCTTACACAAGCTCATCGCTTTAACATTGAGATTGATGGCTCGCCGCCGTTACATTCCCACGTTCACTCGTTCATTCCGTTCAGCTGTGTTTCTGAACACCTAGCCTTTGCGACCGCACGAAACTAAATTAATTTGCATATTTATTAACTAAAATTTTATGTTATTTAAAAAGTTGCCGCACAGAATTATTCCTAAAATATGAAATTCACATACACCACATCGACCGAAAGTAATATTTTTTTTCCTTGCGGGGGACCGAAACAATCCCTTTGTAGTAGGCAGAGAATTCCAACAGGCTCTTTCCTTACAGGCCTCTTTCGCTTCCACTCTCATAGTTCGTCTCATATACGCTCGCCGGTTACAGAGACTCTTGACTTGCCCTTCAGATAAGACACGGTCTTTTTGGTCGTGGTAAGATGTGTAAGTCTTCCCTGGTTCCAACATCCTTATAACGTAAATATACTTATATTTACGTATATCTTACCAGACGTAATCCTTTAGGTTTATGTCCCATTGCATCGTATTCTATAGGCATCAATCTAGGATTGGATTTCAAACAAGTTTTAGCTAGCCATAATGATGATTAGATCAGACTTCTGTATAAGCGTAGAATTAATTTACAGTTCGGAATAAATTGTCTGAAGTATTTCTATCGTAAAATTCAGTATTTGCAAGTGCAGCTTAGGACGGCCGCCCACCAGATGGACCGACGATCTTGTGAAGATCGTAGGAAGTCGTTGGATGCAGGTGGCATCGGACCGACTGTGCTGGAGAGCAATGAGGGAGGCCTATGTTCAGCAATGGACAAGTATAGGCTGAGATGATGATGAAAATTCAGTAACGCTCCAAAGTTAGGAATTGTGGCCAGTATAATGGTAATTAGCTCGCTTCTTATTGATACCTAACATCACCGTCGAAATATGCACAGTACATATCTGCTAACAAGGGTTGAGGAATAAGGGTGTGACGCAATTTATTATTATTTTTACAAGCTTTTATTTCACTTGCAATGTTTTCATGTCTTTCTGTCTGTCTGTGTAGCTTGTCGGGTGAAGCTGTAAAGGCCCCGCGGCCAACAGCGTAGATCATTCACACACACAAAAATCTTCGACGTGTTTTTTCTATAAAATCTTGGTTTTAAAAAGGTATTTTTAAATTAAAATCATTTTTAATAATTACTTAAATAAAGTCCGTATATTGTTGTTTCTTGTTTTTCTATATGCAACTATAGCTTCTTATATATATTTCGTGAGGATACGATACAAAATCTGGTATAATATTTTAATATCATCAGAAAACTTGGCTCTGGTAATGCCTCTACACTCTAGCACCTTTTACGACAACTCTTTTACGGTCAAAGCCGAACGACTGTGGAACTCTCTACCTGTTTCTATAAGTAGTGCTCCATCTGTTCATTCAGAGGTCAGGTGAAAAAGTTCTACATAACCGATTAATTAAATCAAATTTGCTGGATGTTTTCTATATGCTGTTGCTAGTTGCTTTATATTATAGACTTATCTTTGGCGCGTATATATTATTTTTACTTGTGTATATATAGGTATATTATTTAAGTAGTTTATGATAGATTTATTTGTGTATTATTATGTTCTGTTAGGTAAGTACACCACTAAATCTTGTGTTATCTTTAGATCCTCTCCATCCAAAGGTTGCCTGGAAGAGATCACTATTAGTGATATGGCCGCCCATTGTTACACTATCTTTCAATTGAAATATTATATCTTTTTATTTCCTTCTTGTATTTCTGGTGGAACAATAAAGTATTATCTATCTATCTATCTATTAGCCTATACCATCTCACGGGTGGGTAAATGCCTTTCAAAAATCGTGAGGAAAAGAAGTCAGAGAGAAAAAGAAGAAGGTGGGTCATACTCCACCACTGCCTCAATGCTCTAGTGGCAAAGCACATTGCTTGGTGATCACGAGGTCCTGTTTCAAATCCTAGGTCAGACAAATGAAGTTTTTCTAACGAAAACTTCCTAGTAAGATCCGGAGTGCGGAATTGTGCCCGGAATATGGCAACAGACGATGACCTAACATCGGCGGCGAAAAGTGGGTGCACTCAGTACACCTCTTCCCCCCCCCCCCCCCCGCTTGGGGAATATAAGCGTGACTGTGTTTATTTTTATTTCTTCCCCTACGCGGTTCGTTGTGAATTAGTGGAGGAGTTTATAGCCTCCTACTGTAGTGACTTATCGAAGCACCTATGAAACTTCCAACTCAACTTAACGACTACCACATGTAGCAGTAATCGGGACCAACGGTCTAACGTACCTTCCGAAGCATGGAAAAGCTTAAAAATGGAAAAACCACAAATGGCCATCCATCTCAGACTGCCCGCGCCGAAAGCTGATTCACCGTGGTCCGGCAGCACTACGAAAGCATCTGGATACTGTGTATTTGCATATTAGATATCTCCATTCCGTTCTCGGTCTCGAGCCTATGCACGCCTTTATTAAAAAGGCGACAACCCGATATTTCGCGAACGCGTTCAATCATAGAAATCTGCTAATTGTAGCCGCCGCCGACTATAAACCTAACTCCCCTCCTATCAGCCGCTACCGCCGTCCGAGGCATGTTCTCACCGGCCCTCCCGATGCCCTTAGCTCCCTTCTTTCAGATACAGATACCGCACACAGGATCCGACTCCGGCCTCGCCGGCGAGGTCGAAGAATCCCTTGCCCGCCAGCCGGTGCACGGCACCACGGCGAGACACCTAGTATACGCCCCCAAAGTGACTGCCCAAGCCGAAGCCGTTCCTCCTTGAGGCGCCCTTGAGCTAATTGCCCCCTTGCCCATCTGGCTCGAGCATAGTGGTTGCACGCTCGCCCTCTTTTCCGATGAAGCTGTAAAGGCCCCGCGGTCAACAGCATAGATCATTCACACACACACAATGCATATAAATGTATTGTTCAGTCATTATAAATTTACCTCCATCACATAAAATATCAGACAATTCGTTTCCCACATCGATAACCCCATAACTTCAACTCGAAAGCTGCCATAAACAACGCTATCGAAAAAAAACTATAAAAAGACTCGAAAGAACACTCGAGTAACACCGGGAGTTGCGATTATATCGATACAAATCGATTATGCACCGTTAACTTTAAGATTTAAATCTTAAAATTTAAGGCCTTGTTATGTAAAGTTATATGGTGTGAGAGAATGGCGAATGTTTCTTTAATCGATTATTTAGTGGTTATTTATATAAAAAGATTTTGCACATAGCCCTGAGACACCGCGATGTACTTAGCAATCACCAAAATTAAGGAGCGTTCGGCTCGGTTGGTCTGAGATGGGTGACCGCTTGGAGTAATTCTTTCATCGAGCGTATCCATACTTCAGAAGGCTGCCACTTAATGAGATAGCCTTTATGCCGAGTTGGATGCCTAAGTTCCAACAACGTGTGGCCACTACACATATGACCAGACACCGACCTCGGCGAAGAATCTCTTGCCCGCCGGCCGGTGAGGAGCACCTCGGTGAGATACCTATTATACACCCTTGCCCATAGCGACAACTCTAGCCGAGGCCGTTTCTCGTTGAGGCGTTCTTGAGATGATTCCCCTTGCCCTTTCGGCTGAAGTGTAGTGTTTGCACGCTCGCCCTCTTGCCCGGTGAAGCTATAAAGGCATGGTGCAGAGGAGAATTGGGATTTTATTTTAAGAAAACACTAAATTTAGTTATAATATTTCGGATTTTATCGCGGTTTATTTTTGGTTTATAAGTTCCCGACGTTGACTGATCTACAGCACCCGTGGGCACGGGAGGAACTGACGCGTTTGATGTCCCAAAGTCATTGTAATTCCGTTGTACCTTACAGAGATTAATTTAATTGCAATTAAACATTCGACTTCTCAATTAAAAACAAACTAAATAATGCCAAACACTAATGAAAAGGCACTTGAGAGATGATCTGCTGCCGAAATGAATCTATGAAAAATATCTTACCCCAGTTAAACATAACTGACTAACGGTTTTTCATAATAACAGCTTAGAAGGTTAACGTAAAGACCAGCAATTTGTCCATCTCGGTTTGGTAAGTCACCTATACAATTACCTATGTTATGTAACTGGGTTAATATGTACGCATTTACAAAAAAGAAACTCAAAAGTATGACAGACAAGTTAGTTTAACGATTATCTTGTATTATGAAGTGCAAAGTTCATTAAAAAAGTAACAAATATATTCACTTATTGAAAGAATGACAAAAGTGATATATAATGAGAAAGTGGAAGGATGTAGGTACCAAGGAAGACCTTACCTTACCGTGACCAAATAGACCGTGTCTTATCTGAAAGGCAAGTGAAGAGTTTCGTAACCAGAGAGCGTGCAAGACGAACTATGAGAGAAGAGGAAGCGAGATATAGTTGAGTAAAGAACCTGTTGAAAATCTTTATTCTACGCCTACCTTGCAAGGTATCTGGCATGATGATATAGATAGATAGAAGATTAGCTATCTATAGCTAGAACATTATCTTTAAATGTAGGCAAAGAGTGCAAAGATCTTGTCAGTTTTGATCCTTATAATCAATCTATCCCAATGCTGGGCGAAGGCAAGGAATCTCACAAATCGAGATGAGCAGGTTTCTCACTCGATGAACTTGGTGTACTGTGTACACCCACTATTCACCGACGATGTAAGGCCCCGTATAATAGGAAGCAAGACTATTGCCTTATACATTTCTTTTTTTTTTTTTATCGTGGGGAAATCCTCATGGACTTCCGCCAGCCTCGGGGGAAGCTGGCGGGCCATGTCGGACTCTTACCGACTAAAACCCCACGATGACCGGCATCGACACTTCAGGGGAGAGCTCCAGGATCTCCGTTAGGAACGCACCGGTGCCCCTCTGTGTCGTGCTCCGTAGAGCCCACCTTCGGGGGGGGAGCCTATGGATCCGCTCCGGCCCTTCACCGTCACGGTGCTCACGGCGGCATGGGCCACACCACTGCGCCGTCTTCCTCGGGGTCGCGCGTGAAGGACGCTTAGGGCCCCCGCCCCAATATCCCACGACCCCAAGAGCCCCCCTGCGTGGTGATGATGCGTGATGTTGGTGCAGGGGGGGCACAATTCCACACTTCAGATTGATACTGGAAGTTTTTCGATAGAAACACTACAATACAAGTGGAAGGATGTGGGTGCCGGGGAAGACCTAGACTATCTTACGATGACCAAATAGACTGAGTCTTATCTGAAGGGCAAGTCAAGAGTCTCCGTAACCGGCGAGCGTGAATGAGACGAAATATGAGAGTGGAGGAAGCCAGAGAGGTCTGAAGGAAGGAACCGGTTGGAACTCTGCACTCTCTCCCTACCCCGTTAGGGAGCTGGCGTGATGATATAGGTAGAAACACTACATTTGTCCGACCTAGGATTTGACCCTAACTTTGTGATCGCTACGCGCATTATCGCAACTTAATAAGCGAAATAGTATTACAAGTATTTTTGGATATTCTAAATTTTTTACAAGCATTAATAATGGTCATTTAGGAAAGAACCTGTTGGAACTCTGTACTCTCTGCCTACCCCGCAAGGGATCTGGCGTGAGGTTATAGATAGATAGATAGATTAAATGGTCTTGATATAAATTAAATTTATCTAACTATTATTGTTCAATTTTATATTTGCAAGCGCCGCCTCAGGCGTTAATTAGTCTTACATAACACTAATCACACTTAGCTGGTATTATCATGACAGCTTAATAGCGGGTATGAGCAGAATTTCACCTATAACTGCTCTATGATGCTGTGTTAACGACTTTGTTACTTAATTTGATACTACTTTCATTTATAACCGATTTGATTACCCAGTTTGGTTCCGGGAGCTATATATACCTAGAAAAAATACACTCCTAGTTTTCTTTCCTTTATGAATCATCACGCCAGACCCCTCTTGCTTCCCATTCTCATTAAAGGACAGCTTTGCATAAGTTTAAGTTGCTACAGTTACGGGTTCGATCCCCGCACGGGACAAATCTTATTGTGAGCCACAAATATTTATTTCGGTCTGGTTGTTTGTGTATGTGAATTTCATGTTTGCAAACGCACCTCCGACCCCAGAATACTTCCTAGTGTAGAGCTACGTTTTTATAAATAAATAAAATAATCATAGTGCTTGTCCCAACGCTGTTATATGGTAGCGAGAGCTGGGTATGTAAGAAGAAGAATGAAAGTAGAATAAATGCGCTCGAAATGCGAGCTCTGCGGAAGATGTGCAAAGTGAAGCTGACCGACCGTATTCGCAAAGGCGTAGTAAAAAAACGAGTAGGTATGAAAGATGGTATCGGTGTAAAGATGAGAAAGGGTATGCTCCGTTGGTTCGGGCATATAGAAAGAATACCAGAAGAAAGAATGACAAAACAGATTTACAATGCGAAAGTGGAAGGATGTAGGTACCAAAGGAAAACTTGACTATCTTAACGTGGCCACATAGACCGAGTCTTATCTGAAGGACAAGTCAAAAGTCTCCGTAACAGGCGAGCGTGTACGAGACGAACTATGAGAGGAAGCCAGAGAGGTATGTAAGGCAATAACCTGTTGGAACTCTGTACTCTCTGCTTACCCCTAAAGGGATCTGGCGTAATGATATAGATAGATATATTCATTATCATAGTTCGTCTCACACACGAGAGTGAAGGAAGTATGTCTTTTTATTTCTTTAAAATATCGTAGACTCACTTTAGGAATTATTTCTGTGCCGTGAATGCGTTTACAAACATGAATTACACATACATCACACCCCAGCCCCAAACATTTGTGGGTCAGAAAGATTTGTCCCGTATGTAGATCAGACACGATCCACCCCTTCTTTTCCTTTAATTTTTCTAAGATATCCTATTTAGGAAGCGTTCCCTCTCTACCACTTACCAACCGGGCTTAAGTCAAGGACCATAGGATGTCCGATTTCTATTAATAATGATTAAGTTAGAAGGAGGAGGTTTGTGCTTCACATCATCCCATTAGGAGTTAGGATAGGATGGTCTGGTTCGTACTTAATCAGTAGACAATATCTTTATTCTTTTTTACCACGTTTTTATTTATGGTACCTATTTTACTAACAACAATATTACCATATATGAATAGCCACATGGTTTCTTCATTAACATAAAAAAATAACAATAATGTTAAATGAATAAAAGGAGGAGAAAAACAAGTAACTTTTACAAAAGAAACTTTGACAGTATACAACTTAAGAAATGAAATTGATCAGCTGTTGTTTCTAATTGCAGAAAATTATTCTGTGGGAAAATACGAGTATTGCAATGCGATACAAAGTTGCTATAATCAGAGCCCTCGTGAGAAATTAAAAACATTCACGAAACGAGACTATAATTGCAGGCTCAATGAATATGTACGTCATCGGTCAAACGTATTAAAAGTGCAACCTGTCAGAGTGACGTTTACCGCCAAATTTTACGTTGCCAATTTAAATAAATTTACCGGATGTTAGGCTTTTGTTTTTACCGTAATGGCGGCAACAAGCAAATTATTATATTACCTTAATCTTCTATTATTTCTTTATATTGGTGAAATACTCTGGTGAGTTATGGGGCCACTTAAATAGAATACAATAGATGTTAAAAAGGAATTTGTGACTACTGCTAAAATAATTTAGCGTATTACCCGGCGCCTTTTTTAGTTCAATAAAAATAATAATCATTTTCAAGATGATTGTTATCCTAACTGACTTTACAAACTCGATCAATGTTAAAGGGGAAAGGGGAATTATATCGACAACTAAGGAATACTAGAAACTTTATTATTTAACGACTTTTAAACCAATTGTCTAGGGGCATTTACTTTTAACGAGCTAGCAACACTAACCGGATTAAACTGGGAACATCTACAATTTTGCTGTCATCCAACATAGCCCGTTTAGTTGAATCAAATTGATTTATGCATAGTTATTTGCCGTATTACACACTAGTCATACATATATGTAATAAAATAATTAAATGTATATTATTACACAATTGAGTTATGTAATTTTACATATAACCTCACATTAGAGTGGTTTTCATGTTGTTTTTGTGTGATTGGCGATTTGTATAATGATGGAGTGCCAAGAACGACCAGCGCTATTAAAATAAGGCCTAAGATCATATAGTGTGTAAGTAGTGACTAAGGTCGGTATATTGTTATGGTGTTCTTAGCGATCATCAAGGTTACGCAACGTTTGCTTCAGACAGTCCGAGATGGGTGACTATTTGTGGTATTTCTATAACAAATCGTTTCCATGCTTCGGAAAACCTACTAAGCCGTTGGCCCCGTTTGCTACTTCACGTGGTAGTCGCTAAGCCAAGTTGGAATTCTTATAGAAGGCTTAGTTCCAATACCAGGCGTTTACAAACCTGCCTCCACCGCACGATTAGGGCTCTGCTTACTAGAGTATGAACTAATCTCTTCTACATCGATTTGTGAGAGAAGACCTTGTCTCAACAGTGGCATACATGTCATCACGTTACACCTTGATTCAAATTTATGTAATTTACAAATGAACCTAGAAGAGGACAGTATCCCCGAAGAATTGGATATTGGACCAGATTAAGAACTATAGATACACGAAACGACCTTGAATTCCAGCTTCAGTGCGACATACTTAAGTTTTACGGCTATGGGACCCTATTTCCGGGTTTATATCGGTATATAACATATGTAAGAGGTGAAAAAGTTCGGTTTTTCATTTTAAGGCCTGGCAACTCTATACACATACCTATATTTAAAAAGATAATCTAAAAATACAAATCTCGGAGATATAATAATTTAGATTAACTCAATATGCTTATATTATACACACATAAATATACTGTAATGGCCCATAATAAGTGAAAAAATGGTATTTCTGATACCTTGTATTTATTCCCATAAAAACAATGGAGAAGATAATTAGGTTAGCCATAAAACTTTGCGTGTTTCACACTATGTTTCGTATTACGGTTAATCTTTGACACTTCATTTCCGATTTCATGTATTCTCATAGAGATTCGATCTTTTTTTTTCATGGGACGAAACTTGCCACACATTCTCACAACTATAACTTCTGTAAACCAAAATCCATAATGACCTCCTTACATGACACCAAGGTTTGAATCTCGCAGTACTCCGGGGAGCGGTTTAACGTTCTTAGAACACGTAGCAAATTGAATAAGATTGAAGTAAACAGGAAAAGGAGGGAAAAAAAACATATTAGTTTCCTCCCATCTTAACTAAATGTGCCTATGTACCTAGTTGTATATAATTATATATTTCTCACACATATTCGGAACAAAAATACCTCGCTGAATGTGATAATGGTACAACACAAAAATATAATTATTTAAATCTATTGAGGATTCATTCTTCATTTCTCTACCTATATCATAATGCCAGATCACTTGCGGAATAACCAGAGATTACACAGATTCTTATCTTACTGAGCTCTCTCGCTTCCTTCACTCCCAGAGTTCGACTCTTACATGCTCGCCGGTCACGGAAACTCCTGACTTGCCCTTTAGATAAGACACGTTTTACTTCTCCTGTTATTATTTTGAAGTTGTGTCGTTAATTATCATGTCATGTTATTCCCGGCGTGAGGAATATAGAATATAGCCGTCTTTTTTAGTAAGAATGGAGAACGCCAGAGAGGTCTGTAAGGAAATAACCTCTCTTTGTCCACCGGATAGTACTGTCATATCTAAATATGTGTTTGCGTTTACATATTATATTTCGGTCTATACCGCTAGCTATTTACTGTAAGTATTTATTTTTTTAACAGTGCAACCCCGTCTATGCCACGACCAAGTCAATTTCTCAATCTCAAAGTTGCCTGGAAGAGATTGCTTTTTAGCGATAAGGCCGCCCATCGTGTTACATATAGTCTTCTTTTTTGTTTTTATCTTAACATGTTTGTTATTGGTGCACAAAAAAGAGTTATCTATCAAACATAAATACTAAATCGTTTAGCGATCCACAATTTCTACATAGTCAAAATGCTATAAATTTTGACTGTGTGAGAAAGAGCTGAACCTAATTTGACTACATTAAAATATAGATAATATTATTAAATATAGGTCTGTAAGTAAGGAACCTGTGGGACCTCTGTACTCTCTGCCTACCCCGCAAGGGATCTAGCGTGATGATATAGATAGATAGACAGAGATATTATTAACATTTGCTTTATTATTACCGTTGGCGCTGAAGAACCTATGTTCAGCAGTGGACAAGTATAGGCTGAGATGATAATATTGTTATAAATGAAATAATGCACACCATCACGCCTGTATTCCCCAAGCGGGAGTGGCAGAGGTGTACACCTACTTTTCGCCAACGATGTTAGGTCCTATGTAATAGAGGGCGAGCCTATTGCCATATACAATTTCAGACTCCGGACTCAAACTGGGAAGTATTCGTTAGAAATATTACATTTGTCCGACCTAAGATTTGAACCAGGACCTCGCAATCACAAAGCGATGTGCTTTGCCACTAGCGCACGAGGCAGTCAATTAGTATTATTAGTGTCTGAATAAACCTGTTGACACTCTGTATTCTCTCCCTACCCCGAAACGAATCTGGTGTTAGGATACAGATAGATGGTGTTTATACAGCTAAAAGTAAGGAAATACTATCGTGGTAGAGCCCGCCCTATATTGCACTAGTATCGCAACGCGGCGTGACTCGTGACTCGATCCGAGATGCTGTTGATTGCTTTTGTTGCAAAAGATGGCGGAAAGGTGTCCTATTCTAAAACATTTTGTGCGGAGGACAATCAATTTAGAAACTCATCTCTGTGTTGGTTACCTTTCATGGTTATTTAGATGTTTTGACCAAATAAGCCGTGTCTTATCCGAAGGGCAAGCAAGAGTCTCCGTCATGTATGTATGTATGAGGCGAACTATGAGAATGGGGGAAGCCAGAGAGGTGTGTAAGGAAAGAACCTGTTGGAACTCTGTACACAAGAGATATGGCGCGATGATATACATAGATAGATAGATTAGATGTTTTGATATTCGATCGGCTAAATATTTACAACTTAGCTATACTAATAAAATAAAGCTAAAAAGTTTGTTTGTTTTCGTGTTTGAGATCGCTAATCTCTGGAACTACCAATCGGATTTAAAAAATCTTTTTGCATTCTTGAGGAAGGTATTCCATTAACATCACGCTGCGACTCTTTGGAGCCGAGCAAAAAGAAAAATTCAAAAACAATGCTGAGCGAGAACGTAGTAATAGCACGGGCGGGCTATGCATTGTGACCGTATTAGCTTCGTGGTAAACTGCGGGTGAACCGCGGGGCACAGCCAGATATATAAACATATAAAAATAAAAACTAACTATAAAACTATTTTACGAGCCTATTTAAAACGCGGCAGTGAGCAAAGAAATAGATATGAAACAGGCCAGGTAGCGCGAGTATCTAAACCTCAGCCATGAACCAGAAAATATACATAAAAATGCATAATGTAATTAACTTTACAAGCCCGCAATTCTCATTTCCATATCCATTTCACGATCACCCATCTTAGATTGAACGAGCTGAGCGTAGCTTAACCTTGGTGGTTGCTGAGAACACCGCAGTCACATAGACCTTGATGATCACTAAGAACCACGCAGCGTTTTGATGGTAGATTGAATTTTGAAATCCGTGTAACAATAGTCAATTTTAATTCAAGCTCAGATGGTATCGCGTTTAACTATCAACGTAGCAATGTTACGGTATCTTTGAGAGCTGTTTGATGCTTGATAACTATGTATAGGATTACCACACTCAAACAAGTAAACCCTGTAGCCGCCTTTATTTTACAGTGCCTCGCATCGTAGCTTAGGCCACTCCGCCCACTCGATCGAGTAGTCGCGGTTTTGATTCTCGTACGGGACCTTTGTGTGACTAAAAACTACGTTTGTTTTGATCTGCGCATACATGTGAATTAAATGTTTACAAACGCACCCAGAGAAAGCTCATAGTTGCTCAGCGAGCTATGGAAAGAGCTATACTCGGCGTTTCTCTACGTGATCGAATCATGAATGAGGAGATTGGTAGAAGAACCAAAGCCACCGACATAGCCCATAGGATTAGTAAGTTGAAGTGGCAATGAGCGGACCACAAAGCACGAAGATCGGATGGCCGTTGGGCAGAAATATTCTATGGTGGAGACCACGTATTGGCAAACGCAGCGTGGGACGACCGCCTGCCAGATGAACGGACGATCTTGTGGAGATCGCAGGAAGTCGTTGGATGCAGGTGGCATCGGACCGGTTGCGCTGGAAAGCGATTGGGGGGGCCTATATTCAGCAGTGGAAAAGTATAGGCTGAGAGATGAAACGCACCCATGTCACAGGAATAATTGGCAGAATGGGGCTACTTTAAAATAAAAAAAAAATATATTAAACTATATACTAGACCTTGGTAGTTAGGTAGTATAACTAATTATGGCCGGTGTCCGTACCCTTTAAAAGAGACCAGTTTTTGTCCATCAAACCTAATTCACATAATCCTCGCACCTGCTGAGGTTAGTTCGCTGTTGTTTGTTGTTGTTTCATCAGTTTCAGTCGTTGACCTCAGCAGGTGACTTTTATAACATTAATTTCTCTCGAAGGGTATCTAAGTGTTGGACCCATGTCCCCATGCAAGCCTTTCAATGTTCCGGTTAAAATTGAAACAAAATTGCGACCCTTTAACTTCCCGCCAAAACTTCTGTCACACTTATATTACCCACCAAAGCTTAGTTTCATTTTTTTCATGGCACGTATAAAAAAACATAAAATAGTATGTATCAATAAATCGACTAAAAACTAAATACCTTCTCGTTTATGTTCCCCGAGCGCGGGTAGCATAGATGTACTGTGTACTTTTCGCCGACGGCGCTTGAACCCATGTAAATAGTAATTAGCCTTAAAATAAAAGTAATTATCTAGAAATTAAAAATAAAAAAGTTTTGCGTATTTCCATTGATCAAATGATATATTGATGCGTATTTCAAACCGTTTTTAAAAGAACAACTTTTCGGTGCATCGAATTAGTAAATTGAGTGTATCGTATATGGTTTTACTTTCAGCCTCCTCTTAATTACCAGGTCAAGATCTGTCTGCGGCCGCAAAAATGTCTAGGTTAAAAATCAAAACAAAATAATGGCGTTACACGATGAGTTGTGTGATAGTAATTTTGCAAACGAAGGCGATCATTCTATATCGCTCAAAGACAATAGGTAATCGAAAAAACCGCTTTATTTATGACTAGCTTTCGCGGTTGCGTACGCGTGTTGGTTTAGTGGCGAATATGTATCTAATGCGCGTTGCGATTACGGGGTCCTAGGTTTAAATCCTGGGTCGGACAAATGTTTCGTATAGAAAAACTCCCAGCATCAGTCCAGAGTCTGGGATTGTGCCCGGCATATGGCAATAGGTGTGCCCCTACCCCTACCCAGCAAAATCGGTTTAGTAGCTTTAAGGTTTGGTGAAATAGCCGACGCAGCGCGACGGGAGCGCGACGTAAGCGCTCGGCTACTTTCGGTTGTAATGATTGCTGTCACGCCAAGCGGGCCTGTGCTGTGTGGCGTATGGACAAAAAATATGGATTATAATATCAGTATGAACAATACTAGAGGTCGCATGCGACTTTGCCTGCGTATTTATTTTTATAAATTATAGCCTATGCTATTCTGATGTATAAGCTATATACAATTTCCTCAAAATCCGTTCATTAGTTTTTGCGTGAAAAATATCCATAATAAGTATATCCATCCTCACAAACTTCGCGTTTATAATATACTAGCGACCGCCCTGGCTTCGCACGAGTGAATTACACACATAAACCTTCTTCTTGAATCTCTCCGTCCATTGATGAACTCCATATGAAAAGCCCTTATCCCCCCGACCCCTGCCGCCACCGCCGGCCGCGACATGTTCTCACCGATCCCCCCGATGCTTTGTCATCCCTTCTTTCCGTTCAGAATACGGGCGACGACGACGAAGTCGTAGATACCCTCCCCTAGCCGGCGGTTGACCGGTGCATTTAATAGTGCACCCCCTCACCCCGCAGCGACTGTCCCAACCGAAGCCGCCTCTTCAAGGCGCCCTCGCCTCTTGCCCTTCTGGCTCGAGCGTAGTGGTTGCACGCTCGCCCTTAAGTCCGGTGAAGCTGTAAAGGCCTCGCGGCCAACAGCGTACATCACTCACACACACACACACACACATGAAAATCCCTTCGGTAGTTATTGAGTTTATCGCGTTCAGACAGACAGACGCGTGGGGGACTTTGTTTTATAAACGCCAAACGAGCTCGAAGTACCGCTCCTTTTATAGACTTTTTCTGACTGCACTCTGGAGTCTGCAATCTGGACTGCACACATTAGGATTGATTTCGGTGTCGTGGGTGCGTTTACAAACATGAAAATTCACGTACACAAATACCCAGACCGGAACAAATAATTGTGAGTCACATAAAGATTTGCCCCGTGCGGGAATCGAACCCGCGACTATTAGACACAGTGGGCGGAGCGGCTTAAGCGCTCACCACTGCGCTAAATCGTCCGTAGTCGATTTTTTAGTAAGTTAGAAATGAGAATACTGAACTCCCCAGCCCTATAACTTAATGAATGCGTTCACAAAATGTCATAGTGATTCGTGTAGCACGCGATAGGTTGCGTTCGTGGTGAGACGGCTTAATTAAAACTGTCTTTCCAAAAGCTTGCTTCACGTCGCTTCACTTCTGGTATAATTAGCACTTGGGTAATAAATGGAGTCCAATTTGTGAATATCCTTCATGTAATTCGCAAAATAGAAAAAAAAAATCTATTACACCACCACGCCTATATTGCCCATGAGCGGGTGACAGAGGTGTAGTGAGTACACCCACTTTTCGCCGACGATGTTACCGAACACAATGCCAAACTGCCTGATTCTTTGTCCGACATAGAACTCAAACCCAGGACCTCTTGATAGCTATGACGATCATTCGCCAATAGACCAACGAGTCAGTTTTGACAAAACTTTATTTTATAATCATTAAATACATAAATATATTTTTTTTGAATCAGTAAATCTAACTTTGCTGTGTTATTTTGGTTTTTATGAATAAAATCGATTGAAATACACTTAATCGATTAATGTACTTAGATCCTTTATCTAATTTAGCAGTAATAAGTTTAAAACGATTTTTGTGTGTGTGTGTGTGAATGATGTACGCTGTTGGCCGCGAGGCCTTTACAGCTTCACCGGACTAAAAGGCGAGCGTGCAACCACTACGCTCTAGCCAGCCAGAAGGGCAAGAGGCGACATACTCGAGGGCGCCTCGAAGAGGCGCCCTCGGTTGGGACAGTCGCTGTAGGGGGACGGGTGCACTACTAAGTGCACCGGTCAACCGCCGGCTATGGGAGGGGATTTACTACTACGTCGTCGTCGTCGCCCGTATTCTGAGCGGAAAGAAGGGATGACAAAGCATCGGGGGGGTCGGTGAGAACATGTCGCGGCCGGCGGTGGCGGCAGGGGTCGGGGGGGAGATCGTAGTCGGCGGTGGCTACGATTAACGGATTCGCATGGATAGATGCGTTCGCGAAGTGACGTGTTGACGCCTTTTTAATAAAGGCGCGAATAGGTTCGAGACCTAGATCGGAGTGGAGGTCGACGTTCCGTACGAACCAGGGGGCTCCTACGGCTTTACGGAGGAAGCGGTTTTGAACCACTTGGAGTTTATCGATGTGAGAGGGGGCCGAATGCCCGAACACAACACACGCATAAGTCATGATGGGTCGAACGCAAGTTTTGTAAAGTGTCACCTTATTTCTAAGGGACATTTTACTCCGCTTGCAGATTAACGAATGGAGACGACCGAGCACAAATGATGCTCGGTGACGAACCCGCTTGATGTGCGGGCCGAAGGACATGGTACTGTTTAGGGTGACCCCTAGATATTTGACCTCTTTGGCCCAGGGAATGGGTCGGTCGAACATGGTCACTTGGTCGAGATTACTTCTAGGGCAGCGCAGGGAGTGGCGCGGGGTGGCACCTCTGGAGAAGAACACCGCAGCGCTCTTGTCCGGGTTCACCTCAATACGCCACTTCCTGAACCAATTCCCTAGGGAATTGGCGGATACCTGAAGGTGTCTGGTAATGAAACCCTTATTCCTATGCGAGACGTAGAGAGCGGTATCATCCGCGAATAGGGCTAGATGCGCTTTACTCGAACGAGGAATGTCGTTCGTGTAAAGGCTAAACAGGAGCGGAGAGAGAACTGAGCCCTGTGGGACTCCAGCACTGATGGAGTGGGAAATGGAGCGCGTCATTTCGACGCGATAACGGAAGGTCCGATTTTTGTGAACAGGTAGCTATGTTCTTCTTATTTAAAAATATTAAGTCTAATCCATATACTCCTTGCAGTGCATGAAGTACAAAAACACGTTCTTTTCACGGTAGCCCCTTAACGCCAAAAGATGTTCGAGTCATATTTTTGTTATGTTTATAAAAGCACGTACGCCTCAAAGCCATTGACAGAAAAACACAATCGGCAAAATTATTACAATTTTACATCTGCCGCTGCATCGGAACGCAGCCATAGACTGAGTTAACTCATTGGGCGAGTCTTTTAATCTATACTATTGTTTTATTCGACTGGCCTTTATGTTTATCATTCTATTTTCAAAATTGTTTTTAAAATTTTATTTATTTTTTTTGTTCACATCCAGTAAGATCAGCGCTGGTTGCTTAAGTAGCCAGCATTATGCTGTATTGGCTCCACTTTTTGTAACGAGGTCATGTATATAATAACCAACGGTTGTAAATCTATGTAATGTTTCGTACTTGATGCATAAACCTTATTTTCTTTCTTTCTGAGTTCAGGAATGTCTTAATACAAAAAAAAAAATATATATAGGAAAAGAAAAAACCTCTACTGAAGTACCGCTACAAACAAATAACAAGCACTGTAACAACAAATCCAAAAAAAATAATAAAAACAAAGTATGACCTAAAATTTCACTCTAAGCTAGCTTTCGACTCCAACAGTTAACCTGCGCGTCCTTGCTAAACGATCGAGACACCCGAACGCATATTTCATATCGAAACAATGGCGTTACTCAACTCGCTGTCTTTACGCTTGGCTGGATGTACGGAGCCAAGAATTAAGTTCAGATGTTTTAGATAACTCTAATTAGTCGTACACGTTCACCTGGAACAGAATCACAAGCAGAATTATATAGAGTTCTTGGATTTACGCGAATATTACAACATAATAGATACCAATTTATTATGTTGCAATATATACAAATATGTCAAACAATATTATTTATGATTAAATTCGCATATTAACAATAATTAAAACTGTAATTACAAATATCTGATTAATAATAATATGTTAATAGCTATCTAATACAAAATAATATGTGAATATTCTATTTTAATAATATTTTGTTTTTTTTTGTTTATGGCATCACGACGACGCGTATTTTGCCAATGTCAAGTTTTACGACTAATTATTCATTTCTAAATTATTTCAACTCCCCGATGAACTTGATGACAACGATGAATATGAAATTGATGAAGTTCCCCATCCTGGATAGTAAAGCGATGGATACTTTACATACCAATTGCGACGGCCGTTTTAAGGGAAATCGAAAAATGTGCCTACATTTTATCACTTTATTACAATTACCTTTACTCATGCACATATAAAAATACATAATGGTTAATATTCCACCAACATTACACATTATTATTCGAAATAACCCAAGTTTTGGAAATTAAAACAAATTGATGACGATTTAGCGCAGTGGTTAAGTGCTTAACCCGCTCCGCCCACTGTGTCTAATAGTCGCGGGTTCGATTCCCGCACGGGACAAATCTTTGTGTGATCCACAATTATTTGTTCCGGTCTGGGTATTTGTGTATGTGAATTTTAATGTTTGTAAACGCACCCACGACACAGGAATTAATACTAGTGTGGGGCTACATTATTTTAAAAAATCAAAATCAAAAAATAAAATCAATCGCTCTTCGATTTCTCGCCAAAACTCTTTTAATAATGTTATATGCTTATCAATTTTAGCCTATAAAATACTAAATATTTGCATGCCATGAAGCTGGATATGGAGAAACACCTCAAACACTGAAGATCTCATGTAATATGTACCATATTTCGCAAATAAAGATATCATTACAATAATATAAAATTATTTTTCTGTAGGTGAGGTGTACTGAGTACACCCACGTTTTGCCGACGATGTTAGGTCCCATGTTATAGGAAGCGAGCCTATTACCATATACTGGGCACAATTCCAGACTCTGGATTCGTACTGGGAAGTTTTCGTTAGAAAAACTACATTTGTCCGACCTAGGATTTGAACCCAGGACCTCGTGATCACAAAGCGATGCGCTTTGCCACTAGACCAACGAAGCAGTAAATCAACTGGATTTTAATGGCGGTTTATTTCAATTTCGCCAATAATGTGGAGTATAAACTCCAGAGGTAACAGTACAAAGGTTATCCTCTCTCTCGACTCTTACCCAGTATGGCAGTATAAGCTGATTCGTTTCTCTTATTATTTTACTTAATGTTAAATTTCGGACGTTCTGAGTGCTTTACAGCACTCATTATCTCGGTAAGGCTAAGTTATTTAACGTCCATATTGACAATGTTTTCCTAGGTACATTTACAAATTGTCCAAATAGACAGAGTCTTATCTAAAGAACAAGTCAAGAGTCTCCGTAACCGGCGAGCGTGAATGAGACGAACTATGAGAGTGGAAGAAGCCACAGAGGTATGTAAGGAAATAACCTGTTGGAACTCTGTACTCTCTGCCTACCCCGCAAGGGATCTGACGTGATGATATAGATATATAGACATTTAATAATTTAGTTAGTCCGATCTACTCAGAATGAAGTGACGGTATCTCGTAAGTTGTTATCTAAGTTTTTTCTATATATCTATTTCAATTATCAGTGGCAAAAATCCAATCACATAACTACGGGCTATGGGACCTATAACGTCGGGATATGAAAAACCAAAAATAAACCGTGATAAAATCTAAGGAGTCTCTATAATCGGCAAGCGTGTAAAAGACTAACTATGAGAGTGCAGGAAGCTAAAAAGATCTGCAAGGAAATAACATGTTCAACTCTGTATCAGAATCAGAATATTTCTAAGTTAAATTATACAAATTATACTATTCATGTGACATGTGGCTACATGGTTCCCTCATTTTCAGATAAAGAAATGAGAAAATAAAGATACATTTTACTAAATTAATACAAGGAAGAGATGGAATATTAAATAATAATAGAATCAGAATCAGAATATTTTTTATTCATGTAAACCATTACAGTATTTATGAATCGTCAGAAAAGTAACAAAGACTACCACCACTTCGGAATGTCATTCCTGTGGAGAAGAAGGGCAAGAAACTCCACAGTTACTCTTTAAAAATAGTATTTTTACATTTTCTTTTTCCATCTACATTTTGTTGTGGGGTATGGGAGAACAATGGAGGCTGGTCTATCAGGTGGGTCTAGGTTAAATTAAACATTATACTATTTATATTTATGGTATATTATTCATATTAATGGCGAGCGTGTATGAGACGAACAATGAGAGTAGAGAAAGCCAGAGAGGTATGTAAGGAAAGAGCCTGTTGGAACTCTGTACTCTCTGTCTACCCCGTAAGGGATCTGGCGTGATGATATAGATAGATAGATAGAATGGCTACATGGTGAGAAAAAAAAATACTAAATTCATATAAGGAAGAGAGGAATTATTAAACCACAACAGACACACCCTGCCTCCCCCCAAAGGGATCTGGCGTGGACAGAAACTCTGAAAAGTATTTTTATCGATTTATGCGATCATAAATACAACAAGGTCCGGTGATTTGTTTGTAAATTTACCTATACATTATTTTGATGTATTCTCTTCAATAAATTGACACAATAAGTGTAGAGGCGGTTGTTGGCGAGAGGTGCTGTTCCGCCGGCCTTGCTCTATCGAACTCGTGTGTGTGCGTGGCGTAATGTATTCAACATGTGTGCAGTAGGGACAGCAAAGATAAACTAAGATGTTTTTTTTAATTTTTCGTGTATGTGACCAACTAGGAGAGTGGAGGAATCGAGAGAAGTCTGCAAGGAAAGAACCTGTGGGACTCTGTACTTTATGCCTTCTCCGTAAGGGATTTAGCGAGATGATATCGATTTTTTTTGTGTATGAAACAGTATGGGGAGTGGAAGAGGCAACAGAAATGTCTAAGAATGATATAGTACTTACTCTTTTTGTGGGTCTGAAACCAATTATGAGAGTGGGAAAGGTGTATTTGTGTGTGTGACTTTTCATGTTTGTAAACGCACCCACAACAACACAGGATTAATACTAGTACACTAGGATTTATTACATTTTTTAGAAAAAAAGGGGTTTCTAAGGATAAAGCAGTTCTCTATGCAGAACAGAATTTAGCAGTTCGTGTTGTGAAATCCTTGCTCTCTACGTATGGGGATCTCACAAGGATCAAAATCTTCGTTGGATCTGGTGAAACTGCCTCATTGGTGTAGTGGCATACGGTGTGGCTAGCGTTTACGAGGTCGTGGGTTTATAACGGGTCCAGCAAAATTTAGGTTATGCTAACATAAAACTCTTAACAGCCCACAATCTAGAATTATGCTTGGTATAACAGAATTACTCGGTGATAATAGGCTCGCCTACTATTACATTACGAAAAAGACTCCGTAACGTCACATTGCCCACAATTATGAGGAAGATAAAAAAATATTATTGAACAAAAGAAACGTTTTTTTGCGGTCTCTACATATTCCCATAAAACACATTGTATGCAAAGATTACTTAGTGTGTCGTTTCCAACGTTGCGTGTCTGTATGTCTGTCTGCAAAAACTGCGGAATGACACGACTCGAATGCATGATGAGGTGGGCAGAAGGGGGAGGTAAACAATTCCCATGCCCTTTACCCTCGAGGTATAGGTTGACTGCCTCGTTGGTCTAGTGGCGAATAATGCGCATTGCGATCACGAGGTCCTGCGTTCGAATCCTAGGTTGGACAAAAATACAATTTATCAAAAAATTACTTGTATCATTCTGGAGTCCATTGTGTCCGGCATTTTTTTATATGAAAAAGTATACCCAGACTAGAATTTATTTCTCTGTTGCGTGCGTTTACAAACATCCAATTTACCACCACCACCATCACACCCAGACCGAGACAAATATTGGTCCCACTAAGATTTGTCCTGTGTGGGGATCGAAGGGGATATACCCCGCCAGGGATCTGGCGTGAATATATAGATAGAAAGATTAATATTATTATTACCTCTCGATCCTGAGGCGCTCGTAGCGCTGTGTGACTGCGGTATTGGTAGCGATCAGGTTAAGCAACGTTCGCTCGGTTGGCCTGAGGTGGGTGACCCTTTCTGGCACCTTAAGCCGTTGGTCCCTATTAACACGTAATAGGGACCAACAGCTTAACGTGCTACTACCTCTAGCTACTTCCTAGCTCTGGCTAACTCCACCAGCAGGTGGCCACAAACCTGCCTCCACCGTTACCTTTGGGTTAACGTGGTCGAGTATGACTTAATTTCTCCCACTTCGATTTGTGAGAGAAGGCCTTTGCCCTATAGTGAGACAGTACAGGATTATATTATGGTTGTAAAAAGGCCCCGCGGCCAACAGCGTAGATCATTCGCACACACACACACTGATATTATTATTACTACTCGATCAATTGCGCGGAGTGGCACTGGACTAAGTTGTCCATGGAATTTATGAATATTTTGTGCTAATTGACCTAACTATAACGATATTTACTGATTAAATCATCACGAACCATTTCACTGAAAGACAAAGAATCCTAAAGCTCATCAATACCACCTGATTTGTGCTTAAATGCGTACCAAATAAAGAAATAAATATGTTTGTGTTTCAGATGTGGATATCCTGCTTGGTGGCTTCTACTCTGATTGCCGTGACGTCATCGGCGGGCAACGAGTACCTCCCCCCCAGCAAGGGCTACAACTACGACCCTCCCTCCATACCCTTCCCGACCCACCACAATGGAAATAAGGTAAGACGCTTCTCTTTTTTGGTTTTATTCGCAACAAGTTACTTCTTACTAATATTATTAATCACGAAGCGAATGCGAGCTCTGCGGAAGATGTGCGAAGTGAAGCTGACCGACCGCATTCGCAACAGCGTAGTAAGAAAGCGAGTAGGCATGAGAGATAGTATCGGTGTAAAGATGAGAAAGGGTATGCTCCGTTTGTTCGGGCATATACAAACAATGTCAGAAGAAAGAATGACAAAACAGATATACAATGCGAAAGTGGAAGGATGTAGGTACCGGGGAAGACCTAGACTATCTTACCATGACCAAATACACCGAGTCTTATCTGAAGAGCAAGTCAAGAGTCGAGCGTGTATGAGACGAACTATGAGAGTGGAGAAAGCCAGAGAGGTATGTATGCGTATGTGAAAGAACCTGTTGGAACTCTGTACTCTCTGCCTACCCCGCAAGGAATCTGGCGTGATGATATAGATAAAAAGATGGACGAAACAAATGTAAAGAGGAGCTAGCATTATTAGATTTTCCTTTACAATCAAACGTGGCACGGCGCGGGATAAAGAGCACGTTACAGCCCGCCCACTTCTGTATTTACCATCTAGTTGAGAATGAGAAGCTGACGTAAATCACACCTACCTCGAAGACGTTAGGGCCTTGTTGAAAACTAGTGCACAGTTGCTTAGGCCGACTCCTCTTTTTTTATTTATTCAGGACAAAAAACAGACCAAATAGACAGGGTCTTATCTGAAGGACAAGTCAGGAGTCTTCGTAACCGGCGAGCGTGTATGAGACGAACTATGAGAGTAGAGGAAGCCAGAGAGGTATGTAAGGAAAGAGCCTGTTGGAACTTTGTACTCTCTGCCTACCCTGTAAGGGATCTGGCGTGATGATATAGATAGATAGATAGATAGAAAAAACAGTTATACATTAAGATGACTAAAATAGTAAGCTTAGCAAAGGCAAGTTAATTATGTAGCCAACCACGCAAGCATTAATAAGGGCGTTTTTAAATTGACGTGCGGGGACTGCAAATAGATGACGGTAATAAAAGTACTTATTATAGATGGCGGTAAGACGACGTAGACAAATTTTTTGAAGAAAGAAATTTTCAATATATTCGTCTGTCAAAAATTCATACGTCTAACCGCGCACTGTGTTACATTTTCTGACAAAATTTCAAGTGAAGGGCAAGTCGAGAGTTTCCGTAACCGGCGAGCGTGCATGAGACGAACTATGAGAGTTGAGAAAGCCAGAGAGGTATGTATGGAAAGAACTTGTTGGAATTTTGTACTCTCTGCCTACCCCGTAAGGGAACTGACGTGATGATATAGATAGATATTTCAATTGATTAACCCTACAATTGAAAAATGGCCTGCACTGACTGCTAGTTATAACATGATGAAGTGCCTACGTTCATGCAACTGCAGGGTCGTCGGTTCATATCTCGTTCATAACCTTGCATTCTTAATAACGTATGCTCTGTGGCATTGGTTTGTACATGTTTATTGTTATTTATAACCAATTCTTGTTGTTTATTATGATCTCTGAATAGCTACATTAATAATATCTACTCAATTATGTACGTCTTTTGACGATTTTGAAGTGATGTGGGTCTTAAATATCACTATCGTCTATATTATCACGTCAGATCCCTTGCGGGGTAGGCAGAGCGTAGACTTCCAGGTTCTTTCCCCACAAACCTCTCTAGCTTTCTCAGACTAACATAAATATGATATTTAAATTCAGAAAAAAATATATACATAAATAAATTTGCATACAAATGTATATGTGAACACGAGATCTTGCGTTCATATCTCAATGTGTGTGACGACAATATGATTTTTCTCTTGAAAAAATCCTAAATAACAGTCCAAAATTGTTTATAATGGGTAATTGGGTATAATGGTAATAGGCTCGCCCCCTATAATCTGGGACCTAACATCGTCGGTTGCACGTTGAGATCACTAGGTCCTGGGTTCAAATCCTAGGCCGGACAAAATGTTAATTTTGTAATTCCCAGTAAAATTCCCAGTTGACATTAACTTTTAATGAGGGACGAACGGGTCCATTTATGCCTTGTGCTCTTATTCCGTGAAACTGCTGTAAGGGCCCCGCGGCCAACAGCGTAGGTCATTCACACACCACACACACTCACAAACGGGTCCATTTATAACCGAAATGTTTACTTTATTGTTCTTAAATTTACTCCATGTTTTGTTTCCAGCAACCAACACCTGGTACCTTCAGGCCGCCGGTAACTCAAAGGCCGGCCTACATCCCACCTGCACCTTCTCCAGGCCCAGGACCCCTGCCCAGCCCTGGACCCACTCCTGGAGTAAGTAACTCTAGTATTTACACTTGAATGAAGTATTGGATCTAAGATCAGTTGGGCAAAAATTGTTTGTGAGAAAATTAAGTCGCAATTAAAATATTTCGGACTAGCAGTTTCCCGCGACTTCGTACCCAGTCGACACCAGCGCCACCTACCGGGTCTATATTACATAGCCTATGTTTTTCTGAATAAGATAGCTTTTCAATAGTGAAAGAATCATTAAAATCGGATCAGTGTTACCGGAGATTACCCCGAACATCCAAACTTTACCTCTTTCTAATATAATAGATATAGATTTCGTTGCGGCTTGTTTGTAGTTTTAAAGTGCCCGGCCTTTGAAGTGTTTTCCACCAGCCATGATCAGGGAAAGGACTGAGGCGTTTGACGTCCAAAAGTCCAAATTGTTATTTAAGTGATTAATTCAATTCCAAATGAAATTACAATTGATTGATTTTACAATAGTTAAATGGCCAACACTGATCACCGGTCTGTGGTTTCTCTCGGGCAGATCTCTACGGTTAGGTATATTAAAAGAAAAAAACAAAACCAAATGAAATGATAAATTTCCTTTATTCATCGTCTAAGTAAAGTTTTGGGCTATCTCTTGCCGGTGGTGCTAGATAGAGGTTTTTGTTATTATTCGAACCTGAAACGACAATTACAAGACATGATTATCGGTTAGTCTCATATCTCGGTCGTAAGGCGCTCGTTACTGGCGCACTGGAGCTCGTTAACTATTTAATTGTGACCTTAACATTGTACCCACACGTTTTATTTAAATGTAGCCCCACACTAGAAATTATTACTGTGTCGTGGGTGCGTTTCATCATCTCAGCCTATATTCCACTGTTGAACATAGGCCTCGCAAATCACTTTCCAGCGTAGCCGGTCCGATGCAAAATGCATCCAACGACTTCCTGCGATCTTCACATGATCGTCGGTCCTTCTGGCAGGCGGTCGTCGCACGCTGCGCTTGCCAATACGTGGTCTCCACTCTAGAATCTTTCTGCCCCAACGCCCGTCCGATCTTCGCGCTATGTGGACCGCCCATTGCCACTTTAGCTTACTGATCTGTGTCGTGGGTGCGTTTACAAACATGATATTCACATACACAAACAACCAGAGCGTAACAAATATTTGCGGGTCACACAAAGATTTGTGCCGTACCAACCCGCGACTCTTCGCTCCAATGAGCGGTGCGTCAATATGATTAAAAAGAATAGAAAGAAAAAAGAGTATCGGAATTAAATAAAAAAGACCAGCTCGCTGAGTTTCTCGTCGGATCTTCTTAGTGGAGTTTAATGATCAGGTATATTAGTAATTATATAAAAAAAGTATATTGACAATTTGTAAGTGCCCCCGCAGAGTTTAAACAAAATAAATTATTTGAGTTTGAATCTACGAAATCGGAGTTTTCGGCGAAATTAAATAAGAAATGAGGTGATCACTCTAAGAATCGACGGCTCAACTGTTGAGGAAGGTTATAGGCTAATGAGCATCGCACTAAGACCCTTAGGAGCTGAGGAAAAAGTGAGAAACAACGCTAAAGGTACGGCCAAACCAACGCGTTCAGCCGCGTCCGCGGTGGCGTCCCCGACGGCGTCCGCGGCGGCGATCAGTATGCGGTGTGAACATTTGCATACAAATACTACTGCAGGAACAGATCTGGCAAACGATATGCGAAACCGCGGGGCACAGCTAGTAAATTATTAAAACGTACCAGTAAGCTTATTTTGTTGAAGTTGTTCATCTGTAAATTAAATAAATATCGCTATATTTGACCCACAAGACATTTTATGTGCGTGTGTTTGAATGATCTACGCTGTTGGCCGCGAGGCCTTTAGAGCTTCAGCGGACAAGAGAGCGAGCGTGCAACCACTACGCTCCAGCCAGATGGGCAAGGAGGCACCTAGCTTAAGGGAGCACCAAAAAGCAACGGTCTCAGCTTGTGCTGTTGCTATGGGGGAGGGCATACACTAAGGCCCGTATTATAGAACGTAAATCAGTCGTAAATTTAGTTAAAAACTCATTTTTATACTAAAACGTTAGTTTTGAAACTAGATTTATGACTGATTTCCGTAATACAGGCCTAAGTGTCTCCCATATCTGTGCCGGCTGGCGGGATAGGGATTCGCCGACCTCGTTGGTGAGTTCGGTGATACGCCAGCTGGTTTTACATTCTCATGATAGCCAGTGCCCATTTTTATGTTGACTCCCGGGGGATGGAGCTATACACAATTAAAGGGTAACAATGTATGACGTCACTCACCGCTAGCTATAAAAAGTAACAAACAAAACATTTTAGATTAAAATAAATATCTTATTTTATAAAAGTTAATACGTGCTTATCCTACCAAACAGTTAAGTGTAGGTCCGTCAGGTCTTTGCTGTCCCTTATACTTAAGAAAATCTTCGAAACTTATGCCTTATACTTATATGTACCGTCTACGGCCACCATCTCCCGCATAAACCATACAGAAATTCACCTGTCACTTTCTCCATTCCTATCTCGAACCTATTCACGCCTTTATTAAAAAGGCGACAACCCCATATCTCGCGAACGCGTCCAATCATAGGCATCCGCTAATCGTAGCCGCCGCCGACTACGAACCTAACTCCCCTCCTATCAGCCACTACCGCAGTCTGCGGCATGTTTTCAACGACCCTCCGGATGCCCTTACATCACTTCTTTTAGATACAGATACCGCACACAGGATCAAACGCCGACCTCGCCGACGAGATCGAGGAATCCCTTGCCCGCCGGCCGGTGCAAAGCACCACAGCGAGACACCTAGTATATGCCCTCCCCCATAGCGACTGCCCAAGCCGTGGCCGTTCCTCCTTGAGGCGCCGTTGAGTTAGTTGCTCCTTGCACTTCTGGCTTGAGCTTAGTGGTTGCACGCATAAAAGGGTGACTCTTGTCCGGTGAAGCTGTAAAGGCCCCGCGGCCAACAGGGTAGATTCACACACACACAACTCACCTGTCACTTAAGTAAAAACATCCATACGTCCATACTGATATTATAAATCCCAAAGTTACTTTGTCTGTCTGTTACCTTTTACCTTCAAATTCGGCAAGAACATCGATTTTATCCAAGGAAAGGACATAAGCTACCTTTGTCTCAAAAAAAGTTAGAGTGTGAAATACACGCCTGAAAATAACGCTAACGAATTTGCGGGTACAGCTAATTATGTATAAAACTCAGAACAAAGACTGAATAGGTATAAAATTCACATAAAATTAGTGTTTTAAAAACGCATGAGTCGGCGCTTAAAGCGCTCGCGTCTTCTTCGTGGTTCAACGCTCGTAAACGTTGACTCAGCGCTAAACCCTCGACTTCACCGCTTATTTTTACAATACTACATAAAATTCATTACACGAAAAACTTACTAAGCGTGAACGACGGGTCCACTGAAAAGGAAAAAGAAGTTATTATTAAAAATGTGTTAACTGAAACTCCAAGAGTACGGTTTTCTTCCCAGCATGTAAGAAATAAGAATGGACGAATAGATGATACGTAACGACTTGGTTTGAAGACTACGTAAAAAAATTAAATGTATGATTCATTATCATTACTTTTGGTTCACCCTTCGTATTTGTCTGTTCGAGCTTAGTTTGAGAAGTATCTAACAAAAGTCAATCCAAGCTGTTCTTTCAAACATCAGTTAGAAATTCATCATCATCATTAAAAACTACAGTTGCATGATAAAATAGTTCCAACTGTTTCACTTTTATATTCAGTTAGTTAATAATTAATTTGATGCATAACTTTTATCAGAGCGCATAAGCACACGAAGACTGACGCTAGTGAGTTGATGTGTTCGTAACTCGCATGCATGGTAACTCGCTAGCGTCACGTTAACCACATCCTTTTCGTACTACGCTCTCTGAGGATTGAAAAACAGTACAGCGATTTCATAAAAACGTACGGTTAGCCCTTTATTTTATTCGAGAGCGTTACTAACGCGCCTTGAAAAAGCGCTCGAGCGACTACGTTCGTTACCCACGGTACGATAAACATCTTAGATCGAAATTATTTCTTAACTCAAAAATCAACGACGGTTTCCAAGAGCAAATCTCTATACCTCTGATAGTTTCAAACTGCCCTCATATAAATCCATTTCGATGGACCACCCAGTGTACTGAGCAGATGACCTGATAAAGGCCGCAGTTAAAATCTATCGGCGTGGCGATTTTTAGGGGGAGTGGACGTCTGTCAGCTGATGATGTATACTTACATTTCGGCAGTGGTTCGCTGGTAGTACACCGAGTTGAGAGAAGACCGTTGGTTACTTTTTTAGACAATTTGATTTTGTACTTATTTCGAACTGCGTCTGGAAATAAAATAATCACCATTTGCCACACATAACCGTAACCGGCGGACGTATAGAAAGAATGACAAAACAGATATTCAATGCGATAGTGAAAGGATGTAGATACCGAGGAAGACCTAGAATATCTTAGCATGACCGATTAGACCGTGTCTTATCAGAATGCCAAGTCAAGAGTCTCCGTAACCGGCGAGCGTGTATGAGACGCACTATGAGAGTGGAGAAAGCCAAAGATCTGCAATGAAAGAACCTGTTGGAGCTCTGTACTCGATGCCTACCCGGCATAGATTCTGGAATGATGATTTAGATACACTTTGACACTATAAACTCGTTTTCATTGCTACTTTAGTAGCAAATAACCGTTAGCGAATTAAAAAACATTTGAATTTTTATATGTGAAATCAATGTGATATAAAATATGCAATTCTAAAAAGGTTTTTTAAAACGGCCTTTCAAAATACAAAATGTTCGTATTAATGCTGTTGGCCGTTAAAGAGTCTGGACCCGATCCTGGCTGTTGAAGCGAGTCGTGCTAACCATAGAAATGCATTATTATCGGAATTGAAACACCTGTCAAATTTCAACTCCGTAGGACAAGAGAAAGTGGACCTAATTCAAAGTGGTTCTTGCACTATTTAGCCTAATTTACAAACATTGCAAAGTCAATAAAAGCTTGTAAAAAAAAAGGAAACATACTTCCGCTTCTCCCGTATATGCTGTAATCTTGCGACTCACCTTGTTCCATACCTAATCGAAAATAAAAATAAAATGAGCTGTCAAATTGACTTCAAAAAAAAATAATTTCATTTTGATAATTTACTTACTTGACAATTTTTCACCATATTCTGCAGTAATAAAATACACACGTATTAAACAAACCGCCACGCCTATATTCCCCAAGCGGGGTTGGCAGAGGTGTACTGAGTACACCCACTTTTCGCCCCATGGGACGTATTAAATAATAAATTAAATAAGTTTTTATATTACCGTCAGCTGGTCCAGTGGTGAGGAGCTTACGCTGCTTCGCCTACTGGATCGAATAGACGCGGGTTTAATACCCGCACGGGAAAAATCTTTGTGTGATCCACATATATTTGTTGCGGTCTGGGTATTTGTAGATGTGAATTTTCGTGTTTGTAAAACGCAGTAACAGACACGGGAATAATACTACGTTTTTATTAGAAAATGGTTTTATAGTTACCCAAATCAACTTGTTTCACTTTGGCGGCTGAAAATATTACAATAATAAAAAATATCTATCTATATCAGCACGCCAGTTCCCTTGCGGGGTGGGCAGAGAGTACAGAGTTCCAACAGGTTCTTTTCTTACAGACCTCTCTGGCTTCCTCCACACTCAGTCTCATACACGCTCGTCGGTTACGGAGACTCTTGACTTGACAATAAAAAATATGAAGTAATAATAAATAAAATAAGGCGTTCGTAGCACTGTGGGACCACGGTGTTCTTAGCGATCACCAAGGTTAAGCGACGGTCGGTTAGGTCAGTCTAAGATGGGTGACCGTCTGTGGCATTTTCATATTCTAGCGTTTTTGTGCTTCCGAAAGACACGTTAAGCTTGATCCCGTTTGTGAATCAATGTGGTAGTCGTCGCCAAGTTGAAAGCCTTGTAAGCATCATGATAAGTTCCAACAGCAGGTGGCCACAAGCCTGCCTCTACAAATCTTGACTGGGTCCCCGTGGTGGAGTATGACCTAATCTCTGTAGAGATATATTCATGTTTTCTCAAAATAATATAACGCTCGCTCTCGCTTTAACGGTGAAGGAAAACATCGTGAGGAAACCTGCATTCCTAAGAGTTTCTCGAAGGTGTGTGAAGTTCGCCAACCCGCACTGGGCCTACTTGGTGAACTATGGCCTAAACCCTCTTAGTTTGAAAGGAAGCCCGTGCCCAACGGTAGGCCTGTTTCTTAACAGGGATATTATTATTATTATCTCAAAATAAAATTGTTCTCATGTCCCTACTACTAACTGGTTTGGGTACCTATGTATTTTCACCGACCCTCCCGATGCCTTTACATCCCTTCCTTCGGATTCAGATAACGCACACAGGATCAGACACCGACCTCATCGGTCGAAGAATCCCTTGCCCGCCGCTCGGTGCAGAGCACTACGGCGAGACATCTAGTATCCGCCCTCCCCCAAAGCGACTGCCCAAGCCGAGGCCGTTCCTCCTTGAGGCGCCCTTGAGGTAGTTGCCCCCTTGCCCTTCTAGGTCGAGCGTAGTGGTTGCACGCTCGCTCTCTTGTCCGGTGAAGCTGGAAAGGCCCCGCGGCCAATAGCGTAGGTCATTCTCACACACGGTACCTATGTAGGAATATACCTAGTTTTAAGCTTAAGAATGTACTAACCAAGTTGTACGTCGTAATCGTTGATTCTTTTACATTTTATGACTAAAACTAACATCTGTAAAAAAGAAAATCTAGGTACTAAAAAATGCAATATATTTGACGGACGATTTAGCGCAGTTGTTACGAGCTTAAGCAGCTCTGCCCACTGCGTCTAATAGTCGCGGGTTCGCGTCCCGCACGGGGCAAATCTTTGTGTGATCCACAATTATTTGTTCCGGTCTGGGTACTTGTGTATGTGAATTTTCATGTTTGTAAACGCACCCACGACACAGAAATTTTTTTTTATATATAGTAGATACTTCAGTTTAGAAGTAATCTTCCTTAAAAATAGTATTTTTTTGTAATCTTTGTATTAAGCAGACCGATAATCTGTGTATATGGGATAATAATTTGTGCTTTGCGAGGTCCAAATGTGATTTTTTGGGTAAACAGTGATCTATGCATTTTACGAACGCTTGATTCCTGAAAGCTGATATTAATCACTATTCACCCTAAAAATCACAATTACAGGGTGCAGTGTTTTGCAATTACAGTTGACTGTATATAGTTTTACCGGGAATTATAAACATCTATCTATCTATATCATCACGCCAGTACCCTTGCGGGGTAGGCAGAGAGTAAAATTCCAACAGGTTCTTTCCTTACAGACCTTTCCGGCTTCTTCCACTCTCATAGTTCGTCTCATACACGCTCGCCGGTTACAGAGACTCTTGACTTGCCCTTCAGATAATTCACGGTCTATTTGGTCGTGGTAAGGTAGTCTAGATCTTCCCCGGTACCTACATCATTCCATTTTCGCATTTATATCTGTTTTGTCATTCTTTCTTCTGACATTCTTTCTATATGCCCGAACCAACGGAGCATACCCTTTCTCATCTTTACACCGATACTATCTTTCATACCTGCCCGCTTTCTTACTACGCTGTTGCGAATACGATCGGTTAGCTTGACTTTGCACATCTTCCGCAGAGCTCGCATTTATCCTGCTTACATTCTCCTTCTTAAATACCTAAGTCTCACTGCCATATTATAATCATTTGTGGTTAAAAATAAGATTAGTTCCGTGTGGGGATGGAACCCGTGACTACCTACACAATCCGGTAACTTGAGCGGCGTCTTACAAGACTATCAGTAATGTATCATCAACAGTATATCAACAGTAATGTACCGAAATTTCATACCGAAAGACAAATAAAAACTTCCAACAAACATAATCTGAACACCATTTTAAATTATTCAAATTGTACGTCGTATAACTTCGTTCTCTTTACAACATTGTTTTAAAGTTTTATGGGTAAACACCAATTTCCTTTAACAATAAAATCTCTGTTATATTTATTGTTACGATCTCGACACACTCCGATATCTCAAAGACCCTTTCTTTCTTTATTTTTTCTTTTTTATAAAACGTAGTCTCTCGTAGGATTTATTCATGTGTCGTGGGTGCGTTTACAAATATGAGAATTCACATACACAAATACCCAGACCGGAACAAATAATTGTGGATCACACAAAGATTTGTCCCGTGCGAGAATCGAACCCGCGACTATTAGACACAGTGGGCCGAGTGGCTTAAGCGCTTAACCACTGCGCTAAATCGCCCGTCTTTATCATAAGGTGATAATTTTAAATATTAATTATACATTAATAATAAATAACGAGCAATGATAGCCTAGTGGACATTGGACTGCAGTCAGAGGTCTCAGGTTCAAACCCAGGCACGCACATCTGTATTTTTAAAAGCATGAGCGTTTTAAAAATTAACTATCACTTGCTTTAACGGTGAAGGAAAACATCATGAGGAAACCTGCATATCTAAGAGTTTCTCGAAGGTGTGTAAAGTTCGCCAACCCGCACTTGGCCAGCGTGGTGGACTATGGCTTAAACTCTCTCAGTTTGAGAGGAGGCCCGTGCCCAAAAGTTAGACAGTTTCGTAACAGGGCTAATATTATTATTATACGTTAATATTATGAGCAGGATGCCTACAGCACAGATCCTGTCGTCATGGGGATCTTTGGGGACCTTAGTCCTACAGAGGACTACTTTCAGCCAGTGTTGGACATTTCCCATTTGTAGGAATAATGAATTGAAATTTCATTTGCAATTAATATAATCCTCCTGAGGTACTCCGGAATAACAATAACGTTTGGACGTCGAACGCCTCAGTCCCTCCCGTGATCACGAGTCCTGTAGAACATCGAACCGTCGGGCATTTTAAAACAACACATAAGCCGCGAAATCCAAAATATTTTTATTTTATTTTAACAGCAACTTAATTTCCTCTCTTTCACTCTGCTTTCGGTGATTAGTTCGGTCCTGTCGCGAAAAAAAAAGAATTCACGTGAATAATTAAAACGACTTCTGGAAGTATCCACCTCTTATCTCTGAAACATGGTCGCAATAAGTACCTAATAATTATTTTTCTCCCTTTCTTTTTTTTAAAAACGTAGCCCAACTCTAGGATTTATTCCTGTTTCTTGGGCGCGTACACACATGAAAGTTTACATACACGAATACCCAGACCGAAGCAAATAATTAGGGGTCACGCAAAGATTTGTCCCGTGCGGGCATCGAATCCGCGACAATTCGACCCAGTGGGCGGAGCGGGTTAAGCTCTTAACCACTGCGCCAAATCGTCCGTCAGTAATAAAACCACTATTTCGAATGCGCTGGTAGTTTATCGGATTAGGGGCTCAGAAACATTCGAAAAGGTACTTATAAAAAAGGGACACATAATGCGATGAAACAGTCGCGTTTCAGAAGCAACAGCGGAAACTTTAAAATGAAGCGAACTGAATATACTGGTGAAAGGCAGTGACCCAATATAAGCTGTTTTTTTTATTTAAAAAAAATATACCCTTAGGAGTCTAGTATTAGGAATTATTCCTGTGTCCTGGGTGCGTTCACAAATATGAAATTCAATACACAAACAACCAGACCGAAATAAATATTTGTGGATAACACAGAGATTTACTAAACTGCCCAGCTGGTCGTCGCAATAATGCGAGTAGCAATGTCCTGGATTCGAATTCTAGGTTGGACAAAGTGTAATTTTTCGATAGAGAAATTTCTAGTATAAAGCCGGAGTCTGGCATTTTGTCCGGCATAATGGCAATAATTTTGCCCCCCTGGGATCACACATCATCGGCGAAATGCAGGTATACACAGTACACCTAGACCGGGTTGGCCGTAGTGGGGAATATAGGCGTGACCTTTTTACAAAGATTTGTCCCGATCCCGAACTTACGACTTCTCGTTACAGTGGGTGGCTTTTAACACAGAACAAAGAAGGATTATACTTCTTTACTGCGTGGCTCTTAAGCAAATCAAGCTTACGGCAGAAATGTTGTGACAGGATTTGCCAAAGGGAAGATCTTCCAGCCAGACGCGTGTTGTACCTGGCAGACCCCGCTAGGTATCACTCCCCGGAGAGTTGTTGTCGGGGGCTTGTATGTAAATGTGAACTCTCATATCGCGTGCTAGACATATATGGAGAATCGTTGTCAATTACTTGTCTAGATAGAGAATGTCGCGCACGAAAACGGCATAAAATTTATCTACTCATTGAGTACTGCTCCGCCCACTGTCTAATAGTCGCGGGTTCGATTCCCGCACGGGACGCTTTGTGTAACCCACAATTATTTGTTTCGGTCTGGGTATTTGTGTATGTGGATTTTCATGTTTGGAAACGCACCCACGACACAGGAATAAATGCTAGTGTGGGCTACATTTAAAAAAGTAGATAAATTGTAATACGCACGCGCACCCACACATTGAGAGCTTTTGAACAAATTTTAAAAAATCCGAACACTGGCATCACGCACACATAGTGCGTAACTGAGGTTTTTAACCTGTTAAAACGTATCAAGCCGCCTTTTAGGCTTCCACACATTCGCTACCACATTAAGTGGTAGCCGGGATCAACAGCTTAACGTGCAGCTTAAAATGCCACAAACGATCACCCATCTCAGGCTGACAAAGTCGAACGCTGCTTAACCTTGGTCATTAGTAAGAATACCGCGGTCGCACAGCGGTACGAGCGACTGGATCAAGCCGTGAATTATTTATTCACAAACATCTTTTTCTCTTCTAGCACCATGACCATGGACATCATGACCACGGGCACGACCATAGCCACGACCATAGCCATGACCACGGCCATGACCACGGTCACGACCACGGCGATCACCATCACCACGAGCCTGGCATGCCATTCGACTTCTCCTACTCGGTGGCGGAAGACGGCAATGACTACAGCCACAATGCGATCTCTGATGGAGATATCACAAGAGGAGAGTATAGAGTGGCACTGCCTGATGGTAGGACGCAGATTGTTAAGTACACAGCTGATTGGAAGAACGGATTCAATGCTGAGGTAAGAAACTCTTAATAAGATATTCCTAACCCGTATGGGCATTTTTTGGAAATGGCAGCTCTGGTAGTATTTTTCAATCAACTTTTTAAATAAACCATTACCATTTTTAGGTGTTTTAGTTGTGATTGCAATCTATGACAAGAGTAATATGAAGGCGGCAGTATTTCCGACGACATCGAAATGTAAATGCTGCTAGCAAAGAAATCGAAGTTTTTATCTATCTATATCATCACGCCAGATCCCTTGCGGGGTAGGCAGAGAGTACAGAGCTCCAACAGGTTCTTTCCTCGCATACCTCTCTGGCTTCCTCCACTCTTATAGTTCAGTCTCATACACGCTCGCCTGTTACGTGGTGGGTTAAGTGGTGTACGCTGTTGGCCGCGAGGCCTTTACAGCTTCACCGGACTTAAGGGCGAGCGTGCAACCACTACGCTCGAGCCAGAAAGGCAAGGGGCGACATACTCGAGTGCGCCTTGAAGAGGCGCCCTCGGTTGGGACAGTCGCTGTGAGGGGAAGGGGTGCACTACTAAGTGCACCGGTCAACCGCCGGCTATGGGAAGGGATCTACGACTACGTCGTCGTCGCCCGTATTCTGAGCGGAAAGAATGGATGACAAAGCATCGGGGGGATCGGAGAGAACATGTCGCGGCCGGCGGCGGCGGCAGGGGTCGGGTAGGGGATCGTAGTCGGCGGCGGCCACGATTAACGGATTCGAAAACTCCATGTATCACCTGTGCGTTCAATCAATGCTATGATACTGATTTTATAATTTCACATTTAGAGGTGTAAAATTTTAATCATGTAGAATATTATGGAATGTTAACATAACAATAAATAAATTTAGCGTGCCAGCTTATGAAAACGGTAAATAATCACTAGCAGCCTTCATTAGACAGACTCTAGCTTACAAATCCGTTTAGCCATCTCCATTCTTATATTTTATAACATTAAGACTCAACGGATTATGAGAGTGGAGGAAGCCAAAAAAGTATGTAAGGAAAGAACCTGTTGAAACTCTGTATTCTCTGCGTACCCCGCAAGGGATCTGACGTCATGATATAGATTGATAGAAAGACTCAACGATTTTTGAAATCGACATGTACATGATGTTATCATCACGCCAGATCCCTTGCGGGATAGGCAGAGAGTACAGAGTTCCAACAGGTTCTTTCCTTACATACCTCTAGGCTTCCTCCGCTCTCATAGTTCGTCTCATACATGCTCGCCGGTTACGGAGACTCTTGACTTGTCCTTCAGATAAGACTCGGTCTATTTGGTCGTGGTAAGATAGTCTAGGTGTTCTCCGGTACCTACATCCTTCCACTTTCGCATTGTATATCTGTTTTGTCATTCTTTGTTCTGACATTCTTTCTATATGCCCCAACCAACAGAGCCTTTCTCATCTTTACACCGATACTATATTTCATACTTACTCCCTTTCTTACTAGCCTGTTGCGAATACGTTCATATAAACTTTTCTACATAAATAACGAATTTCTCATGATTTTTAATATGTTCTCTCCAGGTGACATACGAAGGCGAGGCTCAGTACCCTGAGCAGACTGGTGGATACGGCAGCGGTACTGCTAGCGGAGGTCAAGCATACGCCCCCCCTAGCCAGGGTGGAGGTCAGGCTTACGCCCCTCCCAGCCAGGGTGGAGGTTACCAGTACTAGACACAACCACCGCACCATGACCATATCAGTCAATATCCCAACAGAGACAAAGTTTCATACAACCTCGCTACGATACCTCCATTAATATATATTTCGTACTAAATGTGTCAGTTTGAAAAACGACCTAGAAAATAACAGCACACTGGGTGTGGTCTTATTTCGAATTCTAATATTTTTGACATAAGATGGGTAGTGACAGTTCTAAATGCCAAACGAAATTAATAATTAATTCAATGGTATTAAGGCATAAAACCATAAGTATAGAAACGGGTCATGCCTATTTTTTATGTTTATGGCATCACGACGACGCGTATTTTGCCAATGTCAAATATTTAGAATATTCATTTCTAAATAAATTTAACTCCCCAATGAACTTGATGACAAAGATGATTATGAAATTGATGAAGTGCCCCACCCTGGATAGTAAAGTAATGGATACTTTACATACTAATTGCTACGGCGGCCGTTTTGAGGGAAATCGAAAAGGCACGTCACTTTGTTACAATTACCGTCACTCATGCACATATAGGAATACATAATGGTTAATATTCTACCAAAATTATACATTATAATTCGAATTAACACAAGTTTTGGATATTAAAACAAATTGACGACATCACTGTTCGATATCTCGCCAAATAAAAATGTTATTCCTCTTATTGCCATTGAATGAAGTATACTTTGACACTTACCACTGTCACAATATCCATCTTACAAAAAAAATACTATAGTTCGGAATAAGCTATAGCCAACGTAAGAGAGGGTCTAAAGCGTTTTTTGAGAGACGTTAGTGTGGGGACACTATGGATTATTCTTAAGTCATGTGTGCGTTTACAAACATGAAATTCACGAACACCCAGACCGATACAAACATTTCTGCGTCACACAAATATTTTCCCCGTGCGGGGAACGAACCCGCGACTAGCTGGGGTAACAACGCGAGCTTTTTCTCCGTTGAAATATTTACTTATAGGGCATAATGATCCTTAAGGAATAATACTTACGTATTTTATTTTAACATTGCGCGATTTTTGTGGATAGTTTACCGGTATTGTTAGTGTCGCTATTTAAAAAAAAAGTATATTTTTTTGATCAAGGAATGGCGGCTTTAAGTGAAAAGTAGGTAATTATTATGCATATATATAGAAGAATTTGGATTTATACTAAACTCTTAGAATAAATATAAAAGATCTTTGTAAATATATCTAGATTTTTCATAATGAATTTGGCATTCTTAATTCATTTTAAATTAAAAAAATTGACTGGTAGACATTGAATGGTAATTAGGTAGAAATTAAAATATCTCTTACACCTCTATATGTCATTTGAGTCACTCAAAAACGGCTAGAATGTATTTAAAAATATTCGCGTAGTGTTACCACTAAAATATGAATCACGACAAATTAATTTTGTTGACTGCCTTTGTAAATAAACACGTTAATTAATAAAATATTGTTATACCACTTAACTTCAAAAAAAGATATTCACATATTATACACGAATAAATTCCAATATTTTATCAATTACGAAGTATCTACAAGAAAATCATTGTTTTTAATTAAAAAAAAACTATATTATAAGTGCCTATTATAATTCATAGTTACCGATGAATAGTTACCATTTGTTATTAGAAATTTTAAAACATTTTTCCTAGATCAATTAATATTAATGGATATGTGATAGATTTTAAACAAGTGCCCAGTTATATATTTTTCTAAACTTCCCAATTATCTATTGCTTATTACTTGCTTAGACTAGAATAGTAATTTAGACGGAGCGCAAATTGAACACCGAGACAATAAATTTCATAGAACTGCAACGTTGTCTCTTTCTATATCGCTTGACGTCAACTATCCCGTATGATTGAGGTCACGTAATATGAATGGAGATACGAGAACCGAGATAGAAAGTAGTACTCTGAGGGCCAATTATTCAAACAAAATTCCGCGCAACTGAATCTTAACCGCAGCTAATCAATAGTATTTAGTTATCTTTGTACTTGTAGAATACTGAAAATATTCAACCGCTTTTGATTGACGTTACGATTCGAGTTTTGCAGTATTTGTTTGTAGATTTGGTCCCCTGTTTAATTTTTGCTTATTTAGCATAGGATATGTAAGCACGACAAGCTTTCTAAAAACAGCTTACACTAGCCAGAAACGTCACATTCGACATTGTTACTCTGTCTATGTAATTATTTTAATCTGAAACTTTTTAGAACATAGCTTAAAATACTATAGATAGAATACCGTGTATCTGATACGTTAAAATAGATACCTGTATCGTTACAAATCGTATATCTTAAGATGCAAGCTAGACACCATATTGTGATGTATAATAATGTATAATTAATTAATATAATACTCATTACACTGCCGTGTCCCGCATATTTATTTATATCGTATACTTAAGATGAGTACATTCTGACAAAGTTCTTGTTAAGGTTATAATGCGTCCTTTTGTACCTTATTTTTTATGAAAATAAATATAAGTTATGGTTTATTTTGCGTTTTTTTTATCACATCCCGATTCTTTGTAAGTTAATTCTTTCTTAGTCTGTTCTAACTGTCTGTTCTGTGTTGAACTTCATAATCAGTAGTCTTAAATACCTTTTAGCTGAACACTGTCTCTTAAAATACAGGTTAATCCTAGTTTAAGAGGCAGAGTTTATACATTAATTGAATACAGATTTTCTGCAACCTATTTCAGCATAGAAATGTAACATACTCGTATTTTAACCTCTTAGTTTTAACGTTAGTTATCACAACCTGACTTGGTAAAAACATCAAGCTTCTGTGCCATGTATCTGTATTTTTGGTTAATAAACTATTATTATTATTAAAAAAAAAAAAAAAAATATCTATTCTAATATTATAAAGAGGAAAGATTTGTATTTTTGTATGTTTGTAACGAATAAATTCAAAAACTACATGATTACAAAAATTATTTCACCATTAAAAAGCTACCTTATCCAGAAGTAACAGTATAACATAGACCCGGTGAATGGCGCTGTTGTCGACGGTCGACAACAGCGCCATCTACCGGGGAATGGCGCACGTCACGAAGTCGCGGGAAAGTGCTAATATCGTATAAAGGCCAGAAAATCATATTTCCAAGGCATTCATGTCAAAATAACAACCAGAATCCCCAAATATCACAGGAACAGGCTTAGACTAAGACTTGACTAGATGGAGCATTGCTAACAAAAATGGCGCCAAAGTGTTCCAAGTATTCAAAAGGTGTCAATGTGTGCGTGCGTGTGTGTGGGTGCCACGAAGCAAATACGAAGGGGAGATGGCCTAAACAGATTTTGCTATAGAATGTAAGGAAAGAACCTGCTGGAACTCTGTACTGTGTACCTACCCCGCAAGGGATCTGGCATGATGATGATATAGATGAAATGTGTCATTGCTTCGGGGGCACAGGCCGAGAGGGACGTTACGCACAAACCACATATGTATTTGCCATCTGACGGAGACTAGTGAGAACTAAACGGTTCGTTGTTGTAAGTTCAATGATATTACGGTAGATGGCATTTTTATACAAAAGTATTCTAATAATTTACGAAAATAGAAAAGTGAAATGATACATAGCTTCATTTTATTTTAGTAAAAACAGACCGGTAAACTGCGCCCACTACGATGACGTCAAGGCTCTTAGGAATTCAGATGGCTTATTAGTTTAGGTCAGGGATTCCCAAGGGATTCCCAATTCCCAACGAAAACTGATTTTGGGGGACGACGAGGTCTAAAACCGACCCCTATTAATTAACACAAGTTCTTATTTGAAACTTTCAAGATACTGTATAAGTTGTGTTACGGGTACCAACTTTTTATAAGAATTACTAATATACTCGTAGGAAGTATCAATGTTGTACTTTTAAAAACTCAAAAAGCCGGTAAGCGTGCACAAGTTCGTACAAGATGAAAAACTCGGCAAGTCACACGGTTTTTCTCATCTTTACTTTTCGATTTTAATGTATTTTTTCAAAAAATAATTACCTACTTAAGTATTTTTACGCAATTTATATTAATAAAACACCGTCACGCCTATATTCCCAAGCGGGAATTCCCAAAGCGGCCGAGGTGTACTGAATACACCCACGTTTCGCCGACGACGTTAGGTCCCATGTAATTATAGGGGGTGAGCCTAAAAACATATATCGGGCACAATTCCAGACTCCGGACTAATACTAGGAAGTTGTATTGTTAGAAAAACTTCATTTGTCCGACCTAAGATTTGAACCCAGGACCTCGTGATCACCAAGCGATGCGCTTCGTATTAATAATTATTAATTACACTTGATATTTATTGAATTTTGTCTACTTATTTTGTTAAATTTTGATGAGAAAATGATGTCAAGTTTACTCACTTAGTCAACCGCAAAGTTTTTAAATTGATAAGTATTTTGTATCAACAGGAAAAAAGATTTTTAAAGTAATTTGGCTGTGGGGGTCTGAGGTATCAGTTCACTTTGGAAAAGGGCTCCTTTGCCCAAAATAGTTCGGAAATCCCTGGCTTAGGCCATCTCCTCTTCGTATTAGAAACGGCAGAATATATAGTTCCTATAACAGTTTCTTATGTAATCCAAATAGATTTAAAAACCGAACTGTGATATTCCGCGATACAAGCCGAGCTTGCGGAGACCGCTGTAGAACGTTTTATTTTTAAGCTATTTTGGTAATAAAGTATGTTTATTAGCTTCGTGGTGAGTGCGTACTCTTACATCGCGCGATGCCCCATCTAGACAAGTAATTAATCTAAGTGGACAGGTACACAAAACTTGATACAGGTGACCAGTCTGTCGGTTTAGGTATTTAACTAAATTACCGAGTTGTTGAGTATCACGTACCATCTCAAGTGTTTATTTGTTGCAAAAGTTAGAGTGCATACACTCTAGGTCCCTTTGTTTCAGATGCTTCCCGCAATGTGACACCTTCGAGTGCTTAGTTTTATTTCAGAACTATGCCTTCATATGCACTGAATTACTACATTACTACGCGCCATTTTAGACATCGCTTAATAATAATAATTTATTGACATAATTTGATGTATAGAATATTTCTTTTACAAGTAAATTGGCTATATTTACATCGCATAAATGAGTTAAGCATCTGTAACCGAACTAGGCAAAGCCTGTGTTTCGGCTATCAGCGCCAATCCCCTCGAACAGTATAACATTTTATAGTATCCTTGCATTTAATATTAAACATAATGTTACGTTTGCGGGGTAATCAAATGCCGAATAACGTGCGAAGTACTTTATTAGGCGCTGTACACACAAAACGGTACGTCGAATGCAAGTACACACGCGAACCAATCACACACTAGTTCTACTCTCGCTAGTACCCAAATACCGCTTCCAAGTCGCTGAGTCACTCGTAGTACCCGTATATCGATGCTAAAGTCGCCGGTGTATTCCACTTAGATCGCTTGTTCTCCGATTTGATCACTATCGCTTCCAAGCAGAGACTGTCTCGTCCCCGCGCTCTGTGTTCCTTTTATATTTGTTTGAAAGTTCTAGATCGGACGCGAACCCTCTAAGTACATCGATAGAAGTACATCGAACAATAGCCGGCGCGGCCCACAAAGCGGTATTATTATTACATACCTACTAGTATTTGCGCGTGAACAAATAGTTACTTGTATACCGCGACCGCGCGCCGGCGATAATTAAAGGGGTGGAACCTTCTAGACGTTTCGCCACTTAAGCGCGGATTCTAGATCTTTCTAGTCAGATCACCGGGGGACCTAAGGGTGTAAAATAACGACTTTTCAAGATATCAGGGTATGTTCGGCTCGTCACAATAAGTTATATTTTAACCTATCTATCTATCTATAACCTCACGCCAGATCCCTTGCGGGGTAGGCAGAGAGTACAGAGTTCCAACAGGTTCTTTCCTTACATACCTCTCTGGCTTCCTCGACTCTCATAGTTCGTCTCATACACGCTCGCCGGTTACGGAGACTCTTGACTTCTCCATCAGACTCGGTTTATTTGTTCGTGGTAAGATAGTCTAGGTCTTCCCCGGTACCTGCATCCTTCCACTTTCACATTGTATATCTGTTTTGTCATTCTTTCCTCTGGCATTCTTTCTATATGCCCGAACCAACGGACCATGCCCTTTCTCATCTTTACACCGATACTATCTTTCATACCTACTCGCTGTCTTACTATGCTGTTGCTAATGCGGTCGGTCAGCTTCCGCAGAGCTCGCATTTCTACCGCATTTATCCTACTTTCATTCTCCTTCTTACATACCCAGCTCTCGCTACCATATAACAGCGTTGGGACAAGAACTCCGTTATGTATGGCCAGCTGCGCCTTATGGCTTAAGTGCCGGCTCCCGAGTAGCTTTCCCATCGCACCATTCACTCTGTTCCCTGCACTCACTCTTCTCTCTATGTCAGCGGTGTATTTCCCATCCTTACTGAAGGCACATCCAAGATATACAAACTCATTCACTTGCTCCAGCACATCGTTACCAACCACAATCCTTAAATTCGTTCTGGTTTCTTCCCTTTCAAAAACCATAATCTTTACTTTAAGGTTTTCTTCACATTCAAGTGTAAGCCATTCATCATGCAGTCGTCTTTCATAACTGTGACTAGTGTTTGCAGATCAGTGGCTGTTGGCGCTATTAAAACCGCGTCATCTGCATAAAGTAGATGGTTTACCACTAAGTCACCCATTTGTAAACCTTCATTCATCGCTTTCAGTCTTTGAAGACATTTGTCCAGATATATTATAAACAGTCTAGCGGACAACACGCAACCCTGCTGGACGCCGATTTTAACGTCAAACCAGGGTGACCTGTTACCACCCACCCGTACGCATGCCTTGCAGTCCACATAAGTGGACTGGACGGCTCGCATCAGAGTGCCATCTATACCATAATCTGGCAAAATGTCCCAATGTATATTTTAACAATAAATTTTATTTTAATTTGAAATAATGTAAGCATGCATGCATGTCCTCTCTTTGTGTTGAGTGAAGTGTACGTGTGTGAAGTGTGAGAGGGAGAGTAAGTGTGCTGGTGTAAGGTGTATGGGTAGAACTGGAACCATTTGGAATAGTTAGTACAATATCAGTAAATGTTTGTGGTATAACATCTAGTCAACATAGTCATTGAGCTATATTTAATAGAAGTTCAGTCTCCTCATAATTAGGTCTCTGAAGGTATTCGCATACTTTTTTCTTACATTGTACTTTTGTAAGGGGTAAATATCTATAGCCCTATTTATTTTATTGTAAATAACATGACCGATGAAGTTTATAAAACGTCTACTAAATTTAGTTTTAGAAGCTGTCACTCTATCACAAACCTAATCATTCCTACGCCTTTGTGAGAATAGTGGGTCGTATGTCAGCTTGCTATGTTGCAAGAGAATAACACTAAGTATAAACAGTTGTCTAACAGTTAGAACTTCGCAAATCTGATACAATGTTATAGTAGGAAAATACATAGGTTTAAAGTTACTCACTTTTAATATTGCACGTTGGGCGATCTCGACAGGCTTCAAGGTAGTTTTTAAAGCGCCTCCCCAAGATGATATACAATATGTCATTAGCGATTGGCAAAGTGCATAATATACCTGTTTTAGCAGTTGAAAATCAACGATATATCTTAAATTTTTGAATATATAAATGAGTTCTCTCAATCTTCCACATACTTAGCGTTTACTTAGCGTTTTTACTTTTCTCCGGATAAACAAGCATGTGCTACGATTTTTGTGAAAATATTGGCTTCATTGTTATTCCTTATGCAAAAACAGATATACTTTGTTTTAGCAGTGTCTAATGTGAGGATGTTATTTCGAAGCCACTTTCCAACGATATTAAAACCCATCTGTGAAGCATTTAGGACCTCATTCCACGTATCAGCGGCAAAAAAAATGGCAGTATCATCTGCGAAAGATATTATTTCGCCTCGGGTTAGTTAATATAGACGAGAAATAATGTAGGACCCAGTATGCTGCCTTGCGGGACACCGTGCGTAATAGGGAGACAAGTACTTTTATAACCACCCATACGGACAGATTGAGATCGCCCAGTCAGATAACATCTGAAGAGTTCCAGCTGCGTTCCCCAAACTCCCAGTCTTTTGAGTTTATCCAGTAAGATAGAGACAGAAAGCGTGTCAAAAGCTTTTGCCAAGTCTAAGAAAATGGTTAGACATTTCTTCCTATTATCTAAGCTGTATGTAATGTGTTTTATGAGCTTATTAACAGCTTGCTCAGTTGACATACCTTGCCGAAATCCGTACTGATTAACTGAAAGCAATCTATTCTGTTCTAGATATTTAGTTAACCGTACATTTATAATTCTTTCTAGTATTTGTGATAGAGATGGTAAAATAGATATTGGCCGGATAAGCATATGTAATTGACTTTTGTTATTGTTGCTATTGTATGTTGAATGAGTTTTCTGATATTTATATTAATTACAACCGGATAATGATCTGTTAATACGGTTTGAGGTACTAGTGGTAACAGGATACTTTGTTTTTACTAATGCATGATCCAAACAAGTTTCACTTTTGCTGCGGGCGATTAAGGTGTGAGCTGGTAAAATGCCATGAGTAGCTGATAGAGTCAAATAGCGTTCCCCGTTCTAGTTGATTTTTTCAGGGTTTATATCAATATTAATGTCGCCTGTTATACCGCCTACAAAAAAAATTTTGTTTTGGGTGCCGCTCTGTTTGTGCCTATGGTCGATAAAGTAGGTAATGTACAATATATTGACATACGTTATTTTTACTCATCAGCTCTAGTTCACCTTCTACCCTCATTTAATTTTTCTTCCGGTCTTTTTTGTAAATTGTCATTATTACAATAACATCGATAAAGTTTATGTTACTATATCATTATGGCTAGTACGTCCAGATGTTGTGTTAACAAACCTGATACATTTTGTTATGTTTGTGGTGAATACATACTTAAAGATCAGCGTAAATCGATAACAGACACTGTGAATCGTCTGTATTTTGCTTACTTCGGTATTGAAATTCGACACCAAGATAAAGTGTCGGCACCTAATAGTGTATGTAAACTATGCGTTGAACATTTGCGACAATGGGAGAAAGGGACACGTAAGTCTTTGAAGTTTGGAGTGCCTATGATATGGCGAGAACAAAAAAATCATTATGACGCCTTTTACTTTTGTATGACTAATATAGTGGGCATCAACAAAAACAATAGCCGTAAATGGAAATACCCTAATATTTCTTTAGCACAAAGACAATGAAAATGAAATGAATGAAGAAAATGTTCCAATACCAGCCTTTCGCCAGGTAGTGCAGCAATCTCAGGAGGCAAAAGCTGAAACACCTATTTCTTCTGAAGTAGATGATGACTTTCAATACTGCGGAAACACATCAAATCCTAAGCCATTTTCGCAGAATGAGCTTAATGACCTCATCAGAGACTTAGATCTTTCTAAGGAACGTGCTGAGCTACTAGCGTCCAAATTCAAAGAAAAAAATTGCCTTTCCTCAGATGTTCGAGTCTCTACATATCGCACCAGAGAACGACGCTTATTACAGTTTTTTTCATCTGATAAAAATTTTGTGTATTGCTGTAATGTGAGAGGTTTGCTGATATTTATGGGTTTGACGATCTGTGAAAGAAGAATATGAGGTAATTTCAATTCTTTTACAGAAAATAAACTATTTTGAACATAACTGGGTGATGTGCGTCGACTTGAAGATGGTTAACTTTTTATTGGGTCAACAGAGTCGTTATACTAAATACCCATGCTTTATTTGTCTCTGGGACAGTCGAGCCAAATCTCACCATTGGACTCAAAAAAATTGGCCTATGAGAGATGCCCTTGCGGTCGGAGAATGAAATGTTATGAATGAACTCTTAGTTTCAAGAGAAAAAATCATTCTTCCGCCATTGCATATAAAATTAGGGCTGATGAAACAGTTTGTTAAGGCTCTCGACAGAAATGGTCAATGTTTTCAGTTTATTTCACAGAAATTTCCTGGTTTAAGTACTAAAAACTAAAAGCAGGTATCTTTGATGGGCCTCAAATACGTCAGTTAATGAAAGACACTACTAATTTCGAGACTTCTATGGATGATCTGGAAAGGCTTGCGTGGAAATCTTTTGTAGCAGTTGCACAAAATTTCCTCGGAAATCATAAGGCTGATAACTATGTAGAATTAGTAGAAGAAATGCTGGTTCGTTTTAAAAATTTAGGCTGTAAGACGAGTATAAAATTACACTATCTCAATAGTCATCTAGATCAATTTCAACACAATTTAGGAGATTTAAGCGAAGAACAAGGAGAACCTGTTGGAACTCTGTACTCTCTGCCTACCCCGCAAGGGATCTGGCGTGAGGTTATAGATAGATAGATAGATAGAACAAGGAGAAAGTTTCCACCAAGACATAAAAACGATGGAGAATAGGTACCAAGGAAGGTGGGACACCCATATGATGGCCGACTATTGGTGGGGAATCATGCGAGTCTCATTCTATAAAATCACTTAAAAGGCAATTTCTTGGTGTTTAATACCAATAAAATATTATTTTTTTCTGAAAACAGAATTTTTTATATCTCGGGAACTCGAGCTGATAGAAAAATACCGGTAACATTTTTGATATCACCATGTAAGACATACTTTAAATGAGGTCTAAAATTCCCGGCACCAAAATCGTTGTAGGCCTGTGTAATATTTTCGAAAGCTGACAATTTGTGTAGTATTTTATCGAGAGATGACAAAAATGGATCGATATTTCTATATGACGGACAACGACATAACGAGCAAGTATAGCGATGCGGTTATTATTTTTTGTATAGTTAGATGATTAGGAGACAAGGACAATATTTTATAGCACTCGTCAATATCTGTTACATGTGATTGCGATACAGTTATTTTGTCAATATTTTCTGTTAAATTTGAATGCAAATGAAATAAATATTTAAAAGTAATCAAAGTTTATAACTAACATTATGGAAGCATTGTAGTATTTTCATAATGGGTCGTATTACTTGTGTGAGTTTTGTTAGTAAGGTGTGTATTTGTGTAGTGTAGTGGTACACTAATTTGTTTCATTTTTGTGAGTGGAAGAATACATAGTAAGGTTTTGTATGGGTGTGCAAAATACATTAATTTAGTAAGAACATCAAATAATAACTTATTAAGGATATGCAGCAAAAATTTAAATATTCTAAAATTATATATGAGTAAATAATATGCAATACAAAAAAAGGCAACATTATACTGCGGCTCGCTATCACAAATAAGTCACAGGCGTAGCTCCGCTCACTAGCACTGTCGCAGTTGTTGTTGTCCTGTTTCCTCCACTACTTTGGGTTTGCTACTGGGTTATGCGCGCCTAGTACTTCACTTAATTAATTTTTATTTAAAATTTATTAAAATAATTTGAAATAAAATTTGTACGGATGCACGTCTGATCGCATAAGCGGTCCGGAGGGAACGGGGTCGCTCTAGTAAGTAGTAAATAATAGCTCAATTAACTCAATGTAAACAAATCAAGAATAATCTCTGTTGCGGGGTAGGCAGAGTACAAAGTTCCAACAGGTACTTTCCTTACAGACCTCTCTGGCTTCCTCCACTCTCATAGGTCGTCTTATACACGCTCGCCGGATACGGAGACTCTTGACTCAGATAAGACACGCACTATTTCGTCATGGTAAGATAGTTTCGATCTTCCCCGGTATCTACATCCCCCATTCCAGATTTATTTAATGTCACACTGTCATCCTAAATTATGTTTTTCTGAATCAAGTTGCCTATCCCGCAAGGAATCTGGCGGGATGATACAAAGAAGTTTATTTTAGAAGAATTGTAAATTTACCATACAAAATAACCATTTTTAAACTTTATTTAATATATTAACAGCTTTTATTGTTTAACTTCAGTCAATAACTAAACCGACTATAGTAGACTATACAATAATATTTATTTATCAAAAACTTCTAACTCAGCCTGTACATAATTCACATCGATAACATAATCTCGATTCAATTTACTCCCACGGTGAACATTTTTAATATGACTGTTCAAATCTTTTTTCAAACTGAACTTCTTACTACAGACACTACAGATTTCCTTCTTTTCCCTATGCTTTCTTGCTATATGTTCGTGTCGTCGGCCAGAATTGATAAAAGTAGCACTACACATCCCACATTCATACATTTTCTGGCCTACATGCCATCTCAAATGCTCCTTCAAAGTTTTATCATTCACAAAACTATCACCGCAGACATCACAAACTTTATTAACATTATTATGTGTCAAGAAGTGTTCTAACAGATTGCTTTTCTTATAAAAACCTTTTGGACACATCTTGCAGGTATACGGTCTGATATTTAAATGTATTTTGTTCATATGAGCTTCTAGACTGGTCTTACATAAAGTCTTATAGACACAATTATCACAGTTATAATATTTTTTACTTCGCACTCTTCTATTTGGCTCTATATGATTTTTTAAATGTACATTATAATGTGAATGAGATTTTAATGATTTGAAACAGTAAGGACACTGTTTCTCCTTATGGCACTTAAGATGGGCTTTCAAAGCCGCTGATTTCTCAAATATTTTGCCACAAACATCACATATTATTGCTTCATTTGGATTATAGTGACTAAATTTAACATGTTTCTTTAATAAATCCATTGTAGTGAATTTCATTTCGCATTCACAACACTTATGCACCATTTCTGATTCTTCTTTCATTTCTAAATCTTCAAATGTAGGTAAATCTACTTTTATAATTGTATTTTTTTGCTTGTAAATGTCTTCGTCGAGTTTGTGATTAATGTTGTTCGTTAAATAAGTAAGTAATTTGTCGTTCCAATGTTTCCTTTGGAGCAGTAAAAACATTTTTATTAATAGATTCGCGCATTCAATGCATGCTTGATTCAGTACGCAATCCTGAAAAGAAATGTTGATTAAATTGACACAGTCAAAGATTAAAAAAAGACAAGTTCGCTGTGTTACTTGCCGGATTTTCTCAGTTAAGGACGCGTTCCGATTCGGTGGTAGCTTAGTAGTTAGATTAGATGAAAAAAAAATGTAAACTGACAATTTGTAAATACGGGGGTACTAACAAATTGTCAGTTTACATTTTTTTACAGCGTTTATTCAAAATAAATTATATGAGTTTGTTTTAAAACTTTCACAAGAGGTGACTTTGGGAATCAATGCCTTACAACTACACATACATAACTTCTAGTCTTTTTGATGACGCTCCGCCCATTTGATCGAGTGTTCGATTCGGACTGTCTCGTTGGTCTGGTGGCAAAGCGCATCGCTTTGAGATCACGAGATCCTGGGTTCAAATCCTAGGTCGGACAAATATAGTTTTTCAAACGAAAAATTCCCAGTACGAGTCCGGAGTCTGAAATTGTGCCCGGTATATGGCAATAGGCTCGCCCCCTATTACATGGGACCTAACATCGTCGGCGAAACGTGGGTGTACTCAGTACACCTCTGCCACCCCCTCTGGGGAATATAGGCGTGACGGTGTGTGTGTGTGTGTGTGTTTGCGGGTTCGATCCCCGCACTGGACAAATCTTTGCGTAACCCACAAATATCGCTTTCGATCTGGGTTTTGTGCGTGTGAATTTCGTGTTTGTAAACGCACCCATGACAAGAATAATTCCTAGTGCATCTATTCACCTAACCTAACCTGCAATCATTCTATTAATCTAACCTAACCTAACATCGTCCGCTAAAAGTGGGTGTGCACAGTACACCTCTGCCACCCCCACTTGGGGAATATAGGCGTGACGGTGTTAGGGCCTATCGCGATCGACCATTTATCGACCAGGAGAGTGACAGTGATGCAATCACTTCACAAAAGAATAATAAGGGACGGATATATTGCGCGCGGCTTGGCGTGAGGCGCTCGTAGCGCTGTGCGACCGCGGTGTTCTTACCGATCACCAAGGTTAAGCAGCGTTCGACTCGGTCGGCCTGAGATGGGTGACCGTTTGTGGCATTTTCATATTCGAGGGTCTCCGTGCTTCGGAAGGCACGTTAAGCCGTTGGTACCGGTTACCATTGAATGTGGTAGTCGTTAAGCCGAGTTGGAAGCCTTAAAGGCGGCTTGATAAGTTCCAACAGCAGGTGGCCACAAACCTGCCTCCACCAATCCGCACTGGGTCCGCGTGGTGGATTATGACCTAATCTCTCTCACCTCGATTTGTAAGAGAAGGCTTTTGCCCAGCAGTTGGCAGTATAGTCTGATATTATTTATATTGAGCGTGCTCGGAAATAAACGACGTATGTGCAAAAACAAATTTTATAATTTTCTAAAAAAAACTACACTATGAAATATAAATTGCTTTAAAAAATCATTGCTACAACGATTTGCTATATTCTAAGAAAATTCTGTTGATTGGTTTTCAAGCATGTCGCTTTAGAATCAGAAAAGGTAAAACTTGTGATTTTAATTTTTTTTTCTATCGAGAAAATTTCGTTTAATCGTATATTCCTTTTACCAGATTCTAAAATATAGTCAAAAATCATATTTCGAAATATTAAATCTATTCATCTTAAAGTGCATGGAGTACAAACAAGCTATACCAGACGCAAAATGACATTGAGGGGCAGCGCGGCTCGTCAGCTGGCCGGTAGATACCTTCGGTGTCCCGGATTTTCACCGTAGCTCTGTCAGGTCAGTAGGTAGATGTTACTTATTGATGTGTACCATCTTTCCTCTCGGTTGCTGGATATTTTTTGTGGGAGTGATTTTGGAAAAGGACCGAAATGTGTTACAGGACACCGGGAAGGCGCGAGCTATTTGATTTGACCAATGAGACGACTGTTAAAGCACGTTCGTTTTTTTTTCAAGTGTTATTTTCTTAATTCTTTTTTTATACCAGTGAACGGTAGGTATTGGATACATCACTACGGCTTTCGCTCCAAGACGGCTAAAATTACACCGAATATACACAATTTTTTTAAAAAACGTATCCCCACACTAGGATTTATTTCGGTGTCGTGGGTGCGTTTACAAACATGAAAATTCACATACACAAATACCCAGACCGAAACAAATAATAGGGAATATGGGTGCATTTTTTATATTTTTATACGATAGATTACATCAATGTATAACTGCAAAAAAATTTAAGCGTCGAAAACAAAATGTAAAGGGCAAAAAAAAAAATGTTGAAGATAGCAAACAGATAAGAGCATTTTAAACGCCCGCCATTTTGGCACGCTTGGCGTGACGTCAAAGTCTATAATAACAATCAATTAGTGAACAGCTGTAGAAGTATTTTATTCTGTAATTTATTTTTATTTTGTATTTTGCGACTATATATGTCTATCAACTTGTTTATATTGCTGCGAAGATCACTTTAACGTAAATAATTTACTTAAATAATTTAAACTAAAATTTTGTGTTTGTATAAATCGACAACAAAAAATAACAATAAACTCACACAAAGGTCACACAAAGATCCCGTGCGGGAATCGAACCCGCGACTATTAGACATAGTGGGCGGAGCGGCTTAAGCACTTAACCACTGCGTTAAATCGTCCGTCAAGTCCGTCATACTGTAACAATTCTTACCCTGTACTATCTGCCTACCCCGCAATAGAGAGAGCGTGATGATATAGATAGAAAGAATACTTACAACCGTCGGAAATAGTTCCTTCATAATATTCCACAGGCTTAAACTAAAATCAAAGTATCCGTCGTGTATTTCGTGGACGTCATACAGGTTTGTCATGGTATCACTGTTTTTATAGCAGAGAAAACAAGTTTCGTTCATTTGTTCTGGATGAATAATTAACTTCCGTAAATCCATCGCTGTAAAATAAATAAACATTAGAAAAAGAAATGATTTTTTCGCATTTTGTCGCGTTTTAAGTTCCTGACGTTTCGAGTGCCTTGCTGCACCCGTGGTCATGAAAAGGACTGTTCCTCCTTGAGGCGCCTTGAGCTAGTTGCCGCCTTGCCCTTCTAGCTCGAGCGTAGTGGTTGCACGCTCGCCCTTGTGTCCGGTGAAGCTGTAAATGCCCCGCGGCCAACAGCGTAGATCACTCACACACACACACACACACACACACACACGGGAGGGGCTGAGGTGATTGAGATAAAAATCAAAAATAAACCGCGACTGACTCCAAAAACATTTTTATTTCATGTGTAATTCTCGACATAATATAAAAACTAGTGGAAAAAGAAATAATCATTACAAAATCAAAAATAAACCGCAATAAAATCAGAAAAAGAAATGTTTTATTTTAGTAATATCCTCGTGATTCTTATTAACTCTGTAATCTCTGCCTACAAGAGTTTTGGCATTGATATAGATAGATAGGTAGGTAAAAAACACCGTCACGCTTTTATTCCTTAAGCAGATAGCAGAGGTATACTCCTCCACTCCGATCTAGGTCTCGAACCTATTCGCCCCTTTATTAAAAAGGCGTCAACACGTCACTTCGCGAACGCGTCTACCCATGCGAATCCGTTAATCGTAGCCACCGCCGACTACGATCTCCCCCCCGACCCCTGCCGCCACCGCCGGCCGCGACATGTTCTCACCGACCCCCCCCGATGCTTTGTCATCCCTTCTTTCCGCTCAGAATACGGGCGACGACGACGACGTAGACGTAGTAGTAGATCCCCTCCCATAGCCGGCGGTTGACCGGTGCACTTAGTAGTGCACCCGTCCCCCTACAGCGACGGTCCCAACCGAGGGCGCCTCGAAGAGGCGCCCTCGAGTATGTCGCCTCTTGCCCTTCTGGCTGGCTGGAGCGTAGTGGTTGCACGCTCGCCGTTAAAATCCGGTGAAGCTGTAGAGGCCTCGAGGCCAACAGCGTAGATCATTCACACACACACACGCAAGAGGTATACTGTGTACAAATATTACCCACAAGTTAGGTCCCCAATATAGTCAGGCTTACAGACTACTATACTACATTACTGTCACACCAGTGTTGGGCATTATTCAATTAATTATTTTAATTGTAGGATCAATAAATTGAAATTTCAGTTGCAATTTATTTAATCACCGTAAAGTATTCCAGAATAACAGAAACTTTTGGGCAAAGAACGCCTTACTCTCTCCCATAGAGCGCTCGCAACGTCAGGAACTTAATCAGAAATATTTTAATTGTTAATAAATATTTATACATCTATTTTCTGCTCCAAACTCTGCTACACACTATGGAATGCCTCGTTGGTCTAATGGTTAAAAAAAAACACGTAGCGATCATTAGGTCCTTGGTCCGAATCCTGGATCGGCCAGTCTCGTTTTTTTATCGAAAAATCCCAGTATGTCTGGAGTCCGGCCCGGTATATGGTAATAGGCTCGCCTCCTATTACATTGGGACCTAACATCGTCGGCGAAAAGTGGGTGTACCGCTTGGGGAATATAGGCGTCATGTTGTTGATTATATGAAATAAAAATATACCTGGTAGCGACCGCTTTGGAACTGAAGGCTGGTCCAATTTGTTAAATGTATTCAAAGAGCTAGCAATCAAAGGATCTTCAATAATTTCATATTCTTCAATTGAGTTATCTGAAATATAAAAGAAAATGCTATGAATGACAAAAGAGATATACAATGCGAAAGTGGAAGGATGTAGGTGCCGTGGAAGACCTAGACTATCTTACCATGACCAAGTAGACCGTGTCTTATCTGAAGGGCAAGACAAGCGTTTCCGTAACCAGTGTGCTTGTATACAACGAACTATGACAAACGAAGAAACCAGAGAGGTTACTGTTGGAATTCAATACACTCTGCTTAAACCACAAGGAATGATATCATCATCATCTTCATCTCAGCCTATACTTGTCCACTGCTGAACATAGGCCACCCCAATCGCTTTCCAGTGTAACCGGTCTGATGCCACCTGCATCCAACGACTCCCTGCGATTTTCACAAGATCGTCGGTCCATCTGACATGCGGTCGTCCCACGCTGCGTTTGCCGATACGTGGTCTCCACTCTAAAATCTTTCTGCCCCAACGCCCGTCCGATCTTCACGCTATGTGGCCCGCCCATTGCCACTTCAGCTTGCTTATCCTGAGGGCTATGTCGGTGACCTTGGTTCTTCTACAAATCTCCTCATTCCTGATTCGATCACGTAGAAAAACGCCGAGCATATCTCTTTCTATAGCTCGCTGAGCTACTCTGAGCTTTTTTATCAGACCTATTGTAAGAGAACACGTCTGTAATCCATATGTCATCACTGGCGACACGCGTGATAATATAGTGATAAATGAATATGTAATTAATCTTTTCTTCAAAAGGCCTGCTAAATTCACGCTTGATATGAAACCGCATATTGTTTGGATGTTATTTTTTAGCAGATCGATCATTATTCATTTTTTCATTTTTATAGCAAACAGTAACAAGTGCTATTAACACCAACACTTAGCAAATAAAACATTATTGCCTGTAGCCTATAGCAATAGAGTAACTTATTTTATGTACTAGTTTAAAACATATGACAAATAGCGCTCATGTGAATTCAGTAAGAGCCGAACAAAATATATTTCCTTCGTTTGACATAAAGTAATTCTAATTTCATTAAATTAATGCCGCGTGGTTCCCGGCTTTTGCCGCGTGGTTCCCGGCTTAGAATAGGACCAACCCATCTCATCCCATCGGGTGTCGTACAAGGCGACTAAGGGAAAACTAGGGAATGGGCAGCAGCGTTCCTTTAACACTTCGACGACCAATAACTGCGCTCGCCAACCCGCCTGCCAAGCGTGGCGAGTATGGCAAACACCCCCAGTTATGGAAGAAAGTAGAAAAACCAGGCCCCTAGTCCCCGGCGGTCCTGTTCGTCCTGGCCACGGTAGCAGCCATGGTAACGACAGGACAAGGGGTGCTAAGAATCTCCGGCAGAGATTCGGCTACCACCAAAACCGAAAATTGGCCCTGGTGACATACAACGCACGCACATTGAGGACAGATGAGAAGCTAGTTGAGCTGGAAGAAGAGTTAAACAAGTTGCGGTGGAGTATTGTTGGTTTATCGGAGGTCCGAAGAGAGGGCGAGGACACGATAACCTTAAAATCCGGCAACTTGTTTTACTACCGGGAGGGCGAACAGCAGTCCCAAGGTGGTGTCGGATTTATCGTCCACAAGTCACTCATAAACAACGTTGTGTCCATCACTAGTGTGTCGAGCAGGGTAGCGTACCTGATACTCAGAATATCCAAAAGATATTCGCTGAAGGTCATACAGGTCTACGCACCGACCTCGGCATACTCAGATGATGACGTCGAAGTTATGTATGAGGACATTAGTAGAGCCATACATACTTCCAAAACACACTTTACAGTGGTTATGGGTGACTTCAATGCGCGGCTGGGCAAACGGGGCGATGATGAGTTGAGAGTGGGGCAATTTGGATATGGGCAGCGCAACCCCAGGGGTCAGAGGCTGGCCGAATTTCTGGAGAAAGAGGGACTCTTTATGATGAACTCTTTCTTCCAGAAGCCGCCTCATAGGAAATGGACCTGGATGAGCCCTGATGGTTCCACAAAAAATGAGATAGACTTCATCATGAGCACCAAGCGACAAGTATTTAATGATGTCTCCGTGATTCATAGGGTAAAAACCGGCAGTGATCACCGAATGGTCAGAGGCACATTAAATATTAATGTCAAAATGGAAAGATCGCGTCTGATGAAGTCTACGCTCCGACCTACTCATGCATATATCCAAAACCCCGAGAACTTTCAACTCGAATTGTCAAACCGCTTCGAATTGCTAGACAGCTGCGCATCAGTGGACGAAATCAACAACCGGCTGGTAGAGACTGTTCATACGGTCGGGTCCAAGTATTTTAAGACCCACCGTAAAAATAGGCCTCAAAAACTATCTGACTACACCCGAAACCTCATGGCTGAGCGACGTTCCATGACGCTCCAAACCTCCGATGATGCTAAGTCCTATAGGCAGCTTAATGGACAGATATTGAAGTCCTTGCGACACGACTTACGGTCCTTCAATGCAAGGCGTATTGAGGAGACCATAGAGCAGAACAAGGGCTCTAAAGTGTTCGCAAGAGACGCGTCTATTGGGCAGAGCCAGTTGACGAAGCTGAAGACGGAGGACGGAAACGTAACGTCAAATAGGTCAGAGGTGCTCAGGGAGATAGAGAGGTTCTATGGACAGTTATATACCTCAGTAGCTAAACCTGTTGTTGACTTGGTAAAAGACCCAAGAGCCAAGCTAACCCGACACTGCACTGAAGATATCCCGGACATCAGCCTGTGCGAGATTAGGATGGCTCTCAAACAACTAAAAAACAACAAAGCGCCGGGTGAAGACGGAATTACTGCAGAACTTCTGAAGGCGGGCGGATCGCCGGTACTTAAAGTCCTTCAGAGGCTATTTAAGTCCGTCTTGCTTGAAGGGAAAACGCCGGAAGCATGGAACAGGGGTGTGGTGGTGCTGTTTTTCAAGAAAGGTGATAACACCTTATTGAAGAACTATAGGCCCATCACACTGCTGAGCCATGTTTATAAGTTGTTTTCGAGAGTCATTACGAATCGTCTCGAACGAAGGCTTGATGACTTCCAGCCTCCCGAACAAGCCGGTTTCCGGAAAGGTTTTAGTACCATAGACCACATACATACGCTGCGGCAGGTTATACAGAAGACTGAGGAGTATAATCGGCCACTATGCTTGGCGTTTGTGGACTATGAGAAAGCCTTTGATTCGATCGAGACTTGGGCGGTTCTTAGATCTCTCCAGCGATGCCGCATTGACTATAGGTACATCGAAGTGTTGAAGTGCTTGTATAATAACGCCACCATGTCAGTCCGAGTACAGGGGCAGTGCACGAAGGTGATCCCCATAAAAAGAGGAGTAAGACAGGGAGACGTCATTTCTCCGAAACTGTTTACGGCCACCTTAGAGGACGCCTTCAAGCTCTTGGAATGGCAAGGACTTGGCATCAACATCAATGGCGAATACATCACTCACCTTCGATTTGCCGACGACATTGTGGTCATGGCGGAGTCGCTGGAAGATCTAGGACGAATGCTCGGTGACCTCAATAGAGTATCCCAACAAGTGGGTCTTAAAATGAATATGGACAAAACAAAAATAATGTCTAACGTCCATGTCGTACCCACCGCACTCACCGTTGGGAACTCTACTCTTGAAGTTGTCGACGAATACATTTACCTGGGACAGGCAGTCCGGTTAGGTAGGTCCAACTTTGAGAGAGAGGTCAATCGACGAATCCAACTCGGCTGGGCAGCGTTCGGGAAACTGCGCAACATCTTCTCATCCAAAATACCTCAGTGCCTAAAGACTAAAGTGTTTAGTCAATGTGTGTTACCAGTGATGACATATGGATCAGAGACGTGGTCTCTTACAATAGGTCTCATAAAAAAGCTCAAGGTTGCTCAGCGAGCTATGGAAAGAGCTATGCTCGGCGTTTCTCTACGTGATCGAATCAGGAATGAGGAGATTCGTAGAAGAACCAAGGTCACCGACATAGCCCTCAGGATTAGCATGCTGAAGTGGCAATGGGCTGGCCACATAGCGCGAAGATCGGACGGGCGTTGGGGCAGAAAGATTCTAGAGTGGAGACCACGTATTGGCAAGCGCAGCGTAGGACGACCGCCTGCCAGATGGACCGACGATCTTGTGAAAATCGCAGGAAATCGTTGGATGCAGGTGGCATCGGACCGGTTACGCTGGAAAGCGATTGGGGAGGCCTATGTTCAGCAGTGGACAAGTATAGGCTGAAATGATGATGATGATGAATATTAGTTTATAGTAGCAATTGTTAAAAATCTAATGCGAATACCTTACCTGGTAGTGACCCCTTTGAAGTTGAAGGCTCATCTATAATAACAAATGTATTCATTGGATTATCAGTAACTAGAATGCCAGAGGAAAGAATGACAAAACAGATATACAATGTGAAAGTGGAAGGATGCAGGTACCGGGGAAGACCTAGACTATCTTACCACGACCAAATAAACCGAGTCTTATCTGATGGAAAAGTCAAGGGTCTCCGTAATCGGCGAGCGTGTATGAGACGAACTATGAGAGTCGAGGAAGCCAGAGAGGTATGTAAGGAAAGAACCTGTTGGAACTCTGTACTCTCTGCCTACCCCGCAAGGGATCTGGCGTGAGGTTATAGATAGATAGATAGATCAGTAACTAGCTCTTCAGTTACTTCATTTTGCTTACCGATATCTGGAATACACACAAATGAAAATACAATAAATTCTAAATTCACATTTGATATGAACTCGCATAATAAAGATTTGGCACTGACACAATGACTTTAGCAGATCTGTATTATTCGTTCTTCATTTTAGTACCAAAAAATAGCATGCGCGACAGTACTTAACACTAGCACTTAGCAAAATTATAATCATTGCCTGTTAAATCTTAAATGTATGAAAATTCAGTCATTTAAAGAAGAAAGCTGAATGTCATTTTTAGCACATCAATTATTAGTTCTTCATTTTTGTAGCAAACAGTAGCAAGGGAGATGCTATTTAAACACTAGCTCTTAGCAAATTAAAAATCATTGTCTGTTAAATTTCACATGTGAAAATTAATTAAAAGTAGGAATATTTAGAAATCTAATGCTTTACCTGACAGCTTCACAGTTGAAGACTGATCATCAATTTTGTTGTTAAATGTATTCATTGGTATATCGTTCAGTGGGTCTTTAGTGGGTCTTTCTTTATTCTGTTCAACGGAGTTATCTGGAAATAATTAAATGAGATTGTAATAACGTTTCATTCCGCTTTAATTACGTGGACACTCATTCGCTATAAACAAATAAATGCGTAACGCGACGCATTTCTATAACTTTGTGAAATTTTCGTTCAATACTACGGTGACGAACAGAAATGTTTTTTTTCATATCTATCTCTATTCCTGCAATCTGTCGCATGAGACATTTAGCTGGATGTTATGTATGTGGAATTTGGCTTGCGTGGTATGCGTCCAGTGGCGCATCCACATTGTAATTAAATATATTTATATGTTTTAACGAATTTCGTCTCCTTGCGAGAAACTCTTCGGGGGTTAAAAGCACTCACTTAAAATTGTGCATGCACGTTTGATTTTAAAACTCAAACATGATTTCGTACATGATCTAAACATGATTTTGATCATGTACATGAACTGTTTATTCTTACGAGAAGACTGACACGATTATAGATGAACTAGTAATCCGTCTCAAAAAGAAAGTACCCAGGTGTTGTAAGAAACTTAGTATGGAGCTGTCTTAGATCTTGGAGTAATGTTATCTTGGTAAAACCTACCTACCTATGTCAAATTACAAATTAAACGCATGCGCAGCCGCGGGTAACAGCTAGTTGTCTGATAAAGACCCTGGGTTGGTCGTTCTACACACAACCAGAGATAGGCAAAATGTAATCAGATTAATGATCACAATTTCATTTCGTAATAATCAATAATGATTCCAAATTAAAAGTGTAATCGTAATAGTTTAAGATTACAAAATGTAATTGTAACGCCTTTATTCCCCAAGAGGGGGGTTAATCATTAATTTGATTACATTTTGTCCATCTCTGCACACAACTCCACAGAAACTTATTTATTATTAAATATGTATTACAATTTGGCGCAGTAGTTAAGAGCTTAAGCCGCTCCGCCCACTGGGCCGAAATGCCGCGGGTTCGATTGCCGCACGGGGAAAATCTTTGTGTGACCCACAATTATTTGTTTCGGTCTAGATAGATATATGAATTTTCATGTTTGTAAATGCTCCTACGACACAGGAATATATACTAGCAAAGGTCAAATTAAAAAAAAAGATCTCACAATTTACATCAAAAAATATAACCTACACGTGCACATTCCCCAATCGAGGGGTGGCAGAGGTGTACTTTGTACACCCACATATATATAGGAATAAGGGAGATAGTAAGTAATATCCCCCCCCAATAGAGTTAGTTTATTTCTATTATACACTGGACACAATTCCAGACTCCAGGGAGTATATTTTAATACAATAATTTAATAAGACCTTTCTAAAAACAAGTTTTCATAGCAAAAACACAAAGAAGATATCTTGCTTGGTTGAGGAGTTCCAATGGCTTCCTTCCGGCCCTATCATCAGACCTTGGACACCATACGGCACTAAAGTACTCGTCAAGGCAAATCCAACGAGCCCAAACACGGTGGGGTTATATTGAGTAGTCGGGTAGTTCCATTGGCCACCTTTCAGCTACATTGTCAGATCCGGACCACTATCTGGTTGTATAATACGTATCAGTATCAATCTAACAAGCCTAAACACGAGGTGGTTTCATTGTATAGTTTATTTATTTATTTATTTCCACATATACATCTACTTTTACAGAGTATGTACTCCAATACAGTAGTGTTACCAACTATAAAAAAAATAATTATTTATAACATATAACCATGCTAGCTGTCTTGAATTCACTCAGAGCACAGTGAAATAAGTCTATCTTGGTGTCAATAAGATTAATGGTGCGGAGCGCGCGCGTCAGCGGCGCCTCTTTTAGTAAGTTAGTGCGAGCTCGCGGCACCTCCACCAGCGGCGGCCGGCGGCGCCGCCACACGAACCTGTTCGGAACACTTATTCCTATACGTACTAATATTTCCCTATTTTCTATTTTACCCCTTAAAACTTTAAAAATATATGAGACAAGTGCGAGGTCTCTCCTAACACTTAATTCATTGTACCCGACCATACCCAAAATAAATAGAGTCGGATACATCAGTGGGTAAAACGGGTACACCCCGTACTGTCTCATATATATATATATATACCTAATAAATTTATTTTGTACCTTCTCCAACATAAGACTATACTTAGTTTCATGTGGAGCCTTAGTTACATGTTTCTATGGCCACCTTCCAACTCCAGCTGCACGCTGAAGTCGAGCGTTTAGCGCTGAGTCGACGCTCATGAGCGTTGAAACACGTAGGAGCCATGAGCGTTTTAAGCGTTGACTTGGGCGATTTTACAGCACTAGACCAGCGTCATCGACTTTACGTATGCCAAATTTCAGCTCAATCAGATACCTGCAAGTGCTTGGAAAATATATCACAAGATTTGAACCGAAAAAACAGACATAACAGACATTTGAACATTGCAAATAAAAAGATTACTTTGTCCAACCTAGGATTCGAGCCCACGACCTCGTGATTGCCACGACAGAGACAGTTACAGCTTGTCAGTCCCACAGAACAAAGTTACATATAAATAATATTAGCCCTGTTAAGAAACTGTCCCACCGTTGGGCACGGGCCTCGTCTCAAACTGAGAGCTTAGGCCATAGTCCACCATGCTGGCCCAGTGCGGGTTGGCGAACTTCACACAACTTTGAGAAACTCTCAGGCATGCATGTTTTCCTTCACCATTAAAGCAAGTGATAATTAATTTTTAATACATATAAATGGCATTTGCAACTTTTGTGCCTGTCAATAAGGTTGTTTATGCCAAGTGTAAATACTGCGATTATATGCCTTTGTTTGTTAAACACGTCGAGATACTTACTCGGTACAAAAAGTGTTGGAACCGCGAGACAATTCAATCTATTATATCTGTTCCTGTCTTTATCTGTAAAATGTATATCACATACAACTTTTCTCCTATATAACTTATGGTCACATTCTGTGTCTAATTTTCCCCCTAATAAAGATACCCAAGCTTGAAATGTGTCAGGAAACATATGTGGGTGTGGGAACATATGCATAGATGCCTCTGAAAATATAATATAAAGATGCATATAAATAAAAAACATAATATCATGAAATAAAACTATTTTACGGATTTGTTCGCGGTTTATTTTTTTATTTTTAGTTCCCGACGTTTCGAGTGTTTTGCAGCACCCATGGGGGAGGGACTGACTCCCTGGTTTTATTTCATGTGTAATATTCGCGTAAATCTAAGAACTCAAAACATAATATCAGCCTTTACTGACCCACTGCTGGAGAAAGGCCTTCTCTCACAAATCAAGGTGAGAGAGATTACCTAATATCCACCTCCACCGCACCAAACTGAGTCCAAGTGTAGAACGACTAACCACTCGGACCCATTTCGATGCGGTAGAGGCCGGCAATAATATTGTATTAAACCCATTATACACTTGGGTCTACATTATATACTTGGGTCAACCCAAGGAAACTGTTGGAACTCTGTACTCTCTGCCTACCCCACAACAGATCTAGCGTGATGATATAGATAGATACCCATTATTTAATATTATTACAGGATATTATGCCAGAAAATACAATGTGTAGAAATGAGCTGGAGTCAGTTAAAATATATAAGGTACAAACTGGTTTATTCTCAGGACTTCATCTGCTTTGACTTTATACAGCAACCTAACGTTTCTCCGGTATAAAAAGTATCCTATGTGTTAATCCTGGTAATAAATATAAACTATATGTGTGCCAAATTCCATCCAAATCCGTTAAGCTGTTTTGGCGTGATTGAATAATAAACATACAAACTTTCACATTTTTAATATTGGTAGAATGATTAAAATCGGTTCAGTAGTTTCCGAGTTTAACGATTACAACATATCTTTACTCTTTAAAATATTAGTATTGATAATCAATGTTTACATACCACTTGAAGGACATCCTAAGGCACAACGTTTAGGCTTAATTGTGATAAACAAACACGACTTAAAAGGTACAAGAATATCACAAAATTGCAGGTTACAAATCTTTTCAAAAACCAAATCAAAAAGCGTGATAAATCGTGTAGAGATGTTGTGTCCAATTACCTACAAACAATCGCGTTCAATCAACAAAATCCAGCGTTCAATCAAAATCCAGCAACAACTTGACAGATTCAAATGTCATAACAAAAAAAAATGTTACCAGCTTAAACGACTAGTGAAGTTACGAACTAAATCAATCGACATAAACTATCGACATTATTAAATTAAGGTTGAATTTTACTAAGTGTGCATTTAAACAATAAATAGTGTAGTAAATGAATTTCATGGACATAAATGGACAGTTTTTGAGTAAGATTTTTAAATGATACAAATTGTATATAAAATATCATCGACATCTTTTTTATATCTATCTCGTTTATTAAAAACTAATTAAATATAAGCTTTAGCTATATAAGACAAAAAAATAATTGTGTGACATGACTATTTAAAAAGTGTGTGTGGCAATAATGTCAATTTGTAGTTGGATTTGTGAAAATGACTATACACGTCATTGCGTAGTCAATATCTCGAAAAGTACGCACACGCTACAATATAACACTGCCGGAGGAGCGATAATAAACTAAGTAAGAGGAACTTACCTTCAGTAAGGGTCGAGCTACAGGAATGAATACAACACTTTCTTTGAGGCATTCCAAGATCACACTCACTATAAACTAAAAAGTTACTAGGTGGAGTCATCTTTCTCAACACTTTCACGTAAAAATTGAAACCAGAAAACAAGTCCAATGCAATTCGGAGAACTTAACTCGACGGAACTTAAATAGCGTAAATCGTGAAATTACAATAGAGAACACAATTAGTATTTAAATCTATCTATCTATAACCTTACGCCAGATCCCTTGCGGGGTAGGCAGAGAGTACAGAGTTCCAACAGGTTCTTTCCTTACATACCTCTCTGGCTTCCTCGACTCTCATAGTTCGTCTCATACACGCTCGCCGGTTACGGAGACTCTTGACTTTTCCATCAGATAAGACTCGGTTTATTTGGTCGTGGTAAGATTGGTCACATTGTATATCTGTTTTGTCATTCTTTCCTCTGGCATTCTTTCTATATACTCGAACCAACGGAGCATGCCCTTTCTCATCTTTACACCGATACTATCTTTCATACCTACTCGCTGTCTTACTATGCTGTTGCTAATGCGGTCGGTCAGCTTCACTCCGCATATCTTCCACAAAGCTCGCATTTCTACCGCATTTATCCTACTTGCATTCTCCTTCTTACATACCCAGCTCTCGCTATCATATAACAGCGTTGGGACAAGAACTCCCTTATGTATGGCCAGCTGCGCCTTATGGCTTAAGCGCCGGCTCCCGAGTAGCTTTCCCATCGCACCATTCACTCTGTTCTCTGCACTCACTCTTCTCTCTATGTCAGCGGTGTATTTCCCATCCTTACTGAAGGCGCATCCAAGATATACAAACTCATTCACTTGCTCCAGCACATCGTTACCAACCACAATCCTTACATTCGTTCTGGTTTCTTCCCTTTCAAAATTTTAAAACCAACAGAAATGCTCGAGATTGACGTTTGTTGTGTTTTTTTAAATTCTTTAGATGTTTGATAGAGTTAGAGACACGAAGACAACGAAAGACGTATCGATAGTTTTGTAATGATACCAGAGGACCTAGCCGAATGGCGAGCGTTTTATTTCTATTATCTTGTGACAATTGAACCTGAACCAAGAACCTGTTGGAACTCTGTACTCTCTGCCTACCCCGCAAGGGATCTGGCGTGAGGATATAGATAGATAGATAGATAGACAATTGCTAGCGCATTGTTCTGAATACTTGATTTTCCGTGTCAAATGTCATTCGTGCACAGCGTTTTGTTTTCTATTAGCGTTAACAACTGTAGGAAGTCCACTCAAGGTATCGCCACATAGCCGACCCAGCGCGATGGGAGCGAGATGGAGGTGAAGCTTGAAGAGTTGTGATGTACTGAAATGTACGGGAGACGCCACACAGTGCAGTCCCGCTCGGCGCGACGGCAAACGTCGCTACCAAACGCAGACGAGCGCTTCTGTCACGCTTCCGTCGCACTCCGTCTGCTGTTTGACCAAGCCTTTAGCTACAGACCCAGTGCTTTTGTACTCGGTAACAGTATATCATACTTTTACTCATTACTTTTAACTTGATACCACAACGAAAAACCCTAAGAAGGAAATATAATAGACTTTTGATTATGAAGTAATAGATTTTTAAACTTATGAATGCTTCAGTCCCATACATTTTACCGTTGACTTTGACGGTAAAAATATTCCAACTGGCTTTACGTTACATTAGATATAAATCTTTTAGTTTTTTTAATAGTTATCAAACTACACTTTTCATTTTGTAATGTAATGTGCGACCTCAACAGGGACATATACTTACGATAGAATTGGGTATCGATAGGAGAATATCGATATTCGTTACCGACTACACTACTGGACACAAGAGAGTTTTGTGATTGATCTACAACTGAAAAACTTTATCGATGTGTACAAGGATGGTTCAAACAAGGTTCAAACCATGTTCAAACCATTAAAATTATTATAAGCAAGTGGTAAGTGTTTGTTTATAATGATTTTGTATTTGTTGAAAAGGTTAAATAAGCAATAAAAAACGGTACATGAGCAATAATATCCTTCTTATACATTACTTTAATTAATCAAAACCTTAAAAAATATATAAAAAAAAAACTAATTATAAACCAATTTCACATAAATAAAATATAATAAAAAGTAGCAAAATATAATGCATTATTATATCCTTCTTGGATATAAATAGCTACAATTAAAAAAATTGAAACATTTTCTTTTATCGAAAAATATTGAAGTTGGAAACTAAATGGCTTTATTTACTATAGTTTTTATTTGTAATTTGAAGGAAAGATAAACACCGCCGCCGGAGCCGCTTTTTAAACAAATCTTATTCTAAGCTTTTAGTATAAGTATTATATTTCTGTTTCAAATTCTTTTAACATTTGATTACTACCATCAAGTTGTTGCAATATTCAAAAAATGATTTTCAAGAAAATAATCGACTAAGAAGTTCGACTGAAAATGGGTGACGTTACCGAACCGAACTTTTTATCATCTTGAGCAGAAGGGCGCGGCGCGGTGCCAGCGTGTTGTATCTGAGCATTCCATGTCACCTCCAAAAAAATAAAATCAACTTTCGTTTTTGTCCTTTTTTCCCAAAAAATACCAATTGCGTTTAGTATCTCAAACTTTAGTAATTATTCTTTTAATGCTTATTGCTACATAGGATCATAATTTGCATGGAATCTTTTTGTACGGTTAGATAACACCACAAGATTAGCCGCCATAACTGCGTAGGTACTGTTCGCACAGGCTAATTATATTGATCGAGCTAAAAACAATCCTGGAACGTGAGATGTCTCAAGTAAGTCAAAATAACTATTGTTATTGTTGAAAAATGTGTTAATTTAATAATGATAAAATCCAAATAATACCTTGATGTACCAAGTAATAAATAGGAATAAAATACAGAGCGCCATTTTGTTCATACGAAATGCAATGTAATATAACCTAAAATATTTCGGTTGAGAAACTATCGTATCTATTCATATACAATCGTATCTATCATAACAAAGTATTTTTGAGAAATTCGTTAAGTAAAACAATATTTTTAGCACGAATAGATATTAAGTGCGAAAATGGGACAGTATTCATGCTAGAAAAATGGCACCTATCAAGGCTGGAAGTAGTCAAAATATACTGTCAAGCGTGAAGGTAATTGTTAGCAGGTTCCGTATAAAACATTCTGCTTCTATAGAGACATTAGTATATTTTGATCTAAATTAATATACATATATCACGCCATATCGAGTGCCGTTACACACAGTAAGCAGAGCACATAGAATACAAACGAGATAAATCATATTTTATAGTATTATTTCCCAAGCAAGGAATAATTATTTACAGTACAAGTTTACTACAATGTAACGCGCCTTCCATAATTTCATGTAATAAATAATATTATATCATTTCAGTAACTGCGAACATTTTAGGAATCTAATATGAATACCCAAGAAGAAATTGCACCAGCCCTTGATCAAAAGTCAGAATGGCTGAAACACAAACTACAAACAGTATTCACTTCTGCCAAATTCTGCGGCATATGTTTGGAGAACAGTGGAAATTTGTGCTCGGTTTACATCGAGCTTGTAATTAGCAAGCAAGCATACTCTAAGAGTTTGCACGATATTCTCAATTATGTTTTTAACGATGATGTAAGTATATAATTCTTAAATTTACAAGTATATTATATGTGTAATAAAAGATTTTATTTCAGATGATGTATTTGAAAATGCTATACAATAACATTGCCCTATAAAAAAGCGAACGGAATCTCGCTAAACAAAAAGTGCTCCAATAGAAAGTCAGTTCGCGTGTACGTACGAGCAGAAACGCACGCACTCACACCATAGTAAGTTAATCGACCGCTATTACGCAATAACCTCGTTTGACAGCAGTCGTTTTAGTGGTGAAGAAATAAAATCCATGAAAAGCGGTACACATATGAGTCGAAACGCATACAGCGTTTCAGCTGCTACATACGCAAATTGACTTACTATTGGGATGTAGGCTTCATTTTTTGTTTAGAGATATTCCGTCCGCCTTTTTTATATGTCCAGGAACAATCACGAGACTTAAAAGGAATTACTAATGAGAGCTATTTTTAAAATAATAAATAAGCAACGTGCCTCTACGACAGATCAAAAGAATGGTCCCGATGTATTTCTTAAAAATAATCAGAAGTTGGTACCACACTAGTATTTTTACGACGACCTGGTTCAGTGGTTAAGAGATTAGGTCGCTCCGTCCACTGGATCGGGTAGACACTGCCCACACAATGCCCGCATGGGTCTTTATGGGACCCACCAATATGTGTTTTGATGGTAATTGTGTATGTGAATTTCATGTTCGTAAACTCACACACGGCACGGGAATAAATCTACTCTAATGTGAGTTCACGTTTTCTATAAAAGGAAAAGAAAAATACGTTTAATGTACATTTACTTGAAAACTGCTCGAAGTGGGTTTAATTTCCGTGCAAACAATTTAAATAGTCTTTTTATGTATTTTTGTCAGATCTGAGTTACTCATACTTCATCATCATCATAATCAGCCCGTGTCAGTCCACTGCTGGACGTAGGCCTCTCCCATGGCACGCCACTGAGCTCGATCTTCAGCTCTCCTTCTCCAATCCCTGCCCGCTGCCTTACGAATATCGTCGCCCCACCTAGCTACAGGGCGCCCTATACTACGTTTGCCGACACGCGGTCTCCACTCAAGAACCAGTCTGCCCCAACGGCCATCGGTTCTGCGGCATATGTGACCTGCCCACTGCCACTTCAGCTTGTTAATTCGCTGAGCTATGTCGGTAACCTTGGTTCTCTGACGAATAACTTCATTCCGGATTCGATCCCTAAGAGAAACTCCGAGCATAGCTCTTTCCATAGCTCGCTGAGCGACCTTGAACTTAATTAACGAATATGATGCCGTGTACCATAACAAAATAAATTCGTCATTTCAGATTGAAAACTTCATGTCCAGTCTACTTTTATGCGACAGCTGTTTAGAAAAGACTATACAATCGTATCTATTCATCCACAACACGAAGCAGATGTCAAAAGTCATCAACAACTGCATTCACGACGTAGACTCCAAAGTTATCGATGTTATCACTCAACTTGACCAAGAAGTTAACTACAGTAATGCAAACGTTATGGTGGTCCTTGAGAACGACACGGATTTGTATAAAAATATTGTCGATTTGCAATCAGTCGAAGTCGTCCCTACGACGACGCCCATAGTAATTAAGAATGAGCTAAAAGTAAAATCTGAAGAAAACAAAAGTTTTGAGGAGGCTACGATGAAATTGATTAGTCCGAAAATCGAACAAGATAGTAATAAGGAAACTACGATAGAAACCAATGAAAAAAACATCAAAGCAAAAAAGACGCCTAACATAACATTAAAAGCGGGAAAAATAGTTATAAAACCTCTAAGCTCCTCGAACACCGCAACGCCGCATTATAATACGTATGAATGCGCGGATTGTACAGAGATCTTTACAAATTATAGATTGTTGAAAGAACATGAAAAATTGAAACACAAAAAAGTAGTATTTCGTTGTAAATTTTGCGATAAATGCTACAACACGCAACAGTATTTGAATATTCATTACAAGACACACGAGAGAGCGAGATGCAAGTTTTGTCAAGTGGTTCTCCCGGAGGAGGAGTTGATGGAACATTTGAGGGCGAATCACGCTACCTTAGTATACCCATGCCAGTACTGCAAACTTGTATATTTCACCCAAGATTCGTTAGACACACATTTTCTACTCACCCATATAATTAATGCGAAGAAAGCTAAAACGCAATGTGTAATGTGCCTCAAAAACTTCACGGAGCACGAATTAAAAACTCATAGGTGCAAATTTTCATGCTCTGAATGTTACGTGATGCCCTGCGTTCATTACAAATACTTGAAATCATTTAGAGAACAGGTGTTGAATCATGTAAGCAAAATTGAGTGCATAGATTGTGACTACCAGACGCGACGGAAGGAACATTTGATCGGTCACGTAAATCGCGAGCATTTAGATCATCATCCATTCACTTGCGCTCATTGTGAACAACAATTTTATACGAAGCTGAGTCTAAAAACCCACATGGTACAATTCCACCAAGATCTCACCTGTGAGTACTGCGACTTCAAGTTTAAAGACTCTAATACGCTGGACAATCACAGGAAAGCGTGTAAATTAGTTACAAGGTCGTTTAAATGCGATCAGTGTCAAGCGTCCTTTGATTTGCCAGAAGACTTGCAACGACACGGAAATTTAAGGCACAGTGAAGGCGTCCCTGCTTGCAAGCTCTGCAACAGCAAATTCTTGACGCAAATGGAGCTAGACGAACATCATGCAAGAGTGCACGGTGGTATCCAATGCAAGAAGAGAAGAAAACACATCGAGTGCACGCTCTGCGATATGTTCTTTAGTAACTTGAAAGAATTGATAAATCATGAAAAGTCGCATGATCCAAATGACTTGTACCCATGCAAATTGTGTCCGAAAACGTTTAATAGCTTAAAAAAGGTGTATGTTCACAATCAAAAGCATTACACCACAAGAATCAAGTGTCCCAGATGCGATAAGAAAGTCGCCGAGTCGTTCTACACGCAACACGCAGCTAGGTGTTCTCACAAACAAGAATCAACATTAAGTCATGTGTGTGAAATCTGTGGAAAACCCTTTAACTCGGATTCTCAGCTTCATATCCACCTAAGAACTCACATGGATCCAGAGCCTTGTCCCCAATGCGACAAAGTACTTAAACCTAACAGTCTAAGAAAACACATGGAATTAGTCCACGGGGAAGTCGGTGACAAAGTACGGAGGAGCTATGAAACAACAAGTTCTGCGGGCAAGTTTGTTGAATGCAAATTATGTGGTCACCTTGTAAGAAAAAAGACTGACCTCGAGGCTCATATGAATAGATTCCATTTAAAAATCAAGCCTTACGTATGCGATGTCTGCCAAAAATCATTTTGTGGGAAAGTTCGTTTGAAAGAGCATTTAGCTACCCATACCACTGATAATACCTGTTTTTGTTCGGTGTGTGGTAAGAAATTCGCGAATCGAGTGTGTCTTAAGATGCACTTTAGAATGCATACCGGAGAATCACCGTATGAATGTGATATTTGCGGTCAAAAGTTCCGTTCTTCGAGTATGATGAAGACGCATCGTTTAAAAAAGCATTTGGATAAGACTGTTAATTGTCCATTATGTGATAATATGTTCTATATGGTAAGAGATATGAGGCATCACTTCAAGAAAGTTCATTGGAAGTACAAAGATAGGCCGTTTAACCCTCGCGATGTTGAAGAATTAGATAAAGCGTACTATTACCTGTTTGAAGATGGAAGATTGCCAAAAGTGAGGGATGAATCATAGAAATTATAATATATTAGCCACCTCTGTATCTTGAATCAAGAATACTTCCAACTTAATGGAGAATTGTTTGAAATATTATGTATAAATATAATAATTACCATTTAATTGGATATTTTAATAAAGCCTTATTAACATCCAAGACATGTTTACAATAGAAAGAAAGAAAAATAGACTAGAAATAGCCATAAAACTGACCAGAAGGCCAATTCTCGTAATTAAAAGTGTTCAAAATCCAGTTTCGATCTCATCTCAATCTCATCAACTTTACAAACGGTATTCTCGTAACATATTCGAATCCTTCAATGACATTTACCGAATCGAGATCGGACCGAAACTTGAAAAACATGTAAACGGTATTCTGGTAACGTTTTGAACTAACATAAACTACAAAATTGGTATTCTCGTACAATAACAAACGTCAAATTTGAGATTGAAATGACACTGAAGCTTGACTCAAAGTTGACTGAAGAGACATTGTAAATAGTTGGTTTTGCGCATAAAAATAAATTTTATTATAAGTTTTTACGCAATTATTTCACGTAAAATGAGTGGATTTTGCTTAAGGTGGAATTATCTAATAGCTGCACTACGAGCAGACGACGAAGCAGCGTCGGAAAGACGTAGGCAACGCCGACGTACATTACGTGATCGTCGTTTCGCTTCAGACGCCTTTTCCATGAGCGATTCGGAGTTTGTAAGAACTTACAGACTCACGAAACCGCTAGTGGAAAACCTTATTGACGAGCTGAAGCCCCATATGCCCAGAGAAAGACGTAACGATGAACTGGATGCTGCTGTAAAGGTTAGTTTAAGTACCTATACACAACACACATTTTTACACACCCAAGGTAAATACTCAATATATGCAAAATGAAAGCCATATATTTATATATCTATATCATCACGTTAGATTCCTTGCATTGTATATTCTTATATATTAAAAAATGATTCTACTATTATCTTTTTTTCTAGGTTTTGGTAATTTTATGTGAGTGGTTCATACCAAAGTTTGGTGGGACAAAGCATTTCACATGCTTTGCCACAACCCAGTGTGTCAAGGGCTGCGCAGCAAGTGACAGATGCTTTAAACCACCTGGCAGTCTTGAGCAAGTATGTGAACTTTCCTCTGACAAGAGAGGCAAGGAAAAGAATTAGAAGCAGGTAAGTTATACTATATAATCATTGTAATATGAACCTATCTATTGAAATTTGCTAATAATAACAAATGTATGATTTTTTGTATTTTAGATTCTATTCCAAATATGGGCTACCTAGAGGTGTTGGCTGCATAGATGGTACTCATGTCTCGATCATAAAACCTTCAAAACATGAGGAGGCATATTAATGCTATAAAGGCTATCATTCTTTGTATGTGATGCTAGTAAGTATAAATTAAGTAATATGAAGCTATAATTATTAAACTTTATTATTATTGATTGTTAATAAAAAAAAAATCTTGCTTTTCAGAATTGTGATACAGACCAAAATATTCTCTGTGTAGACCCATCCAGCCTGGGAGTACCTATGATTCAACTATTTGGAGGGACCACCCATTAAATGGTTATCTAAATGAGGTCACTGAGGGTGGTGAATCAATTTCTCTTTTAGGTATGTATGTTTGCAGAAATCACGTTATAAGATAACTAATATAAACACTGCATAATGTCACATTTAAATTGCAGGTGATAGTGGGTATTTATTTGGTTTTACTGAAAATTGGATTTACCAAAAACATATTGAAGCTCTGAATGATTATAGGAGTTCCAAAAGGGAGATAAACATGTTTAACTAAATCAAATAAGTGCTTATTTATTCATATAACACATCACTAACAATCTATAATCAAATTATTATTCAACAATGTGTAAACACTTATATGTATTATAAATATAGAATACACTAAACTAAATTATTTCTACTCACTAATCAACAATGGTTTATCTTCTTATCAAATATTAATTAACAATGTTTAAAATTATTACTTTTCTAATCAACAATGGTATATATTTATTAATCAACAATGTTTGTTATTATAAAGAATGGTTGTATTTTCAATTTTCCTTTTCTTTCAGGTGTCTGTTAGTAGTAAGGCAGCTGCATTACAAACTTGAGATGGCTGCAAAAATACACAACGTGGCCAATCAGGCTTGGCTTAGAGCGCCAGGACTTCCAGAGCAAGACAGTGACAAGATGCTCGTCCCGGCCATACCAGCTGCTGTAAGCACATCCACCGATGACAGGCACAGCAAATAGTCATGCAAACCCTGTGGGCAATTAAAGATAATACATTTTCTGTTTGACTTGTTTACAATAAAATTATTTTAGTGGTTATTATATTGTTGGTTGTATACTTACTCAAAATTGACCTACTTGTCTCCTGTTAGGACAAGGCCACTCGTGCCCTAATTCCCATCATTCCCGCCACTGCTAGTATTCAGTTCAACAGTCTATAAACAAATCACACACATTAGAATATTTCAAAATTTCTTGACAGAGTTCTACATAAATATTACCACCGATATAATATTTACCAATATATCAAGTAGATTATGCCTGACAGCAGGCAACTGAGAACTGCATCCTCCAATAATGCCAATGAAGCGTTCCTCCAGAGGTGTTAAATGGACCTCGTCAGCTGGCCCTTCACCACTTTTCAGGACTCGAATTTTATGGCTCCTTTGTTTAGCCTTCGTGCGGCTCTTGTATTGATTGTAGTACTAGAAATATAAAACGGCACTTTATCACTAAGAATAGTAATATTGAGCAGATCTAAATAATACATACGATAGATTACTTACCTTTTTTCACTCTTGCGCTGACTTTTGGACGTCTCCGACGTCGGCATTCAAAATCAAAGCGCACTGAGCCCACAATTTTGTTGAAAGCGCGTTTCCTTCTTTGCCTTGTTTAGCCATAATATTATAATGGAAGACAATGAAATTCAAAACACTTTGTAAACAACATCAATTTTCGCGCGATGTTTTTTTCTTATACCTTATGAATTTTTATGGCCATGGGTACTAGCTCGAGTGCGTGGGGTGGTCATGCACCTAAATGAAAATACCCAATTTTCAGACACGTCAAACGAGTATTACATGAAAATTAAATCAAAATACGCAAAAGTAGAACGAATTGATTATATTTATAGTATTTTTTATTTGTTTATACGTTTATATTTCTAGTCCTGTGTGAAATATAATTATGTTTTTATTTAAAATTACCGACACTTTCGGTACTTGCCTACAAATTGGCAACACCGATATTTATAAGTTTGACATTACAGTTAATGTTTTTTATTTAATCTATGTCAGCTGTGAATCGACGTGAGATCGATAATAGATCGAAATGTGATCGACACTAGATTATACTGAGATTAGACTGAGATGATACCGAAATCAGACCGAACTTTTACTGTAACAGAATACCAATTTCGAGTCAATTCAAAATTAAATCTCAATTCAGTCAGGATTCAATTTCAGTGTCAATTAAATACAAGAATTGGGGCCCAGCGCAAACATATAAACTGCGGGAGTGAACAGGAAAGTAGACAAATAACTTTAGGCGACGGTTTGGTCGGTAAGAGCGTAGATCAGTCCGCCCACTGGATCAAGTTGCCGCGGGTTCGACCTCTGCATGGGACAAATCTTTGTGCGATCCACAAATATTTGTTTCGGTCAGAAGGCCAATTCTCGTAATTAAAAGTGTTCAAAATCCAGTTTCGATCTCATCTCAATCTCATCAACTTTACAAACGGTATTCTCGTAACATATTCGAATCCTTCAATGACATTTACCGAATCGAGATCGGACCGAAACTTGAAAAACATGTAAACGGTATTCTGGTAACGTTTTGAACTAACATAAACTACAAAATTGGTATTCTCGTACAATAACAAACGTCAAATTTGAGATTGAAATGACACTGAAGCTTGACTCAAAGTTGACTGAAGAGACATTGTAAATAGTTGGTTTTGCGCATAAAAATAAATTTTATTATAAGTTTTTACGCAATTATTTCACGTTAAATGAGTGGATTTGGCTTAAGATGGAATTATCTAATAGCTGCACTACGAGGAGCGTCGGAAAGACGTAGGCAACGCCGACGTACATTACGTGATCGTCGTTTCGCTTCAGACGCCTTTTCCATGAGTGATTCGGAGTTTGAAAAAACTTACAGACTCACGAAACCGCTAGCTTATTGACGAGCTGAAGCCCCATATGCCCAGAGAAAGACGTAACGATGGACTGGATGCTGCTGTAAAGGTTAGTTTAAGTACCTAATACACAACATACATTTTTACACACCCGAGGTAAATACTCAATATATGCAAAATGAAAGCCATATATTTATATATCTATATCATCACGTTAGATTCCTTGCATTGTATATTCTTAAATATTAAAAAATGATTGTAATATTATCTTTTTTTCTAGGTTTTGGTAACACTATGTGAGTGGTTCATACCAAAGTTTGGTGGGACAAAGCATTTCACATGCTTTGCCACAGCCTAGTGTGTTGAGGGCTGCGCAGCAAGTGACAGATGCTTTAAACCACCCGGCAGTCTTGAGCAAGTATGTGAACTTTCCTCTGACAAGAGAGGCAAGGGAAAGAATTAGAAGCAGGTAAGTTATACTAATCATTGTAATATGAACCTATCTATTGAAATTTGCTAATAATAACAAATGTATGATTTTTTGTATTTTAGATTCTATTCCAAATATGGGCTACCTAGAGGTGTTGGCTGCATAGATGGTACTCATGTCTCGATCATAAAACCTTCAGAACATGAGGAGACATATTAATGCTATAATTCTTTGTATGTGATAATAGTAAGTATAAATTAAGTAATATGAAGCTATAATTATTAAACTTTATTATTATTGATTGTTAATAAAAAAAATCTTGCTTTTCAGATTTGTGATACAGACCAAAATATTCTCTGTGTAGACCCATCCAGACTGAGAGTACCTATGATTCAACTATTTGGAGGGACCCATTAAATGGTTATCTAAATGAGGTCACTGAGGGTGGTGAATCAATTTCTCTTTTAGGTATGTATGTTTGCAGAAGTCACATTATTAGATAACTAATATAAACACTGCATAATGTCACATTTAAATTGCAGGTGATAGTGGGTATTTGTTTGGGTTTACTGAAAATTGGTTTTACCGAAAACATATTGAAGCTCTGAATGATTATAGGGGTTTCAAAAGGGAGATTCAGGTTTGTAAATATAAACATGTTTAACTAAATCAAATAAGTGCTTATTTATTCATATAAAACATATCACTAACAATCTATAATCAAATTATTATTCAATGATGTGTAAACACTTATATGTATTATAAATATAGAATACACTAAACTAAATTATTTCTACTCACTAATCAACAATGGTTTATCTTCTTAACAAATATTAATTAACAATGTTTAAAATTATTACTTTTCTAATCAACAATGGTATATATTTATTAATCAACAATGTTTATAATTATAAAGAATGGTTGTATTTTCAATTTTCCTTTTCGTTCAGGTGTCTGTTAGTAGTAAGGCAGCTGCATTACAAACTTGAGATGACTGCAACAATTGTAAATGCTTGCTGTGTTCTACACAACGTGGCCAATCAGGCTTGGCTTAGAGCGCCAGGACTTCCAAAGCAAGACAGTGACGAGATGCTCATCCTGGCCATACCAGCTGCTGTAAGCACATCCACCGATGACAGGCACAGCAAATAGTCATGCAAACTCTGTGGGCAATTAAAGATAATACATTTTCTGTTTGACTTGTTTACAATAAAATTATTTTAGTGGTTATTATATTGTTGGTTGTATACTTACTCAAAATTGACCTACTTGTCTCCTGTTAGGACAAGGCCACTCGTGCCCTAATTCCCATCATTCCCGCCACTGCTAGTATTCAGTTCAACAGTCAATAAACAAATCACACACATTAGAATATTCCAAAATTTCTTGACAGAGTTCTACATAAATATTACCACCGATATAATATTTACCAATATATCAAGTAGATTATGCCTGACAGCAGGCAACTGAGAACTGCATCCTCCAATAATGCCAATGAAGCGTTCCTCCAGAGGTGTTAAATGGACCTCGTCGGCTGGCCCTTCGCCAGTTTTCAGGACTCGCATTTTATGGCTCCTTTGTTTAGCCTTCGTGCGGCTCTTGTATTGATTGTAGTACTAGAAATATAAAACGACACTATCAGTAAGAATAGTAATATTGAGCAATCTAAATAATACATACGATAGATTACTTACCTTTTTCCACTCTTGCGCTGACTTTTGGACGTCTCCGACGTCGGCATTCAAAATCAAAGCGCACTGAGCCCACAATTTTGTTGAAAGCGCGTTTCCTTCTTTGCCTTGTTTAGCCATAATATTATAATGGAAAACAATGAAATTCAAAACACATTGTAAACAACATCAATTTTCGCGCGATGTTTTTTTTTTATACCTTATGAATTTTTATGGCCATGGGTACTAGCTAGAGTGCGTGGGGTGGTCATGCACCTAAATGCAAAAAACCCAATTTTCAGACACGTCAAACGAGTATTAAATGAAAAATAAATCTGAATACGCAAAAATAGAACGAATTGATTATATTTATGGAATTTTTAATTTGTTTATACGTTTATATATCTATTCCTGTGTGAAATATAATTATCAGTTTCTATTTAAAATTACCGACACTTCCGGTACTTGCCTACAAATTGGCAACACCGATATTTATAAGTTTGACATTACAGATAATGTTTTTTATTTAATCTATGGTAGCTGAGAATTGACAAGAGATCGAAATGTGATCGACACTAGATTATACTGAGATGATACCGAAATCAGACCGAACTTTTAGTGTAACAGAATACCAATTTCGAGTCAATTCAAAATTAAATCTCAATTCAGTCAGGATCCAGTTTCAGTGTCAATTAAATACGAGAATTGGGGCCCTAGGCCCCAATTCTGAATTGACATCAATTCAGAATTGGGGCCTAGGGCCCCAATTCTGAATTGATTTCGAGTCAATTCAATTTTGAATTGACTCGAAATTGGTATTCTGTTACAGTAAAAGTTCGGTCTGATTTCGGTATCATCTCAGTCTAATCTCAGTATAATCTAGTGTCGATCACATTTCGATCTATTATCGATCTCACGTCGATTCACAGCTGACATAGATTAAATAAAAAACATTAACTGTAATGTCAAACTTATAAATATCGGTGTTGCCAATTTGTAGGCAAGTACCGAAAGTGTCGGTAATTTTAAATAAAAACATAATTATATTTCACACAGGAATAGAAATATAAACGTATAAACAAATAAAAAATACTATAAATATAATCAATTCGTTCTACTTTTGCGTATTTTGATTTAATTTTCATGTAATACTCGTTTGACGTGTCTGAAAATTGGGTATTTTCATTTAGGTGCATGACCACCCCACGCACTCGAGCTAGTACCCATGGCCATAAAAATTCATAAGGTATAAGAAAAAAACATCGCGCGAAAATTGATGTTGTTTACAAAGTGTTTTGATTTTCATTGTCTTCCATTATAATATTATGGCTAAACAAGGCAAAGAAGGAAACGCGCTTTCAACAAAATTGTGGGCTCAGTGCGCTTTGATTTTGAATGCCGACGTCGGAGACGTCCAAAAGTCAGCGCAAGAGTGAAAAAAGGTAAGTAATCTATCGTATGTATTATTTAGATCTGCTCAATATTACTATTCTTAGTGATAAAGTGCCGTTTTATATTTCTAGTACTACAATCAATACAAGAGCCGCACGAAGGCTAAACAAAGGAGCCATAAAATTCGAGTCCTGAAAAGTGGTGAAGGGCCAGCTGACGAGGTCCATTTAACACCTCTGGAGGAACGCTTCATTGGCATTATTGGAGGATGCAGTTCTCAGTTGCCTGCTGTCAGGCATAATCTACTTGATATATTGGTAAATATTATATCGGTGGTAATATTTATGTAGAACTCTGTCAAGAAATTTTGAAATATTCTAATGTGTGTGATTTGTTTATAGACTGTTGAACTGAATACTAGCAGTGGCGGGAATGATGGGAATTAGGGCACGAGTGGCCTTGTCCTAACAGGAGACAAGTAGGTCAATTTTGAGTAAGTATACAACCAACAATATAATAACCACTAAAATAATTTTATTGTAAACAAGTCAAACAGAAAATGTATTATCTTTAATTGCCCACAGGGTTTGCATGACTATTTGCTGTGCCTGTCATCGGTGGATGTGCTTACAGCAGCTGGTATGGCCAGGACGAGCATCTCGTCACTGTCTTGCTCTGGAAGTCCTGGCGCTCTATGCCAAGCCTGATTGGCCACGTTGTGTATTTTTGCAGCCATCTCAAGTTTGTAATTCAGCTGCCTTACTACTAACAGACACCTGAAAGAAAAGGAAAATTGAAAATACAACCATTCTTTATAATAACAAACATTGTTGATTAATAAATATATACCATTGTTGATTAGAAAAGTAATAATTTTAAACATTGTTAATTAATATTTGTTAAGAAGATAAACCATTGTTGATTAGTGAGTAGAAATAATTTAGTTTAGTGTATTCTATATTTATAATACATATAAGTGTTTACACATTGTTGAATAATAATTTGATTATAGATTGTTAGTGATGTGTTATATGAATAAATAAGCACTTATTTGATTTAGTTAAACATGTTTATCTCCCTTTTGGAACTCCTATAATCATTCAGAGCTTCAATATGTTTTTGGTAAATCCAATTTTCAGTAAAACCAAATAAATACCCACTATCACCTGCAATTTAAATGTGACATTATGCAGTGTTTATATTAGTTATCTTATAACGTGATTTCTGCAAACATACATACCTAAAAGAGAAATTGATTCACCACCCTCAGTGACCTCATTTAGATAACCATTTAATGGGTGGTCCCTCCAAATAGTTGAATCATAGGTACTCCCAGGCTGGATGGGTCTACACAGAGAATATTTTGGTCTGTATCACAATTCTGAAAAGCAAGATTTTTTTTTTATTAACAATCAATAATAATAAAGTTTAATAATTATAGCTTCATATTACTTAATTTATACTTACTAGCATCACATACAAAGAATGATAGCCTTTATAGCATTAATATGCCTCCTCATGTTTTGAAGGTTTTATGATCGAGACATGAGTACCATCTATGCAGCCAACACCTCTAGGTAGCCCATATTTGGAATAGAATCTAAAATACAAAAAATCATACATTTGTTATTATTAGCAAATTTCAATAGATAGGTTCATATTACAATGATTATATAGTATAACTTACCTGCTTCTAATTCTTTCCCTTGCCTCTCTTGTCAGAGGAAAGTTCACATACTTGCTCAAGACTGCCAGGTGGTTTAAAGCATCTGTCACTTGCTGCGCAGCCCTTGACACACTGGGTTGTGGCAAAGCATGTGAAATGCTTTGTCCCACCAAACTTTGGTATGAACCACTCACATAAAATTACCAAAACCTAGAAAAAAAGATAATAGTAGAATCATTTTTTAATATATAAGAATATACAATGCAAGGAATCTAACGTGATGATATAGATATATAAATATATGGCTTTCATTTTGCATATATTGAGTATTTACCTTGGGTGTGTAAAAATGTGTGTTGTGTATAGGTACTTAAACTAACCTTTACAGCAGCATCCAGTTCATCGTTACGTCTTTCTCTGGGCATATGGGGCTTCAGCTCGTCAATAAGGTTTTCCACTAGCGGTTTCGTGAGTCTGTAAGTTCTTACAAACTCCGAATCGCTCATGGAAAAGGCGTCTGAAGCGAAACGACGATCACGTAATGTACGTCGGCGTTGCCTACGTCTTTCCGACGCTGCTTCGTCGTCTGCTCGTAGTGCAGCTATTAGATAATTCCACCTTAAGCAAAATCCACTCATTTTACGTGAAATAATTGCGTAAAAACTTATAATAAAATTTATTTTTATGCGCAAAACCAACTATTTACAATGTCTCTTCAGTCAACTTTGAGTCAAGCTTCAGTGTCATTTCAATCTCAAATTTGACGTTTGTTATTGTACGAGAATACCAATTTTGTAGTTTATGTTAGTTCAAAACGTTACCAGAATACCGTTTACATGTTTTTCAAGTTTCGGTCCGATCTCGATTCGGTAAATGTCATTGAAGGATTCGAATATGTTACGAGAATACCGTTTGTAAAGTTGATGAGATTGAGATGAGATCGAAACTGGATTTTGAACACTTTTAATTACGAGAATTGGCCTTCTGGTTTATTTACATTGGTACTCTGCACTCTCTGCCCGTCCAGCAAAGGATTTGGCGTGATGATATACATAGAGGTGGTTTAGAGATGAATAACCTCGAGAGATTTTTAACATAAGTTTATGGAACCCTAATCTTTAATAACTTTCCGTGAATTCCATTTATTGTTTTAAAAGTTTCTCGTACCTACTGCATATGAATAAGCCAGTCATCTTGGCCACGAAGTACTGAAGATAGAGCGATAATTGGGGAGGCTTTTGTCCTGAAATGGAAGTCTTTCAACTAAAGAAGAGAAAGGTAAAAAGGTATATTGATAGTACAGAGTATCTACTTTGTATAAAAAAGGAGGTTGGCATCCTACTTCCCACTAATATTATAAATGTGAAAGTTTGTATATTTGGATGTTTGTTACTCAATCACGCAAAAACGGTTGAACGAATTTGAATGAGATTTGGCATACAGATAGTTTAATACCTGGATTAACACATAGGATACTTTTTAATCTAGAAAAATGTAAGGTTCTTGTCTAAAGTCAACGCTTACGAAGTCGCGTGTAATCGTAAGGCGCATCTACTAATGAACCTGAGATGATGGCAACCGTTTATAGATTTTGACTTGTGGTTATAAATAATAATAAATTCTTTATTTACGGACATTGATCCCGAGTATTAGTATACAGACGAACTTATGACTAGTGTTAGTAAACAAAGGTAACCAGAACAGTGCAAATTATAGCACCCTGTGTAAGATTTAATTATCTACTCTTATTTTATTTTATATAGCATTATGAGTTTTTTATAACTAGATAACCAAAAAAATATTTCAATTTTAAAAGGCTTAGGCTAATTATCGCAGAAAATACAGGCGGATATATTCCTTGGGTACCTATCTGTAGATGTCGTATTTATTAGAACAGATCCAAAGAACAGGTATTTTACGAGAATAGGCGGCACCTAATCTAATTCTGGCAATACCTAATCCACCTAATATTCATATTTAATATAATCTAATGTTTAGCCGTTTAGCGCGCTCACTCACACCTGTTCCCGCGCTCTCTCACTCACTCATATGCTTATCGCTTTGCTATCCCGCTTACGTGTAAGGGAGTGAGACAGCGCTGTACAACGCGTATTGATATAAAACAAATGTAAATATAATGAATTGAAATATTTTAAATACGCCATCTTGCAAACGCTAAACTTTTGCGGAATATTTAATAACGCAAAACTCAAAACTTCATACATTCGTAAGTTAACAGTCCTAAGCCTGTAAAAAGTATGAAGGGAAGATACCAATTCATCACTAATATATCATTAAATGATAAAATAGAAAATAAGTATTAGTTTATTCAACCAATTTCGTGCAGAAATATTTACTCTAATCAAAAAAAAAAAAAATTGATTCCATTTTGAAACTTCCATTTTCTTAAAAGTGTTATTATGACTCAATATAACAAAACAATTTAACATTAAATTAATTCAAATATCGATAATTCGATACCAGGATTTGATATAGAATAGGCGGATTGAGATCACTAAGTAACGGTATGTGTATGAGATCATTGAGATTAGGTGAATTAGGTGGAATAGGTATTTGGATTAGGTGTTTATGCAGACTAGGAACAGGTGTACTTAGTACCTAATTTACCTAATACAACCCATCTCTACGTATCTGTTTATATTATATACATTCCGCCTGCTTAAAACCGAGAGTGGTGCGGCTTTCCGTTCCCATTTGCTTAAACTTTGTAAAGCTAAATTTATTATACCTAATCTCTGTCTATATTGCCCCATATGCCCCAAGCGATCTTGATTTAATATTTAACTTAGAGCACTTTATGCAAATACATAAAAGCGGTTTTAATAGGTATCATGATTGTGTGTGTGTCCACAAAGACCAATTGTCTTTAAACTTAACAACTTGCTACTTGTTCTAAAAGCATCAAAAAAAGTTGAACCAAAAACTAGTGCTGTTTGTCACTAAAACCACAGAATATGTAATTCAATATTTTTATATATGCAATCTACAAAACCATAATGGAAAATATCTTTAACCTGCTGTCAATAACGAACTACGACAAGTCAACATTTTATCCGACCCATTCCCTGGGACAAAGAGGTCAAATATCTAGGGGTCACCCTAAACAGTACCATGTCCTTCGGCCCGCACATCAAGCGGGTCCGTCACCGAGCATCCTTTGTGCACAGGACACACACACACACATTTTATTCTCTTTAAAATGCAATCGAAATGGACGCGCAATCATTCACAATTCATGTTTGTTATGGAATTGGGACTTATTGTTTGTTTAGAATTTTAGGTTCAAATAGTAACAGATTTGTAATCATTGCGGTATGATCGGTATTGTCCGTGATCTACGCAATCATAGTACGCAATATTATAATGTTGCCCGGGGAAGACCTTTTTTTTTTTTTAATCACAGGGAAAACCCTTTATGGGTACCCGTCCGCGGTCGGGGGACGCGGAGGGGTTATGTCGGAGTCCTTGATCCACTGACGGTCAGGCTGACCCGGCCGTCAGTGGACCAAGTGTACCGACTAAAAACCCTGCGGTGACACCGTCTTTGTCGCGAGTGTCGGGGATCACGGGATCGCCGTTAGGCACGCTCCGCGACCCCGACGCGACCTGCCCTGTTGAGGGCCCACCTTGGGAGTAAACTCCCTGGTGTAAGTACGCCCTCCCTCTACGTAAACGCCGCGTTGATGTCACCCAACGCGGCGTCTCCCTCTCAAGCTGGGAGGCAGACTCCCCCGTGTCTGCCACCCAGGTGATTCGGTAGAGACACCCATGTACCCGGACTTTGACATCCGAGGCCATGGGCCCCCTCGCGCCACACGCGCGCGAACCGCCCAGCCGCCGACGCGCCGCCCCTCTGGCGGCATGCAGCAGCAGCCGGTCGGCCCGGTTCGGCCGGGCTAGGGACCCGAAGGGGCCCCACCGCCCAGCAGGTGGTTGGCAGATTACGCAAACTTACACCGACCACCGTACCACCAAGCCGATCTGCGCCACACCCCTAAGGGCAGGCCCCCGAACGGCTCCCTACCAGGGGCGGCGCCACCTGCTGCACCCAACTCTCTCTCCAGAGGGAGAGTGAGGGGGCAACCAGGTGCCCGACCCACACCCATCGCGCCTTAAAGGCGCGTGAGCCTTCCAGCCGCCGCCACGCCGCCCCTCTGGCAGCAAGCAGCAGCAGCCGGTCGGCCCAGCACGGCCGGGATAGGGACCCAAAACGGCCCCACAGCCCAGCGGGCGGTCGGGAGGTCCTTCCCTCTGCAAAAAATGCACGGCGCACACTAGCGCCGCGCTTTTGACCTCGACCGACCACCCAAAACGATAGGCGCCACCTGCTGCACCCCACGGAGGGGCGCAGCCAGGCGCCACAACCATCCGGCCAAGCCGGGGGACAGGAGACTGGGTAGGAGAAGGAAAGGGAAGGAGGGGACCGAGTAGGGAAGGGTAAGCGCATGACTGTTTCTGTTATGTCTGTTCAGAAGGACCAGACCAATAGCAGGCAGCAACCGCGAGCAGGATACAGTCACACTTGCCTTGGGGATCGTCGCGACCGTGCGCTACTCCCAAGACCACGCTAAATTGCTTGCCGGGACAGACGAGCAAAATAGGCGAGAAGCTATGCCACTGCGCCTCGAAGGACGCGTGTGGTGGGATAGCCTTTCAACCGCCCGTCCGGGGAAGACCTAGACTATCTTACCATGACCAAATAGACCGAATCTTATCTAAAGGACAAGTCAAGAGTTTCCGTAACCGGCGAGCGTGTATGAGACGAACTATGACAGTGGAGGAAGCCAGAGAGGTATGTAAGGAAAGAACCTGATGGATCTCTGTATTCTCTGCTTACCCCGCAAGAGATCTGGCGCGATGATATATAATAGAATAATGTTCTTTGTTATGTCGTTCTCGTGTGATGTGTCCATCGTACATGCATTTTGTGTCACGCAGTAGCCTCGGAGATCTATCTATCTCATTATAAAATAGCCGTGTACAATAACAGTTATTTACAAATAACATGTACAATAGCAGCTGTTATTACAATCACTTGGCCACCACTAGAAAAAGTTGACATTGTCGTTTGACTAAAAGATTTGTTTACATATAAAAGTGCTTGAATTGAAAATATCACAATATTACCCATATTACCTACTATGAAAGCTAGAAAACTGGTGAACCCCCTTATTTGAACCTAATACTTAATTCGATTATTCATTCAAGAGAACTTAGGGGATTTCGGTGATAAATATGCTGATTCCATATAAACAAAACTAACCTAAAAATAATTCAACATAAAAGACGGTAGTGTTTTGTACACTACGTCTTAAATAAATATATTATGTAAGTAGATATAGTATCCGTAACCGGCGAGCGTGTATGAGACAAACTTGGAGGAAGCCAGAGTGGTATGTAAGGTAAGAACCTATCGGAAATCTGTACTCTCTGCCTACCCCGCAAGGGATCTAGCGTGATGATATAGATACATAGATAGATGAATTTTGAGAGATGAGAATGGGAGAGCCGGAAAATCTGTAAAGAAAGAGCCTGTAAGAACTCTACTCTCTACCTGCTCTGGGATCTGGCACGCTGATATCATAATCTTCTCTTGAATGATGACCACAACAGGACGAAAGCTTCCCCAAAGATAGCGTATAATTATGATAATATAAGCTCTGTTAAGAAAGTGTCCCACTGTTGGGCACGGGCCTCTCAAACTGAAAGAGTTTAGGCCATAGTTTACTACGCTTGCCCAGTGCAGGTTAGGAAACTTCACACACCTTCGAGAAACTGAGCCATCTAGGTTTACTCATGATGCTCCTGACTGTTAAATCAAAAGATGGTTAATTTTTACACACATGCTTCTGTAGCTTCTATCTTAAGATGACCTAGTTATTAACTTTTATCAGCCAAAAGATGTCCACTGCTGGACAAAGCCTTGCCCCAAAGATGGCCATGACGACTGGCTTTGTGTTGTATGCACCCAGCTTTTGCCCATGACCATCACAAGGTCATTAGTCCACCTTGTCTGCCTGCCCACTCCACATCTTCCTTTATGAGGTCCTGTATGATATAGATATATATATTTATTTTTTAAAACATTGCCCCACACTATGATTTATTCCTGGGTCATGGGTGCATTTACAAACATGTAAATTGACACACAAATATCCAGACCGGAACAAATAATTGAGGATCATACAAAGATTTGTCCCGTGCGGGAATTGAACCTGCGACTATTAAACACAGTGGGCGGAGCAGCTTAAACTCTTAACCACTGCGCTAAATCGATAAATAGAAATGTTGAGATATTCTATATCATCACGCCAGATCCCTTGTGGGGTAGGCAGAGAGTACAGAGTTCCAACAGGTTCTTTCTTTACATACCTCTCTGGCTTCCTACACTCTCATAGGTCGTCTCATACACACTCGCCGTTGAGATAATTTGTAGTCTAAAATAGGCTGCCTTACTAGTCTAGCCTTTTGATCACTGACAAAGTGGAAGGGAAGAGACCTAGAGGTCAGAGCCTTATGTGTTAGTCACTTATGCAATGCAGTCGCAGAGGATTGAACCAAATGGAGAAATATTATCAAGGCTAAAGTTCTTCATGAAGATCACACTTCAGCACTGAGGAGTACAATGCAAGGAGGAGGAGCTTAGTCTAGTGCTGAGTACAGCACTGAATTCAAATTATGGGATGCACAAAGTGCAAATAATTCCTAGTTTTTTCTTCCCCAGTATATAGGCTAAACCCCTATTACATTAGGACTAACATAGTTGGCGTGAAGTGGGTGTAAACAGTACACCTCTCCCAACCGTGTTTGGGGAATCAAGGAGTAGTGGAGAAGTTTTTTGTTTTTATAGTTTTACAATAAGAGCTAGTTGTTATGGCGATCTTTGGGGGAGGCCTTTGTCCTGCAGTGGATGTCTTTCGGCTGATGATGATGATACAATCAGATTTTATTTCTCTTTTTCAGTGACAACTATCGGCCAAAGAAAATATGGAAAGTATAAGGCAGAAATTAAAAACTATTCTTTATACTACTCAATACTGTGGACTGTGTTTGGAAAATAATGACAATATGAGTATGGTGCAAGAGTCTTTTGAAATAATTGTAAATGGACATACACACAGTAAAACTCTAATGGAAGTTATCGAAGTTGTGTTTAGTAATGTAAGTATTTGTTCATCTCTGATGATGGGTGAAATACCCATCTTTGGAGTTGTGGCGTCAAGCCATTTTCATCGCGACTCACGCCTGGCCGCAGTAGCGGTGGCAACATTGGCGGACAGGATGGCACAGTGAGACCGTCTCTAAAACCTCCCTATACGTTCGCAATTGGCGGCAAAAACGTGCAGGTCAGTTTTGATCGAGTTAAACCGGCGTATCTCAATGGTGACAATGAGACTGCTAGGTCATTAGTTTCTCGGGCTCCAGTTACGGCTCCGACGACTACTTTCGCAGCCCCTTCTATGCCCATTAACCCTGCTCTTACCACCACTCCTGTAGATGACACTCCTACGCCTAATCCAGGATCCACAAAACCCGGATACACCACGTGTTCGGGTTGTAGTATACGTTTTAAGATGCTTCTTGATTTGTAGTACCAATCTTGCTGTTGCAAAGATTTTTTGTTTTAATATTTTATTTTTTATACATATTTTGTATAAAAAATAAAATATAGCGCGCGACTTAAGCCTGGCCGCAGTAGCGGTGGCAACACCGGCGGAGAGGATGACACATGATCGCACGAGAATAAAAGCAACACGGCCCAATACTGCTGCACGCGCAATTTGTACTTATTTGCTGACTTAACAGAATACAAGAGTCGAAAAACAGACCTGGCAGTTTTGTTTCCGCCATAGGTCCCTTCAGAGTGATAATGGGAATACTTGTAACTGCAGGTCAACATTCCTTTGGGACATTCTTAAAATTAAGTTGGAATGAGTGTCAAAAAATATGAATATATATAAAAAGGTATATTTTTATAAATGTCCACTGCAGGACTAAGGCCTCCCCCAAATATCGTCAGTCATATATTTTTTCTTTATATGGACAATAAAATTTGTAATTTTGATGTTGTTGGTCTAGTGGAAAAACGCATCGCATTGTGATTATAAGGTCCTGGGTTGTAATCCTAGGTCAGGCAATTGTAGTTTTCTAAAAAAACCTTTCCAGTATGAGTCCGGTGTCTGGAATTGTGCCCGGTATATGGCAATATGCACGCCCCCTATTACATGGGACCTAACATCGTCGGCGAGAAGTGGATGTACTCCTCTGCCACTATATTCGCCAATATAGGCGTGATGATGTGTGTGTAAAAAAAAAATCTTTTTCATCTGAATCCCGCATATTTCAAATTAGATTATTCTAATTTGAAATATGCGTGCAAATAATTCTGGTTTCTCGTAATGTATCAAAAGCCTCATTTTTTAATAGTTAATCTTACATTTCCCTTTTAAAGATACTGAGCACTACTTTTTCTTATGGCAAAGTAAGATAACAAAATAATGTTTATAAGAAAGTGGTACACACTGGTGTTGAGCTATCACCCCCTTTAATAGTGAAGGATTAAACAAGTTTATTTGTACTTTTTTCAGATTGGCAACATCCTCACAAATCCACAAATATGCGCCCAGTGTACAGAAAACCTACTCCAGTCATATATTTTCATACAAAACTCTATAGAGACAACCAAAATTATCATAAACTATGTACAAGACATGTACTGTAAGGCAGCTGATATAAATAAATTATTAAACCAATCAACTATTGAAAGCTCAAATATAGTGATAGTATTAGAAAATAATTTTACAGACAATTATCTTGATAAGACAGAAGCTGCAACATTAAAAAAAGAAAATAACATAGACAATGAAGAAACAGATTTAAAAACTATGCATTCCATTTTCAAATGTGTCAGTTGTAATATCAAACTACCCACATATAAATTATGGCGGGAACACAAATTAGTGCATAAAAAGAAATTGCAGTGTTTAAAGAATTTTAAGAATGATCAAATATTAAATGATCACTATAAAATACATTCAGCAGTTAAAGGTAAGGTTTGTGGAGAAATAATCACAGATGAAAAACTTACAGAGCATTTAGGAATGAGGCATGAAGAATTGCACATATGTGGGGTATGTAATACAGTATATTATTCATTAAATTCCCTTCAAACTCATGAGAAGATTTGTCACGTATCAAGAAATGAAACAGGGACAAAATGTCTTATGTGTCTTAAGCCCCTCAAAGATGTCGAGCTGGAAACGCACAAATGTAAGTTTGCCTGTCCCGAATGCAATCTTATGCCGTGCATTCATTATAAATACTTAATTTATTACCGTGAGCAGATTCTGAACGACGTATTACAAGCTAAATGTTTAGACTGCGATTATGTTTGTAGAAAAAAAGAGATATTATTAGGACACGTGAACAGAGAACATTTGAATCATCACCCGTACACCTGTGATAAATGCGGACAACAATTCTATTCTAAAGTCATTTTAAAAGCACATATACATAATTTCCATCAAGAATTTTACGTATGTGAATTTTGTGATAAGGAATTCAGTAATGTGTCTACTTATTTGTCCCATAAAAAAGACTGTGGGATTAATAAAAGGAATTTTTCTTGTGATAAGTGTGAAGCATCATTTAATACTAAAGATCTTTTAGTAGAACATAAAAGAAGGAAACATAGCAAAGATGTATTCCCATGTGGATTGTGCAACAAGAAATTCTTTAAAGAATCCAAACGGAAAGAGCATATGGTGAAAGTACACAGCGGATCACGAAAAACAAACAGATTTATTAATACAGAATGCGTTATTTGCTTAAAGACATTCAAGACAAAGGCTGATCTATTCCAACACATAAAAACTCATGGACCTAATACTAAATACCCATGCAGAATTTGCAACACCGAATATGACACTTTAAGGCAATTTAGAGCTCATAATCGTAAACACTTAGGTCCTTTTGCTACTTGTCACGTCTGCGGTCAAGAAATGAGGCAAATACTACTCAAAAAACACATGACTACTCACGAAGATCCAATCGTGACGTGTGAAACTTGTGGCAAATCCTTCCAAAACACTGCTTTGCTGAAATACCATCAGAAAGTGCATTTAGCAAGCATACCATGCCCTAAATGCAAGAAACTTATCAACCCAGCCCGATTAAGAAGGCATTGGAAAGCACACCTAATAGATGAAGATCCAGAGTTGAAAAACGCTCGAAAGCAGACACCGAACTTAAAATGCAAGCAATGCGACTATAAAACATGGAATAACATACTTTTAGAGTGTCATATGAATAGACACCATTTGAAAATCAAGCCTTATGTCTGTCATATATGCAGCAAAGATTTTATAGGCAAGCATCTGTTGAAGAAACACTTGGAGACTCATAGTGTAGACAAGAATGTTCTTTGCATGGTTTGTCTTAAGAGTTTCGCTAATTCTGCTTGTTTGAAAATGCATTTGCGTCTTCATACCGGTGAAAGACCTTTTACTTGTGAAATTTGTGGCGATAGATTCAGGTCTTCAAGTATAATGAACGTACATAAGCTTAAAAAGCATTCGGATAAGAGTAATGCGTGTCCCTTATGCGCTAATAAGTTCTATACTGTTAGGGATCTAAGGAGGCATGTTATAAAGGTCCATTGGAAACAGAAGAAGCCGTTTGATCCTAGAGAGCTCAAAGGATTGGAGAAAGAACATTATCATCTGTTTCATGATGGGAGGAGAGTGAAGGTTGCTGAGGAAGATGTTGATTTTTATATGCCTTCTTAAGCGTGATTCAGACCGTATCTTAGCTGCAGATGAATATAATTTCAGTGGTGAATAGATAAGAGGCAAATCATTAAAATTCTTGGTACAATAAATCTGAGTAGCTCAAGTATTAGCTTATATAAAGGCAGAACTGTATAATAAAATGGTTATTTTTAAGCTTAAGCTTACTTCGCTTACTTTAAATGAAACTGAAAACCTAGGATTCGAGACCAAGACCTGCTGGTCGCTGTAGTTTTAATCCCGGATTTGTACCGGTATTTACCCCTGAAATCGTTTTCACTCGTTAATGTGCCTCGTGGATCGTGCTTTAATTTTTATGGTTGGTGCGTTTTAATTCACATAGGATTTCTGGAATACAAACCAAATGAGAACCTTGCGTGTGTGGCCAGCTTAAGAGAATTGAAGTTCAGAATTATCATAGTAAACATATTTAAACCGTACAGTATCAGACCTACACAGAATCCGCTTAGTGTCGCGTCTGTGTGGCCGAGTCTTATGCGCACCGCTGGTACTAAGATATTCTACTGCTGACATATGCTTTCTGTGAAATTATTCCGGTCTGCCCCTCTAGAAAGCAGAAAGATCTATCTATCTATATCCTCACACTAGATCCCTTGCGTGGGGGGCAGAGAGTACAGAGTTCGAACAAGTTCTTTCCCTACAGACCCCTCTGGCTTCATCTTCACTCATCACTATCATAGTTCGTCTCATACATCTTGCCGGTTATGGAGACTGTTGACTTGCCCTTCGGATAGATATTCCTTCCCGATAATACCTGTAGTTATATTCTTTTATAATGTCCTGGTCACGAAGCAAATATAAAGAGTAATAATAATGATTAAGCTTGTTACGTCCAAAAAAAGTTACATGATATGAATACGAGGTAAATGTATCTTAACATAATATTTTAACAAAAATAAATTAACGGTGATACCCTGTGCTAATGGAGATTAAAGAGGAGCTGGCATTATTCAATTCCCTATATAATCAAGCGTGTTACTGCGCAGGATGGAGAGGACGTTATACCCCGCCAACTTCTGCATTTGCCGTCAAACTGAAAATGACAAGACTGACGAAAACCACGCCCACTGCAATGACGTCAGGACCTAGTTACAAGACACAGTGTATAGCTGCTTAGGTTTCCTCTTTATATTTGCTTTTTGAGCCTGATTTTAGCTATATTTGTCAAACTGGTTGCACAGTTTTGTGGGGCGATGTTTTTCATGTTGTGATCGTAAATAAATAATAATTAAAGCAGTGTTTCCCGTATGGGGCGCGACTCGGCACCGGGCCACAAAAATAAAATACCGGGTCGCAGCACTTTGTCATTGTTTTTCATCGATATGCGTTTTTTTACTTTCCCTATATGCACTAGGAGGGTTAAAAACTTGTGGGTCACAATGGAGAAACTTTAAAATAACTGTACTAGGGCATAATAGTTTATTGTTACAATTATTGTAATTAATTTAGTGTTACAAATGTGTAGAGATTTTGAAATAAAATAATTTTTGTAAATAATCATTTATTTCATTATATAATCACTTAAATCTATTACAATTTTTATTATGACTATGATAAATTTACATATTTTAGACGTTTTATTTTGCCATTATTTGTAGCATATATGTATGCTACTTTTAACATTACGATTAATCGCAAGCACGAAGATGCGATTTTAATACTGCAGTTGAACGCAGTCTCCAAAACGCAATGCAGTCGCAAGGTCGCCAAACGCTGATATATATTATATTGTGTTTTCATCCTATAGTAGGCTTTTATAATAGCAATCAATTAACGAATAAGGGCCCTTGCTTCCACCAACCTCTTTAGCAAAACTATTTAATTATTACTTTGTCGTGAAAACGAGACAGAGCTATATACTGCGTATATACACATCTCTTTCTGTGGGCAAAGTTGATAAAGAGTGGTATGCACCCTACACACATACTTTTCCTTGAGCGCTTTTACACAATACTAAGATTAGAGTCTTCTCAAATCATACATTTTAATTCGAATATTTCAAAATTAGCACCATTCTTTTTCAAATTACCTGCAAACTTACAATTTATATTCTGAAAATAAAATAATATCTCGAAATTCATATCATTGGTTAAACGAAATTATACTTTATCATTGAATAAATACAATGCAATTTTACGCCGAGACCTTTGAGTTTTATTGTCAAGTGACGTATAATATGTATTTTATCTGTTGTCTCTATCACACTAGCAGGTCACTGAGAAGTGTGAGCAAGATCGTCATATTTCCCTGACCCATCACCGAATCCAATCAATCAAAAGTTCTTGGAAAATTACGCTAAAACCTAAAAATTGCAGCCAAAATATGGCTTGATTCTCTGCTAAATAACACAATGATCTTTACTTATGTGTTCTTTAAGTCCATATTTGGTTATGAAAGTGGTTTTACATATGCCACAACAGAATCTACCACCGTGGTACACTTTCATATGTTCTCTAGCTTTGGCCTGCGAATAGAACGCTTGTCCACACACTTGACAACAGAAAGGCTTCGCCCCGATATGTTTCCGAACATGTATCACTAAATGTTTTCTGGTTTTCAAAGTTTTATCACAAAACACACAAATCTCCTTCAAAGGCATACTATGCACTCTTTTATGATGCCTCAAATTGTTCTGAGTGTAAAATTGCCGGTCGCACATGTCACACGAATACGGTTTTATTTGAAAATGCACTTTGTTAACGTGAAGCGAGAGTTGGTTGTCGTTCGCGCACTCCTTCTCGCAGAAACTGCAAGTCTGAATACTCCTACGGCTAAGAAGGCCTAATTTGACGGAATGCCGTTGTAAATGGCTGTTATAATAGCTTTGATTTACGTAAATTTTATCGCAGAACTGACACACTTTTTTTCTGTGATGTTTCTCATGCAATTTTAGCTTTTCCTCTTTGACAAATGATCTACCGCAAACTTTACAAGTCAAATAATCGCTTTGTTTTAGCAGATGGAACATTTTTTTATGTTCGTACAGATAGAATTTGGATTTGAATATCTTTTCACATAAGTTACATTCAACTTTTTTGTTAATATGTTTTATTGCGTGCCGTTTTAAGAAATAGTCTGATATAAAGTGCTTATTGCACAAAGGACAGATATATCTGCATCTAACTTTTGGCTTCTTCTTAAACGTTAGGAACTCGCTACAAACATCTGTGTATTTATTATTCTGTAAACCGTTCAATAATTTCTTATTAGTGTAAGTCTTTGTTACATTCTTAGCTGGATTCTCAAAGTCTGCTGTCGGACTTTCAAAGTCCATTAAACTTTGAATGTCATCTTCAGTATCTCTTGGTGTTGTTTCTCCTTTAATTATATCTTTTGTCTCTGTTTCTTCTACATCTTCATTCTCACTTTCAGATTTAAGCCTAAATTCGTCTTCTAGGACGTCAATTTTGAGTTTACTCTCGTCTATAATTCCCTTTTCGTCCAGAAGTAGGGTTTCGTCAAGATTATCTTGTATAGGCATAATTGTATTTTCTGGTATTTGTATAAAAATATTACCAGTAGGTTTTAAATTTACTGTGGTTTTTAGAATATGACTTATGCAAATATCAAGCCTCTCTCTGGCGAAACTGAATTGATTTGCGAATATGTACGCTGTTACGGCGTGATTAAGGCACTTTTCGCATACCTTCGTACCGATGAAGTCGTGCTGGTTATTTATCTGGAACAAATAAACGCGATTTTTATAGAAAAATATCATTAAAATTAGGGATAAACTGAAGAAATTATTTGAACGAACCTCATCTGATCTTCTAATTTATTTGTATTGTAATTTTGCTATGGCAAGAGTATTTTACAAGAGGAATATACAAAATAATTTATCAAAGACCATGTTTCTTTGCCTTTTTTAATTCACTATTTAACATTATAAGCAAGTTGATTTGTTGTAATAATAAAGTTTAAGTACAACCATACAGGAATATAATCTTATAATCTAAGATCAAAACACAAAGAGGTAGATGGTAGATCTACATCAACCAAAAGTGGATGTAGACACAGATTTGATCCAGTCTTGGATAAACCAATTTTCGATTGACACAATAGCCTATAATTCAATCAACGTGCTCACTTCCTAATACAAATGATTATCAGTAGTAATCCTATCTATTTGCAGTAACTTAATTACATTAAAAGTAATACAAATAAATAACGTAATTTTCGTAACTAAATCGTATATAATAAGTTCTAATGTTATTATTATAGAATTCCACTTAAAAATAGCTATATGCTTAGCTACTGATCTGCAAAACTTCAAGACATCATCAATTAGAAATGCATTCATAATACATTCCATTACATATATCTAATTACAATAGACATTCAGAAGCATTTTGAATGTGAATAATGACGAGTTACACTAGAAATTAGAAATTCAATCATTTCTTAAAGTATATATGTAATTGTATGGAGCGAAGAGACTAATTCAATAACAATTGAAAGGCTGTTTACTATAACATACAGCTGAAATTGTTACAAAAATTATTATCACAAAAGTCAAGTCTCTCCGTGACGAGCGAGCGTGTATGAGACGAATTATGAGAGTGGAGAAAGCCAGAGGGGTAGGGAAAAAACCAGTTGGAACTCTGTACTCTCCGCCTACCCCGAAAGAGGCACCGAATCTAGAGGTATGTAAAGTTGACTTTTAATTGTTGTTACCAGAGTAGTCTTTTCACCATCAATTCGTCGGTTTGCGCCAATTCTTATGCAGGCCACAAATGTTACGCATAAACTATTGTAAATGATCTATAAACAGGGTACCAAGTCTGCTATTGAAATTTTAGTTTCGGTAATCTATTAATTCATAGGTGTCCTTATGGTTTTCCATAGGCGTACCACTTAAAGCATTTTTCGTTATTTGCTATTAAGACCATAAAGAATTTAGTAGATTGCCGACTTTAGGCATAATTGTAATAGCATGTTATAATTATATTTAATAAATAATATTAACCTTGTTAAGAAACTGTCCCACTGTTGGGCACTGGGCTCCTCTGAGAGAGTTTAAGGCCATAGTCCACCACGCTGGCCCAGTGCGGGTAGGCGAACTTCACACACCTTCGAGAAACTTAGGCATGCAGGTTTCCTCACGATGTTTTCCTTCACCGTTAAAGGAAGTGATAGTTCATTTTTAATATGCACATGCTTTCGAAAATTACTGAGGTGCGTGCCTGGGTTTGAACCCGAGACCTCTGACTTTGTAGTCCAATGGTCTAACCACACTAACGCCGACGATGTTAGGTTCCATGTAATAGGGGGCGAACCTATTGCCATATACCGGGCACAATTCCAGACTCCGGACTCGTACTGGGAAGTTTTCGTTAGAAAAACTACACTTGTCCGACCTAGGATTTGAACCCAAGACCTCGTGATCACAAAGCGATGCGCTTTGCCACTAGACCAACGAGGAATAACTTTAAATATTTAGCCAATCATAAACCAAATTTCTTAGGGAGAATTTATAGTAGACCAGTAGTTTACCGAGACTTCGTACCCGGTTGACAACAGCGCCACCTACCGGGTCTATTTTATATAGCCTATGTTACTTCTGGATAAGGTAGCTTTCCAATGGTGAAATAATCATTAAAATCCGATAAGTAGTACCGGAGATTACCCCGAACATCCAAACTTCACCTCTTTATAATATTAGTATAAATATACTTAATACTATTTCAGTGATATTATTTTTAACCATTTGTTTAACCAAACCAATTTTAATCATCTCGTTCAGGTATTACAGTCAATATAACTTTGTAAAAATTTAGCCAATAATGAACCAAATTTCTTAAAGCGATGGCGGTTTTCGCGATGGCCTATTAATCGTCTTCGGCCAAAAATCGACCTCTGGTCGGACACTCAGAATTTATACTAGATAAATAGTAGTGCGCACGTGCAGGCATACGTGTGTACGCTGACAGTACACACGTATGCAGCTGAGGCCGGTTTTAGACATTTTTGTCCGCAATGCTCTGTCTAGTCAAGTCTTAGTCTAAGTGTAATATTATGATTATGATTGAAATAAACACCGTCACGCCTATATTCCCCAAGCGGGGGTGGCAGAGGTGTACTGAGTACACCCTTTTTCGCCGACGATGTTAGGGACCCATATAATAGGGGGCGAGCCTATTGCCACATACAGAGCAGAATTCCAGACTCCGGACTCTTTCTGGGAATTTTTCGTTAGAAAAACTACATTTGTCCGACCTAGGATTTGAACCCAGGACCTCGTGATCACAAAGCGCATCATTCGCCACTAGACCAACGAGATCATTGCTACAGCACAAATAGCGTTTGTCGAAAAACTACTACTAAATTTATACCTTAATTTAAGCAGTTTTGATTGTAAATAGCAAACTCGGGGCCCTGACGTGCGTTGCAATACATTTTTTGCGCATGAAAATTACATACCGCTTATATATTTAGTTACATGTACTGTATATAGACTTCTCTATCTTAACGCCAGATCATTTGCGGGGTAGGCAGAGAGTACAGAGTTCCAACAGGTTCTTCCCTCCTATCTCTCTGGCTTTTCCACTCTCATAGTTGGTCTCGTTCGTCGTATATAGACTTGCGCATGTATTATATATGTGGCTAGCTTTAAACATTTTCGCAAGTGAGATGCTTACAGCTTACTGCATTGTCTGATTGGTTAAAACTAACAAAGCTAAGCAATATCGAATGCGATTGGACCTTAGGTAACTGCTAGTGGTATTAGAGAGATTCGGAGGGTCCTACAGTGGTGGTCAAATTCAAGTCGCACAGCGGGCTATGGAGCGAGCTATGCTCGGTGTCTCTTTGAAGGATAAAATTCGTAACGAGGTAATCCGACAAAGAACCAAAGTTACCGACATAGCTCGCAGACTCAGTTAGCTAAAGTGGCAATGGGCTGGTCACATCTTCAGAAGGACCGACGGCCGATGGAGCAAGCGTGTCCTAGAGTGGAGACCGCGACTTGGTAAGCGTAAGGTAGGACGGCCCCCAGCTAGATGGACCGACGACCTCAAAAAGGACGCTGGGACAGACTGGATGCGAAAGATGGAGGACCGTGTGCAATGGCGCGTGTTAGGAGAGGCCTATGTCCAGCAGTGGACTGCGATAGGCTGATTGATTGATTGGAGGGTCCTACAGTCGACGTTAAGTCAATTCCGAAGGTTTATATAGCTTAAACAACTAGCACTAAGGTAATTTTCATCAACATGTTGTAAGGTGTCATCTACCTACTGAAATGACAAAAATCTTAATACTTATGGAAAGCTCTAGACACATTTCTCAAAGGCCTTCTCCTCCTAACCCCTTTGTCTTGATCTGATCCAGACCCAATATTAAACAGCACATTCCCATAAGTAGAGCTATAATGATTAATTACGATATTTGCCGATGGAACTGAGTTATTGTTAATATTAAATGAATTGTCTTCCTCAATATCCATATCTTCAGAATCAATGGAAGTCTGTAGAAATGAGTTTTGATTTGTTTCCAGTTCTATATCCATACTTTGAGCTGCATTATTAGTGATTTCAGTTGATACATTATTCATTTGATTTGTAGTTGCTTCGAATATTTCAGATACTGGATTGTTTAGATTCAAAATTGCTTCTTTAGTAATAATTGTTGGAAATTGCAGTGCAGAAATACTCATTATTGAAGTGTTAGCACTTTGAATATTCTGTCTTTCATTTTTAACATTATGTAAGTTAAATATTTGAAGAGTTTTCTCATTTATAATTGTCTCCTTTTCTTGAATTGATTCTGTTTCATCATTAGTATTATTATTGCTTCCTTTAAATGGTTTAAAAGTAGTGTTATACCCAAATGTGATTTTTACATGTTGATTATTTATCTTTGATTCACAACAAGAGCAATTTATTATATTGTGGTTGTTATTTGTTAGACAGATATCACATTGCCAAGTTTTTCGTTTTCTTTCTTCATTTGTAAATTCAATAGTTTTGTTATTATGGTTTGGAGTAATGTCCGTAAGGCTTTTTTCCAATGATTCAGGAGATATGTCAGTACTATTTTCAAAAAATGTTTCTTTTATATTAGGCTTTTTGCAATATTCACACTTATCTAGATGTGTGAACACCCAACAGACTTTACAGTTGCTATTTGTAATAGAATTCTGTTCTTTGATTACTGAATTTTTAGCACAATAATCCTTATTTTTATTGGATTTTAGATCATTGCATTTTTCACACAGTGGTTTACTGAAAATCCAACAGTTTTTACACAAAACAGGTTTGCAGTTTACATCAATCCCAAGTATCAATTTTGTTTGTATATTAACATTTAAATTAGGTTTTGAAAACTTATATTTCTTTGCAGCTGGTTCAAACTTAAAAGCAGATTCAGGATTTTCATCTTTATCTTCTTCAGGATTATCTGTTTGATCAGAATTAGATTTCTGAACTACTTCTTTTCTTTGAACTTTATATTTCAATTGATCAACATTTTGATTCACTACTGATGTATTGGAGTCAACATCTTGAATAGAATTATTGTCAATTTCTAATACTGTGTTATCAAATTTCTCTGGATCAGAAAATGTTAATATGTATAAATCAGTACCCTGTATCTGATCTTTTGATATTATAATTGGTTTTGATAGTGGAATATGTTGTATATTTATAGTTTCATGAAAATCTGTAACCTCTGGATATCTGTTAGTTTCAGTAGGAACTATAGAACTGTTTTTAGTATTTTTCTTAACAATTCTCATTATGTTTGCCCTTTTAGCAATGTACAGCTCTTGATATTTATATGATTTTCTCTAGAAAAGGAATCGAATCTTACTGATATTAGAATAACAGTAATACTACAAGATTGAAATCATAATGTTAGCATGTTAATTAACTTAAAATAAATGTGCTACGTGATACCATCGCCATAGTGAAGATTGTTATTGCATTAAGCATAAATTAATAAACTTATTAACTGCAAAAGGGGATAATCAACTTAAGAGTTGAAAAACTAATAAGACGAAGAGAAATGGAATTATGTGTCTGGAGTCATGTCTCTTAACCATATCAGCCTTTTAACCATCAAGCTGCTTACTATCTTCATTTGCCTTTCAAGTGTTAAATGATATATACAATGTACTAAGTACAATCCCTTCAGACGCTACATGTGTAGAATTGAGACTTTTCTCATCAAGGTATTAGAATATTTTGTATGCAACTTGAAACTAATTCAGTCATTTTTAAAATTGAAAATTTGCAAAGCAAATAAATAAAATCTATACTCACATCAGGTAATGTAGATGTTAGTACAGTCTGCAGTGTCTTATCGCCTGTCAACTCTGGATACCCCCCATGTATGCACACCATATTATCCGTATTGACCAGATGGTCGCTCTTACCCAAGCATACCATACACAATCGGTCCATTTTCTTCTCAATAAGATGTTCCATAACAAGTCTAAACTTATGCTTTTCCATATGCTGTAAATGGTGTTTATAATTCTCTGTAATAACACCACATTCATTGCATTTAAAATCGTTAACTACAGGAACATTAGGCTCTTTACCCAGTACATGAACTCTATGATAGTGTTTCTTCATATGATGTTGCTTCGGAAACGATTTTCCACACAACCGGCAATGATACCACATTGTGCGCGGGTGAGTTTTTTCATGGTTCAATAGTGATTCCATACTTGGTAAGATTTGCCAGCATTTTTTGCATTCTAATTCAGTCATCGCCGGTTCCTCGGTAAAAGATTCAGCACCTAAATTGATTATGTTAAATATTGGTTCAGCATAATCGATAACTTTTTCATGCTCTGCATGTAGGACATTATAATTTGGGTTTAATTTTTGTCTTCCTCTTTTTTTAACCCTATCTAGTGGGTCCAACTTTTCTAGTTTTTCGTACATGTCTTCGAAACAGTTGCGTAGTGCTCTTTCTGCCCTTTCACATTGTTGTCTAAAGAGGTATGAACTGATTGCTAAGTTCAAGCATTTCTCACAAATTTTGTTTGGAAAATTCAGGTCATCAGCTACCTGTAATTAAGAAAAGCAATTTTTATGACAAATTTAATCATTCCCTGAAATGTTTATTACTACACAATCAGACAGATTTTAGGAACAGTACTTATTAGATTTCAGGATAAATCAATACTCAATTTTGAGTTATGCTTGCTTTTGTACATAAACTTAGAATTGTTATGATTAATAATAATATGAGTCTATACAGTCCCACAGCTGGGGAAAGGCCTTCTCTCACAAACAAGGTGAGAGATTAAGTCATACTCCACTAAGCAGATAGGTGGAAGCATGTTTGTGGCCACCTGCTTTGCGAACTTATCATACCACCGATAAAGCTTTCAATTCTGCTTCATGTAACATTAAGTGGTAACAGGGACCTTAATTTACCTTCCGAAGCAAAGACACACTTGAATATGAAAATGCCACAAACAGTCACCCCATGCAAGCTGACCGAGTCGAACATTGCTTAATCTTGGAGATTGGTAAGAACACTGCAGTCACACAGTGCTACAAGCGGCTCACTGTTTTTTATTGTTATGATTGCATTTGTTTATAGCCTAAATGGCTGATTGACAAGAAGATAAGACTTAGATTTTCAATCCATTTTATGCACATAACTAATTTACTAAAATATAAGGATTGAATCACTTTCATCTCAAGTGCGATATTTGTACAGTCATAATCATCATCTCAGCCTACACCCCTCCACTGCCAAACATAGGCCTCCCCATCTCCAGCACAATTGGTCCAATGTCGCTTGCATCTGACAACTTCCTACAATCTTCACAAGATTGTGTACAATGCAGAATAAATAAAAATACTCTCAAAGAGCTTATGTAAGTGGCTCTATTATAAAAAAACACCAAAATGAGAATGAGTTACTTATAATCATGACTAAAAACAAATGGGCTGTAAGAATAAAAAAACTTCGAAAGATTCTTGTTCCTTTTGTAAAGCCTACATCCAGGATGTGGAATCTTACACTTATGTATGTATTCAGCTCTCAGCTGTATAATTTAAAGATAGGCTGAACAAAGGTAGGTCATACCTGGATTGGATGGAAACTAGCCACCATATCCCTAATTGTGACTTTGTAACTGGTTCCCGAGCCAGCTATGTGGAATATCTGATCTAATTCCGACAGCGAAGACTCCACGTTCAAACAGTATCGGCAAACTAACGACTTAAGTTTGCCTTCCAACAAATATTTAACAGCATTTCTTGTAGTCAATGGTTCGCGTTTTTTCACACAGTTATTAGCCTGTTCCGGTGTCTCTGACTTATCCACATCCTTAACTATTTGTTTAGAGGGATTCGAATAGGTTTTCTTTGGATTAATAACATATAAATCCGGAAAAATATCTTCTTCCATTTTTATAGGTTAGGCATAGATGAATTCTGAATTTTAATCTGCTTTTGTATTGAAAAGCTTTTTATAATATATGATTATGTAATTTTTGATGTAAAGGAGTCAATTAAGCCACGTAATTGTAGATAAACAAAATTAGAAATCTATAATGACACCGTCAAGTAAGTATGAAAATGGCGGAAAGATATGCGTCGATGGCGTTGCGCGAACTGCACTACGTACTCAAATTCTGCTTGTAACGGAGCGTCTTGGTTTAATATTTGAAATTCATATGATTTAAACAGACTTAAAATCAATGCGTTATTAAAATAAACATAGTTTGTACAAGTAAACTAACTTATTTAAATATTTTGATACGAAATATATTGAATAAAAATATGTTGATGGTGTAAATTTATTGCGAGTAAAGAAGCGTTCAATACGTTCCGTTACTCGATTTTAATGGTTACACAAACGAGCTCAAAAGTTAAGTAGGTAACACGTTTTGTGATTAGGTATTATGAACATATACAAGAATTGGTCTTATTATTAGTACATAATAATAATGGATTCAAATTTAAAGCGTGGCGTTTTCTTAATATAAAATGGTAGAATTCCTGCAATAAGTTTGCTTCACATCAGCTGGTTTATTGACATATGCGAATAGTAGAAAACGAATACAGACATCACCACACCAATTCACACAAATGTCAAAAATGGATAAATTTTTCTGAAAGCGATTTTTCCTGAAAAAATAATTAATCACAAAAACTCTGATTTCGTCATTCACCGAGATAGAAATCTTGTGTCACCAGTGCTGTTCTAGTGTTCAGTGATAACAATTGTGGACAGATATGACCCTGTTTTCATATATGGTGTAAGGCATAAAGGCATCGATACTTTGCTTACAGTGAGTATAAAAAAGCTGTGGGTTCGTCAAGGCTGGGTCCACTAACTTAATTAAAATTATCTGTTCATGCGATGATATCAGAGTTCTTTGAACTTTCGTGCATTTTCCAGAGCGTCATGTTGGAATAGTGTGGAGAATAATGGTCGCTTTTAGTATTAAAGTTATTTATAGACGTTCGAGTACGCTATTACAGCTGGGTTTGTTTGTGTAGTGTTTATAGTGGTCATTTAAATTTGGAACACTTGAAGGACTGTTGGTTTTAGAGTCAAATCCTCAACTGTATATCCTGTTTTTTCCTTAAATGTTTGTAGACATTTGCATAAGTCTTTTTAATGGGTCAAAAAACTTGATATTACAAAAATTGCTATCAAGGTTTCTAAATGAATGGCACAATCATCGTTAAAAAAAATGTTCTGAGCTTATGGTGTCCCACTACTGAGCATAGGCCACTCAAGTTATAAAGCCTTAACATTATTTTATATGCTTATATTATGGTATTAAGTTCAAAATGATGATAATATTTTTAAATTTATCACCAAATTGTTAACATTTTTGCAATGAGTTCTCTCCCCTAAGCTGCTTGTATAACATGCAAGAAATATACAGGCTACTGACTAGTCAAAGTCAATAACAAAAAGTGTTTTTTTGTTTCGACCAAAATAGGCATCTATAAATATCAAATTGTTTACACCTACCATTGGATTGGAGAATTGTGGTACTTGAGTCATGTACTTGTATGGTTGTTCTAATAATACAAATAAACTGCATATGTGGCTTAACTCACACAAGTCCCTCAACCTGCTTAGGTATTCTATGTAGGTATGGGTTTCATGGTATATAAAAAAAAAGATAATACTGCTGAGTTGCTTGCCAGATCTTCTCAGTGGGAGGCTGCAATATGCTCCAGTGGTAAATGTTTGTGAGTGCTTTGCATTGGCCTGCTCATATAAATTTATCATTTATTCTATTATTAAACCAGAAAGGTATGTAAGGAAAGAACCTGTTGGAACTCTGTACTCTCTGCCTACCCCGCAAGGGATCTGGTGTGATGATATAGATAGATAGATAGATTCTTTATTGTACAAAAGAAAAAAAATGTGTTGATTTTTATACAAAAAAACATAGCCCTTACTAGAAATTATTTGTGTGTCACTATGTTCCGCATAAATAGCATACAATAATAATTCTATCTATATCATCATGCCAGATCCCTTGTGGGGTAGGCAGAGAGTACAGAGTTCCAACAGGTTCTTTCCTTACATACCTCTCTGGCTTCCTCCACTCTGATTCAATAATAATAAATAAATAAAATCTCTTATTTCTTGTTTTGCATATATGAGGCATATTAATATTATTATCTATATATTATCATTTATGTCAAAGCATGGGTGTGTTTACAAACAGGAAATTCACACATACAAACAACCAGACCTAAACAAATATTTGTGGATCACACAGAGATGCGTCCCGGGAATAAAACATGTGACTTGGGCAGAGCACCTTAAGCTCTTAACCACTGGATCAAGCCATCTGTCATTGATCTTTCACTTTGAAATCACTGAACTTGCATTCACTTAATAATTTGTCAGTATGATCAGCGGGTTAGTATAAGATCTATGATTCACCATTTCCTTATAATTCTAGTTTTTGTTGTAATCTGTGAATCATTACAATACATTACATTATTATTGCCATATCGTTAATAATCTATGTCATCACACCAGGTCTCATGTGGTGTAGGGAGAGTGTACAGAGTTCCAACAGGTTCTGCCCTTACAGAACTCTGGCTTTCAATCATAAACACGAGATTATGATGGAGAGAGACATCTGAGAGGAATTGTCAGTTTTCATTGCACTCCTGCAGAGTATAGACCATTCATCACATTTCATAAAACAAAAGCCATATAGATATCCCACCAAACAGCTGTATTCAGATTGTAAAGTTTTAACAGTGCGCCAACTCTATATGCTCAAACTAATTCTGAAAAAACAACCAGTTGTGCCCTTTCCTGTGCCTAATAAACGTAGAGCTGCATTAGCCTGTCCTAGTATCCCCTGCAAAACTGAATTTGCCAGGTGTCACTACAATATTTGTAGTAATAAAATATATAACACCTTCAACAAAAAACTAAATATTGTGGGACTCAACAGGTACAAAACCAAAACTGTAGTCACAGAATAGCTTCTTGAGCAGGATTACCAAAACACAGAAAGTCTACTTGCATACATTGTATAACAAACATATGCATACATTGTATTACAAGAGTCACACACAGGCACACATATACACACAAATACATGCACGCGTGCACACTCACACACATACACACTTTCATTGATTTATTTTGTATCTTTTTATATATAAGCATATCTATCTATCTATCTATAACCTCACGCCAGATCCCTTGCAGGGTAGGCAGAGAGTACAGAGTTCCAACAGGTTCTTTCCTTACATACCTCTCTGGCTTCCTCGACTCTCATAGTTCGTCTCATACACGCTCGCCGGTTACGGAGACTCTTGACTTTTCCATCAGATAAGACTCGGTTTATTTGGTCGTGGTAAGATAGTCTAGGTCTTCCCCGGTACCTGCATCCTTCCACTTTCACATTGTATATCTGTTTTGTCATTCTTTCCTCTGGCATTCTTTCTATATGCCCGAACCAACGGAGCATGCCCTTTCTCATCTTTACACCGATACTATCTTTCATACCTACTCGCTGTCTTACTATGCTGTTGCTAATGCGGTCGGTCAGCTTCACTCCGCACATCTTCCGCAGAGCTCGCATTTCTACCGCATTTATCCTACTTTCATTCTCCTTCTTACATACCCAGCTCTCGCTACCATATAACAGCGTTGGGACAAGAACTCCGTTATGTATGGCCAGCTGCGCCTTATGGCTTAAGTGCCGGCTCCCGAGTAGCTTTCCCATCGCACCATTCACTCTGTTTCCTGCACTCACTCTTCTCTCTATGTCAGCGGTGTATTTCCCATCCTTACTGAAGGCGAATCCAAGATATACAAACTCATTCACTTGCTCCAGCACATCGTTACCAACCACAATCCTTACATTAGTTCTGCTTTCTTCCCTTTCAAAAACCATAATCTTGGTTTTCTTCACATTCAAGTGTAAGCCATTGATCATGCAGTCGTCTTTCATAACTGTGACTAGTGTTTGCAGATCAGTGGCTGTTGGCGCTATTAAAACCGCGTCATCTGCATAAAGTAGATGGAGAAAGTACCACTAAGTCACCCATTTGTACACCTTCATTCATCGCTTTCAGTCTTTGAAGACTTTTGTCCAGATATATTATAAACAGTCTAGCGGACAACACGCAACCCTGCTTGACGCCGATTTTAACGTCAAACCAGGGTGACCTGTTACCACCCACCCGTACGCATGCCTTGCAGTCCACATAAGTGGACTGGACGGCTCGCAACAGAGTGCCATCTATACCATACTCTGGCAAAGTCTCTTTCGCACAACTCTGTCAAATGCCTTCTCCAGATCTACAAAACCGCAGAAAACCTTCCGGCCCACTGCCAGATGCTTCTCTACGATGTTGCGGAGTGAGAAGACTTGATCCGAACATCCTCTTCCAGACCTGAAACCTCCTTGTGCCTCGCACAACATTCCATCGGACTTCACGCGTTCATCGGACTTCATAAGCATATAATATTCCCTATTGGACTCTATTCCATTATAGTTATATAAAAAGCTTACACTTGTGCAGCGTCCACAGTATATTTTGGAGTGTACATGATATTTTATGATATGCTCGACTGAACGCTGTCCCCCAAAATACAGGCTATGTCCTAGTTTGGGTGCCAGTTTTTTGGTAACGTAATGTTAACATTCCATGTTCACTAATGCTAATAAATGTAACACCTTAAATGTAATGTTATATGAGTGTAATAAAATGATTATTATTATTCATAAAACAAACTAGTGGCGAATAATGCGAGTAGCGATCATGAGATCCTGGATACAAATCCTAATTCAGACAGTGTTTTTTTTCAATTAAAAAAGTTGGAACTTAACAAAATTATTACAGACCTCTGTGAAATACAAGCGTGTGTATGTAGTTCTTTTTTTTTTAAAGTTATAAAGTATACTGTTAGTAATACGTCAGGCTTATATTCTCTAAGCGGGGCAGAGGTGTGCTGTGTACACCCACTTTATGGTGTGTATATTTGTGCTGTGTACACTTAGGTCCTAATGTAAACAAGGATGTTCCCATTATACTGGGCACCCATGTAATAGGGGGTGAGGACGTTGCCATAATATCGGGCACAATGCCAGATTCTGGACTTATACTGAGAATGTTTCAATATAAAAAATTACACTTTGTCTGACCTATGATTCGAACCATGAACCAAATATAAAGAAGAGATCGCATTATTAGATTTCTCTATATAATAAAACGTGTCAATGCATGGGGTGGCGCAGGACGATAAGTGTGTGTGTGTGTGAATGATCTACGCTGTTGGCTGCAGGGCTTTTACAGCTTCACCGGACAAGAGAGCGAGCGTGCAACCACTACGATCGAGCCAGAAGGTCAAGGGGGCAACTAGCTCAAGGGTGCCTCAAGGGGGAATGGCCTCAGCTTGGGCAGTCGCTATGGGGGAGGGCATATACTAGGTGTCTCGCTGTGGTGCTCTGCACCGGCCTGCGGGCAAGGGATTTTTCGACCTCGCCGGCGAGGTCGGTGTCTGATCCTGTGTGTGGTATCTGTATCCGAAATAAGAGAATCGTAAGGGCATCGGGAGGGTCGGTGAGAACATGCCGCGGACGGTGGTAGCTGATAGGAGGGGAGTTAGGTTCTTAGTCGGCGTCGGCTACGATTAGTGGAAAGGACATTACACCCCGCCCAGTTCTGTATTTGCTATCTTGCCGAGAATGACAGATTGACATAAACCCCGGCCACCGCAATGACGTCAGGGCCTATTTGGAAGACACAGTGCACGGTTACTTAGGCAGGTTCCTCTTTATATTTGCTTCGTGATTCGAACCCTGGACCTCGTGATTGCTACGCAAATTATTCGCCAGCAGACCAATGAGGCAGTCATTTAGGTACTTAGTTATCATGCACAAAACATACCAACAGTACAAAGTTATAATTTATATATGGATTTGCAATAATTATGATTTTAATTTATAAAACAATCATTAATGTAAATTGATACAGTGTGACTTATCATGGAGACTTTATTATAATGATTGCCTCGTTGGTTTGATGGCGTATGGTGCGGGTTGCTATGACGAGGTCCTGGGCTCCAATCCAAGGCGGACAAATTTTTCGATAGGAAAACCACAGTTTGTCTAACCTAGAATTTGAATCCAGGACCTCGTGATCGATACGTGCATTATTCGCCACTACATCAATCAGGTATACGAGTACAAAAAAATTGTAATTTTTTTATTTAATATGCTTTCCCTCGAGGTTAGTACAAATTATTGAAAATATTCCAGTGTTGTGACATGAAATTCACATTGTGGGTCACACAAAGTCTTCTGTCCCGTGCGGGATTGAACCCGCGGCTACTTGTCCCCTCCCATAGCCAGCGGTTGACCGGTGCACTTAGTGTACCCCGTCCCCTCACAGCGACTGTCCCAACCGAGTGCCTTTTCAAGGCGCCCTCGAGTATGTCGCCCCTTGCCCTTCTGGCTCGAGCGTAGTGGTTGCACCCTCGCCCTTAAGTCCGGTGAAGCTGTAAAGGCCTCGCGGCCAACAGCGTACACACACACACACCGGGGCTACTCGATCCAATGGGCGGAGCGACTTAAGCTTTTAACCACTGGACCAAGCCGTAAGTCGATTAATTGATTTGAGTCGTAAAAATACTTCTCATAACACCTTAAAACAGATCATAGAAGGAAGTCATTGTACCGTCCAATTCACACCGTACGCCGTAATTACCGGCCCGCAGATAATTAACATACGCGGTCAATGTTTGACCTTAATAATAATTGTTTATTTACTGTTAAATACGGTTTCCTGCGGTCGACGCCTTGACTTTTTGCCTAGCTGACATTGTAACTATGAACCTTGTGAATTTCATAAAAGACCATTAGAAAAGAAAGAAAATCATTTAAAATCGATTTACCAGCCTTTTTAACTGACTACGGCAAAACGAAAAGGAAGGGTTATATTTTTAGCAGTCTATGCTTAGACTAAGACTGGTAACTCATCTAAGTATGTTTGTAATTGGGATACGTTTAAAAAAAAGTAAAACAAAACGATTTTTTAAATTATGTTTTCTTGCTAGTATTTATGTCCATGTATAAATGTGCACAACGTTCCGTGTATCTCTGAATACACCATTAGGCATATGATCGTGAAGATATTTCCGTACTAAAAGAATCTCTAGGACTTAAGAACAGCAATTGTACACCTACTCAACACATTTTGATTCTAATGAGATCATCGCGCCAGATATAGCATACTCATCATAATATGACCTCTAAGTGTATAATAATAAATGTTTTATGCTTAAACACAGTTTTATCAATACAAGATCATATTTAACCTTTAAAAATAAGCTGACCGACCGTGTTCTCAACAGCGTAGTAAGAAAGCGTGTAGGTATGAAAGACAGTATCGGTGTAAAGATGAGAAAGGGTTTGATTCGGTGACACAACAGCTATACATCGCAAAAGTGGGAGAACTTATTCCGATCTCGGTCTCGAACCTATTCGCGCCTTTATTAAAAAGGTGACAACCCGATATTTCGCGAACTCGTCCAAAACCTAACTACCCTCCTATCAGCCGCTACCGCCGTCCGCGGCATGTTCTCACCGACCCTCCCGATGCCCTTGCATCCCTTCTTTCGGATACAGATACAACACACAGTATACATCCTCCCCCATAGCGACTACCCAAACCGAGGCCGTTCCTCCTTGAGGCGCCCTTGAGCTAGTTGCCCCCTTGCCCTTCTGGCTCGAGCGTAGTGGTCGCGAAGTGGGAGGATGCAGGTACCGGGGAATACCTAGACTATCTCACCATGACCAAATAGATCGTGTCCTATCTGAAGAGCAAGTCCAGTCTCCGAAACCGGCGAGCGGGTATGAGATGAACTATGAGAGTGGAGTAAGCTAGAGAGGTCGCTAAGGAAAGAACCTGTATGAACTCTTTACTCTCTGTCACCCGTAAGAGATGTGGCATGATGTTATAGATAAGTAGGTATCTCTAATAATGTAAATCCATTTTGAATTTCCAAAATAAATAAAATATATAATCACTGTTACGCCTGTATTTCCCAAGCGAAGGTGATAGAGGTGTATTTTATACACCCACGTATGGCCGACGATGTTACATCCTAAGGTAATAGGGGGTGAGCCTATTACCATTACACTGGTCACAATTCCAGCCTCCGGACTCTCTCTCTCTCTCCTTGACGATTATTATTCCCATCTGATGGTGGAGTCTGCCTTCCTAATTTTCTTCTTCCAACTCCAGCCTCCGGACTGCGACTGGGTATTATTCTACCAACAAAGAGCACACTTTTGCTAGACCAAGGATACGAAGCCAATACGTCGTGATTCAATTTATTATCATTCCTCGTCGTTTCGATTTCAATTTGTAGCATTTTTGAGTTTCTCCGTGGTTCGGTAATCACGTTAAGCCGCTTGCTCCGCAAGTTCCACCAGCAGTCTCTCCACAAACCTGGCTCCGCATGGTGGAGTATGATCTAATGATTAGATTTTACTCCATCACGGGGCCTAAGTGAAATTGAGGTAAAACAGAGTAGATTCTAATCTTTTTTACCTCGATTTGTGAGGTCTTTTTTCGGCTGTGGACAAAATTATTATAAAGATAAAACCTTTAGCAGATGAGCAGTGATAGCCTAGTGGCCAGACCGTTGGACTGCAAAGTCAGAGGTCTCGGGTTCAAACCCAGGCACGCACTTTTGTCTTTTCGAAATATTGTGCGTTTAGCCTGAGCCAAAAAACCTGTTGGAACTATGTACTCTCTGCCTACCCCGTAAGGGATCTGGCGTGATGATATAGATAGATAGATAGTCCCAAATTATGTCCAAATCCGTTTTTGCGTGATTGAGTTACAAACATCTAAACATCCGAAAATGCAAGCTTTTACATTTATGATATTAAGTAGGATGTTTGGATTTTTGTTACCCAATCACGCAAGAACGCCTTAACGGATTTGGATGAAATTAGGCACACAGATGGTTTATTGCCTGGATTAACACAGGATACTTTTTATACCGGTAAATGTTAGGTTCCTGTTCAAAGTCAACGCGGACGTAGTTGCGGGCAGAAACTAGTACCTAATAAGTAGTGCATTTGTGCACATCCTTATGGGATTGTAAAATAACTTTACAAGGAAAATAATGATGTATGTTACAGGCCAATAACTAAACACCCTATCAATCCCCTTACTACTAATTAAAGTGAATTATACTTTATTATAACGGCAATAAACTTGTTTTCGCGTAGCCTTAGTAATTGCCTTGAATTCTTGCGGTTTGGAGCTATTTATAGCAAAAATATTATCCAGTTAATTCCTGTTGTGATATGAATATGTAATAAGTTGTGCGTGGAAATATTTACATATGTACATGCATTCATGCCTTAACCCACTGGAGTAGACACACTTCTTCCCCTTTATCTAATAGGTACATGCATCTCCTCATGAGTGCTACGCGCTTGGCCCTTTTCAAAGAGATCATTAATTTGGCCGTGATAAGTTCTCCTTGGGTGACCTCTTCCGACGCTTCCTGTCCACATGCTAATACCAATTCAACATGCCTTTTTCAATCCTACTCCCCACGTGTTATCATCGTTATTTAATGCTATAAACATATTCCCGGGATAACTAAACTAGAACTTTTTAATACAGGACTAGTCAACTATTGCCCCAATTTCATTCGTTGGAAAGTGACGATCAGGACCGAAGATGTAGCTCGCTGACTCAGTAACAGATTATTCGCTCCGAAATTGGCTCTGGAAAAGGAAGTTAAACTGAGTTCCGAATTGGTACGATCGGACTAGACCCACCTCCTCGTAAGGTAGCCGCAACATGCCCGAACGCGACTGGGTCGGTTGGCGGCATGACTGCTGGGTGGTGACCAGCCACGACCGAAGCCAGCGGTAAAAGTGCTGCTCGTTTAGCACTGCCCAGGGACCACGTGTAGGAAATCGAGAGTACATCTTACGGACGCAAGCAGCTTCAGTCCCCTGTCCATATCGTAAAAGTGACTAATAGCCCTCCGTATACTATTACCTCCCTCCTTTCGGATTAGGATACCGCATACCGAATCAGATAGCGACCTCGTCGGCGAGGTCGAGAATCTCTTGCCCGCCAGCTGGTGCAAAGCACCAAGAGTCACCTACTATGTGCCCTCCCTCATAGCGACAGCCCAAGCCGTGGCCGTTCCTCCTTGAAACGCCTTTGAGCTAGTTACCGCCTTGCCTTTCTGGCTGCAGCGTAGTGGTTGCACGCTTTCTTTCTGACCCGGTGAAGTTGTAAAGGCCGCTTGGCCAAGAGCGTAGACAATTCATACACACTCATAAAAATTTGACTAATAGACTAATAATTATGACTTAAATTAAAAAAAAACATTTTTATAGTCCACACACGACGAAGCTGGTGTAGTTGAGAAGTTCCAGTTTCCACCTTTCGGTTCCATCATCAGATCCCAGATTTAGTTAGTGTTTTAAACAAATCTGAAACTGGGTTGTTATTATACTAATACAGAGCGCTATGTGTAGATTTAGTCTTAAGTTTATTTTAGTGTAGAATCTTGTCTAATATCTGTTAGCAGTCTATAAGAAAATGTACCTACTGGGATGTATTTGTGACGTCACTCATGCGCATACACATTTTAACATGACTCTTCTAAAAAGACTTAATATTTTGTGGAGTCGGACTTGGGATCTCGCTATCGGTACCAGCACTACCTACAGATTAAAAACATAGCCATGCAAGGCACCAAAGTCCACTTATTTGACTTTGTTGACCGATCAATCCCCTACGTCGAATCTCGAATGAGGTATTCCAAGTATTACTTTCGTATCATCATCAAGTTCGTTCCATTGTTAATGTCCTCAAAGAGCGAAAACCTTCTTTCCCGAAACGGGAAGAGCGTTGAAAATTTGAATCGCTGTACCGTGCGCAACGTGTTCAGTGCAGCGATCGTTAAGCAGTCTCAGGAGATTAAAAACCTGGCTAAGAAGCATCATGAGGGAAAATCCCTTCAACGGTTTAGCCATGATAAGTGTGCACACAAATGTAAAGCTTCATGTGTTTTGGGTGTACTTACAAATTCATACTTTTCCCATCATCCATACATCAACTTGACAGTAAGCAAATCTATTCGTTAAATAATAAAATCGGTCATTAGTGGTTTTTTGAGGATACAAACCAAGAATTAGTGGCATTAACACTACTGACTACAACGTATTGGAAATTAATAATCAATAAATAAACATGTAATTGACACGATGGCTTCCGCAGGAGCTGGGGCGGCGCGATAATGCGCCGGCGCAGATAAACCGCGCACCGACCCGCCCCCCGCGCCAGAGACCCTTCGTAACTGTGAGTATTTATTGTTACATCAACTATATTAGTTCTATACACAGTAGAGTCTCACTAATCCGGCACTATTAAAAATTAGTGGGTGCCGGATTATTGTAATGTTTGGATTACTGGATTGTGTTAGAAGGTTCATAATGAATTACACAAAGCATTTCGTAAAGGGAATATATTGCGTCTTCGCGCGCTTTGCGCCGCGCTCTCGTGCATTCGTTAGTCGTAAATCGTAATAGATCGTTAAATTCCGGTGTTTGCTAGAAACCTGCGGCTTCTCCTAAAATTCGGCTCATTTTGACCGAAGCCGAAGGTGGTATTTATGCCGGATTATTGAACGTACCGAACTACTGAAGTGGCGGATTAGTGCGACCTCTACTGTACTAAGTTATTATAAATTACGGACTAGAGAAGGCATCAAGTAATTCTTTTGTAGCAAAAGTTAAGAGCGCATACACTCTTGCTCACTTTGTGCCAGGTGCTCGTCGCAACGTGACACCTTCGAATGCTAAGTTTTATTTGCAAAATATGGCTCAATGAGGAAAATAACATTATTATACAGGGTGGAGTTTTGAGATAGGGCAGTAAAAGCACTTAGCAGTAAAGCTACCTTAACCGCTGTAGCTATGTCGCAAAAAGTTAAGGATAGTCTCCTAAGGGTCACTTGCACGAAACGTTAGCACTTAGCGTTAACATGAATATCTCAAGGTTATAACGTTTAAGTGCTGTCCACTTAACGTTATAACCGCGAGTTAGTCAATTGGTAACACTAACCCTAGTACGTGTAAGTGGGCCTAAAGGTTTGGTCAAATAGGAGACGGAGCGCGACGGGAGCGCGACGCAAATGCCCTGCTACACTCGGTCGTGATGGTTGCCGTCACGCTAAGCGGGGCTGCGCTATGTGGCGTGTCCCGTACATTACAACTCTTCAAGCGGCGCTGCTTCGGCTATGTGGCGCAACCTTAAGAGCGTTTTCCTGTAGTTACAACGGTTGAGATAGCTGCCCTTACTGCCCTGTCTCAAACATCCACTCTGTATATCTACTATCTGCAACTGCTGCTTCTTTCGCGGAATTTTCAGTCATGTTTAGGCATTTTGCGCATGAAAGAGAATGAAAGTAAGATAAATGCAGTCGAACTGCGAGCTCTGTGAAGATGGGTGGAGTCAAACCGACCGATTGCGTTCGCAACAGCGTGGTAAGAAAGCGTGTAAGTATGAAAGATAGTATCGACGAAAAGATGAGAAATGCTATGATGCGGCGGTTCGGGTATAAAGAAAGAATGCCGGAAGAAAGAATGACAAAACAGAGGTACAATGCGAAAGTGTAAGTTTGTTACTTATAACCGGGCAAAACTTAGACTATCTTTCATCTATTTATCTTTAGCTGAATGACGTCCACTGTAGGACAGGTCTCCCGCAAAGATCGCTACTTCGACCGGCTGTGCTGTATGCATTCGGATTTTACTTAGACTATATTACCAGACTATCTTACCATGACCAAGTAGACTGTGTCTTAACTGACGGGCGAGACTCTCCGTAACTGGCGAGCGTGTATGTGACGAACTGTGAGAGTGGAGGAAGCCAGATAGGTTTTTTTAAGGAAAGAACCTGTTCGAACTCTGCACTCTCTGTACCTCATTAGGGATCTGGTATGACAATGTAGATAGATAAAGGTAATACGTTTTTTTCAGGTGTGTACAACATGGCTTCCGTGTGGAAACGCCTGCAGCGTGTGAACAAACGCGCCGCCAAGTTTCAGTACACGGCGTCATACCATCGCGTCGACCTCGAGACCTCGCCTAAATGGTACGACCACATCAAAAAGTCCTAGAGTTAGTAGAGGAGTATCAAACTCAAACTCAAATGATTTACTTTCTGTAAACCCCGCATGGTCATGAAAGTTCATATATTTTTTTTTTAATTTACTAATCTACGTACGGATCGGATTGCGGCCTCCCTTGAGAAGATCCGGTGAAAAACTCAGCGGGCTTGTCATTTTGTCCAATTCTCCAATTTTTTCATCATTTTCTGTATGATACATACATTTTTATATTATACAAAATTATTTATGAGATCCAGCTAATGACTGAGATCATTTTTAAAGAATGATAAGCTAAGGGTTCTGGCTGGAGCAGTCTCCACAAGCAGCACCGTTCACGAGTATGACTACTTGGGCAGCTATAATCTCCCTCGACCATGGTAAAGGGAAGGAAATCAGCCGAAAGACTGTATAAGGACAAAGGCCTCTCAAAGAATGCCACGAAGACCCGCTTTGTGCTGCATGCAGGTTACACCGCAACCTTCAAGGTCATCGGTCTACCTTGTAGAGGGTGTGCCTTTGCCTGACTCCATTCCAATACAGAAAACCATAACATGATCATTTTACCAGTTGTCGTAACGCACCGCGTTTGGTCATTGTGTCTGGATATTGAGTATTATCTATGGCATGCGCCCCATATTTTTCATTAAAAAATATTTTATCCTTTTAAGTCCGTCTTACAAACGTGGTAGGTATATTAGTCTCTTACTTTTTTGAATTAGGTAAATCTTGTATGCCTTTTCGTTGATGTTTTTTATTATTATTTAATATTACATTGCCATCCAGTTATATTAGAATACATTAAAATGACTCGTCATAGTTAGAAATATTAACAACTAGCGACCCGCCCCGGCTTCGCACGAGTGAATAATACACCTAAACCTTCCTTTTGAATCACTCCGTCCATTGGTGACAACCCTATGAAAATCCGTTCGGCAGTTATTGAGTTTATCGCGTTCAGACAGACAGACGCGACGGGGGACTTTGTTTTATACAATGTAGTGATAGTGATAATATGTAGTAATAATGATTTGTATTACTTTTTAATTAATGGATTACTTACTGGATTATTATATTTATCCAGTAGTTAAAACAGATGGGCATACATAAATTTCTACCATTTTTAAACATCTTGTTTTGTTACAGGAAACCAAACAAGCTGAGTGTGGTCTGGACCCGGAGGTCTCGGCGGGTGATCACAGATCCTCTGGAGTGGGAGCCCTCACTCAAGGACCCGCTTAAGTACGTTACCAAGCTTTTGGACCGTTTGGTCTATTAGGTACCGAATCTATATACACGGTGGATTTTTTGGTCGAGGTAGTAAGAGCACCTTAACCATTGTGGCTACAGAAAAAAAGTCTGACGAGATTATCCTTTCTGAGTTGAATTTACAGATTTAAAAAAAAATTTACAGTTCAGCTCTACTCGTTTGTCTAGTGGCAAAGCGCATCGCTTTGTGATCACGAGCTCCTGGGTTCAAATCCTAGGTCAGGCAAATGTAGCTTTTTAATGAAAAATTCCCAGTATGAGTCCGGTGTCTGGAATTGTGCCCGGTATATGGTAATAGGCTCGCCTACTATTACATGGGACCTAACATCGTCGGCGAAAAGTGGGTGTACTCAGTACACCTCTTCCACTTTCGGTTGGGGAATATTTTTATTTGATTTATCTATGTACAGTTTCACACTTTTTTTAAACCAATCGATTCTGTTTCTATATTTTTTAATTTTTTTTTAAAAACTGCCCCACACTAGGATTTATTCCTGTATCGTGGGTGCGTTTACATACATGAAAATTCACATACCCAGACCGGAACAAACAATTATGGACCACACAAAGATTTGTACCGTGCGGGAATCGAACCCGCGACTATTAGACACAGAGGGCGGAGCGGCTTAAGCTCTTAACCACTGCGTTCAATCGTCCTTCAAACAAAAATTATCAAAAACCTCTGTTAAACCAACTGAGGTTGGAGTACTCGAATAGTCAGATATCCCAAAAACCTTTTCCCATACAATTTGTATTTTGGGCGGGTCATCTGAACCGAATGCACAGAAATAGGTGTACCCAATGGGTCCAACAACAAGGTCATCGATCGTTGCCGAGACAGGCCCAGGGAGCGGTGCCGCGATGACCTCGTCGCATATCAAACAGAATGGCCGTTATTGACACCCCTGTCAAGAACTAAAATAATGTTACTTTTGCGGGGTAATTAAATGCCGAATAACGTGCGAAGTACTTTATTAGGCGCTGTACACACAAAACAGTACGTCCAATGCAAATACAAACGTGAACTAATCACACACTAGTACTACTCTCGATAGTACTCAAATACTACTTCCAAATCGCTGAGTCACTCGTCGTATCCGTATATCGATGCTAAAGTCGCCGGTGTATTCCACTTAGATCGCTTGTTCTCCGATTTGATCACTATCGCTTCTGAGAAGAGACTGTGTCCCCGCGCTCTGTGTCCCTTTTATACTCCTATGAGAGTTCTAGATCGGACGCGAACCCTCTGAGTACATCGATAGAAGTACATCGAACAATAGCCGGCGCGGCCCACAAAGCGGTATTATTATTACATACCTACTAGTATTTGCGCGTGAACAAATAGTTACTTGTATACCGCGCCCGCGCGCTGGCGATAATTAAAGGGGTGGAACCTTCTAGACGTTTCACCACTTAAGCGCCGATTCTAGATCTTTCAAGTCAGATCACCGGCGGACCTAAGGGTGTGTTATGCGCTTTAGAATCGACATCCTCCGATAAAGAATTTTCAAGATATCGTGGTATGTTCGGGTCGTAACAATAACAATAATAGCTCTGTTAAGAAACTGTCCCACTGTTGGGCACGGGCCTCCTTTCAAACTGAGAGGGTTTAGGCCATAGTCCACCACGCTGGCCCAGTGCGGGTTGGCGAACTTCACGCACCTTCGACAAACTCCTAGGCATGCAGGTTTCGTCACGATGTTTTCCTTCACCGTTAAAGCAAGTGATAGTTAATTTTTAATACGCACATGCTTTCGAAAAGACAGAGGTGCGTGCGTGCCTGGGTTTGAAACCGAGACCTCTGACTATGCAGTCCAACGGTGTAACCACATCACTTCTTTTTGTCAATAACTAATAACTAAATAAATAGAGATCGGTGGAGGAAAGGAGGAGAGATCTTTGTCCAGCAGTGCAAAGCATAAGGTTAATAAAAAAAAAAACACCGTCACGCCTATATTCCCCAAGCAGGGGTGGCAGAGGTGTACTGAGTACACTCACGTTTTGCCGACGATGTTAGGTCCCATGTAATAGGGGGGCGAGCCTATTGCCATATACTGGGCACAATTCCAGACTCCGGACTCATACTGGGAATTTTTCGTTAGAAAAAAAAAACATTTGTTTGAACTAGGATTTAAACCCAGGACCTTGTGATCACAAAGCGATATGCTTTGCCACTGGAACAACGAGGCAGTCAGTAAAAAATAAACATTTTGTAGGAAATCATCATGACTCGGATAACCTTGATCAATGTAAGTATAAAATATATTATTCTCTTCTTCTCAGGGGCTCAGTGATCTACACGATCCCGGAGAACCGTTCAGTAGCAGTCACACTCTTCAAAGACTCGAGGACCAACGAGCTGGAGGACAAAGACTGGACGTTTGTGCTTGAAGATGTAAGTATTTCCCGGTTAAGTTAAGGCTATCTTGAACATCGTGCAGGCAATCGTCATAATGAGACATTAGCAATGAAATAGCCATGGATATATTATTTTGAACACAAATAAGCAATAACATGTCGACCAAGAAAGCGATTAGGTATGAACGATAGTATCGGTGTAAAGATGAGAAAGGGTATGCTCCGTTGGTTCGGGCATATATAAAGAATGTCAGAATCAAGAATGACAAAACAGATATAAAATGCGAAAGTAAAAGGATGTAGTTACCGGGGAAGACCTTTTTTTTTACGTGGGGAAATCCTCATGGACTTCCGCCAGCCTCAGGGGCAGCTGGCGGGGCATGTCGGACTCTAACCGACTAAAACCCCACGGTGGCCGGCATCGACACTTCAGGGAGGGGCTCCGGGATCTCCGTTAGGAACACACCGGTGCCCCTTTGTACCGTGCTCCGAAAAGCCCGCCTTCGGGGGGGGAGCCTATGGACCCGCTTCCCATTGCACCGTCGCAGTGATCACGGCAGCATGGGTCACACCACGCCACCGTCCGCCCCCCTGTAGATATTGGTACAGGGGGGTCCCCCGCCAGATGTTACGGCGGGGGACACATGTTAGCCCGTATTATAAAGCCCCGGGCTATTGGGCTGGGGGGCCTGGGCGGGCTGTGCCTACGCCCCGGCGCCGTCGCCCTCGCCGAGCGGGATCGGCCCGCTCCCGATCCCGCTCGGCCTCCTCCTTCTGAGACATCACTGTCTCGCAGAAGGAGGATACGGCCCCCCACGCCGATTCCCCTGCCAGCATAGCCGCTACTACTGCCGGCAGGGAGAGGTCCGGTCCAATCCGGTCGACCAGGATCTGCCGATCGGAGGCCCACGCTGGGCACTCAACGAGCGTGTGTTCTGCGGAATCCCGGGGAAGACCTAGACTATCTTACCATGACCAAATAGATCGAGTCTTATCTGAAGGGCAAGTCATGAGTGCCGCGTGGTTCCCGGCTTAGAATAGGACCAACCCATCTCATCCCATTGGGTGTCGTACAAGGCGACTAAGGGAAAACTAGGGAATGGGCAGCAGCGTTCCCTTAGCACTTCGACGACCAATAACTGCGCTCGCCAACCCGCCTGCCAAGCGTGGCGAGTATGGCAAACACCCCCAATTATGGAAGAATGTAAGAAAACCAGGCCCCTAGTCCCCGGCGGTCCTGTTCGTCCTGGCCACGGTAGCAGCCATGGTAACGACAGGACAAGGGGTGCTAAGAATCTCCGGCAGAGATTCGGCTACCACCAACACCGAAAATTGGCCCTGGTGACATACAACGCACGCACGTTAAGGACAGATGAGAAGCTTGTTGAGCTGGAAGAAGAGATAAACAAGTTGCGGTGGAATATTGTTGGTTTATCGGAGGTCCGAAGAAAGGGCGAGGACACGATAACCTTAAAATCCGGCAACTTGTTTTACTACCGGGAGGGCGAACAGCAGTCCCAAGGTGGTGTCGGATTTATCGTCCACAAGTCACTCATAGACAACGTTGTGTCCATCACTAGTGTGTCGAGCAGGGTAGCGTACCTGATACTCAGAATATCCAAAAGATATTCGCTGAAGGTCATACAGGTCTACGCACCGACCTCGGCATACTCAGATGATGACGTCGAAGTAATGTATGAGGACATTAGTAGAGCCATACATACTTCCAAAGCACACTTTACAGTGGTTATGGGTGACTTCAATGCGCGGCTGGGCAAACGGGGCGATGATGAATTGAGAGTGGGGCAATTTGGATATGGGCAACGCAACCCCAGGGGTCAGAGGCTGGCCGAATATCTGGAGAAGGAGGGACTCTTTATGATGAACTCTTTCTTCCGGAAGCCGCCTCATAGGAAATGGACCTGGATGAGCCCTGATGGTTCCACAAAAAATGAGATAGACTTCATCATGAGCACCAAGCGACAAATATTTAATGATGTCTCCGTGATTCACAGGGTAAAAACCGGCAGTGATCACCGAATGGTCAGAGGCACATTAAATATTAATGTCAAAATGGAAAGATCGCGTCTGATGAAGTCTACGCTCCGACCTTCTAATGCACATATCCAAAACCCCGAGAACTTTCAACTCGAATTGTCAAACCGCTTCGAATTGCTAGACAGCAGCGCATCAGTGGACGAAATCAACAATAGGTTGGTAGAGACTGTCCATACGGTCGGGTCCAAGCATTTTAAGCCCCACCGTAAAAATAGGCCTCAAAAGCTATCTGACTACACCCGAAACCTTATGGCTGAGCGACGTACCATGACACTCCAAACCTCCGATGATGCTAAGTCCTATAGGCAGCTCAATGGACAGATATTGAAGTCCTTGCGACACGATTTACGGTCCTTCAATACAAGACGTATTGAGGAGGCCATAGAGCAGAACAAGGGCTCCAAAGTGTTTGCAAGAGACGCGTCTATTGGGCAAAGCCAGTTGACGAAGCTGAAGACGGAGGACGGAAACGTAACGTCGAATAGGTCAGAGGTGCTCAGGGAGATAGAGAGGTTCTATGGGCAGTTGTATACCTCAGTAGCTGAACCTGTTGTTGACTTGGTAAAAGACCCAAGAGCCAAGCTAACCCGACACTACACAGAAGATATCCCGGACATCAGCCTGTACGAGATTGGGATGGCTCTCAAACACCTTAAAAACAACAAAGCGCCGGGTGAAGACGGAATTACCGCAGAGCTTCTGAAAGCGGGCGGATCGCCGGTACTTAAAGTCCTTCAGAGGCTGTTTAATTCCGTCTTGCTCGAAGGAAAAACGCCGGAAGCGTGGAACAGGGGTGTGGTGGTACTCTTTTTCAAGAAAGGTGATAACACTTTACTGAAGAATTATAGGCCCATCACACTGCTGAGCCATGTTTATAAGTTGTTTTCGAGAGTCATCACGAATCGTCTCGAACGCAGGCTTGATGACTTCCAGCCTCCCGAACAAGCCGGTTTCCGGAAAGGCTTTAGTACCATAGACCACATACATACGCTGCGGCAGATTATACAGAAGACCGAGGAGTATAATCGGCCACTATGCTTGGCGTTTGTGGACTATGAGAAAGCCTTCGATTCGATCGAGACTTGGGCGGTTCTTAGATCTCTCCAGCGATGCCGCATTGACTATCGGTACATTGAGGTGTTGAGGTGCTTGTATAATAACGCCACCATGTCAGTCCGAGTACAGGGGCAGTGCACGAAAGCGATCCCCATAAAAAGAGGAGTAAGGCAGGGAGACGTCATTTCTCCGAAACTGTTTACGGCCACCTTAGAGGACGCCTTCAAGCTCTTGGAATGGCAAGGACTTGGCATCAACATCAATGGCGAATACATCACTCACCTTCGATTTGCCGACGACATTGTGGTCGTGGCGGAGTCGCTGGAAGATCTAGGACGAATGCTCGGTGACCTCAACAGAGTATCTCAACAAGTGGGTCTTAAAATGAACATGGACAAAACGAAAATAATGTCTAAAGTCCATGTCGTACCCACCGCACTCACCGTTGGGAACTCTACTCTTGAAGTTGTCGACGAATACATTTACCTGGGACAGGTAGTCCGGTTAGGTAGGTCCAACTTTGAGAGAGAGGTCAATCGACGAATCCAACTCGGCTGGGCAGCGTTCGGGAAACTGCGCAACATCTTCTCATCCAAAATACCTCAGTGCCTTAAGACTAAAGTTTTTAGTCAATGTGTGTTACCAGTGATGATATATGGATCAGAGACGTGGTCTCTTACAATAGGTCTCATAAAAAAGCTCAGAGTTGCTCAGCGAGCTATGGAGAGAGCTATGCTCGGCGTTTCTCTACGCGATCGAATCAGGAATGAGGAGATTCGTAGAAGAACCAAGGTCACCGACATAGCCGTTAAGATTAGCAAGCTGAAGTGGCAATGGGCGGGCCACATAGCGCGTAGATCGGACGGGCGTTGGGGCAGAAAGATTCTAGAGTGGAGACCACGTATTGGCAAGCGCAGCGTGGGACGACCGCCTGCCAGATGGACCGACGATCTTGTGAAAATCGCAGGAAGTCGTTGGATGCAGGTGGCATCGGACCGGTTACGCTGGAAAGCGATTGGGGAGGCCTATGTTCAGCAGTGGACAAGTATAGGCTGAGATGATGATGATGATGATGAAGTCATGAGTCTCCGTAACCGGCGAGCGTGTATGAGACGAACTATGAGAGTGGAGGAAGCCCTCTGGCTTACCCCTCTGGCTTACCTCTCTAGGTATGTAAGGAAAGAACCTATTGGAACTCTGTAATCTCTGCCCACCCCGTAAGGGATCTGGCGTGATGATGATATAGATCTCGACCAATTGCAACATGGTATTTAAGTTAATACTCTAATTGTACAATAACAAAATTCAATTTTCGATAGCACATTGTTAATATATGACACATTATTGCATGTGTGCCGACGTATGTAATTTTTTTGTCTTTTTTAAAACGTAGCTCCGCACTACGATTTATTCCTGTGTCGTAGGTGCGTTTACAAACATGGAAATTCTCATACACAAATAACAACACCCAGACCGAAATAAATAATTGTGGGTAACACAAAGAATTGTCCTCGGGAATCGAACGCGTGACTATTCGGCACAGTGGGCGGAGCGGCATAAGCGCTAACTCGTCCGTCAAAAGGTTCGATCGATTAGGCAACAGTCCGAAATATGGTCTGAAACAAGACCATGAGTAGTTTTTTCTTTCTAATTAAATATGTTGCGGGTTCCAAGACAAAGCGCGTCCCGGGACACCTCAATGTTCAAATCTTGGTGTCATCTAAGGAGACCATAAAGGACTTTGCCTTACAGGAGCTACAGTAGTGGGAATCTGTAGCGGGCTTAGCCCCAAGTTGCTAGCTAACAGTAGGTATTGTAGATATACTTGATTAATAACTGCCTCATTGTGGTGTAATCACTATATTTAATCAATTTAATAGTACACGTTACAAACCGGCGTTCTACGCCCGCGCGCCTTTTTGAAGAGGGAGAGACTTGGCGAGGGATAGAGATATTCCCCTAGCGAGGGTGGCAGAGGTGTACTGAGTACACCCACCTTTGACCAACGAGGCAGGCGAGAGTGTCCTATCTATATCATCCGCCAGATCCCTTGCGGGGTAGGCGGAGAGTACAGAGTTCCAACAGGTTCTTTCCATACATACCTCTCTGGCTTCGGGTTAGCTTCCTGTCTAAAAAACCATTCGGACAGAGTCGAAGGCAGGAACTAGTCAAAAATAAATAAATAATGTAGTTTGGCGCTTTTGAGTCCCGTCTGTTAGTCTGTTTGCCAAAAATAAAAGTCGATACATACATGGTTGCCTTTGTTGTCAGGTGTCAATAACAGGCAAGCGTCGCAGATTGGCCGTATGCTCTATCAATATGCGGAAGTACGCCAGCCTGGAGCCCTCCCAGCGGTCGCTGGTGCTCACCCTGGAGCCAACCACGCAGAAGATCCTAGCAGCATCCGTTCATCTCACTCTACACTGTGTGCTGCTGAGAGAAGGACAGGCTACGTGAGTAATACTTCATAACTGCTCTAATTTGTCTTGACAAGTACTTTAGACCCGGAAGGTGTCCAAGGTCTGACAATGGAGCCGGAAGAAAGCCATAGGAACTCTTCAACAAGAGATATTAAATGTGCTCTAGCTGTAAAAACTTGTTCTTGACAAGGTTTTTTAAATTATTTTTTATAGAATGTATATGATATTGTTACGTTTCCGGAGTAATTAAATGCCGAATATCGTGCGAAGTACTTTATTAGGCGCTGTACGAACAAAACAGTACGTTGAATGCAAGTACACACAAGCACTAAACACAAGCTAGTACTACTTTTGATAGTACCTAATTACCGTTTCCAAGTCGTTGAGTCACTCGTTGTATCCGTATATCGTCGCTAAGGTCGCCGGTGTATTCCACTTAGATCGCTTATTCTCGATTTTATCGCTGTCGCTTCCGAAAAGAGACTGTGTCCGTCGCCGCGCTGAGTGTTCCTTTTATACTCGTATGAAAGTTCTAGTACAGGCGCGAACTATCTGAGTACATAGATAGAAAAGTACATCGAACAATAGCCGGCGCGGCCCACAAAGCGGTATTATTATTACATACCTATTTGTACGTTAACAAGTAGATACTTGTTTACCGCGACCGCGCGCCGTTTTAGTACTCAAACGCGGATTCTAGATCTTTCTTGACGGATCGATAGGGGACATAAGGGTGTGCAATGCGTTTTAAAATTAACATCCCCCGATGATGGGTTCACGAGATATCGGGGTATATTGATGTCGTAACAATATGATAAACAAATATTATATTGAAGTATATTAAGAGACCGTGTTTGGGAACAGGGATGAAGATATGCAGTCTCTAGCTTCTCTACTATCAGTGAACAACAACTCGGACATCGCTGTACTGGAAGATCTGGACGAAGATGATTATACGTTGTCCGATAACTCCACTAGACAAGTAAGCACAATTAAAACAATATTTTTATTGATTTAAACTCTGCTAAAAGAAAACAGCTTAGTCGACAACTCAAAACTTTACTGGCTCATTTGTAGAAAATCTCTGATCCACTGCAAACAAACTCCTGCTCTACAAGGCTACACTCAAACCGATCTGGACCTATAATATAACATTGAAATAATCCAAAGATTCCAAAACAAAACCAACGAACAACTGCATAAAGCTCTCTAAATGCTTACAATCAGATAGAGGAAAATCTAGATACACCAAGTCCTACAAAGGCAGAATTGCACAACACCCTAATGTGCTGGCTTAAACACTCTTGGACAACAGACAGTATGTACGTCGACTAAAGCGCAAAATTCCCCAAGATGTGCTTCAGTGAAGGCACATGATTAGTTAAGGATAGGAAGTGGCACTGGTCGCATTTCTGATCATCATAACTAGCATAGCATAACACCAACAAACCTACGGCTTAGTGTTCCATGGCGGTAACAGTTTGCTGTAAAACATAAGACAAAAAAAACTCTGTGGGGGCACTTACATATTGTCAAGATCAATTAATTAGAGGCTTTAGCCTTTTAATCGTCGTGTCGCTTATTCTCTTTTGCCTATCGAAAATCCGATTGTATTGTTTTTCAAATGGTCAGGTTTAAATTCCAGAATAGTGTAGTTAGTAATGTAGTTTTTTTTCATCGATGATAAAATCTATGACATAGTTTCAAACTTATACTTATTTTTACCGCTTAGTGCAAGCGGTCAGGAGGTCTTAGATGTGTTTTTTCTATCGAAAAAAAAGCTTAGTCGCTGTCCAGAGCCTGAAATCGTGGCCGGTATAATGCCAATAGGCTCTCCCTCCTATCACATTTTTTTTAAATAAACGTATCCCCACTCGTTGGTCTGGTGGCAAAGCGCACCGCTTTGTGATCACGAGGTCCTGGGTTCAAATCCTAGGTCGGACAAATGTAGTTTATCTAACGAAAAATTCCCAGTATGAGTCCGAAGTCTGGAATTGTGCCCGGTATATGGCAATAGGCTCGTCCCCTATTACATGGGACCTTACATTGTCGGCGAAACGTGGGTGTACTCAGTACACCTCTGCCACCCCCTCTGGGGAATATAGGCGTGACGATGTATCCCCACTAGGATTTATTAGTGTGTCGTGGGTGCGTTAACAAACATGGAATTCATATGCACAAATACCCAGACCGAAACAAATAATTGTGGATCATACAAAGATTTGTCCCGTGTGGGAATCGTACCCGCGACTATTAGACACAGTGGGCGGAGCGGCTTAAGTCCGTCCATCATTTTCAACCCGTAGCCACCCAATGCTGAGTGTAAGTCTCTTCCATGGCACTCCATTCCCTTCGGTCTTGCGTTTTTCTCATCCAATCCCTTCCGGCCACCCTCGTCAGGTCATCAGTCCATCTTGCGGGTTGTCTACCTACATTTCGATGGCCGGTTCGCGGTCTCCAATCAAGCACCCTTTTCCCTCATCTGTTGTCCGATCTCCGCCATATGTGTCCTGCCCATCTCCACTTTCTTTCCGCTATCACTTGAGCTATGTCGGTAAGTTTTGTTATTTCCCGGATTATGATGTTTTGGACCCGGTTTCTTCATAATCTAAGTCCGTCCATTGGCATCTAAAATCGCCGGCGATGTGTTGGTGTACACCTATGCCACTCCTTGGGGGATATAGATGCGACGTTTGTTTCAGGCTTGTATTTCACACCCTTAAGCTTTTTTTTCTGAGACAAAAGATAAATTATGTTCTTCCCTGGATAAAATCTATTTCCTTGACTAATTTGATCAAACTCTGTTCAGTCAGCGGTTAGAGCGTGAAACGGTTACAGACAGACAGATTTACTTTCGAATTTATAATATTAGTATATATTAATTATCTTTTCTTCCACAGATGTACGACCTCAGGCAACAAGTGGAAGAAATGACTCAAAGCCTCACCAACAGTGACATCGCAGCGACCCCCAACAGCATTCAAAGCTTAAACTTCGACAACTCTCGGACCCCCACTGCCCCCCTCTCCCAAGAAACAACCCCCACGACCCCAGTACCCCGTGATTTGACCCCAACCGACGAACAAACAGACCCCACTCCCAAAACACGACCAGAAATGTTAAGTAACTTAACTAAATTAGCGATGAAACCGGAACCAAAATACTCGTCAACCCCAAAACCGGTTACAGAAACCAAAGTCGATAACTTAAAAAGTGTAGTATTTAAACCTAAGACGGTTGCGAAAAGGAATCTTAAGCCGTTGGAATTGAAGACTAATTTGAATAACATAAGTCTGGATAGAAATGAGAATGAAAAAGATGAGGATAGTGACAAGACACCAACAGCGGCAGACATGGAGAAATTGTTTCCAGGAAAATTTGATAAGGATAAAACACCAGTAAGTATTTAACCATCTAAATCAAATATCATAAAAGAATCACATGAGACGAGCTATGAGAGTGTAGGAAGCCAGAGAGGTATGTAAGGAAAACTAACCTGACACGACCTGTTGGAATTCTATTCTTTCCGTCTACCCCGCAAGGGATCTGGCGTTATGATATACATAGATCACATGTAAATAATCCATAAATAGGTCGCTGGCTGGGATAATTTTAGATTCGGAGAAACAAAACACCTTTTTTTTATAAAACTGCGTCCATTCACCGACCACTCGAATATTTTACCGTTTTTATAATGCCACAAAAAACCTTATATTAGTACAGACGCCATCTAGCGGCAATGCGCTGAGAATATTGACCAACTCGTGTCTTTCGTTTTTATAATGCAAAAACCTTATATTAGTACAGACGCCATCTAGCGGCAATGCGCTGAAGATAATGACCAACATGAAATTAGTTTACACTAGCAGTTTTCCGCGACTTCGTACCCGGTCAATAACAGCGCCACCTACCGGGTCTATGTTTTATAGCCTATGTTACTGCTGGATAATGTAGCTTTCTAATGGTGAAAGAATCATTAAAATCGGTGCAGTAGTTTTTGAGTTTATTCATTACAAATCTTTCCTCTTTATTATATTAGTGTAGATTCGTTTCACTTGATACTTAGATACGGGTAAGGTTTTAGTTTTCTGTGTAGTAATGTCATACTTTAGTCACAACAGTAGGAAGTGCGACACTAGTCAACATTCTTAGCGAATTAAAAATCATTGCCTGTTAAATTTCACGTCTTAAATCACTGAAATAAAATGACAAAGACGTGAAATGAATATTAAAACTATAGTATTTTTCATATGACAGTTCTTATTCAATGGCAATAAGAGGCATGACCCGTTTCTATACTTATGGTTTTATGCGTTAACACTATTGAATTAAATATTAATTTCGTTTGGCAATTAGAACTGTCACTACCCATCCTATGTAACAAATGCTATAGCTATCATTTCTTGCCTATACTAGTACTTTCTGATTCACTAATGGCCGGTTTCAATATTCAACTCGACGATACATTTGCCTACTACCAGTAGAATTTTGACATATTTATAATGTCCGACCGAAGGTCGATGTTAGGCCATCGCCAAAACCTTGCCGAAGCTGAAGGTTGGATACTCCCTTTAGAATTTTGTTTCTTAATGTTTAAATTTTTAAAAAGTTATGTTGAGTGTATTAACTTAACAAGATGATTAAAATTACCTACAACTTTGGCACTTAACTACAATTGGAGGCGAACTTCACACACCTTCGAGAAACTCTTAGCCATGCAGTTTACCTCACGATGTTTTCCTTCACCGTTAAAGCAAGTGATAGTTAATTTATAATACGCACATGCTTTCGAAGGTGCGTGTCTGGGTTTGAACCCGAGACCTCTGACTTTGCAGTCCAACGGTCTAACCACTAGGCTATAACTGATTGATAACTATTGAACGGAGAATGCGCGTGAAGTCCGATGGAATGTTGTGCGAGGCACAAGGGGGTTTCAGGTCTGGAAGAGGATGTTCGGATCAAGTCTTCTCACTTCGCAACATCGTAGAGAAGCATCTGGCAGTGGGGCGGAAGGTTTTTTGCGGTTTTGTAGATCTGGAGAAGGCATTTGACAGAGTTGTGCGAAAGAGACTTTGGGACATTTTGCCAGAGTATGGTATAGATGGCACTCTGTTGCGAGCCGTCCAGTCCACTTATGTGGACTGCAAGGCATGCGTACGGGTGGGTGGTAACAGGTCACCCTGGTTTGACGTTAAAATCGGCGTCAAGCAGGGTTGCGTGTTGTCCGCTAGACTGTTTATAATATATCTAGACAAAAGTCTTCAAAGACTGAAAGCGATGAATGAAGGTGTACAAATGGGTGACTTAGTGGTAAACCATCTACTTTATGCAGATGACGCGGTTTTAATAGCGCCAACAGCCACTGATCTGCAAACACTAGTCACAGTTATGAAAGACGACTGCATGATCAATGGCTTACACTTGAATGTGAAGAAAACCAAGATTATGGTTTTTGAAAGGGAAGAAACCAGAACGAATGTAAGGGTTGTGGTTGGTAACGATGTGCTGGAGCAAGTGAATGAGTTTGTATATCTTGGATGCGCCTTCAGTAAGGATGGGAAATACACCGCTGCCATAGAGAGAAGAGTGAGTGCAGGGAACAGAGTGAATGGTGCGATGGGAAAGCTACTCGGGAGCCGGCACTTAAGCCATAAGGCGCAGCTGGCCATACATAACGGAGTTCTTGTCCCAACGCTGTTATATGGTAGCGAGAGCTGGGTATGTAAGAAGGAGAATGAAAGTAGGATAAATGCGGTAGAAATGCGAGCTCTGCGGAAGATGTGCGGAGTGAAGCTGACCGACCGCATTAGCAACAGCATAGTAAGACAGCGAGTAGGTATGAAAGATAGTATCGGTGTAAAGATGAGAAAGGGCATGCTCCGTTGGTTCGGGCATATAGAAAGAATGCCAGAGGAAAGAATGACAAAACAGATATACAATGTGAAAGTGGAAGGATGCAGGTACCGGGGAAGACCTAGACTATCTTAATAATATTAGCCCTGTTAAGAAACTGTCCCACTGCTGGGCACGGGCCTCCTCTCAAACTGAGAGGGTTTTAGGCCATAGTCCACCACGCTGGCCCAGTGCGGGTTGGCGAACTTCACACACCTTCGAGAAACTCTTAGGCATGCAGGTTTCCTCACGATGTTTTCCTTCACCGTTAAAGCAAGTGATAATTAATTTTAAATACGCACATGCTTTCGAAAAGACAGAGGTGCATGCCTGGGTTTGAACCCGAGACCTCTGACTTTGCAGTCCAACGGTCTAACCACTAGGCTATCACTGCTTATTAGACTATCTTACCACGACCAAATAAACCGAGTCTTATCTGATGGAAAAGTCAAGAGTCTCCGTAACCGGCGAGCGTGTATGAGACGAACTATGAGAGTCGAGGAAGCCAGAGAGGTATGTAAGGAAAGAACCTGTTGGAACTCTGTACTCTCTGCTTACCCCGCAAGGGATCTGGCGTGAGGTTATAGATAGATAGATAGATAACTATGGATTTATTTAACAGCCAAGAATAATCCGACGACTCAATGGCAAATTTAATTTCAAAGTGATCAGTCGTTTGGGCTGAGCCTCATCATTTTTACATTTTTCAAATATTTTATAGGTTCAAGACCTTTTAGAATGGTGTCAGTCGGTAACTCGTGAGTACAAGTCGTGTCGAGTCACAAACCTGACGACCAGCTTCCGATCTGGACTTGCCTTCTGTGCCATTATACACAGATTCAGACCAGACCTCATGTGAGTAACAAATTACCAGCCTAGTCTCACTCTTTCCCGCCCCTTATTCTATCCCTCCCTCGCTCCACTCGCTTTTCCTCCCCTCTCGTTCCCTTTCCCTTCATTTTTCCCTCTCCCTTTATCTGTTCTCCCCTTCTCACTTTTCCACCCCTCTCTCTTCCTTCCTCCTCTCCCCCGCTATCGCACGCTTCAACTGTTTATTTTAAATTATATTTCTGTCTATGCATTAGTATGTATGTGAATCAAATTTTTAATTGTAGGATCAAACATTTTAAAAATCAATTGCAATTTAATTAATCCTTCTAAGATGGTAGGGTAAATCACCTCCGGAATAACAATGATTTTTGGACTTCAAATGCCTCAGTGCCTTCCGTGACCATCGGTACTTGCACAATTAATTTTTGCCCAACTCTGCCGCTGTATTCTCAGAGACTTCTCGGGTCTACAACCAGACGAGGCGGAGAGGAACCTTCGCGTGGCGCTGGAAGCTAGTGCCAAGCTTGGCATTTCGCAGGTGCTCACAGCTGCAGACGTCTGCTCACGACCCACTCCTGACAGACTCGCGGTAAGTTTTCTACTATACTTTATCCCCCTTGTATTCTGTGTGGATATACGATATTACCAGGTAATAGAACAGCGTAAGTCTTATCTTCTCTATGTATGTTATGGTTATTTAATTTAATTTTATTTTTTTTGGAAAACAGTTCAGTAAAAACATATCTTAACTAATAACATTTTAGTTCTGAGTAATACACATTTAAACTGTTTTCGCATATATGTTCGAAAGCTTGTTTGATACTAAACATAAATTTTTTTATTGTAAAAAAGAGATAATATTAAAAACTAATGAAAAGAATCAACAAAAATGTGTCTATTAAGTTAGTTAAAGAACCATATCGAACCACTTATTTGTTAATATTTGTTTAATTGTGTTCGTATTTGAGAAAAACAGATCTAGAATGAGGATGTCAACCAATTGATTATAAGTGTTTGCTGAACGAGTAAAAATGAGTTTTGTCTGTACTTTGTAGCGCAGTGTGGGATGCATAGAGGGATGGGTTGTCTTAGGTTTCTCTTAGGAACCCGAAGCTTTATCTGAGAAAGGAGATATGGTGAATCTATTTTGGAATTCGCAATTTTCACCAACAAGGAAACGTCAGCAATTTTTCGCCTCTCTTCTAGAGGTAGTATATGATGCTTCTTACATCTCGCTGCATATACTTGTTCATGGCCCCTACACTTATATTGTAAAAATCTAAGTAGTTTTCGTTGGATACATTCGAGTCTATCGATGTAGACGTCATATTGCGGATTCCAAACCTGGGAGCAATACTCGAGGGTACTACGCACATAAGAGCAGTATAGAACTTTAATAACTTTTATACTGGAAAATTGAGAACATGTTCTAAATAAGGCTTGGTTAGCTTTCTTGGCAATGTGATTAATGTGCTTTTCATAGGACAGTTTACAGTCGTGAATAACACAGAAATCACAAATTTCGTCGACCCGTCTGAGTGCATGTTCTGTAAGGGTATATGTGCAATTGGTTGTAATTGGTTTCCGACTGAAGGTTATACTATAACATTTCGATACATTTAGGTCCAATTTATTCAGTTTACACTATTTTTCAAACTTATGAAGATCTTGCTGTAGAAGACGACAATCGTTAAAACATTGTATCTTTTTGAAAATTTTCATATCGTCAGCATACAGCAGAAATTCAGAATGAGAGAAACAGGAACTAATATCATTAATGAAGAGATTAAATAGTAATGGCCCTAACAATGATCCTTGTGGGACGTCTGAAGGGACGATATTCCACCGAGAAGAATAACCATTCACTGCTATAGCCTGTGATCGATTTTTTACATAGGAGCTGAACCATCTAAAAAGATTTCCATGTATTCCAGCTGATAAAAGCTTTTGCAGTAAAATTTTGTGAGTGTGTATTTTTACTGACTACAGAGCTTTTGATCGAATAGGATCAAAAGCTCTGTAGTCAGTAAAAATAGAGTACACCTGCCCACCAGCATCCATACCTGCTGATATATACTCAGTGAATGATAGTAGATTCGACGTGGTTGAACGATTTTTAATAAATCCGTGTTGTTCGGGAATAAAAAAGCTTGATAGGGTGCTGTAAACTTGAGTGTAAACGAGGCGTTCAAGAATTTTTGCGAATAAACATAAATTAGAAATTGGACGATAGTTACTGACCTCGCTTTTGTTACCAGTTATGTATATAGGGGTGATAAAAGCGGACTTCCATAAAGTGGGAACAATACCTTCCTTGATAGATCTCTGAAACAATATAGTGAGGGGCTTAGTCAAGTTTTCAGCACAGGTAAGGATAAATGTGGGATAAATATTATCTGGCCCAGCGCCCTTAGATGCATCTATTGACTGGAGTAGATTATAAATGGAGTCTGGGTTTATTTCTATGTCACTTATGGTACGGACGTAGTTAAAGGATGTCGCATTGTCCTCAGATATTAGATTAGTGTCGCGAGCTGGATCAGAAGAAATAGATAGGTATATCGAGTGAAAATAGGTAGCAAAAAGATCACAAATCTTCTCTCCAGACTCAGCCGATTCTCTATAGGTTATTGTCGAGGGGAGACAATTAGTACTATTTTTATTTGACTTTACAAATGACACTTTAAAAGATATGAGTTATAAAATTGCTGCTGTATTTTCGCTTTCTTTCTTAATAATGAAAAGGTATCGTAATCAGCTACATTACCGTAGATGCGATATTTCTTAAGGAATTTATGTTATAACTATGTATTGACATATATGTCGGCGCTAGGTAGGAGAGGTATGTAAGGAAAGAACCTGTTGGAACTCTGTACTCTCTGCCTACCCCGCAAGGGATCTGGCGTGAGGTTATAGATAGATAGAGAGATAGATAGATAGATGTCGGCGCTTAGGTTTTCTGGATGGCCGTTTCAATGCTGGTAACGGTGAAATATGGATTTATCTTTGTTTTCATAGTCGTCTGCATGGTGACCGGACATAAAGGAAATCTTGAAACTACACTGGGGTCTCGTCTGGTTCACTGATCTTCCTGCGCACAATAGTTGGAGTTAAATATTGTCACATGTAATTAGAGCTGTAGCAAACCGTATGTATTCGGTACCGAGTAACGGGTACGCCATCTAGTACTGAGTACCGAAATGATGCACACGAATGCATTTCGTTACTCGCATTTTTCGTATTTTAGTACTGATGTTAGTTTGATTGATTATTTATACAAACAAATACAACTGTTTCAGTTCGCGCAAGTACCGTTGATGCGTGAATTGGGTATTTACATGAAAACGGTATAACTACAAATAAAAATAAAACAAAACAATTCTTTGATATATATAAAATTTGAGAATAAAATTTAAAATCAATTCAGACGAATAATTTTTAGATCAATAAAAATGGTCTAAAATTGTATAAAAGTCACGTGACGTGAAACGCAATATGATTGGGATGACGTCATTGTGCATATTTCCAGCGCGTAATTTGAATTCATAGCAAGTCTGGTTCAAATTACGGTAAAGTGGTAAAGTTAGAAGATGCACCTTACGCAGCTAGGTATGTAATGTATAAGTATGTTTATTATAAAGTACGAACGACGCGACGTCAACGTCATACCGTACGCAATACGCAACACGACTCGATGCGATGCTCTATGTTATTACGTCTCAAAAGTATCGAGTAACGTAGCGATACGATAGTAACGAGTACTGATTGTTATAGTAACGAATACATACGGGTACGCTATTTTTCGTTACTTTTACACCTCTACATGGAATACAGTGAGGTTAGCTGCTTCGCGATACGTTCGACCGCTTGCCCTGTTGCCAATCGAATAACAACGCAGTGCCGTTCGCAATTTTTTATCGTTATCTGACAAGTGTCATCTGTCATCGCTTCACAACTAAACACTCGAGCAATAATTAAAAGCATAGAGTATGTCTATGACAAGATTAAAAGTTTACTAAAATGAAAATAAACGCTCGTCATTTTATAAACTGTGATTTTCAAATAACAGGATACGACATATACTACTTTTTCGTACTGACTGACTGACTGCTCCGTTAGTCTAGTGGCAAAGCGCATCGCTTTATGCGCGGACAAATGTAGTATTTCTAATGAAACACTTCCCAGTATGAGTCCGGAGTCTGGAATTGTGCCCGGTATATGGCAATCGGCTCGCCCCTGTTACATGGGACCTAACATTGTCGGCGAAAAGTGGGTGTACTCAGTGCACCTCTGAACTCCCTCTTGGGGAATATAGGCGTGTAGGAGGGGAGTTAGGTACGGAGACGGCGACGGCTTCGATTAGCGGATTCCTATGATTGGACGCGTTCGTGAAATATTGGGTTGTCGCCTTTCTAATAAAGGTGCGAATAGGTCCGGGACCGAGATCGGAATGGAACTTAGATGGGTCGATGATATGGTTAAGTGCGTGGGACGGACCTGGCCAAGATTGTCTCAGGATAGGGATATATGTGGCTTGGTTGATGCAGTGGATGAAATGAACTAGAAGTGATGGTAATGATATTCAAATGTTTGATTGACCCGTCGATATGTTTCTTTTAAGATTCGTTAATTATTTCAGATAATGACATACCTATTCCAACTGCGAGCGCATTTTACTGGCAACGAATTGCAAGTGGAACAATTGGGTGAGTATTATCTTCATGGTTATTTCTAAGTCAACGTCAGGCGAGCCGCCAACGCTCTTGGGCTCTAAGTCTGCTATTGTTTACTTGTTTTGTAATTATGACATGCTACAAAAAACGTTAAATTACAATTGTGGCAAAAGTCGGCAATTGTTTAAACTGGTACCTACGAGTATGGAAAACCATAAGTATTATTGATAGGTACCATAAGAATTAGAAAGCATTGAATGAGTAGATTAAAAACTGTCAAAACTAACAATTATTATGTCAATGAATAAAAATTTAATTAAAATTGCAATAACGGACTTGGGGCTCTGAATACTAGTTTTATTTACACAGAGACTGAATATTGACTGAATTTTGACTGAATGGACTCACATTTGGTGTGTTGCTTTAAGCATGGTGGTGGTGATGATAATGACAGTAGAGATAACGGTGATGATTGTGTTGATAATGGTAGTCATGTTGGTGATGATGATGATGGTAATCGTGAAGATGACGATAACGGTGGTTATAGTGATGATAACGGTGATGATCGTGTTAATGGTAGTCATGGTGGTGGTGATGATGATGGTAATCGTGAAGATGACGATAACGGTGGTTATGGTGATGATAACGGTGATGATCGTGTTGTTAATGGTAGTCATGGTGGTGATGATGATGATGATCGTAATAGTGAGAATGATGATAATGGTTGTTATGGTGATGATAACGGTGATGATCGTGTTGTTAATAGTAGTCATGGTGGTGATGGTGATGGTGGTAATCGTGAAGATGACGATAAAGGTGGTTATGGTGATGATAACGGTGATAATTATGATCATGGTTGTGATGGTGATGTTGTTAATGATGATCTTGTTGATGATATTGCCAGGTAACGATGAGACGGAGTCGTCGTACCTGGTGGGTCGACACGACACGGACGACTCGCTGCCCCAGGAGTTGTTCAGCCGGGAGATCAGCACCAGGAGATCCAGAAACATGAACGACAGACCAAGACCTGTGTGAGTATTATATATCATAAACGCCTAGAGAGGACAGTAATCAAAGAACATATTGGACCTCTGTACTCTCTGCCCGGGATTTGGCGTTATGATATAGATACATAATTTACCTATTGATCTGGCACCAGATCGAAATGCAGATTGTACTCAGAAGATCCAGCGGGAAACTCAGCAGATATGTCTTATTTTTAAGTCTTGCTTCTCTCTCTTACGAATAAAGGACGGCTTGGTCCAGTAGTTCAAAGTTTAAGTCATAGTAGATTGGGTAGTTGCGGACAAATCTTTGCGTGACCCACAAATATTTGTTTCGGCCTGGGTTTGTTTGTTTGGGCATGTGAATTTCATTTTCATAAACGCACCCAAAATACAGAAATAAAGGGGTTATTGTGTGTAAAGTGTGGTACTACTTTTTTATAACAAAGAATTCCATAATCCATCTATATCATCGCGACAGATCCCTTGCGGGGTAGGCAGAGATTACAATGTTCCTATAGTTAAATCAGCTCTATAAAGGACATTATTCTGCGCCCATACATAATTAGTCCCAGAAGCAACAGCAACGAAAAAAAATATTGTGCGTCTCGGGACGCCCGACAGAAGTGATAACTTAAACTAGCGCTGTGGGTTAGAGTGAGAGAGGAAGAGCCTGCCTACTGCTGCCGTATGCGTGAGAGAAAGGGAAGAACGTTGTGGGTTAGAGTGAGAGAGGAAGAGCCTGCCTACCGCTGCTGTATCCGTGAGAGAAAGGGAAGAGCGTTGTGGGTTAGAGTGAGAGAGGAAGAGCCTGCCTACCGCTGCCGTATGCGTGAGAGAAAGGGAAGAGCGCTGTGGGTTAGAGTGAGAGAGGAAGAGCCCGCCTACCGCTGACGTATGCGTGAGAGAAAGGGAAGAGCGCTGTGGGTTAGAGTGAGAGAGGAAGAGCCTGCCTACCGCTGACGTATGCGTGAGAGAAAGGGAAGAGGGCTGTGAGTTAGAGTGAGAGAGGAAGAGCCTGCCTACCGCTGCCGTATGCGTGAGAGAAAGAGAAGAGCGCTGTGGGTTAGAGTGAGAGAGGAAGAGCCTGCCTACCGCTGACGTATGCGTGAGAGAAAGGGAAGAGGGCTGTGGGTTAGAGTGAGAGAGGAAGAGCCTGCCTACCGCTGACGTATGCGTGAAAGAAAGGGAAGCCAGACAGACTGGCGCCGTTACGCGTTACGTTACAAAGTGATTTACCCTCCCATAAGAAGTTATCACTTCAAAAATACTTGTATGATTTCACATCACCCATAAGGGAACTTAAGGCATTTATTTTTGAACGGACAAGCGGAGGAAGCGCAATATTGCACAAAAAGTATTAGATTTTGAGGTTATAATTCAGTAGCCATTAATACATATAAGCTTATATTGTGTGTTGACATTCAGTTAATATGTCGGCGACTTCGATATAAGTACTAAGAATACTTTGAAATTTTCGTTTTAGATTTTAATTTGTCCGTTAGATATGGATATTTGCCATTATTTTAATAAAATATATAAATAATGATGGCATGGGTCAAATGTTTGTTGGTTTTGGAGCAATTTTCGACAATGTTCTTTCGCGAGAATACATAACAACCTTTCTTTATCTTCTAGGTCTCAAGATTCCCAAGAGTCAAGGCACTCCCAAGAGCGAGCCACGCCGGACAAGAGTTCTCCTGGCATACGCGATGTACGCGATGTACGTGACTTGTTGGTGGCGCAGTCCAAGTCATTCTTAGGAAAAGTATTGTCTCCTCATGCACACGCCAAGCCAACTGCTAACTGGTTCGCAGACCCGCCTTCGGTACAGGAGGTAACTATAAACTACACTCATACAAGGATATTTTGTCCCGTGGCCAAAATCGGAACTAACGCAGTCATCAAGTGAAATGTCACTTCAGGACGGTCGCAGAGTTGTGGCTTGCTATGGAATTTACGTCTTTTCTACAAGCTTTTATTTAATTAGTAACTGTGCGGACCCTAATAATAATATTAGCACTGCTAAGCAACTGTCCCACCGTTGGGCACGGGCTCCCTCTCAAACTGAGAGGGTTTAGGCCATAGTCCACCACGCTGGCCCAGTGCGGGTTGGCGAACTTCATACACCTTCGACAAACTCTTAGGCATGCAGGTTTCCTAACGATGTTTACCTTCGCCGTTAAAGCAAGTGATATATTTTTTTTTAATACGCACATTCTCTGCGTGCGTGTCAGTGTTTGAACCCGAGACCTCTGACTTTGCAGTCCAACGGTCTAACCACTAGGCTATCTTTGCTACTGTGCGGACCTACCTGTTAAAATATTACTCTGGAAAATTTTACTCAATGATAACGCCTATTTAACATCAACGCCCCCCTGTCACTGTCTTCCACGGGCCAAAGATCTTAGTCACACTATTGAGTAACTAATTCGATATGCCCCACGAACAAAGAACGAACAAATTACTTGTTAATAATTGTTGTAATTGTTTCTGGCCTTTTTATAAATTTATATTTATTTTTTGAAAGGGAAGAAAGCAGAACGAATGTAAGGATTGTGGTTGGTAACGATGTGCTGGAGCAAGTGAATGAGTTTGTATATCTTGGATGCGCCTTCAGTAAGGATGGAAAATACACCGCTGACATAGAAAGAAGAGTGAGTGCAGGGAACAGAGTGAATGGTGCGATGGGAAAGCTACTCGGGAGCCGGCACTTAAGCCATAAGGCGCAGCTGGCCATACATAACGGAGTTCTTGTCCCAACGCTGTTATATGGTAGCGAGAGCTGGGTATGTAAGAAGGAGAATGAAAGTAGGATAAATGCGGTAGAAATGCGAGCTCTGCGGAAGATGTGCGGAGTGAAGCTGACCGACCGCATTAGCAACAGCATAGTAAGACAGCGAGTAGGTATGAAAGATAGTATCGGTGTAAAGATAAGAAAGGGCATGCTCCGTTGGTTCGGGCATATAGAAAGAATGCCAGAGGAAAGAATGACAAAACAGATATACAATGTGAAAGTGGAAGGATGCAGGTACCGGGGAAGACCTAGACTATCTTACCACGACCAAATAAACCGAGTCTTATCTGATGGAAAAGTCAAGAGTCTCCGTAACCGGCGAGCGTGTATGAGACGAACTATGAGAGTCGAGGAAGCCAGAGAGGTATGTAAGGAAAGAACCTGTTGGAACTCTGTACTCTCTGCCTACCCCGCAAGGGATCTGGCGTGAGGATATAGATAGATAGATAGATATTTATTTTTAACTTTAATTTTTGTTTATCTTAGGCTAGTTTTTATATTACATTTATGCATGTTGTTTCACGCCTATTATTGGCGAGTGGGCAAGCATTAGTTGAGATTAAATATTTTTTATACGCCTATTAGCTGTTGGTGTGCCAATAAATAAAAAAAAAACTCTAACCCAGTATTAACATTTGCCATAAATATCGTTATCGACGGGCGCGAATTTGCAAATGCTATAATATCCCTGTTGCACATTTTTTTGAATTTTCGTACCGTCTTCGACTCGGTTGATGAATTTTGAGAGATTTGATATTTTACGCCAATATCATTTTTAAAATTTATGACATTGAAATTAAATCGTAAATGAATTTTGAACACTTTTAATTACGAGATCGACCTTCGGATTACACTAGATTGATTGATTTCTTTACATTCTAGACGGGAGGTTATGAGACAAATGTTTCTTTTTTATTTTAGCCTCCGCCAGCACGTCCTGAGAAGCTGATGACTCGCAAAGAGTTGACGGATCCCTTCGGTTCTGATGATGAGGAGGAACAAGAGACGGTACCTGCAACACAACCAGCACAGACCAACGGCAATACTGAAAATGGTGAGTGGGAACGTTTTCAAAAGATGTGTGAAATAATGCGCTGAAAAATCGTTAATAAGCTTACCGCCTTGTCACATTGGACCACACCATTAAACATAACATAAAAAAAGAAAAAGAAAAGAAGAAGAAAAGCATAACTAAAAAACCGGGAAGCCTGCCACGTTTCTTGCCGGATCTTGTCAGTGGAGAACGCGTTCCGATCCAGATGTAGATTAGTAGCTAGATTTAATAAAAAAATAAAATTTGTAAATGCCCCTGCAGGGTTTATATAACATTAATGATTTCAATTAATTAATAAATTAATTTACTATTAATTTCCACAGCAAAACCAGACCATAAACCACCAACAATAGAACCGGCAACCACCGACCCGTTAACGCAACCGGAGCAACCGGTTGACCGGCAACCACAAATAACCGATAATGGCCAGCAACCAAAACCTACATCGCCGGAACTACCAAAACCAACGCAGGTTAGTTTCATAGTGTGTGTAGGTCATGGCTTATGTTATGTAGGTACGCTGTGTAGATTTTTGTAGTGTTATGTAGTTTTTGGGTGAAAAAATATTAATGTGGAATTTCTAAGTGTTGTTTTTTATAAAGTAATTTTGAACAGAGGGCTCACTTATAGACAGTGTCCTTTTAAGCGCATGAGGAGCACCATTAAAATTGATCACTTCTTTAAAAAACTAAAGAATTTCCACGTTTTCAAATAGCTACTTCTTAACATTGTCCCATTTTCAAATGACAACTTTTGAAATAACTACTTTTTAAATGATCACTTTTACAAATGACCACTTCTTGAAATTGCCACTATGTTAAATTAATACTCCATAAACTTTCCACCTTTTTAAAATTATCCCTTCATTAACATACCACTTTTTAAAATGTACTTTTCATATCTTTCCACTTTTTTAAATAACCCTTCTTTAAAAGACCACTTCTTCAATGACCACTTTTAAAAATTACCACTTTTACAAATGACCACTTCTTTAACGGGCCACTTTCGAATGACCGCTTTTTTAATTATCACTTTTTCAAATGACCACTTCTTAAAGCGACCACTTTTTAAAATTATTACTCTTTTAACTGACTACTTACTAATACCAATTAATAAGCGATTGTACAAACAAGCTCTGAAATATACTGAACCTTATTAAATGTTCTTATTTCAACATATCGCCAGCAATGCAGCAGCAAGGTCCCAATGTAGTAGGAAGCAAACCTTTAAGGATTCGATTTCGGACTACAGACTGTGACTACGAATTTATCGATTAAAAGAAATTAAACTAAAGTACGGAGTGATTCCTCTGTATCAATACTTTGTTGTATGCGTTTTATTTGATAATTTACAACGCTATGAAATTCCTTAGCCTATGTTTGATTAATGTAGGATTCATACATGGTACATACATTACGTAACGTCCGTTTTGACGAAGGATTAGTCGGCTCGAAGTACCATATGCCCTGCTTAAGTTTGATATGTTTTTAATACACGAGAATCCCCTAAAACAATCAACACATCAAATATTCAACCTAACTGTAGAAGAATCTTACTCCATACTTAATTAATACTTAAGTGGCGCTTATTTTGAATTTCTGGCATATTGAGTGATTATGTGCGATGTGCAAGAGAAGACTTCTTAAGTAATTGCTTGTAAGGAATCGTCCATTATTTTCGAGAGTCTCGAAAGTCAAAAAACTCTGAAAAATTCACGAAATATCACAAAGGGGGAAGGGGGGGGCTGTTTAGTGAGATATCACATTTTTTTTGTTGGATGTGGGATTTCTAAACTGAAAAGCGGCGCGTGACCATGACTCGCCTTGAAAATTTTTTTAAGTAACGGGGGGGTAAAGTATCGGGGAAGGGGGGGGCACTTTAGGCTCAACTCTCGTAACACCAGGGAGGGGGTTAGAAAGCTAAAAACATCACGTGATTAATGGACGACCCCTAACACACGTTAGATTGCATACGCTCTAGATCGCCGATTGCTAGCCACAACGTGATACGTTCGAGTGCTAATTATTATAGTTCAAAAAATATGCTTTTATGTGTACTCAGGTACTGTTTATACAACTACAGAAAATAGGCTTATTATTATTATCTGTGACAACACATATATCCCCACTATAGTATTTTTCATGTGAGATGGGTACTGCGACAGTTATAAGTGTCAAAGAAAATTATACTTAATAAGACTACTTAATAAGAGGTATGACCCGTCTCTATACGTATGTTTTTATGCCTTAACACTCTCTCTCTCTCTCTCTCTCCTTGGCAATTATATTCCCATCTGATGGTGGGGTCTGCCTTCTTAATTTTTTTCTTCCACTTTGCTCTGTCGGATGTATCGTGTTCGGAGGCATTGCAGATACACAGGTCTTTCTTGACCACATCTGCCCATCTTGTTTTTGGCCGTCCTCTGGGTCTGGGCCCTGATAGGTTTAGATTTGCCGTAATATTACCCACTATTTGCCTTAACACTATTGAATTAAATATTGATTTCGTTTGGCCAATAGAACTGTCACTACCCATCCTATGTGAAAAATAATATAACCACGCGGTCATCAAGTCGCGCTTTTTTCGTTTTAAAATAGTTTCTCTGGTACATAACTACTCAATGTTCCAAGACGATTTTTTTCCTTCAAATATTTCTTATCGGGAAGTTAAAACTTGCCGTGATTGAGATTATAACATGTTTTAAAATTAACAAATAAAATAATTTTATTGTTTGTTTTAAGTATTTTAGATATATAATTAGCAATAACAGCTACGGTTTATTCGTGATACCATTCATTTGTTTGTGTGTGTTGGCTGCGTTAAGAATGTTGTTTTGTCTCGCTCTATCATATAATGTCAAAGAGAGAAAGTAAAGTATACGCCTGTCTGCCGTTATACAGGAAGTTTTAAGAGTCATCTGTCTATCATCACGCTTGATACTTTATGGGGTAATTTTAATATAATTTTCCCAGTAAGGGTAACAGAGGTGCACAGTGTACACACTCATTTCGTCGACGATTTTAGAGGCCATCTATACTAATATTATAAAGAGGAAAGATTTGTATTTTTAACCGACTTCAAAAAGGAGGAGTTTCTATGTTCGGTTGTATGTATGTTTTTTTTTTATGTATGTTCAGCGATATTTCCGTCAATTGTGGACCGATTTTGATGATTTTTTTTGCATTGGGTTCAGTATAGCTCGGCGGTGGTCCCATTTTAATTTCATTGGTATAGGACTTTGGACTTAGAAGATACACCAGGGAACTCCTTAACGACAGCAATAGGCATGTGTAAATTGAGATATTATGGATATTACGTCTATCCTACAGGTACCCTACTATAGAACTAAGCAGTATATTAGCCAACTTCAAAAAGGAGGTTCATAATTCATCCTTTTTTATAACTGCTTTGCTTATGAACCGATTTTGATGATTCTTTTTGCATTTGGTTCAGTAAAGTTTTGAGGTGGTCGTATTTTATTGTTAGTGGTATTGGACCTTGGACTTTCAAGATACAAGAGGGAACTCCTTAACGGCGAACAGCACGAATGTATAGATTCCGTTATTATAGTCATTATATTAATCCTGTAGGTACCTTACTTTGCAACTTAGCAAAATAATATAATATCGGTATATAAATATTACTAAATAATTCACTGGTCACTTAAAATTGTAAAATAAAAATCTTTTAAAAAAAAGGTAAACCGACTTCAAAAAGCAAAAAATAAATATTTGAAGTCGGTGCCAAGTAACCGACTGCACCAACCAGCACCGACTTCAAATATTTATTTTTTGCTTTTTGAAGTCGGTTTATTGTAACGATTTTTTGTAACGAATAAACTCAAAAACTACTGGGTCGATTTCAAAAATTCTTTCACCACTAGAAAGCTACCTTATCCAGAAGTAACATAGGGTATATATAACATAGACCCGGTAGGTGGCGCTGTTTTCAACCTGGCACCAAGTCGCGGGAAACTGCTAGTGTTTTAGAATTGGGGGCGAGTCTCATAACTGTTGTTGGGACTTCGTAATATTGTCAGCAGCTGTTTGGGAATCTGGAATTGTGCCCGGTATAATGGTAATGGTAATATGAACCTAACATACTCGGCGAAAAGTGGGTGTACATAGGGACCTTGGCCATTCTCGCTTGGGAAATATAGACGTAACAGTATTTTTGCTATGCTACAAATGCTAGGTCATTTGAACCTAGGACCTCAGAATAGTCGGAGACTAACGAAGCTTAGTATTAAAATAAATCTATATCATCACTCCAAATCTTTTGTCAAAGCCAACATTCAACATTCATGCGTAGTCAAAACACACAATATCATCATGACATATCTCATATCGTAAACAACATCAAATAAAAAAATACCATCATTTCTTTCCATTGGCCCATCGACATCGCTTGCCTGTGTTCAAACGCTTGCGATTGGACGACGCTAAATAACAACGCTTCGCTATTGGACGGAATATGTCGATGCTTGCGTCTGATTGGTCGGTAACGACAGCAATTGTTGTCGCGTCACGACGAGCTGAAGGAGCGTGCGAGACAGCTATTAGAAGCGACGAAGAAAGAAGCGAGAGAGAAGAGTAAGAGACAGAACTCTAAGGAAAAAGAGGAAGGAAATAAAGAAATTAATGGACATAGGAATGGAGATGTTAGTCCTAAAAAGGTAAGTATAAAGCAATGACGTAATATATATGAATATGAAATCTTTGTCTCTGGCAGTGGCGTGCATTGTATATAGGCATTCCAGCAGTGCTTACCTACGGATAATATACTGGAAACTCAAACTTTCCACAGAATTAGTAATTCTTTCATGGGACAATGTAGATACCCGCAACATGCCTATCAATAAGTTTAAAAAGCCAATCAAAACTAGACTGTGTAAGAAAGTGTATCACAAAATTTCGGAAAAGGATTCCGGTTTCCGATCTCGGCCTCAAACCTATTCGCGCCTTTATTAAAAGGCGACAACCCGATATTTCGCGAACGCGTCCAATCATAGGAATCTTCTAATCGTAGCCGCCGCCGACTACGAACCTAACCCCCCTCCTATCAGCCGCTACCGCCGTCCGCGGCAGTTTCTCACCGACCCTCCCGATGCCCTTACATCCCTTCTTTCGGATACAGATACCGCACACAGGATCAGACACCGACCTCGCCGGCGAGCTCGAAAAATCACTTGCCCGCCAGCCGGTGCAGCGCACCACGGCGAGACACATAGTATACGCCGTTCCTCTTTGAGGCGCCCCTGAGCTAGTTGCCCCCTTGCCCTTCTGACGAGAGCGTAGTGGTTGCACGCTCGCCCTCTTGTCCGGAGGAGGTGTAAAGTCCCCGCGACCAATAGCGTAATTCATTCACACACATACACAAAAGGATTCCGGATGGACCAGTCCACACAAGCAGCACCCGTTCACGAGTATGAATACTGGAACAGCCAACGACCATTTTGGAAGGTGGCATACATATATATATATATTTTTTTTTTAAATAAACCTAGCCCCACACTAGAATTTATTCCTGTATCGTGGGTGCATTTACAAACATGTAAATTCACATACACAAATACCCAGACCGGAACAAATAATTGTGGATCACACAAAGATTTGTCCCGTGCGGGAATCGAACCCGCGACTATTAGAGACAGTGGGCGGAGCGGCTTAAGCTCTTAACCACTGCGTTTAATCGTCCGTCTATTTTGTATAATTATTATTTATTACACTTAAGTAGGTATGATGATTGGTATTGTTTCATTTATATTGTTAGATTTGAAAGTAGTGCAACTTCTCAACTTCTTAGAGGAAGAATTCTTATGAGATAGGCACTGCTTAATTGCCAATATGAAATGCATGCCACTGGTCTCTGGGAATAATTTATTTTTATAGGCCTTTTCAAAGGCCATCTTTTGCTATAGTTAGCAGTGCATTTTCGGTTTAAAAACTATATAAAGCTCGTGAGCTGCAGTATGACCGAGCGCCATTTTAACGTCCCGACACTGGCGCGGTAGTTAGGGCATGCCCATATGTATTACGTCATACAATTGTCCCGCTACCCGCGTTGCTGGTGACGTCAGACGAAGTTGACCGACGTTGGGCAACGTCGCCCGAGGTCGCTCGACTTGAGAGAGACCTAGTTAGTTTAGGGTATTATGACAAACAAGCAGTTTTTTTAATCTTACTTTCTATAAGAAAGGGACAGAGCTATAAATTGCGTGTATTCACGTCTCTATCTGAACCGAAGTAAGATTACAATAATAGTGCTAAATAAATTGTAATATTATATAAATATAAACATATTATAAAATAATATTCATAGAATTTTCAAGGCAATGGCTGATGGTCCAAATTAATTTATGTTTTAAAAACCATATTAAAGAACTTTTTATATTGATTACACATGGTGCGTATAGTATATTTCAATCAAAATTAAAACAACCATCACCATTTTAAGTGTTTTAGTTGTGATTGCAATCTATAACAAGTGTAATATGAAAGCGACATTATTACCGAAGACATCTAAATTAAAATCCTGTTAGCGAAAAATCTTCGTTTTTATGTTGAATGAAAAAAGTTTCAAGTTGATTGAAATATACTATGCGCACCACGTTTAATAAATATAAAAAGTTATTTGTTATGGTTTGTAAAACATAAATTATTTTGGGCCATTAATTAGTCTTTGAAAATTCTATGAATATTATTTTATAATATTAATTTATGTTGCTTTATTTCAGCCCATGACAGAAGAGGAAAGACAAGCGATGTTGCGGGAGAGAGCGAGAAAGCTAATAGCTGATGCGAGAGCTGGTATCGTGAGGTAAGTATTAAAAAAACGAAAAAATTGTTGATACTGCACAAAGTTTGTCAAAGCTTCAGATTTGGTTCTTTTCTCAAACTTCTGATGATAGACCTCTTTCTTTCATAATTACAAGTGAGAGAGATTAGATCATACGTCCAGTACGCGGAGTCAGTGCGGTCTGGTGGATGCAGGTTTGTGGACATCAAGTGGTAATCGGAACCAACGTTTAATGTGGTTTCCACACCACAGAAACGGAAATACAGGAATGCCACAAATGGTTACCTACCTCAGACTAACCAAACCCAGTCCCGCACACAACCACAAACCCAGCTACAAACGCCTCCGGAGATGCCTTAAAATGGCAATTCCACAAACCACACAAGCCATGGATTAGTACATGCCGCGTCCCGAGAAGCTTGGTGTCAATTCTGCTTAACTAGATTTGTCACTTTTAACTACATCTTTAGGAACAAGGAAGTATAAATAACTGAAAACTCCGTTGTTCTCCTCTCTTTCAATGTAAAATTATTAGATACTTCAACATAACATCGATATTATCTCAAATAAGATGAAAAGCAATATTTCTTACCTATTACCTTTTGTTTCTTTCCAAGTCCTACGTCACCGCTATCGCCGTCTCGGAACTCGCGCACTGGCACAGTGGAGATAATCAGCAAACAGTCTGTGATGGACGAAATAGCCGCAGGTAAGTGTTGCAAGGATTCTCTTGAAAATTGTACTTTATAACTGTAATATTAGAGTACAAATTAGAATGTAACGTTTATTGTTGTTAGGTATGTCGGATAAGACAAGGGATGAGTCAAAAATCTCCGTAACCGGCGAGTGTGTAACAAACTATGAGAGTGGAGCAAGTCAGACAGGTCTGCGAGAAAAGCACCTGTTGAAACTCATTACTCTCTGCCTACCCCGCAAGGGATCTGGCGTGATGATATAAGTCGTATATAATTAATCGAAACATAGTTTATACAGACTACAGCAAAGCTTTTGACTGGATAGATCACATTATCTGACGTAAATGACTCTCAATACGTACCTAAAGGAGACCTGTTTCGATGGTTCACATCCTACATATAAAATCGTTGTCAAACAGTTGTTCTTATTGCTTCTATTAGTTGGTATTTTTAATACCATTCGGGGTCCCTGAAGGCTAATTGTTAGGACCATTACTTGTTCCAGTATTTATTCATGATGGCCATTATACTGATGATAATAATAATGAGGTGATAAAGTTAGTGATGATTATTATGTTGTCTTACTATATATTTAAGACCATTAAGGCATAGTCAAGTACTTTTTAATTTTCTGTTCATATTGTATTTTTAACAACATCTATCTATCTCTATCATCGCGCAGATCCCTTGCGGGGTAGGAGCATAATACTATAACATACAAGGTGTAACGTAAGATCTGAAAGTAATTTGTTCTAAATCGGTAATTGAATCGATTCCAAGATTTTTAATGTATATTATATTTTTGTATATCTTGGATGCGCCTTCAGTAAGAATGGGAAATACACCGCTGACATAGAGAGAAGAGTGAGTGCAGGGAACAGAGTGAATGGTGCGATGGGAAAGCTACTCGGGAGCCGGCACTTAAGCCATAAGGCGCAGCTGGACATACATAACGGAGTTCTTGTCCCAACGCTGTTATATGGTAGCGAGAGCTGGGTATGTAAGAAGGAGAATGAAAGTAGGATAAATGCGGTAGAAAAGCGAGCTCTGCGGAAGATGTGCGGAGTGAAGCTGACCGACCGCATTAGCAACAGCATAGTAAGACAGCGAGTAGGTATGAAAGATAGTATTGGTGTAAAGATGAGAAAGGGCATGCTCCGTTGGTTCGGGCATATAGAAAGAATGCCAGAGGAAAGAATGACAAAACAGATATACAATGTGAAAGTGGAAGGATGCAGGTACCGGGGAAGACCTAGACTATCTTACCCGACCAAATAAACCGAGTCTTATCTGATGGAAAAGTCAAGAGTCTCCGTAACCGGCGAGCGTGTATGAGACGAACTATGAGAGTCGAGGAAGCCAGAGAGGTATGTAAGGAAAGAACCTGTTGGAACTCTGTACTCTCTGCCTACCCCGCAAGGGATCTGGCGTGAGGTTATAGATAGATAGATAGATAGATAGATAGATAGATTATATTTTTTTTTGAAATTTGTAATATATGGTGATACTACTTCAGTGCATTTTGACAAACAAAATTTATTCTTAATTCAAAGCAATACAGATATTACAAATGCAGTACACGTACAAGTTTAGTTGTTAATTGAGGTATTAAAGTGCTTAAAAAAGGGAGAAACCTTCAAGTTAGAAAATTTGGTTTAGTGTTGAATTTGTGAAGCAATTATCTAATCGGGGTGTCTGAGGTCTTGCATTATTTGAGATACACCTTGTATATTTAAAACAACATATTTTCTAATATTTTGTATTAGGCCAGTGCCTTCACACAACAGAGGGTCGATAAGGGGTCATTGAATGATGATGATGATTACGATGATGATGTTTGTATAATGGCAACAGCGGGTGGCGTGGAACAGCTGGACGCGTTGCTGGCGCGAGCTGATTCCGTACCCTCGAGTCCTGGCTCCCGGAAGAGTTCCGTGAGCCCCGACAGATCTGGTAAGTGCAGTACATTTTCTGTCAAACGATATGAATATCGTGGATTGCACTATGATCGAGTATGTTTTGGCACTAGCTCGTTGTTTTCGTAGTTATGGCATGTCCATATATATAGTTATTATTATTATGTATCTCGCTAAGATTCACGGGCTTTACCCGGACCTTTGAATGGCTTGCATGGGGACATGGGTCCAACACGTAGAGGCCCTTTGCGAGAAGTTAATGTTATGTAGGCCACCTGCTGAGATCACTTGCTGAAAATGAAGAAACATAACCAGCGAACTGACCCCGGCAGGTGCAAGGACTATTGTAAATTATGGAAAGAAAACAAGGGCAATATAAATGAGGTTTGATGGACAAAAACTGGACTACTTCAAAGGGGACGGACACCGGCCATAATTAGTGGTACCTAATTACCCGTGGCCGGCGGTGACTCGCCGCATACTAGATGGGCCCTCAAACGGTCGCCCTAGGACAACTGAGGGCAACACCGGTGTGAGCGGCTCAGGGATGTAGAGAGGTGTGCTGCTCTTTCTCCGAAGTTACTCGCGGCGTTATGCCCTTTAACTTCCACCCCTGGAGTACATCGACGTAGGACCGCATTATCTTCCTACGTCGATATAGCTCTCACGGCTCCTCTCTGGACGGCCAATTAGCCAGAGCCGAGAGTCCTGCGGGCACCCTTCGGTTTCCACTCGACCCACGAAGACACGCCGAGTTGGGGGCACTGACCGACTCTCTGAAGCACTCGGGTCCGTGGTGTCGTTACTCACCAACAGCTCGCCACAAGCTGCCCTGCGGGCTTATTATTATTATTATAGAATGGTCAGCAGCGGTAAATAATGAACATCGGCTAAAGAGGGAGAATATTGGATCTTCAGGAGGACCAAAGTCACTGACACAGCACTCAGAATTGTTAAACTTAATTCGTAGTGGGTGGGGCACATCGCTTGTAGAACTGATGGCCGTTAGTGCAGAAAGGTTCTAGAACCAAAGTCACTGACACAGCACTCAGAATTGTTAAACTAAAGTCGTAGTGGGCGGTGCACATCGCTTGTAGAACTGATGGCCGTTAGTGCAGAAAGGTTCTAGAACCAAAGTCACTGACACAACACTCAGAATTGTTAAACTTAAGTCGTAGTGGGCGGTGCACATCGCTTGTAGAACTGATGGCCGTTAGTGCAGAAAGGTTCTAGAACCAAAGTCACTGACACAGCACTCAGAATTGTTAAACTTAAGTCGTAGTGGGTGGGGCATATCGCTTGTAGAACTGATGGCCGTTAGTGCAGAAAGGTTCTAGAATCAAAGTCACTGACACAGCACTCAGAATTGTTAACTCCGTTGCAAGACGTGCGACCGTTCATACCTGTTATTTTTTTTGCTCCGATAAAAAAAAAACAAAAAGTGGTAAACATTTCTCAATTTGTTAATTAAAATATATCTGTAGATAGAGGACAAAATTTACTATACATCTGTGTTTTTAGATTTAAAAAGTGTTAAGTGGGTCAAAAGTTATCAACAAAAACAGTTCGGAAAAAACTCGTTAAAACCAGTGAACAACAGTGTAAAAAAAAATCAAACAATAGACTCATTAGCAGTGGAATGGCGTCATCTTATGTTACGAATGTTTACTAGAATGGGCTACTAACATTCGCCACATAGGAAAGTAACCTACTGGCCTGGTGGTGTTAATAGGCGCACGGACACGCAGAGTCTTCAGGATCAAGCCTGATGAAAAAGATTTGCTTTTTGTGAATTTATAAAATTGTTAATTTAATTACAATAAAATTGAAGCAATATGCCCAGAGTTAATCGCTCACCGCCAATCAGTGCATTTGCTTCGCCAGCCCCAACACACGCGCTTTCGACACCCGATATGTCAGAGTCACAATACGAAGAATTCGATACCTATAATCTTTCTACTAGGTCTAAACGACCACGTACCGATTCCTCACCTAATAGTAATGACTTCAAATCATTCAAAAAAGAATTCATGGGCTTACTATCAACGTGGAAGACAGACCAAGATGCCATACTAAGCCGATTGGCGAACGATATCGCCGAAGTGAAACAACAAAATACACTCATACAGAAATCGTACTCTGAGATTGAAAGATCTATGGAGTTTATAAATAAAAATTATGAGGACATAAAATCGGAGGTCTGTAAATTGCAATTTGAACGACAAAAACAACAAAATTATATTCTTCACTTGGAGTCTCAGTTAAATGACTTGAAACAAAGTTACAGATCTTCCAGTATAGAAATTAGAAATGTCCCGCACTCGGAAAATGAAAGCTCTGAAGACATTATGATGGTGGTCATGAATACATGCAAAGCTCTCCAGATAAAGCTAGATCCCAGTGAAATCAGGGATATCTATCGTTTACCGGGTAAACCCGAGTCAAATAGGCCTATAATTACAGAATTTATGACTGTTCCGAAGAAAAATATGGTCCTAAGGAGTGTTAAAAATTACAATAAAAACCGCTCTGTGTCCGACAAACTAAACACGGCGACAATTGGTCTACAAGGAAACCGCTCACCTATATACGTTGCGGAATACTTGCCTCAAACATTGCGTAAACTTTTTCACCAAGCAAGGGCTTTTGCGAAATCACATAATTATAAACATTGCTGGTCTACGAATGGGCGAATTTTTCTACGCAGGACTGATGGAGATAAACACATCCAGATCAAATCAAGTGAATGTTTTTCCGCGCTGCTCCAAAAGAATTGAACGATCCTTGTTTTTGTTTTCATTTAATATTTGTCAAACTCTTTCGTCATCAAAATTATTACTTTACAATTTACTTTGCATGTTTATAAGTTATTTTTTGTCTCTCTATATTAAATTACATGGAATGACACTATATATTAATCATATTTTTAGTTACGTTTTTCTTACACAAATGTCTAAAATCAGATATTACAGCAACATGCATGTTTTAATATATAATCTAACCTATCAATTGTCATACTCTGTGTGCCTTATACAATACACTCAGCTACTTTCCCACATTACAGACACACACAATAACTCTCTACATCTTACAGATTTACACATTCATTACACAATTTTAGTGAAAACTGGGTATAATATACTAATTTTAATCTATAAATCTCTCATTCACATATTACATTTTCTATGTGTACTGAAATTACTCCCTATTCCTTGTCACCATTGCTGCATTCAATTTTCTCCTGGTACCTTACACTTACTACCAATTAACTTTTTCCGTAGTTGCGTATTTGTGTTCTCTTGTTTCGTTTTCATTTACAAATGGCTAACTTAGTGGATATACAAAACGATATTGACTCGCTCAGTGTCTCCAAATCATTCAAATGCAAACCACAAAATTGTTTGCAATACATTCCTAATCCCTCTGGAGGATTGAAAATTATTCATCTTAACATACGTAGTATCTGTAAGAATTTTGATGAAGTTCCCGTTCTTATGCATCAAATTGGCTTCCAATGTGACATCTTAGTATTAACCGAATGCTGGTTAAGCAAAATTTCTCTTATGCCCGTGCTTGAGGGCTTTATATCCTTCTACACAAAAAATACTAAAAACCAAAACGATGGTTGTGCAATTTATATTAAAACAACTGTTAAATGCAACGTTTCTGAGCCTCACTTCGAAGGTGCCAATTCATTAATCTGCCATATCGGTAATGAGATCACACTCATTATTCTTTACCGTTCGCCTTCTTATAAAGACATCCACACTTTCATTGATAGCTTAAACAGTGTTCTTTCAGCATCGACTAACACGGTCATCTTAATGGGAGATATTAACATTGACATCAAGAATGGCAACCTAGACAGTCGTTCTGATGAATACTTAAACTGTGCGGCTTCACACGGGCTCCTCCCAGCTCATCTATTTCCCACTCGTATTAACAACTGTCTAGATCATATTCTATTAAAAACTAACTTGCCAGCTACAACCCTTGTCATTGAGACCGCGATCACCGATCACTTACCCTTGTTACTTTTTCTTGAATCCTATAACCCAAAATTGGGCGTGGTGAGTACGAAATACAAAATCGACCATAGTTCTGTCATAAATTCTATAGAATGTACTGACTGGTCCCCCATAGAAACAATTACTGATCCCAATGAGGCCGTTAATACATTATTGAATAACCTTTCCTCTATCATTGATCAGAATACGCTAATTTGCACTGTACCTAGAAAACTAAGAATCTTGAAACCCTGGATTACCCCTGGCCTTCTGCGCTGCATACGCCACCGTGATCGTATGCACGCAAAATTAAAAAACACCAGAAACAATGATATACTTAAAATTAGTTATACCCGCTATCGTAACTACTGCAATTCTCTGCTTCGTAAGCTCAAGGGTGCGTATGAGAAACAGGAATTTGCTAAAGCAAAGAATAACATTAAAGCCACTTGGGACGTTATTAAAAAAGTCTCCGATATGCATACCCAACCTCAGTTATCTTCCGATCTTCTAAGCCTACACAGCTCCCCAGTCTCTTCCCTCAATTTTATAAATAGGTACTTTGCGACTATCGGTGAAAACCTTGCCGCTAATATTTCACCATTTCCTCACCCTACTAGAACCTTCCACACTAGTCACTCTAGCTCTATGGTGATCATGGAAGCTACTGAGTATGAAGTCGACTCAATAATCTTGGGTTTAAAGTCGAATTGTTCTGTTGGTTGGGACGGTATACCGGCTTCTATAATTAAGGCCTCGCGTCATGTTTTAACTCCAATCATTACACGTATCTGTAATCTATGTATCTCTAGTGGGGTTTTTCCCAAAGCGTTTAAAAAGGCTATAGTTCATCCAATTTTTAAGGCCGGTTCCAAAGCAGATGTCAGTAACTATAGGCCTATCTCTGTCCTTTCTACATTGTCAAAGATCTTAGAGCGTCTATTAAGTAAAAGTCTTATAAGCTACCTTGATAGACACAAGCATATCGCCGAAAACCAATTTGGCTTCCGACCTGGGGTTAGCACCGAAAATGCTACACTGGCCTTGACTGATCATGTGGTTAAGACACTGGATGCAAAGCATAAATGCCTTGGAATTTTCCTTGATCTAAGTAAGGCTTTCGATACCGTCTCTGCCCCAATTTTACTTACTAAGATGGAGCACATAGGCATTCGAGGCATACCCTTAAAAATGTTTGCCGACTATCTTCAAGACCGTTCCCAGATGGTAAGGATCGGCAATCATATCAGTGATGAAATACCTATCTCCTACGGTGTTCCTCAAGGTAGCATACTAGGTCCAACGCTATTCTTACTCTATATTAACGACCTCTGTAGTCTCTCCATAGATAATTGTAAATCTTTACCTACGCAGATGACACCGCACTACTAATTGATGGACCCGATTGGCGTCAAACCTATAATAACGCAGAAGTTGCATTATCTGGTGTCATGAAGTGGTTAGCCTATAATCTTCTCACCCTGAATCCTAATAAAACTGTCCATGTTCCTTTTAGCATTAGATCCAATCTTTGCCCACCTCATTCCTACGTCTTAAAGGGCCATTCATGTACGTCATCTGCTAAATGTACCTGCCCAATAATTGAGAGAACAACTAGTGTCAAATACCTAGGGGTTAACATTGATCAGCACTTAAATTGGCATAAACATATTGACTCGCTAGTGGTTCGATTACGTAAAATTACCTACATATTCAAAAAATTACGTAAAGTAGCTGATCGCAAAACCTTAGATCTGGTTTACTGCTCTCTTTGCCAATCCTTATTGTCCTATTGCATTGCTGTCTGGGGCGGCGCGTCCAAAAGCGAATTCCTTAGACTAGAACGTGCTCAACGGGCGGTCCTGAAGGTAATGTCTTCGAAACCAATTAGGTACCCTACAGTCCAACTCTACTCGGAGTCCACTTTCTTGACAGTAAGACAACTCTACATTCTATTAACTACTCTTCGCAAACATTCCACACGCCCTGTAGTCCAGCCTTCAGGCAGAATCAAATACAGGGTATTTCCCCTGAAGTCGCATCGTACAGCTTTCGCTAGGCGCCAGTATCCTATTTCCAGTCCACATCTATATAATACCCTAAATAAACATTTAAACATATTTAATGTCACAAACAAATTCAAACTTAAATTAAAATTAACAACTTATCTTAAATCACTCACTTATGACGAGACTGAGGATCTAGTTTCATGTACTTTAGGTGCCTAGTGATCGCATAAAACGGTGTGGCTATCAAACACTTTCACTTACCCCCCCCCCCCCATACAACATACACACATAATACTCTCACTCCTCTTTTACTGCTCACTCAAACTTGCATATTTTCCCCACGATACCATATGTAATATAGGCCTCCAAAGTATATATTTTAGATTGTTATATGTATATATATATATATAACCTAACACACCTAATACATTTTTAATTTTTTTTTTCTCTCTTTAATTGTCTATTTTAGCTCCAGGCTCTAAAGTGACATTGCAACGGTTGTTTCACTGACTCCTAAGATACAGGTTTATACACCTAGTTTAGGAGACAGGGTTCCAATTCCTAAGCTTATAGCCTACTGGTTTTTTTTTTTAATTTATTGTGTACATTTTACTGTAAACATTAGGTTTAACTATTTTTTTTTGGGTCAATAAAAATTATTATTATTATTATTATTATTATTATTAAACTTAATTCGTAGTGGGTGGGGCACATCGCTCGTGGAACTGACGGCCGTTAGTGTAAAAAGGTTCTAGAACCAAAGTCACTGACACAGCACTCAGAATTGTTAAACTTAAGTCGTAGTGGGTGGGGCACATCGCTTGTAGAACTGATGGCCGTTAGTGCAGAAAGGTTCTAGAACCAAAGTCACTGACACAGCACTCAGAATTGTTAAACTTAATTCGTAGTGGGTGGGGCACATCGCTCGTGGAACTGACGGCCGTTAGGGCAGAAAGGTGCTAGAACCAAAGTCACTGACACAGCACTCAGAATTGTTAAACATAATTCGTAGTGGGTGGGGCACATCGCTCGTGGAACTGACGGCCGTTAGGGCAGAAAGGTGCTAGAACCAAAGTCACTGACACAGCGCTCAGAATTGTTAAACTTAATTCGTAGTGGGTGGGGCACATCGCTCGTGGAACTGACGGCCGTTAGGGCAGAAAGGTGCTAGAACCAAAGTCACTGACACATCACTCAGAATTGTTAAACTTAATTCGTAGTGGGTGGGGCACATCGCTCGTGGAACTGACGGCCGTTAGGGCAGAAAGGTGCTAGAACCAAAGTCACTGACACAGCACTCAGAATTGTTAAACTTAATTCGTAGTGGGTGGGGCACATCGCTCGTGGAACTGACGGCCTTTAGGGCAGAAAGGTGCTAGAACCAAAGTCACTGACACAGCACTCAGAATTGCTAAACTTAAGTTTTAACTTATATTTTTGGGTGGCGACCACGTACTGGAAGACGTGGAGTGGACAGATGGACCAATGACTTTGTGAAGGTCGCAGGTAGAAGTTCTTTAGGTCCTTTTTCTTTTTTGCTGACCCGCCTTTCCACATAATTGTACAAAATTTAAACTGTGAATTTAAGATGTTATTCTGTTACAGAGCGGCTGAGTGAAGACACGAAGAGTGTAAAGAGTGGTTCTCTTAGCGCCACCGATGAACTGCGCAGATCTCCTCTCCACTCTTTCTCAGCTCTTGTTGACCGGTTGACTCCTGACAAGGATATCTCTGAGGAGGTAAGTCCTTTTATCAAATCAATTATTTTTTACCTAACTAAGCGAAAAATGAAGGGTTATGTTTTAAGCAGTCTATGTGTTTGTTTTTACGTATGTTTCACCGTAGCTCCTAAACTATACACCCGATTTTGATGATAGGCTACATTTTATATGAACAACATCAACTTGACGGATGTTATATTTTAAAAAGTGGAGGTCTCTGAAGTTTTTGAAGCGACAGAAAGATTGTTTCTTATCTTTCTGTATTTTAGCATTTATTCTATAGTTGGATTACGCTGTTTTAAATTGACCTTGTATTTATGAATCACAGGTAACTAATAAATAATTACAGATACAGTCGTACAAGGATCTTTTGGCCTCCGGCCAAAATAGGAACTAACGCTGTCATGAAGTGAAATGTGACTTCTTGACAGTCGCAGAGTTCTATCTATATCATCTCGCCAGATCCCCTACGGGGTAGGTAGACAGTACAGAGTTCCAACAGGCTCTTTCCTTACATACCTCTCTGGCTTCCGCAGAGTTGCCGTTTGCTATATAAGTTACCCAAGTTCTTTTTTATTAGTAGCCTTAAAAATGATGGCGTGGCGCTAGTGTCGTTTTGCGACCGCTGTGTTCTTAGCGATCACCAAGGTTAAGCAGCGTTCGACGCGGTCGGCCTGAGATGGGTGACCGTTTGTGGCATTTTCATATCCGTGCTGCGGAAGGCACGGGAAGCCGTTTGTCCCGGCTACCACTTAATTTGGCAGTCGTTAAGCCGAGTTGGAAGCTTTTAAAGCGGCTTGATAAGTTCCTACAGCAGGTGGCCACAAACCTGCTTCCACCAATCCGCACTGGATCCGCGTGGTGGAGTATGGCCTAATCTTTCTCATTTCGATTTGTGAGAGGAGGCCTTTGCCCAGCAGTGGGCTGTATATGCTGATATTATTAAGAATTTTACTATGTCAATTTCATCCATAGGCCAAGAGATCCTTGTCGCACCATATGTAGGTAGATAGGGGACACCCTATTACATCAGAACCTAACATCGTCAATATCTGGGTGTAAACCGTACACCTCCTTACTCAGGGAATTTTTTATCATTGTTTCAGTATGGTTTTTCTCGTAAATGAGCGAAATATGTAGCATTCTCATGACACAAAATTTAAAAAAATTAAAAAAAAGAGTAACCATGGAGTTTCTTTGCCCTTCTCCACAGGTATGACATTCCGAAATGGTGGTAGAGTCTTTGTTACTAATACTATAATGATTTACATGAAAAATAAATAAAATTAAAAACCGTCACGCCTATAGTGCCCAAGCGAGGGTGACAGACGTGTACTGCGTACACCGTACTATTTGTCCACAATGTCAGGTCCCATGTAATAGGGGACGAGCCTATTGCCATATATATATATATATTGCATAAATCCAGGCTCTGGACTGATACTGGGAATTTTTCAATAGAAAAAGTACAATTGTTCGAACTAGTCAACATACGAATTAGAGCAGTGAGTAAGAGCTTAAGCTGCTCCGCGTACTGTGTCTAATAGTCGCGGGTTCGATTCCCGCACGGGACAAATCTTTGTGTGACCCACAATCATTTGTTTCGGTCTGGGTATTTGTGTATGTGAATTTACATGTCTGTAAACGCACCCACGACACAGGAATAAGTCCTAGAGAGGGGCTACATTTAAAAAAAAAAAGAAAAAATGCATTTGAACTAAGGACCTCGTGATCGCAAAGCGCATTATTTACTACTAGATCAAAGAGGCAGTGGTTTATACGAATAAAAAATATTCTGGTTCTGATTCATGTTTAATGTAAGTTTTATGTGTGCGGCCAGGGTCGTGAGTCAGGCTCCTACATCCAGAGTGAACTAGAGGCTCTGGAACGAGAACAGTGCGCCATCGACGAGCGTGCTGCAGCGTTAGAGAAACAGCTGCGAAGAGTCATGGAGTGTGCAGACAACACTGAGGTAAGGCTTCTGACGAGTGATGATTTACACACTGCCCACTTCCGCGCAAGTGAGCGAAGGTTAGTCGTTTAAACGCGCCACTTGCGCTCTACTTCCCTTCCCACTTCCCTTCTAACTATCACTACCGGATGCGCCCTTCGTTTGCGGTTTTTTGAGCGGGAGTCAAAAGATTGATAGGCCACGCCCACGCAGTGTGGCCCGTTTAGAAATCTTTTTGCAATTATAGAGAATAAATAATTTTAGAAAAAACTTAGGGTTAAAAATCTAAAGACAACAAAACAAATAAAAATGTGAGGGTGGCGTATCAGAAAAACCATGTGAAAGCTATTTTAAAAATTGTCTTAAGGATATTTTATGAAAATAATATAATTTCGGGGAAAAGAAATCTGAGTTTTTACAAATATAAGAGAAACACAGAGCGGTGCTTGAAGTACGAAGAGAGTATGTGAACGGTAGCCGGGTTGAGCGCAGGGGAGTGAGTGGTGGAATGATCAAGTGAATGGGAAAGTGAATGAATGAAAGAATGTTTGACTATTAGAGGAGACTATATCAATGGCGAGTGAATAAGGCAATGTGAATGACGAAATGGAAGAACGAAATAAGTGTAAGAATGAAAGGGTACTGAATAAATGAAGATGTTTACTTATTATTTGAGTAAACAAGTGATTTGCCTACTACGGATAGAATTTTGAGATATTTTGTATGGAAAATCTGTTAAAATTCTACTGATAATAAACAAATCTGTCATGGAGTTGAATATAGGAACCGGCCGTTAGTCGATTTGAAAGAAGAAGTTACTGAATGGAACGATGGTTTAAGGAATCTAATGATATGTTTTTTATGAATGCCGTATACGCTTGAATGAGACTAGAAATTATCGCATAACGAATGTGCTAGTTGATGAATATTGAATGAATGTTAATGCCATCACGAAGCCAGTCGTGGCGGTCTCTGGGGGAAGGACTTTGACGGTAAGGTCTTTACGTCTTTCGGGTAAAGATAGATAATATATATCATCACGCTAGATCTCATGCGGGGTAGGTAGAGAGTACAGAGTTCCAATAGCTTCTCACCTTACCTCTCTGGCTTCCACCACTCTTATAGTTCGTCCCATACACGCTCGCCGGTTACGGAGACTCGTGACTTGTCCTTCAGATAAGACTCGGTCTATTTGGTCATGGTAAGATAGTCTAGGTCTTCCCCGGTACCTACATCCTTCCACTTTCGCATTGTACATCCAATAACCATGATATGCGATACCAAGACTATTATCCTAATAATTGTTATCTTTATGCTAACAAAATTCCTTTATATCATTTTACTAGCGACCCGCCCCGGCTTCGCACGGGTGAATTGTACACATAAACCTTCCTCTTGAATCACTCCGCCCATTGGTGAAAACCGTATGAAAATCTGTTCGGTAGTTATTGAGTTGATCGCGTTCAGACAGACAGACGCGGCGGGGGACTTTGTTTTGTAATGTGTATTGATTATAAAAACCTTGGATCAAATAATTCATATTTTTCAGAAAAGATGGAGACGAATTATTTTATCCTGTGTCCAAGAACCGAGAGATCCGGTAACCTTTCCTTACCTACTACTTCCTACCATATCTACCATTTACTGCCACTTCCTACGTTAGGTTCCTATACGGGAATAATTCTTTTTTGAGAAGTTTTGGCGGAAAATCGAAGAGTGATGTCGTCAATTTGTTTTAATTATCAAAACTTGTGATATGTCGAATAATAATGTGTAATGTTGGTGGAATATTAACCATTATGTATTCTTATATTTGCATGAGTGAAGGTAATTGTAACAAAGTGACAAAACGTGCCTTTTCGATTTCCCTCAAAACGAAAAAATACAAAAAACTTTTTTGAAAATGAAAGAAACACAATGTTTTTATACCTAATCTATTGAATGGCATAACTTTGTTCGTTAGGAAATGGACTTTAAAATGGACAAGCGATCTCTATTCATCCCGCTGACGATATTTTTGTTGTTGTTCATGATGATGATAACACCGTCACACCTATATTCCCAAAGCGGGGATGGCTGAGGTGTACTGTGTACACCCATTTTTAGCCGACGATCTTAGGTCCCATATAATAGGGGGCGAGCCTATTGCCATTTACCGGGTACAATTCTAGACTCCGGACAGACACTGGGAGTTTTTCGATAGAAAAACTACATTTGTCCGACCTAGGAATTGAATCCAGGACCTCGTGATTGCAAAGCGCATTATGCGCTACTAGACCAACAAGGTGATAGAAATGATGATAACGATGTTGTTAATGATGATGGTGATAATTTTTTTTTGTTTTTAAACGTTTACAAACATGAACTATGAGAGTCGAGGAAGCCAGAGAGGTATGTAAGGAAAGAACCTGTTGGAACTCTGTACTCTCTGCCTACCCCGCAAGGGATCTGGCGTGAGGTTATAGATAGATAGATAGATAGATACAAACATGAATATTAACCCAGACCGAAACAAGTAATTGTGGGTCACACAAAGATTTGTCCCGTGCGGGAATCGACCCCGCGACTATTTGACCCAGTGGGCGGAGCAGCTTAAGCTCTTAACCACTGCGCTAAATCGTCCGTCCGTATTCTGTTGTTGCCGATGATGAAGATTCATTATTTTGTTTTCGTCTGACAGGAAGAGGACCGTCTCATGTCGCAATGGTTCAACTTGGTGAACAAGAAGAACGCGCTGTTACGAAGACAGATGCAACTCAACATACTGTGAGTATATTTATAGAGAGACCAGCTGGGCAAGCACCGGCGACAAGACTTTCCACGCTCGACAAAACTTTGTTAGTCTAGGGTTCGAGTTTTGCGGATATAACATTGCCTGGACCATAGAGGTTTGTAAGAACAGAACCTGTTGGAACTCTGTACTCTCTGCCTACCCCGCAAGGGATCTGGCGTGATGATATAGATAGATTATAGACATTTAAAATCATACTTTTAAACTTTATTCACTCACCGTAAAGACGTCGATTTCTTGCTAACAGCATTTTCATTTGGATGTCATTGGAAATACTGACTCCTTCATATTACACTTGTTATAGATTGCAATCACAACATAACATCATTAGATTTATATCTCGATCGTAAGGCATCACACTGGAGCTAGATCGTAAACTATTTAATTGTTACCTAATCATTGTGATTGAAAAAAAAAACGAAAAATCTCTTCTTCTTCCTCTTCTGGACTATGCTGATATCTGTTTCCTGGATGCGTCGGAAGAGCTCCTCAATAAACTCGAACGACTTCAGAATTTGTGCATCCGCTTTATTTTTGGGCTCCGAAAATACGATCATGTGTCGGAATTTCGGGCGCGATTGAAGTGGTTGCCTATTCGACGTCGTCGAGATACTCACATTCTTTCACTCCTTTATTCTATTCTCCATAATCCTAATTCACCAACTTATTTAAGGGAACGCTTTGAGTTTCTAGTCCCCAGGGGAAAACCCTGCCGCACATCTTCTTCCCTTCTTCTCCGCACTCCGCATCACACTTCTAGCCTTTATAGTGGTTCGTTTACTGTTCGTGCAGTGCAGCTTTGGAATTCACTCCCACACACTATACGCGATAGTGTCTCACTAGACGTCTTTAAAAGGAAAATTAAAGAGCATTTCCTTTCATCATGATCTATATGTGTAAATATGTATGTATTATTATTGATATATATGTATTTTTTTTATGTATCGATAAATGTTTATGTATATATTATTATGTTAGGTTTGTATGTATATGTTATATATTGTATAATTATATATAGTTAGTTATTTACACATTTTACTTCGATTGTACACTTGGTACTGTCCTCTGTGTTTTCATCTCTCTATGCCTATTAGGTTTGCTGTAAGAAAACTCAATTTTGAGTTAAGCTCGCCTTTGTACATAAACTTTCCTATCTTATTGTTATTATAATTAAACGTGTACAATAAAGAATAAAGAATAAATGAAAAAAAAAAAAGAGAAAGAGAAGTAAATAAAAAAGACAAGCCCGCTAAGTTTCTTCGCCGGATCCTCTCAGTGGAGGCCGCGTTCCGATCCGGTGGTAGATTAGTAATAAAGTTAAATTTTAAAGTTTAATTAAAATAAAAGAAATGTAAATGGACTATCTGTTAGCGCCCCCGGAGGGTTTATAAAAAATAAATTATTTGAGTTTGAGACATCTGGTGATGGCGACAAAATGGTGATGGTTTGTTAAAAAAAATTTAACGTTTGATTGGAGTTAACATCAATACAAGTTTTAAAACGAATTTTCTCGTGTCACGGTTTCGGAATTTTGACGGATTTTTCATACAAAATATGTCAAAATTCTATCTGTAGTAAGCAAATTTATCCTTGAGTTGAATATTGAAACCGGCCTTTAGACAAAAGAGTTATCTCACGATAAGGGTTACCAAATCCGTGACATATGTCTTGTCGCGCTGGCTGTGTTAGACCTACAGGTGGCCAAAAACCTTCTTCTTGGTATGATAAAACGATTGCAAATGCCACGATTTATCGTTTTATCGATTTGCCACGTCGTACGCGCCATTTTGCTTGGGCACACCTTGGATTGACATTGATTGACAGCAAAACGAAACAGTGCTGCCAATTACCAAATAAAAAAAAAACACAAAAAACTACAAAATGTCCACAGACAATAAATATATATTTTTTGAAAAGATCTTTTCGAAGATTAGGTTTACACAGGACAATTTTTTTTATTTTCATTCTAGTTTGTTAACCCCTCGGTTGCTCGAGCGCTTTATATATATATATATATATGCCTTAGTAGTTTTAGACTTTAATACATATATCTAAATGAGACCGCCCGTGATGTTACCGAAATATGGCGCTGCCGGAAGATCAACGCTGCAGCATAATACAGCTGCGGCATTAGCTGAGGCCGGGACCAATTTTGGGTCTCACACAATCACTGCTTTGCATTTCTACCTTTTTATTCTTACTCTTTTGTCATTTTAATTACATTTGTTATGCATTTCATTCTTTTGTGTTTAGTTGTGTGAGCACAAAATAAATTATTTTTCTTTTTTCCATAAAATATTATTGTCGGCTATTTTTTTTAGTCTATAGTTAAAAGTTACCCTAACTATTATCTGAATTGTGACCTGACTTAATATAAAAGTGAAATAATTGAACTATTTTATTCATACGACTGTGATTTTTAATTTGCTTATATTGTGATTCTAAGAGTAACAGACTTTTTAAAATAATTTTGTTTGGAGCTTAATACTTTTCTCTTCTTGCTTAGTGAACAAGAAGAGGACTTGAGTCGCCGGTGTGAGCTTTTAGCAAGAGAACTCCGGCTTTCCCTTGGCGTCGACGAGTGGAGAAAGACTCCCGGACAGAAGAGACGAGAGAGACTCTTGTTACAGGTACGAAATATAAGTACAGGGTGTGAGGGAGAGGTACGCGAATCCAGAAATAGAAGGCCAATTCTCGTATTTAATTGACACAGACTGAATTGAGATTTTATTATGAATTGACTTACATTTGGTATTCTGCTCCACTAAAGTATCGATTCGATTTTAGTATCATCTCACTCTAATTTCGATATAATGTCAAGTTGTTTAATTTAACATATATTGTTGATCGAATATTAATCACGGCTGCCACGGTCTAAATGAAAAATATCCAACTGAAATCTTCAATTTGACGATGATTTTTATATTTGTTGTTCATGGCTATTCAAAATTTTTTCGGAATACCGTTTACATTTTGTTTAACTTGAGGTCCAATTTCGACTCCCTCGATTCTCCGACTGTCTCGTTAGTCTAGTGGCAAAGCGCATCGGTCGGACAAGTATAGTTTTTCTATCGAGAACTTCCCAGTACGAGTCCGGAGTCTGGAATTGTGCCCGGTGTATGGCAATAGGCTCGCCCCCTACTACATGGGACCTAACATTGTCGGCGAAACGTGGGTGTACTCAGTACATCTCTGCCACCCCCGCTTGGGGAATATAATAATAGGCGTAACGGAGTCCAATCTCGATTCGGTCGATTACGAGAATACCATTTGTGACATTGAGATTAAATCAAGATTGCATTTTGGACACTTTTAATTACGAGTTAGCTAGTTAATTACGAGTTAGTTAGTTAATTACGAGTTAGTTACTTTTAATTAACTTTCAGATGATTGTTCAGTAGTTGAGCCAAAATTAATTGTGTAATTCATCCAGGTTTATTTTTGTTTTATGTTTGAATGCTCTACAGCTCCCATGATCACGGGAGAGACTTAGGCATTTGAGGTCCAATACTATCAATAAATTCCGTATTACCTTAGAAGGATTAAATTAATTGCAATTTGATTGATCTTACAATTAAAAAAAAAGATTGGTTTACAGTTTACATGTTTGAAAGCTTTTATATAATTTCCTTTGTTCGTATATTTTTCCTTACTTTCTGACACTGACATAACAAATATCGAGTAATGATCAAGTATGATGATGTACTAACAAAATTGGACTATATTATGTATACTTTATAGCCATAGTTGAACCTAGAAATAATAATCGCGTAACAGTATATAAAAACGGTCACCGAAAATAAACAAGTGTTTTCATAAAAAAATGTTTGAATAGGTCATTTCGCTAAAATATTTGTAACTGCAGTCTATTATTTCATGTCTGTGCGTTTTCGTTAGTTATTTGTCGGATGCTTTATTAATTTATTTCTTAAATTAAAAATATTTTTACAGGAACTATTATCAGCTGTTAATAAGCGGGACAGACTCGTTCAAGAAATGGATGAGCAAGAGAGAGCGTAAGTTGTTTATATCAAAAAGCATTGCTCTACACTAGCAAGTATTACCGTGTCAAAGATATATCTAAACACTGTCAGACATTGAAAGGAACGGACGGCTCGGTCCAGTGGTTAAGAGCTTTAGTCGGTCCGTCCACTGCGTCGAATAGTGGCGAGTTCGATTCCCGCACGGGACAAATCTTTGTGTGATCCACAATTATTTGTTCCGGTCTGGGTGTTTGTGTATGTGAATCTCATGTTTGTAAACGCACCCACGACACAGGAATATATTCCTAGTGTGTGGCTATGTTTTATTTAACACGTTAACCGCCAACGCGGTCAATGTTGGGCGACACTTGATTATGCTACCAATAACTAAAAAAACTAATATTAGCCCTGTTAAGAGTGTCTCTTAACTATGCTACCAAGCCAAGCAAAAATCCCAGATTCTCTTAATTTTAATGGTCTGTTTTTTTTTACTATTTAGTTAGATTATATGCATAATCAATGTATTCAATGAACACAAAATAATTTTCGATCCTTTTTTATGAATTATTAAGCGTCGGACAACATTGACCGCCATGGCCTCAGCGGACGAAAAATCGAAAAACCGCTCCTTAGGGCCGCGCGGCTTATTTAAGTGGCCTATCCTATGTCCCACGGCTGGGCAAAGGCCTCTACTTGATGTCTCAACATAAATCAATTCTGGACCGGTAGTATCTGTCTTTCTCGAAAAAGTATCCAAATTGACACTCCATTTTCATCTCGGTCGACCACGACACCTATGACCGTCTTCAGGGATCCATGCCGTGACGATATTTGACCAACTTTACAGGTTCATAAGCAAGACATGCCCCGTCCAATCCGACTACAGCTTTGCTGACTTTAAGCTTACATCCATAACCTAAGTGTGAAAGGCAGCCTGGTGTTTCTGATGCAATCCATCCGTTTAGTGCTCTTTGGTAAACCTTAAGTCTGAATTTCTTCTCTTCAGGTAGCGACCAAGTTTAAGCACCGTAGGTTCATCATGTCAGCCTATACTTGCCCACTGCTGAACATAGGCCTCCCCAATCTCTTTTCAGCATAACTGGTCCGATGCCACCTGCATCCAACAACTTCCTGCGATTTTCACAAGCTCGTCGGTCCATCTGGCAGGTGGTCGACCTACGCTGCGATTGCCAATACGTGGTCTACCTTCTAGAATCTTTCTGCCCCAACGCCCGTCCGATCTTCGCGCTATGTGGCCCGCCCATTGCTACTTCAGCTTGCGAATCCTGAGGGCTATATCGGTGACCTTGGTTCTTCTACGAATCTCATTCCTGATTCGATCGCGTAGAGAAACGCCGAGCATAGCTCTTTCCATAGTTCGCTGAGCTACTCTAAGCTTTTTTATGGCATCACTGGCAACACATATGGATTAAAAACTTTAGTCTTGAGGCACTGAGGTATTTTGGAGGAGAAGATCTATGGCGCTAAAGCCTTTCCGGAAACCGGCTTGTTCGGGAGGCTGAAAGTCGTCAAGCCTGCGTTCGAGACGATTCGTGATGAGTCTCGAAAACAACTTATAAACATGGCTCAGCAGTGCGATGGGCCTATAGTTCTTTAATAAAGTGTTATCAATTTTCTTGAAAAACAGCACCACACAGGGTTGTCCCTGTTCAATGCTTCCGGCGTTTTCCCTTCGAGCAAGACGGAATTAAACAGCCTCTGAAGGACTTTAAGTACCGGCGATCCGCCCGCTTTCAGAAGCTCTGCGGTAATTCCGTCTGCGCCCGGCGCTTTGTTGTTTTTGAGTTGTTTGAGAGCTATCCTAATCTCGTACAGGCTGATGTCCGGGATATCTTCAGTGTGGTGTCGGGTTAGCTTGGCTCTTGGGTCTTTTATCAAGTCGACAACAAGTTCAGCTACTGAGGTATATTACTGCCTATAGAACCTCTCTATCTCCCTTCGTCTTTATTTTTCTATCCTCCGACCTCTCTATCTCCATTCAACTTTATTTTTCTATCCTCCGTCTTCAGCTTCGTCAACTGGCTTTGCCCAAAAGACGCGTCTCTTGGAGCCCTTTTTCTGCTCTATGGTCTCCTCAATACGCCTTGTATTGAAAGACAGTAAATCGCGTCGCAAAGACTTCAATATCTGTCCATTGAGCTGCCTATAGGACTTAGCATCATCGGAGGTTTGGAGCGTCGTGGAACGTCGCTCAGCCATGAGGTTCCGGGTGTAGTTAGATAGTTTTTGAGGCCTATTTTTACGGTAAGGCTTCAAATTCTTGGACCCGACCGAATGGACAGTCTCTACCAGCCTGTTGTTGATTTCGTCCACTGTACCACCATAGGTTACGACGGGTCAAACACACATATCCATCAGTCTGGCTTGAGGGACAAGGTAAGGTCATCCTTCATCATATCCCTCAAGGACCATACTCTTCCAGGCGTTCTCTTTCTGTCTATTGAATCATGCCGGTTATGGAACGAGACAGTCTGGCCCAAATACGTATGTTCGTTGACACTATGCACTACGCATAGTAGTGATCTGTCCATCTGTCTCTACCCTACATTTCGTGCTGTTAGTCATAAGTTGAGTTTTTGATCTTTTAATGGATAATCTAGCTTCGAGGCTTGCTGTACTCAGTCTTGGAGCATTTGTTGTTGTTCTGATGGTGTGGATGAAAACAGCACGATATCATCGGCGAAGCGGAGATAAGTCAGCGAAGTTTTTTAATATTTTTAAAACATTATGTTTAATTTCAGTTCTAATTTGCTCTAGAGAAGCCTTAATGTTTGAGTATATATCTTTTTTAAATATGTAACAGCTATTTCTTCTTTTAAAAGTTGGTTTCAATTATTATGTTTTCAAAAAAACTGTACAGTGATATACATTTTACAATAGCTTCTCAAAAATCATATTTTTTTTTCTAAGTGATAGTGTCTTGTAAGAACCAAGCTATATGGGGTAAACTAGAGGGCCGCGCGGGTCTGCTTATAAGTGAATGATCTCGGTGTCGGTGTCCGTCGGCGCAGCGGACAGTTTCGAACTCGGGTCTGCCGCGCAGTCAACGTTGTCCGACGCGGCCTGAACGGAAAGTTTTAGTGTCGCCCAACATTGTCCGCCATGGCCCGAATGAGAAGGGGCAATTTTTTCATTGGCAGCTAACGTGTTAAAAAAAGACAAAAAAAAATAAGTTCTATAACTTATTGTAATGCGTATTTGTGTTCTATCGTTTAGATATTAAGTAATGCATGCTGTGACAGCCTGTGGTAAGGTAGCAATTACAATGGTTTTAATTACTCTTTTGTTGACTTTGTAAAATTGTATTTCTGGTTGGTTGTCCTATTAAATGAATAAATAAGTTATTAGAGAGAAAGAAGAAGAATGAACCTTCACTAGCTCAGCGGTCCATCTAGTATTCTGCCCACTCAAAGAACAGCAAGTCTAGTGTATAATAGAAGTCATTTTCAGACTTTTTAAATTTATTATTTTGTTTACAGGATAGCGGACGATGACGAAATTGAGCGAAATCTGTCTCAAGTTGAGATTCAGAGGAAAAACAATTGTATATTGCAGTAGAGTTTGTTTGACGCGCCAGCGTAACCGATGTGACTCCACTCACACTTGACACGTTCCTATATTAAAAAAAGTATATTTTTTGCCTTTTACCAATGGTAAATGTTCGGTTTGCTGTTGCTTTGACCGAAGCGGATCTCGGACACTTATATCTGGGAAACCAGTAATTTTATTGGCTAATGACCATTGAAAAGTACACTTTTACCAGGTTAATTGAATTTGCGGTGAAAATTTACCAATGTAATTTTACCAGTTAGTAAAAGATTACCATGTTAAGAGCCGTTCATGAATTGCGTCACAAATTTAGGGGTGGAAGGGAACCAACAAAGTGTGACATCGGGTGACAAGATGGGGGACGACTCATAAGTTTTGTGACATCACACGTCTAAAATATTAAAACTCTTATCTTCAGCTCGAACGAAAAACTTTAGAGGTATATGAGGATTTAAAAAACAATGCATAAATGTATAAATTAATAAATACATTTAAAAATGCTATTATTTATTTATTTATTTTTAGAGAAGCTTACAGACTAATAACAATCTTTAGTAATGTAACATGTTAGACAAGTTGCTAATTACAAGCTTCTACAGACAGATAATAAGATAAAATAAAAGCAAGCTGTGTTGTATGAATTTGCAAAACATAGTTCGACAAACTAGTATAATAATAATTTTGATTTAATAATTTCAAAATTTAAAATTGCTTAACGTGTGACGTTATACCAAAGGATGTAAGTAGCGATGCGCGACTGCGAATGATTCCATTCAAATCATTCAACTTCATAAATCATTCGAATTATTCGAATGATTCACGAAAATTAGTTACTAACTGCCTCCCATTCGACTTGCTGGACCGAATGAACGAATAATGAATAAAGTTCCGCGAACGAATAATGAATTTACCTATCGGTTGCACCACAGAGTGCAGAGAACAAAGGAAAGTAACTTAGCATCATTCGGCCTGCAGCTTACCCCAACGTCCGCTAGGCGCGCCTTTTGTGCTCAAGCACTGTAAGCGCTTTTAAAAAAATTTACTATTAGCCGTTTGTTTCATTTCAGCACTTAATTACCGCGCGCGTATTATATTTAAAGTCTATACTAGTAACTTTACGTTATTATTTAGTTTAGTTGTTACTACTTACTCGTACACGTAATTAGTTTTGGCTCGGAAATGGCGCGAGGATCGGCGACTCATTCGAATAATTAATTCATAATTGGGTGAGAGTCGCAGATAATCTAATAGATGATGATTCCATCATTAGTAAATGTGTAAATTCTTATGAGAAATAAAGTTCTTTAACCACAGTAATTGCTAATTAGTAGTCGTCATTCGAATATTTTTTAATTAGTATATTTCTAATTTTTATCAAGTCGAATCAGAAAATAAGTAGTTATAGACGCAGTCGCGCATCTTTAGATGAAAGGGGGGACAATGACGGAGGAGTGCTCCAAGAATAGGAATTTCTTTGACAAATTTACGGATGGTTCTTACTCATGTGTCAAATTGTACCAGCTTATCTCGCAAGCTAATTTTTTTGCTATGTAATTTTGCTGATGGTTAATTTTCATAGGTAATATTACCTATAAGAGGAGGCCCGTGCCCAACGGTGGGACAATTTCTTAACAGGGCTATTATTAAAAAATATTATCTAATGTGACTAGGTAAAAAATATCTAGGTAATTTACCTGGCAATTTTTCCATGGTAATTTTTTAGGCATCCGACCGTTTTTCTACGTTCGTAAATGATTAATAACGAACAGTTGACATTATTTCTATCATTAGTTATATTATCTTAAGGGAGATCACATCGGTCGCTTATAAATTTATTAATTTATTTATTAAAACAAAATTTTTATTTTTAACGATTGCGGTCGTCTATTGTATAATCAGTGTAGCGGGCACTATTGCTACGTAATGTCAATGTCGAGATACGCTATCCCTTTCACGCTTCGACTCTAGTACTTAAGAACGAATGGGATGGCAACATTTCTCGATCGTAAGGTATTTCACATACGGCGCAGATATTATTAGATATCTGTATCTAAGCGAATGTCTATTACTTTTTATTTATTAAACAAAATCCACTTTAAAAAATTTTACTTAATACTAAAATTAGCCCTGTCCCACCGCTGGGCACCGGCCTTCTCTCAAACTGAGAGGGTTTAGACCATAGTCCACCACGCTGGCCCAGTGCGGGTTGGCGAACTTCACACACCTTCGTGATACTCTTAGGCATGCAGGTTTCCTCACGATGTTTTCCTTCACCGTTAAAGCAAGTGATAGTTAATTTTTTTATACGCACATGTTTACGAAAAGACAGAGATGCTTGCCTGTTGCAGACTGTCCTGTTATACGTAGTATTATAATAAAAAAAAATATCTACCGATCTCGCAATATGTACTCCTCACCTAACGAAATAAGGGGTCGATGTTCACTTGAACCCCTATTTAAACCCATCAAGAGAATATTAAGTAGAGATTTACAGATAAAATATTATAATATTTGCGTCGTGTGTTAAACGGGATTATTTCTAATCTGTACTTGCACTCGGAATTAGCCCGTAATCGTTGTAATTTCGGGTCAAAAGTAATTTTATTTCTGGATCAGTCCATTTAGACGTAAATTACACTTAATAATTATAAAATGCGTGAATGAAATTTATTCTTTTTAAATAGTTAAAAAAATTGATCTGTAAAAAATGGACGTAAATAAGCAAAGACGTGGCATTCGACCTTTGGGTGCATGGCTAGGGGGCCATCCATAAATTACGTCACGCATTAAGGGAAAGGGAGGGGGTCGATAAAGTGTGACATCGAGTGACAAGGGCGGGACGAGTCGTAAGTTTTGTGACGTCGCATATAATAAATTAAAATATTATTAAAATTTCAACTATAATAAACCTTTATAGAATTATAAAAATTTCAACTTTAATAAACCTTTATAGAATTATATAAATAATTTTGCAAGTGCGGTTTGATTTTAATAATTTCTAAACTTATATATTCTATCTATATCATCACGCCAGATCCCTTGCGGGGTAGGCAGAGAGTACAGAGTTCCAACAGGTTCTCTACTTACAGACCTCTCTGGCTTCCTCCTCTCTCATAGTTCGTCTCATGCACGCTCGCCGGTTACGGAGACTCTTGACTGATCCTTCACATAAGACTCGGTATCTTACTTATTCTAATTTGCGAAATATGTGATGTCGCATCAGGGAGGGAACAAATGTGACTACCTCTGACAAGAATGGGGACTCCAAAGACCATAATTATTCGTCTGACGAAATTTATGGATGGCGCACTAACCGTATAACAATGACATTAAATTTATAAAACAACAACTATAATCAACAAGGGGGTAGGTAAAGGTGTACTGTGACCACCCTCATGTCGCTATATACACGGTGTGATTTTAGTCGCCCTGGAGCGAAAGCCCAGGTGGTGTATCCAATGCCTACTGTTCACTAGTAGTAACAAAAATTTAAAGAGAACTCTTCCATAAGTAACATCTCCATTGCAATACTAATTAAGTGCATTAAAAACACCTATACCAAGCGTTAAATGTCTTTGCGGGTGGAGCGGTTGGTCAGCTGGCCGGTAGATTACCTTCTGTGTCCCGTATTATGTCAGAATCTTAGAATAATTATAATCTAGCCGCGGGCGCGCATCAAATTGAAGCAACAATTACTACCTGCGAAGCAGGCAGTCACACGTTTACGCGAGTAGTCTCTCTCTGTGTCCGTCGTGCGAAATGACGTGCTCTGCGGGTCTCAAATTAAATTGAATTATGCCCTCTAGTGTCATTCCCCCTGTAAAAATGCTGTTGAGCTCAAAAAGAAATATGAAAGGATCACATTTAATAGTTATCTAACGCATTCAGGTCCCGTATTTAAATATCGAATTAATTCTTCCGTCTGTAATTGTCATAGTAAAAGGGGTGTCCATTTTGTTAGTGTTGCTAGTATAATAATTTTATTTTTCCCTAGTTTTATTTGCTAAGAACTTTATAAGTTCTTGTAATAAATGGTATTAATATAGTTAACCACTACATCACGGTTGTAATATTTAGTTAAGATGATAAAATATATTTTCCCTACATTAAATGACTACAAACCTTAAGAGCACAAGTATATCTATTTCTTAAGTTTAATTTGCATTAAAATACACGTTACCGCAACAGTGATTTTATTATCATGCACTCTAATGTCATGAATATTTACCCCAAAAAGTGGTAATATTTCCGCGCTGCCAACATTACGCGGGTGGGAAGTGCGGGGAGTGCGGGGCGTTTGTTAAAATTTATGGCTTCACCGCACGACGTGCAATTATGACTGCGCTCAGCTTCTATATTATTCTAAGATCTATCTATATTATCATGCCAGATTCGTTGCGGGGTAGGCGCAGAGTACAGAGTTTCAACAGGTTCTGTCCTAACATACCTTTCTGGATTCCTCCACTCGTATTATCTCCCTAGTTATTATATTCGGCTAGTTCTGGAGGTAAATGTTACTTATTGAAATGTACTTTATAATCATTTTTTTATTGACGGGCTATTTGGCGCAGTGGGAAGGGGCGTACGTAATAGTCGCTGGTTCGATTCCCGCACGACATATAATAAAACATATATAATATCAGTACGGTACGGACGGTAGGCATTGGATTCAGGACACTTTCGCTCCAGGACGACGAAAATTACACAATAAAATGAGTAAAATGTGTTTAATTTTCTGCTTTATAATTGTCACGTTATTGCGTATCTATGTCCAATTTTACATACGATTTGACTTGGTCGTGAGTTTAAACAAATACATTGGACTAAGGTTTGGCACACATAAACTTGATCCTGTAATATTTATTAATATTACTTAAGTTCAATTTAAGAACTGCTTGTCTTTGCTTATATGTGCTTAAAGCAGAAATTGCCTGGAGTGTAATATTTTTCAGGCTAAAAGCCCATATAACATTTTCGTCAATAAATTGTTTGAACTCATGGTTAAGTTAATGCGTTTTTATTGGCATAATATACTATTTAAATTAAACAAAAATACTGTTGAAAGTCACACTTGCGATTTGTCGCAAAATAAATTAGATAGTGTGTGAAAAAAAGCAGTAGGAACGTGTTTAAGTTGCGCGCATATTTTGATAAATAAAACTTGAGTTACATTCATGGAATAAATAACGAACGGTTTTTTATATCACGTGTCCATAGTAATATGAAAGGACATTCTTCCAATTTTAGTAAATAGAAATGTATATAAAGCTTGTTTCTTTGATGACATAACATGTTTTATTCGACTACTCGGAACTTCGTCGAATGTGCGTGCAACTTAAAACAGTTTTGGCCTTATAACCGCGCGACGGAAAATACTCAAAATAATAGTTTCCTATGTATTTTTGTAGTTACGAGTATCCTAGCATTTCGCACTGTATAATTTGTATTCTGAACTAGTGGGATTTTATCTTATATATGCTGCGACTAGCGAACATAGCATAGCAAACGTTTAAAAATGAATAAAGGACTTTTTTTAACCAACAATCAATTGGTAATTGATTGTTTAGTATCATATATTACGGACTGATGAATTTCATTTTATATGATGCATTTTTGTCATCTAGTTACTCGTGTTGAATTTCATAACATGTTTAAAGCGGTGCAAGAGTTACAGCGACAAAATAGTCGCAGCATACTAAGGCTTGCAATTCTCAGATGTTTAGAATTACTTAAGTTAGCATACGGCTTAATTTTGGTATAGGTTTACCAAAGAATATTTTTCTTATTTTGTTATACTTTTACACCTGATCAGAAATAAAAAAAAATCTGAAATTGTTGCAGTAGGTCTCTAATACTAATTATTTATGAACTGGAAACATGGAAAGTAGCATAAAATATGTTGTATATTTTGACAAAACTGATATTAAATTTTATTAAAGCTCACCATCCTCGAGTAAAGTTTGGAGTAGACTAATCGACAATTATAGTCGCAAGTTAGTCTATATATGAATTTAACCTGCTTTAAAAGACCTTGACCGACGGTTAAATTCACCAGTTTTATTTGCCGAGTAATGCTAAACGAGAAGTAACTAACCAGCACTTTAATCGAGGGTGGTGAAAAGGACCCTTAGTGATACAGTATTAGTAAAAAATTAACTATGATATTTTTTTCCACTTCTGAACTTTTTCTGATTGGGTCTTATCTTTTTTTATTAGAACAGTGATATTTAAGTACAATTTGCCATAGATAATTGAATATCTCCTAAATCTATGGCCTGAAAAGATTTTTTTTTATTTTTTTAAGTAAATTTTGTGACATTATCATTTTTTAAAATTTTAATTTAATTATAATTAATGTAAATAATGGTAATATTTGATTAGTTCTAAATTATAATATTTATTTACCGCTCATTTTTATTATTCTTGCCCGCAATCGAATGTTATTTAAATCTGAAAAATTGGGTTATAATGAAATTGTGTGGAATCATGTTTCATATTCATTGTGTAAGGCTTCGTTCGTATTTGCGATAAGTCGTCTGTTATACTTTTAATCTACTTATTGCACTAAATTGGAGTTTTTAAACAAGTTTTTCTTACTAACAGTTTTTGACTAGAGAATTTTCACTTCAACGTCGTTTCAAGTCAATCAAGTCTTCTTCAAACCAATTAAGTCAAGATTACGATTTGACTTTTTTTTTTATTTATGTGATATTTACTTTTTAAATCAGTCTTTTTTAAGTTTTTCTACAACCTATAAAACCGCCAGATAATTTGACCCAGTTGCAGAGAACATTTTATATATAGTATTTCAAAAATGAGATTAAAGGCTAATCGATGTTTAAATCATTAGTATTATAAAGATAGCGATTAATGTCACCGTTTAATTTAAAGGACGTCACTGCAACTGGGAGTTTTTCGCATACGTATATATTTTCTTTATCTGTGATTGCGACTATTCGTAAATATGAACGTATCCTAATCAAATTCGGCCGGTGCTAAATTCGAGTTAACCATTTGTGAATTAAGTTTTCACTGTAAACGTGCAATTTTTAATAACAAAACATTTAAATATATTATCGTCGTGGAATAGTTGTAAATAATAATGGTATATAACTTGATTATTTTAATGTAATACTCTACACTCGAACAATTTTTGCAAAGTAAAAATGTTAAATCAAAAGAATGGTACGTTCATGGACCCTGTCGGGCACAGCAACATGTGAGAGGAATAGGTTTAATTAAATTAAATTATTAGTATAAAACATTCTAGTATTGTAATCTTCGCAAAATAAAGAACAGTCCTTATTCCGTTGTTGTATAAGAACAGGGGCATTGTCGTGAAGTCTAAAAAGTGATGGCCAAGGGTAAAAATGTGTGGGAAAAAAAGAGGAAGACTGTCTTACCATGACCAAATAGACCGTGTCTTATCTGAAGGGCAAGTCAAGAGTCTCCGTAACCTATGAGAGTGGAGAAAGCCAGAGAGGTCTGTAAGGAAATAACCTGTTGGAACTCTACTCTCTGCCTACCCTGCAAGGGATCTGGCGTGATGATATAGATAAAGCGGAAGACTTGCCTAGCAGTGGGACAGGTTCTTAAAAATATTCAAGGACATGTTGTTAATAGAGAAGAAAAGAGACATCTTATGACAAGACATAATCGTGTACGAAACTGTGAGTAACTGTTGACTGACTTGCGCAATCGAGACGAATCATATTGTGGCCCTAAAAATATCTGAGACTGGTCCACCCAGAATCCTTTAGCTTATCATTCTTTAAAAATATTATTTTAAGTCTTATATCTCACTCGTAAGGCATCACTGGAGCTGGATCCCATAATTGATTTTGTTTGATACAAAAATGTATGTATCATTATAGAAAATTTTGAAAAAAAATGAATGGAATTAGGCAAGAAAACAAGCCCGCTGAGTTTCTCGCCGGACCTTCTCAGTGGAGACCGCGTTCCGACGCGGTGGTAGATTAATTACCTTATAAAAATGTAAATATGATCATTTGTTATTTCCCTAGCAGGGTTTATACAAAATAAATCATTCGAGTTTGGTCTCTATCTATCTATATTATCATGCCAGATGCCTTTCGGGGTAGGTATACAGTAGAATTCTTATAGATTCTTACCCTACAGACCTCTCTCACTTTCTCCGTTTTCATAGTATATCTGAAACACTCGCCAGTTAAGGAGACTCTTGGTCATAAAATTAAGTTGAATTAAGCCCCGTGTTGTTACTAGAAGTAGAATAAGACATTCTTTTGTGTGTATAACCTTTTGTCGGGAATGTATCTCAATTTGATCCCATATTGGCAATTCATTACTAGATTTTTTCCATTTTAAAAATTAATTAGTGCCATAAGAAATCTTTTATGTATTAGCTTCATCTCCTATTACGAAGGTGTTCGAGGTTTTGTAAGATCCAACTTGCGTTGTCATAAGAATGTTAGATGGTGTTAAAAATCCGCAAAAAATACATTTAAATAATCAAGTAATAATACTTTAAACGTAAGATAAAATTACGATAATTTATATTCTCAAACAAAGCTTCGTGTTGTGTATATTGCTATAGATTAACGGCTGAAATTGTTTCAGGAAGTTCTACACGATACTAGTTGTATCGGCACGTAGTTGGTAAGGACTGGAATGGGATATTTGGAATATTAAAATATGTATTCTATCTGTAGGTGAAAAGTATGGGACCTTAACAGGCAACTTCGAAGATATCGACGGAGAACAAAAGTTACATATGCCAATCAAAATAAATGACATTTGCGACTTTCTTGCCCGTCGATAAGGTTTATTATGCCAAATATAAATACTGGATTATAGGGTTTTGTTCGTTGGACACGGTGACATACCTATCACCGGACGACTGATCAACCAGAATAGTGAGTAATGGAATTATTTTACAAATTAATAATATGGCAGGTGCGTTGTGGCAGGACTTGTCAAAGGGAAGATCTTCCTACCATACGGGTGTTGTGTCTTTTGGGCCCACTCCCCGAGAGTTGTAATCGGGGACTTGTGTACATCTTACACGTCTTGCGAACTCATATCGTGTTCTATATCATTGTCGATTCGGCGCTATCTGTGGGTAAATAGTCGCAACTCTGTAGCGATGTATATAGTTGCTACAATAACGAGGAATAGATATATTTAGCTCCGAAATAAACGACGTGGTTGCTGAAACAAATAATGTTCTAAAAAACTACGATCTGTAATAATAATTGTTTTACAAGGACTTTGATATTTATTTAATTAATTTGATTTAATTTTGACTGACGATTTAGCGCAGTGGTTAAGAACTTAAGCCGCTCCGCCCACTGTCTTATAGTCGCGGGTTGGATTCCCGCGCGGGACAAATCTTTGTGTGACCCACAATTATTTGTGTCAGTCTGGGTATTTGTGTATGTGTATTTTTTTGTGAATAAATCCGGGCTACGTTTAAAAACAAAAGAAAGAAAAAAATAGATTATAGATTGATGATTTAATTGATCTCGTACTTTATTATGTATGCTTTAAGGTAAATTTCATTGTCTTACTCTTAAGTGCTAAAAAATACAGTACTTTAGATATTATAACAATCCGGAGTATATTAAACATATTGTACCGCGTTTAAAATACAAATAGGGTTGCGCTTGCGCCCATTATCATTAGGTGCCATCTATCCTAAAGTTGGCATAACCGAATATATCGGTAAGAATAAATTATATATAAAAATATCTCGAATTAATAAAAAATATTCCAAATATCCCAGTTTAGTCTCGATAGCGATATAGGTAATGGCAAAACACTTCAATACAGTGTTTAGATATTCGGTGTGATTCTGTTGTACATAATATTGTTTGTAACTGTGGCGCCGCACATTTGACGTACAGAAGAATCTTTTTTAACAGAAATAAAACTAGAATACAGTTCATACTACTGAAGGATATTATTTGTCTGTTTATATTTATAGTCATCAGAATTAATAAGTTTTAAAATCCTTCAGGTGTAGGTTAATATCAAATTGGAATATTCAAATCACACATTTCTTCTATCTTCAAATATAATATAGCCTGCAGGGCTGTGAAAAGGCCGTCCCTTACTAATCGAGTTGAGAAACGGTCATATTTCATCACAAGAAGACAGCGCTGCGGTGGTGGCAGGTTTTTGGCCACCTGCTGATGAAACTTATCAAGCTGCCTATAAGGCTTTCAGCTTAGCTTAACCATTATCATATTAAATAGTAACCGGGATCAACGGCTTAACAGAGATGCTCGAATATGAAAATGGTCGAATATGAATATGGAAATGAAAGATATCATTCATCTTAGTCTGATTGAGCCGAAGCTACTTATAATCTTGGTGATCAGCGCTACGAGCGCCTTATATTTTCACATATATAAAAAACTATGTTTTGTAAGTGAAACGTGGCTTCATAAGTTCCATAAACCTGCCTGCATCAATCAAGACTTGGTACGCATGTGGTATGACTTATCTCACCTCGATTAGTGAGAAAGCCTTCGCTCAGTTATGGAACAGTACATGAATCAAAAACAGAATAATAATAATTTTTATTCATGTAAACCTTTACAGTATTTATGTATCGTCAGAAAAGAACAGAGAGAACATGCTAATTTATATATATATATAAATATATATATATATATATATATATATATATATATATATATATATATATATATATATATATATTTATCAAAACAACGTCAATTGTGAGGCGATCTGTGGTGTTCGATATATTAGCCACAATGTCACGTAGACAGTGCAATTCCTAGTAAACACGACACGCCATATTTGTCTGTACTCATTGTATACTGACGCTATCTATAAATATTGAAAACGTAACGAGAATAAAGTGATATTGTAAATATTTGTCTTTTATTACGACCCTAGCTTGTGCTATTTTGTTCGCGTTGACTTTAGACAGGAACCTAACATCTATAAATATGATCATGCCAGATCCCTTGCGGGGTAGGCAGAGAGTACAGAGTTCCAACAGGTTCTTTACTTACATAACTCTCTGGCTTCCTTCACTCTCATAGTTTGTCTCATACCGCTCACCAACCGGTTACGGAGACTCTTGATTTGGAACCTAACCTTTTTTTATGGGATAACATGTATCCTATGTGTTAATCCAGGTAATAAATTATGTGAGACAAATTTTATCTATAGCTGTTCAGCCGTTTATACGTAATTGAGTAACAAACAATTAAAACATATATACTTTCACATTCCTAATATAAATAGGATTATTGACCAATCACTACTACCTCGTGCTCACTATTATCATATTGTTTAGTTATATTTGGAACGAATGACGTTGGTCTAGTGGCCAATAATGTGCTTTGCGATCACGAGGTCCTGGGTTCAAATCCTAGGTCGGACAAATTTAGTTTTTCTATCGAATAATTCCCAGTATCAGTCCGGAGTATGGCATCACTCGGTATATGGCAATAAGTTTTACATGGAACCTACCATCGCCGGCGTAAAGAGGTATTTTATCAATTGATGTTAAGATGTTTAGTTTTACTTTTTCGTCCCACATTCCAAAAATTTCTCGCTACGTCCCAAACGCAATTTAGTTCTTGTTTCGTCCCACTTCATCTAAATGACACTTATTCGACAAGTGCATGGTAATAGTTGTATCATTCAGAAAGAAAATAAGTAGATACGTTTTAGTTCATCGAAAGACATTCATTCAATCTTTGGTCAGTTATTAAATAAATTTAAATAAAGGTAAATTAGTACCTACCTACACACCTTGTATAAAAACCTATATTTGTATAAACGAAAGACTTGGCTGGTGAATTTCCACCATTTGGTCCACCATTGGTATATTCAAAGTCTGAGTATGATTAGGTTGAATTCAGAATCTTGGTTAAATACCAGGATATCATAACATACCAGAAGATCTTTACTTATTAAGCAATACACTTTAAATAGATGGGTGAGTAGGATGTATGTATGTGTGTGTGAGTGATGTACGCTGTTGGCCGCGAGGCCTTTACAGCTTCACCGGACTTAAGGGCGAGCGTGCAACCACTACGCTCGAGCCAGAAGGGCAAGAGGCGACATACTCGAGGGCGCCTTGAAGAGGCGCCCTCGGTTGGGACAGTCGCTGTGGGGGGACGGGGTGCACTACTGAGTGCACCGGTCAACCGCCGGCTATGGGAGGGGATCTACGTCGTCGCCCGTATTCTGAGCGGAAAGAATGGATGACAAAGCATCGGGGGGATCGGTGAGAACATGTCGCGGCCGGCGGTGGCGGCTACGATTAACGGATTCGCATGGGTAGATGCGTTCGCGAAATGTGGTTGTCGCCTTTTTAATATAGGCGCGAATAGGTTCGAGACCTAGATCGGAGTGGAGATCGACATTCCGTACGAACCAGGGGGCTCCTACGGCTTTACGGAGGATTTTAACCGCTTGGAGTTTATCGATGTGAGAGGGGGCCGAATGCCCGAACACAACACACGCATAAGTCATGATGGGTCGAACGCAAGTTTTGAATAGCGTCACCTTATTTCTAAGGGACATTTTACTCCGCTTGCAGATTTACGAATGGAGACGACCGAGCACAAAGGATGCTCGGTGATGGACCCGCTTGATGTGCGGGCCGAAGACATGGTACTGTTTAGGGTGACCCCTACATATTTGACCTCTTTGACCCAGGGAATGGGTCGGTCGAACATGGTCACTTGACCGAGATTACTTCTAGGACGGCGCAGGAAGGGGCGCGGGGTGGCACCTCTGGAGAAGAACACCGCAGCGCTCTTGTCCGGGTTCACCTCAATACGCCGCTTCCTGAACCAATTCCCTAGGGAATTGGCGGTTGCCTGAAGGTTTCTGGTAATGAAACCCTTATTCCTATGCGAGACGTAGAGAGCGGTATCATCCGCGAATAGGGCTAGATGCACCTTACTCGAACGAGGAATGTCGTTCGTGTAAAGGCTAAACAGGAGGGGCGAGAGAGCTGAGCCTTGCGGGACTTCAGCTCGGGTGGAGTGGGGAGTGGAGCGCGTCATTTCGACGCGATATCGGAAGGCGCGATTTGACAAGAAGTCTCGTATGAGCACGAGTCTGTCCGGCACACCCATTTGGTAGAGCTTGTAGATCAAGCCGTTGTGCCAGACTTTGTCGAATGCCTTCGCGACGTCGAAGAAGAGGGCGCCCATGTAGATGGGTTTGGATCTGTTAAGACCGGAAAGGATGTGCTCCGTGATGTGGTGCACTTGGTGGACGCAAGAGTGTTTGGCTCGAAAGCCGAACTGCTCGTCGATAAGGATACCCTTGTACAATACAAAGTCTTTGAGCCGCGCCAGAAGTAGGCGCTCGTAGACCTTAGCTAGGGAGTTGAGAAGACTGATAGGGCGGTAGCTCGCCGGGAGATTACGAGGTTTGCCGGGCTTGGGAATGCCTATGACGTCTGCTTCCTTCCACTTAGCGGGGAAGGTGCAGTTCGTCATGGCGGCGTTCAATATGGCCACTAAGAGGCAGATGAGTTGGGCGGGCAGGCATTTCAGAACGCGATTCGAAATGCCGTCAGAGCCGGGGGCATTTTTGGTTTTGAGACCCATAATGAGATCTTCGACCTCCGTTTGGGTGATAGGAGATAAGGAATTGACGGGGGGGGGGGAGGGATTCCCTGCGCTCGATTTCCCTGTCGACCGCGTCGATGTGGGACTGGTCGACGGATAGAGAGCTGGGGGTGGACTGGCTCTCGAGGGAGTCGGCGAGAAGCTCGGCGTTTTCGTCGTCGTCGAAGGCTGGGTAAGTGAGTAGGATGTTGTGCCTGTATTGCTTGCTATGCACCTAAGCATCTCTTTACTGCTATGATATCGTGGTACTTGGAATAGTGATTTCTTGAATGTACACACACCTGTCTTGTTCCCGTACCTATATCGTTTATATTAGCTAAGATCTTCTAGTCTATGTTGTCCTAGTACTTTGACCACAGTTTTTAATGACAAAATAATATCATAAATTTGGAAGTAAACTGTCTGTCAAATGTCTTTTCACGCCCAAACCGCTAAACAGATTTTGAACAAATTCGGCAAGGACATAGATTTTATTCAGGGGCAGAACATAGGCTAGTTTAGTCTCAAAAAAAACTTTAGGGTGCTACTAAATACATGCCTGAATATAACGCGAATACAGTTGCGGGTACAGTTAGTGCATTTATACATTTAAAAGGATCGAAGAGACGAAAATCGTACTAATGGATTCACTTGTATAATCCAATTGTCTTGTTCTCAAATGGAACCTTTATTTCGGTAGGAATATATTTTTTTTATTATACAGATAATCAACGGAAAAACCAGTTGATTTGATTGGAATAAATCGTTTCGTCGAGTTCTAATTCTGTACAACTAGTTGGTCAATTCGAATTGGCTGGTGAAACAACATTTTCACCATGTATAAAGAAAGCGTGATCATGATGACCACCGGTATGTATACCTACCTATTTTAAGTCTAAGTATTGAATCAACGGGTCTCAAAAAATCTTGGTCAAAGTACCAGGACATCATAACGTAGCAGAAGATCTTAGCTTTATAAACTCTTAAAGAGAAGGGCGAGTAGGATATTCCGTCTATATTGTCTGCCACCCATGCTGCCACCACTTGAGCATATGCACTTAAGCACTTCTGTACTGCTATGATATCCTGGTACTTGGAATAGTGATTTCGTCTTTCAGTACATGTATCCTTCTAGTCTATGATGTCCTGGTAGGTTGACCAAAGTTTTTTAATGATAGAAATGGATTTTCCCTATCAAATAGAAGGAATCCCTCAAACGGCGCAGATATAGCAACCGTGACAAGGGTTATTGTGTTTGAGCCGTTTAGGGTAGAGACGGTTAGGGGCCTTGGCGCACATCACATTTTCGGCGATACAACGTGGCAATGCTGCCAGCCTTCTAGGCACACTGTCAAGCGGCAGCGGTTTAGTACAAATATATATTGCCGGGCGATTTAGCGCAGTGGTTAAGAGCTTAAGCCGCTCCGCCCACTGTCTCTAATAGTCGCGGGTTCGATTCCCGCACGTGACAAATCTTTGTGTGACCCACAATTATTTGTTTCGGTCTGGGCATTCGTGTATGTGAATTTTCATGTTTGTAAACGCACCCATGACACAGGAATCAATCCTAATGTGGGGCTACGTTTTTATAAAACAAAAAAAATATATTTTGTAAATATTAATTTTATTGGAGGTAAGGATGTAGGTACCGGGGAAGACCTAGACTATCTTACCATGACCAAATAGACCGAGTCTTATCTGAAGGACAATTCAAGAGTCTCCGTAACCTTCGAGCGTGTATGAGACGAAGTATAAGAGTGGAGGAAGCCAGAGAGGTATGTAAGGAAAGAACTTGTTGGAACTATGTACTCTCTGCCTACCCTGCAAGGGATCTGGCGTGATGATATAGATAGATAGATTAATTTAATTCGTCTATTTGAACATTTATAGGTATTTTGTGTATATACTATTATTTATATTTTATTTTATTTTAATGGTGTAAATATGTAATGTCCCTATTATATTAAGTTGCTCTTGTAAATCAATATAATGATAATTAAAAATTAACTTTTAATAAACAAAAAAATAAATAAAAACACAAGGATCCAAGAGTCGGAAAACGTATTTGGGGACGTTTTTAAGTGTAACTTTTGAACGAGACTGTAATATAATATATATTATCATGTGGGAAGTTTTTAATAAATTCAAGTTTTGATATTAAAATCGTCTTTATTGATTATTCGTTGTACAAGCAACTATAATTAATAATAGTATAACTCAAACTTAATCGGTAACAATTAATAAAACATTTTGTTAATAATAAATCAAATTGTAATGGAAGAACATTTTATATACTTAGATACAAATTATGCACTGCTTATGGAAGAACATTTATGTACACATACTGTGTTGCCTGAGCAAAATTCAAGACAAAAAATTCAATTCGGGACAAAAATTCTTTTGCTCGGATTCACTGAAGTATGTCATACGAAATCCATAATATATCAATATTTTGCTGAGTTTTTTTTACCGGAATTGAAGATATAAAAAAATTTTTAAAAATTTGCTTAGGTATTCTTTTTTTTAAATCGCAGTTTTAAGTTTTTGAAATGCATTTCACAAGTCTAACAAACATTTAGTATCGCTTAATAAATACCCTCTCTTTGTACCCAGCGATACCTACTGTAAGGCCCTATTTTATAATTCCAAGTTTGATTATTTAAATCCAAATGTTCTGATTTGTATGAAATATTTGCATGAAAGAAGTTGTAATATTATTACGTCTTCCAAATAGAATTCTTTGCAAAATCATTTAGCGTATTCACTAAATTAAAACTTCCTCTAAATTCTCTCCTTATTCTCAAAATTAAAAAGTTAATATCAAAATAGAATCAACAATAATAAATAGCATTATTTGGAAAATGTCAAAAAACTACATACAGTATTACGATAGCTGTTAATTTGCTAAAAAAGTTAATTTTCTTATTCGTGATTGCTACGTTAAAAATGTCAGTTTGGTCATATACAAAAATTTGTTTTATATTTATGAATATTTCAAATTTACAGAAGTAATACGTAATTTGGAAGAAATATGGAGATACAGAATGAAAAATTTGTTTTTACACTTGATTGTTCGTCATGGACCTTTGTAGAGAGCTTTGTATTTTTAACGAAAACTGATAGATATTTAAAACATCGAATGATGAACATTTTTCTCACAAAATATTAGTTAAGAGTTAGTTTCAAATTTTCTAAATTCCGGTACTATTTAAGTATATCAAAATTGTAAAAATTAGTACCAAAACAATCGTTGCATCCAAAAATTTAACCAAAAAACCCATATTCCTTCCAAATTATTCCCCTTTCTTCAATGAAGTATATATACCTACCTAATTATATTAATAATACTATTTATAGAAGCACTTGGGGCCCGTATCATATACATTAGAGATAAAATCTATGAATAAATGTTAAAATGACCTTGATTTGGTCGAAAAACTTCATGCGGAAGTCAAATTTCAAATCAACCGTTATATTGTAACGGTTTATCTTCTGACCAGCAGATATATTATTAAATTTAAAATGCTACCTTTTCGAAAGCTATGTAAAATTTTATTCATATTTTCAAAACGACGATCCGTTGAACTACTATATTTACATTTTTAGAATTGGTATTCTTTGATAATATGCCACAAACTTGTATTTGAATGGAAGTAGGTAGCTGTTATTGCCCATTGCAATTATTTAAGAATATTTTGCAAATTATAACGAAACAACGTCGGCGTTGATTTTGTTTTTTGTCAAATTATAAACATTACTGGAAAGCTACTTATTAATTTAAAATAAATTTGTGGCATAAAATGGCAGTAATCACACCCTGTCAGGGTTGCCATAAATGTATTGATTTTCTACCATAGGTACAAAATATCTTCTAATCCCTTCTAATTTATTTGAAATATGAAATGTACACATTATTCGGTATAGCTACACTTTATAGCTCATAGCATTAACTTTCGCTGTATATACCATAATTAATCAAATCCATAATAAATTCTAATAATCTGGTCCGTTATTTCGATTAATTACGATCTACAAGGCATTAAATGCATGCCTTCCTGCAAGCCGAACATTTTTTTCTCCAAATGTAGAAAGGAAATAAATTCCGGTAGATAGCTCCCTAATACAAACTATCACTTTTACATATACGTAATTTTAATCATTTAGACGATATTTACAGGAGATTATCAAAAAATACATAAGTACGTTTTAAAAGTACGAATATCAAATCAAGTCAAATTGGACTTTGTTGATACTAAATTCAGTATGCTTAGGATATTTTAATACTAAGTATTATATTTTAATACCAAATGTTAGAACGCAAAGTAACTCTGGTAACACATGAATACTAAACGTCATTGTCAAGTGTCAAACTATTCATGATGGCGGTCGGTTACGCGCGCGTGTGGTTGTTAGCTGTCACAGGTGGCGCGGCTTCCGCTTCTGCTATGGCTGCCTCCGCTTTCAACCTCCGGTATTTGCCTTGAAAATAAAAAAAAAATAAAGATAAAACATCTTTACTTTTTCTGTACTCATTGCCTCCACCTGGAGTAACATGCAATAATATTTAAAAAACTCTGGCATGCTTTGTTACCGCGATTTCACTTTTTCCTTCAACCTACGGTTTAATTCAGATGAAAGACATAAATAGTGCAATCATTACATATTATAAAACAAATTCCCCCCGCCGATTTTGTCTGTCTATCGCGACGCGATTAACTCAATAACTATCTAATGGATTTAAATGTTTTCGCCAATGGACGGAGTGAGAGAAGAGGAAGGTTTATGTGTATAATTCAACCGTGTAAAGCCGGGGCGGGTCGCTATTTTAAAGATAAAGATAGTTGATATAATCCGTTTTGATATTACCACGCCTCCTTACAATAAGGCGCTGCATTGCCTTATAGTGCCGATTTTATTGAAATGCCGATGCCGATTTTATTGAATATCGCTAACCCTTTTTCGCCAATGTATTATTGAACAGTCCAGTAGTAGTAGCGTTTAGTAGCATTTAATCTGCTGTCATATAATCCCACGTTGGGCGCCAATAAAGAGTTGGCGCCCAACGTGGGACTAAAATATCTAAGCATGGGTGTAAGTATAGCCTTCACACGGAGGGTCCAAAGGTCCAAAAGTTTACAAATATAGACTCACTGATCTCAATAAATGCACGTAAATTTTATTCAAGTCTGTAACCTTATGTACATTGTCCAATACATAAATATATAATTAGAAATTATATCAAAATCAAAGTACATACACGCAAAGCTAGTAAAGCTTAAACTGCGGGCCAACTATAATTGCCTCAGATGACCTCGGATGGTACTTACGGGATATTTTGACCATGATGACGCCCCACCATATAGACCAGCCCCAGCCAACGAGGCAGAACAGGACCGTGAAGAGTTGCCCGCAGCCAACTAACAGGTTGATCACAAAGGAGCCTGCAAGGAATAATATTATTTTAATAAAAAATTACTTTGTAATTCAGTGACAGAGAAATTCAAATTGATACTAAAATTATTTTGGAAACAATTGTCACGTATAAATGCACTCATACTGAAACAAATATCACAAACCATTTGTTCTGTGCAAGGCGACTTAACTTGCGCAACATTCAATAACACAATCTACTGCAGTGCAGTGTAGTGTAGAGTGTGATTTTAGCTTAGACTATTAGGCTAGGCCGTTATCTTTTGAATTAAAGTTTTATAAGAGACTAACCCGCGACTTTATCCTCGTCGAATTTAACAAAAAATGTTTGTTCAGTTCGCAGGGTTAAAATATATTTATTGGATTTCATGGGTTTTAATTTTTTGCGCGGAACACGAATTCTTTTTCTAAAATAAAAGTATTCGAAGTTACTCCTTATAACATCTGCTGCTATCTGCCAGTGAAAGTCCCGTCAAATCGGTCTAGCCCTTTCAGAGATAAGCCGGAACAAACAGACGGATACAATTTTTTTTTTAAATTCTTGTTAGTTATTAGTATATACTTTCATATTTTTTTAGTAAAAAGCTGTTATTTTGACCTTACAAGCAGACACTTCAATTTTATTTATGTGTTTAAATTATCTGTCTTACCTATTCTATGTTTGGCTCCGTCGTGAACTCCAAACCTGGGTATGCCGAAGCACAGGCAGAACATGCCGCTGAAAATTGTTCCTGAAAAAGACATTAGATAACTATATTATTTCATTAAATCTTGCTGTAGTGATTTCAAAATGTATGCCATATTATATATTGATAACCAGCAATATTGAAAACCTGAATAATGGCAATAATATCGATCCATGGATGAAATTTACAGTTGACTCGAAAGCAGAATGCAGAAAATGGATATTGCTAGACATTAATTTTGTATAGAATTTCAGGTTGATCAGTATTTGCAGATGCGTGAATTTTTGTTGGCTATAATTGGGGATTGAGTGGAATTTCGAAACGTTTGTGTTATAGTGTAATTTCTAGTGTATGTGTAACGCGTGGGTGACAAGACAGACGCTCGATATTAGTCGTAAGATTCAGACGTATATTAAATAAAAGTATATATTTTTTTTTAATCTAAACAAGTTTCATTCCGCTAATCGACAGCCATAATCTATAATTTGTGGTTCTCGATAACCTGGAGTTGGCGTTTTCGGTGGAGCTTTCGTATCGCCAAAGTTCACATAGCGAGATCCGAACTTACCAAGACCAGGGACAATTATGTTGCACAATAGACAGAAGTATGCCAGCACTATTGGCAGAATGGGGATAGCGCCGCGCATCACACTCGTGTGTTCCACCAGAGTTGTGTCCAACTTCTTACGAGTGTCCTGGAATTATAAAAAAATGAAGTTTAAAGTAAATAAAATTGGCATTTGATTTTGACTCTTGTCCCCAGATTTTTAAAGGTGTTGCATTATCGGTTGTGGTTAAACCCTTGAACATTTTTCAATTTTTTTTTCTTTTTCAAAGAATTCATGGACATTAAAACTAGTTTTTTGAATGAACACAAGACAATTGATCAGGTTATTTTCAGTCCCGTGCTGATAAATTGAACTCCTCTTTAGGTCGATTACAATGTGCAGTTAAAAAAATACGGTGTAAATTTTTAAATTTTGTTATTTTCCATCGATTTTTTAAGTAGTTATCTAGCTTCACTTAAGCTATATTTTTATAGCCTGTATGTAAAGGTTTATTATTTTAGCCTTTGTCAAATTTCATCAAAATCCGTTAAGATGTGATTGAGAAACATACGTCATACACACAAACACCGACATGCCTATATTCCCCAAGCGGGGATGGCAGAAGTGTACTGTACACCCACTTTTCGCTGACGATGTTAGGTCCTATGTAATAGAGGGCGGCCATATACAGGGCTCAATTCCAGACTCCGAACGCACACTGGGAATTTTTAGTTAGAAAAGCTACATTTGACCGACGTAGGATTTGTGCACCTCCTATCGACCTCGTGATCACAGAGCAATGCGCTTTGCCACTAGACCAATGCGGCAGCTTCATCCATCTTATTTTTTTACATAAATCTTAATTGACCTATTTATTATATTAAAAATAATCCCTTCTATCCTTTAAAGTTGTTCATGATAATATGATAGAAGCGAGTGTCACTAAACTTCACCTAATTATTTTGCTATTTGACAACGACATCATCAACATTCATTAAAACTAAATGTTAAGGCATTAGTACCTCAATATCGTCTTCAATATCGGTATCTCGCTTCATGAGATCTGTACTTATAACCACTCGAGAGAGCTTCTTCGTGGGTCTCGGAGACGGTCGAGGAGTTGCCCTCGGAGAAGGGACGGGAGTGATTCCTAGCGTGGACATTATTACTAACACTTCTAAATTTAAAACGGAATTTTACGACGGTAGATTTGATTTTCAAAAAACATGAGGGTAGTTTGAAATTTGATTTCGCAACGTTTTTGTTTGCAGATGGATACAGTTATAGCTTTAAATAGCATTTATTTTATAATATCAATTAGACTATTAATTATTACTAATTAAAATTAAGTTTTTATCAATTGTTATAAAAGTAATTATTTTGATGCGAGTTAGTATTAAAGTTAAAGTAAGCATGTGTTAAAGACTTTAAGTTGAGGCTATTATGATTGTTAATCAAAATATTATGATAAATTGACAACAGCCAGAATAAATGGTTTAAAAATTCACGTTAAAGTACACAAACGCAACACCAAATTAAATTTAACGAATTTTCAGGTTTAAAGACAATATTGTCTGGTAGTTAAACTTGTTTTCGTAGTGGAAAGCAAACAGACACTGCCAAACGGAATTCTTTAATCATACATTGCATTGGCATCGATTACTACCGGCTATTATTTGTCACGACCTTGTCCACACTAACCTATTTCAATAGAACTAAGTACTCCTTTTAATCGTATGCGATAGATTACAATCGCAAAAAAAATCCACGCCAAGAAATTATAACCACTATTTATTTTTAAAGCGTTAAGTATTGTTTGAAACACGCAATAACTTAACACCATTATAAATATGATACGTTTAATTGCTTTCATAATAATAAGTAATTTATTTTTATACGTTAAGTCCCACGGTGGGCTCCACAATTGTGTTAATTTTAGATTGTAAGATTATGCTGCGGTCCTACTTATTTAAGGTATGCGTGAGGGACAGGTAGTAAACATTCTACTCCCCTTTGTAGAAAGTCTATGAGAACATTCTTTAGAAATTAAAAAAAAATGACAATATTCCTGAGCTATTTTAATAATGTTTCTTTAGATGTTTGCTTTGTTTGCTGTCCAGAGTCTGGATAATAGCTATGTTGGTATATGGTAATAGCTAAGATCGTAGTCGATATGCAGGTGAGTGCACACACTATATATCTGCCAACCTCGTTTAGCGATTGGCGTGATGATATGATTATAAATAAGATACGTTTAATTGTTTTGATAACTATAGGGGATTTATTATCAGATGTTTAAAGTCCCACGGCGGGCGTCATAACTTTGTTAATTATAAATTGTAAAATGATGCTGCGGTTTCTTATTTTAGGTATGCGTGATGAATAGGTAGTAAATATTCTTACTACGACTCTTTAGAAGAAGTTTACAAGAAAATTATGATTATATATAGAAGAAACGATTTGAGATTGAGCTATTTTGATGATATTATGCTATTATCTTTGTTCGTAGCGCTGTGACCGGTGTTATTAACGATCATTATGGTTAGATAGTATTCGGCTTGGTTGATCTGAGATGGGTGACCGTTTGTAGCGTCTCCGTGCTTCCGAAGGCACGCTAAGCCATTGGTTACGGTTATCACTTGATGTGGTAGTCTTTGAGCCAAGTTGGAAACTTTATAGGCGGCTTGATAATATCAACAGCAAGTGGCCACAAACCTGCATCCACCGCACCGCATAGTGGAGTATGATTTAATCTCTCTCACTTCGATTCGTAAGAGAAGTCTTTTGCCTAGCAGTGGGTTAGTATAGGTTGATTTAATATGATATTATAATCGCTCGTAACTCGTGTGGCCTCGATATTCTTAGCGATCACTATGGTGCAGTAGTGTTCGGCTTTTGGTCGTTTAGAAGCTTTCTGGATCGCTTGATCAGTCAGCAGGTAGCCACAAACTTGCCTTCCTCATATTGTATTGGGTCATTCAATATGTACCTATTTTGTCTTACCTCGATTTGTGACAGAGACCCTTTGCTATGCAGTAGGTTTCCCTAGTCCGAAAGTTTGCAAGGGAACATGGGTGAAACACGTAATAGTCCTCATGAGAATTTATAGCTGCGCGAACTACAGAACATCGAAAACGAACTGTTTTTCATAGGCCAAAGAGCTATCGTATGTTTATAGAAAGAGTCAAAGTGTTGGATGGACATGAAACTGCGAACTCAATTCTCGGTTTTCGTTATTTAAATTAAATACTCAAATAAAAAACGGCCTTTTATTAAAAAAAACCTTTGCAAGCTTTATTCTTTTTCGTGCTTATTTATATATATATATATATATATATATATATATATATATATATATATATATATATCATCACGCCAGATCCCTTGCGGGGTAGGCAGAGAGTACAGAGTGTCAACAGGTTCTTTCCTTACGTACCTCTCTCGCTTCCTCCACTCTCATATTTCGTCTCATACACGCTCGCTGGTTACGGAGACTCTTGACTTGGTCTTCAGATAAGACTCGGTCTATTTGGTCGTGGTAAGATATATTTATGCTTGTTTACCCTATATTTGTATTAAATATAGCCAAGAAATACGTTGTAAATATCACATTTCTATGGAGAATTCTGGAATCTATGAGATTCTACTGGGTTGCTTAGGTTACAAAAAGTAAAAACGATTTTAACGCGATTTTCTGGTTCATTGCACTTAATAATCTAGCTGATTATTTGTTACAAAATCTCTACATGATTCTCAAGTTAATTTTATTAAACCGAACAATTTTGTTGATAGACACAATTACTTGGATAATAATTACTTGTATTGATTAATATTTTATTATATTAATTAAGTTAATTAGTATCTACGATACTTACTAATGTACTTATCTCCATTTTAACTCTGTTTTTGATACCCAATCACAAAATAATAACGTTATTTTTACACAATTTTATTATTCCTTTTTTAATATTAACCTCTTTCACACGTTACGTTTTAACTAGTCCAATTAAAATAACAAATAACGGTATTTCCAAGTATGCTACAGTACACGAATCCTCGGTCCTTGAGTGGTGGTTTTCACGCAGGACTTAACTTATAATTCGTCGCGTGACGATGGCCCGAACTCAGGGTCAACACTTTAAAGAAATCTATCGGGTCACTTGTTTGTAATGTTAGATTTTGTAGGTAAGTACCCATTATTTTTTTATCTATCTGTCTGGTCCTATTGTCTGATAAGTTTGGTCAACATTAGTATTATAGACTCAAATCTAACCTAACCTGAAACTAACCTAAAAATAAGGTTAGGTTAGAATTCTGATAAATCACAGGAGATTACCAAATTATGAAAAAAATATTAATTTTGCAAATATTAAATACTAAGGAAGTGGTATTCATACCGCTATGCGATTGCAATGTTCGTAGCAGTCACTAAGATAAAGAAGCGTTCGGTCCGGTCGGTCTGAGATAGTTGACCGGTTTTAGCATTTCGAGCGTCTCCTTGTTTCGCTATATACGTTAACCCCGGTTACTACTGCAAGTCGTCAAGTTGGAAGCCTTTATGGACAACTTGATAAGTTCCACCTGCAGATGGCTGCAATCCCGCCTTCATCGCACCGGACTGGCTCCGCGGTGGAGTATTTTCTACCCGATTTCTGTGAAAAGGCCTTTCCCCAGCAGCGGTGCAGACTAATTTTTAATATAGGGGAAAGTGGCGAAACGGCGATAGCAGGATAATCTCGCAGTGTAATCCCGAACGCAGTGGTTACTATAATATATGTTGCAAAAGGATGAGAGGATTGTAATAATAATAATGCTTCATTTCAGACAAATGATCCATATCAATACAGTAAAAAAGTAACATATGGACAATAAAACCGTAGAATTACAAACAATATTAAGTAAAAAGAAATTAATGTTAGTACTGATCACTGATTTGTTACTGAATGACTCAATTGTACCCAACATTTATATGTTGTAGTCTTTAAGTCTATCAACTAGACGGCTGATAATATCGTTATTGCACGTGTAAACTAAATTTGCAAAATTTAAAAAATTGTTGGAAACATGTATTATCTGAGCAAAAGTACTTTTGCCCTCATTGTGATAATGTCACTGATGTGATACTAATAGGTAGTTTAAATGTGAGGGTGTAAGTAAGTGTCGGCGTAGTTTCGACGCGAATCAAGCGAACACCAGGAGAAACATTATTTCAGGTTAGTGACACAACGCCACAATTTAAAATGTCCATATTTCAAAGCAATAAAATAGTTTACATATTATAAGATTTTTGTCTTCATTATTAACTTAAAAGGAATCGTAAGGTCCTATTTTATGTTTCCTAATTCAGGAAACGTCATAATTTTATATGACCCCAAATATTTTAATGCTTCTCCTGAAAAAATATATTTTTGCAAAAGTGGCATTGTTGCACCGGGGGCGATGTAAATGATGCTATCCTCTTTCACTAGATTGCACGAAAGGAATCGACTTGGCGTACATTTCAGAGGCACTGCAATCACTTTTAAACTCGTGTGCACTACCATCTTAGAAGACTAATAAAAATATACCTAACTCACCTCTGGCGGTAAGGTGGGCGATAAGCTCTTATTCTTGGAGAACATGCTGGTGCGGCGGCTGGAAGACTGTTCTGAGCTTCGCCGGCACATTCCGCGGATCCAGGTACAAAGCCGGTTGTTGCAGCAGCTGGGGACAACCGAGGCAAGTATATAAATAAGACTTTTTTTCCATTAAGGACTTGTCAGTGATTGCCCTCTATTTCACCTGATGGGAAGTGACGATAGAGCAAATATGGCTCACTGTCTTAGTATTGGCCTATTTACTCTGAAATAGGTTGAGGAGACGGGAGTTAGATCAAGTTCTGAAACGGTATGATCGGAGTAGACCCGCCTCCTCGTAAGGCAACTCCGCGCAACATGCCGGAACACGACTGGGTCGCTTAGCGGCATTACTGCTAGGAGGGTGGCGACCGGCTATAGTCATAGCTTACTACCGGTGAAGGTGCTTACAGCACCTTCACCTTTGGTGCAGGAAGGTGAAGAGATCACGTGTAGGAAATTGAGAGTAAATCCTACGGACGCGAGCAGCTTCAGCCCCCAGAAAACTAATAAAGGCTTGTAACGCTCAGGGCGCTGCGAGTTCCGCGTTGTTCTCAGCGATCAACAAGTTTAAGCAGCATTCGGCTCAGTGGGTCGGAGATGGGTGATCGTTTGTCGCAATTTCATTTTTGACCCGAAGAAAGGCACATTAAGCCGATGGTTATGGCTTTGACTTATATGCAACTTGATAAGTTCCACCAACAGGTGGCCACAAACCTACCTCCACCGCACCACAATGGCTCCGTGGCTGGAGTATGACCTCTCTCTTACTTCGATTTGTAACAGAAGGCCATTGTCCAGTCCACTGTTGTTATAGGCTGATTTATACACAAACAGCTTCCTACCCCGGCTTTGCGTGTCGAGCACGCACAAATATAATTTTAATTTGGCCATACCTAGTAAAGGTATAAGTGAAAACAACAGAATGAAATTCCATGTGATGCAATTCTTCTTTGATATTACAAAGAGAGGACAATTTATAATAAATATGCAAAGTAAATACATGTAGGACATACACACGTCATTTTATTCGTAGAAAACGTCAATTTAGTCATACAAAAAACAGACGCGTTAAGGTAGCAAGTGTACCAATCTACTCGTAGCTACCAACTGTAGAAATTAGTTTTAAAATTATGAATGACCTCTTTCTTTTTTATGAAAAGGTGGCCATGTCTTTCCCCCGAACACAATGTATCTCGATGCCAAATCGATCTAAATCTATTCAGCGGGAAAAGATAACGGACAGATAACTTATGAATTAATAATATTAGTATGTAGTGTTGTACAAAAACATAAAAATATTGATTGTAAATTCCTTACCTGGTAGGTGGTCTATCGCTCAGTATGCTATCCCTCCTCTCAACAGGCCTTTTCTTCCTTCCGCAACAGCCTTCCTCCCCCGGGGCGGGGGACATGGACTCCGCTACGTTGCGCGGGATAGTCACCGACGCATCGCTAACGCGTCGCTTACGTCCGCAGCAACCGCAAAGGACGTCGCGCAACTTGCGCTTGCGTTTCGTCTCGTCTTCGTATTCTATTGATGCCTTTTTAGGAGATAATAAATGTAATATTAATTTAAATAGCTAGATTTAGATTTTACTACACCGTTTGCCTACACCGCAAGGGATCTGGCGTTATGATATAGATAGATAGACTTAATTCCACTGGGACGTATCATTAGAATAGGCAGAGGACATGGACTCCGCAACGTTGCGCGGGATAGTCGCCGAAACGTCGCTAACGCGTCGCTTACGTCCGTAGCACCTGCAGAGGACGTCGCGCAACTTGCGTTTCATTTCGTCTTCGTATTATATATATGCCTTTAGATGGCAATAAATCTAATATTAAAGGTAATGGCTACACATTAAATATCCTAAATTTAAGACAGTAAATACAATATTAATGGTAATATAAGCAAGATATTAAGTTGTACATCTACAAGAGTAGACAAATTGAGAAGAGTCAGGGTGGAACATTCTTGCCCTTCGTCTTTATAGGAATAACATTCTGAATAGGTAGGGTTGGGTCTAAAGTAATTACTAGCCATTTTTTTGTTGGCTACCTATTCATAAGTACTTTTGGTGTATATGTACAAAACACTTTTCTTATAAATTTCATGATATCAGAGACTAATATTTATAATGATAACGTTTATGTCAGGGACTGAATTAAAAAACTGTGCATTGTATTTTTTGCCGTCATAAAACCATTAAATAAAGTACATAAAATATACTACACATTGTCTTAGAGTAGCGGGCAATTAGCAATTTAGAAACTATGTGTAACCGGAACTTTGCTAAAATAATCATGAACTAATTATAATAATGAAATTGTAGTTATGTTAAAAGCAATTAATTGTACTTACGTTCAAGCAAGTTGTTGAATTCTTTTTGTCGAACATGTCGTCAACATGGACGAAATAACGCACGATAAAATGACTTTACTATAAAAAAATATACTCACTTTACCAGCCGCGACTTCCATATCCCTAATCTCCTGATCAGTGTGTTCTTCAACATTCTTCTTACAACAATTTAATTTACTCATCATCCCCTTCTTCTGAGACTCCTTATCTTCTTCATCTTTCGTCTCTTTCTCTTCTGATTTCTTCTTTTCTTCCTTTCTGTCTTTCTCTACCTTCCCATCTTTTTCCTCACCTTCGCCCTTACAGCATGTGCAGCATTTGGCTTTGCACTTGTTTATCAGTCGTTGACAGAAATTTGGTGGTTTCTGTTCTTCGGAGGGTTCTAAAGGTTCCGAAGGTTCTTGAGGATCTTGGGGTTCTGATGAAGGGGACTTGTCTTTGTCCTTTCGGGTTCTCGCTGGAGGTTTTGGTGTGGTGCTCGTGCTTTGGGGAAATCTGGGTGGTTGAAAGGGTTATTTAGTTTTGTAATATATTTTGGTTAGAATAGATATCAGTTGGGCTAAGTGCGTTTATGGGGTAAGTGTGGCTTAACAACAATGTCTCGTCCACAGTAATAGTCAGGGAGTATTACAAATGCGTAATTTATTTTTGTAGTCCTCGTTTGTTTAGGAAAGTCTGGTTAGAGTGCTTTATTAGATACTGTATTACTTCAAAGTATATTGTTGTGAAACCGCTCCTTAGAAGCATTTGTCCTATCCAAATTTACTATTTAAATTGTCTATCTAAAGCTATGCTCATGTTAACATTTGGAGTAGCATAAGCATTGCAATTTTTACATTTTTCCAACACGGCTCATACGAAGCGCCTATCTGATCTCCAAGACACACTTACTATTAGGGCAAAAAATAAAAAAAAAAATCGCTTAGTGGAGTTATGCAGAGGGATCCTAGTTGACGGTGACTTACCGAACCTATAGATGAAGCTAAATAGGTACCTACTAATTCAGTTTTCCAGTCTTCTGACTGCCTGTTACAAATAACAGGCCATTGGAATATACAGCTTATGATGTATAATAGATAGTGTTATGTTCTGTTAGTATGTCAGGTATATCATAACATTTTCGATATACGTGTGTAATGATAAATCTGAAAAATTCACAGAACGTTGCACATTTACATTTTAAGCTTTTAAAAGAAAGGTGGGACGCATCTTCGTGATTAAACGTCGTTCTATGGTGAATATTAACACGATCAATCCGACTGATGTCAAAAAAAGACTTTTTTATACGTCAAAAAGAGAAGCGTTTACAAATTCCCACGTCGATACATAACAACGTCTCTTTCAGACTGATGTCAGAGTAATCGTGTCGGCTATAGTAAAATGCTCCCGATTTGTGTCGGAATTAGTAAAATCAAACAATTTTAGAATATTAGTTTAAGGTATTTTTTTAATATCACGTCATGGTACTGTTTTAAATCATCTTTTATGTTTATAGTTTTATGTTATTACACACACAAACATGCTTCTGGAAATTGTTTTCTTAAATTCAGTAGCAAGTGATTCATCATCATCATCTCCCAATCGCTCTCCAGCGCAATCGGTCCGATGACACCTGCATCTAACGGCATCCTGCGATCTTCTCAAGATCAATGGATTAGGGACACCATTATATTGATCGTGGTTTGTGCCATAATTCATCATGGTGCTTTAAAACATCTTGACAGATTACACAATACATGACTTATATAATTTAATAAGTTGTTCTCTTGAACATATTATAAATACTAACTGGAAAGACATCATTTTGTTGTTCAAAAATACATCGAAAAATTTTTGTAAACCTATCAGATTTAGGAAGTTTGAAGGTACCCTGGCATAACAACAACTTTTGGACGTTAAACACCTCAGCCTCTCCTGTTACTGTAGGCGCTGTAAAACACTTTCCAAGTCGGGATCATAAAAAATAAATAAATCGCGATAAGATCTGTAAGTAAATGGCTTAAAGTAAAGGGTACATCGCTTTGTTGTTCAAAAACATAAAGCAGTTAGCCTCATTACGAAGGTGCACCGTGGTTTCAACTCTAGACCTTGAGCCCTCAAAGCGAACATTTGACTAACTAGCTAGACTATTCCTAGTTTGAAGTAACACTAACTCATTAATGGGTTACAATAAATAATTTGATATATTTGTTCGCAATCGAGTGTGTAATATGTTGGTTTATATTACAATTATACGGTTGAGTGCACGTTGCCACATATTTTAATATTGTTATAAAACACTCATACATAATGTTGTCACACTAAAATATTACGAAAGTGACTGTTCCAATCGAAACAGATTTCGATTTCGCGCCTTAAAAATGTTACTCGATTTACAAATCATGTACTTAACTATGACGTGTATTATTTGAGCCTTTTTTGTATTCTGTATCTGTTCGGATAACTATATAACATAACAAAAATACATATATTGAAGGGTAACAAAGACAATAGTATCAATCAATTAATATCATTAATCTAATTTTGACGAAGAAAGTTATTTAGAACCTTTCACATAACTATTCCGATAGATATTTGGCGTTTCAGCTAAAAGTTTTGAAGAATATTCTGCGAATAAAGCAATGTGTTTGCGACTAGACCAACAGGGAAGTATATCGGAAATAGTTCTCAATTTGAGAAGCCTCAGAACATCTCTTGTTCGTCGTCTCAATAACCTTAACAGCACTGCATCACCATAATAAAGCACTGTTAAGTCAAGAAGACACTAGGCATGCCGTCTTAGATTCCACATCGTAAGCACCCAAATGAGCCCCTATCTGCCTAGTCTGTGTACTGCGTATTCTAAACTAAAAATGGCCATCTTCCCACGCACCCCTCCGACCGAACAGAACTTGAACCCAAAATATATGTTATTATCCAATAACCTGAACAAAACGGTGTCTTTAAGTTCAATAGTCCATGGTTTAGACTATAGTACGATTATGTCTATTTTAAAAAGTTCCTTTCCCGCCAAGGTCGATGTTTTTTTTTTAATGTGGCACTAAACTGGCACTGAAATATCGATTTTGGAATTTCATAAACGGCAATATTATATACTATTAGGTGGTTCACACTGGCATGCTTTCATGCATTTTACATATTAGAACGAATTTACCTTAACAACACTGACTGGCCGGGAAAAAGAGGGAATCTAAAATATAAATACAAAATATTAATTATTTTTTTTAAGAAAATAACAGTTAATCCCGTATAAGTTGAAATAAAAAACATTTGCTATTTCTTTTAAAAGGATTATGAAAATTATAAACTATAGATGGTCTAATACAAAGGTTTTACAAATAAAAATAAACAAGTGTTTGCATGTTCGTGAAAAGTTTCCAAGAATTTTTATGTGGTTAGTCGCTGCTAACTTTACAATTGAATTAAGTATTTTAGACTAAAGAATTTTAAGAAAGAAATGCATAATATTTTCGAATGAAGCCATTTGAAACTAATATTATTGAATTATTGGTTTGAATAGGTATTTAATTTTAAATAATTATGAATATTGAAATGTTTTGACATTGATCATCATTATCACCATCATCATCAATCTGCCTTGTATCTACTCACTGCTGATACGCTCAGCCTCCTAACTCTCTTCTCTCACGCTATTCATTCCAGTTCTGTGCTAGTCTATTCCACAATCACCTGGTCCACGGTCACCTTCACGATGTCATCGCTCTATCTGGCTGATCGTCTGCCTTTAGGTCTGCGTCCCTTTCTAGGCAACCACTCCGTCACGTCCTTGGTCTATATGCTGACATCCCGCTTCATCTAGTGTCCTGCCCATCTCCACTTGAACCCCGTGATCCCTTTCTATGTTAGGTATTCGGTTGGCAAAGGAGATGCCAAACATGGCTCGCTCGATGGCTCTCTGTACCACTCTGATTTTATATAATTGGCATCGATATAATAATATATTAGGAATTTATAAGAAAAAATGTTAATGTTTTATTTGAAATATAAAAAAAAAACAAATGAATCCAAAAATTATGGATGTGTTTGGAAGGAAGGAAAAATAAAGGCGAATTTAAAACCACCTCCTTTCTTGAAGTCTGTTAAGCCATCCTGTTTTCAAAATTAATTAAATGTGCAGGTAAGTACTGACCAAGGTTAATATTACCATAAAATACCCGCAAAAAGGGGTCACTTCTATGTCAAAAAATACGCCATTTCACATTTCCGCCAAATTACGTTTTATTTGGCGGAATTGGAGGCCCAGTTTTATGTTCTATGTCCGGTATTCAATGACGTTTCATAATTACTGTAATATGGTAAATCATATTAATTTTATTATAAAAGTAATGAATACTTCTTTGTTTGTTGGTAATTGATAACCTGAGAGAGATAACCTGAGTTGCTCAAGTCGCCTGAAGGTCTCAGACTTCACGACTGCCGTTTATTAACTACAGCCTGAATCCATGGTTGTCCTGCGTAGGCAGATGTCTTTAAAGCATAGAAAAACTTTCGTAAGGTTTTTTGATGTATATATTTTTTGTTTGTTTAATTTTAATATGATTTTTTTTATATGCAGCTGAATTTGAATCTTTGCTTAATAAGAATCCATTAGTAATAAGTTTATCAAAAATGCAGGTAATTTGAACTAGTATTTCAGTAGCTATAAATAAAAAGAAAAAAATAAATTTACCTAGTATTATCATCACCATACCTCTTCGGAAGCAGTTCATTTGGCAAAATATACACTGTCCTATTGTGTATCATTGTTACTAAAATCGCAATAAAAATACTAGAAAAAATCGACTTATATCACCATTGGAAGCACTAGCTACTAATTAAAAGATTTAAACTTTTTTAATAAGCAACGATAATTTTTTTATTAATTAAATGTCAAATTAGATTTCCCGCAAAAACGTAAGCAAGGGAAGCACTATTCACTTTTATGAGGCGAAGGTAATTTCAACACAGCCAAAATGCCACTGTTTTTTTTTTGAAAAATAAAATATTTTTCGTATTTGAAATCAAATATAACTAGTTATATAGCGCCGCGGTTTTTTACTGGTCATTTCCCGCCGTTTGGTAGTGGGGCGGGCGAGGCGGACGACGCTCGGTGGCGAACTAGGGGGGTTGGTCCGATTTCTTAAGGGTTGTTTGGTATCGAATGCCAAGAAATACGTGTGGGTCATGGCGTGTGCTTGTATAATGAGCCTTGGACGCTCGGAATGTTAGCAAGTGGGATTTATTGACAAATTGTGAGTTCAGTATAATGCTTAATTAGTTAGGTAAACGATTTAATTTTATACGTCAAAGTGGTGTTGATCTATCTATTTATCTGTATCAGCACGCTAAATCCCTTGCAGGATGGGTTCCAATAGTTTATCTTCCTCCACTGTTATAGTTCGTGTGTGTGTGTTTGAGTGATATACGCTGTTGGCCGTGAGGCCTTTACAGCTTCACTGGACTTAAGGGCGAGCGTGCAACCACCGCGTTCGAACCAGAAGGGCAAGGGGCGACATACTCGAGGGCGCCTCAAGGAGGAACGGCCTCGGTTTGGACAGTCGCTACGGGGGGAGGGGGTGTAATTAGTACACCGGTCGGCGGGCTAGCGGATCTACGACTTCGTCGTCGTCGTCCGTATCCGGAGCGGAAAGAAGCGATGTCAAAGCATCGGGGGGATCGGTGAGAACATGTCGCGGCCGGCGGTAGCGGCAGGGGTCGGGTTCGTGTTATAGTTCGTCTCATACACCCTTGCCGGTTATGTTTCGTCACCCTCTATTTGGTCATAATAACATATTCTAGGTCTTCCCCGGTACCTACATCCATCTACTTTCGCATTGTATATCTGTTTTGCCATTCTTTCTCACTTCCGTATAACAGCGTTGGGACAAGCACTCCGTTGTGTATGGCCAGTCGAGGCTTTTGGCTTTGGCTTCCAACCCACGTAGCTTGTCCATCGCTCTATAATGATATTGACAGTCATACCCTAGTAACACAAGTTTTGGAAATTGAAACAAATTGACGACGTCACTCTTACCATGGATGATTTGGTACAGAAGTTGAGAGCTTAAGCCGCTTCACCTAACTGGATCGAATAATCGTGTCGCAAATGTTTGTTTCCATATAGATACTTGTGTATGTGGATTTCATGTTATGTAAATGCACCTCCAATACAAGGTTTTTGTGTCATTTAATATATTAGCCGAAAAACGTCCAATGCAGAATATAAACAGTATCACACTGTAGGCATTGCCTGTACCTAAATTCGTCCATGTTTAAGAGACGACTGAAAAGTAATACGAACAGTTGGTCTGTTCCTATATTAATAGCTAAAGATATTTTAATGATAAATACTTATAGTAGAATTATGATAAGAAGCCCGATTTGACAGCTGCAAATGTCAAAATAAAAAAATTTGCCAGCTTTAGACGATTGGTGTAGCACTAACAACTAAATCAATCGACATTAATTATCGAAAAATTTAGAAATATTTATTATATTAAGGTAAAATTATACTCAGTGTGAATTTTAACAATTATTATTATAAAGTGTGTAGTAAATTAATTTATTTTGGATATAAACACCGATTTTACTGAAAGTTTTTTAAGTTATACAAATTGTAAATAAAATATTAACGGCGTCTTTTTACATGTCTTCACATTAAAATTAAATAAAAATAAGTTTTAGATGTATACAATATTTTTTTATTTATTTTTATTATCGGCAAAAAGTAAACTACTGTGGTACATGAATATTTAAAAAGTGTCAAATTCTGACAACACTGTAAACATCAATTTGTCCGTGGAAACGTGAACACTACTATAGATTAATAATATTTATTACTATGTAAAGGTACGGCCAAACCAGCGCGTTCAGCCGCGGCCACGGTGGCGTGCACGGTGGCGATCAACTCCTACAGTAATATTTGTTTGGAAATATTCACACCAACGCGTTCTTCGTCCTGCCCGCGCTATCTGGGCGGCGTCTGCACGCGCAATTATAGGGTATCACCCTAATACTGATCGCCACCGTGATCGCCGCCGGGGATGCCACCGCGGCCGCGGCTGAACGCGTCGGTTGGGCCGTACCTTAAGTTTCAAAGGTGGTCGTCGTGGCGATCTTTGGGGGCGGTCTTTGTGCTGCAATGGATGTACTTAAACATTTAATGATAAATTGCCATTAACCTTATGACCTCTTATTAAATGTTATTTTTCGTAACCTATTAGATCTGTCACATTGTCTAGGGCCCTGTTTAATAAAAGTGGCAATGACAGGCGAGAGATAATGATGCTACAATTTGACAAATATGTCAATAGTTATAAGCCATATAAAATCGCTTTATTAAATAACACCTCTTGTGACAATGGGACAATTTTGTCATCTCACGACAAATATATGCTAGGGTGTAATAACCTTGGCATGCAGTGAAGTAGTAGCTGTTGAACCACAAAAATAAGAGTCCCTTCAAGCAGTGACGCATTTACCAGCAGCCTGAATAGGCTGGAGCAAATTTTAGGGAGGCGGCAAATTTGGTTTAAAAATATTTGTTTGTCTTACAGAAATAAAAAAAGACAACACTATTATATACACGTGTAAGTAGGTTTAAGGCATACCTTACGCTACCTTATAAGTATACGTGATTGAGGTTTTCTTAGCTCAAAAATATGACTATTTCTTGTGTAAACTGCACTAAATCGTGAATTGTAAGAATAATCTACGAACTGACATAACGATCCCTTAGTTCACAACCATACTAATAACGGGAAGAAGCTGATGTAATGATGACGATACAGCACATATCATAAAATTGAAATTTGATTGACAAAGATAATGTAATTCACATGTTTGTGAACTAGGGTATTGAATTGCAGAGGTTAGTAGGGGCAAAAATTTAATAGCCTACTGGCGGGAAACGTGTAAATCCACCACTGCCTTCAAGTATTCGGAGTTTGGTAAGTTACAACGAGATCTTTAACACGCTCCATGCCATGCCACATGTTGGCATGAACAACCTCTCGTTACTAACTCGCGTTAAAAAAGCGCTCTTTCAAACGTAAGTAACGTATCACAATAAATAATCCAAATAAATGTTGGATCAACGACGACTTTCCAAATGACCATGACATCTTAATTATGTTTGACTTACATATTAATTTGACTTGCAGTATGACTTGTTATAGTATGACATATAGTATGATTTGTTGTTGTTGACATGTTTTTTCAATTGAGGTTATTGTTACGCATTATTTTGATTGTATGTTGGATATCATCTGATTATTGTTATATTCTTTTTATTTGATTAATGTTCCTTTTAATTATTAGCATGAAATTTGTATACCCTAAGGGTGAAACATAGTGAGACTATTCCTGTATCAATATCTGATTTTATACCTATGTTGTGACAAATAAATAATTCATTCATTCATTCATCAAATCCATGATATTACGTATGTCCATAGATAAAGTAAGGAGGGACTTTGAAAAGGAGTATCTATAATAACTAATTGGTAGACTTTCATTGTTGGTCTAATGGCGAATGATGCGCTTTGTGATCACGAGGTCCTGGGTTCAAATCCTAGGTCGGACAAATAGCTTTTTTACCAGAAAATTCCTAGTATCAGTCCGGGAGTCTGGAATTGTGCGCGCTATAGGCTCGCCCCCTTTCACATCGGACCTAACATTGTGCGCGAAAAGTGGGTGTACAAGCACGCTTGGGGAGTATGGGTGTGATTGTGTTTATTTATATAACTCTCAGAGTTTTAGCGAGAATTTAAATTACCAAAACTTGTGTGTGAAAACACATAAAAAAGGACATAGTCGAAAATTGCCCCAGAACCAACAAACATTTGACCCATGCCATCATTATTTATCTATTTTATTAAATAATGGCAAATATCTGTATCTAACGGACAATTTGCAATCTAAAACGAATATTTCAAAGTATTGTAAGTACTTATATGGAAGTCGGCGACATCTTGACTGAACGTCAACACACAATATAACCTCATATATATTAAGGGCTTCTATGTATCTATGTATATCATCACGCCAGATCCCTTACGGGGTAGGCAGAGAGTACAGAGTTCCAACAGGTTCTTTCCTTACATACCTCTCTGGCTTCCTCTACTCTCATAGTTCGTCTCAATTAAGGGCTTACTGAATTATAACCTCAAAATCTAATACTTTTTATGCAATATTGCGATTCTTCCGCTTGTCCGTTTAAGAATAAATGCCTTAAGAGAATTTATGGCTGATTTGAAATCATATTAGTAATTTTTCAATGCTGTTGGTTCTGGGGCAAATCATGTATGGGCGCAGAACAATGTCCTTTGCCGTCTATCTACGACGCCCAACGTACCCTTATTATCTATGACTAATTAAACACGTAACGTGGCGTGTTAATATATTTTCGTGAAATTATCGCTCATACTCCATTACCATACAGAATATATTACACGATTATTTCTCAAAGGTATCGTAACGCACCGGGTTTGATTTAAGCGAATAAGGGCCAAGACCGATTGCTTTACACCCTAAAATTACATGAATCATAAATTATTATAAAACTCACAAAGGTCACATCTGAGTCATTTTTATTATTTATTCTACATTACTGTTCATTTCATTTCTTAGTATTGTTTGAATGCCTTCATGAGTCAGTAAAAGTAAATAATTGTAAAGGCGAAAGAAAGGTGGCGACAGACTTGTCATTAGGGTGTACAATGTACCCGACTTTCCACCCCTTTAGTGAGACTAAATATTTTAGTTTAAACCTATAGTATATACAGCAAAGATCCTGTTGGAACTCTGTACTATCTGCCCACCTCAAAAGGAATTTAGCGAGATGATATAGATAGTCTTAATACTATATAAAGTTATTGGTTATTAATTAATAACTTTTTAAGTGCAACTTTTACACATCCATTGATAACTCAATTAATCGGAATCAGAATATTTTTTATTCATGTAAACTATGATAGTATTTATGAATCGTCAGAAAAGTAGAGAGTAAGAGTAGTAGTGAGAGAGTAGAGACGAAGGGCAAGAAGCTTCACGGTTACTCTTCAAAAATTTTTTTTTTAAACTTTTTCATCTACCTCTTGTTAGGTATGAAAGAACAATGTAAGTTGGTCACCAGGAGGCTCTAAGTTAAATACGTTAGGATCAGACACCGACCTCGCCGGCGAGGTCGAAGAATCCCTTGCCCGCCGGCCGGTGCAGAGCACCACGGCGAGACACCTAGTATACGCCCTCTCCGATAACGACTGCCTAAGCCAAGGCCATTCCTTCTTGAGGCGCCCTTGAGCTAGTTGCCCCCTTGCCCTTCTGGCTCGATAGTAGTGGTTGCACGCTCGCCCTTTTGTCCGGTGAAGCTGTAAAGGCCCCGCGGCCAACAGCGTAGATTATTCACACGCACACAAAGTTAAATACGTTAAAGAGATGACAGCAAATGTTTTTTTTTGTTAATAAAGTTAGAGTGTATACACTCTAGACCCCTTTGTTCCAGGTGCTTCCCGAAATGTAACACTTTCGAGTGGTAAATTTTATTACAAAAATATGCCTTAATATGCACTGAGACACTGTTCAGACAAATCAAGAAACAAAGATTTAATTATCTATGAATACACAAACATTCCCCGCTCACCCCGCGATTATTACAGTGCCATTTTTTCTTTAAAATAGTATCTCTATCTATCTATATCAGGGTTTCTCAACCTTTCTTTTATTGAGCCCCCCAGATTATAAATAATATGTTCATGCTCCATTCCCCTTTAATTTTTCATTCTAATTAAAAAAATACATTATTTTCTAAACTTCTACTTCAAACACATTTAAAACTTTTTTTTATAGAAATCATTTATGTAATTGAAATACTTTCTGAACTTCTTGTGAACGATGACGTCGCATTTCGAAACAGTGACAAACAAAATCAATGAATGTGATGTTTAATTTACGTTTTATTTTTTTTTGTGTTCAGCCCCCCTTTATATCTCACTACGCCCCCCAAAGGGGGCGCGCCTCCCTGGTTGGGAACTTCTGATCTATATAGTAATATAATGTCAAATTGTGTTATCCAGAATACTGTAACACAGTTTATAATAACACAGGAGGCAGAGTTATTACTGATCTGAACACACTGTATTACCTTGATAATAAATTGATTTAGATTGAATTTGATTTGATATTATCACGACAAATCTCCACGACAAGTACGCCTTGAGTAAGCAGAGAGTCCAGAGTACGTAGTAAACAACACGTACCTATATATATCAACTTATTTTTCGTATATATTATAATACAGTTCTATATAATATATCATCTTATATAATACAGTTCGTTTAAACCAACAATTAAAACAATTAACTAGGTAAATGAAATGGAAATTTTGCCCTCGTTAAATATAGGGTTATCAACCCTTTCGTTAAATACATAATTAACTACGAACTGTACAAAATTAATTGTATGTTGTTTTATTAAATGTGTGTTGATTTTTTCTATTTATAAGACACCAGAAATCATTCTAGTGCGGTGAAAAATACTCCGTCCCGCCTATACTCCAAAAGCGGGGGTGGCAGAGGTGTATTGCGTACACCCACGCAGACGATGTTAGGTCCCATGTAGTAGGGAGCGAGCCTATTGCCATATACCGGGCACAATTCCAGACCCCAGACTCATACTGAGAAGTTTTCGTTAGATAAACTACATTTGTCTGACTTAGGATTTGAACCCAGGATCTCGTGATCACTAAACGATGCGCTTTGCCACTAGATGAGGCAGCAGTGCAGGTAGTTATGGGTCCACATAAATAAATAGGTAACGTCACGCCTGTCTTCCCAAAAGGATGAGAACAGGTGAAATTATGGTGCATCCAAAACTCATCAGTCCTGTTCTGAAGTAGTAATAATTGCTCAATATAGTAAGTACTAACATTTCTAACGTAGCGTATGATTACAAGCGGTTACTAACTCATCACTAACAACTTTTACGGACGGACGGACGATTTAGCTCAGTGGTTAAGAGCTTAAGCCGCTCCGCCCACTGCGTCTAATAGTCGCGGGTTCGATTCCCGCACGGAACAAATCTTTGTGTGATCACAATTATTCGTTCCCGTCTGGGTATTTGTGTATGTGAATTTTCATGTTTGCAAATGCGCTCACCATACAGGAGAAGTCTTTTAGCATCATACCGGGCACAATGCCATTCTCCGGACTGCAGTCTATATCATCTCGCTAGATCCGTTGCGGGATAAGCATATTGTGGTACAAAGTTCTAATAGGTTAAAATAGAAATGTGATGAAAAAAAACCCTGTAACAGTTGTCTGATCTAAGTGTCGAACCATGTTTTATTAGAGTAACTTTTTAATCGCATTTTATGTAATCGCCATTTTGCGAAATCCTCTTTATTCTCCATTTTAAGAAGCCCCCATAGTGCTCCTAAAGGTTTATCAGAAGTATTACAGGTTATAATTAAACAAATCGCAGTTCAGTCAAATCATATGTTTTCCAACAGATATACGATGCGTATGTATGTACCGGGGAAGTCTTAAACTATCTTACCATTACTAATAATACTATATAATACTATCTTTGGCTCCCAAGATACAAGCGCTTGCTTAGTTTGGGGACCACTGGAATTGTGATTAGTTATCTTTTTACTATATGCTTTGTTATAACAAATATTCTATCTATCTATCTATGACCTCACGCCAGATCCCTTGCGGGGTAGGCAGAGAGTACAGAGTTCCAACAGGAACAAATATTGTATTATTTTAAAGCCCCTTTAGTAAATAAATAAGTGTAACAATAATTTGAAATAAAATTATTATTACCATGCCCATACTGTATTTTATCTGAAGGGCAAGTCAAGAGTCTCCGTAACCAGCGAGCGTGTATGAGAAGAACTATGATAGTGGAGGAAGCCAGAGAAAAGAACAAATTGTAAGGAAAGAACCTGGCTGTGTACTCTCTGTATACTACGTAAGGAATCTGGCGTGATGATATAGGGATCATATGTTTTTATTACACTAGCTTCATACGGGTGGAGTAGCGGGCAGAATCTAGTTCAATGTATTAATATAATTTGTACGCAACGGAAATTAACCCATATATAAGGACGGGGGAGGTAATTTTAGGTAACGAGTCTTGTAGCCTTGGGGGTTGATCTATTAGAAATATACTTAGATGTACATGCTTTTGACCTATTAAAAAAAAACTCCGTCACGCCTATATTCCCCAGACGGGGATTGCAGAGGTGTACTCTGTACACCCACTTTTCGCCTATGACTGACGGTCTAGACTTTAACCACTAGACCAAGTCGTCGTCTAAATACAGGTACTATGTTGCTAAAAAGATAAATGCCAAATTTTCGTGGTTGATCTAATTAGGTCGTACCTACCGGGCACTCTGTTGCGGGAATAGTCGTGAGGTCAGTATCGAGCGGTGGCCCACCGCCCCCTCATTATCATGGGCCTCGTGGACTCAAGTCGCTTTTAACTCAAATATCACGCTTCATTTGCAAATGGGGTAGACAAAAATGAATGAAACGCGCAAAAACGGATAGAAGGGATCCAAACACGATTATTCACACACCAACGAGGCAATCTATAATATCTATATCATCACGCCAGATCCCTTGCGGGGAAGACAGAGAGTACAGAGTTCTTTCCTTACATACCTCTCTGGCTTCCTCCGCTCTCATAGTTCGTCTCATACAAGCTCGCCGGTTATGGAGTCTCTTGACTTTTCCTTCAGATAAAACTCAGTTTATTTGGTCGTGCTAAGATAGTCTAGGTCTTCCCCGGTACTTGCATCCTTCCACTTTCACATTGTATATCTGTTTTGTCATTCTTTCATCTGGCATTCTTTCTATCCACCAACGGATCATGCCGTTTCTCATCTTTACACCGATACTATCTTTCATACCTACTCGCTTTCTTACTACGCTGTTGCTAATGCGGTCGGTCAGCTTCACTCCGCACATCTTCCGCAGAGCTCGCATTTCTACCGCATTTATCCTACTTTCATTCTCCTTCTTACATACCCAGCTCTCGCTACCATATAACAGCGTTGGGACAAGAACTCCGTTATGTATGGCCAGCTGCGCCTTATGGCTTAAGTGCCAGCTCCCAAGTAGCTTTTCCATTGCACCATTCACCCTGTTCTCTGCACTCACTCTTCACTCTATGTCAGCGGTGTATTTCCCATCCTTACTGAAGGCGCATCCAAGATATACAAACTCATTCACTTGTTCCAGAACATCGTTACCAACCACAATCCTTACATTCGTTCTGGTTTCTTCCCTTTCAAAAACCATAATCTTTGTTTTCTTTACATTCAAGTGCCCATATCTATAATATAATTATAATAATATAAATTTCATGAGCTGGTAATACTGAGACTAATGTTACCTATTGTTCTAGTAAAATCTAGACGTAGATGAACTGATTTTGATACACGCTAGATTTATTTAGTGTTTTATAAAAAATCTACATCATTTCAATTCAACACCTCTGAATGTAAAATCTTATGAAATACCATGGCATTGCATTGATAGATTGCATAGATAATACTTTGAGTTTTCAGACAATATGTATTTTAATCAAAACATTAAAAGACATCCAGAAATTGTTTTAATATTTGAAACGCATTAAGTGTCAGGTCCTCATAGCATAGCTTTTAAGCCATTGACACCAAAGAATGTAATAAGTTAAAATGCTATAATTTCTCTGTAACTCCCTTCCCACTCATTTTCCTCTCTCGTTCCTCCACTCCACACAGGAATGTGTGAATATTATCTATTATATATTGTGTTCCTAAAAATTATAAAACTTATTTACATATATTTTTTACTAAAGTATTCAAGTATTAAATCCATTTATTATTAGTTCATTCGGGGTTGCAAGACCTAATTTATTTGAATTTTTCGCTTTTTTCTACTCTCAGCTTTTATTAGTCAAACTCTAGATAAAAAGATTAATTTTCAATAGAGACATTCCCAGCTTCAGTGCAGAAACTGGCATTGTGCCCGATACAATGGCATTAGTCTGACCCCCTATTATATGTGAACTAACATCGTCTGCAAAAAGTAGGTGTACACAGTACACTTCTGCCACTCCCGTCTGGGGAATATAGGCATGATGGTATTTATTTTGGGTATATCTAGTATTTCCTATCAAAGCGTAATCCCGGAGAGTATTATAGCTATTTAGTATTCCTATAGTATCAGTCACCAGGGAACTTAGTGAAAGCGTTATGCCTGTTTCTCTCTAGGGTATAAGACTTTCATTACGTAGCTCTCACTGGACTACAAATCTGTTACATTTTGTGGAGTTCCACATAGAGAGGCCTCAAGGCTACTCCAATCAAACAATAAATTTTTTTAAACAAACCATGACCGTTTTTAGTTGTGATTGCAATATATGACAAGTTTAATATGAAGGCGTCAGTATAAGTAAGATATTCAAATGAAAATGTTGTTAGCAAGAAATCAAAATTTGTATGTTATGTGAAAAAAGTTTTAAAAAGTTTACAAAATTGATTGTAATAGACTACACATACATACACTCACGATGTCATTCCACTGGGGTCGGCAGAGACTACAGTTTGCGTAGTACGTAGTATGAGCTACGATTTTGACACACCTGTTTCGCTTCATCTACGTCCATATCTATCATCATCTATCCCTTCATGCACTTTCGGCTATTAAGAGTGGTACGCACTTGACCATCAAGTTTAATATAGCTTTTTTTTGGATGGCAGTACAATTTTAGATTTTTAGCTGTAGAAATCCGAAGGCAGGCTAAAGTTAAAGATATTAGGTAATGGATCACATGGTTAAAGTAGAGATGGTAACGACACTTGATAAGGCGGGATGACAGCATGTCAGAGTTAGTCAAAATTTAACTGTGAAAAAATTTCAATTAAAAAAATCGGAATTTTATCGCGGTGTTTAATTTTTAAGTTCCCGATGTTTCGAGTGCTTAAAGCACTCATGGTCACGGGAGAGACTCAGGCGTTTGACGTCCAAAAGTTATTGTTATTCCGGAGTACCTTAGGTTAGGCGGGGTTAATTTAATTGCAATTGATTGATCCTTCATTTAAAAATTGATCGAATGATGCCCATAACTGCAGCAGGTGAACTAAGGTCGTGACGGAAGGGTGGTTCAGACAGGGATAAAGGCAGACCATCAGTCAGATAGAGCGATGACATCATGAAGGTGGATGGAAAATTGTGGAATAGACTATAACAGGACCGGAGCGAATGGCGTAATAGAGGAGAGGCCTACACTCAGCAGCAGATCCAGGCGGATTGATAATGATGATATAGCTGTATGCTTCTCCATATTATACTTATGCCTATATCCTAGTCATATTTGCGGAAGGACCGATAAACATTGTAGTGTTCTCGAGTAGAGACTGCGCCTCAGTAAACGTAGTTTAAGGCGCTTTGCAGCTAGGTGGAGTGACGATATACGCAAGGTGGCTGGCAGCGTTTGGAAGAGAAGAGCCGAAGACCCGGCTCAGTAGTGTGCCTTGAGAGAGGCCTATATCCAGCAGTGGACTGATACGGGATGATGACGACGATGCCTACATCCCATGACATGATATGGCTCGAAAGCAATAACTTACTTGCTGTCATATTTAGGCTTAAATAAAATGAAAATAATTAACGAGACTCACCCGCCGTTGCTTTGAGCAGATTTATCCGATCCAGTTCCATCAGCCATTTTGTTTTCTACCGTCATTTTCTCAGCAACTGGGAGGGAGAGATTACAGCTCTGCACTTCTACCTCTCCCTCACCCTTAACTAACGTTTCATTCACTTTCTCAACCGCAGTTTCTCTATCTTTCTTTTTCTCATTAACCACCATAACTATAGGCTCTATGTCTTTTTTAACTTCTTCAATCTTATCACTAACACTTTTAATTTTCTCCGGAATATCTTTCGGTTCTTCAACAGGTGTTATTATACTATTAACTATCTTTGTCGCTTCCGAACGGATTTCCTGAGTCATTTTCTCATTTTGTTTGACTGCTTGGTCTTTTAAGTCTGTTAATTTGGTTGCTACTTCATCTTTAGCGTCCTTTGCGTCTTTAATTTCCATTTTAGTTTTATCAGCAATGCTTTTAAAGCTGTTTTTCGCTTCTCGAGATTTCGCTGATGCTGTTAATATATTTTCAGTAGATACCTCTGGTTCTTTTAGGATGTCGTCAATTTTTTGTTTAACTCGTTCTACTTGTGGGTTGTTGTATGGTGGTTGTAAAGGTCTTAGTCTGACGTGATCATCAGTGAATAGAGTTTTGTCGTGGTTCGTATTTTTTACGTGTTTCTGAGGTTTTTTCTCTTCGATTTTCTCTTTTTCTTCTACTGCCTCTTTAGATTCCGGCTTTTTAATTTCTTTCTCTTTGTGCGTTTCTTTCTCTTTGTGTGGTTCTTTTTCTTTAGGCGGATCTTTTTCTTTAGGAGGTTCTTTATCTTTAAGATGTTCTTTCTCTTTTATTTCCGTTGCAGGCGCATCTTCTTTACCTACTAAAGAATCTTTCGAGCTGAGCCTCTCGAATATTCCTTTTTCTCTCGCTTTTTCAAAAGCAGCTGGTAATTGATTAGTTACAGTAGTTACAACTTCTAGCGGTTGTGATGTTATCGCAGCAGTTGTCATAGAAACTATATTTTTCTTCGTCATTATAACTAATTCGCCTTTTTCGTTCGTAGCCTTGTCGTATTGAGTTTCGTTATCCTGTTTCATAATGTTTTCAGCTTCAGTCATTGCGTCGATAACTTTCTTTTCTTCTTTTTTGTCTTTCGCTGCTTCATTTTTTCCCTTATCTTTTTGGATTTTTTTGCCATCCTTACTAATATCTTTTTTAGTACCGATTTCATTGATTCTGCTTGTCGAGTGTGCTTTTTCAGCCAAATCTTTTTTACTGTTATTCTTCTTGAGCGGTGGTTTTTCACTCAAGTTTTTGGTGCTGGGAGTTCTTGTTAAGCTTTTCGTACTATTGGTACGATTTATAGGCTTTTTTGGTTCTGGCTTAGAGACTGTCGGCTTTTGAGTAGTTCTAGTACTTGGTACTCTAGCCACAGGCTTTGATTGAGCATTATTGGTTGTTTTAGGCACAGTTTTACGTTTTTCTGGACTAGGATCTCTGCTAACAGATCTGCTAGGCTGTTTAGAATTCAATCTAGACGTAGCAGGTGTGTTACCAGCAGTTTTCACCGGTTTTCTAGGCATTGGTGACGGTTTTGTTGATAGTTTCGCCGAACTGGGTTTTAAGTCTTCTGTAGGACTTTTGTTAGGTGTGCCAACGATTGGTGAAAGGCGTTTAGCGTTAATAGTCCTATTAGAAGGCGGTGGACCGCTTCGTCCAGGAGAAATTGGAGGTTTACCTTTAATGTGAGCAGGGGAAATGTTCAGATGCTGTGTACTTTTGCTCATACCTCTCTTGTCGTGCACTTGACTCCCAATCTTAATAGTTTCATGTATACTATTTGAGCTATTCGACATATACTTCTGGTTCCTATTCAAATTAGTTTCAGATCTTTTAGAAGTAGGAACATCACGTTTACCAGGTGTGGTTGGAGAGACGGATCCCTGCCTTTTCGGTATTTTAGAATTTTTAGGGGATCCATCATTGGATTGAGGCTGAGATTTTGACTCAGATCTTAGCCTAGACCTGTGCGTCACAGGTTTTCTGATTCCATCATCAGGGCTTACAAACTCTTTGCTATCAGCAGGAATATTTTCAAAATGAAGGATCGCTGACGGGGAATTAGAACGGGACCTAATTTTGATTTTGCTGGGAGAATTACTCCTGGAATTTGATCTTGATGCAACAATGCTTCTAGAACCAGATTTAGACTTATCTAAAAGGCCCATTTCCTTCAGAAGTGATTCTTCTTCTTCTATTCTTTTCTGTTCGGCTTCAGCTTCATGCTTTTCTCTATTTAACTCACTCAGTTCTCGTACTTCTTCAATGTTCTCTTTGAGGAAGTTTCTTGGCGAGTGTGGTCGGGGTAGTGTGTGTATCGGTAAGGGTAGAGTGGCTGTTGTAGCCATCTTGTCAATCCTTGACAAGGAATGGGTTCTTCTCCGTGGTGGCGAACTGGCTCTGGAGTTGGCTGCTGAGGTTTTGGGGGTGTTGTGGCGAGATGTCTCTTCTCGGAACCCTCGACCTGAAGAGATAAATTCTGGTAAGTCATTTTATTAAACAAGAAATATTACAGTCTATAGTTATGCAAAAGACATTAAGTTTATGCCTATGGCGATTAAGGCATCGGAGTTATGATATAATTTAGCTTCACAACTAAAAATAATTTGAGGGTTTCAGGAACCGACATGATTACGGCCAAATAATTTAATCAAGAACAATTAAATATGAAATTAAGACACTTTCATGCATATCTTGCATGATTAGCGACTACCCTAAACTACATAAAAGCAATATACCTAATTAGCCGTATCTCTATTAATGAACTTAAGTATTATTACAAGAACTGCCGCCATTGCTTTATGTTTATTGAATTACTTACAAACTATAAGAAAAATACATCGTAATGACAAGGTTTTAGGGTCGGTGTCTTGGTTGGATAAAGTAATTTCTTTTGGAAAGTTACGAGTACCACACTTAGTAATCTGGAGTCCAAAATTGTGCCCGTTATAATTTCAATACGCTTATCTGTTAATATCATCATGGTCGGCAATAAGTGGGTGTTCACAGTACACCTTTACCGCCCCGTTTGAGAAATAAATGCATGACAGTGTTTATTTGATTTTTTTTCTATAAACAAAATATTTCTTTCTGGGGATATTGCCTAAAGTTATCTATATAAGATTTATTCACTTACCTCTGAAAGGAGATACCCTCTCTCTTCTGATGTCCACAGGCAGGGACCTCGGGCTGGTGGGCCTGGAGATAGGCGCTTCGGCTAGAATTGCGAACGAAGACTCTTTCTTTCTCTTTGTTGTTGGCACCACACTGTAAGAGAAAAAGATTTATTGTAGTATTTGGATGATCTACTCATTTCGTTTGTTTTAATTAGAGATTATTCTGATATTACTAGCTTAGTTTTAACAGGCGGTTTCTGTTGTGTTGCGGTTGCTGCTTATTTCACAGGGACCATATAGTGAATAACGCGCTAAAAATGTTGTGGCGTCAAACTCTTCTATTTTACATTGGAGCCTCAAACATATGTCAACAATTTTTGGATCTACAGAATTTTGGCTAACAGTGCAGAAAAAACTGGCGTATGAGGTATGTTGTTATACATCTCGATCATTACGATAAGCAATGATTTTGTAATGGAAGGAGGAGGAAGAAAGAGAGTACGTTTAAGTTTGCGCACATCTACGTGAACTTTAAAATACGCTCTGCTTAATTGATTGTATTTGTTGATAGTTATAGGTCTTATTCACGGAGAGCATATCAAAGGATAGACAAGATACTCAATCACATGAGTGAAGAATCATCACATGCCATCGCCATTGTCGAAATCCCCAATTTAACTTTTTTATAATTTATTTATTTAATTGCACAGTATACAATCATATATATACAATATAGAATGTTACTTCTCAGATTTAGATTATAACGTAAATTTTACGTGTAAACAGAAAATAAGCAATCATCTAAAACAACAATCTAGCGGTTATGAGGTGTGTAGTAAAAAGGAGAAAAGATTACAATATTAATACAAAATAAAATAAGAAACAGGGCAAATAATGGGTAGGGTTAAGTACCTTTGAGAACACATAACATTAGTTCAACTCTTAAATGTTTTTAAAAAAAAAATATTCTAATATTTGAGTATTGTTAGTTTGTACTAACAGGATCTGGGCTGACTTAGAGAGCATTTTTCAATGAGGGCATTATTAATGAACCGTCACCTTTAGGGAGGAAATTTGTTTGAAATCGATATACTTTGAAACTACTTAACTGATTTTAATAATTATATCATCATTACAAAGTTACCTTATCCAGAAGTAGTTTAATAACCTGTTGGAATTCTGTACTCTCTGTCTACCCCGCAAGGGAACTGTCGTGACGATATAGATAGATAGACATAGAGATATTACAAAATAAACGCGTGCGCAGCCGCGTATGACAGCTAGTCTGTCTATATAATAAATTTAAATGTAAAACGTAGTTAATGTTGACAAACTGGATAGATGTTTTCCGATTTTTATTTCATTATTCATCTACGTAAACCACAATGTTCTACCAAGTGGTATCTAAATAGGTTGCAATAACCACACGGTTGAAATAGTTCTGAAATAGTAGTGACGGCACAAACCATCATATTTCGCGGCCAAAAACAATTATAGCACACACCACACCCTCTTTATAGCTAATGTTATCATTAACAAAACTCTATCGCGCTATTAAAAATTGCATAAACATCGTTATAATCGGTCCAGTTGTCGCAAGGTCGAAGTTTCAACAACAAACGCTATTGCAAATGATTTTTACACGTACCCTATAATAATCATTCTTGTAACTGTTTGAATAAATAATATAGAAGCATCAACATTATCAATCTATATCGTCATGCCAGATCCTTTGCGGGGTAGACAGAAAGTACAGAGTTCTAAAAGGATCTCTCTTTGACCTGAGTATAGACCTATTGGTTCTTTTTTTGTACTACGTACACACTGGGATTTATTACTGTGTCGTGAGTGAATGACCTCTCTCGCTTCCTCCAGTCTCATAGTTCATCTATTTCACGCTTGCCTGTTACGGAGACTCTTGACTTGCCTATTTGATGATACATAACAATATCAGTCTATTCTCCCCGATTGCTGGGCAAAGGCATTCCCTCACAGATCGAGGTGAGAGAGATTAGGTCATACTCCACGCAGACTCAGTACGGTTAGCGGAGGCAGGTTTGTGGGCACCTGCTGTTGGAACTTATCAAGCCTTGGCTTAGCGACTGCCACATTACGTGGTAACCGAGACCAACGGCTTAGCGTGTCTTCCGAAGTACGGAGACGATCGAATACGAAAATGCTACAAACGGTCACCCAGCCCAGGCCAACCGAGTCGAACGCTGTTTAACCTTATTTACCTTATACGAGCGCCTCTGATGATGAGATATGATGAGATGATACATGGTTTACATAAATAAATATCATGGGAAATTGAATAGGTATAGCTATAAGATCGCAGGTAAAAGCCTGAAGCAGGTCGTCGTGACGATCTTTGAGGGAGGCCATTGCCCAGCGGTGAACGTCTTTCAACTGATAATAATAGCTTTAAAGAAGGATGACTGCCTTGTTAGTCGAGTGGTTAGATTGTCGTCCCTCGAAGCCTGCCAACAGCGGAGAAGTGAACGAATCTCCTACAGGCTTGCTGAGATAATCCTGGGTCACGGCTGTTTCGGTAATTATCTAAGTAAGATCGGACGCGAGACGACGGCGACCTGTCACCACTGTGGTGGGGATCGGGATTCCGCAGAGCACACGCTCGTCGAGTGCCCAGCCTGGGCCTCCCTGAGCGGCGGATCCTGGTCGACCGGCTCGGACCGTACCTCTTCTTGCTGGCAATAGTAGCAGCTATGCTGGCAGGGGAATCGGCGTGGGGAGGCTTCCTTCTGCCAGACTGTGACGTCCCAGAAGGGATCGGCCCTCTCCCGATCCCGCTCGTCGAAGGCGGAGGCACAGTCCACCCAGGCCCCCCAGCCCAATAGCCCGGGGCTTTATAATAAAGGCTAACTTGTGCGCCCTGGCGGGGGACCCCCCCCCTGCACCAAAATCCGCAGGGGGGCCTTTGAGTTGTGGGACGCTGGGGCGGGGGCCCTAAGCGTCCTTCATGCGCGACCTCTCGCGATGGTGCAGGGGGGGAAACAAGCTATAAATTTCCCCTCCTGAGGCGAGCTCTTCGGAGCGCTGCACAAAGGGGGCACCGGTGCATTCCACTTGGAGATCCCAGAGCCCCTTTAATACGTGCCAGGGCCGGCCCCCGTAGGGTTTTAGTCGGGGTAAGAGTCCGACATGCCCCGCCAGCTTCCCCGAGGCTGACGGAAGTCTATGAGGATTTCCCTACGTAAAAAAGAAGTGGTTACATTGTGCGGTTTACAACCAGTAGGACCTAGGTTTAAATCCTAGATCGGACATAACTTTGTTGTCGTATTTCTATCGAAGAATTCTTAGTAGCGGCTGGAGGCTGCTATTATACTCAGTATAACGACAATAAACTCGACCGTAGAACATTACGACCTTTAATCATCGGTGCAATAAACTAACAAACATATCATCACGTCAGAGGCAGAGAGTACAAAGTTCCAACAGATTATTTCCTGACAGACCTCTCTGGCTTCCTCGACTCTCATAGTTCGTCTCATACACGCTCGCCGGTAACAGAAACTCTCGACTTACCCTTCAGATAAGGCACGTTCTAATTGGTCATGGTAAGATAGTCTAGGTCTTCACCGGTACCTTCATCCTTCCAGTTTCGCATTGTATATCTGTTGGTGCAATGTAGGTGTGAAATGTACTTTGTCGTCCCCGCTTGGGGAATATAGGCGTGATAGTGTCTTGCCGGTAACAGGTTCTTTTCTATTTACTTTTATGGCACTTTGTACACCCATATCTATCTACTCTTTCAAAGTTAATGGGCGTGGGGATATTTAGAGCAAGTGTACTTTATTCGAAAAGATTAACGTTAGCGTGACTCTAACGAGATGGTATGCCATCCTTGTCATACCACAAGTCTATACATATGATAAAACTGAAACCGAGCCGAATGTGTATATTGTATATTATTCGAAAATTTTAAATAGGGTACATTTTCTTATCGATATAGAGGGCGAAACTATATTTTTTGATATTATTGTATTTCTGTCTCTTTGTGTTTCAATCACGCAAAAACTACCAAAAGGATTTAAATGAAATTTGGTATGGTAATAACGTATAAAGTAATACTTTTTATTCCGGAAACAATAACCAACCCGGGATAATAGCGGGATAATCCATAAAACTTGTCAAAGTGCGTGATTTTACCTACACATGAATTCCTCCGTGAACTGATATTGGATTCAGGTTCGTTTCCTCATGAGAAACTCTTCGGTGGTTAAAAGTTCTCACCTGAAATTGTGTATACATGTTTGATTTAAACTCTCAAATATGATTTCGTGCATGAACTGACAATGCATTCAGGATTATCTCTTCTGGATAGAACTCTTTAACGATGAATGGCCTGGACACAAAACTTTGTATTTATTTAAGATATTGTATGTGTAGATATATCTAAATATGATTATGATCATAAAAAGGAACTGTATATTCTTGCGACAAGATTGACACGAAATGTACTGACTAAACTTTGATACATACTTAGCTCGCAGTGTACCTGTTTTAAATATTATTTCGGCAGATTACGATCTTAGGTAGGGTAGGTAGAAAAGGTTTAAATCAGCCATTTTACCAATAATTTTACAATAAATCGATAAACTGGTAATCTTTCTCAAAAAGAAAGTACCCAGGTATTGTATATGTTTTTTATGAGGCAGTTTTAGCGTTAAATAAGATTGCGCTTTAGAGACCTATGTCAAATTACAACGCGTGCGGAGCCGCGGGTAACGACTAGTTTACTTAATAAACACGAATGTTACAGCACGATAACTTGCTCGCTAGTGTAATGTAATTGTTTTCAGAATCACTTATATTCGCATGTTGGGACCTTTCACCCGGATCTTTTTCATTCCTTCCATGGATTAGGGCCATGCAGTTTGTCTGGTCTATATTAAAACCAGCCCAGCAGTGGGCCGGCTCGTCACGGTCGGCGCTAGACCACTAGGCGACTTAGCAATTTGTTTGTGCGTACGTAACTATACTTTCGCCAGACACGCGCCGCTTGCTACTGTGCTGCGTGGTATAAGTGATGAGTGGTAGGCGAGTTAATAACCAAAAATATTTTTGCTCCTTAAACGTTAAGACTCGGTTGCAAAAGCCTCATCAATCATTAACAATTTGTCAGATAAAGTGGCATTATGACTAAATAATTTAATATTTCAATGTAAAATTCGTCATAAGCAAATTTCTCTCTTACAGGTTTTAAGAAAAAAGTTGGTAGGCATATACTGCATGATAGTTTTCGTTTTGTTTAGACTACTGTCACATATACATCATGATGCTATGGGTATATTAGATGACGTTGTCGATAAGTTCTTCTTAAACATTGAGGACTTCTCACGATGTTTTACTTTACCGTTAGCAAGTATCATACCATACATAAACGCTTCAGTTGCGAGTTGGAACCCTAGAACTCCCATTAACAAGATAAGAAATTTGCCAAAGGATATAACTGTTTTACCTATGTCTATCAGAACGCTCAAATCCGCGCTACGTTTATCCCTTGTCCCCGACAAAATACGCAGTGTGACTAAACACAGTGTATGGTAATTACAACATGATTTTATGCAGCGCTTATTGAGCTAGCCGGGACTTTGGTATCACGCACTGTGCCGGTCCGTTGACCTTTAGCTAGAAGTAAGCAGGTTATACTCAAAAACTAACTCGTTATTAAGGTTTTAGGTATTATCGGATTGCAGTCACTATCTTAAAGAACGTAAAGCATAGTGTGGTAAACATATAGCTTTACCACATAGTCCAGAGTGTTCAGGGTTCCAATAGGCTTAAGGATGATTATATTCCAGAGAAACAGAACTCCGATAAAATGCGAATCTGAAGAGATGCGGATGCGAAAAAATAAGAATCTGAAAACATTCTAAACTAAGAAAAAATGAGAATCGGAAGACATGCGAATAATTCGAAACTTACCTGTATGTATTTGACACTGACTAAAGATAAAGGAAGTCGTCATAGGGAGACTACCGTGTTCATAAAAACCTTAATTTCAAAAGATATGTAAAAGCATTTATCTATCTAGCAGGGATAACAGATAGTATGGAGTCCCAACAGGTCCTTTACCTACATATGTCTTTCGCTTCCTTCACTTTTACTTCCTCATGTGAAATGATGTTTACTAAAAACGCCGACACACTCGACTCTTACACTGAGACCTAAAATAGGCCGGCGGAATGATAAAGTACTATGTACATTTCTACCTACCTCATCAAGTAAAATAATTTCTTTATTTTATTGTTCCTCTTGACTCCGTGCTCAATACGGCAATACAACATAATCCTAACATTAATTATCGCGTCTAACTTGTTTCGTTCAAGAAAACTGCAGTTGTATTTTTTAAATACATCAAGTTAACGGGTCATGCGCTTATATTACCACGGCTAATAAGTATAAGTAACCATATCAAAAATTTAACTAGCAGATTAATCCATCGGTTGTGGAAACACGCGAATTTGGGTTCAATAGCCGTGACAAAGCGTAGAGATGTTAAGTATTAAATCTTAAATTGCTATCCTTCTATGACTTGTTCCGCAGCTCACTGAGCGCATGCAGTTTAAACACAGAACATCTATTTAGTATAATCGCTACATGTGTACGCACCATGCTTCCTACAGGTTACAGACCTCTGGAATCACGCTACAGCAATGCAATTTCGAGACAAAGTTTTTATAAATAAAAGGAATACCTAATAAAAAGAGATTTATATGAAAACAGTCAAGCCCGCTGAGTTTTTCACTGGAACTTATCAGTGAAAGCAGTGTTCAGATGAGGTGGTAGATTAGATTAAAAAAAAACAGGACAAGTGGGAGCAAAACTCGCTCTGTGAGGTTCCGTACAAGAGTTACTAGATGTCGCCATTTTGAATCCTTGTCTATTTCGATGATTTTTATATGTAAGAAATTTACAAATTAAAATTCTCGCTTTGATTGCTTTCTTATACTATAAAAGCCTACTTATCGCCAATATTCGTGATTTAAAATCAACGGGAAGTAGATTTAGGTTTTAATGAGTGAGTTTGAAAGGCTATTGACTTAAAAGCTTAAATTTTTAACACTTCTAAGGAACCGAAGATTTAAGTATTTGACATAAACACAGCTACAAATATAAAAATGCGCATGTAACGCAACTAAAATATCAAGTCACTTATTAAATTATTGAACACACCAATTTCGTATGTAAACGATATTTTATAAGTGAAAATCTATAATTGGCTTTCTAATTTTACTGATATGTTATACAGTGTAAGATGTTGTAGATCTTCCTATCAAAAAAAATGTTGACTTGATAACCCTACACGTCCCTGAGACAAAGGGTATTAACCTTCGTCTTAACAGACAAACAGACAGGCGGACAACAAAATGATCCTGTAAGTGTTTCGTTTTATCGATGGAAGTACGAGAGGGGAAAATAGAAAAAAAAAGGGCCCGCTAAGTAAGATTGAACCGTTCGACCACAGAACGTTCTATAACTAATTGCTCAGTCATCTATATATAATAATAATAATATCAGTATATTCTGTCCCACTGCTGGCCAAAGGCCTTCTCTCACAAACCGATGTGAGAGAGATTAGGTCATACTCCACCACGCGGACCCAGTGCGGTGCGGTGGAGGCAGTTCTGTGGCCACCTGCAGTTGGAACTTATCAAGCCGTCTATGGCCCTAACTCGGCTTAACGACCACATTTAGTGGTAACCGGGACCAACGGCTTAACGTGCCTTCCAAAGCACGGAGATATTCGAACATGAAAATGCCACAAACGGCCACCCATCTCAGGCCGGATGAGTCAAATGCTTCTTAACCTCAGTGATCGGTAAGAACACCGCGGTCACACAGCGCTACGAGCGCCCCTCTAGTAGTAATAAAAATAAAGAAATAAAATAACAACTGCCTCGTTGGTCTGGTGGCAATGCGCATCGCTTTGTGATCACGAGGTCCTGGGTTCAAATCCTAGGTCGGACAAATGTAGTTTGTCTAACGAAAAATTCCCAGTATGAGTCCGGAGTCTGGAATTGTGCCCGGTATATGGCAATAGGCTCGCCCCCTATTACATGGGACCTAACATCGTCGGCGAAACGTGGGTGTACTCAGTACACCTCTGCCACCCCCTCTGGGGAATATAGGCATGACGGTGTTTTTTTTTTTTTTAATATTAATATGGTTTAAATCTTATATGATTTAAACTGATAAACTTGTATTAAATATAAATTAACGGAGAATGCGCCAAAGACAGCATATGTGGGATGTTTGGACTACGAATATTGGTTGGGAACAGATCGTATTAAGGGGTTCTGACTCGAGGGCAGAAAAAGAACAGGTGCTCAAGGAGCCCTCCGCCAGTCCACACTCGCACAGAGAATATTCCCTCACTCGAATCTTCCCTAAAAATACGGGGGTGCAAACAAAACCTAATCGAAGTCTAATAAATTAATATATTATTTAAACTAGATTAAAAATGACAGTTCGATAAATGGCCTGAAAATATGAACACAAGTTGGGATGTGGTAATATTTCGAAGTAGTTCGCTCTAACCCTAGCCAACGTGAGGACGCATTAAAATGCTGCAGTTTACTAAAACTACCAGAATAAAATGGTCTGAGGTTATTAATAATTCAAAAATATTTTTTACAGTTGCTAGCTACGAGTAGGTATAGTTGGCAAAATACACTTAAAATTAGTGTGAAGCCATAACCTAAAGAAGAAGAAGCTATAGATGCGTAAGCATAGATATACTATAGTATTTTTCACGAGGCATAGGTATACATACATACGGTGACGTTTGATCATATTCCATTTCACGTATATTGTATTTATTAATATTGAAAATATAGAATTTAAAATATAAACAGGAATATAAAAATACAACAAAAATCTACTTTAGTTTCCATTTAAATCATATACAGTTCATAAATTTGCCTAATTATTTAAAAATCTTGAACTTTAATAAAACTCTATTACTCAATTATGTAAATTGTAACGGTTTGCGTTTTAGGGACTGACACAATCAAATCGTTATAATTGTTATGTTGTTCTTTAAAATATACAAAATCGATAGCCGACTTTTTTACGAATATATTTTTCTATGTATCTGACTGATATATTTACTATTCTCGTGGTCTCTGGAATGTGCCAAGTATCTGGAAATAGGCTCGCCCCCTATTACATGGGACCTAACATCGTTGGCGAAACGTGGGTGTACTCAGTACAACTTTGCCACCGTCGCTTGGGGAATATAGGCGTGACGGTGTGTGTGAGTGTATTCAAGCACACTCGCCACATTCCTAGAAACGTCAAATTTTAAACCTCAGCGTACCTATGACTTGTATGGTGAAAAGGACTATAACTAATGCTATATCTATGTGTGTAGTATAATAATAATAACTAGTGGTCGCCCATTGGTCGAAATTCGACCTACTCTTTCATCGTTTGCTGGTTATGTTTCACATTCAGTAAGACTATAGGCAAATAATATTAAAGACACAATATTAATATAGAGAGTTTTGGCGGGAAGTCGAAGAGTGATGTTGACAATATGTTTTAATTTCCAAAACTTGTGTTATTTCGACTAATAATGTGTAATGTTGGTGGAATATTAACCATTATGTGTTCTTATATGATGAGTGAAGGTAATTGTAACAAAGTGATAAAACGTGCCTTTTCGACTTTCCTCGAAACGGCCGTCGCAATTGGTATGTAAAGTATTTACTATCCAGGGTGGGGTATTTCATTAATTTCATTATCATCGTTGTTATCAAATTCATCGGGGAGTCAAATTAATTTAAACAAACACGATTATATATCTCAGTCGACACTGGCAAAATACACTTATAATTAGTGTGAAGCCATAACTTAAAGAAGAAGAAGAAGAATATTAATCTATTCTCAATTTGACCACAGTCTTTAATAATAAACAAAAGAGTATATATGCGTGTGTGTCAAATATACGGTAGTGTGTGTAATGTTTTTTTTATTGATTTAACGTATATTTTAAGCATAATTTTAAAATATATTAGCATTCCCCACTCCTCTATATAAACTATAAGTGTGGGAAATTTCATACTCCTCCGTCCGCGCAATTTTCGTAAAAAGGGGTACATAGTGTTTGCTTCACGTATTAATATAATGATAAATGTCATTGATATCAAAAGAAGATGTACAGTTGCTTCATTGTACTTATATATAAAGTTACACAGTATCGTAAATTGAAAGCACATTAATGTGATTCTGTGCCTGAACTAGGAGAAATCCTGTATCTCAGACCACAAGACTCTTTCTACTTTATGGGACGATACAGAGGTAAAATGACAAGATACAATAGCAAACAATTTCGTTTAAGTAAATATCAAGAATTAAAATTAAATCTAAGGCTTGTTTGTGTGTGTGTGTGTGTCCTCTCTGTGTGTGATAGTGACAGTGAGTGAGTGAATATGAGAGAAAGTGAAAATATAATATGAATTGAATTTTTAAACTTGACTTTTAATTTTTAATGTAAGATTATTTAAGCCTGGACATTTATGAGATTTTCCGTTTCGAAATAAGTTAGATTTTTAAGATATAGATTTTTAATAGGTTCTTCTTCTTCTTCTTCTTATTTTAAATAATGGCCGCACACTTTAACAGTGTATTTCGCCAATGTCAAGTAGTAATAGAGTATAACAGTAAATTAAAAAATTGGCTTCTTGTCGCCATTACGGCAAATAACAAAAGCCTTTTAATAGGTTAGATTTTTATATAGAATACATACTGTCAAAAGCACATCTTTTTTCCGTTGACGAGAAATATAGCTGTTTATTAAGTTTATTGTAAAGGTCCTAGGCGCTGAGGCGCTCGTAGCGCTGTGCGACCGCGGTATTCTTACCGATTACCAAGGTTAAGCAGCGTTCGACTCGGTCGGCCCGAGATGGGTGACCGTTTGTGGCATTTTCACATTCGAGCGTCTCCGTGCTTCGGAAGGCCGTTAAGGCCGTTAAGGCCGTTTCGTTAAGCCGTTGGTTCCGGCTACCACTTAATATGGTAGTCGTTAAGCCGAGTTGGAAGCCTTAAAGGCGGCTTGATAAGTTCCAACAGCAGGTGGCCACAAACCTGCCTCCATCAATCCGCACTGGGTCCGCGTGGTGGAGTATGACCTTATCTCTCTCACCTCGATTAGTGCGAGAAGGCCTTTGTCCAGCAGTGGGCAATAGAGGCTGATATTATTATATTATTATAAGGACCTAGAAAGGGAACGATTTTTTTTATGTAAGCATGTTTATTTTTAGATAACGAACAAACCCTATCTTTCCTAAGTTTCTTAAAAAGTATATCTAGATTCTATAATAAAATCCCACTTGACGTCACTCAACTTAGTGAAAATAAATTCAAATCTTTTATTAAACGTACGCTCTGCAAGCGAGCTTACTATACTCTACATGATTATTTAAAAGATAAAAATGCTTGGATTAGTACTTATTGGTACTGTTCCAGCTCCACCAGAATGTGGATAACATGTTCAGCTATTATTATTTATTATTCCTTCTCTTCCTTAATTTTTCTCCCTCATTTCTTTATCTGTAAATGAGAGAACCATGTAGCTATTCTCATGAATAGTTTAACTTGGTTAATTTAATTTAGACTCACACTACCTTGTTCTCCCATACCCCATAGCAAAATGTAGATGGAAAAATTGTAAAAATACTATTGAAAAAGAGTATCCGTGGAGTCTCTTGCCCTTCTCCTCCGCAGGAATGACATTCCGATGTGGTGGTAGAGCTTCATAAATACTGTAATGGTTTACATGAATAAAAAATATTCTGATTCTGATTTTATCAAGGCTTTCATTTTGTTCGTTATCCGTCAATATATTGATGTCTATTCTACTACCCCGTAGTGAGTGTGCCACCGTAATGGTGTAGCCCATTACGGTGGCACACTCACTGAGAAAAGTGTTACTAAAAGGAAACTTAAGTATCTTCCTTCTTGAGTGACTTCGAATGGGTTAACTCTCCAATATATATAAAACAATAACTTTCTACACCACAAATTGTCTGCCGACCGCAAACCGCACGGATGCCGTGAAGATACGAACATGGCGGGCGTTTACTTACAATTGATAGTGAAACTCGGCTTATATACTTTTTAAAGTATTAAATATACTAGCGGTTTCCCGCGGCTTCATCGGTCCACAACAGCGGCATCTAACGGGTCTAACTATAGCTAAAAACTATCCAGATCATCCCATAAGTCTTATATAGTCTTATGTCTATAGATAGATAAGTACTAGTGTGTATGAGACGAACTATGAGAGTGGAGGAAGCCAGTAAGGAAAGAACGTGTTGGAACTCTGTACTCTCTGCCTACCCCGCAAGGGAGCTGGCGCGATGATATAGATAGATAGATACGTACAGAAAAACATCAAAATCGGTTAAGCCGTTTAGAAGAAGAAGAATTACGAACACACTCATACCGGAATTTTATACAAGCTGTAACATAATAAACGCAAGACCTCAGACACCGCGATTAGAGAATTGCTTCATAAAGTCAAAACGAAAACCAAATATCCGAAATTACAGGTTTTAACCCCTTTTTTAAGCATTTTTATACCCCAATTAACAATGAAATTAGTATGTGTATGTGTGCATTTTGTGAAATACGGGTTAAGAATGCATTCGTAATTTCCTTATTGCTGTGAATTATGAAAAAAAAAATAGTTTTTTATAGCGCAATGAAGGAGTAAAAGCATTTTTTGCAAATTTAAAAAAAATGTAAAATACAATAAAAATTGTTGGAATCAATACAGTTACCGATTTAGAACAAACTACTTTCAGGTCTTGCATTTGTTATGTTACACCTTGTATATAAAGATATATTCTCAGTGATCAAGGTTAAGCAGCGTTTGGCTCGGTCAGTGGGTGATGGGTGACCGTTTGTGGCGCTTTCATAATCGAGCGTCGTAAGGCGTTGGTCCTATTACCACCTCCGGTAGTCATTAGGTTAAGATGGAAGCCTAATGGGCGGCTTGAAAATTTCCAACAACAGACATCGCACAGCATTAGGTCCGCGTAATCGTATCACGACCTGGATCTCTCTCACCTGGATTTCTGAGAGAAAGCCCTTGCTCAATTATGGGACAATGCAGGTGTGCTGACGGAATGAGGAATAGTTTGATTAGAAACCAATGGAAATGGACTACGTAGACACTGACGTGAAACCATGAATAAGTACACTAAGTACACTTATGTTCAAGCACATCTATTTAGCTCGTTCTGCACTGTTCTTCTATACCCCTTGAATGCAATATATACAAAAAGAATTATATTAAACTCTCATTTAGCGCAGGACGGTTTAGCGCAGTGGTTAAGCTTAAGCCGGGTTCGATTCCCGCACGGGACAAATCTTTGTGTGATCCACAATTATTTGTTGCGGTCTGGGTATTTGTGTATGTGAATTTTCATGTTTGTAAACGCACCCACGACACAGGAATAAATCTTAGTGTGGGGCTAAGTTTAAAAAAAATATTTGAAAAGAGTAACCGTGGAGTTTCTTGCCCTTCTTCACCCGAATGACTTTTCGAACGGGTGGTAGAGTCATAAGTAATCAATAATTTTCTCTTTTTAACTATGCATAAGTACTTTCTGGTCTACATGAATAAAAACATCTAGATTTTTATTTTGAATGATTGCTGGAGGATGATGTGGTGACGAGGATTGGAAGAGGTAAACTCAAACAATTTATTTTGTATAAACCCTGCGAGGACACTTACAAATTGTCAATTTACATTATTTGTCTAATTTAATCTACCACTGGATCCAAACGCGGCATCCACTGAGAATATCCGGCAAGAAACTGAGTGGGCCTGTCTTTTTTAATTAATTATCTTAAACTTTTTTCTCCTATTTCTAAATTACAGTATAATATACATTGCGAAAGTGGAAGGATGTAAGTACCGTGGAAGAAGTAGGCTATTTTACCATGACCAAATAGACCGTGTCTTATCTGAAGGGCAAGGGAAAAGTTTTCGTAACCGTGTATGAGAACTATGATAACTCTGTACTCTCTGCCTACCCTGTAAGGGATTAGCCGTGATGGCGGCGCAAAAAGTACTAGTAAAATGCCATTTAAAATATATTACCCAATTTCATTGCCTAGATACGAAGAACAATGGAAGTAGGGTTCCGTAGGCGCGCGGTGGGATGCGCCACGGTTCCGTAGTGTCGCAACATCTGACTCACGAGTATGACACGCATGGGCGGCGATGGATGACTCGTGGGTTTCAATGGATTTTATTTTTGAATATAGAGGTTTAACACCACCGTATATTAATGTTGGGTATATTTATTGTGGGTGTAATGCATTTGAAATGGAAGATGTTTTAAGCTGTTGTATATAATTACGTAAATTATGTTTTAAAACGTGTCAGTATTGTTAACAAATCACAAACTCTCTCGTTATAAAGACTACTTGTAATAATTTTAATAATTAATTAATCCTTCATAACAACGAGTAATAATTGCACTGTTTATTTTTAACCAAAAAAAAAATATCTTTCTACACACCTTTCACTTAAATTTATGGCTTTCATAATGCTTATATCTCTTTTGTGTGGTACCTTTTTCTCTTTTATTATTCAACAGAAGTTGCCGTCACCTATCTCTGATATTCATAAGTACTGACAATAATTATAATAAATATACAACAAAGTTATGTTACAAAATAAATAACACGGGGCTAGTCTTCAATTTAAAATGATTTCATTTGACTGGTCTCTCCGTTAAAAAGTATTTTTTACAAAAATATGTTTTACAATATGTGTGTGAGGTGTTTTCTGATTGAGGAGCTGCTCAAACGCAACCAGCTTTATCGGCGCAATAATTTTAAGATTCCTGATTTACAGGCCACTTTTAAAAACTTATTCATACTCATGTTTGATATACATCATAACGCGAGATCGCTTGCAGGGTTGGCAAAGAATGCAGATTTCCAATAAGATCTTTCCTAAAAGACCTCTCTGGCGTCTCCTACTTTCATAGCATCCCAATCCGGTAGTAAATGCAAAAAATATAACAAATGGTGTAATGACATAGATAGATATACCGAAACGCTGTCTGCTGTGTTCCTACACATTCGAGAAAAACAGACTGATAAGCCTGCCTACTATCAATTATCATTATACAAGAGTATACATCGGGACAGAGGTAGTCAAACCTTGCTGGCTCAAGACGAAACTAATAAATAACTAACGCCCACATGTCATTCACTAATTGTGATGTTGCAATCTGTGATCACTAGCTAGTTGCCTTGACCTGAAGCCGTGTTTGTTTGATGAAAATTTACTATAGACTTCTGGATAAACACCAGCTTGTTTCTTATTTGAATATATCAACCCAAATCCCTGATATGTGGATATTGAGATAGTAGTTAGGGTACTACGTACAGAGGGGTCTGTAAGGAAAGAACCTGTTGGATCTCTGTACTCTCTGCCAAGGATCCGCCGTAAGCCGCAAAGCATCTTGCGTGTTGATATAGAAAAAAAAGGAAGGAAGAAAAATAAGTTTATTTGCAACACGTTAGTACATACATAACTTGAAAACACATTATAATAATCACTTTCTATCCTCGTTACATAAACGGTCCCGAACTCAGCTTTATGCTGAAAGTTTTTAAGAGCAACCAGCGCTGGTCTCCCGTTAGCCGTTAGGTGACGTCACACAGGTTTACACAAAAGACAAGAAAAAGTTTAACGATAATAAGGAAAATAACAAGTAGGTAAATAAATGTAACAAAATAATAACAAATATAGATAGATAGACGCTGTTATATGGCAGCGAGAGCTGGGTATGTAAAAAGGAGGCTGCAAGCAGGATAGATGCGGTCGAAATGCGAGCGGAAGATGTGCGGAGTGAAGCTGACCGACCGTATTCGCAACAGCGTAGTAAGAAAGCAAGAAAGTATGAAAGATAGTAGCGGTGTAAAGATGAGAAAGGTTATGCTCCGTTAGTTCGGGCATATAGAAAGAATGTCAGAAGAAAAAATGACAAAACAGATACACAATGCGAAAGTGAAAGGATGTAGGTACCGGGGAATACCTAGACTATCTTACCATGAGTATGAAGACGAACTATGAGAGTGGAGGAAGCCAGAGTAAGGAAAGAACCTGTTTGAACTCTGTACTCTCTGCCAACCCTTCAAGGGATCTGGCGTGATGATATAGATAGATAGATAGTCGTACTAGCGAGCTACTTACTGCGTAGTACCGCTTGTTTAATTGGTCATATCAAATAAGGCCGGTAAAGTGGAGACAGCGTTCCGATCCGGTGGTAGATGTAAAAAATCTAATATTTTTCACGTTTGTATATGCTTTTTTATTCGCCTATTATTATCATCAGCTCAAATTAGTCCACTGACACAGGTCTCTTCCAAATTTATACAAATAAATAATTTTTGACTTAGATTTCGCCACCAGGCCTCTTAAGTTATTAAGTTAAATTTTTTTTTTCTGAAATCCCCGCTGGTAAAACATTCACGAAACTCCTCTTATTTATAGGAATAATTTGGCAATATTCTACCAATCTAAGGCTGTAACAAGAGTGAACTCTCAACAATATGGTTAAAATTACAGAAGGTTCTTGAGTGTGTGTTTCTTGAAAAATATACGGATTATTTGTTCTAAAAAAATATATAAGAAAAGAAATATAAGAAAGTCGTGAACAAAATTTAATTTAATGTATTCGAATGTCCAAAAAAGAAAATAACTTCTGGCAAGCCCTTTTTTATAAAAATTGTAAATTTCCGATATAACAACTGAGCGGATATCTATAAAATACACACGAAAAGAAAGCTAAAGATATAAAGCGCTATAAATAGTATTGATGATTACAAAACTCCTGCTTTTTAGGTCCTTCCCTAGGGTGTCCACCCTTTTCATGGTTGTCAAATTCAGCAGGCAAGGAAAATTTTCAAACAAAAATTCTCAAGGTCATTCCTGTTAGTGTTCCTGTCCTGTTAATAAAATACCATGTAATCGTCGCATGTAATTATACTCTTGTAATAGGCATCGGTTTGTCTCGAAGGTCTGGTAATTACGTAATGGAGGCAATTTGCAGCAGTTAAAGATGTGGCCTCGATCTGTGTTCGTTTGAAATGTGTTTATATAGTGGAAAAAGCATAGAGAAAATCTATGACTTTATGATAGTTCTAGATAAGAACTATCTTTTAGTTGGATAATTATTTGATAGACGTTGACTTTGTGTAGTGGTTTATTGAGTAGACCGCACTGTAGTCGAGTAGTCAGGGATCAATCCAGCACGGAATATTCGTGTGTGACCCACAAAATGTTTAGGTCTGGGTGTTTGTGTATGTGAATTTCATGTTGATGAACACATACAGGATAATTCCTAGTATATCTGTAGGGTGAATGAAAAAAAGGCTTAAAGCAGTAGTATGATACTAATTTGAGAGTCAGAGACAAATTATTTTTTGTAATGTTTGTAAACTTACTGAATGTAATATATTTAAACTAGTTATGGCTGCAAAATTAATTAGAATTTTAAAAACTCTACTTCTTTTGTAATATTATAATAATCTCACTTTGTCGTAAGGAAAAAACAGAGCTATAAAGAAGGCATATCTAGTTTTTAAAGATTATTATAACACTGCTTAGGACATTGTGTAAAGCCCTCTGGCCATCATATAACAATGGCACAGTATCGACGTTGGCCAAAAGACGTCCACTGCAGGACAAAGGCCTCCCCACCACCAGTGACTTCTACCAGCGACCCTCACCAGGTCAGCAGTACAGCGGGACCGTATCATCATCAGCCGAAAGACGTCACGCAGGATATAGGCCTTCTCAAAGATCACCAGGACGACCAGATCTGTTTTGTAGGCACCCAGCTCTTACCCGCGACCCTCACCAGGTCATCAGTACAGCGGGACAGTATCATCATCAGTCTAAACACGTCAATTGCAAGACAAAAGCCTCCTCCAAGATCACTCTGATGACTGGCTGTATGCTACACGCTGTACGTAAACGGTAAAAGCTGGTTTACCCATAATCCCCACCAGGTCATTAGTACAATGGGACAAAATCATCATCAGATGTAACATGTCTGTGGAAGGCCAAGCCCTCCTCAAATTTCGCCACATCGACCGGATCTGTCCTGTACGCATCCCGGTCTTACCTGCGACCTTCAACAGGTCGCCGGTCTACAAGTTACAAGGACAGTTTAGGCTGATTTATTTAGAGATTCCTCAGATAATTGCCAAGAGCCAGATTTGTGCGCGGCGCATACCGCTTTCTAATTCAACCAGTAATTAACTTAATTAGTTAAACACAAAACATCAGAAAAAAAACTTGTAAAACTTGCGTCCAATTGTGTTGCGTTCCGTATATTTTTACTTCTAAATATTGTAATAGAATGATTTCTTATCTCTGTTCTCATCGAATACAAAAGTGTATACCCGTTTCCCTCCACAGGTTTGTCAGAGGTGTACATTGAACAGTCAAATTTACAAATATATTCTTAGGCCCGTATTAGAAAACGTAAATCACTCGTGAATCTAGTTTTAAAAACGGATTTTTGTTCTCAAACGTTTGTTGTAAAAGTCGAATCCAGACTCATTTTCATTCTGTAATACGGGCCTTTGTTTTAATGTTAACTTGTTAACAGTAAAAGAAAAGCATCGTAAGCATCCAAGCATCCATGCCCAAATGAACTTAACAAGTTTTTAAAAGATGCATTCGTAATAATGTGTGTAATAAATCATAGGTTCACTCTCCTGTTATAAGGTAAAATGAGCCAATACTGGGACATTACTGGACGAAAACCTTCTCTCTCAAACCGAAGTGAGAAAAGTCATCCATTATCTCCACCACATGAATACAGCGCCGCTGAGGCAGCTTTGTTGTTATAGGAACACATTAAGCCCATAAGGTTAAGCTACAGCTACAGCTGCAATCAACGACTTAACAAAGACCTTTTAAAGCATGGGGTCTTATTCAGTGAAGCTGTATCGCCCCGGGGCCAACAGCGTAGGTCATTCACACACGCATGGAGATGTTCGAAAATGCAAATGACAGTAACGATCAGCTATCTCAGATTGACCGCGCCAAACGTTGTTTAACCTTGATGATTGCTACGAGCTGCGCGGTACCACAGCGCTACGAGCGCTTTATATCCGCATATAAAATTTGAAAATAACAATAATGCGAGCTGAGTTTAAATCATCTACCGCCCTCATATTTCTAAACGGAACGTTTTAATTACTTTACCACGTAACTCTAAAACTAAAACGGGCATAACTAACGTTTTCGATGCGTCGAAAGAAATTACATTTCGTAACCTGTGATCGCTTAGTTATATCCAAAGATAGAATATTAATCTTGAACTGTGGTTGGCAATTTTACTCAAATCTTCGGAAAGCTTGCGCTGGGACATGGGTCCATCAAGTAGAGGTTCTTTGCGAGAAATTAATGTTATGTAAGTCACATGCTGAGAGCAATTGCTGAAAATGATGAAATATAAACAGCAAATTGACCCCAGAAGATGCAAGGACTCTTGTTACTAATTTTATTATAACCACTAACTTGCCCGTAAGGATTTATGTGTCATTCTTATATAAAAAATAACATTAAATTGAATAATTAAAATATCTTTATCTTTCTTGGTTCGTTTCCTCCACTCTCATAGCTGGTCTCATACACGTTTGCCGGTTACGGAGACCCATCAGATAAGACAGAAGACTATTTGGTCATGGGAAAATATGTAAATAGAAAAAAACAGCTGCTTACAGTTGCAAGGGTATCTGGCACGCCGACAACATGGCCTTATTCTCTGGTGACAGGTGATTGCCAGGGAGGTCACCGTTAGACTCCGCCAGACGTTTCGAAATTACTTGAAAAGGGGTTAATTTATTCTTACTATTTACATTCTCGTCCTGTCCAGTTTCATGTCGATTTCCCTGCCTACTGCTGCGCCAATAAGCTGAGTATAAACTCCTGGGTTGAGGAGTGGAGGTTCTTAGCCTTGTTAAATGTCATTATGACAGTTCGTTTCCCGCGCAAATAGCCGGTTTGACAGCCGGTAATGAGCGACCATAGACTAGCAATAAACTCTTTTAATTAGCTTCTGCTTGGCATCCGAGACTGGTTAAATTACCACTTATTAACTCTTACGTGAGGTATCTTAACGACTATATGCCTGAGGGACATGGTAGTCACGTAGTTCCGGAATACTCTATTGTGAAAGCCCATATTTAGAGTTTCGTTACCGGTAATTCGCACAACTTTTGCTAAAAGATTTAATCCCTATATAACTGCTATTATTTACAACAATACATCTAAGTTATGTGACATCCGATTTTGCTCAGTACATGGGGCTAAAAGTAAGATACAAGCATGGATAAATACCCTTACATATCAGGAAACGGAAAAAATAATAAATACATTGCTCTAATAGGTACTTACATACAATATATTATACATAAATATATCTTAATTACATCTATAAAACTATGTTTTTTTTTTACTTTAAAAATTACGAGAGCCCAAATTGGACTGTTTTTTTGGTGTTTCTTTGTATATTAATATTGGATTTTATAATTTTTAATGTTTAGCAAGTTACCTGTACTTGCCTGCAATTGTCGTAGACGTATTTGTATGTTCTCTTTAGGTTGGGACCCCTCGATACAGGCATGCCTAGTGAGGGGACCATGTATAAGAATTTAATTAATGAATTAACCGCCAATTTACAAATTTTTAAATGTGTAATCGTGTTCTCGTATTGTAAATTAAAATTTGTATTTTTAGAATAAACATTTTTTCTTTTTTAATCAAAATATCGGACACTGTGCTGGGGTTTAAAGTCAAACAATTATCTTATACTTGATAGATTTGAATTTTGTACGGGGCGAATATTTGTATCCACAAGTGTTTGTTCCGAAGGTGGGTATTTTTTATTTTATACCTATATGGTTGTAAACACACCCAAGCCAAAATAAAGCTCTAGAGTGCACAACGCAGTTTTAACAAAGTGAAAAAGTTGCCAAACACACCTTAGAATTATTAATGTATTACGGATGCCTTTAGCCAAATATTTGGTAGAGACACAAAGATTTGTCCTGTGCAATAGTCAAACCCGCATCCAGTGAGCTGAACTGCCTGAGTGACCACTCGTTAGAACTGACTTTGCTTAAAACTCCAAAAAAAAAACATTAACAAATCTTTACCTCTCTAGTTCGCTCTGCCTGCCCTAAAAACGATTTAGCTTGATAATACATACACAAATATCTTGTCTCTACTCTATTAAACCTAAACATCACAATTTAATAGATTTGACTACACTAAAAAAAAAACGATTTTTATCTGTCGAAAGCCGTTCCGCCATTTTGCCCGCGTACATAATATTTCGCCATTGCTGTTTTGTAACGGAATGAATCCACGAAGAATTGATTAATTTTGGCGCCAAGACTTGGTAACATTTCTTATAAATAGTTTAAATAGAAAACCACCACTATATTATTAAATCACACATCTGTGTAGAGAAGTGAAAGGCGACTGTAGGAGTAAGGATTATAATTTAATTTCTTCTATTTTCTTTTATACTATAGGCAATCGAAATGCAGTTCCGCCATTTTTGAAATAATCAACTTTAAAAAAATACAAAATATGTTTTTTGAAGTCGGTGCCAGTCGGTCGGTGTATTCAGTTACTTGGCACCGACTTCAAAAAAGAAAGTTTTGGTTTTTAGTTACATTACTTTTGCAAACATTGAACTCAGTATCATTTTTTTTAAAGTTAATTATTTTACATTTTTGAGTGATAGTTAAAGTAATTAATACTATTTACGAATCTATATCTATACATACAAATAAATAAAATTGAAGTGTCTGTTTGTAATGTCAAAATAACAGTTTAATATATTGAAGTATATACGGTATTTATAACAAAGAAACAATTTATAATAAGTTGTCTGTCTGTCTGTATTTTCCGGCTAATAACCGAAACGGCTTAACTGATTTTGACAACCGATAACGCGTCGCGCTACGATAAGTTCTTGAAGTGATCGGCTCGGGCGGGCAGGAGTGCGTGCGTGCGTGCGTGCGTGCGAGCGTGCGTGCGTGCGTGCGTTAGTGCGTGCGTGCATGTGTGTGTGTGTGCGCACACACGTGTGAATGATCTACGCTGTTGGCCGCGGGGCCTATACAGCTTCACCGGACAAGAGTCACGTTATGCGTGCAACCACTAAGCTCAAGCCAGAAGGACAAGGGGCAACTAGCTCAATAGCGCCTCAAGGAGGAACGGCCTCGGCTTGGGCAGTCGCTATGGGGGAGGGCGTATACTAGGTGTCTGGCCGTGGTGCACCGGCCGGCGGGCAAGGGATTCTTCGACCTCGCCGGCGAGGTCGATGTCTGATCCTGAGTGCGGTATCTGTATCCGAAAGAAGGGATGTAAGGGCATCGGGAGGGTCGGTGAGAACATGCCGGGGACGGCGGTAGCGGCTGATAGGAGGAGAGTTGGGTTTGTAGTCGGCGGCGGCTACTATTAGCGGATTACTATGATTGGACGCGTTCGCAAAATATGGGGTTGTCGCCTTTTTAATAAAGGCGCGAATAAGTTTGAGACCGAGATCGGAATGGAGATCGACATTCCGTATGAACAACGAGGAATATCGGTCGTGTAAAGGCTGAATAGGAGGGGGGAGAGACCTGAGCCCTGTGGGACACCAGCATGTATGGAGTGGGGTGTACTGAAATGTAAGGGAGACGCCACACAGCGTAGCCCCGCTCGGCGCGACGGCAAACGTCACGACCGAACGTAGACGAGCGTTTTTGTCACGCTCCCGTCGCGCTCCGTAGGCTATTTGACCAAACCCTTACGGTTAAACAGTAAATTTGGCTTAGATGGATTACTTGTCTAGAGGGAGCATCACGCGCACGAAAACAGCATAAAATTTAGACAAAAATATGGTAGATAAATTCTCCCCTTACGTCAGTGGCACTTGATCAGCTACACATTGATGAGCTCGTAAAAACACTAAAAATGGTGGTTTAGGCTATTAAATTGCGTCAAAATATTGCAGGAAAATCTAATAATAACACGAAGACCACTTCCCATCAGTGAGTTTTAAGATTTTCTTCCAATATTTTCCAAAAACACCAATATTAATTTCGATATTTTGTAGGTTGGTAAAATTGCTTTAAGCGGTGTATGTGTGGGTGATTTGAAATCATACAAGTATTTTTTATTGCTGTGGGTTCTAGGGCAAATCATGTATGGGCGCAGATGTCCTTTGACATATTTTGTATGAACAATCTATCAAAATCCACTGACAGTAAGCAAATCTATCCTTGAGTGGATGAACGATAATAGTAACCCATCAAAAAGACTATTATATAATAAATACAGAAATAAGACCAATAAATATGCACAAAATCAAAAAAACAAATATATCATGGTACAGGTTTCCAAAAAACTTTCAAAATATAAAAAAAGGGTGGAATATAATAAATCAACTAACCGGTAAAATTATGCAATGTTTAGAGGTCTTCTTAATGAAAGCCTTCAAAGTAAAACCACTAATGTTAGCTAATAATTTCGGCAAAGAATTTGATAGTAATATCAAAAAAATCTTCAATTCATGTGATATACCTATGTTGGGCCCCTCCGAGTATGAGATAACGGCTGACAGGGCAATGAGAATTAGGCGAGCTAGTAAAGAAGCGGTAGAAGGCATCATTAAACAAATAAATATAAATAAAAGCCCGGGTTACGATGGCATAAGAGCTATAGATATTAAAAGGTGCAAAAACCTTCTACCTATCATTACACATCTCATTAATAGCTGTTTAGATACGTCAATATATATACGATAATATATACGAAGAACCTACAAGTCATACGTAGATGACATATATAAATTACAATAAGACTACTTAAACTTATAGTGCCCAAATATATATAAAAAAACATAAAGATAACGATACGGAGGCTTTTAAAAACTGCAAAGTTATGAATGTTTTTGATAAGCTAAAATTTCTCACCGTGACGGATTTTAGCTAACCTGAAATTCTATCAGATCGAACTAGACCTACTAATTTAAGAAAGATAAATTACATGAATAAATATGTATTACCTAAAACATGTAACTTATATGGGACGAGGGTCGATAAATATCTGATTCCTAATCTTTTGAATGACCTCCCGGAAGAATTACAAAGAGTCTATATAAGTTGTACAAAAACGTTTAAAAGAAAATTGAAACAATATTACTTAGATGCATAATGTGAGCTATGCGATAAGCAATTTAAAATTAAATTGAAGCAAAGCTTGTAAAAAAAAATGTAAATATGTCATCAAATATAAATGTATCAAGTGTGCGACTCGCCGGCGCCCGGATAAACCCTCAGAGGTTTACGTGGTGCCGCATTTTATTCATTGTAACGATAGATATGTTTTGGAAATAAATAAAAAAAAAAAAAGTTGAAACCGGCCATTAGTTCACACGAGGACACATTTAAATTATCTAAGCATTCAAATGGATGTGTTCCGGGAAGCACCTGAAACAAAGGGAATTAGAGTGTATGCACTCTAACTTTTACTAAGAAAAATGACTTGAGGTTTCACTAGTACCAAGTACATAGTATAATTGAATGTGTGCAAATAGTATTTTTTAATCAATTTGCCAGGTCCATTGTTGGAAGTTACTTGGAGGGTGTGTGCCGGAAGGTAATCCAATTAACCACTACAATGGCATGATTACACGGTGTGAGAATATCCCACAATATGTGGTGTCTTTGTAACACTAACATTGATTTGACTAAACGTTACTTAAATCTATCTATATCATCACGACAGATCCCTTGCAGAGTAGGCAGAGAGTACAGACTTGCAACGGGATTTTTTCCTTCCAGACCCTTTCTAGCTTCCTGCACTCTCATAGTTTGTCTCACACGCTCGCCGGTTATGGAGACTCTTGACTTGCCCTTCAGATAAGACACGGTCTATTTAGTCATGGTAAGATTGTCTAGGTCTTCCCCGATAACCTTCCATTTTGGCATTGAAACCATGTTATGTGTTTTTTCTGTACCTAATGTAACTATCTATATCGTTACGCTGATTAATTGCGAGGTAGATATATACAGACTAGAGAGTCCCAACCCGACAGGTTGAGTAAGAACACATTAAGTATAGAGTTCTGTAAGGAATCTTTCCTTACAGACCTGTAGGGGAATTGTAGGGGTAAAGTGTTAGGAAAATGGCTACCTGTCACATGGAAACCAAAATATTTAGTTATATGTAAATGTGTGTACACTTGCTTAACCCCGAAATCATTAGAAGCGTGAAAGTACTATATTTATTTTTATAAAAAAATCCGACTACAAGAAATATCGCATATTCTCGCCATCAAACGTTTGACAGCTCTCCTACGTAGACCACAGATAAGATATTTTTAATGACAACGGTAATCGACTCATACAGTCTGATATAAAAACACTTTCAACATTTATGTTATTGTTTTACAGAATGCTAGTGTGATTACGAAATTAAAAAGAATAGTCGGAAGCACAGATAAGCATCGGATGACGTAATGAGATCACTGGACTGTCTCGTGGACCAACATGGAAGCAGTTAGGAAACCGTGTAGGCGGCTGGCGTAAATGGAAATTTGTAATTAGTTTTGCGCTAAAAAAGATGATAAACTCTGCTGTCTGTTTGTCTCTCTCTCTCTCTCTGTACTCTCTGCCTACCCCGCAAGGGATCTGGCGTGAGGTTATTGACAGATAGATAGATAGAAGATGATAAAAATTACATATAAAATATACTTGTATTAAACTAAATAGGTAGAGATATAAATAGTAGGTATAAATACATTCATTATTCAATGTAACAGACGGTACCTAGTTCTGCCGTAATTCTATAAAAACGATGGAAGTCCATAATGGAAACATTATAAAAGTATTTTTCTTCTTTTCTTGTAGCTACCGGGAGCTATAAAATTGATTGGCTAACCAATGTCGAGTACCATATTAAGAAGTTCAAATATAAATGTATATATTTTGACAATAGAAATAGCTAAGATTTGAAATCTATGTGTGATTGTTCTCAATTTGTTGACACCTATCAAATGTTTTTAAAAGCTTATCGGACATTTAAAAACATTTGATGGTAAAAAGACATTGAGAACAATCACACATATATTTTAAGTCATATCGCTGCGAATGTCGTTCCGAACTTGGACCTTAGATCCCAGAAAACATCAGTAAAAGACGCGATTATCATCTCCAAGAGTTCTATTCGTCGCTTTAGATGTACAGAATCTTTAAAACGGTGTAAACAAGTTTGTCACACTCAACACGACCTTGGCAGTCACAACTCACCGCGTATACTTTTTGTCAATCAAACCTTGGTTTTTGCTCTTAATACTGTGATTTAAGGTTATTATGCTTTAGTATGATGACGGCTATTGTTTAATAACACAAACAGATCTTATTCTATGTGTAAAAAGCTGGGTTTAAGGTTATTCTTGGTTGATTGATTGCTTTTTGTGAAAAAGTATGATGGACCCTAGGATACCTTCAAAGTCAAAGTCAATTCATTTTCTATAAGCCTTGTGCAAGATCGCGATATGATCTACGCTGTTGGCCGCGGAGCCTTTGTAGCATCGAAGATGCACCAGGCAAGGAGCGAGTGTGCAGGAACTACGCTCTAGCCAGAAGGACAAAGCGGCAACTAGCTTAAGGACGCCTCAAGAAGGAACAGCTTCGGCTTGGGCAATAGCTATGGGGGAGGGTATATAGTAAGTGTCTTACCGTAGTGCTCTGCATCGGCCTGCCAGAACCCTCAGAACCGGATTCCTATTTTTAATATAACCTACATTCCTTATCAATCTACCATTAAGGTCATCAATTGTCCTATTTTCTTTTCTTTCTAGTGCCTTGTTTCTGACAAGGTTGTCGGGTAGACATTACTGTTAGCAATAAAGCAGTAAAAACCAGAACGAATGCAAGAATTGTGGTTGGGAACGATGTGCTGGAGCAAGTGAATGAGTTTGTATATCTTGGATGCGCATTCAGTAAGGATGGAAAATACACCGCTGACATAGATAGAAGAGTGCGTGCAGGGAACAGAGTGAAAGGCGCAGCTGGCCATACATAATGGAGTGCTTGTCCCAACGCTGTTATATGGCAGCGAGAGCTGGGTATGTAAGAAGGAAAATGAAAGTAGGATAAATGCGGTGGAAATGCGAGCTCTGCGGAAGATGTGCGGTGTGAAGCTGACCGACCGTATTCGCAACAGCGTAGTAAGAAAGCAAATAGGTATGAAAGAGAATATCGGTGTTAAGATGAGAAAGGGTATGCTCCGTTGGTTCGGTCATATAGAAAGAATGTCCGAAGAATGACAAAACTGATATACAATGCGAAAGTGGAAGGATGTAGGTACCGGGGAAGACCTGGACTATCTTACCATGACCAAATAGACCGGGTCTTATCTGAAGGACAAGTCAGGAGTCTTCGTAACCGGCGAGCGTGTATGAGACGAACTATGAGAGTAGAGGAAGCCAGAGAGGTATGTAAGGAAAGAGCCTGTTAGAACTCTGTACTCTCTGCCTACCCCGTAAGGGATCTGGCGTGATGATATAGATAGATAGATAGAATAAAGCAGTTTATTGTATTCAGTGTTGTATCCATACTTACTAATATTTTAAATCCGAAAGTAACTCTGTCTGTTTGTCTGTCTGTTATCTTTTCAAGATGAAACCTGATGATAAATTTTGATCAAATTCGGCAAAGGAATAGATTTTATTCAGGGGGAAGTATTTTTTGATTTTGGACCTTTTGTCTTGAAGAAATTTTAGGGTGTGAAATACACGCCTGAAGAAAACGCGAACGAAGTTGCGGGTACCGGTAGTTTTACATATTCGTTTTTTTTTTCATATTATTAACTACTGGTGTACCGACAGTAAAAAGGACTCTATCTTTTGTTAAAACGTCGGTCTCAAATACACTTTCGAACACACAAAATTTATTTAAGTGAAGATCACTTAAATAAATTTTGGCCCATCTTGGCTTTACAAATGAATTTAATTTTATTTCAAGCTTCATTGTAAATGAATGTTTAACCCCATTCTGTCTGGTGGAGGACGGTGACAACTGCGTTCTGTGTGTTCCTATTAGATAACATAAGTAGTACCCATCTAATAGAAGTTTACTAAGTTAGGTGTAAGTGTTATTTGCTTATTAAGTACCTATCTATATCTATCTATATCGTCACGCCAGATCCCTTGCGGGGTAGGCAGAGAGTACAGAGTTCCAACAGGTTCTTTCCTTACATACCTCTCTGGCTTCCTCCACTCTCATAGTTCGTCTCATACACGCTCGCCGGTCACGCTCTTGATTTGTCCTTTAGATAAGACTCGGTCTATTTGGTACGTGGTAAGATAGTCTACGTCTTCCCCGGTACCTACATCCTCTCACTTTCGCATTATATATCTGTTTTGTTATCCTTTCTTCTGACATTCTTTCTATATGCCCGAACCAACTGAGCATATCCTTTCTCATCTTTAAACCGATACTATCTTTCATACCTATTAAGTACCTATAATTTATTGAGAGACAAAAATGGAAAGCGCTCGTAGAGTAGCGGGACGCGGCGTTTTTATCAATGATCAAGGTTAAGCAGCGTTTGGCCCAGTCAGTCTGAGATGGGTGACTGTGAAATTTCCATTTTCTAGCATGCTTCGTAAAGCACGATAAGTCTTTGGTTGCGGTTGCCATTTCACGTGGTAGTCATTAAGCGAAATGGGAAGCCTTATGGGTGGTTTGATAAATTCCATCAGGTGGCCACAACCGTGCCTCCACCGCACTGCACTGGCTGCGCGTGCAGTATGACCTAATCTCTCTCACCTTGATTGGTGAAAGAAGATCTTTGCCTACATTGGGATGGTATAGGTTGATTTGTTTGTTAAATCTATCTTTATACATAATAATATTAGCGTCTGACCGTAGATCGATTTTTAGATTTATATTTTATTAGGCCATCGCCAAAACCTCTGGCTGAAGCTAAAGCTCAAGCCGAAGGTTTATTAACCCTAAGAAATTTGGTTCAAATATGGTTAAATTTTTGAAAAGTCATGTTGACTGTATTAAAACACAGTTAAAACACATGTACAAGATGATTAAAATTACCTAGAACTGGTCAAAACACACCGTCACGCCTATATTCACCCAGCGAAGGTGGCAGAGGTGTACTGAGTACACTCACGTTTCACCGACGATGTTAGGCCCCATGTAATAGGGGGCGAGCCTATTGCCATATACCGGGCACAATTACAGACTCCGGACTCGTACTGGGAAGTTTTCGTTAGAAAAACTACACTTTTCCGACCTAGGATTTGAATCCAGGACCTCGTAATCAGAAAGCGATGCGCTTTGCCACTAGACCAACTAGGCAGTCAACCAACTACTGGTTAAAAATAATAAAACTGGAATAATCTTATTTCTAAAACTTATCTACTTAAAAGCATTCGAAAGTCGTACATCGCAATAGATGGTTCAATTTCGGTGCTTGCTGGAAACCTTTGGCTTCGGCGAAACTTCGGCCCGATTTAGCCGAAGCCGAAGGATTGGCCGAAGGTAGTGTTTTTGACCGAAGGTGGCCGAAGACGAAACGCAGCCTCGGTCGGAGACTATCGATCTCTTTGCCGAGTAGGCAGAGAGTACAAAATTCTAACAGGTTCTTTCCTTACAGACCACTCTCATAGTTCGTCTCATACACGCTCGCCAGTTACGGAAACCCTTAACTTGCTCTTCAGATAAGACACGGTCTATTTGGTCAGGGTAAGATAGTCTAGGTCTTCCTCTGTACCTACATCCATTTTCGCATTGAACTGTTAAATAGAAAAGAAAGAAAGAAAGAAAAAATATTTATTCAGCACAGCACACATAGAAAATATATGAAAGGTAACAAAAGAAAATAAAAAACGAGGAAAGACAAATAAACTCCTGCTGCTTCTTGTGACGTATGCCTCGGTGTGAGCTGTGCCGAAAGGCATTGGGCTCAGCATGTGTTGGAGGGGGACAAAGTCTCCCCCAACGCTGGTTTTCAGCCAAAGCCTCCTCAGCTACTATTTAATATACATAAAATTTTTACCCTTAATGCTGACGCAGTCGCCTATACTGCATATTACAAATACAGTAAATATATAATTATGTAATATAAATGTGTAAATAAAGGACATAAATATTGTATACATATATAATGAAAGAAAAGGTTATAATTTACTATAAGATAAAAAGTTTTATATAGTCACAATATAAAAAAATAGTACGCTGTGCTACCACCACAGGTGATATATATTTAACTATTGTTATGTCGCGTTGAGCGAGTGAGAATCGTTTCGATTGCGCGGAACCGGTTCTACTTGATGATATGCTCGTTTCCCGTGTGGTGTCGAAAATTAATCACGAGGTCCAAGGTTCAAAACCCGGCCAGTACCTTATGTATCTAGTAGTACCTTTAAGTTTTAGACGGAGTAGTAAGGGCAGCTACTTTAACCGTTGTAGCTGTAACGCTCTTAGGAGACCATTGGTGTTTTTTTTTGTGTGTGTGAATGATCTACGCTGTTGGCTGCGGGACCTTTACAGCTTCGCCGGATAAGAGGGCGACCGTGCAACTAGCTCAAAGGCGCCTCAAGAAGGACCGGCCTCGGCTCGGGCAGTCGCTATAGGGGAAGGCATATACTAGGTGTTTAAATAAATCACGAGATCCAAGGTTCTAAACCCGGCTAGTACCTTTAAGTATCTATCTATGTACACCCCAGTCTACCAATAATTAGTCCAAGCGGTATATTTACCGTATTTCGTAACAGAACATTGAATAAACTTCCATCATTACCTCGATGTCATCACAAAAACTTTTCAATGGCGCATTTTTTAACTATCACAGTTAAAAGTAAATAAACCAACATTATTAACATCAAACCGACCGAAATATTCTTTAGTCATTGTTTACCATTGTTTATATATTTCCTGGTAAATACCGTAAAAAACTGGAATATTGCCCAATCAATGGTAGTTAGTCGTCCGTAACTGAGGTAATAAATATTGTCTGTTTTTCAAGTTATTATGTAATTTTAATGGTTGATACAAAAACATAATGAAAGAAACACTGTTACGCCTTTATTACTGAAACAGGGGTGGCAGAGGTATAATATGTACACCCACTTTGGGGAATATAGGTGTTAGGACTACAATATATATAGAATTGAATGTATATTTCAGACTTTTAATATTATAATTTTGTGTATTTTTTAACATTTGGTTTGTATAAGAGGAATTTCATTTTATATTCATGTAACTACTTCTGACATAACTGATTTTGTTTTTTAAATGTAGCCCCACATTAGGATTTATTCCTGTGTCGTGGGTGCGTTTACAAACATGAAAATTCACATACACAAATACCCACAACGGAACAAATAATTGTGAATCACACAAAGATTTGTCCCGTGCGGAAATCGAACCCGCGACTATTCGTCTCAGTGGGGGGAGCGGCTTAAGCTCTTAACCACTGCACCAAATCGTCTGTCATGCATACCCTAGGGGTAAATATGGTTAGAGCAACATTAATAGAAAATGTTACATCAAATAATGTACCCATATTTGCGTCATAAATAATTTGAATTTAAGTAGACACCCCCTGAATAACACTTTGTATAACCTAGAATTCGAACCCATGGCCACATCATCGCTAGCCGCATAATGCGCCTCTTTGCTCTAGAGGAGGCAGGCTTTTTACTAAAAAAAAACCTTTTTCTTTCTTCAAATTATTGGATTCTCTTTTTTCATGCAACCATTTATATTTTTTATATTAAACTAAGCCATTATTTACTACTGCCACTCGTGTGAGTTAGGATTTGACGGCTTGGGCAGTCGCTATAAGTGGGGAGTTATGTTCGTAGTCGGCGGCGGCTACAATTAGCGGATTCCTAAGATTGGACGCGTTCGCGAAATATCGGGTTGTCGCCTTTTTAATAAAGGCGCGAATAGATAGAATAGATTTAAGACCGAGATCGGAGAGGAAACTGTTTTTTTATGATCCCTATAAGAAACAGGATCGATTGGCATTATACAACTTATGGTGTAAATTGCGCATTTTCTTCCTGATCCCTATTTTTTTTTAAACGTGTAAATGCAATTCAAGAAGTTGCGGACCGTCTCCTAAGACCGTTATCCTGTAGCTCCAATGGGACAGCTAGCTGCCTTCATTGCATCGTTCAAAAATACAACCTGCTTAGTTATCTTACAATACTGATACAAAAACTGCAGTGATATCATCATAACACTACATATTTAGCTTAATAACATACAACCGGACGAACAATCCTTTCTAAATAAATATCTTTGGATAAGTCAACGGCACTGACATTACTTGATAAGGAAAGACTACTTATTTACATACATACATACATGCAAAGATATTCTTACGACCATATGGGGGAATATTCAGAGAAGAAACTTCAGAACAGCCTAAAGACAAAAGTCTTTAAACAGAGCGTCCTGCCCGTTATGACTAACGGAGCCAAAACGTGGACGATTTCTCAGCGAGCTACGGAAAGTTGTTCTGAAGCATGAAATGCAGTGTTGTTAGAGAACCAAAGCCGTCGGATTGGTGAATTGAAGTAGCAGTGGAAGTTAATTGAAGTCCTCTCAGACCGTACAGGATCTCTCAGCAACTGTTAGATTTAGGCAATTGAGCGAAAAGAAAGCCCCATCGTCTTACGTCCCATATCGGGAGCAACTACCGCCAGGGCACCAACTACCTGTAATCTGTGCACACGAGGGTTAAGAGATCCAAATTCAACAGCCTGTGATTATGGTGCGACCTCACAGACTATGTCGCACTTGCTGGTCTGCCCATTATGCCCCACCATCGGTACAAGGGAAGAATTGAGCGCGGCCATGGACGACGCGATTATGATAGCCACTTAGCGGGACAAATATGAACCATTTACACGCAGAAGAAGAAGAAGAAGTGGTCCAACGACGGTAAACGAAGTTTTTGAGTGCAGACAATGGATTGGCAAACGTAATGCAAGACACCATTAGACTAGGTGGAGCAATGATCTTTGTAGGGTGGCTGGCAGGAGTAGGATAGAAGTAGCCGAGGATTGCACTCAGAGGCGTGCAATTGGAGTGACTGTCATATTGGATTCAAAAATGCCTCTGCCAAATGGGGGTTTATCATGTACATCTTCGCTAACCCCTTTGGAAACATCTGGGGTGAATTTGAAAAGGTCTGTTTTAATGTTGTAATACCTACAAGAAAAAGTAGTGTAGGAATTGGTAAGACTAGACGAAATAATCCGGTTTTTCTCTGCCTATTAATATAAGAGATGGAAAATCTAACGCTTTACAAAGTACTGCCGCATTGGTCAAATAGCGCCTAATGCAGGTGGCGATCACGAGATCTTGGTTTCGAATTCTATGTTCGACAAAGAGTGGTTTGACTATCGAAAAATTCTTGGTAGGGAGTCTGGAATTAAGCCCGGTAAAATGGCAATAGACTTTGTAAGTATGGCTTTGTAAGTGCTTTTGGTCAATAGGCCTAAACAAAATAATAATTTTTGACTTCGCCCCTATTACATCAGGACTTCAAATCTTCAGCGAAACGTGGGTGTACACAGTACACCTCCCTTTGTAGTTTTTTTGTTTGGTTTATTTAAGGATATTCCACTTCAAAATGTTAGCTGATCGTGAATGGCGTCTCAAAATCGCAGCAAAAACAATTCCAATTTATCTGTCATTGTTGTCTGTTAGCAAACGGTTGTCTACTCATTTCCGACTGTTACCTAGTTTAATACAGTCAGTGTTGGCTGAGGTTTTGAGACTTTGAACTACTTATTTATTTCGTAATCTTGAAAAATGTGAAACAAACCATTCTTCGAATTTTATCGCTGTTTATTTTTGATTTTTAAGTTCCCTACGTTTCGAGTGCTTTGCAGCACCCATGTTCACGAGAGTGACTGAGGTGTTTGACGTCTAAAAGGCATAGCTATTATGGAGTACCTACCTTCAACATTCTTAATTATTTTGTTGGTCCGATCTATGCAAAATGGGCTTATGCTTAACACTGCAAGACCTCAAGCCACTGACTCCATATTCGGCTGATCTTAAAGTTGCTGTGTATGCTTTTCTATAGAAACTAATAGCCATTACCGTTAAACTGTTTGGTGAACCATCAGTCGGCATGTTAGTAATAAAACAATTATGCTCCCAGCGATTTTATCATTGCATTTTTCCCACATATGCGTGTTACAAAGACGTACTCTTAACTATAAAGATATTATCTCATTATTGCTTTCACAACATCGTTGTGGAAACGTATTTGTAAACGAAACGGTAGTTTTACTGATGAATTACATATAATAAAAATCTTACTCTGACTGGCTGACAGACAACGCCGAATTTAAAACAGTGGTTCTAGAAGCATGAAATGATTCATGGGTCATCCGTACAGTTATATATTTTTTTTTGTTTTTTGAAGTAGGTTTTCTATTTTTTCTATCTATCTATATATATCATCACGCCAGATCCCTTGCGGGGTAGGCAAAGAGTACAGAGTTCCAACACGTTCTTTTCTTACAGACTTCTCCGGCTTCCTCGACTGTCATAGTTCGTCTCATACACGCTCGCCGGTTACGGAGACTCTTGACTTGCCCTTCAGATAAGAAGTGGACTATTTTCTTTTATAAATTAATTATATGATGTTGTGACCAGATACAATGTTTGAGGTGGTAACACTTTATGAATAATGGTATAGCTGTTTAAACTTGTCAACATAGAGATCTTGACATCAAATTTGAATTCAATAGATCTGCCTTGCTTAATACGAGAGCCTATTGTGTAAACTAAAAATGATTCTCATTGAAATAGATAATAAAATGGTTGCAAAAAAATTGTGAGTTGATAATGTTATGAAATGGCGGCAGAACTCTTCAAATAAGATTACTTTCTCGTTGTTCTAGTGGCGTATAGTTCGGCTTGAAATCACGGGGTCTTGAGTTCGAGTCCTAGTTCAGATAGTGTTATTGGAGACGAGTTGTTTCCTGCGGATTCGCACCCAGTCGACAACAGCGCCACCTACCGGGTCTATATCTACGTTACTTCTAGATAATATAGTTTTGAAATGGTAACCTTAGTTTCGTAGTTTCAGAGTTTATAATAATATAATAATAATATTAGCCCTGTTAAGAAACTGTCCTACCGTTGGGCACGGGCCTCCTCACAAACTGAGAGGGCTTAGGCCACGACTCTGGCCCAGTGCGGGTTGGGCAACTTCACACATCTTCGAGAAACTCTTAGGCATGCAGGGTTCCTCTCGATGTTTTCCGTTACGGTTCCATTTAATACATCGATAACATAAATATAATAATAATTAAAACATTAGTTCATAGTATACAAGTTGTAAAATAATCAACGCAAGACCTTAAAGTAGGACATTGTTCTGCGTCCATACATGATTTGCCCCAGAACCAACAGCAAGGAAAAATAGGTGTATGATTTCAAGTTACCTGCAAATTTTCTTCATGCATCTATTATTAAACGGACAAGCGGGGGAATTGCATTATTGCAAAAGTATTAGATTTTGAGTTTATAATTTAGTAGTCAACAATACATTTGAAAATCGTTATGTAAAAATACACTAGCAATAATCAAATCGATCATTGTTGATTGAATATAAACGATTGATGGGATTGGAATCTCCAACCCTAATTCGATAACAACGTTGACATTTGGAAAAGATGTCGACACCTTCCATCGTGTGTGTGTGTGAATGATGTACGCTGTTGGCCGCGAGGCCTTTACAGCTTCACCGGACTAAAAGGCGAGCGTGCAACCACTACGCTCTAGCCAGCCAGAAGGGCAAGAGGCGACATACTCGAGGGCGCCTCGAAGAGGCGCCCTCGGTTGGGACAGTCGCTGTAGGGGGACGGGTGCACTACTAAGTGCACCGGTCAACCGCCGGCTATGGGAGGGGATTTACTACTACGTCGTCGTCGTCGCCCGTATTCTGAGCGGAAAGAAGGGATGACAAAGCATCGGGGGGGTCGGTGAGAACATGTCGCGGCCGGCGGTGGCGGCAGGGGTCGGGGGGGAGATCGTAGTCGGCGGTGGCTACGATTAACGGATTCGCATGGGTAGATGCGTTCGCGAAGTGACGTGTTGCCGCCTTTTTAATAAAGGCGCGAATAGGTTCGAGACCTAGACTAAGTACTTACAATAAATTGAAATATTTCATTTTGGATTGCAAATTGTCCGTTAGATACGGGTATTTGCCACTACTAGAATAATATAGATGAATAATTATGGTATAGGTCACAAGTTTGTTGGTTCTGGGGCCATTTTTGACGATGTCCTTTATTCTTGATCATCGTTGGTCTGGTGGCAAAGCGCATCACTTTGTGATCAAGAGGTCCTGGGTTCAAATCCTAGGTCGGACAAATGTAGTTTTCGAAAAATTCCCAGTATGAGTCCGGAGTCTGGAATTGTGCCCGGTATATGGCAATAGGCTCGCCCCCTATTACATGGGACCTAACATCGTCGGACCTAACATAGGCGTGACGGTGTTTTTTATTTTTTTTAATTATCTAATAGGGGTGTCTGGGGTATTGCGTTATTTACAATACATCTAGTAGATATCGAACCAAAAGTAGCAACAATTTTAAAATTGCTCGCCTAGGGGTCGCCCTAAATTACATCTGAACCCAACGACGGCAAAATGTGGGTGTACAAAGAACACCTGTACCTCTCTATGCGGGTAAATCAGAATCAGAATATTTTTATTCATGTAAATCATTACAGTATTTATGAAATGTCAGTTAAGTAACAACGACGCTACCACCACTTCGCAATGTCATTCCTGAGAAGAAGAAGGGCAAGAAACTCCACGGTTAATATCTATCCATCTATCTATATAATCACGCCAGAACCCTTGCAGGGTATGCAGAGAGTACAGAGTTCCAACAGGTTTTTTTCCTAACAGACCTCTCTGGCTTTCTCCACTCTCATAGTTCGTCTCATACAGGCTCGCTTACGGCTGCACGGTTACTCTTTTAAAATAAAATTAGCATAAGTGTGCTATATTACTTATAATATCAGCCTATACTGCCCACTGCTGGGCAAAGGCCTTCTCTCACAAATCGAGGTGAGAGAGATTAGTTACTCCACCGCGGACAGTGCGGATTGGTGGAGGCAGGTTTGTGGCCACCTGCTGTTGGAACTTATCAAGCCGCCTTTAAGGCTTCCAACTCGGCTTAACGACTACCACATTAAGTGGTAACCAGGACCAACGGCTTAACGTGCCTTCCGAAGCACGGAGACGCTCAAATATGAAAATGCCACAAACGTTCACCCATCTCAGGCCGACCGAGTCGAACGCTGCTTAACCTTGGTGATCGGTAAGAACACAGAGGTCGCACAGCGCTACTACACAGCGCTATATTACTTACCGATGATATTTGGTATCAATGTAATAGAAGGCTATTGCCCTTTTACCGACAATAATACCAAACGGACGGACGATTTAGCGCGGTGCTTAATAACTTAAGCCGCTTCGCCCACTGTGTTTAGTAGTCGCGGGTTCGATTTCCGCAAAGGCAAAACTTTGTGTGATCCACAATTATTTATTATGGTCTGGATGTTTGTGTATGTAAATTTTCATGTTTATCAACGCACCCACGACACAGGAATAAATCCTAGTGAGGGGCTAAGGTTTAAAAAAAATCTTCTGGCTAATTTTGCTAAAAAAATTCAGTAGAAAAACCACAAATTCTCTGATCTATTCTCCTCTTGATCGACAGCCAAACTATACGGCACAAAACCAACGAGGTTGTAAGAAATGTATTAAAAACATAAAGTTGTTATACTACGTAGGCGTCAACAGACTTATAAGAGAACTAATAAAAATCAAAATACTGTTTATATGGAAAGGCCAGCCATTATACCAACCCACATTATATTTACGTATTTTCAACTGCTATAGACTAATATCCTTATAATAATATCAACACACCGTCACGCCTATATTCCCCAAGCGGGGGTGGCAGAGGTGTACTGAGTACACCCACGTTTCGCCGACGATGTTAGGTCCCATGTAATAGGGGGCGAGCCTATTGTCATCTACCGGGCACAATTCCAGACTCCGGACTCGTACGGGGAAGTTTTTCGTTCGAAAAACTACACTTGTCTGACCTAGGATTTGAACCCAGGACCTCGAGGTCACAAAGCGATGCGCTCTGCCACTCGACTAACGAGGCAGTCTGTCTTATAATAATAGTCAGTCTTATAATAATATAATATAATATTAGCCCTGTTAAGAAACGCGACCTAGGATTTGTTTTGAACCCAGGACGTCGTGATCGCAAGTCGATTTCGTTATATTATAAACCTACTAATATTATAAACACGAAAGTTTGTGTAGATGGATGTTTGTTACTTTTTTACACACAAACTACTTATGAAGTAAGAACAAATTTTGATGAAAAATCGTCATGCCTATATTCCCCAAGCGGGGGTTGTACTGCGCACACCCACTTTTCGCCGACGATAATTTTGATGATACTTCACAGTAATATTCATTATTCAGTAAAGCAGTGATAGCCTAGTGGTTAGACTGTTGGACTGCAAAGTCAGAGGTCTCGGGTTCAAACCCAGGCACCTTTGTTTTTTCGAAGGCATCTGCATATTAAAAATTAACTATCACTTGCTTTAACGGAAACCTGCATGCCTAAGAGTTCCTCGAAGGTATGTGAAGTCCGCCGATATGTATGTGGGTTATGGCCTAAGCCCTCTCAGTCTAAGAGGAGGCCCGTGCCCAACGGTGGGACAGTTTCTTAACAGGGCTAATATTATTATATATTATTATTTACAGTAATGAGGTCTTTAAGGAAAGAACCTGTTAGAACTCTGTACTCACTGCCTACCCCGCGAGGGAGCTGGCGTGATGATATAGGTAGATAGATAGATTTACAGTAATATAGTTTATACGTCCGAATAACACATAAGTTATTAATTAAAAAATACATACACTGACGAAGTTACGGGCGGCCACTAATTTATTTATAAGCACATTAATATAATATTAAGGAATATCATTAAAAATAAATATTTACACCATAAAGATGTAAAACAAAAAATAAATATTTAAATAAATAATTAGTGAAAATATCAGATTTAAGTGGAATACTAATTATATTAGTTTAGCGAAATTCGTAAAAGAGAAAAGGTTAAAAAAAAATTGGAGAGCAGACTATATTTCCAATGACTGCCTCGTTAGTCTAGTGGTATATAATGCGGTTGGCCATCTCTGGGTCCTGAGTTTGAATCCTAGTTCGGACAAAGTAGTTTTCCATTGTTTATTTTATTTTGCCATGTATGATAGCTTGTTTTTTGTTTTAAATAATCCGCACACTAATATTAATTTCTGTGCCGTGTGTGCGTCTACAAATATGAAATTCACATGCAAAAATACCCAGACCAAATCATTTGTGCGTCACACAAACGGGGCGGGTGGGACGGAGCGTCTCAAGCTCTTAAACACTGGACGAAGCCGTCTGTCGTCACGCTCCAACATATCTGATGCATTCGCGCCTTTATTAAAAAGTCGACAACCCGATATTTTACGAACGCGTCCAATCGTAGAAATCTGCTTATCATCGCCGCCGCCGATTACGAACCTAACTCCCCTCCTATAAGCCGCTACCGCCGTCCGCGGCATGTTCTGACCGACCCTCCCGATGCCCTTACATCCCTTCTTTCGGATACAGATACGGTACATAGTATCGGACACCGACCTCGCCGGCGAGGTCGAAGAATCCCCTGCTCGCCGGCCGGTGCAGAGCACCACGGCGAGACACCTAGTATACGCCCTCTCTCATAGCGACTGCCCAAGCCGTGGCCGTTTCTCGTTAAAGTGCCATTGAGCTAGTTGCCCCCTTGCCCTTGTGACTAGAGCGTAGTGGTTGCACGCTCGCGCTCTTACCCGGTGAAGCTGTAAAGGCCCTGCGGCCAACAGCGTAGGTCATTCACACACACACACTTACACACACAAGCTTCAACATATCTGTTGTTAATATCAGTCCGGAGTCTGGAATTGTGCCCGGTATAATAACAATAGACTCATCCCTATTAGATTGGGACTTAATATCGCCGGCGAAATATGGATATACATAGTACACCTCTGCCGTCCCAGCTCGGGTTATTAAGTTATATAATAGGTGTGACCGTGACGGTATTTTGTTTTGCAATCATTTAAATTTTTTAAGTTTATTGGCTAATCGCATCACGCGAAACCTTAGAGCATTTAACCAAATGTTTTTTTTCTACATTCCGAAATTCTCATCAATTAAAATGGAATTCCTAATAAATTATTTGTCTACAAAATGAAGCGACTTCTATTTTTTTTTTTATATAAATCGACTTTCGTGTAAGAGGGCACAGTTATTAAGTTTCCAATCTTTGGAATATTTAAAATGATATGCTGATTTATACACTAATTTTTCACCTCTTCTTCAAAGAAAGTGATAGGTTCTCTATTTGACTATAATTAAGTATTATTTGTTATTTATCATGTATCTCGTTTCTTCGATATTTTAGTAGATTTCCAGAATGCTTTTGATCGCCAGTATCCGCATAATAACTATAATATAGACATTTTATTCTGAACTCATGAATTTAGAGAATATAACGCAGAAAACTTAGCAGTAACATACACATTATTATACTAAGTAAAGTTATTCTAAAACAAACCAAAAAATCCAGACAAGTGCTTAAATGAAATAAAATTAATTTTACAATTTTTGTGCAGATCATTTTCATTGTAATTAGTTCCAGACGTTTCAAGTGTTTCTAGTTAGTATAGAAAAAGAGTCTTGATCTCATTTGAGGACATATTTTTACATCCCATTACAAGGAAAGACTCGAAACATCGGGAACTTTGAGTTGAATAAACCGCGATAAAATCCGTAAAACACGATTTATTTTCCGTCTAATATTCTAGTAAACATAATCCAACAGGTACTCACGGTTTCGATACAGCTTCTTTACTCCTCACATCACCTAAAACTTTAAAAGCTTCACGATCCACACTCGGTCTTGGCACATTCACATCCCTAATCTCACTGTCCACCGATCGTCCCGAAAGATCGAAATATCGATCCTGCGCGTGAATCAACTGAGTCACGGTAAACGCAGGCGCATACTCGATTTGAGGACCGAATAACGAGTCATCTTCCAAAGTCGATTTTTTGAAGAATCGATCGTCTTCTATATCCTTCGATGGCGATAATCGTTCGATCGTTATATCGAGTTTGCTAGCGCTGTTTAGACGTAGCGACCGTTCGGTAGTGAAGGCATACGGCGTGTTAGCTAATTCTTCCTCTATACTGTTGTAGCGACTTCTGAACAGCGAGCGTGGGGTCTCCCCACCAGAGTCGTCGTATTTCCCCCCAAAAAGGTCGTACTGAGCGAATCTGTTGTTGATCGTGTCGAATTTCGGGTCGGTGATGTCTTCCTTCTTGTCTCCGTCAGATGTAGGGCTCATGTTGATGTGGACAATACCGTGTTCGTCTTTGTATTTCACTTTGAGCGCCATTTTGGAATTATTTTGGCATTTTTTTAACCTGGAACAGAAAAAAAAATCAGTTTTTGTTTATTTTGGGGTTTGGGTGGGTGGTGGTTAATGGTAGAGTATAAACTGTATATTTGTGAGGTATGCAATTAAGAAATTGCATTTTTATTAATTCTGATAATGTGATAACTGTTTTTTTGTGAAACCTATGTTGATTTTTATTTTGCGTTTTTTAATCTTAAACTTACAATAACGACGACTTGGTCTCGTGGGTAGCGCATACTCGTAGAGCCGCTCCACTCACAATACCGAGACGTCGCGGGTTCGATCCCTATACAAATTACCATATAACATTGTTTATTTTAGTCTGGATGTTTGTGTATGTGAATTTCATTTGAAATTTTATGTTTTTAACGGCAATTATGACACAAAAACGTGGGGCAAAATTTATTTTAAAAAAAATGGTTTTCGCTTTTTTAAATATCATAGTCTTTAGAGCGAATGGTACTGAGGTCGATTTTGTGTGGTATTTGTTTTCTCAAATAGCAAGAAAGACCCCAAAGTAGCGATACTGACTGAGGGTAAGAACAAGTAAAGGCAATGTAAACGTTCGAACTTTCTCGCGCTGTCAGTAGGAATTGTACCTGCTGGTAAATGGTTAAAAACACATTTTCTTTAAAAAGAGTAAGCGTGGAGTATTATGCCCTTCTTCTGCACATGAATGGGTGGTAGTGTTGGGCATTTTTCAATTGTAGGATCAATCAATTGCAATTACATTTGCAATTAAATTCATTTCCCTGGCATACTCCGGATTAACAATGATTTTTGGGTATCAAATGCCTCAGTCCCTTCCGCGATCATGGGTGCTGTAGAGCACTAAAAACGTTGGGCACTTGACAACCACAAATAAGCCGCGATGAAATCCGAAATATTTTAATTGCAACTTAATTGTTTCACGGTTAATATTTGCCCAACTCTGGTGGTAGTCTTAAGTAAGGTACTATATACAAGGTGTAACATAATAAACGCAAGACCTGAAAGTAGTTTGTCCTAATTCGGTAACTGAATTAATTCCAACAATTATTAATGTACCTTACATTTTTGTTTTAATTTGCAAAAATGCTGGTATTTAGCGCGCTATAATGAACTAAATTCATTCTTGATTCAAAGCAATATGGAGATTTCAAATCCATTTTTAAAACGTATTTCTCAATATGCATACTTGCACAAGTTTCATTGTTAATTGGGGTATAAAAATGCTTAAAAAAGGGTAAAAAATGTAAAATTTGGAAAACTGGTTTTCGTATTGAATTTGTGAAGTAATTATTTAATCTGGATGTCTGAGGTGTTGCGTTATTTACGATACACCTTGTATAAGTAAACTCGTTTAATAAGTACCTACTTTTTTGGTCAAAGTATGTAAATAAAAAACGATTGAAGTTTAATATGAATTTCAGGCTGAAGTTAGCTGTATATACTGTACGCCGTGAAGCTCCGTGAAATGATACTTCAATATAAAGTTACACGTACTATACGCTGAAACTTACAACATTCAATACATAATGTTTCACATGCTTTATGGTTAAGATTACCCAATCTTATTTATGGTTAAGTATACCTATACTGCAAGCGATGCTTAAGCGAGGCGACAGCTATAAAAATACATACAACATACCATCCCGAAAATCATCTCAGAAGTATATCACATTCGTATGTAACACTCTTTTATTTGGAAAAAATGTTCCATTTAAAATTAAATATGTTTTTCGGATTTTGGATGATTTAAGTTCCCGAAGTTCTGAGGGCTATACAGCACCCATGTTTTTGGGAATTCAACAAAATGAAAATTCAACATTTTGCAAATTCAACTTTTTGGACCTGAAGGGTTTACGGGAAAGTCTTTTTCAGTCAAGTGTAATATTCGCTGTTGCATGCTTCTATTCTATTACCACATAACTATAGGTCCCTGTATTTTACAAGAAGTCTTAGGCCCGTATTACAGAACGTAAATCAGTCTTTAAACTAGTTTTAAAAACTTTTTTTTTTTGTACTAAATCTTTAGTTTTAAAACTAGATTGATTTTCTGGACTAATTTTCGTTCGTTATACAGCCTTGAACCTACTTTTGACTAGGTATTTTTTTTCTATTTTTGACTAGGATGCGCTTGTAGTGCTGCACGACCGCGGTGTTCTTAGTAATCACCTAAGTTAAGCAACGGTATGAGACGGGTGACCGTTTGTGGAATAATCATACGCGCGCGGCTCCGTGCTTCGGAAGGTACGTCAAGCCGTTGACACTGGTTACTGCTTAATGTTGGAGTCGTTAAACTAAGTTGTAAGCTTTATAGGAATCTTGATAAGTTCCAAAGACAGGTGACCACAAACCCACCTCCACCAATCCGCGCTGGGTTAGCGTGGTGGCTAATCTTTCTCACCTCAATTTCCGACAGAAGGCCTTAGCCCAGCAATGGGCAGAATAGGCTGATTTATTTCTGTCTATCTATCTATATCATCACGCCAGATCCCTTGCGGGGTAGGCAGAGAGTACAGAGTTCCAACAAGTTCTTTCCTTACATACCTCTCTGGCTTCCTCCACTCTCATAGTTCGTCTCATACACGCTCGCCGGTTACGGAGACTCTTGACTTGTCCTTCACATAAGACTCGGTCTTGATCATGGTAAGATAGTCTAGGTCTTCCCCGGTACCTACATACTTCCACTTTCGCATTATATATCAGGTTTGTCATTCTTATTATTATTATTTATGATTTATTTATTATTATTTTATTTATAGGTCACATTTCATCATCATCATCATCTAAAAGATGTTCAATGCAGGACATAAGATCTCCAAAAGATCGCTACCATAACCGGCTTTGTGCTTGCATCCAGCTTTTACCCGCGACCTTCACCAGGTCGTTGGTCCACCTTGTGAGGTGGCATGTCATATTTGTAAATTAATTTGTGTACGTTCCGCTAAATGAACCGAGTAGTTACGGCCTCACAGGTTCGATCTCCGCACGAAACAAATCTTTGTTTGGTCCACAAATGTTAATCGTCCTGGGTGTATGTGGATTTCATAGTTGTAAGCGTACCAACGATACATGAATTTAATTCTTACGGTTAGGTTTTCAAAAAAAATCGCTTGTCATCGCTAACACTGGAACACTCGACCAAATCTATATGAATACAAAAGTTTAATTGTTTGTTATTCCAAGTCGTTCACCGTCACGCGGCCAGTTTTTTTGCTCGGATTTTATTAATATGTACAAATATGCATTAGCTATTAATTGTGCGACCTATATTGTTGAGGCCGTATGGAAATTGCTGGGGAAATTATAGGCTTTTGCATTTATGTTACATTCTGTAGAGTTCGATGACCTACTAGATATAGTCCGTATGTTTAAGGATGAATGTCTATCTATAAACAGAGTCTTATCTGATGAAAAAGTCAAGAGTCTCCGTAACCGGCGAGCGTGTATGAGACGAACTATGAGAGTCGAGGAAGCCAGAGAGGTATGTAAGGAAAGAACCTGTTGGAACTCTGTACTCTCTGCCTACCCCGCAAGGGATCTGGCGTGAGGTTATAGATAGATAGAATGTCTATCTATCTATATCATCACGCAAATCCCTTGCGGTGTAGGCTTAGAGTACAAAGTTACAACAGCTTCTTCCTTATGGATGATAGGAGGGTTAACATAACTTCTTTAGGAAAACTATTGCAATCATGCTTTGCCGTGCAAGAGAAACAGCAATAAATTGCCTATCTCTTTCTTACAGCAAAGTAAGATTAAAATCGTTTGGTACGCGCCTACGTGTACAAATCTGAAACAGGGTATCCTTTGTGACTAATAAAACACGTAACGCGGTGCGTTACGATAGCTTTGTGAAATGATCGTCTGCTGGTACTCCAGTGGCATACAGAAAAACATATAAATATTTCACAAAGTTAAAGTAACGCACCGCGTTTGGTCGAAGCGAATAAGGAATATATTTTATACTACTTTGGTACTATTATAGCCATCAATATGATCAACCGTAACCGTAGCTTAAGCCACCCCGTCCACTGGATAGAGTAGTTGTCGGTTCGATCCCTGCACGAGATAATCATTATGTGTGATCCTTTTGTTTCGGTCTGGATGTTTGTGTATATATGTGAATTAGAAACGCACTCACGGCACGGTAATTTATTTCTTAGTGTGGGTATAAGCTTTTTAAGAATGATGAAACTTTTACTGTCATAGAACCTGCTCTCGCCATAGCGATCACTATACATCGCTACAAAGCTGTGACTACCTACCCACAGATGGCGCTGAATATAAAATCGACAACGATTCTCCATACATGTCAAGAACGCAATATGAGAGTTTGCACGACACGTTGCATATATACAAGCCCCCAACAACCACTCTCGTGGAGTGGCCCCGCCAGACACAACATCCGTCTGGCTGGAAGATCTTCCCTTTGACAGATCCTGCCACAAGATTCCTGCTACAGAGTAGGGATAATCGATGTTTAAAAACATCGATGTTGTATGTGCGTTTGTAAACCTTTACAGATTACATTGAACAGCGACATCTAGTGTCTATTGAGTGAATTAATAACGTCAAAATTTAGTCAGCGAAATTTAGTGTGAACTGATTTTGTGACTTAGCACCCTAGAGTATACCAAGATAGTATTGGATACACTAGTTAAGTAAGAAAATATTGATGTTCGGATATTATATTCGATTATATTTCATATTTTAAAGACCCTAACATCGATGTAAAAACATCGATGTTTTCCCACTAAACATCCATATTTATCGATTATCCCTACCACAGAGGCATTATTGTATTAGTCGGCATAATACAAACTACAAAAATTAAGTATAGAGGAAAGCAGAAATAAATATTAGGAAGCCGGAAGGTCACTTAAGACATTAATTTCAGGGTAATGTGAGAAAGTATTTTCAAAGTTAATCAACTGGGACGCAGGAAACTATAGAAGTGGTGTTATCGAATCTAATTTGTTTGGGGGCTATTACAGGGACCGTGGCAATAGGAGGGCCAATCAAGCGACCTCGAAAAGTCGCTAATGATACGGAGGCGATCATGGAAGATCAAAAGCAAAGAAAGAAAAGACATTTGACAAGCAATTTAAGCCGGAGCGGCTTAAGCTCTTAACCCACTGTGTCTAATAGTTGCGGGTTCGATTCCCGCACGGGACAAATATTTGTGTGATCCACATTTTTGTGTGGTCTGGATATTTGTGTATGTGAATTTTCATGTTTGTAAACGTACCTGCGAGACAGGAATAAATCCTAGTGAGGGGTACGTTTATCCTTTAATACACACAAACCGGACATAATAACAAACCAGAGGTTGTGTAGGGTTGAAGAAAGAAGAAGGAAAAGACATTTATTCAACCACACTCATATAGTCATTGAGATTGAACAGGACACTGCCTCAGGATAATGAATACCAGAATGTTTAAGCATGGTGAAGTGCTGGTATTTAAAGGAAGTGCCTATAAGTTACCTCAATATGGGATCTGTGAAAACAAACTCACAAATTTACAAACAACATATATCACTTTTTCGTTTAACATATTTTTAGTAGTGTACAATAATTCTTATCTTCTTATAAGATGCCATGAAACAAAGGATCGGTGACCATCTGGATGATTTACCGCAGGGTGATCATTGAATTCGAATTAGGTGACTTGGATCACCCAGGTGATTAAAGTGGTATAAATCCTAGTAAAGCGATTCGGAATGCCTAAGTTTTGCAGTGGACAAGTATAGGCTGAGTTGATGATGAAATCCTGGTAAAGGTATACGTGCAGTACAAAGCCAGTCGTTGTGGTGATCTTTAGGGGAGGGTCACTTTCATGCAGTGGTAAGTGGACGTATTTGAACTAAGCGCACGAGCAGCTCTTGTGGATAGCCGTTGCGTACTGTAGACGCAAATAACGTGTAAACGTTTAGACCATTAATACCCTATCAATTTTAATTTGTGTTGATATAAAACTATTATATCCATAACTTGAAATAAAACTATTTTTCGGATTTTATAGCGGTTTATTTTTGATTTTTAAGTTCCCGACGTTTCGATAAGAACTCAGTATGTAAATCCATAACTCTTAAGACGCCACTCCAATAGATTAGCTAACCGTTAAAGTACGGAGTGTGAGTAACTCCAAGCCGTAAAAAATTTTAGAGGAAAGAAAGAAAAATAAACTTTATTAGGACAAATCACTATAAGACACAGTAGGTACCAGTCAACATAAAAAAACAACATTGTTACGATAACAACATACAGAAAAATATCTAAATGTATTCAAGGCGCCTTAAGGCTGACTGAAAATGAGCCAAATCCATATCGGCATAAAGCCAAGCAGGAATATGTATTTTGGGCTGGTAAGCGATTATTTAAATATTTGATTTCTAAAGAATGTGATGCATTCATAGCGTTATGAGTGCATCAAATAACAACGCCAAATTGGATTGGTTTGATGAGCTTAAGATGGGTGACCGTTTAAGGAAGGCACGTTAAGCTGTTGGTCCCGATTACCACTCAATATGGTAGTCGTTCAGCCAAATAGGAACCCTTTAGAAGGCCTGATAAGTTCCAACAGCAGGTAGCCACAAACCTGCATCCACCCCACCGCACTGCGTCCGCGTGGTTGGTAACCGAATCTATCCTACCTCCATACGTGAGAGAAAGCATTTGCTTACCAGTAGGACAGTAAAGGATATTAATTCTCTACTTCTAAATAAACTACAGTCCCCGCTAGCCTACAATAGGTTTAAACGTGCGTAAAACTCGCGTACAAAAGTACCTCCGTCCGTGACACCGTTGAGGTCAAGATGTGGTGGCTGATAGAGACGGTATTTAGGGAAACTAACCCAAGGACGGCTCGGCCACCGTCCTTGCGGCGGCCGCGGGCGAATTCGCGGCTTCTTATTAAGTTGGACGAAAACTGTTATAAAAACTGAGGTGCCAATCGATTTATTGTGGCATTGAGTTATCAATGTTGTAGACTTTGGTTTGGTAGGGCTAATTTTCAGTCTAACCATTCTTGAAGATGTATCATAATGTATCGTATCAATGTTCTTTGACACGTATCGCCAAACTTGTTGGGCGACGTTGCTCGACTTAACAAGCGAATAGTTGAAGAATCTTTTAAATGTGCTGAATGAATTAAAATAATTTTTGAAACTCTCATTTTGGGGTGCGTTCAATTGAATCATTATCAAACAACAGACGTCCATAAAATCAGAAAAAATACGTTGTTTAGTAGATATTTAGTCAAAACTGGTACAATCTTCGTATCAGGGAAGACCTGACCGATCTTACAATGACCAAACAGACCATGTCTTATCTGAAGGACAAGTCGAGAGTCTCAATAACCAGTCTGCGTTTATGACACGCACTTTGAAAGCGAAGGAAGTGAAGAAGCTCTCTCAGGTTTGTAGGGAAATCACCTATTGGAACTCTGTAGAGAGTGCCTACCCTTCAAGGGATCTGACGAGATGGTATAAGATAATTTTATGGCCTAATTCCACGTCAAAGAACAAACATCTCAGTCACACCTATATACCCCAAGTGGGGGTGGCAGAGGTGTACTATGTATTGTACATCCAGGCTTTTTTGATCAAATGACTTCCGGGTCACAAAGTTCAATGACCCTGCGCAGAATAGGTACATTTATGCTATGCTCCTGCCTAACCCGCGTTAACATTATTATTAAAGCCTGCATCAAAATACGCTTTAAACGACGCGCTAAAAATAATCTACACAGAAGAACAACAATTACATTATACATCACTAGTAGTTTGACAACAATGCTACCGGGTCTATGCTACTTATAGATATGTAGCTTTCTTATGGTGAAAGAATTGTTAATATCTCGATGACAAACAAATCTTTCCTCGTTTATTATATTAGTATAGATATCAGATCAAATAAAACCATGATTTAGACCAATCTTTGACACTAATTTACTATCGTGTTAATCAACGTATTACGACGCAGGTGCGGCTGGAGATGGGCACTAACATAAATGACATTAAGGTCTAAAGTGACTTTAAAAAAAGTTCATGTTAGGCCTCCATAAAGATATACACCCGCTAATTATATAATTAACCTCGGAACGCAGCATTTAATTAAACCGATAATGATAATTATAAAAAAAACGTAAGCACGCCTATATACTCCAAACAAGGCTTGCAGAGCTGTATTGTGTATTTGAGACACAATCACGGTTTTCGTATCAGAATGATTCTTTAAAACGCAGTTTTTACATGATCTTCATTGACGACCACATCAGCTATGTATTCTTTAACCCGAGCTGACTAACACATAGCTGACCTAAAACACCGTCGCTCAAAGAAGTTGCAGTCTGTGAACATGTCCTTGACCGCACCCGCCATCACATCAGATTTGATAGACCACAAATCCTTGTGAAAGAACACCAATTCCTACCAAGGATGGTTTGCGAGGCTATTGAAATTAAAAAACATCCTTATTTCAATAGAGAAGATGGCTCGGTGCTTCCATCGACTTGGGATCCAGTAATTAATATAATCAAATCCAAAACCAAGCATAAAGGCTTCATCTAGGTGGAGAAGGACAAGAAGCCTCCTCGGAGAAACCAGTGTGGTTGAGGAAGGCACACTCCTGCGTTCAGCACTACCTATGACGCTGCTGTACGTGTCACGGCTACTCTACACCACCGAAGCCTATGACATTGTGGAGTATGCTCGCAAGAAGTCCTTATATACTCTGAGGGTCGAGAAGCTGAACTCGCAAAACAATGCGGCTTTTAATGCGCGAGTGTACGAGTTCCCACAGCCAAGCCGGAGACCTTCATGAACGAGGAGTTCTGGCCGAGGGGTATCGGATTGAGAAGATTTCGTGGGAGACTGCGAGACAACCCTGTACAGCGCAATATGTCGCCGTAAACACATGTTACTTAGTTTATAAGTTTTTATAAATTATATGTATGTTAGTCTGTAAGGTATATATTCTATGGGCCTGTAAGTAGCTCAAAATATTTTTTTGTAAAATTTCAGTTGCCTCATTTAAAGGACTTATTATCTCGTTGAGATTAACGGGCTTTACCCGGACCTTTAGAAGGCTTGCATGGGGACATGGGTCCAACACGTAGATGCCCTTTGCGAGAAGTTAATGTTATGTAAGCCACCTGCTGAGATCACTTGCTGAAAATGAAGAAACATAACCAGCGAACTGACCCCGGCAGGTGCAAGGACTATTGTAAATTATGGAAAAAAAACTAGGGCTATGTAAATGAGGTTTGATGGACAAAAACTGGACAATTTCAAAGGGAACGGGACGACATTTATTATTAATATACCTAACGAACATTTTACTCCGCTTGCAGATCATTGGGTAAAGACGACCGAGCACAAAGGCTGCTCGGTTACGGACTCGCTTGATGTGCGGTCCGAATGTCAGGGTATGGTTTAGTGTTACCCCTAGATATTTGACTTGTTTGACCCAGGGAATAGGTAGGTCGAACATGGTAACTTGGCCGAGATTACTTCTGAGGTGGCGCAGGGTGAGGTGCGGGGTGGCACCACTGGAGAAGAACACCGCAGCGTTCTTCTCCGGGTTCACCTCAATACGCCATTTCCTGAAACAATTTCCTAAGGTGCTGGCGCCTGCCTGGAGGTTTCTGGTAATGAAACCCTTATATATAGCCCTATGCGAGACATAGAGAACGGTGTCATCCGCGAATAGGGCTAGATGCGCCTTACTAGTATAGATAGTACAGAGTCAAGGGCTTCTACATGTGAATTGACTAAAAATATCTGAAATTTAGTGAAAAAATATACATTTATAACAGTTAATAAGAATTTATAAAGGCTAATTTGAACTCAAATCCTTTATTATGCATAAACCCTGCGGGGGTATTTACAAATCGTCCTATTTCCATCTTTTTTAACTTACTAAACTACCACCATTTCGGAACGCGGCCTCCACTGTAAAGATCCGGCGAGAAACTCAGCGAGCTTGTCTTTTTTGTCTAATTCTCCATTCATTTCTATTCATAATTTTCTGTATAGATACCTACATACATTTTTTATATTTATTATACAAAATGATTTATGCGATCCAGCTCCAGTATGATGCCTTGCGACTAAGACATATATCACTAATAGAATCAGAATATTCTTTATTCATGTAAACCATTACAGTATTTATGAATCATTCCATATGTCATAAATTCCATCATGTAACGTGGTTACATGATGGAATTTTTGATGGAGAACTATGCGATGACAAATATGACGTGTTCCGAGCAGACCGCAATTTAACTACGACCGGCAAAGCGACAGGAGGCGGAGTGCTGATCATGACACGCCGCGCGCTCTGCGCTGAACGCCGTGAGGTCGGAGAACTGCGGTCGGCAGAGCTGTTATGGGTGACGGTGCCGGCAAGTGTATGCTCTTCTACGGCTGACTTGCATTTGTGCGCTACATATGTGGCACCGGACCAGCATCGTCAACCTCACGATATTGACATGATAACCCTAGCGACCAAGAATGTTCTACAACTAAATCCGAAAGATAATTATCTTCTGATAGGTGATTATAATCTATCTTGTATCACATGGGACGGTGGCATGCCAACTTTTTTGAGGAAAAGATCAGTGGAAATTCAAAATGCTGGTGTAAAAATGATCGAGGAATTTGAATTTTATGGTCTGTCACAACATAATTCTTTAAAAAATATTTCCGGTAATACATTAGATTTAGCTTTTTCTAATCTCCCGTTAAAAATAGTTCGTTGTTCTGTTCCACTCCTTAAAGAGGACATGGCTCACCCACCATTTACGTTAAATATCTTAGACTTAGCGGTACGGCCTCTCCGTGAGTCTACAACTCCGAGACCAAACTTTAGGAAAGCCGACTACGAAGCCATAAATAATCACATTATCGGTCAAGATTGGCACTCTCTATTGTGCTCAGGTACAGTGAATGACGCGGTGGACAAATTGTATAATGTAATAGATGATTGTGTTAAGAATTATGTCCCTTTACGTAAAAAACTGAACAGTCGAACATACCCAAAATGGTTCAGCCCGGCTTTAATTAAGATTATGAAAGAAAAAATTAAAGCCCACTCAAAATGGAAAAAATATGGCAACAATTTAGATTATGATGAATTTTCTTTGCTACGTGCCAGAGGACGTAAGGTCCAAAATGCTTGTTTTAAAAACTTCACATCAAGTTGCGAAAATAATATTAAATCTCACCCTAGATTGTTCTGGACTTTTGTCAAGGCTACAAAAGGCAAGTCCGCGTACCCTAAAACCTTGAGTTTAGGAAATGATAAGTTTTCAAGAGGTGAAGACATATGTGATGCTTTCAATTTATTTTTTAAAAGCGTTTTTGGAATTCCTAGTTCTTGCTGCACACAATCTGAGAATAGCTCGATTGGTTTCCATACACTCTCAGTTATACAGACTAGTACCGACGAGGTCAGAAGATTATTAGAAAAACTAGATAGGAACAAAGGTGCCGGTAGTGATGGAATCCCTCCAGTTTTTTGGTCCAACTGTGCGCAAACTCTTGCATTGCCCGTTAGTATAATATTTAACCGTTCTTTACGTGAAGGAATATTCCCTAATAAATGGAAATCCGCGCACATAATCCCCATTTATAAGAAAGGTTCTAGAACTCAGATAGAGAACTACAGAGGGATTTCTATGTTGAACACTATCGCTAAAGTACTTGAACGGCTCGTTTATAAAGAAATCTATCCTTTAATTTCCCAACATATTCCCGCTGAACAACACGGTTTTGTGAAAAAACGCTCTACCACTACAAATCTAAGTTGTTTTATGAATTACCTTCTTTCGAATATGGATAATGGTGGTCAAGTTGATGTGATTTACACGGATTTTGAAAAAGCTTTCGATCGTGTGGATCACATCATCTTACTAAATAAACTACAATCACTCGGTATACACGGAGATTTGTACCGTTGGGTCCAATCATACCTTACATGTCGCTCTCAGGCGGTTGTCATAGGCGGGTATCGATCGAACTTTGTAGGTATACCCACGGGTGTCCCACAGGGGTCACATTTAGGTCCCCTTTTTACAATGCTTATCTATACGACATAGGTTCTTGTTTAAAGCATTCGGAATATCTCATGTACGCTGATGATACAAAATTTTTTTGTAAAATTAATAATATAAATGATTGTTTACAAATGCAAATAGATCTTGATTGCTTGTACACATATTATGCGCAAAATAGGATAACGGTCAACATACAGAAATGTGTATGTATTACTTTTTCACGCAAAACAAAGCCAATTACGTATAACTACACTTTCGAGAATCGACCTATTGACAGATCCAAAATTGTCCGCGACTTAGGAGTATATCTCGATAGCAAAATGCTGATGTCTGAACACACGCATTATGTAGCTAATAAAGCTTATCGGAACCTTGGCTTTGTTCTGAGGGTATGTAAACCATTCTCTGATATAGCCGTTCTAAAAACAGTTTACTTTGCGTATGTGAGAAGCATCCTCGAATATGCGAGCCCCGTGTGGTCTCCTCAGTACATTATACATAAAGACTGCCTGGAGAGAATTCAGAAAATCTTTATTAACCATTTAAATTACCGTAAACGTAACAGTCTGAATAATTACCAAAGAAGTTGCCGTATACATGATCTGTTCCCATTGGAGCAGAGGCGCATTATCTTGGATATGTGCCTATTGTTTGACATAGTTCATAGTAATATAGATTGTTCCGACCTCGTATCTAAAATTGCTTTTCGAGTGCCTTTGTATCGCACACGACACACCTCTTTACTTGACGTACCCTTCCATTGTACTAACTACGCTAAAAACACTATATTATCGCGTCTTACTCGCACTTATAACACTTTATTTAGCCGCATCGATCTCTTTGCTTGCTCGAAACTTAAATTTAAAAAGCACGTCGTTAGCACTATCGCAGCTAGTAATATAAATTAAAACTAAAGTAATAATTATATTTCACTAAACAGTATGTTTTAAATCAACGATGGCGATATTATCATAATGTCATCTTTTCTTTTTAAATTCATTTTATTCACCCAACAATGCCATTACTTGTATACACAGTAAGGAAAACCTGTTATTGGCTATACTTGAATACATAATCTTAGTATGCAATAATTGTATAACGCTGTTGGTTTTCTGAATAAATAAATAAATAAATAAATAAATCAGAAAAGTAACAAAGACTCTACCACCACTTCGGAATGTCATTCCTGTGAAGAAGAAGGGCAAGAAACTCCACAGTTACTCTTTTAAAATAGTATTTTTATATTTTCTTTTTCCATCTACATTTTGTTGTAGGATATGGAAGAACGATGTAGGCTGGTCTATCAGGTGCGTCTAAGTTAAATTATACAGATTGTACTATTCATGTGACATGTGGCTACATGGTTCCCTCATTTACAGATAAAGAAATAAGAAAATGAAGATACATTTTACTAAATTAATAAAAGGAAGAGAGGGAATATTAAATAATAATAGCTAAAGAAGTTGTCCATATTCATTCAAGTGGGGCTGGAACAGCCCCTATACAAGTATTTTTGTCTTTTAAATAATCATCTAAGGTATAATAAGCTTGCTTACTAAGCGTACGTTTAATACAAGCTTTGAATTTATTGTCACTAAGTTCAGTGACATCAAGAGGAATTTTATTATAAAATCTAACAAACTCCTGAAAGAAGTGTGAATTTTGACAGATGAAATTGCGGTTGATCTAATTTATTTCTATGTCGCGTATGCCTATCGCCTAGCTGATTAAACAGATCTATATTTTTTTTGTATACATTATGTTTCCATAGATATCCTGACATGGGACCGCGTGATCCCATCCCAGATCCCAGTCGCGCGTGCGCTTCCCCCCCGTGCGGGCGTGTCTATCTATTTATCGAAGGAAATTAGGTTTTGTTTTGAAAATGTCGAAAGTTGTGAAATGCAATTCGTGCAATATTATTATCGACGAAATGTTAGCCTACATTCAAAATAAGCTATCGGTGATCGATGAAGATACCCTAGTGCGAATTTGTACGTCTGCATTTTCTAGTGAAGAGATCGAGAAGTCAAAATCACTATTGTTCGATTCCATACCGCTGAAGGCCAAAATCAAGCGGAAAAATAAAGGCAAGGAACAACGAGATCTGGGGGATATTGTGAATATATTTAAATCAACGGAATCAGATCTTTTCCCGGTTTTTGTGGCAAGGGATCTTGAGCGGCTACCTCCAATCTTGTTTGATCATCTGGACTGTACAAAGCTTCTAAAAGACCTGCTCAGACTGCAAAACGAGCTAAAAGACGTAAAAGAAACATACGCTACGCAGAAACAGCTGAGTGAACTTAAGGAGGAGATGTTAAAAAGTCAAAATGACCAATTAGTATCTTCTTGCAAAATAAATATGAAAAGAGGTGCTTGGGTGATGGATAGTGGCCCTATGGGATTGTCCAACATAAATGATAATTCATCAATAGATGAAAATATTGAAGAAAACTTGGTACACGGGCACAACAATAATGCACATCGATTGAGAAAAATTATGACGGTAGAAGTAGAACAAAACGCCAATGAAAAAAGCACTATATCGCAGCGAATGGGTGGCGGTGGATTCGTGCCTCGCGCTGCGGCTACAGACACCGCGCCGAGTCCAACCGTTTCGAGACAGCTGACCGTGACGTCACATGGGCAGGCCTCTGCGTCGCAACTATCAGCTGATTGCAATAATAACAAAAGACGGGCGGGCGTTGAGGACATTGCGAACACTCGAGTTTTGTCGGTTCCTGAACGCGAGCTGGTACGAAATGATGATAATGAAGGATGGAAAAGTGTTTCCTACCGTAAGAAACCAATGAGATACCGTTATCTAGGTACTACCGGTATTTCTCGGGATAATGATGGAAGGTTCAAAGCAGTGCTGAAACAAGTGCCTATCTTCATTACCAAGGTGCATACAGATACGACTGAAAAAGACATAATGGATTACGTATATAAAAAAACGAAAGAGAGAATTACGCTAGAAAACATACAGTCTAAATATGACAGAGACTACAAAGCCTACAAATTCTTTATCAAGGAAAACAAATTGTCATTATTCCTTGATAATAAATTATGGCCTGAGGGAATAATATTTAGGCGGTTTGTTCCGTTTAAGGCACGGAAACCGAACGCGAACGGTGTAAATAATGGCACTGTAAATGACCGTTAATGAAACTTATTCAATGGATACAAAATCTATATACAATTTAGTAAGTTTCAACTGCAAAAGTGTGAAACGCTCGGTGGAGAGTGTCAGGCAATTATGTCGTAAATCAGACATTATTGCTTTACAAGAGACTTGGTTACTGCCAGACGATATTCACTTCTTAAGCGATATTGATGACGAGTACGGTTGCACCGGGACGTCAGCGGTTGATACCGCCGCCGGTATGCTGAGAGGGCGGCCGTACGGTGGAGTTGCATTGCTGTGGAGGAAAAGTGTCTTTAACAATGTAACGGTTGTACAATGTGATAATCCGCGAGTGTGTGCCATAAAAGTAACCATGGATCTAAAATCATTCCTTGTGTTTAGTGTTTACATGCCCACAGATAATAATGCAAATCTTACGGATTTCGCGGACTGCCTTGGTTTGGTGAGTGCTATTATAAAAAATGAGAATACTGAATCTGTATATTTACTCGGGGACTTTAACGCGCATCCAAATGAACAATTTTATAATGAGTTGGTATGTTATTGTATGGAATTGGAATTATTGTGTGCTGACATCCAATTACTAGGTTTAAACTCTGACACTTACACATACATAAGTGAAGCGAATGGTGCGAGACGTTGGCTCGACCATTGCGTAGTGACCAAATCAGCTATGGAAACTATTGTAAACACTTATGTGATGTATGACGTTCTGTGGTCCGACCACTTTCCCCTCGTTATTCAATGTCAGTTAGATAATATTAAATCTAAATTTTACGGAACTAATAAAACCCGACGTAATAATAAAATTCGTTGGGGGGAAAGAAAACCGGAGCAAATTGACATTTATACAAAATTTTGTAACAGTAATTTAAAATTAATTGACTTTCCAATGGAATTAAGTGCATGTAGCGATTATGTTTGTAATAATTTGGACCACAGAAATATTATTGACAAAATGTATGATGACATTATTAATGTATTATGCCAGGCAGCTTGTGTGAGTTACAATCAGAGTGTTCATACGCGTAAGAAACCGGTTATAGGGTGGAACAGGTATGTGAGCGATGCGCACAGAGAGGCCCGGCATAAGTTTGAGTTATGGGTTTGGAATGGTAGGCCGCGGGAGGGATGTATTTGGAATAACATGCAGACGAGTCGCAGGATTTTTAAATCGCGTTTGCAATGGTGTCAAAATAATAGAGACCAAATCAAAATGGATATCTTGGCTTCGCAACATTCCAGCCGCGATTTCAAAAACTTTTGGAAATCGACTAATAAATTAAATAGTGAGCCGGGTTTACCTGTGAGTATCAACGGGACTAGTGACTTGGTAGGCATAGCTGAGATGTTTAAAGAGCACTTTACTATAACATCGCCTCTGGGACCATCACAGCATGCATGTTGCGTTGGTTGTAGTGGCCAGGAGGTTAGTGCCCGATTTTCGGCAAAAGAAGTAAGAGAGGTCATTAAATCTATGTCGAAGGGTAAGTCTCCGGGCCATGACGACTTGAGCATTGAGCACCTTAAATATGCAGGTACTCATCTGCCCCGAGTGCTGGCGATGTTCTACTCCTTATGTGTGGGACACTCGTACTTACCTTCGCAGATGCTCAAGACTGTGGTTGTCCCGGTCGTGAAGAATAGGACTGGCGATATTAGTGACAGGAGCAATTATAGACCCATCTCCCTGGCCACTATTATCTCGAAAGTGCTTGACGGTTTGCTTAACACTCAGCTTGTAAAACACATACATGTACACGACAACCAATTTGGTTTTAAGTCAGGTCTCTCCACAGAAATGGCGATATTGTGTTTAAAGCAAACTGTCAAATACTATACCGATAGGAATACGCCTATTTTTGCTTGCTTCCTCGACTTGTCGAAGGCGTTTGACCTGGTTTGTTATGACATCTTGTGGCAAAAACTACAACAAACATCAATGCCAGCGGATTTAATACGTCTTTTTAAATATTGGTACATGAATCAGGTCAACGTTGTTCGGTGGGCGGGGGCCTATTCGGCCTCATATAGGTTGGAGTGCGGAGTGAGGCAAGGGGGGCTAACCTCACCTAAACTTTTCAACCTCTATGTAAATGCGCTGATTGAGAGGCTGAGCAGTACGCATGTCGGTTGTCATATTGGAGGAGCATGCCTTAATAATATTAGTTATGCTGATGACATGGTGCTGCTGAGCGCCTCAGTGAGTGGATTATCTAAGCTGCTTGGCATTTGCGAAAAGTACGCTGACGATCACGGCTTGTTGTACAACGTGAGAAAAAGCGAGTGTATGGTCTTTCAGGCCCGAGGCAGATGTCTGGGTAATATACCGACCATCAAATTAAAAGGGTGTCCCCTAAATAGAGTCGACAAATTTAAATACCTAGGTCATGTGTTAACCTCGGACTTGAAAGACGATGTTGACATTGAAAAGGAACGTAGGGCGTTGTCTGTTCGTGCGAATATGATAGCCCGCAGATTCGCTCGCTGTTCGAGAGGAGTCAAAATAACCTTATTCAGGGCATTTTGCACTTCTTTCTACGCGAGCAGTCTGTGGGTCGCTTATTCGCGGGGACAGTACGGCGCCTTACGTGTCCAATATAACAATGCGTTCCGGGTGCTTTTGGGGCTGCCTCGCTTTTGTAGCGCTTCGGGAATGTTCGCCGAGGCGCACGTGGACTGCTTTTTTGCAACCATGCGCAAGCGGTGCGCGTCCTTGCTGCGCAGGGTGCGGGCCAGCCCCAACAGTATCCTTAACGCATTGGCGGAGAGGTTTGACTGTCAGTACTTGAACCACTGCAACATGGTTCATTTACTGACTAATGCATTGTATTAATAATAATAGTAATATTATGTAATGGATCTTGACATCTGAAATAAATAATAATAATAATAATAATTTACAATAGTCCTTGCACCTGCCGGGGTCAGTTCGCTGGTTATGTTTCTTCATTTTCAGCAGGTGATCTCAGCAGGTGGCTTACATAACATTAACTTCTCGCAAAGGGCCTCTACGTGTTGGACCCATGTCCCCATGCAAGCCTTTCAAAGGTCCGGGTAAAGCCCGTGAATCTCAGTAATAATAATAATAATAATATTGGCTTCTTTAAACAATTCTCTGAGAGAGTCGCGACTACCTAAGTTATAGATGGCTATTATTGCCCCTTTTTGTAAGATAAAATACCCCACAATAATATACCGTAAGACATGACACTATGAAAGTAACTGAAATAGACCACCCGCGCTGTGTCCACATCAGTAAGTTGTCTGATCTTTCTTACGGCATAGGCAGCGACGCTGAGCCGTTTACCTATAATCTTAATATGAGGGCCCAATTTCGTATTATATATATATAATACGTAATATAAGTCTATACGGATATTTATGTTAGTATATTGTTATTTATTCCCCTTAAGTTCAGGTTGGCATCTCTGACGCCACCCGTTTTTTTTTTCTTTTTTTCCCGGGCGGAAATGCCTAGCGCATACTGCCACATGGCGGGTTTTGATGTGGCAGTTATGTGGGGCTCGCACCCACTAAAACCCCCCGGGGTCCGTCCTTTGCCCGAGTGCCCTGCCGCAGGAATCGCCAGTGGCATAACATCTGCGGCGCGGGCGGGCCTGGTCTGTTTCGCACAGACCTCGTCTACATCCCGTGCTCTTCCGTGTGAGGGCTCGCAGGACGCGCGATTCCTTTACGGGCCTGTAACGGTTCGGGCGGCCGGTTGCCCTTGCCCGGCGCCCGCAGGCCTATGTTAATGGGGGGCGGAGGTCGTTTGCGGCGTATGCCCTACGCCTTCTCCCGACGCGTCTTCTGCGAGCAGGATTGGAGGAGGTCTCCTCCCGCTCCCGCTCAGCCTCTTCTTTTGCCGTCAACACAGCCTCGCAAAAGGCGACGGTTGTCGCCCAGGCGCTCTCTCTCTCGACCATGGCTGATATCACAGCCGGCAGCGAGAGCGCCGCTTCTCCGATCTCTGCGACCATTAGCTGCCACTCCGCATCCCACGCTGGACACACCAATAGGGTGTGCAGTGCCGTATCTTCTGGCCCACTACAGTGGTGGCACTCCTCCGTACGCTCACGGCCGATCCGGCACAGGTATCGCCCAAAACAGCCATGCCCGGTCAGCACCTGCGTCAGCCGGTAGGTGAGCGCACCGTGTCGCCTCTCAAGCCCGCCCAGAAGATCGGCACAATCGCGGCAATGGTGGCATGCCCCGCACTGGGATGCGTGAGCAGTTGCAGCCATTCCTCCCTTTGAGGCAGTATCCTATTCAACCCCACACAACCTCTGGTGTCTGTAAATGTTTTGGCTAGCTTGTTTTTGTTTTTATTTTTGTCTTTGTTATTATTTTTTGTTATTATTTTAAGTTATTATTTTTGTTTTTAATTTTATTTTCTCAATTACTATGTGAGTGTGGTTGAACAAAAGTCTTTTCTTTCTTTCTTCAATTGTAACTTAGAGTCAAGCGTAATCCCTAAGAAAGATGTATCATGGACAAACTCAAGATTTTCGTTGTTTAATATAATATCACATGCAGTAATTTTCACATTTGGTAACGAAAACCTTATACATTTAGTTTTTTGTTATTAAGCACTAAGTTATTGGTTGTGAACCAATTATACTTGCAGGATAGCGTCATTTACCTCGTCAATGTTATTTACATGTCTATCTAGTTTAAAAATTAAAGAGGTATCATCAGCAACTAACACTACCTTCGCTTGTGTTTCAATTACTTGAAGTAGGTCGTTAATATATACCAAAAATAGACACGGACCCAGTATAGATTCTTAAGGAACGCCCATTCTAACTAGAGCTCCTAAAGATTTAATACCGTTTATTTGAATACACTGCTGTCAGTCTTCTAGGTAAGATTTCAAATGATTGAGCGCTCTACCACGGATTCCATAGTGCTCTAGTTTAAGCAATAGTGTTTCATGTTCAACACAATCAAATGCCTTCAACAGGTCACAAAAGATGTCAATGGCATCCTGTGAGTTCTCTCACCTATCAAATATATGCTTTATTAGGGTAACGCTGGAGTCGGTGGTACAACGTCCTTTGGTAAAGCCATATTGCTGATCGTGGAGGATGTTATTAGTGTTAAAATGATCTAACATTTGAATAAGCATTACCCTTTCAAATACCTTGCTGAGCACTGGCAAGACAGACACTGGCCTATATTTGTTTGGATCATGACTATCGCCGGATTTTAACAGTGGTATTACTTTACTAAACTTTATTAAATCCAGGAATACTCCCTGATCTATACATATATTAAAAATTAAAGCTACGTGAGGCGCGATTGTATTAATAATAGATTTACACACTTTTACAGACATGCCCCATAGGTCTTCATTTAATTTTATTTTTAAATAATGTAAGTCTTTAATAACCGATCGTGGGCTAATATGTTTGAACCTAAACTCTACAGGACAAGCACCAATGTTCTTTTTAACAAATGAAATTGCGTTGAAGAGGAATTCAAAAATAGTCGTCTCTAGCGGAATATTAGTAATTTTTTTTTTAAATTCTTGAGATACTCTTCTATCTGTGCTAAAGAGACCGCTCGGAGTCTCAAGAGTCAAGTCTGTACTGCGTTGTTTAAACCTCCCAGTTTCATTATTAATAATTTTCCAGGTGGCCTTTATTTTATCATCTCCAGATTTAATTTTTTTACTAATATGAAGCCCTTTAGCTGTCTTACACACTCTTCTAAACGTTTTAGAGTAATTTGTAACGTACCTTGCAAAACTTTCATTATTAGTTTGAGATTTGAGATCATACAATTTAAATAGCCTTTCCCTACTTCTACGAATGCCTCTAGTAGCCCAATCACAGAAGGTAAACTTGGTTTTAATATTTCTTATTTTAACGGGAAGTTTACTAGTAAATTCTCTTTGTAATATTGAAAACAAATGATCATAGAATCTACCAGGGTCGTTAGAATTACATATCGGAACACCTAATATATTCTTTAAAACACTATAAAATTTTTGCAAACTCATAGGTGTTATATGTCTACATTTAATGGTAATACCTTTTTCTGGTGTAATATAATTAAAGGTAACTGATTGTCCTGAGTGATCCGATGGGAGATAGTTAACTACTGCTTGATCTAAATAATCGCAATTACAAAACATATTGTCAATGCATGTAGCAGAAGTTAAAGTTATTCGAGTCAGTTCGAGAAAAACGTTAGTCAATTTAAAAGAATTAAATAAGCTTAAGAGTCAGTCACTGTCCCATGTTTGTTCTAAAATATTTATTTTGAAGTCACCGCAAACTATAACAGACTTGTTACTCGTGAAAGTTTTATTCAGCACATCTTCCTTTACAGATCCAAATTTAGTAAAATTCTGACTATTTGATGGTCTGTATACACACACAATAATATGCTTATCCACCTCAACACAAGAAATTTCAACACACTGTTCAACTGAAAGCCCATCTATATCAATCACTACGTTCTCTCGACATCATATTTTTCTTTACCAAAATTAATGTACCCCCATGAAGCCTGGACTTACGACTATAGTAACTTAAAACCGAATAATTGGCTTTATTGAATAATGTTTCATGTGATTTAAGCCAGAAATACGAACAACATCATATTTCGTTTTTTTTTTAAATAACTTAATCTCTGATGATTTTGAAGAGAATCCTTGTATATTCTGATGGAATAGTTTCAAACTACCGGGCCTCTCTTCCTCCTTAGTTAAAAGATAATAATATCCATAATAATATTTTTTAATATATGTTATAATGAAAAGCTAGAGGATTCTGGGTGGACCAGTCTCCACAAGCAGCATCCGTTCACGAGTACGACTACATGATTCTGATAAAATACCTGATCTGGATAAATTTTTAAAAAGATACATAAAATAAAAATCTTTTGTTTTAGACTGGAAAGTCCATAATGTTAGTGTATACAATATTAACCAAGGAACTAATGTTAGTTAAAAGGTACAGTAAAAAATAAGAAAGTGACAGTCATACTAGAGCACTGCACACTTAAACTTATCACTGGATACAGCTGCACGCAACAGGCGCGTGCAACTGTATCCAGTGTTTTAGAATTGGGCAGTCCCACCTATGGCATTTATAATAACAGATTTGCTTAAAAATTATATTCGGTTTAATTCAGCCGATGTTCGAGGTGCTAAAGCATCAAGAAAAGCGTGCAAAAAATTTTTCTTCATTAAATATAATTTATTTATTTTTAGAGCATCACGTGAGAGTTACGGCGACAAGGCTATAGATTATATCCAATTAAACCGTTAGAATGGTATTTGCACAGTATATAATTATTAATTACTATATTACTATTAAAAACTTACATCAAAATAAGCAGTGATTGCCTAGTGGTTAGACCATTGGACTGCAAAGTCAGAGGTCTCGGGTTCAAACCCAGGCACGCACCTCTGTCTTTTGGAAAGCATGTGGGTATTAATAAAGTAACTATTACTTGCTTTAACGGTGAAGGAAAACATCGTGAGGAAACCTGCATGCCTAAGAGTTTCTTGAAGGTGTGTGAAGTTCGCCAACCCGCACTGGGCCAGCGTGGTGGACTATGGCCTAAACCCTCTCAGTTTGAGAGGAGGCCCGTGCCCAACGGTGCGACAGTTACTTAACAGGTCAAATATTATTTAGTTGTGCGAAAGAGACTTTGGGACATTTTGCCAGAGTATGGTATAGATGGCACTCTGTTGCGAGCCGTCCAGTCCACTTATGTGGACTGCAAGGCATGCGTACGGGTGGGTGGTAACAGGTCACCCTGGTTTGACGTTAAAAGCGGCGTGAAGCAGGGTTGCGTGTTGTCCGCTAGACTGTTTATAATATATCTGGACAAAAGTCTTCAAAGACTGAAAGCGATGAATGAAGGTGTACAAATGGGTGACTTAGTGGTAAACCATCTACTTTATGCAGATGACGCGGTTTTAATAGCGCCAACAGCCACTGATCTGCAAACACTAGTCACAGTTATGAAAGACGACTGGCCAATGGCTTACACTTGAATGTGAAGAAAACCAAGATTATGATTTTGAAAGGGAAGAAACCAGAACGAATGTAAGGATTGTGGTTGGTAACGATGTGCTGGAGCAAGTGAATGAGTTTGTATATCTTGGATGCGCCTTCAGTAAGGATGGGAAATACACCGCTGACATAGAGAGAAGAGTGAGTGCAGGGAACAGAGTGAATGGTGCGATGGGAAAGCTACTCGGGAGCCGGCACTTAAGCCATAAGGCGCAGCTGGCCATACATAACGGAGTTCTTGTCCCAACGCTGTTATATGGTAGCGAGAGCTGGGTATGTAAGAAGGAGAATGAAAGTAGGATAAATGCGGTAGGAATGCGAGCTCTGCGGAAGATGTGCAGAGTTAAGCTGACCGACTGCATTAGCAACAGCATAGTAAGACAGCGAGTAGGTATGAAAGATAGTATCGGTGTAAAGATGAGAAAGGGCATGCTCCGTTGGTTCGGGCATATAGAAAGAATGCCAGAGGAAAGAATGACAAAACAGATATACAATGTGAAAGTGGAAGGATGCAGGTACCGGGGAAGACCTAGACTATCTTACCACGACCAAATAAACCGAGTCTTATCTGATGGAAAAGTCAAGAGTCTCCGTAACCGGCGAGCGTGTATGAGACGAACTATGAGAGTCGAGGAAGACAGAGAGGTATGTAAGGAAAGAACCCGATGGAACTCTGTACTCTCTACCTACCCCGCAAGGGATCTGGCGTGAGGTTATAGATAGATAGATATTATTTATACATCAAAATGACTTCACAACAAAAAAAGACGTTGTTTTGGGAAAAGATTACATTAAATCGTCGCACTGCTGGAACATTTAAAAACATTTTTGGGTAGTTGTTTTTGTAGTATTCGTACATTATGGTACGAAGCAAGCACGATAACTTTTAAGGTTCAACAGTTGTGTTATATTTATCAATATATTAACGATAATAAAAAGAGTTAATCGATTAAAAGTCAAAGCACTGTATCAGCTGTGTGGTACGATGAGTAGAAATTAACATAGTGACATCACAGGCGCTCGGGTTTTTCGGGATCTGTCGGCGCATTTTTGGTACTGGGTTCTTGGGTAAAAATTTTTTCTCAATTTGATATAAATTCTTATTTATAGCGAAAGAAAATATAATTTTGTTATATATATTATGATCTCTCCCTATATAACAACTAAAATTCTAAAACCCAATTAACTACTAGTCACAAAATACTTAAATTAGTAAGCTGCCTTTATATAGCTATCCCTGATAGTTTTATATAAAATCTAAAAATTAAATCTAAAATAACATTTTACAACTTTGATATTACTCGACCTAACCATGTCGCCATTTTGACCTTATGAGACGGAACTCTGGGCTTTGTGATCATAAGGCGAATGTCCGAGCAACTACGGTATTATCGCATCTATTTGCATCAAAATTCGAATGGGCATCGTGGAAATATGTAAATGGTTGAGTGTGGTGCAAGTGGCGTATCGAACCTTTGGGCTAAAAAAATTGTAGTAATACTGTAGAGTCAGCAGAAACAACGCATTAGAAGAAACAAGTCTCAATGAACATAAAAAATACGACTGTGTAAACTATATTGAACCGAAAATATGAAGAACTTTGTGCGTTTAAGTAACAAGCTGTTTTTTATTCTGCCACTTTTTTCGAATCATATACAACCGCGCGCGGCAGTCGTACTTGAATCTTTTGGTCAGCGACCAAAATTGGAACGTTATCATCAAATGAAATGTCACTTCATTACAGTTGCAGAGTTAATGTTTGCTATTAAATTTACCCAAATTCTTTTTTTTTAAATTAGTAACCCTGCGAATTCGCCTGGTGTAATATTTCCCTGGACATAGGAAAAATTTACTTTATGACAACCCTCATTTCACACCAGTGTCAATGCCATCCATCGACTAAAAGATCCTAGTCGCACTATATGTTCTATCTATCTATCTATATCATAACAATAGATCCCTTGCGGGTAGGCAGGGGCTACAGTTCCAACAGGTTATTTCCTTACAGACCCCTCTAGCTTTCTCTACTCTCATAGTTTGTCTCATAAACGCTCACCGGTTCCGGAGTCCTTCAGATAAGACACGTTCTATTTGGCCATGGCCACTATATGTTAATTCCACAAATTTGCCAATCCAACTAAACCTCATAAGTTTAAATCCATCAAGCCATTTTGGCTACAGAGAGTACTTAAAAAAAAGATACATATTATACTCGAAAACACTACTGCCTTGCTTCATACTCTTGTACAAAATCACCGTCTAAACTATAGCGCCTTTTAGCAAACTGTAGCATTTTAACGCGTCCGCATGATGGCTAGATTTGTGTGTGTATGTATTTGGCCGCGGGGCCTTTACAGCTTCACCGGATAAGAGGGCGAGCGTGCAACCACTAAGCTCGAGCCAGAAAGGCAAGGGTGGCAATTAGCTGAAGGGCCCCTCAAGGGGGAACGGCCTCGGCTTGAGCAGTCGCTATGGGGGAGGGCGTATAGATGTCTCGCCGTGGTGCTCTGTACCAGCCGGCAGGCAAGGGATTCTTCGACCTTGTGAGGTCTGAGTCTGCTCCTGCCGTTGGCTAGAGTTGGGTTAAACTAGTTCAAAATAAGACCACACTCACAGTTGTGCTGTTATTATTCGGGCTGTTTTTTGAACTTTCACCTTTAATCTAGTACAAATAACATATGGTTGAACTTAATCAAATTTATGACTTCGTGATCGCTAGGAGCACGATGTGCCATCTGAGATATTAACTAGTGATTACATTTTGACAGTAATAATATTATAAATCAACATATACTATCCCACTGCTGGGCGAAGGCCTTACAACTTGGAGTAAAAGAGATTAGGCCAGTCAGTCCACCACAGTGACCCTGTACGTCAACGATCTTTTTCATAAATCGAGGTGACAGAGATTAGGTCATACTGTACTAAACTTATCAAGCCGTGGTTACCAGGACAAACGGCTTGAAGTGCCTTCCTAAGCACGGAGACAACACACTGACATTCACACCCATCTCATACTGGCTGAACCGCACGCTGCTTAACCTCGGTGATCGCGAACATCGCTGTACCACATCTCTGCGAGCATTACAACATTTAAATAAGTATAATTTTTTGGGACTCAATCCTTTCGGGATCTATAAAATTGATATTAAAAAAAAACATATATTGCTTTTAACAAATAATCTAAAAAGAAGTGACGATAATCTACCACAATTTAATACTAATATATGACTAAACTGATTACTCAGCAGTAATATTTTGAAGGTACCAGTGAGTCAAGTTCAGTGACTCGTTAAGGCTACCCGCTGATTGCTGACTCAGCGGAACCACAGCGATACCTAATTACTAGCGCCAAGCTTGTCATCTGTAGCTAATGATAATTTCCTGAAACTGCCATTAAAACGACGTATGATTTAGATTGAGATTCTATTGGGTTGATTGTGTAAACACAGACTGAAAATATGAAAAATCTGGTGGGGATTGGTCCGTCCTACGTATTTCAATATTTTACTTGTATTCTATGCTAGTTACCATAACTTATAACGTATGTGATTAATCAAGTTATTTGGAATAACATTGGAACTAAATTAAAAAAAATACTGTCTATATTCCGTACAATTCCAAACTTCGGACTACAGATGAGAATTTTTTGATAAAAAACATACCTTTTCTGACCTAAGACTTTAACTCTAGACCTCATGATCGTCACGACCTCGTAATCTCCAACCACCACAGCGTGCACCACAAGACCAAAGAAGCAGTCATCAAGTTTTTCATAATCTCAGGTCATGACTTAACAAGTCATCCACATATATCAAGGCGGTATCGCCGTATCGTAAAGCCGTATATGAACCCACTCTATTATATTGAAGGGCCCACCATTAATCATTCCGCGTATCTGCTTGTAACGCCAAATTAAATTTCAGCCAACTAAACGAAATTGGATTGTGATACTATTACGATGGTAACTTGGTGGAAGGCGCGGGTTTAATCCAGTGATGTATTTTGTTTCTAGCGTTAGTTAAATTTCTATTGGTGATAATAATTAGTCATTATTTCTATAATTGTCATTATACTACGAGGCTACACATTTACCATTTTTGTCAGGATCGAGCAGCATATACGAAATTGTTTCCTAAACTAATTGAACTCTGACTGCTGACTGCGCTTACAAATGGTCAATTTACATTTGTTTAAATCTAATTTAACTACTTATCTATCACCGGATCGGAAGCCGGCCTCCACTGAGAAGACCCGGTAAAGAAACTCAGCGGCTAGGCATTTTTTATTTAATCTAGTTTTTAATAATATTGTGTGGATACAATGTTTTGGTTAAAATTAAATAGTTTAAGATCTAGCTCCAGTGTGATCCCGTAAGGCCAATATATGAGTATAATGATGTTATTTATAAAGAGTGTCTAAAGGATTCCCGATGGACCAGTCCCCACAAGCAGCACCCGTTGACGAGTATGACTACTGGAACAGCCATCACTCTCCTATATTGGAGGGAAGGGAGTGAACCGCGCCTGACAGCCACCGCAAGCAAAGATTTTATAGTGAGCATGTCCAAACCAGAACCACAAAGACTGTAGTCAGATTGGGGTCTACAAAGCAGCTGTACCCCAAGTTGGTCAGACACCACGCTACGCTCTAACATTGATGTAATTCCAATAGAAAAATTACTTTAACAATTGATTTTGACTTTGAATAATATGGCACTTCAATCCCACACGGTCTTATCTTCTATGTAATCCGAGATTTTGTAATATGCTATTTGTCTTATGCCTAAACAGTGAAGTATTCAAATTTACAGAGTAATTACGAAGGGCGTCTTGGGGGAAATCGAAGTCACGTTTCATCACTTTGTTACCATAACCTTCACCCACAAACATACACAAATACGTAATGGTTAATATTTCACCAACTTTTATGTTCATATTCATAACAATATAAGTTTTGGGTAGTGAAACAAAATTAGCAACATCACTTCTATTTCCCACTAAAGTTTCATGTATACCTTTCATGCCTGTTTTCACTTGAAGAGGTACCTATGTATTTAGTTGAAATACGGGTATACATCGTAAACCCATATTTTAACTAGGTATTTTTAGTCCTAATGTAACAAGGGTGAGCCTATCGATATTCTTTAGACACATATCACATGTCCTTCGAAAATTTATTAGGTTCTCTCGGTCATGGAGGTTTTCTCGGGATGTTTTCATTCAACATTCATTTTTAAACCCTCGTGAATACATGGCCAACGTTTTACGAATAACACTAATCTATTAATACTACTACTGACTGCCTCGTTGGTCTGGTGGCAAAGCGCATCGCTTTGTGATCACGAGGTCCTGGGTTCAAATCCTAGGTCGGACAAATGTAGTTTCTCTAACGAAAAATTCCCAGTATGAGTCCTGACTCTGGAATTGTGCCCGGTATATGGCAATAGGCTCGCCCCCTATTACATGGGACCTTACATCGTCGGCGAAACGTGGGGGTACTCAGTACACCTCTGCCACCCCCGCTGGGGAATATAGGCGTGACTAATCTACTAATCATTAGGTAATTCTTCTTTTCGTTTCAACGGTTCATGTGTTTTGTCCTGCCAAGAGTGTAGCCAGCTTAATCGGGCTATCCATGGCCGCCTTTATCTACTCTCTTCGGGTAAATGATATCTATATCGTCTCACCAGATACCTTGCGATGTAGGCAGAGAGATCCAAGTTCCAACAAATTCTTTTACTTACAGACCTCTCTCGGGTCCTCCATTCTTATAGTTCATCTCATACAGGTTTGTCACATAAATTCAAAACTAAGCCAGCATAGTTCCTAAGTAATTAAGTGTCGAGGGTCGTCGTGGCTTTGCTTCTGCGGTACGTGCAGTTTGTCAATGTTACCGCCGCCAGGCGCCCTTGAAACCCCATGTGCAAATGACTTTAGTATACATTACGGCAGTATAAAGTTATTTCTTTAGCTTTTAAGCATATTTCAATCTCGAAACAAAGTCATGCGTATATTTATTGTCATGTCAGAAGTGCCAGGAAGACCAAAAGTACAGAGTTTTCTGGTGGTTTAGGACCTCAATTACAAATAACTACTTCTTGAAATCACTATTTCTTGAAATGACAACTTTTTCTAACAACCACTTCTTTAAATGACTGTTTCAACGACAAATGTCTATTCCAATAGATTCTTTACCTACAAATCTATCTAGCGGATTGAGCTGAGAAACTGCCTTGTTGGTCCGGTGTCGCACAAAACGGCTGGCGATGACGAAGTACTGTGATCAAATCCGACATCAGACAAAGTGATATTGGAGAATTACAATAAAAAAATAATATTAGCAGTCCGAAGCCTGGAACTAACAATGACAATAGACTCCCCCTCTTATTAGAGGAGGATCATTAAAGCCTGACATTGACCTCTGGACCTCTTGGACTTGGACCTCTGCCACCTCCTCTTAAGAATATAGGCGTAATGATGTTTATTTGAGAAACTCTTTTACTAGAAGAAGGTAAATAACATTTCATTAAATGTCAAGCTACTTTTTCAGGTCATTCAGAAGGCCTTGCCGTGTCCTAACCACCATTTTATTCGGAGCTCGTTATGCCGTATCCAGGGTCATATAACTCCGTATAATATTAGCTGTTAAGGTCTTTCTCATAAAAACACTATTGAGACTGACGTCATTACGAGACACGACATATTTTGTGTGTAGGTGTTGAAAAGAAATAGCACCAGACAGAAACACTTACCGTGTGATCCAATATTAAGTGGGCAACTAAGGTCAAAGTTCCATTGAAGCAGATTTTTAATAAATATCATCAGACGATTGTACTTTTTGAACTCGCTTTGTTGTATGTCTTTCCGGTTCAGAATTTGTTACCCATTTTTAAACATTTCCTAGCATCTGATTGTGCTGAAATTCCAACTACCTTTGTGACTGGAATAATACAATACTCGATGTTACCACAAATGTAGCTGGTAAAGTACAAGACCTGTTGAGACTGTACTTTCTGCCTTACTCGCAAGCGATCTGACACGATAATAGAGATAGATGAATAAAACTGGTCTGATCATGGAGCCGGAAGGTGGCTGAAGTAAACACCTCAACTTCATAACTCCGTCGTGTTTCGGGTCGTTAGATTTGTTTTGACAGTTACTAGAGACCTAGGTAGTGTCCAAGATCTGATAATGCAGCCGGAAGATGAAAACATGAATTCCTCAACAAAATACCATAATCGCGTCTCGTGGCCGTATGTTGCGTATAGTCGTGTGTATAAAAACTGCTTTTAAAATATTTTCTTTTACGTTTATTAGTATACTACTTTCTGCCCACGACCTTTTCTGCGGTAACTTTAGACGGGAACCTAACATTTTTCCAGTATGAAAAATATCCCTCGTGTTAATCCTGGTAATAAATTGTGTGCCAAATTTCATCCAAATCCGTATAAACATCCAAACACAAACTTTCACATTTATAATATTAGTAGCATTACATCCACTCGCGTGGCAGTGGCCACAGAATTCGATATGAAAATGAACTGTAAGATTTTAACAAGTTTATCGTGAAATATCACTGGTAAACACCATCTATTTGATCATGAAAAGATAGATAGATAAAGTAATGTTCATTGTACACCAGCAAATATACAGAAAAGAATTAAAATGTACTTATCTTAAGAAAAAAGGTATAATTGGCAGTTTCATGGCTAAAATCAATCTATAGCAATTTATTTATTTATATATTCTTTATTGTACAAAGTTACATAAATTAGTAAGTACATTTACAGATATGATGTACAAAGGCGAACTTAACTCAATTTGAGTTGTCTACCAGTTAACCTTGGAGTGCAAAGAGAATATTTAACGTATACGTGAAGGCAATTGTACAACAAACTATTCAGTAAACTCTAAAAAAAAACGAACAAAACAAAGATAATAATGAAAACAAATATCGAAGTCTCTGCATACATACATTATACTAACATATACTAAATTAAAAACTATACAAATAAATACACCTATATACATAAGTTTATATACATAGATATATACTTATATAAATATAAAATAATTAATAATATAAATAATATAATAAAATTTATATCAATTGCAAAGGAAATGCTCTTTTACTCTTTCCCTGAAAACATCCAGAGAACAGCTAACGCGTATGATATGTGGAAGGGAGTTCCATAGTTCACCGCACGTACAGTGAAGGAGCCATCATAAAGGCTGGAAGTATGACGGGGAGTTCGGAGAAGGAGAGAGGTAGCTGTACGACAAGTTTTGCCCCGAGGAATAAGAAATTCGAAGCGTTCGCGAAGATATTAAGGTGAGTTAGAGTTATAGAGAACAGAAGAGTGAGAATATGTAAATCCCGACGTCGCCGAACAGGTAGCCACTTCAGTTTCATTCGATACACAGAGATATGATCATACTTGCGTAGACCAAAAATGAAGCGGATACATAAATTCTGCAGGCGTTCGAGTTTATTAAGAAGTTCCTCTGTAGCGTCAAGAAAACAAACATCAGCATAGTCTAAAAGTGATAGAAGGAAGGAATGGGCAAGAATTATTCTCGTTTGAAAGGGCAGGAACTTCTGGAGACGTTTGAGAGATTGAAACGAGAAGTATACCCTCCTGCTGACTTCCGCAATGTGAGTGCTCCAGGAAAGATTGCAATCCAAATACACGCCTAAATTCTTCGCACTGGTGGTATAAGGTATAGGGACAGAGTCATAAATTATTGGGGGGAGAGACTGATGGTCCAGGAGATTGTAGAAATGCCTGCCACCAATAATGAGAGCTTGCGATTTGGTTGGGTTGACTAAAAGTCCAAATCCCTTAGCCCATTGATTGATGTTTTTAAGATCATTATTGATGGCATTAATTGCTACCGACAATTCTTCGACCTTAAAATGACGGCACAGCTGCAAGTCATCTGCGTAGAGATGATAGTGTGAAGCTATAACTTTAATGATCGTATCGATAAATACCCAAAAGAGAAGAGGAGAGAGTACGCCAACTTGAGGTACGCCCGCAGAAAGTTCACACCATCCTGAGGAGGCCTCGTTAGAGCGGACCATCTGCGAGCAACCGCGAAGATATGAATTAAACCAAGCAGTTACTGAAGAAGATATGTTAAGTGAGGATAGGATTCCCAAGAGAATGTCAAAATCGACAGAATTGAAGGCACTGCTAAAGTCCAGTAGAACTAGAGCTGTAAGTTGTTTGTTTTCCATGGCCAATCGAATGTCGTCAGTAATCATCACTTCGGGTTTTTTTCGATACTTACATACTTCCAGTTTCGCGTTGTATATCTGTTTTCTCATTCTTTCCACCGACATATTTCAAATGGACTGTCTTATCTGAAGGGCAAGTCAAGAGTCTACGTAACCAGTGACTGTGTATGAGGGTGGAGGAAGCGAGGAAGGTCTTTAAGGAAAGACAACCTTTTCGAATTCTATGCTCTCTGCCTACTCCTTAAATGATCTGATGTGATCATATAGATAGACAAAGAGGCTAATGTAATGGTCAATCTTTGTGGTATATGTATATCATATTATTAAGTCCCAAGCTAAGCAAAGCAACGCCCGCCCATATGTAATTACGAGCAATAATACTATGTTAGCACTTTGCAGTTTTGATCAACGAAATTATGTCTGAATCAGAATCAGAATATTTCTATTGATGTAACATTAAAGCATTTATAGATCATCGAGAAAGTAAGAAAGATTTTACCACCCGTGCGAGATGTCATTCCTGTAGAGAAGAAGAGAAAGAAACACCACAGTTACCCTTTTAAAATAATAGACCGTTTTTTGTCTACTTTATTAGTTGTGGAGTATGGCAGAATAATATAGGCCGGTCTATCAGGTGTACATTTATTCCATCCAAAGCCCTCAAAGCATGTAAATGATATTTTATTTCTTGGATGGAAACCGTTTTCCGAACTAAATATGTTAATATTAACATATCAAGATGACACAGATCTAAACATACTTTGCGTATTCGTAATATAATACTTATAGACTTAGCAGAACGTTCCACCTTGAAAGTGTAAAGTAAAAACATAATACTAACCAAAATGTAAGGTCAAATCCAATTTAATCGCTAATCACACTGCACTATTATCATTATAAACGATCACAACACGAATATCCAATGCACAAGTTCACATTTTCACTAATATCTTTGAATATCACACACGAAAAACGTCATCATTTCAATTTTATTTTGAACACATAATAAATAACCGAAATGGCAACCATTTTTATTTTTCTGGCGCGAACACACACTGTAACCGTCATGATTTTTAAAAATTCGAACACAGAATAAATCTAATGTAACAGATTATAAATTGTTTCCTTATGAAAAAACGTATGAAGGTTATATTTAAATTTCTTAGCCATACTTTATGTTTAAATTAACGGAAATTAACACTTTTTAATGAAATTTGTATTTTAAAGCGCGATTCAACGATATTTAGATATTATTATGTAATTTACGGGTGTTTTTAAGTTAAAAAAATGGTTGTTTGTTATTGTTTTGTGTTCAGTTTCTAAGGCTACGTTACGTCTTACAAGGCAGTTGTGTTACAACTGACCATTGTGTGAAGAAATAGGGGGTGGTGGGAGTAGCGAGGTAGGGGTGCGCAGTTAATCACGCGGGGTGGAATAATTTTGTTTTTAATTATGCGGGAGGTGCGTTTGGCATCGCGATTTTTGTGTTTATTGGCGCTATTTAAGGTTATGATGTCATGTTCGGAAGTTATGTGGGATTTATGGTTTACTATGAGCAACATTTTTGGGGTCTACCCTTCACACTACTCCACGTAAGTGGACCTAAGCTCGATAGCAAAAACACGCACGTAAACACCATTTCAAACCATTTGAAGTTCTCGTTAGCTTGTATGCTGACTGAGTTGGTGGAGTTATACACAGCAATCTTTTAACATTGATTTAACTCACGGGGAGCCTTAAAAAATTAATAAATTGAATTAGAAGTAAACCGAAAGAATTTAGGTTGAAGAAGTGCATTAGTAAGCACCATTAGGCACAGATGCCAAAGTATTTATATACTTTTTTATCACACGGGAGAGAAATCTTTAAAAAATTCCTAGCCTCGTGTGCTAAAGATACAACAAGTGGGACTAACTATTCTTGCAATTTGGCGGATGGAATGGTCTAGTGCTTAAGACCTTAAGCCGCTCTGCCCAGTAGATCGAGTTGTCGCGGGTTCGATCCACAAATTTTCTTTCAGTCTGTGTACGTAAATTGTCATGTTCGTAAACGCACCCACGATACAAGAATAATTTCTAGTGTGGGCAAAAAAAATACAATAAAAAAACCGCAGTTTGAAGTGCCAAAAGTGTTGCGGAATACCTAACCTATAATACTAAGGTGGCCTAACAAAAACAAACAACTGACAAATGGGGAGGACTCAGGGTCGTTATTTGCTATTTCCAAACGCGGTGCGTTGCGATAACTTTGTGGAATGATCGTGTAATGGTATTTTGTATGCCACTGGAGTACGGCCAGTAACAAAAGTCGCTTAACATTCTCAGTTTTTTAAATCGTTTGCACGCTTTTGTATTGCAATCGATCAGAATCAAAATCAGAATATTTTTTATTCATGTAAACCATTATAGTCTCTATGAATCGTCAGAAAAGAAAAAAAATCTCTACCACCACTTCGGATTGTCATTCCTTGATCCATCATTTTTATACAATATGACGCTTAAATTTCCCAAGCCTAGACCCCGGACCGAGACTGGAGATATTTCTATTTCTTTTTTTTCTTTAAACGTAGACCCACACTAGAATTTATTCCTGTGTCGTGGGTGCGTTTACAAACATGAAAATTCACATACACAAATACCCAGACCGGAACAAATAATTGTGGATCACACAAAGATTTGTCCCGTGCGGGAATCGAACCCGCGACTATTAGACACAGTGGGCGGAGCAGCTCAAGCTCTTAACAACTGCGCTAAATCGTCGTCGTTCGTCGTCGTAATCGTTACCGAATAAATAAATACCAGAATAGTTCATGTAAACTATTTATAGTATTTATGAATCATCAGAAAAGTAATAAAGACTATCACCATTCAGAATGTCATACCTAGGGAGAAGAAGGGCAAGAAACTCCACGGTTACTCATTTAAAATAAAATTTTTACAAACTTTTTCATTTACATTTTATTATGGGTATGGGAAAACAATGTGGGTTAGTCATCAGGTGAATCTAAGTTAAATAAAGCAATTTATACTTTATGAGAATGGCTGCATGGTTCCCTCATTTTCAAAAAAAAAGTAGGCAAATTCTAAATTATTAGGAGTAAGAGAGGGAACGTTAACTAATAATAGTTAAATAAGTGGTCATGACTCAAGTGGAGCTAAAATAGCATTTATCCAAGCATTTTTATCTTTTAAATAATCTTCTATTGAATAATAAGGTTGCTTACAAAGTGTTTGTTTTACACAAGCTTTGATCTTATTTTCACTAAGTTTAGTGACGTTAATTGGAATGTTGTTATAAAACACTCATAGCTCGTCTCATACACGTTCGCCGATTACTGAAACTATCTAGTCTATTTGAATATGTTCTTAATAATTTAATTTGAACAATTTTTACCAACGTTTGTAAAATAAAGATTATTAAATATTTAAAAACTTAAAATGTTAAGCGACTGCGTTGCTATCTGTACCTTAAACAATTATTTCACGAAGTTATCGTTATGCGCCGCGTTACGTCTTTATCTGGTCGTAGCGAATAAGGATCCTGTTAGGCTTAATTTTTCAGAATTTACACAAATATGACGCATTTGTAAAAGGAATAAACATTTTTCGCGAAGAAATGTACGAAACATGTTTGACAAATGAATATTATAGCAAAATAGCTATTAACTTATTCTACGAAGCACCTACTTTCCGAGGTATTTGCAAATACCACTGTAATGACGTGCAAATTCCTAGACAAATATTTTATTTAGAATCATGGTGTTTTTAATTTATATACCTACGTCCTTAAAACTTGCCGCCTAGCCGCCCACCGACTAGACCTAGTTGTCAAAGCTTAGGTCCGCTCCTTGAATTGAGAAATCGCGGATTCAATCCTCGTGCTGACCAATCTTTTGGCGACCCACAAACTTTTATTTCGGTCGGTGGTTATTCTTTGCAATATTCTTTAGAAACATGTCCACTGCTAACTTAAACTACAGAATAAACGTTGAATAAACTATATTCTAAGACTGCAGAACAAAGAGCTCCCTAAACACTTGTCCTGTACAAATCCTGGTGTCTGGTTGCATGTAAAATTCATTATTGTTTCTTTCTTTTTCATTAACCTATCCATCATAGAATAATGAGGCTGTGGTCCCAATTAAGCTGATAGCGATATTAGCGAGACATACGTTTTAAAACGGCGTAAGCACGCCAAGTTGTTGGCGCATTTATGCCGTTTAGATACATGTATAAGTGCCAATATTGATATTACCGTCAATCGGGCCCTTAGATCACTGTATGTACTGTGTTCGGACCGCAGCCAAGGTAACCTACCTTGGCTAATAGTCTCTCTAAGATTTTTTCTCTCTAAGGCTAAAATCTATAACCAATGCGTCCTACCTGTTACGACTTATGGGGCCGAGACGTGGCCACACACAGTGGGACTAGTCCACATATTCAAAGTCGCACAGCGGGCTATGGAGCGAGCTATGCTCGGCGTCTCTTTGAAGGATAAAATTCGTAACGAGGTAATCCGACAAAGAACCAAAGTTACCGACATAGCTCGCAAACTCAGTAAGCTAAAGTGGCAATGGGCTGGTCACACCTGCAGAAGGACCGACGGCCGATGGAGCAAGCGTGTCCTAGAGTGGAGACTGCGACTTGGTAAGCGTAAGGTAGGACGGTCCTCAGCTAGATGGACCGACGACCTCAAAAAGGTCACTGGGACAGACTGGATGCGGAAGGCGGAGGACCGTGTGCAATGGCGCGTGTTAGGAGAGGCCTATGTCCAGCAGTGGACTGCGATAGGCTGATTGATTGATTGAAGATTTTTTTACTGAGCACTGGTCAGCGATTGATCCGTCTCTCACCTGATGGAAAGTGACAATGGGGCTTGCTGATTCAGTAATAGCTGAAATATGCTGGGAAGATGGAAATTAAACAGATTCCGAAACGGTAGGATCGAGCTAGCCTGCCTCCTTGTAAGACAACTCCGCGGAAGACTACTAAGATGCTTGGCGGCATGACATTGCTGGGAGGGCGGTGACCAGCCACGGCCGTAGCCTACCACCGGTGAAAACCAGTAACCAGAAAATAACTAAATGTGAAATTAATTACAGTTGCATCGGCCTTGCTCCGCAGTCGGGGTGCGGTTTCGCCAGTTCGCCTCAAAAACCGTACATTCAGCAATGCAGTTAAATAGCAATTTACATCACCCGATTCTATTCAATTTTATTGATAGACGGGTTTGGTGCAGTGGTTAAAAGCTTAAGCCGCTCCGCTCATTGGATCCCGCACGGACACATCTTTTTGTGACCCACAAATGTTTGTTTTGGTCTGGGTAGTTGTGCATGTAAATTTCATGTTAGGAAATACATTCACGACACAAGAATTATTCCAAGTGTGGGGTCCGACTTATTTTATTTATTTTACATTTTTTAATGTAAAGTAAATAAAATAAGTGGCACATGATGCAGATGGTGATCACAATATCCTAGATTTAAATCATACGTCGAAAAAGGGTCATAGGGGTTATTATATTTATTTATTTACTATTTACTTACCTTTTGATGACTATTATTAAAGGACAATCCCAATACAATAGAATAATTATCATATGATTACCTAATACAGTAACAGAATGTGTACAGTGTGACCCTTTTAAATCCGTCTATAGAACAACAAAATAGGTCAGTATTATCGGCAATTACATTTAGCGTGTGCATGATACGCGTTAGGAGCATATTGGCGAGCGTTCGCTCTCGGGGTACCGCAAAAAGTTGTGGTTTCTTTCTACGGTGCACATACTCATCGGGCACACACAATTCGATTCATGCACATATGTATGAGGCATTTTCTCATAATATACCTAAGTGTGGTGTAGAACCATGTGTGGTAGGTGCGAAAATACGAGGCTAAAATTGTAAGAAAATAAATAATAAATATAACTTAAATAATAATAATACTATATATAAAACTCAGGTCTGGAAGAGGATGTTCGGATCAAGTCTTCTCACTCCGCAACATCGTAGAGAAGCATCTGGCAGTGGGGCGGAAGGTTTTCTGCGGTTTTGTAGATCTGGAGAAGGCATTTGACAGAGTTGTGCGAAAGAGACTTTGGGACATTTTGCCAGAGTATGGTATAAATGGCACTCTGTTGCGAGCCGTCCAGTCCACTTATGTGGACTGCAAGGCATGCATACGGGTGGGTGGTAACAGGTCACCCTGGTTTGACGTTAAAATCGGCGTCAAGCAGGGTTGCGTGTTGTCCGCTAGACTGTTTATAATATATCTGGACAAAAGTCTTCAAAGACTGAAAGCGATGAATGAAGGTGTACAAATGGGTGACTTAGTGGTAAACCATCTACTTTATGCTGATGACGCGGTTTTAATAGCGCCAACAGCCACTGATCTGCAAACACTAATCACAGTTATGAAAGACGACTGCATGATCAATGGCTTACACTTGAATGTGAAGAAAACCAAGATTATGGTTTTTGAAAGGGAAGAAACCAGAACGAATGTAAGGATTGTGGTTGGTAACGATGTGCTGGAGCAAGTGAATGAGTTTGTATATCTTGGATGCGCCTTCAGTAAGGATGGGAAATACACCGCTTACATAGAGATAAGAGTGAGTGCAGGGAACAGAGTGAATGGTGCGATGGGAAAGCTACTTGGGAGCCGGCACTTAAGCCAAAAGGCGCAGCTGGCCATACATAACGGAGTTCTTGTTCCAACGCTGTTATATGGTAGCGAGAGATGGGTATGTAAGAAGGAGAATGAAAGTAGGATAAATGCGGTAGAAATGCGAGCTCTGCAGAAGATGTGCGGAGTGAAGCTGACCGACCGCATTAGCAACAGCATAGTAAGACAGCGAGTAGGTATGAAAGATAGTATCGGTGTAAAGATGAGAAAGGGCATGCTCCGTTGGTACGGGCATATAGAAAGAATGCCAGAGGAAAGAATGACAAAACAGATATACAATGTGAAAGTGGAAGGATGCAGGTACCGGGGAAGACCTAGACTATCTTACCACGACCAAATAAACCGAGTCTTATCTGATGGAAAAGTCAAGAGTCTCCGTAACCGGCGAGGGTGTATGAGACGAACTATGAGAGTCGAGGAAGCCAGAGAGGTATGTAAGGAAAGAACCTGTTGGAACTCTGTACTCTCTGCCTACCCCGCAAGGGATCTGGCGTGAGGTTATAGATAGATAGATAGATAGATAGATATATAAAACTAATAGATAAAGAAAGAAAACGATAAAGATAGATTGGACTAACAAGGAAGAGTGAATAAAATCAGAACGATGAGAGTTCAGGTCCCTTTAAAATTCTTTGTAGCAGTGTGGAGTCTGGAATTGTGCCCAGTATAATGGCAGTAGGACCACATGCCATCCTCTTTTGGGGACGCGACGGTTTTTTTCTATATTGGTATATAGTAAACTATAAACGCACCCAGTATCTTAACTATGAGTTATTTTTTGCTAAAGAGACAGTCAGATCAATTCAGAGCTTTTTTCTTCTCGTTTTTGCTAAGGGCACTACACTCTTATTTATCTCTGGTGTTTTTATCCTGTTATTTTTCAGCATACGAGGCATGCCTTTTAAGTTCTGTCGTTTCCATATTTCCCGGCAATTTTGAATTTGGAACTGTTCTATATTCGAATGTGTTTAAATGTTGAATCTCAAAACAGTTGAAAGTATTAGGATTAATGCTATTGTTTAATCACAGCGTCGATTGAAATCTGTCAGGTTACGTACGAAAATGAATCTTTCTAAGGAAAATGTTCGTGCAATAATTTTCTTCAACTTTAGAAGAGGCCTGACACGGCTTCAGTGTTTTGAAGAGCTAACATCTGTGTTCAGTGATGAAGCCCCATGTCTGCGGACTGTCGAACGCTGGTATTTAGAATTCCAGCGTGGACATACTAGTGTTAGTGACAAATCTCGCGAAGGACGCCCAAAATCCGCCTTCACTGAAGATAACATCATTGCTGTGAGACAACTAATTCTCGAAGATCGTCATGTGATATATCGAGAGATAGAGGCTCTATTAAGCATCTCAGGGACAACCATTCAGAAGATCTTGCATGAAGCGCTTGGTGTGAGAAAACTAGTTTGCCGTTGGATACCGCATCTGCTTTCCGACGATCACAAGGCGGCCCGCGTCAGATGGTGTAAGAAAACTCTGCAAAGGTTCAACCGAGGAGAGTTAAATCACGTCTACGACATCATCAGTGGTGACGAATCTTGGATCTATGCCTACGGTCCTGATTCCATACAACAATCTACAATCTGGGTCTTTCAAGACGAGCCAAAGCCGACTAAAGTTGTTCGTTCTCGAAGCACTTCAAAGAAGATGGTGGCCACGTTCGTTGGAAAAACCGGCCATGTTGCGACTATTGCACTTGAAGATCATATAGAACGGTTACGCAGAGTGGTGTACCACAGTTTGCTTACCACAAGTCATCGCCGAACTTCGAAAATCTAACTCAAAGCGACGCATCATCCTGCACCACGACAACGCAAGCTCACACAGCGCTCGTCAAACGATTGAGTATTTGAAGCAGGAAAAAGTAGAAATTCTTGACCATCCTCCATACAGTCCTGACCTAAGCCCTAACGATTTCTTTACATTTCCTAAAATTAAGAAAAGTCTTCGTGGTCAAAGGTTCCAGTCCGGTGAAGAAGCAGTCGACACTTTCAAGTCAGCCATTTTGAACACCCCCACTTTAGAGTGGAATAAATGCGAATGGAAAAGTGTATTAAGCTACGTGGTAAATACTTTGAAAAACAATAAAAAGTACTATAAGGTTCTAGTTGTGTTTTTTTCTTCAAACGACAAAACTTAAAAGGCATGCCTCGTATAAGGACTTTTTGCGAACATACTCCACAATGTCATAGGCTTCGGTGGTGTAGAGTGGCTGTGATACGTACAGCAGTGTCGTAACATTATGCCTCGTATAATGTTATTTCACATGTCTGTGATAGAAACCTGACACGATGTCTTCAAAATCGTGTCGTGATCTATAAAACAAGTACAGACTACAGCTAAAACATTAGAGTAATTGGTAAGGTCTATTACTTAGCCGCGCCTCGCTACACTGAAATTAATAAACCACCTGATTGGGTAGAGGTAAATGGATATTAATCATATTTTAATAATGTAAAGAGATATACTGCTTAGAGATGTACCGTTTGCCTAGTGGGACATAGTGCGAGTTAACGATCCCGAGGTACTAGGTTTAATCTTAGGCTAGAAGAGTGTTTTTCTATTGAAAAGTTCTCAGTCGCTGTCCGGAAGTTGAATTTGTGCCTGGAATTGGTATGATGGCAATAGGCTCGCCCCCTATTACGTTGGGACTTAGGGGGCATTCATTAATAACGTGAGCTGTTTTTCTTTTAATTTCCCTCCATCCTCCCGCTCACCTTGGTGAGAATTGGTGGGACCCCCCCTTACGACATGACAACCCCTAAAGTAGACCCCCATAAGGTGGACTGAAAAACTGGTCAACGCGCGTAAAAGCTGGATGAGTACACAAAGTCGACATTCATCACCATTTTGTGGCAATATTTGATCATAAACACCCACCATCATCATTAGCTTTCTACAACCCACTGCAAGGCATAAGCCTCTTCACTCTTGTGAGATTCTTCGCGGTTCTGTGCCAATCAACCACAAATTCTTCCTCCAGCTCTCGATATATCATCTACCGGCCGAATCATTGGTCTGCCCACTCGTTGTTTGCCTGTTCTAGGCCACCATTCTGTCAAGAATATTAAATCCCCGAGATCTCGAAGAGAATATAACTCGGCTGGGCGGCATTAAACAAGCTAAACGATGTATTTATCTATCTATCTATCTATATCATCACGCCAGATCCCTTACGGGGTAGGCAGAGAGTACAGAGTTCCAACAGGTTCTTTCCATACATACCTCTCTGGCTTCCTCTACTCTCATAGTTCGTCCTTCAGATAAGACCCAGTCTATTTGGTCATGGTAAGATAGTCTAGATCTTCCGCGGTACCTACATCCTTTAATTTTCGCATTGTATATCAGTTTTGTCATTCTTTCTTCGGACATTCTTTCTATATGCCCGAACCAACGGAGCGTGCCCTTTCTCATCTTTACACCGATACTATCTTTCATACCTACTCGCTTTCTTACAACGCTGTTGCGAATACGGTCGGTCAGCTTCACTCCGCACATCTTCCGCAGAGCTCGCACTTCCACCGCATTTATCCTACTTTCATTCTCTTTCTTACATACCCAGCTCTCGCTGCTATATAACAGCGTTGGGACAAGCACTCCATTATATATGGCCAGCTGCACCTTTCGGCTTAAGTGCCGGCTCCCAAGTAGCTTTCCCATCGCGCCATTCACTCTTGTTCCCTGCACTCACTCTTCTCTCTATGTCAGCGGTATATTTTCCATCCTTACTGAATGCGCATCCAAGATATACAAACTCATTCACTTCACGATGTATTAAAGATAAAAATATATAGTTCGGAAGGGGAGGGGAGGGGTGTATTTATTATTACGTTTTTTTTTTTAAAGAAGCGTATCCCCACACTTAGCTTTATTCCTGTGTTATGGGTGCGCTTACAAGCATAAAAATTCACGTACATAAATACCCAGACCGAAACAAACAATTGTGGGACACAAAGATTTGTACAGTGTGGGAATCGAAACCGCGACTAGTGGGCGGAGTGGCTTAAGCTCTTAACCACTGCGCTAAATCGTCCGTCCGTATTTTTTCGTTAAACGTGCGATTTCTGAAATGAAAAGCGGCGTTTGTCTAAAACCTCACCACGTATCACCATTGGGTTAAAAAGTCGCTAAAAACATTAAAAGACGACCTCTTAGTGGTGCGACCTGGGTTCCAAACTCTGGACCTTGTGTTTACAAGAGAAGCATTCGACCAACTTTGCTTTCAATGCTATCACTTTTTCCAAAAAACGGTACTCGTAAAGGTTAGTCACCTATAAAATAGTTAAAGCATTATGAAATCTCACATATTATCTATCTATATCATCACGCCAGATCCCTTGCGGGGTAGGCAGAGAGTACAGAGTTCCAACAGGTTATTTCCTTACATATTATCATAATATTAAATCCGTTGAAATTTAGGTAGAGAGCGTAGCGCAATCAGACCTCTTTCCGATCTCATAGATCAGTTCACACGTCGTATTTCGGAAAATCTTGACTCCGTCAAAAAGCCAACTACTAATATTTAAAAAAAAAACACCGACACGCCTATGTTCCCCAAGCGGGGGTGGCAGAGGTGTACTGAGTACACCCACGTTTCGCCGACGATGTTAGGTCCCATGTAATAGGGGGCGAGCCTATTGCGATATACCGGGCACAATTCCAGACTCCGGAATGTACTGGGAAGTTTTCGTTAGAAAAACTACACTTGTCCGACCTAGGATTTGAACCCAGGACCTCGTGCTCACAAAGCGATGCATTTTGCCACTAGACCAACGAGGCAGTCACTTATATATTTTTCATGCATATATAAAGTCTTGACATATTGTTGGTTGGACGGTGACGTTTGATCGTATTCTATTTCACGCATATTGAATTTAAGAATATTAAAAATATAGAATCCCAAAAACAAACAGGAATATAAAAATACATAAACTCTATTACTCAATTATGTAAATTGTAACGGTTTGCGTTTTAGGGACCGACACAATGAAATCGTTATAATCGATGTTTCTTTAAATGTACCAATTGATTGCCGATTTTTTCACGAATATTTCTGTGTATCTGACTGAAATATTTAGTGTTCTCATTGTCACGAAATTTATAAATAAACATGGATGCGCACGAACATGGATGAGGACGAATTCAGCAATTTGTCAGACGATTTTTCTGACCAATGGCTTAATTCGTAAATAAATAAGGAGATTATTTTAGACTTTGGGACATTTTGCCAGAGTATGGTATAGATGGCACTCTGTTGCGAGCCGTCCAGTCCACTTATGTGGACTGCAAGGCATGCATACGGGTGGGTGGTAACAGGTCACCCTGGTTTGACGTTAAAATCGGCGTCAAGCAGGGTTGCGTGTTGTCCGCTAGACTGTTTATAATATATCTGGACAAAAGTCTTCAAAGACTGAAAGCGATGAATGAAGGTGTACAAATGGGTGACTTAGTGGTAAACCATCTACTTTATGCAGATGACGCGGTTTTAATAGCGCCAACAGCCACTGATCTGCAAACACTAGTCACAGTTATGAAAGACGACTGCATGATCAATGGCTTACACTTGAATGTGAAGAAAACCAAGATTATGGTTTTTGAAAGGGAAGAAACCAGAACGAATGTAAGGATGGTGGTTGATAACGATGTGCTGGAGCAAGTGAATGAGTTTGTATATCTTGGATGCGCCTTCAGTAAGGATGGGAAATACACCGCTGACATAGAGAGAAGAGTGAGTGCAGGGAACATAGTGAATGGTGCGATGGGAAAGCTACTCGGGAGCCGGCACTTAAGCCATAAGGCGCAGCTGGCCATACATAACGGAGTTCTTGTCCCAACGCTGTTATATGGTAGCGAGAGCTGGGTATGTAAGAAGGAGAATGAAAGTAGGATAAATGCGGTAGAAATGCGAGCTCTGCGGAAGATGTGCGGAGTGAAGCTGACCGACCGCATTAGCAACAGCATAGTAAGACAGCGAGTAGGTATGAAAGATAGTATCGGTGTAAAGATGAGAAAGGGCATGCTCCGTTGGTTCGGGCATGAATGCCAGAGGAAAAAATGACAAAACAGATATACAATGTGAAAGTGGAAGGATGCAGGTACCGGGGAAGACCTAGACTATCTTACCACGACCAAATAAACAGAGTCTTATCTGATGGAAAAGTCAAGTCTCCGTAACCGGCGAGCGTGTATGAGACGAACTATGAGAGTCGAGGAAGCCAGAGAAGTATGTAAGGAAAGAACCTGTTGGAACTCTGTACTCTCTGCCTACCCCGCAAGGGATCTGGCGTGAGGTTATAGATTATTTTATTTTGTTCTCTTTTTGTTCCAGAATTATTTTTATTAATCGATTCATTCTTCGTTATATATTTTATCGACATATCGTAATATTCAATCGATCCTATTTCACACTCACCACATTTCTGGAAACATCAAATTCTAAACGTCAGCATACCCATGACTAGTGGAAAAGGACTGTAATTACAAAAAAAAAAAACATTGCATTTCGTTGGTGTACTGGTACTGGTTTATAAATTTTTGATATTGTAATAATTTGAAATTCCTATTGAACATCGGAATTAGGTTTAAGTGTCATTGCTACCTCTATGTAAAATTAATAATAAAATGAGTACAAAGCCGCGGGAAACAACTAGTAAAACAAAAAATAATTCCTATCTCATTTATTAACTCGTAATGGAACGATACAATGTGTCACCTATATACACGCATTATATATGGCGGCCGCTATTATCAAATTAATATTAACAATTAATCACAAATTAAATTTACACTATGCGTTTTAAATCTACAATCATGTACAAAAGTGCTAATATTGGAAAAAAAAAATGGTAAACACTCAATTTTTTTTTCATAAATTTAACACCGTCACGCCTATATTCCCCAAGCGGGGGCGGCAGATGTGTACTGTGTATACCCACTTTTCGCGGACGATGTTAGGTCCCACGTAGTAGGCAGCGAGCCTATTGCCATATACCGGGCACAATTCCAGACTCCGGACTGATACTGGTAGTTTTCGATAAAATCGATTCGATCTTTCATAAAAATTCAATTCTAGGTAAACTAGAGTATACTATGACCCTATTCTTACCTGATTGCGAATATCGGTTTCCAAGGAAAGTAAAGGGGGAATCGCGTTACCACATATCATGAAAAAACAAAGCATTTAAACGCAACATTCATGAAATAAGGAATAAAAAGGAGTGTCTAAAAAGTTTTGTCACTTCATCACGTGACGCCTATTTTCAAATGGCTCTGCATTGCGCCAACCTAAATATAATTATGGCTATACAACGATACATTTACTAACCTCGTCTATGAAATGAATAACGTAGTCTGAAGGGGATAAGAGTGATTGAAAAGGATATAAATAACATAATCCAAAGTTAATAGGATATTAGTGAATATGCGAGCCCAATCTTCGGCCTCAGTTTCAGTTTCCATCAGATGATATAGGGGTCAAATACTGACCAGACTTAAAGAAAAAAAGAAACAAATTTACCGAGAATAGTTATAATATATATGAAATTAGTGCTGCCATTTCAATATAATCATATTTTGTTTAAAATAAAACACTTTTCTACATCGTTGTACCCCAATAAAATGTTTACTTTCAATTAATTTTGAGAATTAAGATACTTAATAACATTTAAACAAATGAATACGAATGTTATGTTATAATGTTTAATTACACAATGTACAATTCTATACAACTTATTGTATATCTAAGCTGTGGCGACTGGACCAAGTAGAAATAATAAACTCATTTTATGACAATGAAATTGCTTGTTCCATTTCGTAGCATGGTCTATAAAATTCAAACCTATATCTGCTTGAATAGATTTTGTATGATACCCGGTTTATACACTGCTACTGCCGTCCCTTCCCGCCAAAAGCAACGAGCAGTACAGCGGCAGCGTCGACTGTTCACATACTCCCTTCGCACTTCAAGCATCGCTCCGTTTCTCTTATGTTTGTAAAATCTGTCGACATCTGATTTTCTTTTCCCCGAAACAATTTTCATAAAAATATTCCCAAGGCAATTTTATACTAGCTTTCCCATAGTTTTTCTGATGTACCACCCTTACATTATTTTTTGTATTTATTATATTTCTTTAGTTCTTTTTTTCTTTCACACAAATTTTTAGTGTATTTTGCCAGTGTCTGTAATGATCTTGATGACAACAATGATAATGAAATTGATGAAGTACCCTTCCTTGAATAGTAAAGCGATGGATACTTTACATACCAATTGTGACGGTCATTTTGAGAGCAAAGCATGTTTTATCACTTCGTTACAATTATTTTCACTCGTCTACATATAAGAATACATAATGGTTCATATTCCACCAACATTACACATTATTATTCGAAATAACACAAGTTTTGGAAATTACGACAAATTGACAACATTACTCTTCGACTTTCGGCTAAAACTAATTCTTATTTTTTTATCCTTAAGTTGTTCCATAATAATTTTTTCCGCACCATTCCACAAAGATTTCTAAACCGGCAACACTGTGTGGGCGTGGCCTGTTGTCTTTTGACTCCCGCTCAAAAAACCGCCAGCAAAGGGAACGCCCAGCAGTTATAATGTCAGAAGGGACTACTTCCCTTCTGAGCGTAAGTGACGTGTTTATACGACTAACCTTCCTTCACTTCACGCGGAAGTGAGCAGTGTGTAAATTGGGTATGACATGTTTGCGATTTAACAAGTATCAGTTAATGTTTTGTTTTTTTTTATTAGGCTACGACATTTTTACGTTTATATTTAGGCTGAATACTAGTTAAATGATTTATCGATTTTTCAAATCAAGCAATGACAAATATCGTAGGGTCTAGATTATTTTTAACTTTCCTGCAAAGCTTTCTAAATAAAATCATGTCTTAGTTATATGTAATAAAGTGATAAGGGATTGTCTGAATGGGGATATCTCAAAATTGGGAATAATATGGCAATATAAAATATCATTTATACATAGAATTTGCGGCGAAAGATTTTTATTTATTTATTAATAATCTCATCAGACACTGGTAAACACGCCATATACAATATAGTGTTAATTATTTTATTAATAAGAAGATATTTAAAACCATAATAGATTAATATTTTCACATATCCAGTCACCACAGAGTAATCAACTAAACAAATATAAGGCACCAAAAACTATACAACACTAAAATCTAATGAAAATTAACTCAAAACTAAAATAACATTTGAACATTATTTTTTACAGAATATAAAATAAATGCCGTGACAATACATTTGAAAATATAATTACCAAGTTAATTTATCAAGGATTTAATTTGCCATCTCGTTCTTACAAGATGTAGATACATTTCAATTCATCATTTATCTCACATAATGGGACAGAAATAAGCAATAATATGTCATGCATCAATAATATGCCACTAAAAATTAATTTTTATTAATCTACAATTAAAGTATCAATTAAAACGTATCATTGAATGTGGTTGACATGTTTTTTCCTTATCTTTGTTTATTTAATAATAAGGGCCATTTTCACCATCCACAAGTAAAGTGCTGGTTAGTTACTTATCGATTAGCGGGACTCAGCAATTAAAACTGGCTTAAACCGTCGGATAGGGTTACTCAAGAGATGGTGAATTCGTACATAGACTTACATGCAACTTTAATTGATGATTAGTCTACTTGTCTGGTGGTAAAAGAGACCTTTAGTATTATAAACAAGTCGCTACCCGCAGCTGCACTCGCGTGTGTTTTGTAATAACTTTATATTTATAGCCTATGTTATTCTGATGGTTAAGCTATCTCTACTAATATTAAAAAGAGGTAAAGTTTGTGAGTTTGGATGTTCGAGGTAATCTCCGGTAGAGCTAGAGATCCGATTTTAATGATTCTTTCACCATTGGAAAGCTACCTTATCCAGTAGTAAAATAGGCTATATAACATAGACCCGGTAGGTGGCGCTGTTGTGGACCGGGTACGAAGTCGAGGGAAACTGCTAGCCTTACTATAAAGTATAATCAAAATCCGTTCGGTAGTTTTACTTGAGAGAGCAACAAATACACATTCGCGTTCTTAATATAAGTAGGATGTAACTGTAACCGGCGAGCGTGTTTGACACGAACTATGAGAGAGGAGGAAGCCAGAGAGGTCTGTGAAGTAAGAATTTGTCGGAAGCCTGTACTCTCTCCCGGACAATATATGTAGATGGATAAACATACTTTGATATTAGAAATCATTATGAACACTATATTATCTTATTGCCATTAAGTCTAGTCTTGATTTATCATTTCATTTGCCTAAAACAAAATGATTATACATACATTACGATTATATCCCAAAAGGCGTAGATAGACATATTTCTGATATTCTATGCTTCCACATTTCATCAACACTTTATACCTAGTAGGTCGGAATAATCAACTTTTAGAGTACAGTACAACAACAAAATAGCATTCTCAGTTTTTCAAATCACTAACTCTCTTTATTTTACAATCGTTGGTAAACTCTGCCAATACTTAATTGCTAGCGTCATAATTAAATATATTTAAATCCATAATAATAATGGATTTGGACGATTTAGCACAGTGGTTCAGAGCTTAAGCCGCTCCGCCCGCTGTGTCTGAAAGTCGCGGGTTCGATTCCTGCACGGGACAAATCTTTGTGTGACCCACAATTATTTGTTTCGGTCTGAGTATTTGTGTATGTGAATTTTCATGTTTGTAAACACACCCACAACACAGCAAAAAAAAGCCTGCATGCGATTTAAATAAAAAACTGAAATTGTTCAAGCTAAGAAAAAATTGGAAAGGATATGTAGAATAATTTGTCTCAAAAATGGCACCGTTCTCAATGTCATATGAAGAACGAATTGTTTGGGAAATGTGAGCGTCTTATGTACACCTCCGCATATTAGATAACAGAAGTGATTTTAAAAAAAACTTAGCCCTACACTTGTATTTATTCCTGTGTCGTGGGTGCGTTTACAAACATGAAAATTCACAAACACGAATACCCAGACCGCAACAAATAATTGTGGGTCACACAAAGATTTGTCCCGTGCGGGAATCGAACCGGGACTATTAGACACGGTGGGCGGGGCGGCTTAAGCACTTAACCACTGCGTTTAATCGTCCGTCAAATTGTCTCAAAAATGGCATCATTCTCAATATAATATGAAGAACCAATTGTTTGAGAAATGTGAGCGTCTCATGTACTCCTCCGCTTATTGGATAACAGAACTGAATTATTTATTTATTTCTTCTCAGCCGAATTCTCTTTTAAGAAAGAATTCAAGATACCAAAACATAGTAAGTAGACTTGTTAAATTTGAGTATAGATTTATATTTCAGGGATTTATATGACCTAAGCAAGACCTGTCAAATCAGAATTCCGCCATTTGACTTTTTATTGCCAATAAACATTTTAGACTTAAAATCGGCTTTTAAAATTATGAATCCGAATAGTTACTGAAACCCAGAGAAAAGTAAAAAAATTAAAATGTCAATGCATTTTTAACTTTATTCCGCTATAGTTTTAATACACATTTTAATGACAAACTCACCTCTTCAAGTACAGAATGGATACAGAAAACCATACACGAATGTAAAAACCTGGAATATGTCAATCCATTTTAAAATTTATTCCGTTAGTGTCATAGTGCAAATTTCAATGATCACCTCAAATCATTTTACATGTCTTTAGGAACCGTTCTCAATATAGCACTCGGAGAAAAGTCAACAATTGAAGCGTCAATGCATTTTGAACTTTATTCCGCTATCGTTATAGTGCAAATTTCAATGACTACCTCAAATCATTTTACATATCTTTGAGAACAGATTTTAATATAGCACTCTCTGTATTTCTAGTCTGGTTGACACCGGTGTCGAGACTCGGCGACACTACCTTGGGCTCACGGTCAGAATCTCGCGAGAGCTGAGACGAAGTCTCGATAGAGTCGATGTTCTGGAAGAGTAGGTTGTTGGAACCGGTGGACGGGTTCCGACTGTGATTCGTCGTTGGTACATTTGGGTGCGGTCCTGAAACAAATAATTCTGATGATAACATCGGTAAAAATTTAATTTGTAAAATAAAAACATGTCCCCACACTAGGACTTATTCCTGTGTTGTGGGTGCGTTTACAAACATGAAAATTCACATACACAAATACCCAGACCGGAACAAATATTTGTGGATCACACAAAGATTTGTCCCGTGCGGGAATCGAACCCGCGACTATTAGACACAGTGGGCGGAGCGGCTTAAGCTCTTAACCACTGTGCTAAATCGTCCAATCTGGTTGTATAGTACTTGTCAATACCAATCTAAGAAGCCTAAACACGAGGTGGTTATGTTGTGTAGTTGACATGTTCCCATGGCCATCTTTCGACCCCATCATAAGACTGTTCTGGAGCTGGGTCCATGGTACTATATTATCGCATTGTCACCGAACTTACATACGTATGCTAAGCTTTAGCTCAGTCGGATACGTGCTTTCTATTGTCAAACGCTATTGGATATCATAATAAAATAAAATAAAACTAATAAATAAAATACCCCAAGTGCTTGAAAAATGGATTACAAGATTTGAACCAGAAAGACAGATAGACATACGAACACAAAAACTTCTAAAACGCTAACTATACCTCGTTAGTATATTCGCGAATAATGCGCGTTGCGATCACCAGGTCCTGAGTTCGAATCCCAGGTCAGAACAAATGTAATTTTTCGATAGAAATATTTCCAGTGTCAACTGGCATTGTGCCCGCTATAATGGCATTAGGCTTGCCCCCTATTGCATGAGACCTAACATCCGACCTTGGGGACTACAGGTGTGACGATTTATTTTTATATTTTACAATTTAAATGCACAACGTTGATATTCAATTATTTCCCTATAAAAAATTCACACACACCGGGACGCCTACATTCCCCAAGCGGAAGTGGCAGAGGTGTACTATGTGCGTACCAAGTTATTGCTAAGAATGTAAGGTGCCAATGTAATAGGGGCGAGGCTATTGTTATAATACCGGACACAATTTCGGACTCCGGACTGATACTGGGCAATTTTCTATAGAAAAACTACATTTTGCTCGCCATACAATTTGTACGAGATCCTCCGCGATCTCTAAACGCATTATACGGCACCTACTTGTTCAACGAGGTAGTCCAACAAAATACCTTTTTAAAAATTGCTTTTGCTTTTATTTAATTTTCATTCAAACTATATAAAAATAAAAGAATAAATCGACAATATCATCCAATTTACATCCTATACCGTACATAGATAGCGCCACAGATATCTGTGGCGCCATCTCTGTGTGAAAAAATATTTCTTCACCACAAATCAAAATAGTTCTACAAAATGTCACTGATAGCACAAAGAAGTATTGTTGTAGTGTGTGAGGTAGTCACTAGACAGCGCTATTTTAATTTTTCATCCGATTTGGGGGAAAATAATTAATTTTCTATATGTTATAGTTATAAATTGACAAATATCGAATTTCTTCCTTTACTTGTACTTTAAAACCTTGACTCTTGCCAAATCCCACGATTCTAGGTCAACGGGAAGTGCCATATAATTTCAAATGAGTGACTTTAAATGGCCATATCTTTTGTGTCGGTTAACTTACAACCTTCATTTTTTTACCAGTAGGGGACCGTAGACCTTCGTATTTGACATAAATTTCAACTTGATACCTCTAGCCATCCGTGAGAAAAAACGTATAATAACCGTCGGACACACGGCCAACGACGTGATCCTATGAGGGTTCCGTTTTATGTACGAAACCCTAAAAATGTATGCCTTAAGGTGTTGCTAAACGCACAAATCGAGAACGTCTGGTCCTATTAGGCTAATTTTTATACTTGATTCTTATCAAGTATAAGTCTTTGACTTTCTTCTCTTCGTTGACTTTCAGCTCTCTTGAGCTATTGAACGATGTAAGCGGTAAAGAAAATAAATCGATGTCGGCGAACCTTATATTATTGTATTTACACGAACGACGAATAAATTTATATGCACTAATTTATAATTTGTAGTGTAGTTAGACGGTCTATATGACTTACCAATAGTGGAATTCTTTCTGGAACTGGGAGTGGTACTCCTACTGCTATAAGTAGCTATCCCCATCATGTTGGGCAGTGGGGCCCGCGGCCGGGACTCGTTCTGCAGGAACTTGACGAACTCGGCCGCCAGGCTGTCCGAGCTGGTGGTAGACCGGACCAGACCAAGTCGCTCACACTCTTGCTGGTTAAAGTCCAGGACTGTGGAAAGGACGCGGAGGACTTGGGTCCTGGAGACAAATTAAATTAAAAGTCCTTATTTGTCGATAATAGGTACAAATTGCTGTTAGTATTTAATTACAGGGTTACTGATTTCTGCCCGTGACTTCGTCTGCGTTGACTTTGCACAGGATCACGCCAAAACGCCTGAAAGAATTTGGAGGAAATTTGGCACACAGATAGTTTATTATTAACACATAGGATACTTTATATCCTAGAAAAATGTAAGGTTCCTGACTAAGTCACGGGCAGAAACTGGTCTTTCATATATTATTAAATGGTGTAATAACATTTATTGATCAAGAAGCTAGCTACGTAGTCTTTTTGAAGCTTTGTATTTAAAAGGTAGCAATTCATATTGCTCGCTGACAAAACATTTTTAGTGATTAACCAAGAGGTCGAAGGTTATGTTATGTGATACCCTTCTCACACTGTTGGATATTTCGAAACTTATGCATATAGGTTTCAGACAATGACAATTTCATTATTATTTGCACACAAAATTTTGATCTCACAATCACCTCAGCCCATCTCTTCACTGATAAATAGGCTTGTTAGGCCTTTTTATTTATATACTAAAGAAAATATTTCAGAAACGACAAACTATGAGAATGCAGGAAGCCAGAGAGGTATGTAAGGAAAGACCCTGTTGGAACTCTGTACTCTCTGCCTACCCCGCAAGGGATCTGGCGTAATGATATAGATAGATAAAAAATATTTTAGTAATAATGATCATATGATATGATTTAGGTATTTCAGTGCCCTAACAGGGTTTATGTCTAAACCATATCTACCTTGTTTATACATCTCTTGAACACAAATAAAATTATTGATTTGAATACCTACTTCCTTAATTCTAAGTGATGTGACTATTATACGTCTAGGAAGTAACAATTTATTGGCTTCATTTTGAAGACTTACTTATTGGTGTTGTTGCTTGCCGCAGTCAACACGTAGTTCAGGATCAGGTTCTTGACTAAATTCTTGTCGACCTTATCCTGCTGGTTAGAGATCGCGTTGTAGTAACGCTCCTCGGCCGCGGATACTGATGTCTGAAGAGTTCGCACTAATAGGAATGAGATAAGAGATGAAATCTATAAACCAAAGTATTCCAATTACTCAAAAATCATTAGGGCTTTGTGAGAGGAGGTCTTTGCTAAGCAGTGGGCCAAAATAAGTTACAAAATAATATTTGTAAGACAAAAGTGGAGAGAGCAAGTTTTGAGACTGCAAAAAATGATTAAAAATTATACAATAAATACAAAGGCCTTCTCTCACAAATCGAGATAAGTGAGATTAGGCCATACTCCACCACGCGGAGCCAGTGCGTTGGAGGCGGGTTTATGGCCACCTGCTGTTGGAAATTATCGAGCCGCCTATATGGCTTTTAACTTGGCTTAAGGACTCCTACATTAAGTGGTAACCGTGACCAATGCTTAACGTGCTTTTCGAAGCACGGTGACGCTCGAATATCAAATGCCACAAACTGGCACCTATCTCAGACCGACCGAGCCAAACTTTGCTTAACCTTGGTAATCATTAAGAACACTGCGATCGGCCCACTTTCCGAGCGCAGACTATTATATCAAACGCTATTTAAATACTTATCCTAATACATCCTCTTGCACAAAACACTAAATTTCTAAGTATAATACTAGTACTAGACCTTATTACAAAAGGTCGTAATTACAAACGTATTAAACAAAACTAAACTCTACTCTTACCATGCAAATAGCATATCTTCGAGCGGCGCAACGTTGCAATCGCGCGCACAACCTCAAAGTATTATTCAGCCACTGGGTAGGGGGTTGGCAGTTACTTCGACACCTTGCTAAGGTTTTTTGGATCTTTTTATGATTGAAATACCTCTGATTCATTTATTTATAAGTTTGACTATTGAATAGGCAATACCGGGCAGCAATTCGGCTAAAACTGACCATAAGCTTCATACAGTTTTGGATTCTTATCTTGATGTCACACACAGCATTGGTTGAAACTATGCTTCATAACAAAGTATGAATGATACAAGTATCCCAAATTATAAAAGACTACCATATCATCCATGTAAATAACATTTGTTGCTACCTAAAACACCAGTGTATTAATATATCTAACACATTCATTTATAAATACCTAGAAATATACTAGAAAACAACAACTTTTACTATAGGAGTCCATCTAAATATAAATGATGTCAGATAATACACGAATTGCACCTGAAATTTATTTGCTGGTATGCCCATGCAATGTCGAATCGAGAAAATTTGTCAGTATCGTAGTGAATTCAGAGTTTGTAAAGTGTGAGCGACCGCCCTCCCCCATTTTTCTATATTTCACCAGTACCTGAAGTAATACTCAGAGGCAATGCGGCATTCGGAGCTTCTCTTCTACTAAAGGAACAAGTTTAATAAACAAAAAGAAATAAATTTTGGAAATGTTAATATTTCTTTAACCTTTAAAAACTTATGGTTCAGAACAAAATATATTTCTTATTTCAACTCGCCCAGTATATCCAATGATATCTCCATCTCAAAGATAAGTAGGTATTAACATTTCCATAATAAACACAAGCCAAAAAGATTAAACATACACTCATACGACAAAAATGTGCTGCAAGACAAATCTGCATGTGCCAACTGAAAAATATAATGCAAACGGAGCTAAGATTTTGGCAAATGTATCGAAAAGGAAAAATAAATATGGATATGACATAATTTATAAGTATTTATGTGACAAAAATGATTTTAATATTTATTTCAGTTTCCACAAAATGTTTATCAAAAGCTACAATGCCAAAATGTTTACTCCCAACAACAACAAAAAATAACAAAAAATGGTGAATAAACACAAAGACGGCACGATGTGAAGCCACTACCCTCAATCAAACCCCATATGGTAATCTGAGTGTTGCGCGGCCGCATCTGTCAGAGTGACAGCTGACAGCTAACTATCAACGTGACAGGTGACAACGGCCGCCGCGTGCCAAAACCTCACAGTTACCAAATGAGATTAAACTGAAGTAGGCGAAAGCGTTGGTCCTGGATATTGTTTGTTACGCTAACTTGATATTTTAAAGATGTCTTGATAACAACTCGTTGACAGATTTATACTTATATTTTGACATGTAAGACAACTATAACAGAAAAAAAACTATTTTAAATGCACAATGATTGGGAGCTGAATAACTGTTTACCATTAAGTATTATGTACCCATACAAACAGATGATACAACACATTTACTTTAGTAAACTAATATGATAGTTACGGGACCGACTAAATAATGATTTTATAATGTAAACCGATAGATATCTCATTAAAAAACATTCAAGCAAAAACGAAAATAACAAACGAAAAAATTAAACAAATATTACACGCCAAACGAAACTAATGTGTAAAACAACGAAACACGAAAGCTAAGAACATTGAACACTAAATTACTGAAACTTACGCGTGTCTACGTGGTACATGATACAGTTGGCGACCGGACCCTGGTGGTATACCAACTGGTAGCCTGGGATCAACTAGCCCAGAATTACCAGCTGATATTTAACCAGGGATCGGAAAATGATGATCTACAGATTAATACTACAAATGATCTAGTAGATTTTGCGAATTGATTGGAAGGTTGCTATGAATAATTAGAACGCTAAGATGTAATCTTAGAGGAATTCATAGAATGTGAGAATTTGTTTTAAGTTGGAAGATGTTTAGAGCTGATAATTCTAGTGTCTTATAATGTCACGTTGATGGGTTTTGCCTGAATCCATTAAATAAGAAATGGTTTACTAATCTCTATACTATAGCAAGATATTAGAGGATTTTTAGATGACATTATCATATCGAAAGAATCAAACACTAATGTCGGGTTCCTTAAAGTATATAATAATATACAGGATTTAAAACTACAAGCAGCTAATAATTTTAACTGTTCGTAGTCAAAAGTAAGTAGGTATACCAAAAAATATGTTTACTGTTACTTATAATACACAAAAAAAATAAAATCACGTAGATATAGTTCCTTATTAAAAAGTGATTATAGAAACTTGAAAAATTCAAATTAATAAAACACACAATTTATGAGGTAAAAATCGTAGTAAAACACATCAGAATCAAAATAACAGTATCTACACAACAGTATCAACACTCTTCAAATCTTACATACCTTGTTCCTTCAAGTCATTTATTTGTGCCGCCTTGGTTTCGACTTGGTCTCCCAACCTACTTGCAGCTTGTAATCCTGCCAGAGATTCTTCTAGCTTCTTGTTCAATCTGGAAATTTCTCCTTGAAGACTGGAGTTCTGCCGTCTCAGATCCTCCATTTTGTTTCTGATCTTTTCTGTCGCTGCGTGGATATCGCGTTCTTTGTCTGCGAAAAGAATTTACCAACCAATAATTAGTAACTATCGTGAAACTAGCTTACTAGTGGCGTTTACGATGTTGTAGCTTGATCTTGTAGTTTGAGAGTAGGCACTCAATTCAATAGTACCGACATTTCTGATTTCAATCACCATATAAATTAAATGAAGAGCCATACTATTTATTTCATTCATTCCACAACCCCGAAATCCGAAACCAATATAATATTGTGATACCAAAAGAAGCAAACATGTGTCATCTATACGTGACTTAGGCCTGCATTAAGTAGTAACAAAACTGATGCCGGGTCTGATCGCCCAAGTTATTTAGTCTCGGCCTTTACGTATTAGGAGGGTGTAGGTTACCACATAATGGACGATTCTAAGGACAGCAACAGCAAGATATTTATAAGAAATAACCATTTCGGAAAATTTTAGGGGCGCCAACATTATTCTTTTAAAGCAGAAGAAATAATCAAGTCAGCATTTTTCTCACCTAACTGGAACTGCTCTAGTACAACTTGCAAGTTGGTGAGGGCCGCTTCGCAGCGGCTTCTGTTGTCTTCCGCTTCGCTGAGTCGCGCCTGGACGTCTTCTCGCTGCTTCTCCAGCAGTTTGATCTGGTTGCGGAGTGTCTCCACCTCTTGATTAGCTCGGATGCTGTAAATTATCAAGATTATTGACTTATGTGAGTTGATACAAGGGTAAGGAGTACGTTCTAGCTGTTGAATAGATAAAGTTGACAGTTCTGTTATATAAGATATAATTCGGTCTAGGTTACTCTATCACCTAGGCAATAGTGTTTGGTGAAACGTGGTACTTCGGATCAGAACTTGAAGTACCTAACACCAAGTTCTGAGCACGTGTAAAAAATAACGATAAGAAATATATTGCAAACCTTATTGAAACTGACCTGTTACTTGTGTATACCGTGCTAGTCTGTTTGGCCCTCTCTTCGACTTGATGGAGCCTGGCCTGGCACTCTGTGAGCTTCTGCTCCGACGTCATTAGCTCCTGTGTGTAGTTCTCCTCCGTCTCCACAAGATGGCGTCTCAACCTTTCTAACTCCCGCGCTGAGTTTTGCTCTTGTTCCATCAACTGAGATAGTAATAAAATGTTGTTCAAAATACAGGCAAAAGCGTACATAGTATTGTATTTCACTATCAAATCACAAAATAAATGACAATTAATTGAGTACACAATGAATGGTCTGCACGTGTACATTTTTCAAAGAACTCAAAGGTGCAAGACGAGATTTTAAACCTCGACCTTGTGAGTACAAGGCGAGTGTCAAGTACAAGGCTATCGCTTTCATATTTACCTGGGTGATTTCTGCCGTCAGTTTCTTCGCCACGTCCGTCTGCATCGCAAGGCTCTTCTCCAAATTATCGCATTTCTGCGTCAACTGCTTCATCGACTCAGCAACCATCAAGTGCTCAGTCTTTAACCTATCATAATCACTCCCGTTTTGATTTAACGCAAATATGATCTCATCTTTCTCCTTAAGAGTTATCCTTAGTCTTTCGCAATTAGAACAATTTTGACTTGAATTTTGTATCAGCCTGTCTTTTTCCTCAATAACTTTTTTGAATTCATTGCTCTGTTCTAGTAAAACATGATTCAACCGTTGTATTTCATTATGATACTGAACGCTCTCATTGTGTTTTAGATTGATTAGATTTATTAACTCGGTTTTTTCAGAAGTAGCATTTTCTACAATTGTTTTGTATTCTAATACTGTATTTTCAATTTGACTGGCTTCTGCTTTCATTTCTTCAATAACTTTTTCTTTGTGTGTTATATTTTTTTTTAATTCAGTTACTTCAACTTCTAACGCTAACTTTTCTACTACTAATTTACTGTAATCTTCGTTACTGGTGAAGTTTTCTGTAACTTTTAGTTTTTCAGTTAACTCAACAATTGATTGAGACATCTCTTTTATTTGTTTGTTTTTGTTTTCTAATACAGCTCTATGTTCCAATGATACATTCTCTAAATTTACAACACTGTGTGTAAGTTTTGATATTACAGTATTTTTAGAATCGATTTCATCGTTTAATGAAAATATTTCTTTGCTCATATCATCTTTTGAAGCTAAGAGTGATCTTAGTTCTTCATGACTTGCACTTGCTTTGTAATCGGTATCGTTAAGCTTGTGATTAACTTCCTCCAGGGATTTTGTAAGTCGTATTATCTCTTCGTTTTTGACTGAAATAGTGTTTTCTAAATCTGCGACTTTTTGATTTAAACTAGTCAAGGTAATATTATTTTGATCAACAGTGACGTTAAGAGCATCTATCAAAGTATCTTTTTCATTAAGATCTGATAATAGTTTGTCAAATTCTTCTTCTAAATGTACTATTTTTACGTCAGTAGAAGATAGCTCCGTTTCTAATTGTAGTTTCTTTTCGGTAAGTTTTTGGTTCTCATCTTTTAGAGCAAGTTCAGTGGCAAAGGCTTCCTGCTGAATAATTTTTGCATTTAATTCACTAATAGTTTGTTGGAACGCTTTGTTTTCTGTTTCTAGCTTTGTATTATTTTTAAGAACATTAACCTCTGCTAAAAGTTCTAGTTCCTTTAATTTTAGATTCTCTATTTCTTTATTTTTGCTTTCAGATATTTCTGTATAAGTTACTTTATCTTTCATCAACTGATCTATCTTTTCCGCCAACGATGTTTGTTCCGTGGTTATTTTAATTGTATCAGTCATGCTTACCGTATTAGTTAACTCTTGCTCTAGTACAGTAACCTTTTCTTCTAATTTTAATTTGTCATTTTCAATTTCTTTTTTATCCTTTATAACTTCATCTAATTTAATTTCAAAATCTTGTAGTTTGTGATCTAAAGCAAATTTAATGTTTTCAAGCTCTTTATGCGCAGAGGACTTTTCTTCAAAAGCGTTTTTAAGTTCATCCACTTTTTGAGTAAGCAATACTTTATCATTCTCTAGTATATGTATATCTATCGATAACTGTTCGTTCTTAGCATTTGCGTGGCTAAGCTTCTTTTTCAGGTCATCTATTTCATCTGCAGTTTCTTTCAATTTCGCAGACTGTTTGGCGGTAACACTGTGTTCCAATTCCTCCACTGCTTTTGTTTGATTTTTATACAAATCCATTTCTTTCAACATTGAAGTATATTTATCCCTTAACTCTGTCAAACTTTCTTGTAAATTTTCTTTTTCTTTTCTAACTCCATAAAGCTCTTTCTCTATCCTTTTTATTTCAGATTCAAAACTTTTGTTCATGTTATTGCAGTCTGCTAACTCAATTTCTAATTTCGCTAAGTTATCTTCATGTGTTTCTATTATCGGTTCTAACTTGGACGTATTCTTTAAGGCCGCTATTTCAGATATTAAGAAGTCATTGTTCTTTCTCATTTCATTCAATTCTCTTTCTAATTGCTGAATATCTGTTGTTAAGAAATCATTTTCTGTTGTCAAATCATCGATTTGCGTCTGTAAATGATTTGCATTTAAGTCTTTTTCTGATAACTTATGATCTAAAAGATCTATATCTTTTTTAAATGAATTGATTGTTTTAAAGACGCTTTCTAATTTATAGAACACTATGTTATCGCCAGCGGAAGGTATTTCTCCAACGTAATCTATGGGAAGTTCGAAGTTGACGTATTTATTGTACAACTGCATTACTCTTTCGGGCCTTATCGCTTTACTATCTAAGTTATCACATTCTTTTCGAGCCAATTTATGTTTAAGCTCATTGATATCACGCTTTAGATTCTCAATCACGCTTTTAGCGTTATCATCAATATTAATTTCATCTAAATGGATCTGATTTGAGTTCCGTCTGTCTTTCAAATCGTTTATTTCTTTTAGTAACTCATCATAAGTCTCTCTAGGCACCGTGTCAGATAGTTCTGATTGTTTTGCTGCGAGTTCTATCTCATGTTCCAGTTTCGTAACCTGTTCCTGTAATTTAAAAACTTCTTCATGCAAATCTTGATTTTCTTCTTGAAATTTCTCAGCATTTTCTCTTAGCAAACTGTGAATCCTTTCTAAATTCTGATATTTATGGTACAGTGTATCATAATCAGATTTAGCAGCTTTCAAACCGTCAATCTCTCGATCCCTTTCACCAATTTTAAGTAATAACTGTTTGATTTCAAGTGAGTACTCGTCATTTGATGATTTCAGATCTTCATGTTCCTGTTTTAGCACCTCAAAATTCTTCTGTAGTTCTTTTTTCAGCGATAGAAGTCTCTCCATTGCTAGTTGGTGTTGACTGTCCAAGTCTTCCAGGTTTGTTGTTAGATTTCTGTTCTCTTCTCTCAGTCTGTTCAGTTCTTCTTCAGTGTCAGGTCTAATTTCTGCGGTTTCTCGCTCTTTTAGGGAGGATAGTTCATCTTGGAGCACTCGTATATGAATTTTGTATTGGTTCTCGAGTTCCTCATCGAAAGGTTTCGCACTCTGGGCCGGCGGGTCCCAGTACCAACTGGATTCTTCTTCTTTGACGCCATTTCTTTTGGAGAGCCTCTGTAAAGAAGAAAACGGGAAGCTTAGAATAAAATAAAGTCAAAACTTTACAAAATGTGACTTTTTTTGTTTGGGACTAAGCCCGCCACCCATACCCACTATTGTAAGCCAAGCTCCACAATGGTCTCCTTGGGGTCTCCTATTAACCTTGGGGTGTCCCGGGAAGCGATTTAAATGTCTTAGAATCCGCAACAAATTTAATTAAAAAGAAAAAAAGGCCCCAGTTCTTCACACGCCCCTATCGTGGCCCTGTCGGCCCATACAATATAATAATATAATTTAAAATGTGACTATTGAGTTCTTAGATTTATGGGAATATTACACATTAAATTAAACAATTTTTCAGATTATATCGCGGTTTATTTTATGTTTTTAAGTTCCCGACGTTCCGAATACTTTACAGCACCCATGATCACGAGAGGGACCGGCCATGACCATGGGTGCTGTAAACCACTCGAAATATCGGAAACTTAAAATAAACCGCGCTAATATCTGAAAAATAGTTTTATTCCTCAATGTGAATATTTAAATGTTGATAATAGATTAGCGTGTGTTAGGAGAGGCCTATGTCCAGCAGTGGACTGCGATAGGCTGATTGATTGAATAGATTAATAGCCACCACTAACTATAGTCTAAGGAAGACAACTTAAATCACTAGACTGGTCATAAGTTCGAAAATGGTGCGGAACAAATATAGCTTACATTATTTTTGCTGTAAGTCTATTGCAAGTGTGTACCTGCCTATGGGTGCTTTATTTCTTTGCCAAATGCACAAGTCTTCAGTTAATTTCGAAGAACAATATCCAAAATAACTTAATTGTCACACGAAATTATCGAAGCGTCACCACTTTAAATTCAAAGTGTATCGTTGAACCATTTGTACACACAAGCGGGCGTGTGTGCTTGTATATGTGTCGTCTGTTCAAACATGCGATATGTTATCTGGCCAGTTTACGGCGCGACTGAGTCAGAAGCGTTGGCTGTACAGACGTTCGCAATGGTTTTCTGTTTTGTGTAATAAAAATAAATACGTAGGTATCGTTCCTGAAGAATGTAAGCAGAGCTATGCATAGGCCTATCGTCGGGCGTCTTCGAATACTCAATTTTTTAAGTTCATTCGGCCATGGCGGTGCCCTCATGATGTGTTCTTTTATTATGAGAGGTCAGTTTTGAACCGTATGCCGTATATATATAGTCAGCATTCTTTCCTGGGCTATCAATGTTATATGTCCCCTCTGTTTCGTATTTACTGATAATAACAAACTAATATATAAATGGTATATGTTATAGAATAATGAAGATTAGCTGCAATGGAAGATTACTAATACTCGGAAGCAGTGGGTAAATCATTATCTATAGTTCATTTAGACACTCGGCCATCATCTCCTAGACTGTCAAGCCAGGCAATGGTGGGTTATAAAGAACCAAAGCCGATTCAGTTAGCCGGCCTAAGTCCAAACCAACTACGCAGATATTTAGATTAATTTGCTTTAAGTACAGAAGGAAAGTGCTACTAAAAGTCGACGAAGTTCAGTAGAACGAGCGTAGGCTGGTCGGCTTATTGGATTAATAGTTGCAGGTTCGAGACGGGTAATCAAGTCATCATCGTCAGCCGCAAGACCTTCACTGCAGTACAGAAGAGAAACCCAAGGATAACCACCTTGAACAATTTCGTACGTCGTTTGTGTGAGATAATCAAGAAAGAGAGGACTCAAACTCGACTAGCAAACCTAGTACGACTTAAAGAATATACCCCTATAATCCCTTTCTTTTAGCCGCTATAGGTAAAATAAGTGGCGTATGATGTTACTGTAAGCGACAGTACACATAATTACTCTACCGACGCCATTGCTGTTGTTTGAATGAAAATTTGAACGCTTTGTCGCCGGATCTGGTTCCCCATTTACTAAGTGAAGCGTGAAAGGCGACCGATAAGCTGCGCAAGCGACAAATTTTCGTGTCTTTTGTGAAATAAAACCTTTTTGAATATGTACGTAGACTTTAGCTTAGCTATTTTGGACGCGAGTTTTTACCTTTTATAAGCGAGACGCACAAAGTTAGGTAAACATAATGAAGGGCAAATCAAAAGTTACTGGCGAGAGTGTATCAAACACACTATGAAAGTGGAGGAAGCCAGTAAGGTCAGTAAGGAAAGAACCTGTTAGAATCCTGTACCCTGTAGCAATCTTGATAGGGATCTGGCGTGATATACATAGTTACACAGAGAGAGTAAAAAGTTTAAAACTAAAGTCGAACGTCTCAGGTTTTAGAGTCTTAATTTGGGTTATGGTTGCCAACGGCAATCAGAAACCTTGTGGCAAAATATGCATGCCTGGCGAAGCCTACCGATTTTATGAAATAATGTGTTCAAAGAGCACTGGCATTTTTCCAATTATACTTAACAAATTTCTTGAGAACTAAATTTATTAACTTATAATACTTTTCTCTACCGTGAGCATGTGACGATTGGTCGTCGATGATGTGAAACCTAGATATGGAAGCTGGAGTCTGACCCTCCAGCATGCAACAACATTTCCTAACTTAGCTAGTGAAGAAAGAAAGAAAACTGAAACTCGTCTGGAGAAGCCAGATCCAAACATAAAATAATAATGATAACAATTACAGAAACAGATAATATTGCTTCCTACTCGGGACTACTTTCGAGGATTTAGAAATCAGCAGATAAACCATAATTAGCTCTGCTTACCCTAAAACTGAGATCGTAAAGATACAAGCACGTCCGATTGCCTCACACATATAAACTAGTTTTATACGAGCAATAGACGGTAACGTCTGATAAGGCAGTGTTATCTAAATCCCTTTGGAAGACCAAACCAAACGCGGTGAACTAAGAAACAGGAATGTTGAAATAACGAAATCTGTAGATGACAGTATTTGAAGTAGTACCTCTGATATCCCAGAAGAGGTACACAACCAGAGGTACGAAGTCCATATGTATATCATTAAGGTGTTCGTGCCTGTTTTTGTGCAGGATCAATATTTTACATGTTTTCCTACAGCTGCTTTGCATACACAATCTGACCACCGTCGTTGGGGGTTCTGGTTTGGTCATGCTCACTATAATGTCTTTGCTTTCGGTGGCTGTCTGGCGCGGGTCACTCCCTTCCCTCCAATATGGTCGAGGAGAGTGATGGCTGTTTCAGTAGTCATACTCGTGAACGGGTGCTGCTTGTGGGGACTGGTCCATCTGGAATCCTTTAGACACTCTTTATAAATAACATCATGAGCCTCATATGTCGGTTGTACGGCATCACACTGGAGCTAGATCGTAAACTATTTCATTGTAACCTAAACATTGCACCCGCACAATATGATTACAACATAAAATAGAAAGGAAAAAAGGGAAAGAGAATTAAATAAAAAAGACAAGCCCGCTTAGTTTCTTCCCCGGTTCTTCTCAGTGGGAGCCGCGTTCCGATCCGGTGATAGATTAGTTATTAAATTAGATTTAAACAAAAATGTATATTAACTATTTGTAAGCGCCCCCGCAGGGCTTATACAAAATAAATTGTTTGAGTTTGATATTTTCTTAGGTTTTCGGGAAAATGGAGGTATTTTAACAACATTTCGAAAAACCCGGTACTACTAACCGAAGTTTCAACACCATCAGCCAAAAGCCACCTTCTACTATAGTAGAAAGGGCTCCCACAAAGATCGCCACAATAAGGCATTCAGCTGTTAGCCAAAACTGAAACCTGGGAATTTTAATGCGAGCTTTTCTATCAGTGTTTTTATTTTCTAATGAGTCATGTGCTACTTTCTACCACTATCAGCGCCTTCATGCCCACAATGGGACATAAACAGTTTATAACCGTAGTTAAACGCCATTGCCGTGAACTATTGCGGAAGGGTAAGCAACAAAAGGTGGAAATTCTGGCCGATGTGAACGCTCGAGCGATTGTTAGCGGTGGTATACTATTACCTGCGTGTGCGCAACTTACGGGCCGATAGCACCTTTTTCTGACCACGTGACTTATAAGCAACATCGCCACGTCTACATTCTCCATGGCAGAGGTGTACTATGTACACCTACTTTTCGCCAACGATGTTACGTTCCAGGGGCCGAGCATATTGCCTTATACCAGGTATAACTCCAGACTCCGGACTGGTGCTGGGAATTTTCCGATAGAAAAACTACATCCGTTCAACCTAGGATTTGAAGCCAGAACCTCGTGATCGCAACGTGCATTATTCCCCACTAGACCAACGATCAGAAAGACTTAAAAAAAAACAAAATTAAAGAATTGAAATTACTTATTTACTACCCTTGCTTCGAAGACCAGCTTCATGTACCTAATTCGGGCTTAAAATCGTTTGACAATAACTCAGTGACGTAACGTGCGCAATTATGGCGGTTTGACAACTGAATCGGCGGGAACGCGGTCAAGGTGCGCCCGCGTTTCCAACCGCCTTGTATAATCTGTGGCGATCTTGCGATTGTCTTTATTTGCTTATGAATAATTGGAAGGCAGGTGTACCCTCCATATTGGGTACCTCCATAGCTTAGTGAAACTTGGGTGCAATATGTACACCTCTTACTGCCTTTTATGTAGGCCAGTGGACGTCTTTCGCCTGAAGAAGAATGAGAAGACCGTAGTAATAAAATATCTCTACTTCTTCCTATATATCGTAATCCTAATTCACACTAAGCAAACTCGCGTTGTAGTGTCCAGGGAAGAGGACATGGTAATGAGAAGTCTGCATGCATGCAAAGTTAACATAATCACTCTGCTCATTTGACGTCCCTTTCTGTGCTCAATGCTGCAGTTTACATTCGCGCATTGGCCTGTTTCATATCCATTTATCTGCTCATTGTCGCGCATATGGATTGAAAGTACTTCAGGGGTAAAATGAAAGTAAATAATTTAAATCTTTTGATTTCGATCAAGCAGCATTTAACGGTAGTTCACTCATCTTTACGTGGGCTGTTCGAGATCATTTTGATGAAATTTAGATGCTTGGAATATTAAAGTATTCCGAATGCCCCTTAACACACGCACCTTTAAGGATAACGGTTATGAAGATGCATCGGTAAGTAAAACACCAATCCCAGTGCTTCCAGAATATATTACCTAAAGCTACGATAACTTATGATTTAAAATTGTAATAAGTGTTTACCTCGCCAGAGTCAACATATGATAGAAAAATAGGTTCAGACAGTTTAATGAACTGGAGAACACCGAACAACAAACTGCACCGTCTCATTTTATCCCATGTTTAGCATAACCACTTTACACACATCACTTAATAGTTATATATTTCACTGAGGCAAGAGGTCTAAAAAAAATTTAAGAATATAAATGAGATATTTTTTTAAATAAGAATAAGTAAGAGAGGTATGTAAGGAAAGTACCTGCAAGAATTCTATACTGTCTGTCTATCCCGCAAGGGGCTAAGAGAGAGTAGAATAAACAAAAGTACCTAACACTGATGGATAATTGACCGCTGTCAAAAAATTTAAGTTCATTTCTAAAGCATGATAGATAAATATAAGTGAAATTGCGGTAGATGAGAATTATCATTAAAGAAATGTGAACGGGAGTGTGAAAAGAAGAAGAGAAAAGCAGAAGTCACAAGATGAAAAGGGAAAAAAATGTTAAGTAAGAAAGAAACTATACGATATGACATAGGACTACATGATGTGGTTGGGGTAAGTGATGGAGCAAGATTATCGAGTAAGTGTATGTTCAATACGAAAGCAGTATAGGTAAACGGAGACCAAACAAATACAGAAATGGGAGAAATAAACCATACTAGCGATCGATATATCATAACTAGATACACAGTCCCGTTCAAAAGTTACACTAAAAATCGTCGCCAATTCCACGTGAGTAGTTAAAATATATATTAGGGTATATTGTATCTTACTTGTATCACTTAACGTTGTATTCGCAATAAAGCGGAAGCCTGTAATTTTTTAGTACCGTCCACTCTTGCCTGCCTTTTGGTGGTGCCATTTTTCGGGCAGCGAGCGTGTATCTACCTATATTTGATCGATGATATTAGCCATTCTTACAAAAATAGCTAGTGACTGTACACTTTAAACTGACACAGGCAAATACCTTTCGCAAATAAACAGCATTGCCTGATAATAGTTTACCAAATGAGTTTGTGGAATGCATTAGTAGTACTCGCCTAAGACTTTTATGAAATTCAAAAACTGCTAAAGCGAAAACTTAGTTTTGTGTTAAATTTTGAAAGGACATCTGCATTTTAAGTCATATTTATAGTTTCCCGAATATCGACAATATGAATACTATAAGTGTCACACGCGGCCACATTTGATATTCGATTATTTTTCGCTCTGTATATCTGTGCAATTATAAGTGTAGTTTTAAGTCCCAGGCTCCACGCTCTATGCCCACCAATGGATGCCTTTTCAATCATATTTAATATAAAACCATTCTAATATATAGGTATGTCTGATCTGAATATATTGTATTATTGTTGTCGAACTATGAGTATGGCAGAAGCGAGAGAGGACTGTACGAAAATAACTCGTTGGAATTCTTTACTTTTTGCCTACTTTGCATGGAATCTGGGGTCACAATATTGTTGTTATTATAATAACTTGTTTTCCTTTTGGAAGTATTATTTGGTGAGCATTGAGATGCATGAATTATTTGTGGCTACATAAGTTAAATGGTAAACTACCAATTGCAAAACTTAAATCAGAACACACACGTCTGTTTTCTACAATCCTACTTATTTTGAGGAGAAGGTTTTAAAAGCAAAATAAGTTTGAAAGCAAAACATTATAGGTTAAAACACGTATTTAGCCATGTGACTGAGGTAAAAAGATAAAGTGCCAAAATCCTGGCAATATTATAAAATTAGTTGCTTTACATAAACGAATACTTAACTATGTAATACAAAGATATATAATATATAAGATATTTATGCACGATCGTTAAAACAGAATTAAAAAGATTACATGGCGAAAAGGATTACTGGCGCACATAGAAGAACTGGGTAGAAATAAAAACATGGCAACACAATGTGAATTATAAACCTCTTCAAAACCAAAACAATATCTTAAACACTTGCTGACAACACATTTCAAATTAAATAACGGACACAATTTAAAAACCGAATCGGAATCACAAAATCAGAAATTAATCATCGTTATTTTTCAAATATCGACGCACAATGGCGGCCGGCTTCGTACTGACGGCCGAACGGCGATGGAAGTTTTCAAAACATACGCACCTCCAATGTTGTGGCTAGAGACTATAGAAATTGAATTAAAAACCTTTTAGACAATGGTTTATAGGCGTGTTGTATCTGCTACATTGTAAACTATTGTTATTATAATTCGGATTAATAATTCTTCGGTCACTTGAATTTTGCATCTGGTAATAGCGCATCATTCGGTGGTCGATGTAATAATGAACGAACTTAAAAATTGTGGTTATTTGAATTAGCACTCTAAATTCAAAAATAGAAGGTTTGATTTCTCCTGTTTTTTGCGTCATTATTCCATTCAACCAGCAAATTTTGTCTATGAATAATCAATATTCTTCTGATTTCTCGACTCTGCGGTTACATGAGTGTATGGTACATTGCATACTTAACTGTAAGCGTTTAGGAAAGAAGGTGTAATGGAGCGTGTCTTCGCGATAAAACCTTAATAGTGTAAAGATATTTTAAAGCCTAAATGTGCTTACATTTTTGCGTTCTTTACATTTTGCTACTTAGTCGTTCTAAGGTGTAGTCGATTTGCTACCAAGTCGTTTTAAAATGCAGTCATTATTCTAATAAGTCATAATGATAAACATACCTGCTGTATACGTGGTCATTTTGACATTTTTGGTTATTTTTAGTGATTCTGATATTTAAACTTTATGATACGATTAGGAGAAGAGGTGGGGTGAGACATTGTGAACTGAACAAGTTATAGTTCTGAAATCTATGAGCGGTTATTTCTTTGCATAATTATTGTCAGTTGAAAATTTGATTGAAAACCTTTAACTCCAAGAATGGCAACGACGATCTCCTGTTTCCGTAGGACGCAAATATCTTGTCAAAGTCTAGGTATTCTATGTAAGTTTTTAACAGCCAAGATTTTTATTGACAATTTTTTTTTTAATCATTTTTATGATTGCAACATCCAGAAAAGTAAGTGTCCTTGCCCAACCAGACCTCTCAACCACCCACAATAGCCGTAAAAATCTTTAAAACATCAGTAATCGGCTGGAATCAATTTCACACGACCGACGTCCTTCGACGCCGACGATCGCTAGCGGAACGAGTCGCGTGCGCATTCGACCTCCCCCATCTGCTCATGCGAAAAAAAACTCAGCCACTATCGACATTACGTCTAGTTTCCTGTAGCAAATGTAATCCTGTAGCAAATTATCTAACTGATAAATAAGTTTAGATCTAATGCAGGGGAAATAAAGACGGTTTTCCAAGGGTATATGTGGCAGTATATTATGTAATCATGGTGTGCATATAGCCATTTTTGCTAAGGTAATAAATTATTAAATGGAATGAAAATCCCGTTGATAGTTGATGAATAAGAAGACGAATGAAATATGTCAAATAAGATCTAGATCCCGGAACCAATGACAAGACCTCGAAAACTTAAACAGAATTTTTGGCACTGCCTGGTGTTCAATTCCAATTTTTGAGAAATCTCCATAGAGCTTCGAAAAGGCCTGTACGTTAGCCTCTTGTCATCACATTGGATACAGAAGCTGCATACCAAGAGATGATTCTGTAAATGATCTTTAAGTAATTACTCTTTGTTCCAGCCCTTATATCCTTAATGTATGAATGTTTAATTTGGAATCATAAGATTGGTGTTCCTTATGTAAATCTAATAAAGAAGGCAACCTAATGCGCTATTGACGAACTCTTTGTAATCTTCTAAGTATTTGTGTCTTCTAAGTAAAAACTAATTGGTCAATCATCATCAGCCTGAAGAGGTCTACTACAGGACATAGTTCTACCCAAAGATCACCAGACGACGACTGGACCAGGTCTTTAGTCCACCTTGTAGGCGACCCGCCCTCTCCAACTCTCTAAGTAGTCGCCACTTCAGAATCGTTCTGTCTTAATAGATATCAATTTTGCGAGGGAGCTTTCCTGCCACTACCACTCAAGTTTGGTAATTCTGAGAGCTCTGTTCTGTTAGTGATGTTTTAGTTTTTATTCCATTCATAGCTATTATACAGAGATGGGCAAAATGTGATTAGATTAATGATTGACCACCCCCGTTTAGGGGATATAGGCGTGATGGTATATTAATGATTAACGATTACAATTTGAAATATTCAACGATTACGATTACGATTTCATTCTTGACTTATAATTAAATAATACAAATGGGTTTGTAATCATTAACCGGATCACATTTTGCCCATTTCTACTATTTGTTATTCTACAAACACAATTAGGCAATCCACTCATTTGTCTAAACAAATTCTCAGCGAGTATCCAATATTAAACTACGGAAGTAACTCAAGGAATAAATAGTGAATCTTATTATATTTACAATGGACTTGGAATTTTAGTGTCGTGTAAATGAGTGATGTGTCGTTTTACTTCTAAACGTAAGCACCACAGACCGATGTCGACTGTTATGATAGAGTACGACACTAATGGTTAAGTCGGTGGAAGGTTGTGAGAATATTTTCTATTCAAAGACTCGATTCCTCGACTCGGTGTGACCTCGTGTTACTGCTATATAAATCTTTAATATATGTAAGTGTATTTTTTGTGGTAATTTTTAAAGAACTTTATTCTGATGAGGATTCACGTAACTAGGGTTTGAGTAGCTATCTGGTAAATATAATATACACCTAAACAAAAATTTGGCAATTCGCTATTCAATCCGCACTTATATCAATCAGCTTATTTCCACTGCTGGGCAATGCGTTACCATTCCTAAGAGACGCCTGTGCTAAATTTCATTTCCTACCGGTTTAAGTCCATCCACCAGTCAGTCAGCGTTGAGTAGTTTTATTAAGTAGACTAGGATGCTTTGGAAACATCATCTGCCTGAATTTTAGACAGACAGCGAATGAAAATACCTATCTCCGATTGATTTGAAAGCTAGAATCTATGAAAATAAAATTATACGAAATTTAATACCGATGTGTTCCTAATTTCAGGTAATTCTTGGCAGAAAGCAGGAACTTTCAGATTTATGTTTTTTAATCATACAATTGCACTATTATCTTTTTATAAACTAGCAACACTCGCGTGGTTTTGTCAATGGTCTATCAAATCGACAGTTAGCGGCAAACCGTCCGGAACTCGGTCATGGCGGCGCGGTACGTGTCCTGTCATATTATGCGGGTAGTGCGCGTTGAGACCTTGGCAACGGTAATAATAGAAAAAAAGCTATCAATCTATGGGTCCCGGCTATACAAAAAACTATCCATAGTTTATATTTACTGTTACTATCGCACTTAAGTAAAATTTGAATAACACAAATATTGAATCTGTGTCCTGTATGGGTACACCCGTATTATGTGACAAAAAATACCTCGTAGTAGCTTTTGTACCCCGCAAGGGATCTGAGCACTAAGTCTGCTATTGCACTTTTAGTAAAACTGTCGTTCATTGACTTCAACTGTTGACTGTTGGAACTCGGTACTCTCTGCCTACCCCGTAAGGGATCTGGCGTGATCATATAGATAGATTGACTTCATAATCGCCAGTTTTGATAATCTATTCATACAATGTTGGCCTTATGGTTTTCCATAGGCGTACAACTTGAAACATTTTTCGGTATTTGTTAATAAGACCAACAAGAATTTAGTAGATAAGCGACTTTAGGCATAATTGTAATTTTATGAATGTTATAGCACGTCGTAATTACAACTCACGTAAAAATAGCAGACTTGGGGCCTTGGCGTGATGGTGCTAATATGTGATTAAAATAATTTAGCCAGAAATAATTTAATTTAATTATAATAATTTAGTAATATAATAATAATTTAGACAGACGATTTAGCGCAGTGGTTAACTACTTAAGCCGCTCCGCCCACTGTGTTTTATAGTCCCGATTCCCGCACGGGACAAATCTTTGTGTGATCCACAATTATTTGTTTCTGTCTGGGTATTTGCGTATGTAAGTTTTCATGTTTGTAATCGCACCCACGACAAATCCTAAATCCTAGCGTGGGGCAAAGTTTTTTTTTTAAGGAACAAAAAATTAATACTTAATTTTTTGTCCCGTGCGGGAATCGAACCTACTATTAGACACAGTGGGCGGAACGGCTTAAGCTCTTTACCACTGCGCTAAATCGTCCGTCTTTACCACTGCGCTAAATTCAAAGTTTAATTTCCAGATAAAATTTCTGGCCCTATCGTTTACATATTAATTCTATCATTTATAATTCCATCATTTGAAAAGTTTATAAGAACGACGAAAGTAAGTAAATATCATTTATAATAGTAAAGTTTAATGAAAACTTATTTAATGTGCCAATCGAATGTCGCTTCACATACAGGAAGGAAGTGGCAGTGTTCCACTAACCCAGCCACAGAATCCATAAACTTATAAACCAACCATATAATGATGTCCGCAAGTAATAAATACGGCGTCTCAATCGAGATAATATGCAAGTAAACAGCTGAACGCAGCCGTGAAGGCTACGACGCGACGAGGCATGCGCGCGCGCCGACCGGACCGCTGCGATCATTTCCGATGATTATTGCCATCTAGTTGTACTAGTCGTCATACAGTTATACGAGTATAATAGCAAAGAAGCTTTAATACCTTTGGTCGGCTTTGGTTATTAGCCGTCCGTACTGTTTTACAATTTTTGGGTACTTATCGGGTCACCCAGATGGTTCTTAGCTTTAGATTTTTCTCTTTTCAAAAGCCTGCCTGCCATGCAATATGATAATACAGACTAGTAAAAAGGTCTTAAAATAATTTGTAAGCACATCGTATGATATAGTAATTACATCTTTGCTATTTCATTTCGATTTTTATTCACCCACTGGCTTTACCGTAGCCTTAAGGACTTTTATCATCCCTTCAGGACAATATCATAACGGTACCCATCTCCAAGGTCAAAAAGTACACACACCAAGTTCTATTACGTCAGCACCCGTCTCGACACTGGGCAAATAATCGGCAATAAAGTCGCTACGAACACATCGGGCACAAGGCCTTTGCGGCTAAATGCTAGACATCAGCCCATCTGCATTGAGCCGGAAAATCTATAAGCTAATATGAAAATTAATAATCGTCAATAAATCGGACTATACTGTTCGACTACAGCGCAAAGTATTATCTTGCAAATCCAAGTGAGAGAGATAAGGATGGAGGTATGAACATGAACCACGCAAACCGGTGCGATGGAGACAAGTTTGTGGCCACTTGGAATTGAGAAAGAAAGAAAAAAACATTTATTTGACCAACTCACTACAGAACAGAGTAAATAGGCAGTTATTTAAAAAAAGGCACAATTGTGTGGGGCTAAACAGGACTCTGTCTCAGCATATTGCTGGACTATGGTTATAGTGCAGCGCTGGTATTCTGGCAGAACCTTTAACAACAGCCAAATTAAAAATGAAACGTCACAGAAAGGAAAAATTAAAATTGCAAGAACACGAAAACCAACTACAATGAAATGTCGACAGCTCAGTCTAGTAGTGGTTGGAGTGTAGGACTTTCGCTGGATTGATTAATCATGGGTTAGAACCCGGCTTCTACTCACAATTCTCTCAACGGACGATTTAGCGCAGTGGTTAAGAGCTCAAGCCGCTCCGCCCACTGTGTCTAATAGTCGCGGGTCCGATTCCCGCACGGACCAAATCTTTGTGTGATCCACAAATATTTGTTACGGTCTGGGTATTTGTGTATGTGAATTTTTATGTTTGTAAACGCACCCACGATACAGGAATAAATCCTAGTGTGGGGCTACGTTAAAAAAAAAAAAAATTGTTTCGGTCCGGGTACATCTATGTGTGAAATTCGTGTCACCAATAATTTCTGGTATGTGACAATGTTTACTTTTTTAACCATTAAAAAAGACTTAAAACTATAACATGTTATAGTTTTCGCTCAATTAGTCCACTTTCTTTACTTCGTCACATGAAAAGGACGAAAACCCTGAATTTCGCAAGACAGAGCTGCCCCAAGCATGTTGACACAAAAAAGTCACGTTTAAGTTAGTTTTAGCGGTTCCGCAAGTGGGTTGCGTAAGAGCACCGCAGAGTAGCATTGTTCTGTCTGAACGGCGACAGAATGTTGCCAGTTTGACACGATTCTAGACGAGCACAGGTAAAGGCTGTGGTTATACTGTGTGGAGAATATGGAGCTATCTTCAGAAGACAAAAATCATATGCTTTAGAGGTACGTGAGTTCCAAAGTACGGTTTTTGAAAGTTATCAGGCCGATCGACTTACTAAATCAATTAGTCGGTAAGTTTGAGCTCCACATGAGATAAATAATGTGTCTGATCCACAGATATTTTCCGGTATAGATGTTCTTGAAGTTATATTTCGTAACACACATCTACGATACCTACAGGACAAATCCCCAATATCATACGACGATTTCTAAAACACCGTTCAATCTTTTGTCACAAGAGTTATTTAGACACAAAAGGAGTACTCAGAAACAAGAAGTAGCACTATACGGATAACCTGATAACTACAGGTTTTTGAAATTTGAAAATTTCAAGAGCATAGCAGAAAAATATATGTTTCTAAAACTTTAAAAACCTAAACGTGTCCGTCTGGTTTATGTAAAAGGGTTTGTCTACATGAGTTGTATAAATACAATTCATGTAGACAAACCCTTTTTCACCTCGAAGACGACTTACTACATACCAGTATATTCAAAAGTTACTCAGTTAAATAGTTGCCTATTCTCTCATACATTTAAACCATTATGTATGAGTCGTAACTAAGTAGCAGCTGATTAGCATAAGTGAAGGTGACACTGTATTGTGCTATTTCTAGATGGCTTGTCACTTTAAATGTGTCGGAGACGGGTGGTATTACAGGTTAGAAGGCATAGACAGCTTTAGCACATGGGTTTCCGATAGTTCAATTCTTTCAAATTGTCGAAGGGTTTTGTTTTGGATTGCGTACTTAAGGATTTTAATGACATTATCCCCGCCACACTTTTTTACCACTATTAACTATTGTAGGTTAGGATTCACATAGCCTCCTTCAATGATACAGGTTTAATCCTCTAGGAGTCGCTCAGAGCGCTTTGATTATCTTGGAAACCACATTTTAAGTAGGAGAACAAATCAGAAGGAGTAAGAATACTATCCACTTCCCTTCATTTCAAACTGAAGACAGATCATAGGATTGGCTGTTCAGTCAACCTTATAGAACAAAAAATGGATAAGATAACATCTTAAGGTACTTTTTCTTCATGCACAATCGACTCATCTCTATGCATATTCCGTAAGAAATTTGGCGAAACGATTATAGATAGATAGTTCTTAATTAAGTTTATGACGACTTAAAAATTATAAAGACCCTGTCAAATATAGGTAGTAGAAACCAGGAATTTCAAATCTATATGACAAGAGAGAGGTATACCGAACAAGATAGCAAAACCAATCGTTTTGACAGTTTCAACCTCAGAAGCTCACGTTACAGAATGCCACTGACCTGAGCACAGTTAACCACACGGTTACAATACTTTAATGTGCTACTATTCATTTAAATACTAGATAAAACCACTCTACAGAATGTCATTCTCCCAAGGTGTCGATGCCGGCCACCCAGAGGTTTTTATTAGGAAAGAAACCGAGACGTCCTGCGAGCTTCCCCCGAGTCTCGCGAAAGAAACACTATTCTACATACAATTTTCCAGGTAAAAAAGGTAAAAGCCCCTCATGAAGTTTGAAGCCTTATGAGCATCTTGATAGATTCCAAAAGCAAGTAGCCTACATTCACTGCACCGTACTGCATCTGCATGGTGGAGACTTATTCTTTTCACGTCGATTAATGAGAGAAGACCTTGCCGGGCAGTAGGATAGTATTGTCAGATTTATAACTAGGTACATTGATATAATCTACAGACGGTTATTAAAGTAATACATGACCTGCTCGACCATACGTCATTCAAGGTCACATTTGCGCGGCGTGATGTTTGCGCTCGCAATTATCACCGCCGGCTGTCTTCATTCAGCGACTGAATCTTTGTTACGACTTCGTATCGAGATCATGGATTAGATAATCATTTAGCTTTTAGCCTTCCTCTTAGCATTTTGACGTCATTCCTCTCCCGACTTCTTAGCATCCAACTAACGAGCATGCGCGTTACCCTAATTCCCGTTCCCCCATTTCTGTGGAAAGGTTTATCCCACTAAGTAAGTGGCTGGTTCCATCGCGTTATCCATGGCCACGATCAGCTCCTCCCTTGTACAGATAGAGGGACACAAGGGATAGACCAGCAAGTGCGATAAAATCTGTAAGCACCACAATCGCAGGCTCTTAAATTTGGATCTCTGAACATCCTTGCTCATAAATTTTGCCTGCATCTAGTATGAGTGCAAAGCCGATTTAATGATTTTCACACCGGCCACGGTAGTTGGTGTTGGTATACCTGATGGTAAACAATCACCGCAATTCTTATACCGCAGCAAAATTAGTCAAGGTGATGTTGCCAACTTTTGAGTTCCACCCCAGAAACCAACCCCACCAACCAAAGGAAACGCAGTAAGAATGTCCCTATTTTACACTGGTGCACACAGTGGTATTTCTCCGGTTGAGCTAGCCCAGAACGACCGATCCACATTGTCGGCATTGTCGGAGGCTGTGGAGGCAGCCATCAAGTCCTGCCGCGTATCAAGACAAAAGACGGTATAAGGTTAGCCTGCCTCGTTAGTCTGGTGCCAAGCGCATCGCTTTGTGATCACAAGATCCTGGGTTCAAATCCTAGGTCGGACAAATGTAGTTATTCCAACGAAAAATACCCAGTATGAGGTTGGAAGTATGCCCGGTATATGGCAATAGGCTCGCCCCTTTTACATGGGACCTAACATCGTCGGCGAAAAGTGGATTTACTCAGTACACCTCTGCCACCCTCGCTTGGGGAATATAGGCGTGACGGTGTTTATTTATCTATTTTACCATATAAGATGGGACATCGTTTGGGTTCCACCGCACAATCACCCTAGAATGATTCTGTCGGTTATTCTCCACCTGAACATTATAATCTTGCTTCTACCGACCTGAGTCCGAAGTCTATTTAAAGACTTCCAGACCGGTCATGGTAATTTAAGTCCAGGTTGAAGAATTTTAGCAGGTGGAACCAAAGGATTCGGTAGCTATACTCCTTTCCTTCAAAAGTCGCACCTCGCTTTTGTTAATAAAGAAAAGCCTCCTTCAATTCGTTGTTGAAAGAAACATTTAATGAGGTGAGACAGACATATCATGCGGAATTGGAAGAATGTAGTCATTATACCGGGTACAACGCCAGACTCCGGAAAAATGACATTTTGTTACGCGCATTATCCACCAGAAGACCAATCTGGTAGTCCATTTTCAAATACAACAATAATTTAAATTTGTATCTAATTCGAAACCATAAAATACTCGTCTAGTTAATATCTATAAACCAATACAGTATACGATATACAACGTGAAATCGATACAGCCCTCCATACAGAATCGATCATTCAACCTGCGCCTGCGCTCGTGTGTAAACAAACGCGTTTCCTAGCAACCGCCGCCGACTACCTCAAGAGCGAAAGGGACGGAGATAGCCCCAGCCTGTATGCGCGAACGGGACGCGAGTATAAAGGGTTTGTTGAACGATAAAGGCTGCGCAAGCGCATAGTTCACGGTAGATTTGACGAGTTGAGTTTTATTAGGGAAATTATGACTTCCCTGTTGCGTTCGTTTGTTATAAGTGTAAATTTGCTTCCTGGGTATTGATATATGAAATTTATTGTTTAGTTTTGCCGTTTTTCCGGGACCAACGGCTTCTGGCACTGTAGAATAACGCCACTCTTTACTACAGGCCCTGTAGCCAAGCGGACATTCGTTATAGTCCGACAAGAATCTTTTGGCACTGCATGATAGTTCACTGGAGTTACCGTTTGCTATAAAATTTACCCATATTCCTTTTTTTAATAAGAATGTTTTAAAAGACATTTTTTTTATTTTGTTCCTGAATTCTGTTTTGTTTGCTGCGTCCTCATGGTGCAGCTTAATAAAGATTGTTGAAAATGTGTGTCAGCGCTCTCGTTAGTTACACCTGTTGAAATATTAGTAGGAAAATTTTACTAAATCGTAACACTAATTTCACACCAAACAATCGGCCACGTGCCAAAAGAGCCTTGTCGCATGAAAAACGAAAAAATGTATGGGAATGACATTTTACAAGGAGAAATCATGTGGTCACACCAAAGCTAGCGATTGCTACTATAGAATAGAAACAGAACGCTATTCAGCGCTCTGATTTACAATCAGGGCATTCTAGATGTAGTGAGCTGGGAAGCGAGCATGAAGGTAGCATCTTAAATAAGGTACAGTCAAATAAGGATATTTTAGCTCGTGGCCAAAATCGGAACTAACGCTGTCTATAACATCACGCCAGATCCTTGCGGGGTAGGCAGAGAGTACAGAGTTCTAACAGGTTCTTTCCTTACATACCTCTCTGGCTTCCTCGACTCTCATAGTTCGTCTCATACACGCTCGCCGGTTACGGAGACTCTTGACTTTTCCATCAGATAAGACTCGGTTTATTTGGTCGTGGTAAGATAGTCTAGGTCTTCCCCGGTACCTGCATCCTTCCACTTTCACATTGTATATCTGTTTTGTCATTCTTTCCTCTGGCATTCTTTCTATATGCCCGAACCAACGGAGCATGCCCTTTCTCATCTTTACACCGATACTATCTTTCATACCTACTCGCTGTCTTACTATGCTGTTGCTAATGCGGTCGGTCAGCTTCACTCCGCACATCATCCGCAGAGCTCGCATTTCAACCGCATTTACTCTACTTTCATTCTCCTTCTTACATACCATACTTCTCGCTACCATATAACAGCATTGGGACAAGAACTCCGTTATGTATGGCCAGCTGCGCCTTATGGCTTAAGTGCCGGCTCCCAAGTAGCTTTCCCATCGCACCATTCACTCTGTTCCCTGCACTCACTCTTCGCTCTATGTCAGCGGTGTATTTCCTATCCTTACTGAAGGCGCATCCAAGATATACAAACTCATTCACTTGTTCCAGCACATCGTTACCAAACACAATCCTTACATTTGTTCTGGTTTCTTCTTCTAACGCTGTCATCAAATGAAATGTCACTTCATGACAGTCGCAGAGTTGCCGTTTGCTATTGCTATGAAATTTACCCAAGTTCTTTTTTTAATTAGAACCCCGCGGCCCCGCCTTCTGAAATATTTCACTGGACGTAGGAAAATTTTACTAAATGTTAGCCCTAATTTCACACCCACCCCTATCAATGTCATCCATGGGCTAAAAGATCCTTGTCGCGCTATAAAGGCTCATCTTCGCAACCAATATTTTTTACCAACTTTCGCAAAGGGATAGTTTGTACAAGAAATAATCCCAATATCGGCGGGTTTTGGAGAAGTCATTTCTGGGTGGCCCGTTGGCCCAAAATTCGTGCCCTTTTTATATTTGTTTGTTGAGGTTTAAGTGTCTGTGTGACTGTGTTAAGATGAAGTTTGCTGTTTGAAATTAGCGATGTGACATAGTATCTAATCGACAGGGCTCAAAAAGATACAATCCAATTCTTTATTTCCGTAATTTGTTTTACAACAGACGGTAAGGCATTATACTTTTGTTTTACAATATTCAGCCTTTAGGCATGCAAAAAATAATAAAAATGTATGACTATTACTAAAATACAGTGCGATTAGACAATTTCGTATTGTATTTTACTAGTTACTAGTAAAATACACTACAAAAAAAACATGAGATATAAAACAAAGTCCCCCCGCCGCGTCTGTATGTCTGAACGCGATAAACTCAATAACTACCGAACAGATTTTCATACGGTTTTCACCAATGGACGGAGTGATTCAAGAGGAAGGTATATGTGTATAATTCACCCGTGCGAAGCCGGGGCGGGTCGCAAATATAGTATAAATATTAAAGTCGAAATTTGAAATTATTTTAAAGTTAAATAAGCATTACTTATGTATTTGGTAACTTAGTAATAAATATTCTTTTTCAACGAGTAGTGTATAACTTTTTTTAATAATATAATCAATGAACGGGTTAAATGTAAAAACTATTTACAACCCCTCCCTTATTTGTCCTAAATCATTATAAACGTATTGGAAATTGACAGTACCCCGCGAAAATGCCATAACCGACCAACCGCATGTTAAAGAAAAAAAATATTTAATAGATCACCCGTATATTAATATTTCGCTCGCCCAATGAAATAGCGACGTTAATAAAAAGACGAATACAATTAAGGCTACAACAACGGTAAAGTCCCACAAATACGGCGGATTTACAGAAGATTCTAGAAGAACCTACAGCCTATTTGGTATAAAAATTTTGTACGAAAACAAAGATGTCATGTCATGAACATAATGTATTGAACAAAATTTAATTGAATGTATTCAACTTTCTATAAAAATAACATTAAAAAGCCCTTTTTTACATAAAATATTTCTTTTTTATTTAATGGCTGAGCGCATTTGTAGGTATAAAATATATACTAAAAGGAAGCCTAAGATATGCGCTACCTATTGTATTGATCACTTTTTAATTTGGACTAATCATATCTGAATTATTTGATAAAAAAAATCTGCATTTTAACTCCTGCGGGCACACTTTTCACGGTTGTTCAAACAAATAATCTCAAGGTTAATTTAGTAGTAAAAAAATCTTAAGGTTAGTAGTTAGTAATCTCCTTAAGCTTTAGTTTTTATATTAGAGCGCTTTTTTATACAGATAGATAGACAGAGTGCGTTTTTATATTAGAACCATAGACTAAGGGCCTCTTTCACTCCCCTCGAGTAAAGTGCCGGTTAGCTACTTCTCAATTAGTTTTAAATTTGTTGTAGTTTTCAATTAAAAATGGGTAGTTCAACCTTCGAATAGGGCTACGCAGAGATGGTGAAATTCGCATATAGACTCTTGCAACTTTAATTGTCAATTAGTCTACTTCAGGCTTTACTCAAGGGTGGTGAATGAGGTCCTAAGTAATTCATCTAACGTGCTAACTCAAACAATCATATTTTATGCCGCTAAATTACATTAGGTCAACTATTTTTTTGTTCATCACACAAAAATGAACAGTTTTGATGTCATTAAAACATTTGGATACTTAAAAAGTCCGAAAAGTTTTATCAAAATTGGTTGGCACGCGGGTACTATAATATTAGCCCTGTTAAGAAACTGTCCTACCGTTGGGCACGGGCCTCCTCTCAAACTAAGAGGGTACTATGAAACTTTGGTTTTATTTATACATTTGCAGTTTGTAAATTGGAGCTTATTAATGTCTTACCCTGCTGGTCTAGTTCTAGATTCGAATGCTAGATCGGACACTGTTATTTGTAATAAAAAATAGCGACTCGCCCCGGCTTCGCACGGGTGAATCATGGACATAAACCTTCCTCTTGAATTCGTTTCTCTTCGGTAGTTATTGAGTTTATCGCGGTCAGACAGACAGACAGACGCGGCGGGGGGACTTTGTTTTGTAATATAATAAATAATATTAGCCCTGCCAAGAAACTGTCCCACCGTTGGGCACGGGCCTCCTCTCAGACTGAGAGGGTGTAGGCCATAGTCCCCTACGCTGGCCCAGTGCGGGTTGGCGAACGTCACACTCCTTCGAGAAACTCTTAGGCATGCAGGTTTCCTCACAATATTTTTCTTCACCGTTAAAGCAAGTGATAGTTAATTTTTAAAACTTTCGTAAAGACAGAGGTGCGTGCCTGGGTTGGAGGTCGAAACCTCTGACTACAGTCCAACGGTCTAACCACTAGGCCATCACTGCTATCACTGTTTTATAATATTTATCTATCTATCTATAACCTCACGCCAGATCCCTTGCGGGGTAGGCAGAGAGTACAGAGTTCCAACAGGTTCTTTCCTTACATACCTCTCTGGCTTCCTCGACTCTCATAGTTCGTCTCATACACGCTCGCCAGTTACGGAGACTCTTGACTTGCCCTTCAGATAAGACACGGTCTATTTGGTCATGGTAAGATAGTCTAGGTCTTCCCCGGCACCTACATCCTTCCACTTTCGCATTGTATATCTGTTTTGTCATTCTTTCTTCTGGCATCCTTTCTATATGCCCGAACCAACGGAGCATACCCTTTCTCATCTTTACACCGATACTATCTTTCATACCTACTCGCTTTCTTACTACGCTGTTGCGAATACGGTCGGTCAGCGTGACTCCGCACATCTTCCGCAGAGCTCGCATTTCTACCGCATTTATCCTACTTTCATTCTCCTTCTTACATACCCAGCTCTCGCTACCATATAACAGCGTTGGGACAAGAACTCCGTTATGTATGGCCAGCTGTGCCTTATGGCTTAAGTGCCGGCTCCCGAGTAGCTTTCCCATCGCACCATTCACTCTGTTCCCTGCACTCACTCTTCTCTCTATGTCAGCGGTGTATTTCCCATCCTTACTGAAGGCGCATCCAAGATATACAAACTCATTCACTTGCTCCAGCACATCGTTACCAACCACAATCCTTACATTCGTTCTGGTTTCTTCCCTTTCAAAAACCATAATCCTAATATTTAGTGCTAAATAATCACACATATAGATTTATCTCGTATTGTCGATACATATGCCTCGTGGCTTGTGACGTATGGCAATCACGAAGTACTGGATTTACAATGTGGGTTGGAAAAACCGTCACAAGTATTTCCATCGAAAAAATCTCAGGGCAGTCCGGAGTCTGGAGTGGTGTCCGGTGTAATTGAAACAGGCATGTCCCTACCTTGGGACTTACCTCGACGAAGTGTGACGGTTTTTTATATATTTTTATCTCACAAATGTTTATCAATAGACTCGACTAGCGCGCGGGAAAAATATAAATCGTAAAATTCCCGCCCTCACTGCCACAGATTATAAATCAACAGAATCAAAGACAACGGCGCTAGTGTCGCACGGCAGCCATGTCGCAACCTAACCCCCGGTGACCTCCGAACAATAATGCCACATTAACAAGTAAATACGTACTCCACTCATTGTAATTTAAATAAATTCAAATAAACAGTGTCTTTGGAGTGTCGCAAGTCACAATGGGTTTGTGTGAGTGATGTAATGTTAGAATATATTGTGGTACATATCATGACTTCGTTGGTTGATAGCCCGCGTTATAATTACAAAGTGCAGAGTCCAAAACCTGGCTCGGTCCTCTAGTTTTCCAGAAATTTAAATTCATATGTGAACAATTCATTGTCAAGCGTATATTTCCCAATCATAGGTGGCAGACGCGTAATATATATACTATTACTATTACCGTACTATGAGAGTGGAGGAAGCCCGAGAGGAGGAGGAAAAAACCTGTTGGAGCTCTGTACTCTCTGCCTACGCCTGTTAGATTATTATTACCTAATTTCTATAGCACCCCCCATTTCGCCGACCATGTTAGAGAACAGAGAGCGAATCTATTGCCATTACACTGAACGCGATTCCAAACCCCGGACAATTCACAGTAGCAAATTATTCGGTGGAAAAACTTCAATAGAACTTTATCTAACCTAGGTTTCGAAAGCATGGCGTCACGTTGTGTGTGTGTGAATGATCTACGCTGTTGGCCACGGGGCCTTTACAGCTTCACCGGACAAGAGGGCGAGCATGCAACCCATACGCTCGAGCCAGAAGGGCAAGGGGGCAACTAGCTCAAGGGCGCCTCAAATGGCGTCACGATCGCTAGCCACACTAGGCAAATCTAGGTGCGATAATCATTTGCTAATCTGAACCTTTAGGATAAATATTTATTTATATTCTATGCTTGCTCTTTAAACACATGGTCCAGCCATGTGTTTACAGAGCAAGCTTCCGACATGCTCGTACTATTACAAATAAATATTGAAGCATTAGTCATAAAATAATCATTAAAAAAAAGAAAAACGGATGCGTTCACGTGAGGTCGACAAAACTAACTGTAGTTACGCGCTACAATAGACGCTGACATGGACGAATGTGAAATGAACGCAACCATACCGGTCAAGTTGAATGGCGCTCGAAATTAGAAAAATATTATAGATGTTTGTCTTTCTGACAACCCTGAAGATGTATCTAACTTACAATAACAAAAAAAAACGTTTCTAGGCGTGATTTTATGAATTTTATTATAATTAGAATCGTTTTAACTACGTTAAGGCTAGGGATAGCAAACACAACAACTCGACTAAAGTTGCAATAAACACAATTACACTACATCCTACTAACATTACTGTCATCCAAATCATAAACGCAGTAACTATTTTCTACACTGGAACATAGTTTCTGTGTTCGACATTTGGACGGCAGATTATACATTTGAAAGTTTGTATGTTTGTAACTCAATCACGCAAAACGGCTGAACGGATCAGGATGAAATTTAGCACACAGATAGTTTTTGACCTGGACTAACACATAGGATAATTAGGTTCCTATCTAATGTCAACGCGGACAAAGTCGCGGGCAGTAACTAGTAGTACATAAGTAAGCTATACTAATATTATAAAGAGAAATAATTTGTTTGTTAGTAATCGATAAACTCTGAAACCAACGAGTTTAATAATTATTTCACCATTAATAAATAACTACATTATACAGAAGTAACATAGACCGGGCAGGTGACACTGTTGTCGACCGGGTGCGATTTCGCGATAAACTGCTTCTATAAAATATAATTTTGGATCTAATCAACTTAGTGGTAACATGCTTAAAATTAACTAAACATTTACTTTTAAAAAAGAGTTTACGACAGACAATATTAGGACCGAACCGTTTTTCCATTCTCACCATCATCACTTCCAGTTTATTCCACCCACTGCAGGGCATAACCTTCCCCCCGTTTACGCCACATATCCTGAGCCAATGTTAGCCTGGTCTTACTAACGCATTTAACCACATTATTGACCCATCTCTGTACTGGCCTACCTCGATTGCGATATCCTTTCCGTGGTCACCATTCAGTCAAAGATCTACTCCAAATGTCATCACCACATCTTGGGGCGTGTCCTGCCCATCTCCACTTGAGTCGAAATATACGGGATCCGACGTCTTCTACTTTAGTTCTTTTGCGGATCTCTGTATTTCTGAGTCGGTCGCTCAGTGTGATGCCTTACATGGCACGCTCCATGGCCCGTTGAGCAACTCTCATTTTGTGGACAGATTGTTTTGTGAGCGTCTATGTTTCAGCACGCTAAGTCATAGTGGGCAAGACACATTGGTTATAGACACGGGTTTTCAGGCATTTTTCTATCACTGAGCACGTCGTGCATTTTTATAAATGCAGCTCGTGGTTCAAAATCTATGGCGCCCTGTCCATTCGGTAATAAAAAAAATTGTTCAAACCACTTGACAGGTGTTTAGGCGCGGAGCCCGCATTCTTTTTTTAAAAACATATCGTCGTCCAGTCATTCTAGTCACGTTCAACTAGCAACAACAGACCAGTATAACTTGAGCTTCGTTAAGGAAAAATATAATAGATTTTCCGTTGAATATAGGGGTATTTTTAACATGGTTATTAATGGCACGAGCTTACAGAGGACGTAAGCGTGTATGGAATAAAGAAAGATGGTTATAAAAAACTGGATCAATTAGGCGTATGATACATTAGTTTTACTTTCACTTACACAAATATGATAATAACAATTTTAAGTAATGCATTTGAAAGATCTCCGAAACAGTGATTAGAGATAAAACATATTTCAAGCAACACCAGGACCAATAACAGTATATAATACTACTCGATCAATTAATAAACACTTTGCAATCCTTTTTCACTTTTCCATAGTCATACTTAACAAAAAAGAAGTCACACTACTAACCTGGTAACTACGGGGACACTTACCTTTACCTCATAACAAAAACAAAAAAAAAAGGTCTAAAGTTGCCATACCTCAAAAGCTGCGGGTAATATGCAAACAGTGACGTAACAACGCTGGTATCATTTAGATCTCAGATTAGATGTTAAATTGCACCCGACGGGTACGTGGAAACGGAATCGAGTTGTAATAAACGTGGACGGGTTACCTACTGGTTTTATTGTAATGTGACATGTTTAGGTCGAAAACATGAAGGCAGATGTGGCTTGTGCGTTTTGTTTCCCTAACCTTAAAAAAAATAAGATCCAATCGTAAACATCTTCATGTATAAATATTTCCATAAACAAAATTTACATGAAGGCATTTAAAAAGTTTTTTTTTCACTTTATGAAAAATCTTAAAAGGTTTTCGTTTACCTATTTTAGTCGAATGATCAACTCGACTAATTTAATTTTATAAGAATTTAAAAGTGCATTAAGTTCCATACTCACTTATTAATTTCTATTAATATTTAATACGAATAAACATTATTGATTGTAAAATAATAGATCTTATACAATACACAGATGTATAATGCTAAAGTGGAAGGATGTAGGTACCGAGGAAGATCTAGACTATATTACCATGGCCAAACAGACCGATTTCTAACTGAAGGGTAAGTCAAGAGTCTCACTAAGAAGGAAGCCGGGGAGGTCCGTCTGTAAGTCAAGAACCTGTTAGAACTCTGTACTCTCTGCCTACACCGCAATTAGGCAAAGAAAACAGAGAGAGTAAAAAATAGATATTATTAAATTGAATAAAATGTAATCTACGTCTAACATGTACATCATTATTTAATTTCTAAACATGCAGCTTTAAAAACTCGACTAACAGATTCGACTAAACTAAACGTGACTAAAGAAATATGTTACAATTTCACACATTCTTAACGGTGCAATTTAAACTGTACTAACGACATAATATTTACTATAAAATTTAACCAATATGTTGAGAACAATTATTATATAGCTGACCGGCGGCAGTATCAATAGGGCACGTTTTTAACATAAAGAATTGTATACGTAAGGACATAGAGTTTACAATCTTAATACCTTTACACCTGGTATGCCTTAAGGCATAGGCAAACACATAATACAACCAGGTTATGGGGATAACACGCAACAAGTGAATTGATCCTGGGATGTCTGAAGGAGCATTAAGTAATCCGCATAATAAAGCATGTGAGAAGTGAATTTTCGACAGTTTGGTGTGTGAGACTCGTAATTATGTTATAGTAGAAAAGTGCACTGCATGGACCGTTTAAGATTATTTTGGTGGAATCTGGACGTTGGGAATATTATTCTAGCTATAATGAACGTCTGTGAGTAGTCTTTCTGGTTGCCATGGGCGTATGTGAGTAGGACTATGACAATGATAGATCCAAGAAAAGAGTAAGAATCCTGATGAACTCTGTTCCCTCTGCCTACCGGAACCGAATATAATACATACATCTACGTGTCTCTGACCCCATAGGAGATACGGTCATAAGGGAAATAATGTGTATAGTCGGATATACAACAAAGAACCGTATGGAGGGCAAGACCAAGTCAACACAGCCGAACCAGTGTTGACTCAGTTGGTCTCAGTTTGCGATGCAGAACGCCTCAATTGTACCACGACGGCAGGACGTGGGGGGAGCTGTTTAAACTTGGAATTGTTGATGATTCTTAACTACATTCTGGAAAATACATGGAGTAGCGTAGTCATTTTAAAATAGCTAAACTACTGGAATTAGTCTTAAATATTGCAGTAAGCCAAGAATGTTGCTAAAGGTTTGACCATATTGTGAACTTAAAAAGCCAAAAAAATACCTCAGCGAATACTATAAAACTGCCAGTCTCTTGTAAAATAACATTAACTTATAATTAGGTTATTAAATCTTTAATTTTATTTAGCGTGTAACGTTTCTGGCTGTCTGTAAAAGTGGCATATCCACAATAACCTTACATTCACTGATCGACGATAATATGTTTGTCTGAAGAAACAATCCACAGCTTGAAACTTACATTCAAAATCCTACCTTTTATACAATTGATAAAGTACAGAACGCCGTGTCTTTTACCAAAACAATGTCTACAGGAACAGTGTTCCTGCATTAGACAATGGCAGGACAAGAAACTTCTATGAACACTCGGAAACCTACAGCCTAGCATTACTGGTGACAAGAATAAACACGGCTAATACTACAAAGTAATGAAGCGCTAAAGACTCAACCCGCATGAGCATAATACATACCACAGTAATATTATATTTATATTGTATTGTATTACACATAACATGTAAACCACTTTATAAAAAAGCTTAAAAATAAATTTTAGAGGTAGATTTCCATAGAGTAATCAGAATCCCTGACAGATCATTTTATCAGATATTTATAGTAGTAAAAGAAAATCTGTAGAATGCTAGCACCGTTTTTTAATATAAAATAAATATATACAAAATTAAATCTAAAATTTAGGTTACGTGTACACGCCTGTAAATGTGTATGTATATGAGCTTTGTCCACTGAATCTAAAAGAGGAAAGAAACTAATACATATCAATGTATCATCTATTTAATAACCAAAGTGCTCTTTACAAAACACACGTCAAACATAACCTCTAAATTCAGTCCCATAATTTAACATACTAAAAATAAGTGTCAAAAGTCATCGCACCCACACATTAAAATAATAAAAGCACGCTCAAATAAGATACAAAATTATTCTCATTTAAAAAAAGATACTAAAATATGTTGGTCAAAGAATCGATAAACACTAGTTGATTTCAATTTCTATGAAATAGTCGATTTGAAATTCGTTGCGGCTGACGTCCGTTGCGATAGCAGTCGATATTTTCCGATATAAATATCGTATTTGCATATAATACGGGTCAATTGAACGGTGTTTTTTGACCCTGTTTAATAAGGTGAAGAATAAATGTTTAATATGTAACTTAGTAATTTCCCGTACGGTTGCTAGAAACCACTTTTGTATTTCTTATTGTAATAAATTGCCAGAATCCAATTTGTTAGTTGGGATAATTGAAAAATAAATCATATTTGGACGAGATCGCACTAAGACTCATACTTAAAATATCTGTATATTAGAAAACTTATAATATAAAACTTTTTAAAACTAGCAACTCGCCGCGGTTTTACAAGAATGGCACGACTTAATATAAGTTCACCATATTGCAGCCAATTTACACAAAACACTTATAAGTTTATAAGTAAACCTTCCTCGTGAATCAGTCTATGAATTGGTGAAAACCGAATGAAAATCCATATGGTAATTTCTGAGATTAGCGCGTACATATATAGAAAAGACGCGACAGGCGACAATTTATATGAAGTTTGTTTCAGAATACATTTTATATAATTCTGTATATTTATATCACTACTCCAGAACCCATGCGGGGTAGGCAAAGAGTACAGAATTCCAACAGGTTCTTTCCTTACAGACCTCTCTGGCTTCCACTCCCATAATTCACCTCATACACGCTCGCCGGTTACTGACTACTACTGAGACTATAATATTCTCTATTCATATAAGGTTGCCGAGTAGCCACCAAGTATCAGAAGGCGGAGTAGACAGGCGCCCTGCGAGATGGACCAATATCCCGGTGAAGGTCTTGGATAATAATTGAATGCGTATAGCTCAGAACCGATTGTGGATCTTTGGTGGAGACGTATTTCGATAGATAGGTAGACATACGATATTCAAACATGTCGAATCACCTTTTTTCCTGGGATAATAATCGTAGTGGTACGTACTACGTATTATATCCTCGAAGTACGTATGAATATCTAAGTAATGACAAAATTGTGTTTTCTCGGAAATGGCCGGCACGTTTACCCCCGTAGTGCTGACGGCGCGGTGTTGGGTGTCGCGCTTGGTTCTCACACTACTGAATGGAATTTCTTTAATATCCCATTGTTTTTTCTAAACAAACCTGTTTAGACAACATGCATTATCGATACTGGCCTCATTGGTCTAATAGCGTACAATGCGCGTAGCAATCACGAGGTCCTGAGTTAAAATCCTAGATCGGAGAAATTTTCAGAAAAAAAAATTCCAGCTACGCCAGCTATTATATTAGGACCTATCATCGTCAGCGAAATGTGGATGTACTCATCACGCCTCTGCTACAGCAGTTTCCCGCGACATCGTACCCGGTTGACAACAGCACCACCTACCGGGTCTATGTTATATAGCCTATGTTATAAGGATATATGCCTTCTGGATAAGGTAGCTTTCTAATGGTGAAAGAATTTTTAAAATCGGTCCAGTAGTTTTAGATTTTATTCGTTACAAATATACAACAATACAAATCTTTCCTCCGTATAATATTAATGTAGATATAGGAGGTACTTGCACAAAGGACGATACAACGTATGTAAACCTGAAATAACGGAAATGAAAAGCAAAAACCGTACATTTTGGAGGAATAGGTATCATAATATGTATGATTTTTTTTATTTCCAATGAGATAGGTAATATCACCTGTTTTAGGTTTTGCGGGTATGTCCCTTACAATTTTGTCGGAGCATAGGGTCTAGAGTCTGTCTAATGTAAACTGAGAGTGATTTTTTAGGGTTTTCATAAGCTGGCTATACCGAGATTCATGTCACCTATTGTTCTAGTGTACTGTAGACATAGACAAACTAATTTTGATACACGCTAGATTTATTTAATGTTAGTTTATCATTCTATAAAATTCTACATAATTTATATTAAATAACATGAGATTTTATTAAAAACATTGCATTAATATATTAAATAGATTATACTTTGAGTCTTCAGATAATTAGTATTTTAATAAAAAAAGTTTTGTTACTTTTGTCTTGCTGCAATCGATAGCGCCTTGCTCTAACTACATGACTTTTTGATATGACTTTTCGTTGTAAAATGTCATTCCTGTGCATTATTTTATTTTCCTGGCTGGAACTTCATGACTTGGTTGTCATAAAATATCATCTACGTATATTTTCCATTTTCATGACGTTTCGTTGTAAAATGTCAATCCCGTATATATATTTAGTTTTCGACTGTAGAAAGACAACTTGGCTACAGGCCCTGATATGTTAACTTTTTACGGTAGAAATGCGCTCGGGTATCGCACAGCACTAGATAAAAAATACATTTTAGTCGATTACTCAGTAATCGCTCGTATCAACACTATCAGTAATTGAAATTTCGAGTATTACGAGTATATCAGACAGGTCTTAAGAGGTATCTGATAATGGTGACCCAGATTTATTGACAGGAAGTTAACTAACGTGGAACTTAAATTAGAACTCCAGACAAAAGTATCTTATATTGACGGGACACGTGTATAGTTAGGTTTACAAGGTTAAAAATATGTCAATATTTGCTGTATTGACAATACTAAATACTATTGAAGTGGTTTTGACGTTAGTGATAAAATGTTTGCATATTTTAACCTATCTTTATTAGAACATGGCATGAACATGACATTTTTACTTTTTTTATTACTAAAATGAATCCTTTTGATTCACATTAATGAACGCGGCTCGATCCCCATTAAAAAAAAACTTTTCTCGCACTTTTTTAAAAAGCGTACCAGAGTAGCCAAAGGTACAAATTGAAATTCCACACATGTAACCAACATTATTGCCCAATTACCACGGCAGTGAAATTCAAATATTCAACATTAAAATTACCTTACTGATTCACCCGTTTCCATGTTGGATATGTGTGTAAGCAAAAGAAATTATCAGAAAATTATCGTATATGTCTCTAACGACTCGATGTACACAGATAACAAACTAACCGATAAGAAAATATAACGGTCGAGGCCCGTTTCCCGCCGTATTTACTGTCACGTTTGTCGTTACATTATCTGTGGCGTAAACCCTCTATGGTCTATTTACTTTTTTCTAATTGCGTTCGGTATTCGTGTCGCGTGATCCAATAAACTTTTTAATTACAAAGTGTAAAGTCGAAAAGACGTAATAATGTCTTTTGACGATAAATAAGTAATTTTGAATAGCTAATTGTTAGCAATGAATAATGTATGAGTGTTTTTCGCCATATTTCTTTTAATTCAGTCGCCAAATTGTGTTTAAATAATGGAAATGAGTTTTAAGGTGATAACGGAGTGGTACTTGGGACGTCTGCGGCATGATTAGTATTTGAGTTTTTGAGAAACTTTATGTTAGTTTGATTTTATTAGTACCTACCGAATTGTTACAAAAACTACGGCCGCAGGAGCGCTTTTTCAACGCGTGTTGCTTAAGCGCTGGAATGATAAAAACGCTAATAGTAATTGACCTGAAGGTCAAACCGTTCAAAAAGCTCCCGTGCGAATGAGCGGGTTACTACTGATCTTCTACTAGCTTACGTAATCCAACTTTGTTCTCTCATAAACCAAAACTTTACTTGACTTTTTAGTTCTCGACTAGTCTACTCGAATATTCCTAATATTCCTATTCTTTAACAATTAAGATACCTTACGTAAGAATCTAAGTTACTAAAGAAATTTATATATTTATTTTCAAGCAGTAACCACAGTTTGTTACTAAGAATTGAATCCAAGACCTTCTGAATCCCTACTAGAGCCAAAGCGACCTCTAAATCAGTAAGACTAACTAGCCACTAAAGTCCTATTCTCACACAATTAAATATTCACAAGCTAACCTCATACACAAGTCCCTTCGTCACTTCTATATTTTACTTCTCACAGCGCGATTTATTTCTTTCTCACCTCCTTGATTTGTTTTATGTCATCCACTATATACGTGGGCGCCATAAATTAAAAAAAATATTTCAATTACCCAACAATTATCGAAATTAGTATGATCTTTCATCTACTATATCAACAATTGTGGAAGAACCAAAAGAAGTCTACAAGGATAGAATCTCTGGCTGCATTTAGCACTCTGTGCTTCTGGCTGTCTGTTGTCAGCTAAGTATAAAAGGTACAGAATTCCAACACGTCATTTCTTTACTGGCCTTATAGGCTTCCTCCAGTCTTATAACTCGTCTCAAACACGCTCAAAGACTCATCCATCAAACTAAACACGACCGAAACTTTCAGAAGCCCTTGACGAAGTTCCTTATTTAGTTTCCAACCTGTGTTTTTTCCCGCCACATCGTTTACAACAATGGCGTCGGGTCGCGTGTCGATGCAATGTGTAATTTTATTACAAGCATCCAACCAATGACAGATTACAATTGTAATACGCTCAGGTAAAGCGTTTACTTCGTTCAATGTCATTTGGTACTTTACGTGGCCTTTTACTATTAACACAATGACAACAGCTGTATATCTGAAGAAGTCAGCGTAAGAAGTATTTAACAGCGATCAAGGTTGTCATCAAAACAGTATACTTAAAAGCTATTGCATTGCCTGTATTATAGGGTAATGGGTCTATATCTGATCCCATATGTCGAAGGGATAAAACATGGAGTTCTGACAGGTTCTTTCTTTACAGACTTATCTTAGTTCATCCAATCTCATAGAAATAAACAAGACACGTATCGATTTAAGTAATAATCGTTGAAATCGATACAACTTTTGTACACGTTCCGACAGGAACTATACTTAAGTAAGATATATTTTAAATATTAAATAAAAATTCGGAAATTGATGTTCCAAAATTCCAAATCTCACAAGCCGCTTTTAAAGATTGCTGAGGCTAAACGGAGAAGCTGCGGATCATTCAGACAGGTAATGATGAAACAGAAATCTTTTAGTAATATCTCCGGACTCATACTGGGAATTTTTACCGTTAGAAAAACTTCATATTTCCGACCTAGGATTTGAACCCAGGACCTCGGGATCACCAAGCGATGCGCTTTTCCACTAGAACAACGAGGCAGTTGTTATTAAACTAAAAAATATTTTATATTAATATAAACTACCATATTAATTCTGACAAAACTGAACTCAAAAACATGCTGAATATGATATGACGTAAAATATGGTTTGACTCAGCAGTAAGCTAGACTTGATTAGTATATCAATATAGGATGAACCAGACTTATTACAGAATCAATCAATATTGATGTACTAATAATTTCCTGTACTACCAAGAACTATTACATTAATAGTTATTAAGTTATTCACATTGCTTAGCAACAAGTACTTTGCATTTATGTTTCATAGTTCAAGGAATGACTAATAGTTATGAATAGTGCTCAGATTATCAACGTTACGTGCTTTGAATGGACTAGCGACAGCTTGCAACAGCTAGCCGACCCATTTATTATTGCCAGACGAACATCCATTATAATTAAGGTCCAAAAATAAGTCCCTGAGAGGACCAACTAAAAATTTGTAGAATATACCTGTAATATTTACACCTATAAAAATTGGAAATTATAGTAACGCATTTTCGGTTGCATAAGCCCGTGATTTATATCTTAACGGGACTACCGCTGAAATTGTTGTAGACAGAAATTTTCATAAGCAGAAAAAGCGAAAAGACGTTGGATCGGATTGGTGTAATTTCGGCAGTTGTCGCGCTATACTTACTTATATTCTTATAAGTAACATATAGGACAGGAAATGGTTTCACTAAAAGTCAAACCTGAATAAGTATGATCTAGTGTAGTAGACACATGATGATGTATATTAGTTAAATAGTTGTATTAGTAAAAATAACTAACTCCACCATACACGCAAATAAAATAAGAACATTTTTGCGAATTTGTACTCTACTACTCAGCTAACTGTTGCGGCAGCTATTTATTTCGCTTAAATAGCTTTCATACTGATCTAATAACCACCCTTAAGAACATTGCTTACCTGTAATATAGTAAAATTGACTCAGGTCTTAGGAACTAAAAAGTGGTAAAACCTATATGCTATACCTGACCTCACCATTTTTACAGACATTTGAAAAATTGAATAATGGCATAAATATATACTATTTACATAAATCTTCGCTAACCTTTCATCATCTACCTTATATACCCTCATTATATGGAGTCGGCGCAATATAAACACATGAGAACAATCTATTAACAAAATTAACCTAGGGCATTCTGATATTGAAAAAGAAGCTACCAGCAATGCAGTTTAGGTCAAAACTAGTTTGCATTTTTTGGTTACGGCAAATGGTGATATAAGGTCTCAAATATATACTTCAACAGCTTTACCATCAACTCTTTGAGTAAAAGACGCCTGAAAACATTTGCCAATGCACACACATTCGGGTGGCGATGATGGCAAAAAAAACGCGTTACCAAGTCACGAAGACTCGAGGTGTTTACCCACTATCTGTGCCAAGGATGGGCTTAAAAGTAATTAGTTATTTTAAAGCCATTCGCGTCCCACTATTTATTGCCATTTCAATTTAATTATGACTATCATTATCATCTATCGATGCTGTAACCTGTTTGACAGTATCGTTGGTAATATTCAGATTTCTTTGGAGTTCGCGATATTAACACGGGCAGGCCATTTTCGGAAACTGCAAAACTTAATCATAATTATTTTTCAGTTATACTGGAAACGAAAACATACGATCTGAACTAGTTAGATTCAAGACGTAGTTTTAGAACTGAACTATTCAAAAAGGTTTCTATTTATAATCTAAATTTCTTAGATTCTTAGTGGCTAAAAATGTTGGCTATATATATATATATATATATATATATATATATATATAATATACTTATACAAAACATAAAATGTATTTTTGAAAATTGACGGAAGCCGGACATGTCAATTATAAATTGATCCTTACATTGACAGTGGCTGGCTATGAAATCGATATATTGTAAACACGCTAGGTGATCGCGATGATGCAAAATCTATAACTGGTTTGAAAATAAGCATCGTTTATAAATCATAAGTTTCGTAACGTGTTCTAGAATTAACAATATTTTTAATAGATTTTCTATGATTACCTTTGAGGTATAAAGTCCAAAGTATTTTTTTTGTATAGGCCAAAAACACCTATAACGGCAAAACTGTTAAATGTCGCGCATGTACCATTGGATCGGAACCCGACTTTCACAGAAGCAAATTTCTGGCAAGAAACTCAGCGGGCTCGTATTTTTACTTTAAGGGGTTATACAACTGACCTTTCTTTTTTAACTGATATATAAAAAAATATTTGTAAAGACATTAGAATGGTTACTTTTGCTTACTTTAGTTAAGTCATCTATAATCGTTTGTGTCGTCTACCTTTGTTCATTTTTAATGGCGAACCTCTTGGTCGTTTTGTCATTGCGTTTTGACGCGTTTCGTGGATTCCCTACAGAAGCTAATCCACGGGTTTTATAATTTATACTGCAAACAGTAGGACTTCACCTAGACCATTCTAGAAGAGAATTCTTAAATCGAATTAACAATACTAGAACAATGGGAATTAATAAAAAATTGAATTAGTCGCTTCTATTATGATGACGTTTAAATAAATTAGCCTATGCTGTCCTAGGGTTAAGCATTTAATTTTTTTCCAAGACCTCAATTAAACGCATTTCGAAGCACCTATACGAGAGTTTTAGGAGGAACCAACCACGTGGGCTTACTGAAGTTGATGTTACTTCACCAATACTTTCCCGTAGTGCAGACGTAGAGTTTCTTTAGGGGCATCGCAGAAAAGAAGTTTTTTTCTTTAGGGCAATTTTAACAATATGGTCTTAAGTTGGTTACAGATATGTTAAATGTAATCAAAACTAATATATTAACGTGAAGGCGTTACTTGTAACAGTCCTTATCATTCTATCCTAATACGAGGGCATCAAGACGCACCCTTCAATTCCAGAAAACCCACGATAATCAATAAAATTTTTATCAAAATTATCAATAAGATTATCTTCACTCACATCGTGTGTTTTACGTGAATCATAATTATTTATCACCACATATATGATAATACATCCATTGACATTAACTAGGTGTACATTTGACACATTACAAAGGACGTGCCAGTGATGTCACGGTACACATGAGTCAGAAAAAAAATATTTCGAAAAATAAAAGAAAAACCACGTACATGCAACCGCCGACCTACTCGCGCTAATCAAAGTTAAACAAGAAAAAAATATGTGGATAAACAATAGACGAAAAAGGCAAACATTACTAAACTTACCTCGAAGCGAGGATATCCTACTCGCAAACAGAAACCGATAACCTTATTTGAACTCCGCCGTCACTGTACTGAAAAAAAAAATTAGTTCGAGCGAGCGGTTTCAAGATTACGACAAGACGTCCGCACGCGGCGGCGTCTGGTACGCAACTGAGTGGTTAGGCGGCGCCTGCGCCGTTTGAGATACGCCTTCACTCACACATGGAGGGGCGCGGACACACACACGTGGGGCACGAATAAAACCTTCATGAAAAATGCAATGCTTTCGGCGAAATACGGTGCGCCGATGGAATAGGACGATTTTTCACTATAATTCTTTTTTGTCATATGTTTCAGTTTTGAGATATGACTAGGTATCGTTTATAAAGTTACTGTATGCTAATATAATACTGTATGATAAAATTGAAATTTATTAAGTATTCATAAGGTTTAAATTTATACGATTTAGATAAACTGAAAATATTTTTTAGGTGTCCTATTTATCGTGATCTGCAAAGAATCGTCAATTTTTAATAGACCAATGCATCCATATTGACTGAACTAAAGATATCTCCCGCCACCATCTGCATTTTAAGGATCTGCGAATTTTTGGCCACTTAGCCAGGGAAACGGACGACAATCTTGAAGAGATATTCGTCACTGGCAAGGTGGAAGGAAATGGACGGAGAGGTTGTCGCTCTACGAATTGGTCCGATCAGATACGATTCGCGATAGACACCACAGCGAAAGAGGCGATATATACGGTCTATACGGCTAAGAACCGAGATGGTTGGCAGAACATAATACGCGATTGCATTGCTCCCTCAACAATAGGGAGATCAAAGGACGAGGCACTAGTTAGATTTACATATCCTTACCATATAGAAATAAAGAAAGAAAAAATAGTTTATATTTTGCTCACACAATTAAACATAAAAAAAATTACAAATGTCTATCGACATGACAAAAAATATAAATGAAGAGAAATAACATGGAGGATGTGCCATTAGCTCTATTTGCCTACAGGAATGTATCTTGTAGTATAAACTGGTTTCGTTTCAGTAAAATTTGGATCTTTACAATATTAAAGTGTTGCGAGGATATCATTTGATAGCTCATTCTAGGATTAATGTGTGTTCACATGCAAGAATAGTTACGGTTGGTTGCACCCTAATCTGTTGCATAAATAATACAAAGTTACGGAAAATAGTCATAGCGCAGTAGACATGTACCTACATACATATATATTTATCACTATATAGTTATATTTACAATGCAACATACGTAATATATGTACACGTATACAAGGTACTGCCTCGTTGATTTAGGTGTATAATGCGTCTTCTTCTGCAAGACTGTGATGTCCCAGAAGGAGGAGGTCGAGCGGGATCGGGAACGGGGCCGATCCTGCTCGACGAGGGCGACGACACCGGGGTGGAGGCCCACAGACCGTCCACACCCCCCAGCCCAATAGCCCGGGGCTTAAGAATACGGGCTAACTCGTGTCCCCCGCCGTAATACCGGTGCAGGGGACCCCCCTCTGTACCAACATCAGCTGGGGGGCCTTAGGAGTCGCAGACGCAAGGGACGGGGGGCCTGAGCGACCTTCACGAGCAACGCCGAGAAGGACTGTAGCGTTGTGTGGCCCACGTCGCCGTGAGTAACGTCTCGGTGCGGGGAGAGCGTGTATAAAGTCTCCCCCCGATAGCGGGCTCTTCGGAGCGCGGCATAAGAAGGTCACCAGTGCTTTCCATACGGAAATCCAGGAGCCCCTCCAAAGTGCTAATGTCGGCCACCCTGGGGTTTTTAGTCGCTAGGAATACGACACGCCCCCCGAGCTTCCCCCGAGGCTCGCGGAAGTCCTATGCAGGATTTTCCCCAGGAAAAAAGGTGTATACTGCGTATAGCGATCATGAGGTCCGTTTTTCCAATCCTAGGTCCAATAGTGCTATTTATCAGTTGAAAAATTCCCCATATTTGCCCAGAGTCTGATTATAACAACGAGATTTTACATCGTCGGCGAAAAGTGAGTGCACACAGTACACCTCTGCCATCCCCGTTTAGGGAATATCGGTGTGACAGTATTAATTCTTATTTATCTATACAAGTTTATTCATTAAAATAATAAAAAAACACCGAAGTTTTCATAAATACAGAGATTTGGTATAAGAAAACCCTGCTATCGATTTCTAGTAAACCAATTTTGTATTAAAAAACTAAAAAATAAAAAGAAATAAACATTTCGAAAGAATTGATCATCACAGGTTCTCAATTGATCATCAACCGAAAGACGTTCACTGCAGAACAAAGGCTTCCCCAGAGATAATCACAAAAACTGGCTTTATACTGGAACTACCCGCGAATTGCACCATGTCATCGGTTCATTTTATAGGAGCCCGCCTTCTCCATGTCCTCCGGTAAGTGGTCGCTACTGGAGAACCTTTCTGCCCCAACGACTGTCAGTTCTGCGAGCAATGCGCCCCTACGTGATCTCTCTGTGATACCTTCAAGACCTTTACTAGATCCCTCCGTGCTCTCTACGTGATCCGGTTTATAGTCGCCACTCGAGGACTTTGTACCCCAACGGCCGTCAGTTCTGCAAGCGATGTGACCCTACGTGATCTCTCCGTGATACCTTCATGACTTCTACGTAATCGGGTCCATGGTCGCACTCCAGAACTTTCTACCCCAACGGTCGTCAGTTCTGCGAGCGAACTACCCCTACGTGATCCTTCCATGATCTCTACTAGATACCTCCTTGATCTCTACGTGATGGATCGGTCCGTGTTTGCCACTTAAGGACCTTTTTCTGCCTTTCTGCCTGCCGGTCGGCTGTAATTTGTACAAGCAATGCACCACTCATTGCCACTTAAGTTTGGCGTTTTCAGGAGCTGTATCAGTGAATTGGGTTCTCACCAGACAGTAATAATAATTAAACAAGTTGTTAATTTGGTAACATTGTGTTATGACACTACCGGTAGCGTCATTCCACGTACACTGAGCTAATGTGTCTGTTTATTCGTTCGTCACCTGCGCAAATATCCGATATATGGACGTGCCAGTTTAGAATACTTATAGCTCTATAAAAATGGAGTGCTGGTTATTATAATACCGTAGCATAAAACTCTCTAATTTATTAGCCTTTTTTTATTGTTACCAATATCAAATCTCTTTCGGCTGCCATGGTAACTAAAATTTGCAATCAATTTCGCAAAAGCATTTTTTATACATTGTTGGCTACTAGTTGCGAATTCAGCCTATACTGTCCCACTTTAAGGCGTTCTCCCAAAAATACAGGTGGAAAAAATACTTCATACTCCACCACGCGGAGCCAGCACGGTGCGGTGCAAGTTTACGGCCACCCGCTGGTGGAATTTATCAAGCCGGCCATAAGACTTCCAACAAGTCTAGTGTGTGGTAACCGTGGCTAACGGCTCAATTTAATTTCCGTAGCACGGAGACGTTTCAAAATGAAAACTTCACAAACAGTCACCCATCTTAATCGAAGTCGAATGCTATGATGTTTTCCTTTAATATAACGCAAAATTTAACAAAACGTAACTAATACATACCTTAACAAATAGTCTGTCTATCAGTCGTATTTGAATACATACCCATTTATAATTGTGTGAAGGTAAATGTCACCGAAGATGTACTAAAACCGTCCTTTTATAGAATTCCTAGGATTTACATATATATCCTGAATAGCATTCGTAAATGTATTAAATTCACAATAGCATCTTGGGGACGCAGACCACAGTTCCGGAAAAAGTTAGGTTACACTAGAACAAGTAATAGAAATGAACTGAAAGTTTCCTAAAACCATAATAGAGTTAATATATAGAGTATAGTTTAAGTTAAATTCCTGATCAGCTCGATAACCCATAGCTTACATACGGGGCGGGCTAACAAGTGACCCGCGCTCTATCATCTAGCAGACACTACTTTTATTTGGAAAAGCTCTTCAGGGTATACACCCCAGAATGATTAGTATTATTGACACTACCGGGAGGTCTCGGGATCTACGCCACTTTGTTGCTCCAAGAAGCCCTCTTCGGAGGGATGTAACAATTATCAAACTATATGACTACAATACCACGAGGAGGCTTGGCATTTTTGCTAGGGTATTACGCAAAGGGTGGGCGAAGCGTCCAGTACGTGAGGCATGTGTTTCTTAACCGTCGATAAAGTTATACTAAGAACTCTGTACCCTTTGCGATTTCGTAGCACGATGTCAACTATCGTCCTTAACTTCTTAAGGGATCTGGCGTGACGGTATAGACAGAAAGAGGTTGCCAAAGACTTGTTATAATCAACTTAATGATTGTTACACACTGTTGTCTACCTACAAACGGTGAATTTTAGCTTCGGCATACAGGCAGCCGGCAGCAGAGGAAGACAACTCGGCCAGCACCACTAAAGAGGCGAGGAGTCCTTGCTCTTTGCTACCACGAATGCGCAAGATGAAATATTAAAATCATAGTTTGACAGATGTATCGGTGTAAAGATGAGAAAGGGCATGCTCCGTTGGTTCGGGCATATAGAAAGAATGCCAGAGGAAAGAATGACAAAACAGATATACAATGTGAAAGTGGAAGGATGCAGGTACCGGGGAAGACCTAGACTATCTTACCACGACCAAATAAACCGAGTCTTATCTGATGGAAAAGTCAAGAGTCTCCGTAACCGGCGAGCGTGTATGAGACGAACTATGAGAGTCGAGGAAGCCAGAGAGGTATGTAAGGAAAGAACCTGTTGGAACTCTGTACTCTCTGCCTACCCCCCAAGGGATCTGGCGTGAGGTTATAGATAGATAGATAGACAGATGTATTTTTCACGAAGGACGGGTAGTGACAGTTCCAATTGCCAAACGAAATTATACTTTATTAAATGGCAATAAGAGGCTTGACCCGTTTCTATACTTATGGTTTTATGCCTTAACACCATTGAATTCAATATTAGTTTCGTTTGGCAATTAGAACTGTCACTACCCATCCTGTGTGAAAAATACTATAATGGACGGTTGCGTGCACTGATCGCAGAATCGTGGTTTTGGAAACAAAAGACTAAGGCCCTCCTTCGCCCTCTTAAAGGACACTGTCAAAAATAGTCGTTTTAAAGCTGCCAGTAAATACCGGACTGTTAAGCCTCTGTGTAACAGAAACGACGCTCTACGAAGTCGAATGTAGCCGATTATCTTCCTCTTTAGCCCGATGTGCAAAACTTAAGCCCCGTACTGTAAGATAGATTTCAATGCATCATTTATATCATATAATTATAATAAGGGCCTCTTTGAGCACCCTCGAGTAAAGTGCTGGTTAGTAACTTCTCGATTTGCGTTACTCGGCAATAAAACTGGTTAGTTTAACCGTCGGATAGGGCTACTCGGAGATGGTGAGATTCGTAGATAGACTTACTTGCAACTTTAGTTGTAGATTAGTCTACTTCAGACTTTACTCGAGAGTGGCGAAAGAGGCCCTTATTGTAAAAAAATATTATCAAAGTTCCCAAACTAAAAATGATACTGTGTACTGAGTTCTTAGATTTACGCGAATATTACTCCCAAATATATTTATTTCAAATGATACTGTGTTTAATACGGTATTGAAAGTTACAAAGTGAATGCATTTATTTTTAGTAAAAATGTGATTTAACATAAACGACTTCTAGGAAATATGCAAATTACCTGAATTATACACATTTTAGGTAACGTATACATACATATATAAGAATGTTCTGTAGGGTTACCAGGTCGATCGATTGTCAGTTAAGTTAAACTATGCAAATTAACTGCATAATGGCGTCCTGTCTTGTATCTTTAATCAGCCAGAATTATGCAGTTTGTTTTTCGACTTTTGTAATTAAATTATTTGTATTTCAACGAAACAAGTCAAAGGTTCAAATTCCAGCTCGCACCACTGGGTTTTCGAAGCTTTAGTTAGACACTTGTGATTGTAAACGAAAATTCCTACCTTAAATGTTTTTGAACGACAAGCGTGGGGAGGACAAAGGTGTATATTGTACGCGCACGTTTCGCAGAATGTTTTGGCCACATTGTCACATGAGCAGAGCCCTTCTTGAGATTCTCTCGGACATGAAGGTTTTCCCACAATATGTTTTTCCGTTAGTAATTTATAATCGGATAAAGGTAGATTATGAAACCCAGAGAAGTGAATTTGAACCCTGAACCTTTCGCTTACAAAAGAACCTTAAAACAAACTACCACAAGTATTTAATAATATGTACATACCACATACGCCGTCACCCGTCGCCGCCGCGCTTTTAATAAAACAAAGCTGATTTGCGCTTATCGGCAGCTTTTATATCAAGTGCCTTATCAACCCTTCTGTATTCAGCGATCAATACTTTTATCTTAAATCTATTCTGAATATTTCGTGCGTATAATGTTGGGTGTTTGATTGTCTCGTAAAATAAATAATGTATTAAAAAGCAGCATATACTAATCCAAAAAACACCGACACGCCACTTTTCACCGGACCGGCACTGGATTTTTTTCTATAGAAAAATTACATTTTCTCCAAGCTACTTCAAAATCAAGACCTTAAGATCGCTACGCGTATTATACGACACTTAGACCAACGATACAGTATATACTAATACAGCGTTGGATTAGAGCCTTCTCTCATAAATCAAACGAAACGACTTCTAAATAGCCTCACCCGAAATCCGAACCCGCCTCCGGTGGGACGGATGAATCACACATACAAACCGTCTAAACTTTTTTGAACTTTACTTCCAATTACCTTTTCAAATTCCTCCATGGACCTTTGGACTTCCGATACATATCGATTTCCAAAACATTTCTTTTTTCTTTAAAATTAACATAGCCGTTAAGTCAAACGTAAATATTTATAGTTTCCTCTGAGCCCGCACTGATTCTACACAATTGTCGTATAATTTGTCCCTGTTCCTGTGATAATTGATGGACGTTGGCATAATGACAGTAGCATACCATTACCTTGTTTAAAAACGTCCATTCGGAAAATAATATTATGGAGCTGTCATTTACATTATCTATCTATCTATAACCTCACGCCAGATCCCTTGCGGGGTAGGCAGAGAGTACAGAGTTCCAACAGGTTCTTTCCTTACATACCTCTCTGGCTTCCTCGACTCTCATAGTTCGTCTCATACACGCTCGCTGGTTACGGAGACTCTTGACTTATGATTATGATTGTTAGGTATATTAGGTGAATTATTTGTCTGTGTAACCCTACGTAGCACTGAAGATGAATTACGTATCTAGATGGGCCATCCAGCGCATAATCTGTATAAAATGTATATACCCATATAACAATATAAGCCCTGTTAAGAAACTGTCCCACCGTTGGGCACGGGCCTCCTCTCAGCCTGAGAGGGTTAAGGATATAGGCCACCACGCTGGCCCAGTGCGGGCTGGCGAACTTCACACACCTTCGAGAAATTCTCAGGCATGCAGGTTTCCTCACGATGTTTTCCTTCACCAATAAAGCAAGTGATAGTTAATTTTTAATACGCACATGCTTTCGAAATGACAGCGGTACGTGATGGTAATTTTGCAGTTCAACGGTCTAACCACTAGGCTAGCACTGCTGTATCTACCCATAGGAAAGATAAATTGTAGCACGCACGAACTCCTTACATGCAAGCGCACATACATTGACAGCTTGCGGACAAATTTATTAAAATTGAACACTGCGAACACGCACATAGTGCGTAACTGATGCCGCTTTGGTGCCACTTTTGTTAGCAATGCTCAGTCTAGACCGGGGATGTCAAACATGCGGCCAACTAAACATTTTCCTGCAGCCCGAATCCATTTTGAAAACAGCCAGATAATGCGGCCCCCGGGATTGTTAAAAACCGTTTTGGAAATTCGATGAAAATACATGTTCTATAAGAGTACTTTTTTTCGTTAAGATTTTCAGTTGTTTGTCTTGTTTAAGATTAGGTTTTGCGGCCCTCCTAGTCTACGGTCTTCATGCTTTTGGCCCACCAGTGACTTTGAGTTTGACATGGCTGGTCTAGACAATTTTTGTCTAAGGCCGAAGCATTGTAAGCACTTTCCAAAAAAATGTATGGTTAGTCGTACGTCGTAACGCGCGTAGAAACAGCGCCCGTGCGAACGAGGGCTAAGGATCGTAAAACAAGGTAATTCGGAATTGGGGTATAGGACACTTGTTTTTTTAATGATTTTGTTTAGTGTATAATTATTATTCCTTTAGTACCCAGCTATATAACACTATAGACAGCAGGAGTGGCGAATTTTACTGAAAAAATTATTTATAAAATAATGTATATAACATACCTCAGACTGCAATGAAGCCTGCAACTCTTCTACAAGCTTCTTTAGGGATGCAATCTGAAACAAACAATAACAAAAAAATTAAAAAAAATCCGACTGCATAAAAAATTATTAACAAAAATATATAGAATATAGACCGTGTCTTATCTAAAAGACAAGTCAAGAGTCTCCGTAACCGGCGAGCGTGTATGAGACGCCTGAAGCAAATAACCTGTTGGAACTCTGTACCCTCTGCATACCCCGCAAGGTATCTGGCGTGATGATATAGATAGATAGAGATGCATGGTGGGATGCGGAGTTGCAAAGCTCCGTAGAAAGTAAGAAAAAAGCGTGGCAGGACTATGTATCTTCTTTGAACCTGAATGCCAGTATGACAGAGATGAGGAAAGAAATATACCGGCAATGCAAGAATGCCACTAAAACTTTAGTGAAAGAAAAGCGTGAAAGAGCCAGTATGATTGAGGAGGAGAGGCTGGCGAAGAACTTCGAGAACAACACCAAACTCTTTTGGAGCAAGGTGAGAAAGGCTCGAGGTGATTCGTCAGGCTCCAGAATGGAAAGGATAAAATCTAAAGATGGTGACATTCTTGCAGACACACAAGCTGTGCTAAACCGGTGGAGTGAATATTTTGGAGAAATGTATGGAGATGACCCGGATGCTGATGCCGCAGACGTGCCCAAAGGCGAGATTGCGGCACCAGAATCAACGGAGGACATCACTATGGAAGAAGTTGAATGGGCGATAGGAAGTATGAAAAACGGTAAAGCTGCGGGAGTAGACATGATATCTGCCGAGATGATCAAATATGGTGGAACTTGCGTCCGGGACGCTTTCCGGGCCCTTGCAAACCTTTGCTGGAGGACCGGTAGAGTCCCTACAGATTGGCGCCGCGCAGTCATAGTACCCTTGTATAAAGGCAAGGGTTCACAATATGACTGCGCCAATTACAGAGCCATCAGTTTGATCAGCTTGGCAGCCAAGGTGTACGGTAAAATTATTGAACGGAGAATGCGCGTGAAGTCCGATGGAATGTTGTGCGAGGCACAAGGGGGTTTCAGGTCTGGAAGAGGATGTTCGGATCAAGTCTTCTCACTCCGCAACATCGTAGAGAAGCATCTGGCAGTGGGGCGGAAGGTTTTCTGCGGTTTTGTAGATCTGGAGAAGGCATTTGGCGTCCAGTCCACTTATGTGGACTGCAAGGCATGCGTACGGGTGGGTGGTAACAGGTCACCCTGGTTTGACGTTAAAATCGGCGTCAAGCAGGGTTGCGTGTTGTCCGCTAGACTGTTTATAATATGTCTGGACAAAAGTCTTCAAAGACTGAAAGCGATGAATGAAGGTGTACAAATGGGTGACTTAGGGGTAAACCATCTACTTTATGCAGATGACGCGGTTTTAATAGCGCCAACAGCCACTGATCTGCAAACACTAGTCACAGTTATGAAAGACGACTGCATGATCAATGGCTTACACTTGAATGTGAAGAAAACCAAGATTATGGTTTTTGAAAGGGAAGAAACCAGAACGAATGTAAGGATTGTGGTTGGTAACGATGTGCTGGAGCAAGTGAATGAGTTTGTATATCTTGGATGCGCCTTCAGTAAGGATGGGAAATACACCGCTGACATAGAGAGAAGAGTGAGTGCAGAGAACAGAGTGAATGGTGCGATGGGAAAGCTACTCGGGAGCCGGCACTTAAGCCATAAGGCGCAGCTGGCCATACATAACGGAGTTCTTGTCCCAACGCTGTTATATGGTAGCGAGAGCTGGGTATGTAAGAAGGAGAATGAAAGTAGGATAAATGCGGTAGAAATGCGAGCTCTGCGGAAGATGTGCGGAGTGAAGCTGACCGACCGCATTAGCAACAGCATAGTAAGACAGCGAGTAGGTATGAAAGATAGTATCGGTGTAAAGATGAGAAAGGGCATGCTCCGTTGGTTCGGTCATATAGAAAGAATGCCAGAAGAAAGAATGACAAAACTGATATACAATGTGAAAGTGGAAGGATGCAGGTACCGGGGAAGACCTAGACTATCTTACCACGACCAAATAAACCGAGTCTTATCTGATGGAAAAGTCAAGAGTCTCCGTAACCGGCGAGCGTGTATGAGACGAACTATGAGAGTCGAGGAAGCCAGAGAGGTATGTAAGGAAAGAACCTGTTGGAACTCTGTACTCTCTGCCTACCCCGCAAGGGATCTGGCGTGAGGTTATAGATAGATAGATAGATAGAGATATAATTTTGTTAAAATTATTGTGGTTTTTCTGTTTTAGGGCATTTAAGGTTACTATTTCATTTTAGATTTTTAAGTTTGTAGTTAAGTGGCGGAAACGAGGTCTGTAAGAAAAGAACCTGTTGGAACTCTATACTTTATAGTCTATGATATAGATAGATTGATGATTGTATTTAATAACTCTTATGAGACTCATACGGTTCAATCAAAACAAAAATATTTTATGCATCCTCTGTTTTTAATTCGTAAACCCCATATTTATATAATATAGCCTATTTCTCTCCCATAATAAAGACAAATCCAATGACACCTTTGTTTTCTTAACCGATAAAACTAAAGGTCTTCTCTTTTACTTCTTTAAGATCATCTGTAGCTGTAGCACATCTGACGAATCTTTTTGAAATACTTCCAATTCACGTCGCGGCAACGCCACCTCTTATATCAAAATCACAGAAATCAAAAATAAGGTTAATACTTAAAATCCAAAATATATATATACTTTTTTTGTTTATCCATTCGTTATATACATTTCTATTTTTACCAAATGCAGTTCAACAAATGCCATTTCTGACCTGAAACGTACACAGGAAAAGCGTCATAAAAGGTACATAGGTACCCTGCGCGAGCGCATTTTACATAAAAACATTCAACGCAAACAACCACTTACGATTCCAATACATTCACTCTGTCCTATTGGCGGGCCGCATGTAAATCGTTCCGAATTTGAATTTCAAAACACCAGAACGCGATTGGTCGATCCACTTTATTTTTTCAAGACGATCGCTGTCGATGACGAGCGATTATTCAATTGTTTCTTTTTTTATTCTAAGACAATAAAGTTTTTATTGTCTTTAGCTGTTGTTTGTTTGGGTTTAGCGAAACTCTATGGTTAAACTAGGTTTTAAAAAGCATTGATTTTTCAAACCTCCAAAGTTTCATAAGCTCGGGGTCCAGGGTTGGGAAGCCGGCTGGTGCCTCAGTTTTTTCAACGACGCTAAATTCCAGTTATTTATTTGCATAGGTCGAAGCGGCAGTACGAACGTCAAAATTTGTCATTTTTTATATCTACCACCGGACAGGAACGCCATCTCCACTGAGTAGATTCGGCGAACACTCAGCGGACTAGTCTTTTAAGTTTAGTGGTTTTATTCGATTGGCTAAAAATCGAAAATCAGTTTTCTACTAATCAAGTATAATTATGTATTATATGAGCAAACGTTCTTTCCTATTAAAATTATAATAACGCTAGCTTGCACAAATTAAAATTAATATATTTTACCTAAACCTTCCTAAGCAGTGATAGCCTGGTGGTTAGACCGTTGGACTGCAAAGTCAGAGGTCTCGGGTTCAAACCCAGGTACGCACCTCTGTCTTTTCGAAAGCATGTGCGTATTAAAAATTAACTATCACTTGCTTTAACGGTGAAGGAAAACATCGTGAGGAAACCTGCATACCTAAGAGTTTCTCGAAGGTGTGTGAAGTTCGCCAACTCGCACTGGGCCAGCGTGGTGGACTATGGCCTAACCCTCTCAGTTCGAGAGGAGGCCCGTGCCCAACGGTGGGACAGTTTCTTAACAGGGCTATTATTATTATTATTATTATAAACCTTCCTCGCGAATCGGTCTATCTATTAGTGAAAACCAAATGGAAACTCGGGCAGTAGTTCTTAAGATTAGCGCATGCGTACATAGAAACCAGTGCTTAACAAATGGATTGCTAATTTGGAACCGGAAAGAGACAGAGTCATACGTACAGTACAAGTTAAATAAAAGCTTTTAAAGACGATCTACATTTTATATCTCTTTCTATCTATATCATCACGCCAGATCCCTTGCGAGGTAGGCAGAAAGTACAAAGTTCCAACAGGGTCTTTCCTAACAAACCCCTATGGCTTCCTCCACTCTCATAGTTCGTCTCATACACGCTCGGCGGTTACGGAGACTTTGACTTGGCCTTCAGATAAGACTCGGTCTATTTGATCATGGTAAGATAGTCTAGGTCTTCCCCGGTACCTACATCTTTCCACTTTCGCATTGTATATGTGTACATCGTGTTGTACATTTTGTATAATAGTATAAATATACGAGTAGATGAGTTGGTTAATTAGGAACTGATATTGGTTGGTTTCACTTATCTCGCCACACGCCACCCCACACGAGCCATATGTCAAACCCTGGACCTAGTGAAGAAGGCGAGCCATTTTACCAACTAGACTGTCACTGTTAGCCCAATTGTATGATGTAAGCAAAGACTAGTGATGTGCCCGTAAAGTTATTCATGATTCGAACCATTCATATGGAAACTGTGACGCACGTCCGAAACGGGACTTGTCTATGCTACTTATCTATACAGCAGGATTTTGAATTATGCGATAGTCAATTCTATCTATCTATATAAATACGCCAGATCCCTTGCAGGCATGGCATTAAGTACAGAGTCCCAACAGGTTCTATCCTTACAAAACTCCGTCGCTTCCTCAATTCTCATAGTTCATCTCATACACGTCAATGAAACACAAATATGTAAATCAAGGCCTCTAAAACTGAAACTCAAATTGTTTATTTTGCATTAACCTTATTTAAAAATGGTCATAATAAAAACATTTTAACACACTTATCTACCACCGGATCGTAAAGCGGCCTCCCGTGTGTATGTGTGTGTGTGTGAATGATCTACGCTGTTGGCCGCGGGACCTTTACAGCTTCACCGAACAAGAGGGCGAGCGTGCCACCACTACGCTCGAGCCAGAAGGGCAAGGGGGCAACTAGCTCATGGGCGCCTCAAGCACGGCCTCGGTTTGGGCAGTCGCTATGGGGGAGGGCATATACTAGGGGTCTCGCCGTGGTGCTCTGCACCGGCCGGCGGGCAAGGGATTCTTCGTCCTCGCCGGCGAGGTCGGTGTCTGATCCTGTGTGCGGTATCTGTATCCGAAAGGGCATCGGGAGGGTCGGTGAGAACATGCCGCGGACGGCGGTAGCGGCTAATAGGAGGGGAGCTAGGTTCGTAGACGGCAGCGACTACGATTAGCGGATTTCTATGATGGGACGCGTTTGCGAAATATCGGGTTGTCGCATTTTTAATAAAGGCGCGAATAGGTTCGAGACTGAGATCGGAATGGAGATCTACTAACCGTATGAACCACGGTGCTCCGACGGCTTTGCGGAGGAAACGGGATTGAATCGTTTGGAGTCTATCGATGTGAGAGCGGGCGGCGTGCCCGAACACCTCACAAGCGTACGTCATGATGGGCCGTATACAAGTTTTGTAAAATGTCACCTTATTCTTAAGGGACATTTTACTCCCCTTGCAGATCATCGGGTAAAGACGACCGAGCACAAAGGCTGCTCGGTTACGGACTCGCTTGATGTGCGGTCCGAAGGTCATGGTATTGTTTAGGGTGACCTCTAGATATTTGACCTGTTTGACCCAGGAAATAGGTAGGTCGAACATGGTCACTTGACCGAGATTACTTCTGGGGTGCGGCAGGGAGGGGCGCGAGGAGGCACCTCTGAAGAAGAACACCGCAGCGCTCTTGTCCGGGTTTACCTCAATACGCCATTTCCTGAACCAATCCCTAGGGTATTGGCGGCTGCCTGAAGGTTTCTGGTAATGAAACCCTTATTCCTATGTAAGGCATATAGAGCGGTATCATCCGCGAATAGGGCTAGATGCACCATACTCGAACGAGGAATATCGTTCGTGTAAAAGCTTAATAGGAGGGGGGAGAGAGCTGAGCCTTGTGGGACACCAGCTTGGATGGAGTGGGGGGTAGAGCGCGTCATTTCGACGCGATACAGATAGGCGCGATTCGACAGGAAGTCTCATAAGACGCGGCCTCCCCTGAGAAGATCCGGCGTGGAACTCAGCGGGCTTGTCTTTTTTCTCTAATTCTCCATTAATTATTTTTTTCATCATTTTCTGTATAGATATATAGGTAGATTTTTATATTATACAAAATCATTTATGCGATCCAACTACAGTATGATGCCTTACGACTGAGGTACGAGGCATGCCTTTTAAGTTTTGTCGTTTGAAGATAAAAACACAACTAGAACCTTATTTTGATCCAAGTCACCTAATTCGTATCCAATGATCACCCTGCGGTAAATCACCCAGATGGTCACCGATCCTTTGTTTCATGGCATCTTACGAGGCATGCCTTTTAAGTTTTGTCGTTTGAAGAAAAAAACACAACTAGAACCTTATAGTACTTTTTATTGTTTTTCAAAGTATTCACCACGTAGCTTAAAACACTTTTCCATTCGCTCAAACCAGTTATTATAACATTTATTCCACTCTAAAGTGGGGGCGTTCAAAGTGGCTGACTTGAAAGCGTCGACTGCTTCTTCACCGGACTGGAACCTTTGACCACGAAGACTTTTCTTAATTTTAGGAAATGTAAAAAAATCGTTAGGGCTTAGGTCAGGACTGTATGGAGGATGGTCAAGAATTTCTTCTTTTTCCTGCTTCAAATACTCAATCGTTTGACGAGCGCTGTGAGCTTGCGTTGTCGTGGTGCAGGATGATGCGTCGCTTTGAGTTAGATTTTCGAAGTTCGGCGATGACTTGTGGTAAACAAACTGTGGTATACCACTCTGCGTTAACCGTTCTACGATCTTCAAGTGCAATAGTCGCCACATGGCCAGTTTTTCCAACGAACGTGGCCACCATCTTCTTTGAAGTGCTTCGAGAACGAACAACTTTAGTCGGCTTTGGCTCGTCTTGAAAGACCCAGATTGTAGATTGTTGTTTGGAATTAGGATTTGTTCTTTTTGTTCTTTTAAAAAAACGTAGCCCCACACTAGGATTTATTCCTGTGTCGTGGGTGCGTTTACAAACATGAAAATTCACAAACAAATACCCAGACCGGAACAAATAATTGTGGATCACACAAAGATTTGTCCCGTGCGGGAATCGAACCCGCGACTATTCGACACAGTGGGCGGAGCAGCTTAAGCTCTTAACCATTGCGCTAAATCGTCCGTCGTTGCGCTAAATCGTCCGTCGTATCGGATCGTAGGCATAGATTCAAGATTCGTCACCACTGATGATGTCGTAGACGTGATTTTACTCTCCTCGGTTGAACCTTTGCAGAGTTCTCTTACACCATCTGACGCGGGCCGCCGTGTGATCGTCGGAAAGCAGATGCTGTATCCAACGGCGAACTAGCTTTCTCACACCAAGCGCTTCATGCAAGATCTTCTGAATAGTTGTCCCTGAGATGCCTAATAGAGCCTCTATCTCTCGATACATCACATGACGATCTTCGAGAATTAGTTGTCTCACAGCAATGATGTTATCTTCAGTGAAGGCGGATTTTGGGCGTCCTTCGCGAGATTTATCACTAACACTAGTATGTCCACCCTGGAATTCTAAATACCAGCGTTCGACAGTCCGCAGACATGGGGCTTCATCACTGAACACAGATATTAGCTCTTCAAAACACTGAAGCCGTGTCAGGCCTCTTCTAAAGTTGTAGAAAATTATTGCACGATCATTTTCCTTAGAAAGATTCATTTTCGTACGTAACCTGACAGATTCCAATCGACGCTGTGACTAAACAATAGCATTAATCCTAATACTTTCAACTGTTTTGAGATTCAAAATTTAAACACATTTGAATATAGAACAGTTCCAAATTCAAAATTGCCGGGAAATATGGAAACGACAGAACTTAAAAGGCATGCCTCGTATAAGACGAATAATAATATATATGTTATAAGGGAAAGCTAGAGGATTCTTGGTGGACAAGCAGCACCCGTTCACGAGTATGACTACTTGAGCAGCCATCACCTCCCTGGACCATATTAAAGAGAAGAAAGTGACCCGCACCAAATAGCCAGTGCAAGCAGACTTTTTAGTGAGCATGACCAATCCCAGACCCCAGAGTGCAGTCAGAAAAAGTTCACAAAAGAAGCAGTACTACGAGCTCGTTTGGCACGACACGCAACGCTTTGACATTTTTGTTTACAGTAAAGCCGTGCTTTATGACCAATAATCGTCAATAGAATAAATAGACACTCCTTTAAAACAAAAGCTGTTGTGTATACACTGTCAATTGTGGGGTATGGGAGTCAAGACACATTACACTGGGTAGGTAGGGCTAAAAATGAGAATACATGACTATGATAAATAAAACTTAGCAACGACTACAAATATTTATTTTCTGAAGTCAGTTTTCTTTTTAAAGTTATTTATTTTACAATTTTAAGTGATGAATAAATTAATTTTTAATAGATATATTCCTATAATCTATTATTCTGCTTAGTTTTACAGCCCCATTTGCTGTTTGTTATTGAAGAGTAATCTTCCGTAAAATGCACAAAAATATACATTTAAAACGAAACCTTCATCCAAATTAAATCAGTCGTTTTTGAGAAAATCACGAACATAAAACATACATACGGACCGAATAGAAAACCTTCTTATTTTAAAGTCTATTAAAAATTAACACCGTTACGCTATAGTTCCCAAGTGGGGGTGGCTGCAGTTTACTTTATACCCGCTATTCGCCAACGATGTTCGGGCCTATTTAATAGAGAGCGGGCCTATTGCCATTTTGACGGACACGGTTCCAGACTTCGAGCTAACACTGGAAACTTTTCTGTCGAAAACTTACTTTTTGAACGACCTAGGACTCGCACTCGTGATCGATACGTACCTTTTTTAGTCCCCCTATGTTTCTACAAGCTTTTTATTTAACTTTCTCTGTTCATATTTGTCCGTGTGTCTTTACGGCTCAAATTTTGTGTTCCATTTTTCAAGCAGTTGCGATTGAGCTGAAATTTGGCATACTGGCATTTGGCATACTGGCATTTGGAATCTATAAAATCTGTTCCCAGAAGGAGATTTAATTTAAATACGTTACGACGAAAAGCGACAAATGGGACAGGTAAAATTACTGAAAACAATATGGCATTAACAAAGGAATCACATTAAACGCATGGTGTCTACATGAATATTTTATAGAGAAAACGGTTCTCATGAAATCCGGGGTTATCTTTTATTTTTAAGCATAGAAGTATCTGTCTTCTCCGAACATATTACTGAAGAGTAACTATGGAGTTTGTGGTGTTTATTCTTCTTTAATTTATAGCTTTATACTAATTTTAAGTGTATTTTGCCAATATCCATTGAGATGAGTATAAACCAATGCGTCCTATCTGTTATGACTTACGGGGCCGAGACGTGGCCACTCACAGTGGGACTAGTCCACAAATTGCAAGTCGCACAGCGGGCTATGAAGCGAGCTATGCTCGGCGTCTCTTTGAAGGATAAAATTCGTAACGAGGTAATCCGACAAAGAATCAAAGTTACCGACACATGACATGACATGCTATAACATTTGTTCAATTACAACTATGCCTAAATTCGGTAATCTACTAAATTAGTAAAGCGATGGATACTTTACAGCCGTTTGAGAGAAATCGAAAAGAATAACAAGTTTTATCGCTTTGTTACCATCACCGTCACTCATGCACATATAAGAATACATAATGGTTAATATTCAACAACATTCCACATAATTTTTCAAAATAGCACAAGTTTTGGACATTAAAACAAATTGACGACATCAAATACAAATACAAATACAAAAATTTATTTCTTTAACTTAAAATCATATTACAAATTAGCCGTATTTAGAGACTCCTTTTAAGTATGTATGTCATCACTCTTCGACTTCCCGCCAAAAACCCTGGTGTTACTTCTCTCTATCTTTAGCCAAAAGACGTGTACTGCAAGAGTGTGAGAAGTGCACTCCATTCTCCTCTGTTCCATATGAATGAATTTCGAAAAAATTAAAGTCTTATTTTTCCAAATTATTTTAACGGTTACCTTATATTGCTTTTTTGTGTGTGTGTGAATGATCTACGCTGTTGGCCGCGGGGTCTTTACAGCTTCAACGGACAAGAGGAATATTACTCTCTGCCTACACTTCAATATGGATTGATATCATAAAAAACCGTCCCGCCTACAGTATAGATGGGACGGGATTTTTTACCGCTTGGGAAATATTCCCCTGGCGGAAGGCTAAGGTAAGCGGTAATTCCCTTACGGTGGTAAAGTGTACCGTGTATGCTCACGTATCGCCCACTATACTTAGTCCCGATGTTATCAGGGGGCGAGCCTGATGCCCTCATAATGGGCATAATACCAGGCTCCGGACTACGATAGATTTTTTTCGATAGAAAAGCACACGTGATAGCCACCCGCTCTATGCGCTACTAAATCGCTACTAAAATCCTACATAGGACTTCCGTCCCTTCACTGCATCCTTCTCGATCCCCCCGCGCTCACCAACATCGAAGCCTCGGTCTGTCGCGTCTCTCTCACGGGGCACCAGCCCATCGTGATCGCCTCCGTATACCTTTCCCCCACTAAATCCATTCCCAGGAGTGACTTTGAAGCACTCCTCAATCTGGGAAGCGCCGTCATTCTGGCGGGCGACTTCAACAGTAAGCACGTGGCCTGGAACGGTCTCACCACTTCCCCTAACGGTAGGAGCCTTGACGCCCTGGTCGACGTTCTCGACTTTGACGTCATCGCACCTATGCACCCTACCCACTATCCTAACAATCCCAACCACCGACCCGACGTCCTGGACATGGCGCTTCTGAAGGGTGTCACCCTGCGGCTGCACTCCTTGGAAGTAGTCCAGGAACTCGACTCTGACCATCGACCTGTAGTCATGAGACTCGGTTCCCCCCCTTACGCCCCTCAGCGACCCAAAAAGACGGTGGTGGATTGGCATGCGCTAAGCACGGCCTTGGCGGATGCCGACCCTCCCCCCCCTGCCTCTCAGCTCGGACTCCATCCCGTCCCCTCAGGACACCGATCAGGCCGTAGATGCCTTCACCGAGCACATCCGATCGGCTGTCAGTCGATCGTCCAAGCAAGTCGAGGCGGAAGATCTCTACCTCAACCGCTTTCGATTGCCGGACGATGTTAGGGATCTCATTCGTTCCAAGAATGCTTCTATCCGAGCGTACGACTCCTACCCCACCGAAGCCAATCGGGCCCGGATGCGCGCTTTACAACGAGAGGTAAAGCGTCGTGTCGCGGAGGTCCGGGAGGAACGGTGGGGTGACTTCCTAGAGGGCATCGCGCCATCGCATCTGGCCTACTGGCAGCTGGCGCGTAGCCTCAAGTCCGACTCCACGACTGGCATGCCCCCGCTGTCCCGCCCTTCAGGCGCACCCCCAGCCTTCGACGACGACGAAAAGGCCGAGCTTCTCGCCGACTCCCTCGAGAGCCAGTGCGCCCCCAGCTCTCAGTCCGTCGACCAGTCCCACGTCGACGCGGTCGACAGGGAAGTCGAGCGCAGGGCATCCCTCCCCCCCGTCGATTCCTTACCTCCTATCACCCAAACGGAGGTCGAAGATCTAATTATGGGTCTCAAAACTAAAAAAGCCCCCGGCTCTGACGGCATTTCGAATCGCGTTCTGAAATGCCTGCCCGCCCAACTCATCTGCCTCTTAGTGGCCATATTAAACGCCGCCATGGCGAACTGCACCTTCCCTGCTAAGTGGAAGGAGGCGGACGTCATAGGCATTCCCAAGCCCGGCAAACCTCGCAATCTCCCCGCGAGCTACTGCCCTATCAGTCTCCTCAACTCCCTGGCCAAGATATACGAGCGCCTACTTCTGGCGAGGCTCAAAGACTTCGTAACGTCCAGGGGTATCCTTATCGACGAGCAGTTTGGCTTTCGAGCCAAACACTCTTGCCTCCACCAAGTGCACCGCATCACGGAGCACATCCTCTCCGGTCTCAATAGACCCAAACCCATCTACACGGGCGCCCTCTTCCTAGATGTCGCGAAGGCATTCGACAAAGTCTGGCACAACGGCTTGATCTACAAGCTCTACCAATTGGGTGTGCCGGACAAACTCGTGCTCATCTTACGAGACTTCTTGTCGAATCGCGCCTTCCGTTATCGCGTCGAAATGACGCGCTCCACTTCCCACTCCATCAGTGCTGGAGTCCCACAGGGCTCAGTTCTCTCTCCGCTCCTGTTTAGCCTTTACACGAACGACATTCCTCGTTCGAGTAAGGCGCATCTAGCCCTATTCGCGGATGATACCGCTCTCTACGTCTCGCATAGGAATAAGGGTTTCATTACCAGACACCTTCAGGCATCCGCCAATTCCCTAGGGAATTGGTTCAGGAAGTGGCGTATTGAGGTGAACCCGGACAAGAGCGCTCCGGTGATCTTCTCCAGAGGTGCCACCCCGCGCCACTCCCTGCGCCGCCCTAGAAGTAATCTCGGCCAAGTGACCATGTTCGACCGACCCATTCCCTGGGTCAAATATCTAGGGGTCACCCTAAACAGTACCATGTCCTTCGGCCCGCACATCAAGCGGGTCCGTCACCGAGCATCATTTGTGCTCGGTCGTCTCCATTCGTTAATCTGCAAGCGGAGTAAAATGTCCATTAGAAACAAGGTGACACTTTACAAAACTTGCGTTCGACCCATCATGACTTATGCGTGTGTTGTGTTCGGGCATTCGGCCCCCTCTCACATCGATAAACTCCAAGTGGTTCAAAACCGCTTCCTCCGTAAAGCCGTAGGAGCCCCCTGGTTCGTACGGAACGTCGACCTCCACTCCGATCTAGGTCTCGAACCTATTCGCGCCTTTATTAAAAAGGTGTCAACACGTCACTTCGCGAACGCATCTACCCATGCGAATCCGTTAATCGTAGCCACCGCCGACTACGATCTCCCCCCCGACCCCTGCCGCCACCGCCGGCCGCGACACCGACCCCCCCGATGCTTTGTCATCCCTTCTTTCCGCTCAGAATACGGGCGACGACGACGACGTAGTAGTAGATCCCCTCCCATAGCCGGCGGTTGACCGGTGCACTTAGTAGTGCACCCGTCCCCCTACAGCGACTGTCCCAACCGAGGGCGCCTCGAAGAGTATGTCGCCTCTTGCCCTTCTGGCTGGCTAGAGCGTAGTGGTTGCACGCTCGCCTTTAAGTCCGGTGAAGCTGTAAAGGCCTCGCGGCCAACAGCGTACATCATTCACACACACACACACACACACACACACACAAAGCCTCGGGGGAAGCTCGCAGAGCGTGTCGGATTCCTACCGACTAAAAACCCCAGGGCGGCCCACATCAGCACTTTGGAGGGGCTCCGGGATCTCCGTATGGAATGCACCGGTGCCCCTCTTGTGCCGCGCTCTGAAGAGCCCGCCATCCGGGGGAAACTTGATAACACGCTCCCCCCGCATCGTCACGGTGCTCATCGGGGCACTATGCGCTACTTGACTAACGAGGCAAGCCAAAATAAAATGCAGGACGGACGGCTCGATCCAGTGGTTAAAAGTTTAAGCCGCTCCTCCTACTAGATCGAGTAGTCGCTGATACGATCCCGCACGGGACAGATCTTTGTGTAACCCACAAATATTCGTTTCGGTGTAGGCTTTTGTGTTTATGAATTTCATCTCTGTTAACGCACCCAAGAATAATTCCTATACGTGCTACGTTTTTGTTTAAAAATGAAATCAGTACGACACATTAAAAAAAATTATAGCTCCCCAAATGAACTGTCATTTATCCAACTAATGATGCCACACGTAAAAATGATATATCTCCAATAATTACGTTACCGTTGCCATAAAAGAAACAAAACATACCAGGTAGGCATATTTGGCGCGTAAAAAAGCCAGTACCTACCTACATCCCGCCATCCGTCAACGGACAAACAGTCCGAAGCAGATCTGCATAGAAAATGGGTCAACAGATTATAATCGCAGATTCGCGCCGGTCATTGACAAATCGAGGTTTTTTTTAGGGTTCCAGTGTAGTTTGTTGGCTATGAACTTTTTGGCTCGTGGATAGAAAAATAAATGATAGATTCAGAAGAATCAGAACAATAAATCAACGCCTTGGATTTAACTTATTAGTTATACGAGGCATGCCTTTTAAGTTCTGTCGTTTCCATATTTCCCGGCAATTTTGAATTTGGAACTGTTCTATATTCAAATGTGTTTAAATTTTGAATCTCAAAACAGTTGAAAGTATTAGGATTAATGCTATTGTTTAGTCACAGCGTCGATTGGAATCTGTCAGGCTACGTACGAAAATGAATCTTTCTAAGGAAAATGATCGTGCAATAATTTTCTACAACTTTAGAAGAGGCCTGACACGGCTTCAGTGTTTTGAAGAGCTAATATCTGTGTTCAGTGATGAAGCCCCATGTCTGCGGACTGTCGAACGCTGGTATTTAGAATTCCAAGGTGGACATACTAGTGTTAGTGACAAATCTAGCGAAGGACGCCCAAAATCCGCCTTCACTGAAGATAACATCATTGTTGTGAGACAACTAATTCTCGTAGATCGTCATGTGACGTATCGAGAGATAGAGGCTCTATTAGGCATCTCAGGGACAACCATTCAGAAGATCTTGCATGAAGCGCTTGGTGTGAGAAAGCTAGTTTGCCGTTGGATACCGCATCTGCTTTCCGACGATCACAAGGCGGCCCGCGTCAGATGGTGTAAGAAAACTCTGCAAAGGTTCAACCGAGGAGAGTCAAATCACGTCTACGACATCATCAGTGGTGACGAATCTTGGATCTATGCCTACGATCCTGATTCCAAACAACAATCTACAATCTGGGTCTTTCAAGACGAGCCAAAGCCGACTAAAGTTGTTCGTTCTCGAAGCACTTCAAAGAAGATGGTGGCCACGTTCGTTGGAAAAACCGGTCATGTTGCGACTATTGCACTTGAAGATCGTAGAACGGTTAACGCAGAGTGGTATACCACAGTTTGTTTACCACAAGTCATCGCCGAACTTCGAAAATCTAACTCAAAGCGACGCATCATCCTGCACCACGATAACGCAAGCTCACACAGCGCTTGTCAAACGATTGAGTATTTGAAGCAGGAAAAAGTAGAAATTCTTGACCATCCTCCATACAGTCCTGACCTAAGCCCTAACGATTTCTTTACATTTCCTAAAATTAAGAAAAGTCTTCGTGGTCAAAGGTTCCAGTCCGGTGAAGAAGCAGTCGACGCTTTCAAGTCAGCCATTTTGAACACCCCCACTTTAGAGTGGAATAAATGTTATAATAATTGGTTTGAGCGAATGGAAAAGTGTATTAAGCTACGTGGTGAATACTTTGAAAAACAATAAAAAGTACTATAAGGTTCTAGTTGTGTTTTTTTCTTTAAACGACAAAACCTAAAAGGCATGCCTCATATATGCTGATTTGGACAACTTTATTTGAGCTATTCTTTGCTGTCAGTAGGTAAATAACTAAATTTTTTTGGTATTTTCGCGTACATAGTTTGCCTAAAATACTCGTAGGAGCCATAATTTGTCGCAGTTGTTTTTTATATATCTTCCGAACAAAGCGGTTTCAAAAGTTAACACAAATATAATGGCAATGACCTTGTCCAAAATACAATAGGAGACTATTATATTGGGACCTAACATGACTGTCTAATGTGCTAATTCATCATTATCATTATCATCATCAGCCCGTGTCAGTCTGAGCTCGACCATCAGCTCTCCTCCAATCCCTGCCCGCTGCCTTACGAATATCGTCGCCAGGGCGCCCTACACTACTTACCTACCTACCTACACTACCTACCTTTTATTTTCACAAGAGAAATATTTTTAAGAGTAAATAGATTCTTTATGAGCAACATTTACATATATTCATTTATATCTATTTATATCATCAAGCCAGACCAAAGTAGGCAAAGGGTAGAGTTCCAACAGGTTCTTTCCTAATGGACTTATCTCACTTCCTTCACACCCATCATTACAATAAGAATATTTAAAATAACATTAGTCTTCTGAATGTCATAATAAGGTACCTACAGAACCTTAAGACATATTTACGGTTCATTTTTGGTATCTTCTCAGGCAATATCATTTCCATTGTCCAGTGATACTTGGCAATTCAAATGAATCCGGTATCGATGGCATGGATCAACGTAGTTGATAACTGGGACACAAACATATTCATATTAAAACATGTTGGGTAACTTTTTTCAGCATAACATCCTGAGCGAGCTGTTTAAAATACAGATATATCATCAAAACCAGTACCATTGAAAATATGATCAAAGATGTAGGGAAATATCGTGTCTTATCTGAAGGGCAAGTCAAGTCTCCGTAACCGGGGAGCGTGTATGAGACAAACTATGAGAGTGGAGAAAGCCAGAGAGGTCTGTAAGGAACGAACCTGTTGGAACTTTGTACTCTCTTCAAGGGAACTGGCGTGATGATAGATGTAGGGAAATACTTTTAACTTTCCCGCTCATTGCCACGCGACTGACTTGTTGAGAACCTGGACTTCATGCGCGCACGTCACTTGGGGTACCACTGAAAATTAGCGCTGTGTTGTGGTTCACGCTGCAACACAGCTTCACCACAGTATATCTTTTACACTGTGGCTTTACGCTGAGTGTTACCCCATTAGTGCGATAACCATGGTATGTACATGTTATTTTTTTGGCACATCCTATGTAATTAATTTCTATTTTACGTCTTCTTTTATGATAAAAATGTTGCCACTAACTAGGATTTGTTCCTGTGTCGTGGGTACGTCTACAAACATGAACATTAACATAAACAAATACCCAGACCGAAACAAAAAAATGTGGCCCACACAAAGATTTTGTCCCGTGTGGGAATCGAACCCGCGAATATTCGATCTAGTGGACAGAGCGGCTTAAGCTCTTAACCACTGAATTTCTTTCTATCTTTTTCGGGAAAATAAAATTTCAATCATACTTACTACAATAAAGTGATCTCAAACAGCCCACGTAATAGGAAACGAGTCATGACAATGCTTTAATCGACTATTACGACATTTAGTAATAGCAGCTCTAATCAACTACGAGAAGACAGATCTAGTCCTATCATATTGATTCGGAACTCGATCTAACTTTAGCTTCCTCAACCTATTACAGAATGAAAAGGCTATTAGTGAATCAGCGAGCTACATCTTCGACCCCACCGTCACATTCCATAACTCGCCGACCAGTCCTCAATAAAAAATACGTAGGTCAGGATGTCCATGAGGATATCCTAGACGTCTAGGGGAAAACACTGGACGTTAATATGTCATAGTTAGGAGGTAATCAGACAGCTAACCAACATTATCGACATAGACCACCAGAAACAGAGGAGCGGGACGATAAAAATGGTTACCAGGTAATCTGATAGAGAACCAAAGTCATCGACGTAGCCCACAGAAGTGGCAGTGAGCTGGCTACATTAGCCGAAGAATCGATAACCGCAAGAGTAAACGAGTTCTTGAGCGGAGACGAATCAGCAAACGTAGCGCATGACGTCGTCAGGCTAGGTGAGAGGATGATCCTTGCAGGGCAGCTGGCAGAAATTGGAAGAGAGTAACCGAGGAACATACTCGCTGCTGCTATTTATGATGCTGGAACGGTAATTGTGGTATAAGAAAAACTTTATGGTCTAAGAATCGAAAGAAAAAAGTTGCTACAGCTTATATATGAATCTAAAAACCAAAGATTTTCCAGCCTAGCGGGTGTCGTGATTAACGACTTTACGAAAAGCCATATAATAATGTCTCTCTATCTATCTATATCATATTGCCAGAGCACGTTCCAAAAGTGTATTTATGTCATCAATAATAACAATATTAACCCTGTTAAGAAACTGTCCCACCGTTGGGCACGGGCCTCTTCTCAAACTGAGAGGGCTTAGGCTATAGTCCACCACGCTAGCCCAGTGCGGGTTGGCAAACTTCATACACCTTCCAGAAACTCTAAGGCATGCAGGTTTCCTCACAAAGTTTTCCTTCGCCGTTAAAGCAAGTGATAGTTAATTTTTAACACGCACATGCTTTCGAAAAGACAGATGTGCGTGCCTGTGTTTAAACCCGAGACCTCTGACTTTGCAGTCCAACGGTCTAACCACTAGGCTATCACTGCTTCATGGCATCAAACAAAAAGCTAAAGGGGCATGCAATCCCTAGACGCAATGCGCAGGTTCAGCAGAAAGCTGCTTGTTATCATGGCATATCGTTGCGCAAACAGATAACATATCTACCCTAACTGACAGGGGGACTGTCGTGTGGCAACGGGCCACCAAACCGAGTGCTTAGGATGTTACGGAGGAGCCAGCGATGTGTATTCTACTAAGAATACTCCATCTAAGGGGCCATTTATAAATTTCTCTAGACTGGTAAGTGGCTGTGGGCTACAAGATCAGACTACGTACTTAACGAGATTAGGTGCTATAAAAATTCTAATAGGCGAAAAAGTTTCTAGCTGTATCGAATTATTATAACACAAAAAAGCAACGCTTTTATATACGAGGAGGGATCAAAAAGTAGTGAGAATGAGATAGAATATAATGACTATTGATAACCTAATAATTTATTTTTCTACATAGTTTCCGAGTCTCTCTACACACCGAGTCCAGTGCTTTTCCAAGGCTTCAATCCCTTTCACATAAAAAGTTTTGTCTTGGTCCTGCAAAAAGCTCTCCACGGCATCCATCACCTCGTTATCGTCTTCGTACCTGTGTCCCCTTAAGTATTTTTTCAATTTGGGGAACATAAAAATCGCTAGCCGCCAGATCTGGTGAATAAGGGTCAACCAATTCGAAGCCGACTTGCTGAATGGCAGCCATCGCAACTCCCGACCTGTGCGCGGGTGCGTTGTCGTGATAAAACAGCACGCCCCTTCGAAGTTTCCCTCTCCTTTTCTCTTTGATGGCATTCCTCAACTTGGGAATTAAAGCTGCATAATAATGGCCTATAATAGTGGTTCCACGCTCCAGGTAATCAATCAACAATATTCCTTCTGAGTCCCAAAATATTGAGGCCATAACCTTGCCAGCCGATGCCACGACACGAAACTTCTTCGGGGTCGGTGATGATGGCCGTTTCCATTGCGAAGATTGCTGTTTTGTCTCGGGATCAAAATTATGGACCCATGCTACGTCCATTGTTACGAAACGAGACAAAAAGTTTTCAGAATCTTCTTGAAACTTGTCCAACAATATCTTCGAAATGTCAAGTCGATTTTGTTTCTGAGTGTCGGTTAACATTCTCGGCACCCATCTTGCGGAGACTTTTCTCATATTCAAAGATTGTTTCAATATGGATTGAATACTTCCATATAAAATGCCCAGTTCTTGATTTAAGTATCGGATGGTAACTCTTCGATCGCTCAATACGATTTTCTCGACTTTCGCAACATTTTCTTGGGTGACTGACGTCGATGGACGGCCGCAACGATGTTCGTCTTCCGTGCTCGTTCTCCCTACTCGAAAATGAGAAGCCTACCCTGCGACAGTGGAATACGGCGGAGCAGACTCTCCTAATGTTGCCTCTAAATCGCAATGAATCTCTTGCGTCGTTAACTTTTTTAAACAGAGGTATTTAATAACGGCTCGCACTTCGTTTTCCTCCATTTTCGAGAACACGTTCCGACACGAAGCAAACAAATGACTACATTCAGAAAAAAACAAAAGAGAATCGAATTTTTTTTTTTATTCTCTATCTCTATCTATCTATATCATCATGCCAGCTCCCTCGCGGGGTAGGCAGAGAGTACAGAGTTCCAATAGGTTCTTTCCTTACATACCTCTCTGGCTTCCTCCACTCTCATAGTTCGTCTCATACACACTTTTTTATTAATATTACAAATATGTATCTGAGCTATGCCTGCCAGTATTTTTTTTTACCAAGAAGTATGTCGTGCTCACTACTTTTTGATCCCTCCTCGTACATCTACTACCTTTGAAATGGCCCGCTTTGAACCAAACGAGTATACTCGAACATACGTCCGAAAAACTATGCATATTAACTATTTGTTCACAAAATTCTAACTTCATAAAATCACGTACATCTGCTGGCTCCGGGGTTCCGGGACAAAGGGTGTCCAAGAGGTTTAATTGCATAATTATCAAAAAAACTAGTGTTACAAGTATGTTTGGTGATTTAAATATACATTAACTTTACGGCCATACTGAAAGTATAGTTAATTTTTCGATGGTACTTCAAATTCTTTCTCAACAATCAACTATTACAAAATATTGGGACGAGTACGACTGGGATTCGCACTCCGAGGGCTCCGTATAAGAACCATTAGATCGCGCAATTTTAATTTTTCAATTATCTATCTACCTATCTATATCATCACATCAGATACCTTGCGGAGTATGCCGAGAGTACAGAGTTCCAACAGGTTAATAGATTTTGAGGAAAAAACTTTTTTGTGTGTTGTGTGTGTGACTGTTTTCCTTTACTTGTACTATGAAAGCTTGCTTCTTCCCTAATTTCAAGATTCTATCCATTCTTGAGAAAAAGGCTGTTTACCATCAGACGGGTAGGGAGTCAGACAGATGGACAACCAAATGATCCTATAAGAGTTACGTTTTTACTGAATAAGGTACAGAACCCTAAAAAGGAGTAGATATTTGTTAATATTGCATATAACAGTAGTGCAAAAATCGAGTATGCTTTGAAAGATTCTTAGGTCGTGAATTATCTACATAAATATCTATTTCTATGACAGAGCAATAACTGTTTTTTCTAGCCTGGACATTAAGTCTGACTTCATAATCGTTGGTTTTGACAGTTTTGATAATCTATTAATATAATGGTGTCCTTATGGTTTTCCATAGGCATACCAATTAAAACATTCTTCGGTATTTGTTAATAAGACCATAAATTTAGTAGATTACTGACTTTATGCATAATTGTAATTGAATGAATGTCTATAATAATACACCGTCACGCATATATTCCCTAAACGGGTGTGGCAGAGGTGTACTGAGTACACCCACCTTTCGCCAACGATGCTAGGTCCCATGTAATAGGGGGCGAGCCTATTGCCATATAACAGACAGATTTAGCGGACGATTTAGCGCAGTGGTTAAGAGCTTGAGCTGCTCCGCCCACTGTGTCGAATAGTCGCGGGTTCGATTCCCGCACGGAACAAATCTTTGTGTGATCCACAATTATTTGTTCCGGTCTGGGTATTTGTTTGTGAATTTTCATGTTTGTAAACGCACCCACGACACAGGAATAAATCCTAGTGTGGGGCTACGTTTAAAAAAAATAAATAAATAAATAAACATCCAGACTCTGCACTTGTACTGGGAAGTTTTCGTTTGAGAAAAACTACACTTGTCCGACCTAGGATTTGAACCCAGGACCTCATAACTTTAGTCTATAACATTGTCATAATTACAAATTACATAAAAATAGCAGATTTGGGGCACTGGATACTGTACTGTTCTACTTTTGGGCATAATCCTCCCCATTACTATTCCACAAATGCTTATCTTTATTATAATAAAATTGGAAGAGGGCTATGTGGGTACAGACAGCTGCAATAATAGCAACACATTGCAAAGTTAAAATGTGATTTTTAGGATTAATAGTATAGGATAATCATTAAAATTATGTCTGCAATAACCTATTGGAACTCTGTACTTTTTACCGATCTGGTGTGATGGTTGATAAATAGAGGTGACTACTAGATCCATTGGTGATGATATCTGAACAATATGCTATTTCATATCAAGAGTGATGGCTCCTAAAGCGTGGCGTAATTTGTGGTGTGTGAATGATCTATCCTGTTGGCCTTTACAGCTTCACTAAACAAGAGGTTGAGTGTGCAACAACTATGCTCCATTAAGAAGGGCAAGGAAGCAATTAGCTCAAGGGTGCCTCAAGGAGGAATGGTTTTGACTTGGACAGTCAGTATAGTAAGTGTCTCGCAGTGAAGAAGTGTAAAGAAAATTAGATGCGATGAATAAAAAATAATTTCATATAATTTTACACTAATTTAAAATAAAAATGTTTTTATAGTTGCTAGGTATATGAGTGATCCAATCACAAACAAGCATGTAACTAATTAGTGCCTCAATTGGCTTCTAGGAATTAGATGCTCCTAGCAATGAAATGTTTATAAATACAAGAGGCTAGCCATTTCTTACAAGACCGAGTTACATAATTGGGCCGATTAAGTACTATATATTTATTATATCAATTTACTTGCAATTAGCAATTATTATCTTTGATATCAAATATGGATCATTCTAGGTATGTCTTAGTAATTAAAAATTGTGCCACGGTCACTCAGGACAGTTTTGAACATCCTAATATGTGTAGGAGGAGACACAATTTACCATTCTACACAAGCATAAAACTATTGTAACAATTATTGCTATTTCAACCAGATGACTGCACTTTCGGAAAGCCAAAAAGAGACGGCAACATCAATTCGATAGCTTCGTTGATTTGTTTACGTGAATATGGAAGAACTTTTAAAAATAAAACATTGTATTAATAACACGTAATTCAACCTCCAACGAAATAGAAAGGATAACCACTGGTGGCATAAATATATATCTTTGTATACCAAAAAAAAACATAAAAACATAACCTTAAAATCATCTGTCAACCGTAACATTTGTTGCATATTTCTATTGCATAAACTCACCTCGAGCTCCTGGTTGCGACATTTGTCTTCTAGTTCTGTCACACCAGGGTCTTTCTGCAAGGCACCAGCCCCGGGATTCTCCACAGGACCCTCAGATAAAACTTCAGATGCGAAATTTGTAATCTGCCCTTTAAGGCTGCTTAAACTCTGGTTTAAATTAAGCCACGACATTTTACACGCCGAAAACTAACGCCACATATCACACTAAAGTATTAAAACAGAAATAATTGGACACAATCGATGTAAACAATGGGTAAATTGCATTATTTTTGCGAGTGACAGGACTTTGTCTAGTTGGCAAAACAAGTCGCCATCCATTGACTATTTGACATAAGAATGACGTAATTGTCAATTCATTCTCAAACAAAAACTTTACAGAAAAACAAAACGTTATTAATTTAAAAAAATATTTTGTGTAGTAAATTAATCTTATTACAGCATAATAATATATTATTGTAAAAATCTTGCTTTTATTACAATCAGTTAAATAATTTTAAATAGACTGTAAAGCTACAAATTAGTTGATTTTTTTATTCCAAAATGAAGTTACATTAACGAAACGAAACGCAAATCATAAATGAAATCTTAAAATATGTCCTCTGCAATCCATAATTTGTCAATATTCAAAAAATGAAGTGATTTTTTATTATTTACAAGTTGATTGTGTAATATTTGATCGATTGGCTTCTACTATATACCAATTTATTGGTTTTGCTATTACGTGATTATTTTTTTTCTTTGAACCGGTAGAGGTTATGAAATAGGAACATCTTATAAACTTTATCCCCTGGAATCTGCTTGATAGGTTATGAAATACTAAACAAATTGAAATAATTAGTTACGTAAACATGTCGAGAATACTGCATAATCGCATGAGGTGAGTGCCGCACTAACTTAAAACTTGACCGACCTCTTAACAATTTATGATAGATATTAACTTCTCTTTATAAATCAATACAATTATGGAATAGAATATTCTTATTTTCTACTATCGTATTGATTTATAGTAAAATTTTAAGATGTGTGAAAGGACCTTGAGAATGTTTTAAGTCCAAGCTCAGATTTGCCTATGAATAATTCCAAATAATCATTTTATTTGTTCTGTTTAATATTTAAAACATCCAAATGTTTGATACATAGGTCTCTATCTATATATATTATTATTTTACAGAGAATAGAATTCCAATAGGTTCTTTCACTCTCGCTTCCTTCCTATCCTGCCTATCTACTGCTTGTCATTGTTGATTAGCATTTCAATTAAATAAATTTCATGGTTTGTCTCCAGTAGGTTTTGATATCAATCAAATACAGTTTTTGTTTTACCTGTGTATAAAAAAAAAATTTAGAAATTACCCCTAAACATATGTTATACTATATATATATATATATATATATATATATTTATGTGAAGAAAGAATGACAAAACAGATATACAATGCGAAAGTGGAAGGATGTAGGTGCCGGGGAAGACCTAGACTATCTTACCATGACCAAATAGACCGTGTCTTAGCTGAAGGGCAAGTCAAGAGTCTCCGTAACCGGCCAGTGTGTATGAGACGAACTATGAGAGTGGAGGAAGCCAGAGAGGTATGTAAGGAAGGAACCTGTTGGAACTCTGTACTCTCTGCCTACACGGCGAGGGAGCTGGCGTGATGATATATAGATAGATGTTGTGTATCTTAAGCATTCCACTTCCTTGTGTGTGAAAACTATAAATGGGTGAATCTATGGTATTTGGATTTTTGGTGTCCCCGAAGAAAAAGTTATCTGTTTAATTTAGAATTCATTATTTTGCGAGTTGATATTGTATTTATTTATGTAATATTAAGGGCCAGAAGATATTTCAAGTTTTTAAGTTTTATAGGCTTCAGAGGAAAATGCGTTTTCAGGGGAGCGACACTAATGACAGGGTAGTGACAAATTAAGACAAGGAAGTGTGAACTATTAATTATTAGTTAGGAAAGGTAAATTTATATTGGGAAAAAAAAACCATAAGGTTCATTTTTAATACGTTTTAACTAATTCGGTACTGTGTTTTGTTTTTTCCTTCGTATATAAAACCACAATATGTTAACTTATTTGGGTATGTGACCCACCAAAATGAATGTCTTCTTTAGAAAATTTTGAATTCTATGTGGATCACAGCTTCTTTTCTGTTAAATTATCTTTTAATCTTTTGATGGTTCGATACTGGTGCACTTTATTTGCTTCATGATTTAGAGTACTAATATTAGCTTTAATATTCATCAGAGTATCTTTCGGAGTACAATTTGCTGTTTTTCGTGTACATTTTTGAACCCTACGGCTTTCTTAAGTCATCGAAAATACATTTCCAGGAAGAATATTCTTTAAAAGATCGACACATCTTGAGTTCAGAGTCATTCTTTGTTTTTTTATGCATCTTAGCAGTTTTTTTTTATACTAATGTACCTTTTTTCGTAAACATTTTATTTAATTTTTCCTTTTATGCATAACTTTATTACGTAGTTAAAAGCCAAACCTACATTGTTTTGTGAAAGTTAAGGTTGGTTTTCATTATCATACATAAGTCGGATAATTTCTAGTAGATTGTTGCTTCAGATGATCTTTATGCGGTGTAGTCTTTTTTTCTCCATATTTTTCTAATAATAGCTCTTTGCTCCCTTTCAGTCACGCCTTTAATAATCTTAATTTGCCTCTTCTGCTTCTTTTTATTATGTTTTGCTTTTCAAATAATCTTTCGGTTACATGTTTTTTTCAAACTCTTCCCTCGTTTGCTTTTTTTATGTAATGGCTATGATACTGCAATATATTTAACAGTAGCGAATACCTAAAATAAATAAAAGTGACCGTTATAATAGTAAATAATAATGAAATAAAATGGTCGTAACTCCCCTGAGTCACATGTACTACCCCTGGCATAAAAACCGCCAGAAGAGAGACTCCAGAGAAGTGACAAAATCACACATAAGCTACAATAATAACATCACGCGTATTTCTTACCAAAACTAAACTACAGAACTACCAAATACATATTTTTAAGGAAAAATCACAAGCATACTTTAAGGGCAGAGCTGTCCAAAGCATGGCCACATTTATGTTTGTGGCCTGCTACATATTTTTGATCTATAGCAAATTCGAAAATATTCGTTCAAAAGAATTTATTTGGGGAAACATTATTGTGTAATAAACAAATAAAATAATTATTGAATATTTATTAGGATGACCGCAACTTTTCTGTCACCATTATTAGGGGAATGCATGAACTGTGTATTTGTGTGCGTTTTGTTGTTGTTGTCAGACGAAATGTGAAGTATACTGTGCCAGCTCTTCACATGCTCGGTCTGATCACGATTCGATAGTTGATGCAGGACGTCTATTGGGCTTAGACAGTACACTTTAATTTTCTTAAGAAAGTTAAAGTATTTGTTTTTGCGGACCTCGTATCTATTTAAAATTTTATATTGGCCTGGGATCATATCTGGATTGGACAGCCCTGTTTTAGGGCATTATAGAGTCAATCCAAAATGATGATCGAATGTTACTGCATTTTTGTGCTTTAACTAATATTTGTGGCAGATTTTTAAGAGTCTGTTTCTAAATTGTTTTATGCCTATTTCATGTCACTGAGGTCCTATCAATAATATTAACTATCTGTTTATAGCAATATTTACCTTATCCAGTGAAGTTGTAAAGTCCCCTTGACCAACAGCACGGTCATTCAAACATACAAAAAACTATATAAACAAAGAAAAATATTTTTATACTAGTTGACCCGACAAACATTGTCCTGTCTAAATTTCAAAACATTAAGTTTCTCCTGAATTGTCCACCTTACTTGGACTATACAAATATAAAAAATATACCCAAATTGGTCCAGCCATATTCAAGTGATGCACTTACCAAGGAACAGCAATTAATTTTTATTTATTTACATAGGAAATACTTTATCACCATTCTTTTCCATCCAGATTATCACTTAAAAAATCTTCACCATGGACATGCATAGACAAAAGAGCTGTGGCGTTCTCGGTGTGGACTGGACGCAGTGTGCTGCTCCACAAGCCCATAGACAGCAGTCACATACAGAGGAGAAAGTATGGCATATGGATCGCCAGGGCCGCAAGACATATGCTGAAGATACGGTACCTATTACTGGGAGGTGCTGTTGGTGGTGGTATGACTTTAAATAAGGTATGTAGTAATAAATGAAATTGGATGATTATTATGTTAGGTCCCAAAATTTAAAGTTGGCATTGGACAACTCAAAACTTTGGACACAATATTTTCTATAGAAAAAGCACACAGTCCAACCATTCACAACTAGGACCATGTAATTGCGACTCACAATGCACCACCAGGCCAACGAAGCAGTTCTAAATATACTGAAATATAAAAAAGCTGCCCTATAGCTTCAATATAGCTATACACTAGTGGATATAGTGATGTGTGGGTTTCAAACAAACTTCCCAGACCAAAACGAATGTTTTTGCATCATACAAAGATATTCAGTCTAAAGATTGTCTAATCTTCGACTACTTATTGCAATAAACAATGCTCCCTTTGCTTAGACAACAGTACCATCGAACTTAACTGTGGCTTAAAATCTTGGAAATATGCTCACAGTCAGACACATTACAGATGATGATGACATCAGAAATTATAATATACACTCAATACATTTTATCATCTCCATTGTTCTAGAAATATGCAGAATGGAAAGATGGTCTCCCAGATATGGGATGGTTGAATGACTTACTCCCAGACAATGAGCAATGGGACAGATTTACCACAACACTCATCACCGCTAAGGATAAGATTGGTGACCAGTTACAGATAGGTAAGTCAGTATTCTTTATCTAAATTGATTGGTAAGCTCAATTAAATTGTTGTTTTAGAAGGTAGTTGTAGCCAGTTGTGTATCACATCTAAAACTTAACATACATATTTAAAAGGTTTATTTGTGTATCCATTTTAAAGCTTGTGTTTAACATCCTAAAATACGATCGTTAAAAAAAAACACGAAAGGTAAGCAAGCACTAAAACGTAACCGGGTGTCATTTAAACAGTGGACACAGGTCTGTTGTACTAAACGCAAGTCTCCATTTTAAATGTTATTAAAGGGATTGGAGTAGGACTGGAAACCAGAGCAAACACGAAAACACAAATCAAAAATTTCAAGATAAACTACACACTAAAACATAGCTATTACAAGCTTGTAGTCATATCTAAGCTGGTCGTAATTTTCTCTGTTTGACAATACCGACGGGCCATGCCAACCAACCCAACTACGGGATCTGGGGTGGTCGAGGACGGGGAACCTACACCAGCAGCTTGCGTGGATGCATGGTTTTTGTCTCCCGAATTTATAGCCTTCCCAATAAAAATATAGTCAACGGTAAGGTAATTATTCTTTGAAGCTACTTTAAGAGTGAAATCAGATGCAAAAATTGCGGCATCAGAGTAGATACTAGAAGTAGCCTTCAATATAAAATATGACAGTAGAGAAGCGAGTGTACAAGCGGAAGAAATGGGATAAGAATAAAGGTAGTAAACAGAGTAAAAACTGGTCCCAAATTGTCAATTTCACGCGTAGTTCGCTGCAGACTGAAACGAGTCTCAAATATTTTACAGCAATGCAGCTGGTCTATAGCTATATATAATTAATTCGTGCTCCTTCCATTGACACCATACAATACCGTCGGGCTGACTCAGCGGTAACGGGAGCTTACCGGCACGTGTGCCACTGATATTGTCGGTACTGTCGGTGAACGAAAGGAATAGGATAAGAATAGAGATGGGACACAGGGCAAAATCAATTTAGTAGATAGAGCGAAAGCAGGTGCAAAAACTAAAGACGGAGAGAATAGACATATATGCGCTCCCGTTTGTATTAAAGGGACAAGTGTGAAAGTGGAAGAAACGGGTCCAAAATTGGAAATCTCATGCAAAGTTATCTGCAAGCTGAAGTGAATCTTCTTGTCTTAACTGGTATAACCAGCGGAAACTGGTTCCATTGCCCCTGTGCATTACCGGCGGGCTACCACAGCGGTAACCGGAGCTTACCGGCAGGTGTGCCACTGATGCTGTCGGTGCCATCAGATCCGCGGCTGCGCGACGCGGGGCTGGCGCGGGCGGCCGAGCTGCGCGAGTGGCTCGCGCAGCGGTACGAGGACGCCGTCGCTGCCGCTGCCGCCAACACCACCAGTAACATCGGTATGTTGAATCAAAATATATACTACTAGCAGTTTCCCGCGACTTCGTACCCGGTCGACAACAGCGCCACCTACCGGGTCTATGTTATGTAGCCTATGTTACTTCTGGATAAGGTAGCTTTCCGACGGTGAAAGAGTCATTAAAATCGGATCAGTAGTACCGGAGATTACCCCGAACATTCAAACTCATAAACTTTACCTCTTTATAATATTAGTATAGACTACCTTTTGTCCGCGACGCAGGATTTTATTTTACAATATCTTTAGGAAGCCAGAGGTCTGTAAGTAAAAAATTCCTCAAGTCGGATCTGGCTTGATAATATATTTACTTTACTTTTTTAATAAAACGTAACCCCACACTAGGATTTATTCTTGTGTTGTGGGTGCGTTTACAAACATGAAAAATTCACATATACAAATGCCCAGACCGGAACAAATAATTGTGGATCACACAAACATTTGACCCGTGCGGGAATCGAACCCGCGACTATTAGACACAGGGTGCGGAGCGACTTAAGCCCTTAACCACTGCGCTAAATCGTCCGTCTAAAATAATAATAATATAAATGCATCTTTATAAATCATAGCCTACGTGTTATTCTATTTTATAAAGTATATTACTGTAAAGTTTCGTCAATATCCGTTGAGTAGTTTTAGCGTGAAAAAGTAACAAACATCCATACTTCCATCTTCACAAAATTTCGTGTTTATAATATGAGTAGTATTCATGAGCATTATAGCAACCCTCGAAAAATGTTGACCCGCGGTATATCTCCCCCATTTACAGAAAATAGGTTGAATAATATAAAATAGGTAGAATTCCAAAACGATCGATATATTTTGACTATACTTGATAAGTACAATATCGATAGTACTATTAATAATATCGGTTTATCGAAAGCATTATTTGCAATCAATAGTATTGGTCGATCTTTACTAGCGATTGTATCGACGCTATCAACATTTTACTATTTTTGAGATCATAGTATTATCGATAGACTATCGATAGTTTCACTAATGCTATACAACTCTACTTATAGTCATTCTCTCACAAATCGAGGTTAGAGAGAATAGATTATACTATTTATGCATCCACCACGCGGACCCAATGCGGTTTGGTGGACACAGGTACGAGGACGATATTTTACAACAATAACTCACATAGTCAGAACCACGGAGGAAATATAAAGAGGAGTCGGCCTAAGCAACTGTGCACTGTATCTTCCAACTAGTCCCTGACGTCATCGCACTGGTTTAAGTCAATCTGTCATTCTCAGCTTGATGGCAAGTACAGAAGAGGGTGGGGTGTAACGTTCGCTTCATCCCGCGCCACCCCGCGCAATGACAGTAAAATCTAATAATGCCATCTCCTCTTTACATTTGCTTCGAAATCGAAACAGTGCGCTATCGATTGCGGAAAGATATCAGAATCAAAATGCGGTCTCGCACCCGTTCGGTCCCTGTTTACCCGCCCTGTAATTTAACAGCGTCTTTCGCCCCTTTATACGGCACCCGTTCGCCACTCACCACGGGGCGAACGTATTTTAATATTTATGAAGTACCCGTTCGCCCCCATGTTCAATAAAAGCATTATTTTTCAGAATAAATGTATATTGTAATCTGAATTTTATTACACTGCGACTAAAATAATTTTGAGTTTATGGCTATAAAAGTTTTTCCTAAATTGTATGATGAAATGTCTATACAAGAGGGGCGAACGGAACCATTTTAACTTTTAAAGGGTCTAGGGGTTCTGTTAGGTTATCAGGGGCGAATGGACGCGAGACCAAAAATGCTTGCCAATTGGCTAGCACTTAAGTTCGTCCCGCCATTTCCTACGCTTGCCAAGATCTTTTATTTAGTTTTGTACTTAAACACACACTTTTTAATACAGTCCACACCTTTTTTATTTTACTGAGCTTGGGATTAACAGGAATGTTCCCCACAGAGCCAGCGCCGAAGGTAGTAAACAACCTGCAGAGCAAACCTGCGCCCGCGCCGAGTCGCTCGTCTAATGAAGACTCATACGCTTACGGTAAGTCTATCACTAAACTATGACTGCTTTACTCGGTATATAAATGTTATAACAATAATACAATTAAAATATTACGTTTCATGATAAGAAGCCTATTTAGTGAAGGCTAAAGCAGCATTCAATTAGATAAGTCCAACTTCGAGAAGAGGTCAATCATCGAATCCAGCTCGGTTGGGCGGCGTTCGGGAAGCTACGTAACATCTTCTCGTCCAAAATTCCGCAGTGTCTCAAGACAAAAGTCTTTGACCAGTGTGTGTTGCCAGTGATGACTTACGGCACTGAGACATGGTCGCTTACGATGGGCCTCATAAGAAGGCTCAAGGTCACCCAAAGGGCGATGGAGAGAGCTATGCTCAGAGTTACCTGCTTACCCTGCGGGATCGAATCAGAAACAAGGAGATCCGCAGGAGGACGAAAGTCACTGACATAGCACTCAGAATTGCTAAACTTAAGTGGCAGTGGGCGGGGCACATCGCTCGTAGAACTGATGGCCGTTGGGGCAGAAAGGTTCTCGAATGGCGACCACGTACCGGAAGACGTGGAGTGGGTAGGCCCCCTACAAGATGGACCGATGACCTGTTGAAGGTCGCGGGTAGAAGTTGGATGGGTAAAGTACAAAGCCGGTCGTTGTGGCGGTCTTTAGGGGAGGCCTTTCTCCTGCAGTGGACGTCTTTCGGCTGAAGAAGAAGAAGAAAGCAGCAATATTGTATCATTATTGTTACTTCGCCGTAATAAAGAAACGGAGATATATTTTCTGTGTATATCCACGTTGCTATTGGAAAAAAGAAAACATTGTGCTATACCGCCGCGTGGTTCCCGGCTTAGAATAGGACCAACCCATCTCATCCCATCGGGTGTCGTACAAGGCGACTAAGGGAAAACTAGGGAATGGGCAGCAGCGTTCCCTTAACACTTCTACCATCAAAAACTGCGCTCGCCAACCCGCCTGCCAAGCGTGGCGAGTATGGCAAACACCCCCAATTTATTAAAATGGAAGATAAGAATAAAACCAGGCCCCTAGTCCCCGGCGGTCCTGTTCGTCCTGGCCACGGTAGCAGCTATGGTAACGACAGGACAAGGGGTGCTAAGAATCTCCGGCAGAGATTCGGCTACCACCAACATCGAAAATTGGCCCTGGTGACATACAATGCACGC